>SMMW01000003.1:9580000-11980000 GCA_004794655.1 Marisa cornuarietis | reverse complement strand
CCCTTGTGCTCGGTCAGTTCCCAACGATATCTGATATTTCTACCCAGGGACGGCTGGCGCAAAACTTTGCCGAAGATGAAGGGTGTATGGTTTCATTCAGCCTGCACCCCTCTCTCTTTCTCTCTGACTCTCTCGTGAGGCACATCTGTCGCTTCCCCATGCACTTTATGAAGGGGCGATGGTGAAGATGGTGGCATAGGGGCATGCGTAGTGGGAACCGTCTTCCGTATTATCTAGTTCAACAAATTGATTGCTTTGTTTTTCCATTATCTTGCTTAACAAGTACATTTTTATTGTCTCTAAAGAATGAGGTGGATGTTTATCAAACTAAAGCAGTAAAGTACAAAGAAACAAAAACAGTTTTGTTTTTACTATTTTACCGTACTGACTGCAATTTGTGGCTAATAATGGTTAGCAACACTTTAATCAGAAGTTTACAACATTTTAACTTTGTCGATACATTTTGTATGACTTATTGTCACGGACTAATTGTCTCTTTCACTAGACTGTTATCTCAGTATGTAATTTTTTGATAACCAAAAGCTAATGTTAGAACAATATGATTAATTTAAAATAATTTTGCTTTTCAGGTGAGCGCCCATTTAAGTGCAACATATGTGGCAACCGGTTCTCAACAAAAGGAAACCTGAAAGTGCACTTTGAACGACACAAGGCCAAGTACCCTCACGTCAAAATGAACCCTAATCCGGTACCTGAGCACCTAGATCGTTTGCCTCTCCCTCCCGTTGTTCCGCCACCTATAAATACCACGACCCCTATTCCTCCCTCTCTGCCTCTACCCGCGGGTATATTGCACCACACAGAGCCTCATCATCCGACTCTACCTCCAAGGCTGATGTTCCCCGGCGGCGGTCCTGTCGGGCTATTTCCTTCGGCTGTGGGTCTAGGCCCAAGCTTCATGTCTCCACCTCTGCCTCGTCTTCCTGGTCCGCACTTCCCTCCACGTACAATCAGCAGCCTCGTGTCCCCGCAGCCCAAAATGGAGCCACTGCTACCCAGTCCCAGACACAGCCCGAGAGATACACCCACTTCTGTGCCACACCTGGATCCAAACCGAGCTCCGTCAAGATCCGAGAGCGAGACTGTCGCGCCACGCTCCGGACCCACTCCTGATGGGCACAAGTCCGCTGGCAGCACCGCCAGCAACAGCAGTAGCAGTAGCGGCAGCAGACCCCCTAGTACCCCACCAATGCCATCAGTACCTCCTTTATCGTCATTATCTGGCCAGACCTTCTCGACACAGAGCGTTGCTAGCTCCTCCGTCAGTCCCCTCACAACGACTTCTTCTATGTCTTCAGTCAACCCGTTACCCCCCTTAATACCCAGCCACTCCTCGCTGTCTAGCCTTCCGGTATCACAGTCACTTCTGCTCCCTCATCCAGCGCAGAGTTTCCCTAGTCACAGTCTGCCCATTACTCCGACCTCATTTCCGCTGCCTTCCCCTCTCAGCTCTAGTCTTCCCATGATGCGCAGTCCAGCAGCTCCCTTTGTTCCTCCTCCACCTCTTCCTGGTGCCCCAGTCGACGGGCTTTTTCGCAATTCCATCATACCCAGCAAGACCATCGACCCGTCGGAGAACCTCGAGCAGTACATGGAAATCCAGAAATCGGAGACGTCCAAACTGGAAGCTCTAGTCAAGAACATCGAGCAGAAGATCACGGATCCAAATCAGTGCGTCATCTGTCACCGAGTTCTCAGCTGCAAAAGCGCGCTTCAGATGCACTACCGGATCCACACAGGGGAGCGGCCTTACAGATGCAAAATATGCGGGCGTTGTTTCACCACTAAAGGTAACTTGAAGACTCACATGGGCGTCCACCGTGCCAAGCCTCCCGTCAGGATGATGCATCACTGCTCCATCTGCCGAAAGCAGTTCACCAACCTTCTTGTGTTGCAGCAGCACATTCGCATGCATACTGCAGCGGCCATGCAGGGCATGCCTCCGCACTTGTTTCCTCAGCTACCTTTTCCGCCAGGCTTGCCTCCGCATCACAAGGCCTTTGAGCCATTTGATCTCTCCCGATCCCATGAGCCCAAGGAGCTTGACCTCAGCAAAGGAAGTTCAGGCCATTATGGGATGGGGGCCGACCGCCGAGGGCTCGGTGGCTACCATGGTGACGGACATGATGTAGGCTCGCGGGACAGCGAAGACGAGAATATGGACGAGGAGTTGAGAAAGGAACTAGACGACAACATGGAAGATGAAAGCATGGATGGCATGGATGACCATGACGGCGACGGCTACGGCACGGCGGACGAGCACCCTTGTGGTGTTGAGCCAGCGTCTCACCATGGCGGCCACTCTACCTACAGCGAGAACGGCGACTCCGACCGTCCCGATTCCAACATGTCTGCGCCTTACAACTTCGACTCCCTGCCCGCCAATCAGCCGATACCTCCAACCTCCGACGGCATGGACAGCTTCATGTCTTCGTCCTTCCCTCACGCCAAGTATAACACGTCTCTCGCTGCCCTGGAGGAGCGGGTCAAGGCCATCGACAGCCAAATGGCGCAGTCGTCTTTTGAAAGGTTCCGCAACAGCATGGGCTTGGGTTCCAGTCCTTTCTTTTTGGACAAATCTTTATCCCCAGGATCTCTTGGCCACAACACCGGCGGAGGAGAGAAATCACCTATTTCCCCACGCAGTCAGGGCCCGTCAGAAGCTGGCTCCGACCTGAGCAGGGAAGATTCCAAGTCCTCGGTGGCCGATTATGGCCTAAACCCACTGGGCTTTACTATGTTTGGAGGGCTGGACGCTGGCAGAATGGGTAACAGTAAGCTCAGCACGACCTGCAACATTTGCTATAAAACATTCGCATGTCGCAGTGCTCTTGACATCCACTACCGCAGCCACACCAAAGAAAGGCCATTCAAATGTGACGCTTGCGACCGCGCTTTCTCCACCAGAGGGAACCTGAAGCAACACACCCTGACGCACAAAATTCGGGACTTTCCGGACTCCAAGATGACTGACGACGGTGACAGCTCGCATAGCAACAACGCCATGGCGGATGAAAATGACGACAAAGGGTGTAGAGAGGAAGAGAATGTGCTGGGAGGATCGCAAAACGTGGAGGATCGGCACTCCCCTGGTGAGGCCCTTGTCAACGGCAACGCACAAGTAGAGGCGCCAACGGATTCCAACATCAAGGCATCACCATCGTCTTCTGCATCTAACTCGCCCTCCGCCTCCTCCCAGCAACGCGTGCCACAGTGTTCGTCAGATGCCGACTCGCAGCTAAAGAACCCGTCATACCCAAGCACCAACAGCAACAACAACAACAACAGTATCGCCAACAAGAACAGCGTTCCCCAAGGCAGAGACAACGAGACCAGCGTGGTGGTGAAAAATGAACACCACTCATCATCCTCGTCCTCGCCATCGTCGGGTGGTGGAGAGTCTGGGGTGAAGCGGCACAAGCACCAATGTATGACGTGCAATAAGGTGTTCTCCAGCGCCAGCGCCTTGCAGATCCACACCAGGACTCACACCGGCGACAAACCTTTCAAGTGCAACGTCTGTGGGAAGGCAAGTATTATGTGCAGGTTTTCGTTTATTTTGTGTACTTGCCATATGTGGCCCATGTAAGAACACTAAAACACTAATTTGAGGCTACTCGCTTTTCCACAACTGGCCGACGATAAAATATAAATACACAAAAATGACAAAAGGAACAATAATTGTTTAATAACCATACAAAAGAAAAAAAAGACCGAGAAATCAAGTATAAATAGACCTATTTGAAAAAGCACCTATTCCATTCAACCAAGTTCTAGACACTAACGTTCCCCTTCTACTATTATTACAGGCATTCACGACACGAGGTAACCTCAAGGTTCACATGGGCACCCACATGTGGAACAACTCTCCCTCCCGCAGAGGACGCCGCATGTCCATAGACCCGCCATTCCTGCTGGGACACATGAGGGACCACCCTTATTTGCCATCGGGGCCATTTCCACCAGCCCCACGTCCGCCGCCACCTGACATGTTCTTCCAGTACCCACCCAGCTTCATGAACGGCCTCTCGCCAAAACTCAACGAGATTCCAGTCATTCAGAGCGTCAACGGAGGGCTAGGTCACCACCTGCCACCCGTATACCCGATGCCGCATCATTACCCACCGAGCAGCAAGGAGGATCATCTCAAGCACCCAGTAGATCTCCTCCTGGGCCGCAGTAGTGGTGACATCCGAGAGCGAGGCGACGAGAGAGGGCGCGACCATCTCTCCTCCTTACATGGCCGCTCGCCGCAGCCTGCGCCTTCCCCTCTGACCCAGCGGATGTCCGTTGACGTTTCCCAGGCAGGCAGCCTTACGGCATCTGGTGAACTCGACCTCAGCATGAAAGCTGTGCCACCACCGCAACAGCAGCTATCAGCGTTTGGCAAGACTGTCAGTCCCTCGCGGCCATCACCAGGTTCGCATCCCGCTTCCCCAGCCACGATCTCCTCTCCCTTGCTGGTGGCCAACGGCGGCAGTGACAGCAGTAGCGGCATGTCCCCACTACACAGCAAGGAAGGTGCTGGTGGACGCGAGATCCGGCGCCCCTCCGCGTCGCCTCCCTCGCCGTGGCTGTGGAACGCCGCCAGTTGCCATCACTGCGGCCAGACGTTCCAGACGACAGCGGCCCTCGAGCAGCATATCCAGACCAAGCATCTTCAGAATGAGGCTCATTCCGCCCAGAAAGCCGTGGCCGTATAACAACAAATCGCCTCCGAACAGAACTGTGTCGTCAGGAAAAACGGACCATGATCTTATTACTACCGCCGGATTTAATGGACGGCTGGGGTGTCTCGCGCTTAGAAAAGCTCGACTCAAAGTCCCTTTAGGATTGGCTCTACCGATATTAAAACATCCCACCTGGTGACTTGAATGGGTTTTGTCCGTGACTTCAGATGCCGCTGCCATTGGCAGCGTCATTCTTACAAATTACCAAAGGAGCTGTGTTGTCAGAATCAAAAGTTGTGACTTCCCAAAACAGTATCAATCCTTTATAAGCTGCTCTCTGGCTTGTTCTAGACGAATTAGTCATTGCATTCTATTGGTTTTTAGAACATGTTGCTCCACGACATTCAAAACAGTTTTTCTGTTAAACAGGGGATTTTTGTCTCCCTCAGAAGCGACATCATGACCTCTCATATTCTGGATTACGCTATGTGCCGCTAACTGTTTGTGTTAATTATAAGACTCATTTTTAAATGAAGTAGTTTCTTTCATGCGATGACAGCTTGTCTCTAGACAAAAAGAAACAAAATCTTGTGATGACTCAATAACTACTCTAGTGACTACAGTGACTTCCTCTGTCAAGTTGGAGATGGTATGAGAAAAGCAGTCCTTATGCGTCCTTCGTCGTAATGAACGTCTAACAGCAACGTACATTAGTCAGGTGGCATTTAGATTAGAACTCTCCATATCGTGTCATGACGAGCACAAAAAATGGAGACGGCAACTCTTCTTAACAGATTTCTCGACGTCAAGGTTGAACGGTCGCTCCCTTTTGCGCCGTACAGTTTTGTCATGTGCACTGTATATTTATGTCTTTAGGTAGACACATTCCGTGTTCACAGTTCGTTTCCGCTGCTGAAGACACAAACCTCTTAAGAGACAGCACTACTTTAGGCGTCCAGCAGTTGTCGTGGTCCCGGGGTATATATGCATGCCGTCGCGGGGGTTTGGCTTTGTCACGTGCAAGATGTTGTGTGCTGTTCGTCGTTTTTGTCGTCATTGCTGTTATCTGCGATTTTAGTGGAGTGTATATGTTGACCAGACACGCATAGCCACTTTGGAATGACCAACATTGCTGGACCTTGCTGTTTAAAGAATGCACGAACGTGCGACTTTTTAATTATTATTACTACGTTCTCTTTTTAAGTTTCTAATTTTCTTTTTTTAAAGAAAACTATTCTCGAGTGGTCGAGACTTACTGCTATCTCAAATACCTCGTAGCCAACTCATCACTGAAGTTTCAGTTTTCATGTTGGAGTTTATCCCCCTTCCCCACCACCACAGTAGATAATTAATGAATAGATATTTTTAGTTTCGGTAGAAACATTTTTACGGAATTTTCAGCGGTTGTCATGTTTACATGTTAACTAGCCTCTCCGTTTAAACATTCGAACTCAAATTGTTGCATTAAACGTGATCACTTGCACTGAATATGTGGATCAGGTACATGAAAGCTGTTCAAACAGTCTTCGCTCCGAGCACAGTTTGCCGTGTCTTCAGGCTCCATTAACTGTTAGCAAGCACATGGGCTCCTGTGCACTGCCCTGCGTGGTCAAGTTACAACAAACCTGCCCACCCTGCTGTGGAACAAGCAATATGCAAGAATCAATCGCAAGAACGAAACTCTATACAAATTACCATAACCCCATTCACGACCCCCCCTCCCTCCACGCATCACTTTGTGTACTTACTCCTGTAGTTTATAAATTGTCAGCTCGCAACTTTAGTTTTATTTTAATGTTCAGTTTGTTCTGTGTATTTTTTTTTGAAGTTTCCCTCTTTCTCCCTTTCAGGGAATGAACACTGTCCAAAGGCAGTGAACAGTACTATGTACAGGTTTTTTTTTCGAAGTCCCACCTCGTGCAACTTCCTATTAAATTCATGAAGAGAGCAAGTGCACTATACTGACCTGTGATTATTGATAGACCTAGTGTTGTATGTCTGCAAGTGCTGTGGATGATGTTCTTGTGTAAAACTGTTTGCAAATGAATGATATTCTTGACATTACACTGTTTAGAGAATGTTGTACTAACAATCATGTAAATAGCTTTTTTTGAAAGCAGTGGTTGTCTCTAGTCGTACAAAATAAAACCGGCGCAGAAAAATCAAAATACTCTTTCTCTTTAAGTGAAAAGATAGAAAACACTAGTTTCAGAAACTCGCTTTTTATTTAATTTTTTCTTTCATCTTTAAAAAATTTTGGTGACGTGTGTGCCGTGTGTCACAATCTTTATTTCTGGTTAGTAATGTGTTTCATGTAAGTTAGTTCCAGCCCACAATCTTTATAATATAATTTTTTTTTTTGACAATCTCCATTCTCACCGGCTACCTAAGGGCTGGAGGAAATCTCAAACAACCAGTACGTGAGTGTTATCGGCGGTCGTCGTGTGCTTTTGATTTCCCAAAACCTGTTTGTAAGTTCACTTCTCGTCAAATCGTTTTTGCAGTCAATATAAGTGATGGGCCTTGCACAGTATTTTGTCACTTCGAACCACTTGGCATATAGAAGTTTCACTTTCTGTGTTGGTTAGTTGTCTTTACGTAATTCTTTCTCTCTCTCTCTCCCTCTCTGTTCTCGGTCAGTTTCATGACATTTATTTTAACACATTGAACGCTTCATAACCCATTCTTGCTTCTGTCTGATTCTACTGCCATTACATGTCCTGCGTTGGTTTCGGTTTGTGTCAGCACATATTTGGAGTGGGTAAAACATATACTTGAGTGAAATAACTTGTAGTGGAGATAACCCTTTTGTCCGAGCTGTAACGAGGACGATGAAAATTTAATGATGATGGTAGCTGAGACCCAGAATGACTGACTACATGCAGAAGCCTATTACATCAACGGTTGACAAACGGCGCCCCTTGGGTTTTACTTCGACTCTCCTGAACCTTGTTTTCGTAGCTGCTGCTCATCCACCAAGAGCAGCAAGTAACATGGCACATTTAATTTTCTGTACTTATTGTGCTCGTCGAAAACGAAGCTTATTACTATTAGATTATTTATTATTTACAAAACTTAACGGCACAATGTCCCATTCCGTTCAGGCCCTGTTACTTGTAGTCTGTGTGTTGAAGAACTCGCTTCAACATTTTCATCTACCCCTACAGTTAGAAAGTTCGCGAAGACATTCATACCATGGCACTGTCAGTGACCATTAATACGTTGATGGTTGATATACACTGTAGCAGGAGATGAGCTTTGTACTTAGTTCATAAACGAAACAATTTGCCACTCCCTCTTCCCACCCCCCAAAGCAAACTGCACGGGGAGAAAGCTATCATAGAATTTGGCCTTGTTCCGTGAGCTGCAGAGTGGCTGCCCGGGCTATCGCACTCTACACTCAGTGACACAACGAGAACTGTGTCGTCACACTTAAACACTCAGTGACGCTTGAGGTCCAGTTCGTCACACTAATCACCCCAGTGACTGTGTAGGACGATGGGGTGGGACGCTATGCTCACTTTCACCTCTTTCCCGCTTCCCCCACAAAGATCATTGCAAAGTGGCTTGACCCCTAGCTCACACGCAAACGTGACAAAACGGCGACCAAGTGGTCACGAGCACGCGGGCGGGAGGTTTTAAAAGCCGGCGCATGGCGTAAAATCGACAAGACGGAAGGTGATGAGACCAACGAAGAATATGTTGACTGTGTCTTAGTACGGAAGCTGATCATGTCTTAATCCAAATCACTCCCCGGCGTATAAATTTTTAGTACTTCCATGCGAAATGTATTTATTGGTGGGGTTGGGGTTGTGAAAGAGTATAAAATCCAGATGATACACTTCTGAAGGTATTCTGAAGCACTAACGTCGACTTTAATATTCTAGCAATGTTGAGATAATAATCTGTGATGGCATTGTAATGTACTGATTACGTTATCTCGATTATTTTCTAAAGGTAGATATTATCCTCCTCATCTTTGGCGCACAGACCACACAACGGTGCATTATGTCAAATTCTGTCTCAACCGCTACATTCAATTCCAGAAGTATTGTCAGATTACTGAGATTTTATATTAGGTCTGCACGATCTCCTCGCTAAATAAGAACTGATTAGAAAAATAAACATGTTCTTGTCCATCTCTGACGACTGTAGCATAATTACATGAAAGTTTTTCAAGGAGGACAGGTCACAAAAGGTCTGCTGTTCTCTCTCCCCCCCCCCCGGATGCAGAGAAGATTATGTCAAAAGTCATGCTAGAAACCGATCACAAGTACGGCAGGACAATCCTCTAATTTTCTTTATTCTCCATATTCTACCCCTCCGTTTTTTAGCTTTAACTCAATCACTATTCACCTTTACCCTCATCTAGGACACCCCTTCCTGTCCTCGTTCTGCTGCCGTTCGGTCCTACCCAACCCCGTCTCACGAAATGTAGGCGTGATTGACCTTTAATTGTTGTACATACGCCATTGTGACTCCTGCTTGTTCGACCCGTGAAAGTACTTAAAAGAGACAGACCCGTTGTCTTCGCTTTTGTTCAGTAACTTTCTGGACCTCACAGTCGTCTCACACCCAGATTTGTTTTCACAATTGTCTACGATTTGTCTCCTACGAGTGGAAAACCATTTAACGTGTAGACCAGCGTTTCTCAACCTTTTAATTGTGACACCCCCCCCCCACCAGACGATAAAAGGTACGTCCGCGTGACCCGTTAGCCACTAATACCGATATGAGATATTAGAAAATGACCGTCTTCGCGCCCCCCTCCCCCCTTTGTTGAGAACCGCGGGTGTAGACCATGCCTAGACAATGTATCAGCTCCAACATTCACCTTTAATTTTTATTTTGAATTGACACTGTTTTCAAGGCTAAAGGTATGAACAAGACTAAAAGGGACTGCTTTAGTTTAGGAACAGGGTCGTTGATGAAATGGGAGGAGGGGGGCATGTTGAAAATAGCCTTTATATTTTGTCATATGAAATTAAACACACTGTTCAAGAACACGTTTTTTTGTGGTGCTACTTGTGCATGTAAGTGTGCACGAGCTCTGTGTGTGTGTGTTCTCGCTCTCTCGCCGTTAAAGTCTGCTATTCAATTATTTGCCTAAAGGAATCTGTTCACCATACCACCAACCACATCCATTTGCCGTATCACTCGGATGCATGTGTGAAAGGGGCTCGAAACTGTCAGAGCAAAAGGTCATTGTAACAGCATTTTCGGACAACGAGACTCAAGTACAGATACATTTAACACCAATAATAGCGTCAGCTTTCATAGCTACAACAATCAAAAGTAACTGAAGCTCATGGTTTCCAAGCCAGTTCCTCAACCCAGCGTCGAACCATCACGTGACCCATTCTCGTCAAAGAACGAAAAGTTTAACACACCCTGTCCGAAAACTGTCCGAAAAGAAGTTGGTGACGATAATCCTGCGTATTCAACATTGACGTCTGGCAGTGAGGCACGACCCGTCACTTGTGCATGAGCTTTAAGCAAAATAAACAAAAAAAAAAACAGTTGTAGAGGCTTTTTACAAGACATTAACATTGCTACCTAATCATGGCATGACGCGAGATCTCGCGAGACATGGGTTATAACCGAGTGGCTGTCTTACTCTACACCCATCTCTCGGCGACACCAGGACACGGTGGGGGTGGGTGGGTGGTGGTGGTGGCGAAGGTTGAGATGCAGGGCTAACCGAGCAGCGCTAGAAAAGGGAGGCTACAAAAAAACACTGACATTTCTTGGCTTTTCAGGAGATGGTTCGACTGTAACACATAAAGCAATTTAAAAAAAAGTACACTGCTAGATCATTTGGGATTCCGTTTGGGGTTTGCCCACCCACCTCCCACCCTACAGTTCTTTTCGTGTTTCTTTGAGGTTTTGTTCATCCTTCTCCCCCTCCCTCCCTCCCTCACACACACACACACATCCTGAGTCTTAAAAAGCACACGCATTCAGTGTGACATTTATAGGATTTTGCAGGGACTGAGGGAAATTTGAAGAGGCAAAACAAAATTTACAACAGAGGTGAACCAACCACTTGCAGTAGATACTATATGTTATAAAGCATCTCTTTAAAGTGTTTGAATTCTGAAACGTAGTGAATCACGTAAACACACACACACACACACACAAACACCCCAACGTGATCTGTCCTTGTTGGGGGAGGGGGTAGGCGGGGGAGCGCCAGAACATGAAAGAACCAGAAAAACACGCGCACGCGCTGAGGGAGGGAGGTGTCAGAGAGGGAGGAAAGGCGAGCGCTCAACAAGAAAGCCCTCAAGTAGGCCGTCTTAATCTTCAGTACCGAACAATTCGAACGGAAAGTCGCGCGCGAGAGAGAGACAGCCGGCAAATGCCAACTGCACGCGCTTGGCACAGCGGCGCGAATATTTCTTTGATAAATCCCCGTCAGCAGAAGGCCAAGTGATGTTCCCGGCGGCTGAAAAAGATGACAGCATTTGATGCCGCCCGCGGTATGATCGCTCAGCACAAAGAGGACGGGCGGCAAACTCGTCGGGCTGCAAACTGGCTTTTGATCGCGCGCGCATAAACCGGGCGGACAAGAAAAGTCTTTCGGGAGCGTTATTTCAAGTTACTTCAGTTTTCGTGTCCAGGCGACTGGCGCTGCGGGTTCGTTTCTGCTTCGCCTGCTTGTGGAGAGTGTGCGTGTGAGTGAGAGAGAGAGAGATTGAGATAGCATAGAAGTGGACGCCGATATTTTGCCTCGACTCCCTTCGCAAAAAGCGGGAAAGCCAAAAGACTAAGGGAAAGGCAAAAATACGGGCTTGGTATTTTTAAAAAACACAATGAACATGGATTACACATTTGTATGTACATGTGCGCACGCGACTCAGCGTAGAGTGGGGTTGATGATAGTGGTAACGATGTTGGTGGTCGTGACGATGATGGTGGTAGTGGCAGTGGTAGTGGATGTTCTGCTCGCCTTCCCACAGCGAACGAGTAAGCGAGAGAATCAGGGATCAGTTGTACGAGCGCTTACGATCTGTTTTTTCATGCCATAAAATGCCAGCATTGCCAGCTTACATCTCGAAATGTATGGACACTTATAAATGGAAATGATGTTCGAATGCTTATGCAAGCCAACCCCGGACTCTGTGCTAGTACGCCCTCTAGAATCTCCAACAACCCACATTTGTGACTAGCGCTCAGCGTCTGGCTCTTCAGCCAGTGCTTGACTATTTTAACTTCAGTCGCTACTTCAATATGCCATTTTAATACTTTCTCCCTTTTATCAATTCCTTTCTTTGTGTTGCTATGTTTTATCATTTGTTATAAATTCCACGATACGCTTCTTCTTAAGTATCCTTTGCTCCAATCCCATATATTAAAAGTCGGTGAGGGCCTTGAAGGCCGCTTTACGTTTATGGTGTCGTTAAGAAAAAGAGATGTTGGACATATCGTTCGTTGTATGTCTGTTGTAAGCAGACACCCTATTCAGAATGAAATATGACTGTATAGTCTAGTTTCATATGAAATATTACAATGTAGTCACAGAAGGTCATGTAAGGCGCCTGACCTCTTAGCACGTCGTTGTGCAAAGCTGAAAATAAGCTGATGCACACATTGTTATCTCGCAGTAAATAGACACCATAGATACATGACAGATGAAGGCGCACTCTAGTTTCATATGAAATATTAATTGTTAGCTGCAGCGTCTTGCATGTAGTGTACATGACCTCTTCGCACATTGTTTAGTAAAAGGTCAGAAAGCACAACGCACATGTAAAAAGACACTATATAAAGATAAAATATGATGGAGTACTCACGTTTCACGATCTCTTGCTAAATGACATGATAATTATAGAAGGGCATGTCCTACTCGACCCTCATTATGTATTTTATTAACAGCAAATGTAGATAAAAATTGTTCCTTATGTTTTAGTTCATGGACGCTAATATTTATGTGTCACGATTTGTGTCTTCGCTTCCTGCCTGCCCGCTTCCTCCTTCTTATTCTCTCATAACCCAAATGAAATATTACGACACTAATAGAACATCATGCACCGGAAGTCTAGGCACATTGTAAAAATACGTTGTCGCAAAAATCAGAATGTTTATGTCTATTGTAATCATACATCACATTAATTAAGACGAAATATGCCCGTGTACTAGTGTACTTAAATTGCTGTTTTCTTCCTGACAAATTACGATACAAAGCCGACCCCTACTCTGTTCCTTCCTGAAATCTGAGCGTAGATGATTTAATGTGTTTTGTTGTTGTCGTTGTTTTGTGTGTGTGTGTGTGTGTGCGCGCGCGCGCGCGTGCGTGCGTGTGTGTGTAAAACTATCTTCTTCCGTTACTCTTATTCTCCCTGTTCCCCTTTTTGCTTTCCTTCTTCCTCTTTCTCAACAGGACGAAACTTCCCGACTTATGACCCGCTGTAAACATTAGTTAATAACAACCTCTTTTGTACATATTCACTCTTTACTCTGTGCTAATGTTATACTTTATATTTAGTAACTTTATTTTTTCCATTTACACGGTGAGGGCTAGATGTAAAAAAAAACCATGTTTTGCTTATTCTCCCACTCTCCTAAATAAAGAACTCTCTCTCTGTCTTTAATGTAACCCATATGAAATGTCACCAATGACACGAGCTTATGCAGGTGACATTTAGCACATCCAAATCTAAATTATTACATACATTGTAAAACAGACACTATATTAAGATGAGATGTGACAGTGTAGTCACATTTCATAGCTCTTGTTACTACTTGATAATAACTATACAAGGGTAAGCCCTATTCTGTTCTTTTGTCTATGATCCAGGCAATGATGACCTAACCTCTGCTTCAATGGCCGCATTTTCTCTACGTTGATATTAATATCTGTGCGCTGATTTATATGTCTTGGCTCGGTTTTTAAATGCTGTCTGCATTCTTCCCCTGCGTCATCTTTCCTTTCCTTTCTTTTCTATTTTTGTTTTTGTGTATCTGCTCATTTGTTATTTGTCTCTTTCTTTCTTTCTTTTTCTTTCTTTCTTTCTCTTTTTTCATCGTTTGCTTTAGTCTTCTACAAAGTTACTCAGTTTGGCGTGAAATGCAGTTGATGTTACCCGAATAAGACGGTACATGTTTGCCAGGCCAGGTGCTGATGTGTTTCTATGTAGGCAGACTCAACAGTAACGGTGTCTTGTCTGCGCATTATGTGTATGTACGGGTAGTGTTTTCACCTTAAGGCGTTAGCTTTCACTCACGCACGGACTTGTAGTTGCAGACTGCAGGCGGCAGATGGTAAAGACCTCTGCCTTCCAGTTTTGACAGATGCCAGTCTAGGTTCCGTCTTTACCATATGGGCAAAGAGTGCGGTTCGTGATATTTCTGTCAAATCTGAAATAAAAATGAATTTTTAGACACAAGGAAAGCCCATTATATGTGAGACACCATATATCCTCCCTCAAACGGGCATATCCTAATACTTGTATCATACTCACATGGCAGTCAACGTCTTACATCTCTCATCCATCTGTGCCTGTCATTGGTATGACCGAAAATATAACTAGAACATCTTTCTTTAAAAATAAGTTTTTAGTTAAGAATAAGTATTTTTGGAGCATTGCCTTGCTTAAATGAAGATTGTCTGTCTGTCTGCCTGCTCTTTGTGTGTGTGTGTGTGTGTGTGTGTGTGTGTGTGTGTGTGTGTGTGTGTGTGTGTTATTTCTCGTTTGAACCATTCAGCCAGTTCCATTTTTTAGAAGAGCGTTAAAAACTTTCTTGTTTCGGAAATACTTCTTGCAGTAACTATTCTCACTGTAGTTCTATATATGTGTTAGAGAGAGAGAGAGAGAGAACTACGTTCAAAAATTATCTCCAACAATTTATACGACTATATCACTGATGCTTATGGTAATGTGAAGCGTCGAGAGTCTGGTCAGCAAGCTGGATTCCCCACTATACAAGTATTCATCTTCTCCTCTTATTATTCGTTGTTGTTGCTGTCATACAGCCCAGCATCACCACTATCCCCTATCTGCTAGTGCCTGTGGTCCACGTGCATAAATCTGTATACATGTGTTTGGATGCACGTGACGGTGCACTGGCGTGGGTGTGTGACAAACAGCGCTCGACTTGGTGGGGTTGTCATCTACAAGTCGTGGCCACGCGCTTGGTGTTCCTGCGCACAATGGGTCCGTTTATAAGCCAAGTGAAGAAATTAATGAGCCCTTATGACAAGCGTGCGCTAACGCGTCGAGAAAGTCCGGGTGTCTCGAATTGCGTGCACAGCAATTGATGCCAAAAGCCCTGATAGAAGCGCTGTCACGAGCAAATGCATCTATTTATAGTGTTTGTGCTACGATTCAGTTCTCCGTAAGACAGATTTAACATCTTTGAACCGCAATATCCAGTACACCAGTGATGCTCTGCTTCACTGATCGCTTTCAGTAAGAAAATGAACAGCTTTTAACACTTGAATTATCACCTCATTCTCTCCTCGTAACTTTCGTCTGTTAAAATATTTCACGCCAACACTAACTCCGCCTTACCTACCCTTCCACCCCCTAAACAAACTGTCAAAACTGTTAAAAACTATTTTATTTATTTTCCTCTTCTACCTAGATATATTCCCATTCATACTTTTGTTGATGCGTTTGTAGCTGTATGCTAATAAATGGCTTCCTAATATCAAGAAACGATGGTAGCCATAGAACATGGTTATCCAATCTGAATTGAGGGCTAGATCAGGAATAGCCGAGGTCGTGAACTTATTAATATTTATCCTTGGAATACTTCTGGCCAGGTTGGACCCCTAACACGCAAGAATCTGCTTGCGATTTTCAGTGGAGGGAGCTGGCAAATCGAGAGACGAAAGAAAGAAAAGATAAGATATTTGGAACAACAGCTCTGAAGGCTAAAAGCGACAGATATTTGTCCATCTGCTAGATGTAACACATTATTTTAATGTACCAAGGATAAATGCTCCTTTTTTTCAAAACTCAAGATATCTGATTAACAGTAAGAAGGTAAGGCTCACGGGACACACAGCTACAGCATGTAGACTTTTGTAAGAAAGCTCTCACATTATACAATGGTCATGAAATATAAGTATCTTCAAAACTCATGTATTTTCGTTTCCGAATGATAAAGACTTGCCGTACCATCGAGTTTTTATCGTGTATGTCTGGATATCATCATGAAAGGCAAGGCAGGAGCTACGTCCATGACAGTCATAGCTATAGCCACATATGATGTGACTATTGGAAGAGGACATGTTGACGACAGGTCTACCTAAATTATCCTGGGGCCTTTTGTGAGCACAGGCCAAGTGACACAGGATTTCAGTGTTAAAAAATGACTACATATACATGAGATACAAAATAAATAATTTTAAAAAAGATGATAATAATACTACTACACAATACAGGCTTATTATAGGTAGTATTTTTCTTATAAATATGAGATACAGAATAATGCACAATTACAGTACAAAACATAGACTTTCACTTTCACATTTATTTCACTTCTTTCAAGTAACTGACAAACCAAATCAATTTTTTTCTTTCTACAGCAAGATCAGTCAGGTTACTCCCCCTCTTTCAACCCCCACCCCATCATCTCCTCACCCAACAATACCCTGCTTCTATTCTCTTGGAGCCTGCAAGCCCTTTCACCAACCTCCAGCCTTCCCCCCCCCCGCACCTCGCCAGTCATCTTCTCTACTTTCTTCCACCCCCACCATGTCCCCCACTCTCCATTCTCAGAAAATAACGAGCGTCATTTCTTGCATCAGCTGACAACTGGCGACCCTATAAAAGTGAAATAGCTGCCCCCAGAAGAATGATAATTTCAGCAAGAAGCCATTAGAAGACGACAGGGCCCAGACAGACACTCATCTGCCGTTTCTCTGACCGGAACGCGGCAGACAAGGGCGGAAAATCTAATATCTGTATGCAAAATGTATCAGTGGCCGAAGGCGGGCGAAGGCTGCGCGATTTATGAACAAAAGCACGATGCCAGTTCAGCTGCTCTGCAATGCGCGTTTGTGATGGTGCGTGCAGGGCCCAGTCCCCGTATATAGTGGTGGGGGACGCTGAATCCCGCCCTGACTTTGTCTAAGGCAACAAAGTCGTTGCCTCCGTTACCCTTTTATCTTTCACGTATAAGAACATATTGTTTATTGTCTTTCCTAGCTCTCTTTTACCTACAAAGATACACAAACACGAATGCACTCAGAAGTGTATGTGCACACACACACACAGACACACGCACGCGCACCTACATTTGGACAGTGAACATGTGATTGATCTAAGCAATCGGTCACCAGCCCTAGATTTGGCGTACGTGCGTGCGTGAACGTCCATCGTGATTGTGTGCATCGTTGCATCAGCAAGCATGTGCGACACGAAAGGATGACATGAAAAGAGACTGCTGAAGAGGGAAAGTATTATTATGCAGGCACGTGGTTATGTAATAGGTCAGTACAGTAAAAACAATTAAAACACAAAAGGAGAAAAAAAAGTAAGAAAATCAAAGCCTGCAGTCAAAATTCAAACCAGTTTTTATGTCACCTCCCTTTCATTCTCATCTTAAACAAAAAAGGCTAACCTGACCATGAACTTTTTACAGTTCTATGTAAATCATCGATTCCGGGAACTTTACACGGTAACAGAAGAATAGTTAAATTAATTTACTTAGAACAATACTCTTGCGCCAGCTTTTTACTGCTATTAGCGGGGCTAACTGCTTTGTCAGTGTTAGCGAGCGTTGAGGATGAGAGGACGAATTCTTTTATGAATTAAAAGCTGGTGCAGATATTTCAATGGGAACAACGAGCAAAAACTTTATGTAGCCAAGACATTCACTAGAGGCTTGAAGTTTTCCCTTATGCACAACAGTAAACACTCTTCCACTAAATACTGAACACAATTGAATGTCAGTTTTGCTCTTTGCGTTTACATTTTGCGCTGACGGTTGAATCTTGGAAAAGGGATGGAACATGTAAAGCTAGGGATCAAGGGAAAAAACCCTCTAAAGTTATCCTAAAAAAAGGCCATCAATGGACACAATGATTAACAAGACCAGCAGTGGAATAAATGTCCAAAAAAAAAGACATCAGTGGACCAACGGACTAAACTGGACACTAGGGGACCAACCGACTAAAAAAGATGTTAGTGGTTTCACGATCAAACTGGACATCAGTGCATAAATGGACCTAGAAACGATATCAAAAGATCAAACAAAAGGTATTTATTTATTGAGCCTCGAGTGTCTGGCTTAGATCCGTCAGCAAACCTTCGTACGGGAACGTCCCTCCCTGGCCCTAGAGGAGGCCCCTGGCGGCCCTTGTCATCACGACCAGGGCATTTGTTTTCCCGGTGAGTGTGAGGAGCAGCGGCGAGGAGCGTTGAATGAGAGAAGATGGCGGGTCACGTTAAATCACTCGCTTCTGCATGGGCCGCTCGTTGCGACTCGCGAGGCTTTGCCAGCAACATGGCGACACTGACAGACAACCAAGCTGGAAAGGAGGATAACAGGGGTACGATGGATGACAACGAGGCTACGATGGATGACTGTATTGATGACCTAAGGAACCACATAGCACCTTCTTCTTCTTCTTCTTCTTCTTCTTCACCTTTCCTTCCTTTTTCTATGCCAGAGGTCTGTGTATTTTGTGAGCGTCGTGGGGTGGGTGCCCGTGAATGTATATGAATGCGCGTGAGTGTGTATATGCTTGCGCGTGAGAGAGAGAAGGTGAAAGGAGAGAAAAGAGATAGATTGAGACAGACAAGCGCAGCTAAAATATGGAGCGAAAGTGGGGAATCAATGCACCGAAGAAGGTGCCAGAGAAAGACAGAGGGATGGAATAGGAAGGCGGAGTGGGGAGAGGAGCATTGTCTGGCATCGAACCAGCCAAGTAAAGCAATTTAATTTTTTTTAACAGTTGGAAAGTCGTTAAGGTCAATGAGTATTAATTCCCGCAGGTCCCAACGATTTTTTTGCAATGTCACTGCCAGTCTATGCCAGTGATGAATGACAGGCTAATGTAAACTTATTTTCTTTTTTTTCTTCTTCTTCATAGAGCCCTGGGTGTGCATGTATGTGAATGAGTGATGGAGAGAAGCCGTATGTTTGTGTTTGAAGGGGGAGGTAGAATAAAATAGCGTTGCACGCCTGGAGAACCAATTCAGCTGTTGAATACAAAATACATCTATGTCACAGAGGAACGTCACTATATCGAATTTTTTTTAATGTACAATGTGGAAGTTAAGTCATGGAAACACTTCTCTCAAGCAAGAGTGCTGTGCACCCCCCGCCTGGAAAACATGGCGGTACTCGAGCCGGCTAGATGGTGGGGTAGGGGAAGAGGTGAACTGCTGTCTTCAGGCACGGCTAGGTGTGAACATTAGGCACCAAGCTCTTGAACACTGCCCGGACAGATCGATGAGCGGATGGGCTACAGTCGCGGGAAGAATGGACGCCCGACCCAAACATTACTGACTTGACAAATGCGCACTGTACTCGCGCGCGTGCGCAGGTGTCAAAAAGCGCATGCGTGCTCGCTAGGGAGCGGAGGCCGGGGGCCTCGGCGAGGGCGATGCAATATCAGCGAGGGAAGCCATCTTGGCGGCTGGGTCCAGGAGACGTGTTTTCTTTAGACACGAGCATCATTCTTCTGGAATCCCAGCGCGCGTGGCCAGATTTGGGCCGTTTTTAAATCCTGTTCGTTTTAAGTAAATTATTGTCAATAAATGAGTCAATAACTAAATGAATAAATCTGTAACTGATTTTATTGTGAGTTTTGTTGACAAAGCGAAAAGGTAAACAAAAATTTTTTTAACACTCCCACCCAAACTTTTGAAATTTTAAGGCGACTGCATTGTTTATCGTGGATTCAATGAGTAGCTCTTAAATGAAGACATCTCATCTGCCTAAAGCCTGTTTCTCATTATTTCTTTTTTCTCTCATTATCATCTGATGAAGCTAGCAAGAAAGTGATAAAATAAAATTGGTTGAAGGGGCTGGAGTCGTGCGTCTGTGGAAAATAGGATTTAAGAAGGAGAGACATCGACAAAAACGATAACTTGTCATTGTAGATCTGTGTCATCAAGATGATTCTTGTCTGAATAATTTCTTTCTGCAAAAGGACTGAGCTGGTTGTGAGCAAGTATGTTACAGATGTGCTCCGGCTATCACCAGCCGGATCTAGCCTTATGTTAGCTTGTAAAACAAGAAGCTCAAATGGCCGTTGAAACCAGAGCAAAAGGCTGCTAAAGACGTCAAAAGGTTTTGCAAACTGGAGGGCAAACACAGTCATTTGGCCGCTTTAACCTTTGTGTACAATGACGATTTATCTCTGCTTACTCGTAGTCTTTGAAGACTCCGCCAGGCAGTTGTAATGATCGCGCGGAAAGGCTGCCATAAACATTATAAATAAGCTGGACCAAAACTGAAGTCCGAAGTGGTTGCGTCAATAAAGCGGCAAAGCCAGGCATTTATAAGATTAGGTTCAAAATGTAAGCAGTTTTCTGTTTAAAGTCCTATGAGCAAATGCATTAAACTATTTGTCCAAAGTTTTCGTTTTTTTCCCCCTTTCTAGTCCACTCTGGTCATTCTATCCATCTTTCTAACTAGCCTGTTTGTTTACTCTGTTCCTGACGAAAACACACACACACACACACAGAAGTGTGTGTCAGGCGTGCTGCCTGCTAGGAACATCATGTACACGGCCTTCAGTCTAAGGGACAGTCACTTTAATTACGCTCGTGAAATGCAACATGTGAGTTATAGCGTGTTTGGACTAGCTGCTATCTGACCTTCATTTTATATATATATATATATGACCACGTGAGTAGTTTTCACTAAGCACTTTTATCACAATTGCTCATTTGTCCTGTATTTAGTTTGTGCATCAATAGGTGTTGCTTTTGATGATGAAACTTGAAGATAAATCCAAAGATCGTCTCAATTATGTTATGATGCACATACTTAAGCAAGCAATATCATGTTTTCGCTTTTGCTTTTCGTGAAGATCCGCGTTACTTAGTGCTGTTGGTAAACTGCGTGAAAAATAAATTTCTGAGCAGCACATGGAGCTAAAATGTATTCCGAATTTTTGTTTTTGGTTTGGTTTAACCTGATTGCTTTTAATCCTTCGCGTGAAAAATGCAGAAATGAATTTTAATACTTCAATAAGTCAGAGGATTTTCCTTTGTAACAATTTCAGACTTTGTTCCTTCTACAAACAAACGTATATGCCTTTGTATTTTCGGTTAAAATGAACTAAACGATGTATTGTTAATGCTGTTCGTCAGCTCCGTGGGCTATTGTTGGCTCCTATGAAAGGAGATAACAGCTTTCCACTTGCCCCTTCCCCCCCCCCCTACCCCGTCCTTTTTTTTTTTAAAAGCAGGTCGTGCATTTTAACTTTGCATCCGAAATCCGCTCCACGTGTTAGTCGCATACCAGCAGGCCGCGTGCTGCTGAACACTGACGCGTGGTGAAAACCGTGTTTTAATGATTATCCATGTGAAAAGATGAGGGCACGATATGGCTCACAGGGGCCGCGCGCGTTTATTTCGGCCGCGGCTTATTTCCTGACGCGCGCGCCGCCGGGAATATCAATCCGCAGCAAAGGGCGGAGGGGTCAATTTGTTTTATTGATCACCGCGCAGCTCGCGACGCGCAGCAGGGCTACGAGAGAAGGGGGACGGAAATTTAGCAAGAAATATCGTCAGCTTCATCCGGGACCCAGGACTGACTCCTCTCCTTTTCTTTCCCCACCCCCTCCAACTCTTCCCCATTACCTCTTACCCACCCTCCCCCACCACCACCACTTCACTGTCCTGGCTCTCGTCTTTTTAACGCCTTTACTTTCCAGCCTTGTCGCGAAGAAGGATGCAAATTTGTTGATGAGTAAATGGAAAGGGTGGGAGAAGTCTAGGGGAAGTTCTATGCAGTGTTGTACCCGCTATGCCTCTACGAAGCTGCAAGCTTATGGCAGACTTTTTACCGAGATCCACCCTAAAAATAAAGTTTAGCCTGTAAGGGAACAAGTGGCCATTCAAACCTGTAAAAAGTACTGATCGCTGGACATTTTGTCTTCACTTAAAAAACAAAACAAAAACAAACGGCGACCTTTTTTTTAAAAACCTTTTTCAGGTCGTTGAAGAGTGAGTTGTTAGAAACCTCAGTTTTCTCGGGGCCTTTTATCTGCCCTTTCCTTCCCCAGTCCTCAGGTATCCCTTCCCGACTGCTGGGCTACACGGGTCTTTCGCCTACAGACATGTAAATAGCTTCTTCGAAACCTATCAGGCGGCAACGATCACAAAATGTCTTCTTCCAAACAGAGGACATATACATCCATCCGTCCTTCTTATGCTGTCAATGTCTCGTTTTGTCTCAAGCGCTAAAAGCAGGCCCCTTCCTGAGCATGAGTATGCGCTATATCAATCACGCGTTTTTATTTATTTTTATTAAGATATATTCATTACAGACAGGAGCAGGGACCAGTGTCCTTCGGTATATACATGGTACATTACAGGTCTTTTGACTGTGACAGGCTTTTATATTTTGAAGCTCATGCACGAAACCTGCGTGTGAAGGAGAAGACATTTCGAGAGCACGGAGAAGCTGCCTGGGGGTGGTGGGCGGGGCAGTGAGAGGGCGGCGCAGGCTTAA
The DNA here is from genome assembly GCA_004794655.1 of Marisa cornuarietis. Lineage (NCBI taxonomy): Eukaryota > Metazoa > Mollusca > Gastropoda > Architaenioglossa > Ampullariidae > Marisa > Marisa cornuarietis. The sequence continues at coordinate 11,957,663 of SMMW01000003.1, read as the reverse complement.
ATAAAAAACGGGTTTCTCTTCTCTCAGAATCGCGTGTACGCCCGTATAGAACGACAGAAAAGTCGCCCCCTTCTCCCTCTCTCTTTTCTTTCCCAACCTCCTTCTCTCGCCTGTGTGCGTGCAGCACGTGCCAGAGCCGCACCAGTGGTTTTCTGCGCATAAGTGCCATCATCGCAACGGAAACGTAGCTATAGCCAAACTGACAGAGGTACAGCGCAGTGCCTTATGGCAGCGTTTCTCAACCTTTTACTTGTCAGGCCCCCCCAGACGAATAAAGGTACGTCCGCGCGCCCCCCTTAGCCACTAATACCTATATGAGATATGAGAAAATGACCGCCTTTGCGGCCCCCTTTTCAGCAGCTTGCGCCCCCCTTGGGGGGCGCGCCCCCCAGGTTGAGAACCGCGGCCTTATGGGAATGGCGTCGCCTTCCGCTGCTAGTCACTCCTCCCGCTAAGTATTTCTGATTGGACGTAAAGTGCGAGAACTCGTTTCACAGGTCAGACCAAGACTGTTGTGTGTGATGCCCGCGTATTTGTGTTTTTACGTATGAGTGTGCGTGCGTGCAGACATTGTGAAATTTTGTACATGCATGAACGCACGACCGTAGACAAGTTGACTGGGAGAGAGGAAGAGAGAAGAAGTGATGGAGAGGTGTTTTACGTCGAGCAAATAACTAAAGGTTTATCAAGGTTATATCACGACAAAACAGCCGATCTGGTATAGTAACCAAATTACATATGCAAAGAAAGAATAGCATGCCAGAGACGAGATCTGAACCAAGAACTCTTGGCCCTCAGTTGGTGAGAAATGCAACTGTTGCTCCACCGGCTTGCCCCTAAGAGAGAACGAGCAAGCAAGAGAGATAGTGGCAAACGTGGTATTCAAAATGTAGTTTGCAATAACAAAGTCTCTTTCATCCTGTGTAGCCTGCGCGGGAGCTTTCCACGTGACGGTTTATCAAAACGTACATTTTACAAGCGTCAAGTGCCAGCTCTTTGCCAAAGAAATAGTTCTTCTATTTCTGTTTGTCAAACAAGCCACTAATAAGTCATCCTTTTCTTTTCGCGTCTGACTTGCAGTGCACATCGTACCGAACATCGGGGCTACGCCGTTCACTAACCTTTCGCTACTTCTTGTCTTGCGACAAACACTTGTAATGTTTCCGACAACGATTACCGGCTAAACATAGAAACGAAGCACTCCATGTTTGAAGCAAGTCGATTAAACCTCAGTCAGGTCGAGCAGGTACTGCGAGGATCTAGCGGCTGTCCCAGAAGGTGCTAATTGTTTGTGAGTCGGCTTACGCAGGCGAAAAGTTTTCTCTCGTGAACTCCCGTTTCAACAAAGATTAGTGCAGGCCATGATCCAGGTGCGTAGCGAATCTGCGTCATCGTTGTATTATCGCACGGATCGGTCTTTTTATTTTAGAATTTGTGTTTTGTTTTTGTTTTTTTTTTTGGGGAGGGGTGAAAGATGTGTACATTAAGACGCTAGTTTGTAAATGTACTATGCAGATTATAGGTCTATGAGGTCACAGAACCATTTTGTCTGTGTACAGGACTCGTGTTTAAAAATGATCAGTAAGGCTTAGTTAAAATATCAGCGTCCGCCTTCAGATTCTAATGTGATTTGGAGTTTGAAGAAAAGGATACCATGTTAATGAGTTTAGAAAAGAGAACGCAGACGGAAAGTAGGTCCAAACCGATGTTGCTGACGATGACGATGATGATGATAAGAAGGTTGCATAGTAAAAGTGAAAGACGAAGGTATTTAAGATTGATTATAACCAGCCGGGCAGCTTCTTCCGCTCTACCACAGTGGTCTTGTTTCTGTCCAACAAATCAGATCTGAAAAGATTAGATCTCGCTCGTTCTCCTTTCCTGATATTAAGGTATTCGAGTCTGCACTGAAGACTTATCTCTATCAAAAATACCTTTTTTAATCCAGTGAATTGTTCAACTGTCCTTTCTCTCCTCATTTTCTCTTAAAATTGCCATGAGCTCCGGTGAAGGGAAGGTACGTGCGTCACAAATGTTTTATTATCTTTGTTTTCCTTATATGATTTTAGTGTTGTGAATTGTTTATGTCTGCTTATTTTATGATTTACATCTCTGTATTGCTATTTTATCCTACATAGCATGCCATAGCTCATCGAGCTTGCTTTACTGTGGGAAAATGTGTTGTATAATAACATTCCTCCTCTTCTTCTTATAATATCATCGTCGTCGTCGTCCTTTTTCAGCATCCTCGTTCACATCATCACAATAATTTCACCCAAGACAGCTGCAGATGATAAATCTCCCTTTCGAAAAGAAGAAAAAAATCTGAGTGCATGACTGCTCTTAAGTCAAGCGTTTGACTGCTCATATTGCTCCCAACACTGACGCAGGATTGATGAGTCCATCACAGCAGGCACCGCGACTGGCAACAGCCAGATATCGATAACCAATATGTTGAGATGATCAGCTATAAAGGCGGCCACCGCAAACATGGGAGGCTGCCTGAGGAGGGTTGTCTCTCTTTTTTCATTTCGCTTGACCAAATATTCGCCAACGTGGTCTCAAGGGAAAGGAAGGGGGGTGTCAAGTCGAACAATCCTAATCTTTCTTGCTGAGGGGCCCGAAAGGCGGGTGTGGGGATGGAGTGTGGGGGAACCAAACAGCTTACTAGTTCTGGGCATTGAAATCCCCCTTTTTTCGTCTGGAGTGGCCCTGGCTTCTGAGGCGCCATTTTAACTACTGTGAATAAAAGAAAGCAAACTGATGCAAGGGAGATGGAGCTTGTGAAAGAAGAAATATGTCGTTACCCCCTCCCACCCGAGAAAGTTAGAGTAATCTTGAGACTTCTACGGCTGAGGTTGACACAAATCGTTCATCACTGAAGGGCACCCGTGCAGCCTTCATATGCTTGTTATGTGAGCGAAGACTGCTGGGGCGGCGGCGTCACGAGTTGTTTTGTCTTAAAAATGTTTTGTCAGGTAAATTTTTTTTAAAAATCCCATTCGGTCCTCGCACCAATCGTGTCATTGAGTGTCGTGCTTGAAGTTGACTGAGGTAAATCTCGCCACTGTTTGCTGTCTTCTTTCTTTGTCTGTCTCTCATTTGTTGCTGAGAACGTCGCGTAAAACAGCGACATCTACATTCAAATACATATTTTGTTGGACATATTTCATTCACATAACTGAAAACATACACCCACGCACGCACGCACGTACACTCATAAAACTATTCATCTATTTGATTGTTTACACGTGTACGCCTATGATGATGATGATGATGATGATGATGATGTCAGAAAGGAAGAACTTCACAGAAAAACGACAAATTGATACAGTCGCTTACGAACTTCTGCACCAAAAGCTGGCTTCCACTACTGTGGGCGGTACTGAACCGAAGATTATGTGTGTATTGAACAAGGCATGTCCCGTGCTGACACTTGGCGGGGTTGATTATTGATATTGTTTCCGTCGGGTCGCCGCGAGTCCGTATTTGATTGCATCAGCTGACATTTTGACACAAATCTGCAGTTATTAATTCTTCTTTTGTCAGGCGCCTGCGAGATTGTGCTTGCACTGGCAACTCGGGAGGGCGACCTCATATTCTTCTGGCTCGGCGAGATCATTTGTTCAAGAAACAAGGCAGAGAATGGCAGAGGCTCGGGGAGGCAAAAGTCCACTCATGCCGTTGTTTTCCGGGCGTGGAGAGACATCCAATAAGACGATGCGCTCTCCCTTTCCCCTTCCCTCATAGGCAGATGATATGGAGGTCTCAGGTGAATCTAATATCCTCTTTAGCTGGCATTTAGGATATCAAGAGGTAGCAGCTAGGATAATGACTGAGATACACGGAATGTGACAGAAACATGGGTAGGGGAGATTTAGGGGCGCATCACACACACACACATTCACACACACACACACACAGAAAGAACGCACACATGTAAAAATGCGCGCACAAACATACCCTCTCCCCCAAGTTAGACACTGAGATAGAAAGATATGAAAGTATGCAGGAATTTCGTATGGGTGCATATTAATAAAACCCTCAAAAGTCACTGCTCGAGATAAGAAACTAATATACTGTAATATGGTATTATTTGATAATGAAATTTTATTAATTAGCCTCACGGTTTTAACAGGTGCATGCACAGATAAGCGGCCTTTAGTAAGAATTTTAAACAGTCAATAAATAGCGCCTACAAGTGAAACAAATTTCAAGATTCCTGTCGCTTAGCAGCAAGAAAAATAATATGCCACTGCGAAGTATGCCCTAACGACAACTTCAGTGACATTTTGAGTGGCTTTTGTTTCACTGTGGTAAACTAAGCTATTGTAACAATCTTATTACGATGTGTACGTGACTACGTCCAGTGTTATTCATGACGCCTACTCGATATCACAGGTGACATTATCGCACGCCCTTATCACAGGATCGTACTCACTGCCAAAATCAGTTTGCGATTAGCCAGACGGGTGCGGAAAAGTGTGGTGCGCAAATGGTTTGCATTTCGATATTTTAATTGCATAATAGAAACAAGCAAATAATGCCTTGGTTAATAAATATCCCGTTCGCATAGCTAAAATGTATCGACAATTTACTTTGGTCGAAGGACGCTAGCATGAGGAGACTACTCCTTGATGTTTGGTACACAAGACAGGAACCTCTACCAGTAAGTATCTCAGAATAAGCCCGTCAAATAACTTCGGTGCCCTTGTCGACCTGTAAAAGCTTTAACTCTTAGTGCACGCCATTATTCTCCCTATACCTGCTGTGAAGGGGTTAATCCCACAAAACATTTGGATCCACGTAATAGCTGGCATGGCAGACACTTTCTGTAACAAGATTCGGTCCCAATTTGCCTGCCCTTCTCTGTCAAAAGCAACATAATTAACAAGAGGGGACGCGGCAACATCATATTGTGTATAAGGAGCAACGCCTCTTTGGGCTTCTTCATTAACATTCTTCTGTATAATTACACTGGCTGGGATAGTCTTGCTCGTAGTCCGCCGCAAGCGAGCGTTCTGTCTAGGGAAGCGAACACAAGAAATCCCCATGGCGAAGAGCATCTCCATCAGGATTAGTGCTAACCTTTGGCTAATGCTAGGGACCCCGTCTCCCTCCATTACTGTCGTTGTGCTTACTCCGCCCTCTTTTGACCTCTGTCCTCTTGGCGGTTTTTTTATTTTTATTTGAGGCTCGTGGTGCTGTTCTGCCAAAACGTGATGGATACCCGTTTTGTCCGCTTTGTCCGAGGAGAGGGAAAGAAAGAGAGAAAAGCGAGCAAGAGAAAGATAGAAGAAGGCTAGGGCCATTTCTCCACCTGGCGGCTTTATGGATGGTGGTCAATCACGCCGCATTGTCAGCGAGCGATATTCCACAATGTATATGGTCGTGGACGGATGATCAGTTCCCCGAATACCGGAAGCGACACGTTTCGGTAACTATCAGTGGCTCGTATGATCGCTGATGGTAGCTTACAGGTTTACCGCTCCTTGACTTTTTTACGAGTACCATTTTGCGCATTTCCCTTCAATGCCCCCACCCCACCCATCTCTCTTACGTATGTGCAAACACACGGAACCCGTATTTTTCTTACTCCTAATGTTCAAAAGGAGTCATAATCAGTTGATCTTGGCTTTATTTAACACCAGTTGTCCAACTTTTAAGGGGGGTCTTTCGGTACTGCTGTTTCATACAGAAGCGTTGAATACTGCTAAGTGAAATGTTACATGTGCCACGACTTTCTGAACAGAAAGACAATATGGTCTAGGGATGAAGTAATAATATGTTTAAGCAAGCATGTACATTCATCAGTATAAGCCGTTCTGCCGTTAAATACGACCTCAAAGTTTTATTCAAGTGGTTCGGAAGGAGCAGTTGGGGTAGGGGTCAGGGTGTACTTGAGTGCATAAAAAGGTGGGGAGGTGGGGCAGGCCGCTCCTTTTGTGTCAGCCATTTACTGGCGCCATCTGGCTGCTACAATGTACCTGAACTGTCTTTGATGTTTGACAAGTCATCACAAGACTGCAATAATCGAAGACAGTGATGACCACCTTCTCGTGGAAAGAACTGCTGTACTAAACCGATGGACTGAATATTGTAACAAAATGTACAACTTGCAGGTGAGGGTAGACCCCAAAGTCCTCCGAAACAACCACTGAGCCTGCAGACCTACAAGTCCTACGAGATGAGGTCGAGAAATTGGTATGAAGTACGTAAAGAGGAAAGTCACAACGTTCCCGCTAAGCTGCTCAAGCAAGGTTGGGGAAAAAGGCTCTTACTTCTCTGTGCCAAGATATATTGAAACACAAATAATAGCACCAAAAATAGACGCAATCACTAGTCATAGCGTTTCTATGGAAAGGATCAAAACTACAAAACTAAGCCTAATCAGCCACCCAAGGCACTACTGCGGAAAACGGCTAGCAGCAGACTGGCTTCAGACCAGACAAAAGCACAGTTAAACAGACCTTAAACTGTCGCATCCTCATAATATACAACACCATTATCTTCATCAACTTCATTAAAAAATGCATTTGACAGAGTATAGCACGAGGCTCTATGGCAGGGGATTAGCAGTACTACTCGATAACCAAATAGGAGATTTGTTCACACTATACTGAGCTTCTGTGAGTGCCATTTAGTCGCCGTCATATGAACTTTTTTCAGCAGGTATTTCTAGGTGAGACAGATATTGACCAGGGGCGAGAAGATGCTAAATTTAATGAAAGCGTTATTGTTCTTTAAGACGCCAAACGTGAGCGCGAAATGCTTTAGCCAATTGAGTTCACGTCCACACGGGAAAATGCACTTTACAAATTATTATTGTTATCACATCATCATCATCATTCGAATTATTTATGCTATCTAGGACCCACCACTTAATTAAGCGTTATGGAAATCTTGTAAGGACAGAAGAAAGAGGAAAAATGAAGAACACATCCAGATCTCGAGCGTAAAGAAAATAACTATCTGCAATCCTGCAAATTACCTCGCCGCACCTCACCAGTGACAGAGGTGAAACTTTATGGCGAAGCAAGGGTCAAAAGAACAGAGTGTACAAGAATATGATTCTCCTCGCGCAAAAATTCTGTCTTTTGATCTACAGCCGCAAAGCGACTCTATTAGTTTTTATGTTTTTTCCTCGCTCTCTTTCCTTTCAATCCCATCCCCCACCCCCACCCGGCTCGCCCCAGAAAAAAATTGCTACAGTTATTTGTCCTATGCAGCAGACATCTGACAGTGGTCACCGTTTCGTTAGAGTCCAAAATGAAATCAAGCTCAAGCTCAACCAGCTGTTACTCGTTTCGTACAAACACCTGAAGTGACTTTTCACTTATTTTAGCCAATTGCGTGTGTGACCTAAAATTCATTTCAAAATAATTTTGGTAACTGGTCTTTTTTCAGTAAACTAAACTCACTCAGTTCAAAATAATTTTGCACTCAGATTAGCGTCTAAGTAATTTACGCTTAGTCTCATCACTTTTCCTCGTAACAGAAACTTCGCACACTAAATGTTTGAACCTACATTAATTTTGGAAAGGACTGAACTAAAATTGCTTAATTCCCACACTTTGTCAAGATAGATGATTAAAAAAAATACGAAAAGATAAGAAAAAGAAGACTTACAAAAGCAACATCGTTATCTGCCTATGGTCACGTGACCCGACAATCTACGGGAAAGAAAACGCGACCCTGGATGAGGGGGAAAGTTATTTTTCCAACCTCAGAGAACTCAACCCTCATCTTTCGCTCGACTTCAAAAGCCATCTACACAACATCAAACCACTTAATTTTTGTTTCGCCTGGCAAAGGGAACAACCTGCCACCAAGCAACGCTAAAAGGGGTACCTTTTTGTTTACCCTTTTCTTTCCTTTGCCACATGCTATTTTGAATACTGACCGTATACAGCAACTGAAACGATGTGGGTGTGTGCAAGAGGAGGAGGGAGGGAAGCAAGGAAAATTGAACGGAAAACACAAAGGTGGAGTGCACGGTCGGAAGGACAGCCAAAGATTCAGTGGGAGATATATGCGGGTGGCGAGTGCATGAGAAGGTGGGAGCTCTGAAGAAGAGCCGTCGGGTGGCTCGGATGGGGTGGGGGTGGGGGTTGACAGAAGCAGCGGTAACGAAGGGCGGAAAGTAGCGGTATACATACATTCTGATTTGTGGAAAGTAAACACTATTTGCGGACGGTAATTACTACGGAAGATCGGCCTCGCTTGCCCTGTCTAAATATCCGTTCATCTGTAAGGGAGGCCAGCAGAGGGAAAGAGAGGGGCACGAGAGAGGCGGAGGTGCTGTCATCCGCCGCATCAGGTCGCCGCTATCTGCCATTATGTTCTTTGATGGCGTCGCCGGAAGTTAGGTATGATGTAAATGAGAATTTTGACAGCTCGTCTCCTTCTGCCTCCACCCCTCTACCATCCCCAGCATGCCTGAAAGGCGAAATATAACCGAGAAGGAGCATAGTAATGCAGTCATGTCGGATGCAAAGTCTCCTCGTTTACAAATCTCTCGGTACTAGCTGAAGTGAGCGCTGAGGCGGGCGAAGGAGTGTCTAATGAAAATAAAAGGAGTTTGGCATTCTGCATTCCTCGATAATGTTAGCTTGTGTATGAATGATAGGCAATACAGTAGTCTACGAATTAAAGCGCTGTGCCAGGTAAGCAAGGGGATGCAATCGATTTATCGTGCATTTTAAAGCAGGCTTGTCCGTGAACGGCACAAGAGGATTGGCCGCTTTATAGCTACGCCGCCTGGGGAGCTAAACTACTTACCTGGAGCCGCGCCACCAGCGTTAGATGCAGGCAGTTTAGCGCTCATGTTAAGACTGAAGCCAAAGCCGTTGGGTTCATTGTACGGAGAGCATGCTGTTTCAGCAGCGACTGCTTGTATTACACAAGTGCCAAACTACTGGCTGCCGGCTGACTCATAGGTGTGAACAGAGATTAGAGGGAAAAACCGCGTGAGGCCGCGTGAGCTTTGATGTTGGCTCTAAAACGCATTTTATGTCAGACTTCACAGACTAGTGGATCTTGCACTTCTCCTGCCTCTTGGTCAAAACTCATGAGGGTTTTAACATTATTCTCCATATTGTTGATAGAGAAAATAACACACACACACACACACACACACGCGCGCGCGCGCGCGCGCGAGTTTGAAAAGTTTTCAACAGTTTAAGTGTCAGAGAGCAGAAATAGTCATATATGTATCTCCCTCGGCAGGAATAGTTATATAGAAAGCTTCTGGTACTGCTGGTCGATATGGCAATAGTTATGCATCGGTGCTTGTGCTAGGTATCAGAAACATGAGGACTGGCTGAGTAGACAGAGAATACAAGTACGTGAGTAGTAGCAGAAGCAGTAGCAGGAACTGCTAAAGCTTTGGTAGATGAACAGATTTGTAATTAATATTAATATTCCTCAAGATTACTAACGCATAGGTTCTGTCTCCATCGCTTTTTACATGTTTCAAAAAGGTAACGGTAAAGTGTCCCATGACCCAGTGACCGAAATGGCAGTGAACTGTGTGGCTTTTCGTGTCTGTATGTGGAAGGCGAAGCCCAGCCACTTTCTTCCTACGCCTTTTACCTTTCCTCGTGAAGCAGGCTATCAGTTGCTGGGTGGTAGTTTTATAACTGCAGGGCCAGGGTGAGCTTCGAACCGACAACCCTCTGGTCGAGCGCACTGCCCACCAATCAACCTACCGATGATACCAGCGATGAGAGACAAAGAAGGGAAGAAGGGGAAGAGGGGACAGTTGGGGCGAGATGCGGTCAAGACCGGCCCACATATGGATAGGAGCGGGCGGTTACGTTGATAAAAGTATAATGGCTGTAGCGGCAGCTGTCGGATGCTGCTGCTGCCAGACAGCGCAAATCACAGCAGACAAATAAGTGCAATTATTACCTTTCACTCACAAATGTCCTTATCTAATGATATTTGTAGTCCTTATAAAGCACTACCTTGACTGGTACTTTGATTAGAGTGCCCATTGTTTGACCTTTACCTTTAGCCGGTCTCCTCGTCATTGTGCTCGACTGATTCCTTACCTGTGGCCTTTTTGTTTATCGTCTGAGACTTTTAACTTTATCGACTTCTTGTCTTTTCTTACTACCGCATGACAGTCAAGATTCTTTACTATGAAAAGCGGAGCAGACGATGATGTACCATCGCATGTAAGTGGCAAAGACAGTTGGAAGGGGACGGCATCATTATGACATTTGTCATTCTTCCACACACGTCTAAGTGAACGATGCCATCATGCATATATAGATTATTTGGAGTCATTCTGCCCATAGCCAGCTAATCCCCTTTGTGTCCACCAGTTGTAGAAACATGTCACTTTACTCCGACACTGCATTAGAATTACTAGATCTGCAAATTCAGACTGTCTAATCCACCACTCACAGCTCATTCCTGCACAGGTTGCAAAGCATCTACTTATAATTTGCAATATTAGGTATTAGGACATTGGATTGAAAATACAAAAAATTGAAATTACTCCGACGAAAATCCTGAATTTCAGCTCGCGGACATAATACAATCTGTACTAATGCCTAATGACTACTGCTGGAAGTCTCACGCGTATTTCAGGTGATCAAGTCGATGAAACAACTTAGCCTTCATAGCTGGTCTAAGTACGACATTTTCTCTGAAAATATCAAAGGCGTAGGAACCGGGGGTGGGGTCAAGTATACCGAGAAGATAAGAATGTGAAGGTTTTTCACTGTCAGTTTGGAGTTTGTTTCCCCTTACGCCCCCCAACCAAAGCTGAGCCTCTACCTAGGCCACTGGGTAGTATGGTGGGTAGATCCAGATATGCACTCAACACAATTGTTTTCGTGTAACAGAAATTTAATCTGAACAAAATGCTACATCTGACATCAACAGAAAACTGCTCACTGATATCAGAAGGACAACAGAAATTTAATCTGAACAAAATGCTACATCTGACATCAACAGAAAACTGCTCACTGATATCAGAAGGAAGGGTACAACAATTGTAAATACTTGTAACATATTGCACACAGTATCAAAAGTGTTTTTTTTTTGGCAGAATGTTTATATGCTTTAAGTACTGTATGGAAACTTATGAGCACTCTCTTGAATTAAGGAACGCAATATTTGTTCTAACTGCTTAGTCGTTGATATTAATAGTTATTACGTAATGCGCCTAGAGATTGAAATGTTACTGCAATTTTAAAGTGTTGTTTGCCATTCCGAACAGAAGACACGTTGATACGTTTACAGTGCACGAAGGTCAGTAAGCATGGGAATATATGGTGTTACCTGTAAGAGTGAGCAGAAGACGCACAGGTAGGTAACAACAAAGAGCAGTTAGAGTGATGTTTGCGTAGGGGTGGATGCGGAAACAATGTGTGTGCGTGTGTGCGCTCGCGCGCTGATCATGAATCACAGTTAAGATGTGTGCCATTCATTGATCAGTCCTGTCATTCACTTCTGCAGATGACTGTATGACAGAGTGAGTGACAGGGGGTGTTTGATTAGTTTTGGAAACTCACTCGAGTATAGTGCTTTATTCTGCAATTATGTTCATCATTCCATGTCCCTTGACCAAACGTCTCGGCGTCACGAAGAAAGGACCCAATTAAAACCGCTTTCATGCAGCGATTGAAGCTCATGCGCACCCGGCTTCAAAGCTAAGTTTACCTTGTAGGTGGTGGAGGTGGCAGCCATCATGCAGCTATCGCTTCAATACACGACTTTATCGTTTTGCTGTTAACACCTGGACCTACCGCACACCGCACGCGCTGAAGATTGAGGAGAAAGTGAGAAAAGACAAGGCCGAAGGTTTGTATTTGTCTGTCATACAAACTTACCGGTACTGAGATTCTGGCAGAACGTGAATAAACACTGGACGAATTAACCCTTTAGAGCTGTCAGGTTTGGTGAGCATTGTGATATATTCCTATGGGTCGTCGACTCTCTGATGTTTAATGAGAAGGTGTTAAGTATAAAATTGTTACAGGAAGTAGTAATTTTCTTATGAGAAATAAGCACAAAAAAATATCAGAAATGTTAGTGGTTATCACCAAGAAAAACTGGGGTGCAGACAGCTGCTTAAAATAAGTAAGTGCAGCTTTATACTTGATATTTTGATGCTTTCGTCGCTTAATGCTTAAAATAAAACTTAGAAACAATCGATATAACCTATAAAAACAAAGAGGAGTACGAACAACAGAGAAAAAGCGATTTCTTCCATTTCAAAGATAGTAAAGATAGAGATAGATTTGGAATCAGTTACAAAGATATATTATCTAAGTCGAAAGAAGAGTTTCGGCCAACTTTTACAAGTTTTCCCTTTTAAAATTTAGCGAATCATGCCTCAGTGTGCATTCCGTTTCCTTTTCTTAGTCAATTATAGCAAATGTCTTCCAGCGATAGACAGCTGATCCCGAATGCGGCCGGTTCATGGGGCACGCATGGGTTGTGCAAACGCCAAGCCACTAATGGGATGGGGATGTGGACTTTAATTTGTTCAGGTGCAGCGGTGAGAGCAGGGGTAGTGCTCGTCAGGGTACACGGGTGTTGTGCACCCATGGACCGCATCCATAGTTGCACTCTGGAACATTAGTAGAGTGCACCCTCCTGACATGCAAGTTCTTGCCTCCTGGATGTATCTCCGTCTACAATGCTCAAATATTTCGCAAAGCCACTTTCTTTATGTGACTTTCAGAGACCAGTGGTGGTGATGATGATGATGATGATTTATTCCTCGCGATGCTTCTGTGCTTAGTCTTATTTAAAGCTAAGCAGAGAAATGTGCTATATCAGTTATTATAATAGTCGTGGTTGTCGTGGTGACGATGGTCAGCAAAGTGCAGGTTAATGTGGAAGCGGATGTGAAAAAGTGGAAGAAAATAAGGAAAACATATTACAACTGCTGCACCATAGAATTTCTCTGAATGGTGGGAAAGATTACAGAAAGATGAGTGCCCCAAGTTACGGCAAGACCAGTGCTCGAGGCCAGCAGAACACACCTGTGCTCTACAAGCTAAAGACGCTTTTTTTTTGTTTTTGCATCACTGTTATATTAGCGGTTAAGTAAAGAACTTTGCTCCAGCAATCCTTTTAAATATCGAACGGTTTATCTTCCTTACTGTCTTAATAGATCAAAGATCTGTTACATTCACGACGGGGGGTTAACACATGCTGATTTACAGTCTGTCAGGCGTATCTCCATACTATCCGCTTTTCTATGATCTTCTGCAGGAAGTTACACCATCAGCAATCAGCGACAACAGTTCAAAGCAACGGCTTATTAAAATGTTTACTAACAGGTTTGGAGGGGGGAATAGCTCTAGTGGATTTTGTAAAAACTGATAAGGTCAGTATATCAACTAGTCCTTATCTCCTATTTTAAATTATTGCGTTTCAGGCGCTGGTTGCACATGTTTCTAAACCTTAAAAACTCTTCTAAAGAAGCAAAATCTCTTCTCTACCATTTAGATGCATTGAACAAGAACATACCAAAAAATTGTACTGAAAAGACGGAAAATCAGACTTAACCAACTTTATCTTACTTAAAGTAACTTTAGTTTTAAAAATTCTAAAATTGTGGTGTGCACTTTAAACTGATTATCTAAATAGATTTAAAGCCTAAAAGTGTTTAAAATTAGAAATGTGTTGTGCAACTGGCCCCGGGGCATTAGGCTCACTATGATTTTTATTATTATGATGACGGTGACGTTTATTATTACTATTGTTAGATAAGGAAAATAAAGTGTTTTGATGGCATTTCAGCTTGCTTTGTCTGTCTTGAAGTTTTTCATCGCAACCAGATCAATGTTCACGTTAAATTAGCTGGTTGTAATATGTTTGGCACACAGAATGAAGTAAACGACGCGCCTTAATCAAATAACGGTAGAAAACAGGCCGAGCAAATTTCGCATTGCTCGCAGTGACTCATCGCCGGCTAAACGTGCAGCCAGTCAGAAGACACGAATCATCTGACACCTGGAGGGAGAAAAACGCCCGAACTAAACACGCCGAGAATTTTCAAACACAAAAATAGGGAATGGGGGACGGAAGACAATTTCATCGTATTTTGAATAAAAAGCACCCGCACTTGAAAAGACATCTTCCCTAAGTGCGACCCAGATTTGGCTTAATTTGTCGTTATAGCTGCTACCTCACAGAGCCCTCGAGAACTAATATCAACACCGCTAGCCAGGCGCGAGGCACAGTATGTCCACATATCTGCCATAATGTATGCCGTGTTAAAATTCCTATAGCGGCAGAACTCATAAAGTTTGTCAGCGTGTCAGGACTTGACACGTGAAATGAACACGGCCGCACGCGCAGGTGCAGTGGCTTGTACGGATAAGGTGGTGAGGTACATGGTGGGCAAGGAAAAGAAAAGGGGAGGAACGTTGGGAGGGAGGGAGAAGAGTAGGGGGTGGTGGTTAGGGTAAGGCTGCGGTTAGTGGGGATATAGTTACCTTTCTATAGCAAAACAGAACCTGGCATTTTCGAATTTATTATTCTAGCCTTGTGATACTGTAACCTAAAAATTGTTCGTGAGCGTTTGCCTCCTTACACCGCCAGGTTTTTTTTCTCGTTTTTTTCTCTTGTTTTAAAATCATTCGTTTTCGTTGCCCGCGTGTTCTCGCAGAGGGAGGTAACTCCCTTCCCCTCAACCTCCCACATCGATTGTTGAGGTCTGCTCAACTGTCTGGTGTTGTTTCTTGTAACCTGTGTAAACTGAGCTGTATGAGCAGTGCCTTCTTGGGTATTGACTGCGTTTATACACAGGCCTCACTCAGCTGGTCGAATATAATTTGTCTCTATTTCACTTATTGCCCACGTGCGAATTCGGGTGTGTGTAAGCGAGCGTGCCATAGAGTATACACCTTCATGTTGTTCACAGGGCACACGCACGTTAAGAGATGTATAAAGACAGTTCCCACCACATTACACGGGGCTAGCTTGCATGAGTTAGTAATAAGTCATAAGACAAAAGTTGCCAAACAGGCCTCGCTTAAAAGCACGAAAGAATTACAGCTCATGGGATTGTTGAACTAAGGGCAGCAGGGAAGTATTATGCACCCAGTATCGGCCGTCGTGATAGCGGGTGGACTGCATGTGCTTACTGCTAATGCAGAGTCTCTCGGCACCTGATACGCCAGCATTAAAGATAAGCACCTACCCACCCACCCCCATCACCAACCTGCCACTTGACGGTATGTCGTTTCATCCAGGTGACGTCATTACTAGGAATCCTGATCTTTCATGACGGGTGGAAGGTGGGTAAAAGGAGTCACTACCTTGTACCCGTAAATCCAGGTGGACGAAAGCATGTATTTCCCGCTTTTGTGCTGAGCTGCACTCGCCGCCACAATACATGCATGCGCACGTACACATACGCAGAGAGAAGATGGGAAGGGGGAAGGAGAGGAGAGAGAAAAGAGAAAGAAGGCGGAGGAAAAGAAAGAGGAGGGAAAAGAGGAAGAGAAAGTGTGTCTGTCTATACGTGTGTGCGCGCGAGAACAGCGTATACGCCATCTCTGATTATTCATTGCATGAAAATCTTCCCCACCCGCGTGGTTTATAATACAGGTCAGCACTGTGCATGCGTCATCCAGATAAATGGTGAAATGCCCGCTGACCCTGGTTCCTTTTCCACCCGTTTACCTTTTGAGAAACACAAACTGAATTACGACTGAGATAAAACATTCTAGTCCTTTTGAAAACCGCTGAAGGATTTATACATCTGTTTCCTATGTTTCGCTGGGGATCCCCCTTCCCTTTTGTATCGCGATCGTAAAATTTAACGGAGTGTAAGTGCGTGCATAGTGTATGAGAAACTCTTTCCTGGAGTATGCCAATTGGATACGCGAAAGTACACCTTCCTTCTTATAAACTCTCACGTATGTGTTTTATTTATTCAAGAACTCACGTTCATGTGCAGATTATGTGATCGTTAGTATGGGAAGCCGGGAAGGGTGACAGTCTGAAGGAGAAAGTGGGACTGTGCTGGTGTGTGTGTGTGAGATGAATGTCACTGAGTGAGTGAGTGAGTGAGTGAGTGAGTGAGTGAGTGAGTGAGTGAGTGAGTGAGTGCACAATGACAACAGCAGAAATAATAGCAACGGACTCATATCAAAGACACAAAGAAACAGCCAGCCAAACAAAGGTTAGCGGTCTGCAATTGGAATAGCACCCTGTTCTATAGCACAACTAAGGATAAGTACATCCTCCTCCTCCACCTGCACTAATATTTACAAGTGCCACTGATTAAAAAATACTGTCTAGACAACTGGATCTCTCACACGCGACAGGTTTTCTCTGGCGCTTATTTTTCGAATTTGTAAAGTAATTTTCTTGTTTCGTTTCCCTTTAATATGTACTTATTTTATGTATCATGCAGAGGTTAAACACAGTTTTTATTGCACAAAAAACTTTTGATACATCGTGTTCATTTCATTTTAAACACTAGGGACACATCAGTCAGTACCATGGTGCCGACAAAAACGAACGCCTATGACGTCGCCAACAGGGTTACTACTTGATTACCTGTCAAGTGCTAATGTACTGGGCTTTAATGTTTTTTAAACCCCTTTCATTGTATGGCTCCATGAAGGTCGCATTTTAAAGTTAATCCCATCAAGAAACTGAGATAACATGATCCTACGAGATGACTTTTGATCATACTGTATATGTAATCATAAAATAAACGTCCACTGTGCTCAATTAAATGTCCTTAAATGGTTAGCAAGTACAGTTTTGGGCATCCAGTTCTATCATGGCCGTAAAAACTACTCGAATGATCAGCCTATAACTAAGCACCGTAACGACATCCAGCAGCTCATCACAACAAAAGCCTTTTCTTCGTTTTCTGCTTGCTGTAGTAGCCATCTGAGAATTTTGCGGAAACCTAACATAAGGTATTCATAAATATAAATCGTACTATTGTCGTTCTACTACTGGTATTACTACGACTGCTACTGCTTCCGGTGGTACTAATATTGCTATGTTGACTGTCACAAGTCAATTTGACGCCCCATTTTTACACAGATGTGTTACTCCGTCTCACTATCTATATGACCCGTGCCTTATGGGTGATTTTCAAACGCTTCTCGGGAGGAACAGAAGATATGTCATTCCATGCAGACCATGTATATCAGATACAATTTCTCGCGTCAAGTCAGTTCCGTTCAAAATTAAAAAAAAAAGTAACTTCGAACACAGATATCACAAATTTTAAGAGCTCTCCCGCCCACACACACACACGAACGTACGTCGGAATTTTTAATGGTTGTTAGGCTAAGAAACCAATATTTTTTTAAAAATCCAGGCAAAGTGAACTTCTGTGATTAACATCAAACTACAACGACAAAAAAGAAATTACAAA
Organism: Marisa cornuarietis; assembly: GCA_004794655.1. Lineage (NCBI taxonomy): Eukaryota > Metazoa > Mollusca > Gastropoda > Architaenioglossa > Ampullariidae > Marisa > Marisa cornuarietis. Next base: position 11,940,283 of record SMMW01000003.1, on the reverse strand, counting down.
AGGAACTCATCAGTGCTGAAGCAGCCATACAAGTAAGAAATAAATGGAAAGTTTATTGTTTGCATCGCCTGCCACTGTTCCCAATCGACCTCGCTAAATCCATGCTCTGTTCAGTTCAGTTCCGTTCGTCCCATAGCTATGGGGTCCTTGGCATGCACTAGGAGCAGTCCGATGGTGCGAAACAGAGGTGAACTCACGCCAGCGGGTCCGGTCGTCTAACCGCCTGAGAAGGTCCCCTAGTGAACAGCCTGTCCACTTCTTCACCATAGTCACCCAGCCTTTCCATTCTATGTATCGACTTTTAAATCATTTCTTGCCAGTAGCGTGTCAGCGTGTTATTATTGGCATCCTTCACATTGAGAAAATGTGCAGCAGATGCACACTTGAAACCTTGAAAACAAAAATAAAAATTGACTCCCCGTTTTGACATCCCTTGTTTCGGGTCACAATCTGTTAACCTTTTTTTTTAAATTGTAACCTATATCTACATAAACATTTTTCTTCACAAGCATTCATAGGAAAATTAACAAAAAAGTGGTGGGAGTGGTGGTGACCAAGGTGGGAAGAACAGGTAAAAGTGCGCAGTGTCTGCGAGGCAAAAACTCTAAACACGAGCGAGTTTCATTTCTGTCTAGGAGGTGATTAAACAGATATCTTCCCCGTTTATGCGTGAAGCTATCTATTCATTAACAAAATGGGTCACCAATGACGTCACCACTGATTGTGACTGTCTCCCAGCGACTGTCTCTCGCCAACGGACAATGGGTCGAAGATGAGACAATTTCACCGTCGCACAAAGTTTAAATGGAATAAGGCTGGAATTATTCTCTCGAGGATTACCCCCACATTTGTGATATCCTGCTCAGTGTCAGTATAGCACGACACGCCTGAACATTTCGAACGGCGAAGCTTCCTTCTCTCTTACGCTCTCAACTTCTTTGCTGTTTCTGTTTGTCCAGAGGAGAAAGTCACGACCTTGCAGGCTGCGATGACCTTTTCAGCTTCAGGTGATCTACTCCCCTGCTTTTAAAGTTTGCTAATGAGTTCCATTTAATTTTCATGACATCTGCAGACTCACAGGTGTAAGGTTCGCTGTGCAGCTTGCACACCCAAACAAATAAAAATAGCGAACGTATACCAATCACAGTAAGATGATGGGGGAGAAAGGTGCTGAATGCTTCATGAAAATTCATATTTTACTTTTAACAAACTGTGGCTGCACTTTTAACAGAAGCGGCATGAGTCTGATGAAGCTGTGCCACATATCGGTACACTTTTTTTAATCATTGAGAATCCATTGAATATCTAGCATCCTCTTTGTAAAGAGTAACTTTTTCATCAACAAGAAATTGACTCAAGAGTTACTGCTGGTATGCTGGGGTTATCTTGGTTGTCGACGGTTCGTTGAAGGCATCTAAGGAAAGCTACTGCGTTTATTGTAGTGATCGTGGAGACAATATTATTAACAATTTATTATAATTTATTAATATGTTTGGCTCTTTTTAATAAAATGCGACTTCGATGACTATGTCTTGGCGACATGTCTATAAAAATCACCGTCTTCTAGCAGAGAGGCAGAGTTGATGTCAAAGTTACAGCATAGCAGTCTGTCACACGTTATCAGCCTGACATGTTAAAATACAAGTCAACATAGGACACGGGAACTAAATGAGTGTATTTTTTTCTGTTAATGCAAGGTAACGTCGATTAGGTTTTGTTCCTCTTACACCGTAGAATATCCTAGAATCCCTTCCCCTCTGCATACAATCCTCCCATCCTCACGAAAGGCGTACCTGAAACCACACATGCATGTCAGAACCAGCAAATGTGCGACCCGAGAACTTAAGCCTTTATATTAATTTCAAGATTAACCTTCAGCCTGCTTGGTGACTGCTGCGGGTAATGTATACGCACACCCGGATGTTCACCTGAGCGACTTTGCACCCGCCGTTAGCCAATGTGATACTAGACGATGAAGAACAGGACAGCCGTGGCTTGTGACTGTGCTGCAGCTCTTGTGTGCTATGGGTCTCTTCCTACAACGGACTGTGAGGCTTAACGTCTATGGGCAGGATGAGCTCAGCGATTAGAACGCTAGCTTCATAGAGATATGGCTTGATGGTACCGCGAGCTGCTCGGGGGAGGAATTAGAGTTGTTTGAAGCGCGGCAAGATCGACAAAGAGCGGGCCTGATGACATGGTGGGGGTGGGGGGTGGGGTGTAGATGCTAGGTTGTTTTGAACAAGTTTCCTTCCTCTGCATTCATGCGCGTGCGTGCATGCAGATCGGTCTGCACGTGCGCAAGGCAGTAAAGAAGCTGTGATTAAATAAAGAAAGAAATGGGAGAGAGGTAATGTTGCGTATTCACACAAGCTTATTTTAAGCCTTTCTCAAATCCATTTTCTTGCTTCTCCCTTTCGCCCCTCGCCCCCAATTCCCATGATCTTTCTCTCTGTGTGTGTGTGTGTGTGTGTGTGTGTGAGAGAGAGAGAGAGAGAAAGAGAGAGAGGAGAACGTTTTACACATATGCCAAAACGAACTAGAACTAAGGACAACTGTCTCTCCTCGCCCCACCAAACCTGTACGCATGTTTACTACAAGTCATCATGTCTATAACACTAGATGGCAAACCATCCTTCTTAATATGCCATTCTACTTAATGGACCGCGGCGTCTTGGCTTTCTTTTCGTTAATTTTTCGTTGTGGAAACTCTACCTTAACGCAATCGTCCAAACACGTCAAATCAGTTGGCACGGCCAGGACAAGCAGATATTATTTTTCATAGTCGGATATCCGTCTGTTTGAAAAGAGGGCTCCGCTGACGACAGTCGAGGAAATGTGACGCTTGTGGTTGTGTCCCGTGCGTTCTGTATGACAATCGTATTTAGGGCCACGGCGCAGATAGAAGTATCTCTATAGTCTACAGCGGTCGTCTTCCCACTTATGTGAGCCAGAATGTCATCAAGCCAGCCAGCTTCATGCTTCCTTTGAATGTAGGTCTGGCGGGTTTGAATTTTCTCATGTGAACGAAGTTTCACCTTCTAGTTTCCCATTCACCAAGGCGCAAAGATCTCAATGGTTAAAGCCTATGCTAAACATTTTGCTGTGTAAGCAGTTTTAATGACAACGTGCAGTTATCATGTAACGTATATTTTTCATAACGTTATGGGCAATTATTTTAAAACAGTGCAAACAAGATTTTGTTTGCTTTTGTCTAAATCTATTTAAAAATCCACTCACATGCTGAGATACAAACGACATCACTTTAATGACACCGTTAAGCAGACAGGGTAGGATAGCATTCCAGCTAAAGCTCTCTCAAAGAAAACTGCCAAAATATTTTGTTTTAAAGGTGTGATTGAACTGACAGTCTGCGAGAGGGTAACTGTTGATGCACATTTGCTTTTCTACGCATAATCCGGGCTTGCGCAGACAAGCTGCATTTGCGTGTTCTATAGGTAGACGACCAATGCCACCTCTTTTGTCTCCTTAGGAGCGACTTGCAGAATCAGAGCGTAAGGTGTTTTGAAATTCCAAATTAAAAACCTTAACATCTATTTTTTGTTTTGTTTTGTGTGTCTAGTTGTATTTATCTACAGTATACTTGCTCACTGGCAAACCGAGACTTCATCGAGGGTATGAGACGCGGATATATGATAAGTAATAAAATTTTCTTATAAGGCCCTTCTATCCGTTACCTTGATAGTCATATACTCGTGAGATACAAGCAAACCAGTTCAAGGGTTCACGACCAGGTATAATGACTGTAAAATGATAAGACTGAAAAGATACACGGCCATGATGAAGTATATAATACCGGGCTATTTACAATGTGCGATTAAATGTATTTGTCATGGACGGTAACTGATCCTGTTAAAGGCCTCATTCGTCACTGAATAAACCTCCAGACGTACTCCGATCTTCGTGTTATATTTCCATATCACACAATAATAAAATAATAAAACTGTCTGCGTAGCCAAAGTACTAAATAATTAGGGACACATAATCCGTCTTTAATTATCGCCCATTATGTACTTTGAGGAAGCAGTCAAAAATAAAATAGCACATTACGAGTACCTGAGACACGAAGAAAAGAAGGAAAGGGTTAAAACACGAATAATGATATATCTTTGCAGGTTACCTAACTTACAGCATAGCATTAGGTGAAGCGAATATAAAACTAGCTACTGAGTAGCTTCGATAAGATTTTTAACGTAAGAACTGTTGCCATCTGTAATCATTGCTGAATGATTGCATAGGTCAAAGACGAAATTTTTCCCTTGGCTCTTTTTCGTCTACATATCTTGTGCTGCCCACGAATTTCCGTTTTTCCCTTTCCCCCATAAAAATACCCTCATGTTTTTAACTTGGGGCCTCACTGGTACGTTCGAATAGTGTAATAATTAGTTTCTGATTCTATATCTAATTATTATCTTGTATTTACCTAGTACTCACAGCATCCCTTAATTCAAACCCATACTCCAATACCTTCGGAGCAGTGACTACCCCTAGACCTACCCTAACCCGCTCCTCACCTCTTTCATTCAATACCAAGTCTATTCATCTCAAATAATTTCATGTCACACAGCAACGAAATTCACCTAAGTCAAGGTTACCATAGAAGGTAAAGTCAGCCTTGGTCAGTGCTAGTCATGGTCTGCAGGTGCGTATCGTCTTTTTGGGATCGGCAGGCGTCACAGCATGCAGCCAAGCGTGCCATCACAGCGGGTGGGTAAGCATAGCAACAATCATACCCCTGGGTACAGTTTCGTTTAACCAGGTGTCCGTAGACGACATTACCTTACAGGTGAATTTTTCGGACGCATAGAAGGCGTCGTTTAAATTATGAGGCCCACGCCTCCGTGGTCTATTATGCCGGGGTTAGTAAAATAGTGGTAAATGGCCGAAGTAGACGACTTTACCAACAATGTATCGAATACCAGATGTTAAAATACTGCTTTGGCGAAAGTGTGCATCACTAGCATGATCCATTAATTACCAAATACCCACTGCCAAGAAACTCAATATGCAGGACCTGTATTGCAGTTTTCCTCTTTTCTAATCATCCTTTATAACTAAATGCACATCTAAAATAAACAACATTAGAAGCATGGCGGTTTATCGAGGACTGTGCAATTGCACTGAAAAATGTCCTGTCTGGGTGAAGACATGCTTGCACGCTGACGTAAAAATAAGGGTCCTGGCAGTGTTAAGTTCTGGTACATTTTACATTCATCGCAGTGCCTTCGGGCTAAGCTAATGGCCCCTACGTACGTATTTGTCCCTTTTCCATAAGAACCGACTCTAACAGCGTGGCATCTCCCAAATGTAGAACTCCCTCGCACACGACAAAAGTGTTTCTCGCAGGCCGCTCCCCTGTCTACAGAAAGTTTGTCTTGACGTGAATGGCACCCCGTCTTGGCGAGTATGTGTGACCCTCTTACAGCACGCACGTGCATCCTGCGCGACTGTGCGTTTTATGGGATGCTTTGATCGCGTGCTCAGGCCTCGTGTTGCATAAAAATAACTTGAATAACGGTGGCATAATTATTACTGAGTTATTTGTTGATTTATTACTAACGATTTTCAGCGTTTCTGGAAGTAGTAAAGAGATTAAAAGAATGTGACTAAGAATGCGTTAAAGTCACAGTTCAAAAAACATCTTCTTTAATGCTGTTCTGAACATATAGCCTGTCCGATGTGTTGGCTGAAGAATAAACCAGGAGATATGTTGTGTTAAATCCAGATTTGATGAAAACATTCATTTTTGTGGTAGACTGTCTCTTTCTGATTTGCATGCTAAATATTCCAGCGTTCACACAACAAGCATCCTTCACAAGAGGCAAACTCTAAAAGGCCTTCTTAACTGGACACTTTTTCTCCCACGTGTGAATGTTTAACATGTAACACTGTACCAAGCCAACTCACACATTCGACAATATGTATCCTTAAGGGAGAGTTATGAGCGACGTTTGACACTTGTGGTCATGGTCACGAGTGCGTGGAGCCGTCGGCAAATTATGCTGGCATTTTAACATTTCTCTCTCTCTACTTTCTCACTCCTCTATCTCTTTCTTTCTCTCTCTCTCTCTCTCTCACACACACACACACACACAAACTTTATTCTCGCTCCTTCTGTCGCCCTCGTAGTAAAATATGTAGACACAAGCGAAATAAATGAAAAGTGAAACAAAACATTGCAAATTTGAAAGATAAGCCGCGGGACTCCGATATGACAGCTTTGAAGATAATTGAGCCTAATGCTGCACCCTACTCCAATTATATCCGATCTGAAACTGCCAACAGGGAGACAACTACAAGACAAGCAGTTTCTTGGTGCGGAGTGAATGCCCCGATAGTTCGAGGTAAAAACGAAACCCAGATACCGGAACCGAAAGGTCATCCCTTCGCAAGAAGGGCGGTCATAGATACACGTGTGATAACAAAAACTGAGCTCGCAGAGCGACGAAATCGACATCAGAACTGAGACGAAAGAAACCAGAGTCAGACACTGGATTTGAGGGCAGGCGAGGATGGGTGGCTGGGTGTGTGGGGGTTGGGGTGGAGGAAGGGAAATCCCGGGCAAAAATTATCGCCGGTAGTTCTGGTTAAGCCTTCCTCGCAGCCAGCCAGGTGTGGCCTCCCGAGTGCTGATAAATTTTGAAGGAAAGGTAGCATCCACGTGGTAGCTCGTGCTCATTAGGACATTTCACGCAGAAATAGCTCCAGTTGTGCCTCACTCGAGGTAGTCATAAAGCCGGCGGCTGGCGACATAAAGCGGTCTATGACAGAACTGGAAGCTGATTGGTCTTGAAACGGGGAGTCACGGGAACGGAGTCAGCCAACCCATCATCGGCTGCTGGCAGAAACACGATGCACGCAACGGAAGGCGCGGGCGGGGGAAGGGGCAAGGGGGAGGAGTGGACCGATAGACAAGAGAAGGTGAAGAGGTGGGGGTGAGGGTTGTGGAGCAGAAGAACGATAAAGAGGAAATAACCTCTCCTTGTATACGCCTACTTTACAGATACAGCATGGAAGAAGGGTGGGGATGTGATCTGGTGACTAGGTTCAACCACCAAGTTCCCACAATAATCAACGAAAAGTCGAAACAATGATTTTTCCTTCACGAAAGCAGGCCACCTATGAAATTTGATTCCAAACACTTTGCACATCCAGACACATTAACTTCTGGATGTAAAAGTTCTGAATAAACGCTTCTTAACTGCTTCAGATGATGCCCTGCTTTGAAAATGTCCTTAAGGATCCATACTCACATGAAGCTAATACATAAACATTGTAAGGGCATTGAAAAGTGCACTGTATGCACAAGTGCCTTATTATTGCAAACTGTGCACTTAAAGCTTACGGTAATAGCAAAACAAAAATTCGTAAAATCCCATTCGCATGACCTGATGATGTCCATCTGAGAAACTTCAGAAGATAAATATTTGACGCTGGAAACTTATCTTGATCGTGCGTGAGATGTGGTGAACGTATATGCCATTTATCATTTAGTGAGGACAGAGCCAAAACGTAGCTTTTGTGTCATGCCACACATGCACATTCAGGCCACTGATGATTATCTCGCTCGATGAAACCCATTTTTTTTCCTAGCATGGATACATCTCGGATTTAACCTTATTTCAGCGCTACAACTATGACTTCATGTTTTTCGAATTGTTGGTCTACCCAACAGAAGTAAATATTAGTTAGTTTATATCCAGAAATATTTCCGAGTTCTTAGTCAATATAAACGGCTACAGCAAGTTTTAAGTACAGCCATTAATTTCAGAGCACTCTACACGTATATACTCCACACGTGTTAGAGTAAATAACTACACTATAGCATTGTTTATTCTTGTATAACACTGATTGTCTGCTGCCAATCTCAAATTTTTTTCTTTACACCTTATATATAGAAAGAAAGAAAGAAAGAAAGAAAGAAAGAAAGAAAGAAAGAAAGAAAGAAAGAAAGAAAGAAAGAATAAGAGGACAGGGCATCTGTTCTTGTTTACTGTCTGTTTTGCTTCTAGTCTTTTCTTTATTTTAGAAAGCAGCCGCAGATGCTGGCAATCAGTAGCATGGAACATTAGAAAGCCGTCAATATAAATAGTACTCACTGGAATAGTTTTAAATAATAAAAAGCATCATGATTTTTATTCAACGTCACCTCTGACAACCTGATGTTCTGTGTTTTGTTTTGTTTTTTGTGCATCCTATGCAGTATTTTCTGACAGCCTTTCTCGTTTACTTCAAAACAATGGTTTAAAAAGGAGCAGAAGAAAAGAAAAAGCATAAAAATAAGAACTGAATTCAAAAGAAGAAAAACATACGAAGATAATGTTACAATATAGTACAATAAAATACAGTATACGGTATTAAAACCGCAGTGGTTCCCCATTTCCCCCCTTCCCGTATTCGGTCCCAGAAAGAGAAGGGAACGCACCTACGATGGAACATTTCGGAAGCGATAGCCCACCCAGGGTACAAATAACAGGTTGGCCTTTTGCAGCTTGGCTTCTAACCCGAGTACGCTGTACAGGTGAATGTCTGCAGCATGTTACCGCCACTATCTCGTGTGAACCTATCCAAAGGATTCGACCTGCCATGACATTTGCTCAGCCTTTTCATCGAGGGCCTGAGACTAATGAGGATATTCCATTAATGGCATCTCCCAAACCGGCGTTCCGAATGGTGAAAGTTCATGGTAACACATCGCAGGCTTGGCAGGGTGCAATGTGCTTGATAAACTCCCCGCTTGAGTTTTTCACAAGTTGTCGTGGTGTCATCCTCCTACATGGCCTTTCTTTCCCATTCGTCTCCGCCTTCTTCATCGCAAAGAGTTCAAGTAAAATGTCAAAAAGCGCTAGGTATTTTTTTGGTCAGCGCCCATTAATTTAAATTAATTGTAATATTATTCTGCTACCACAATTATAATACCACAAGTAAATCACATTAGCTCACAACCATGACTGCTGACCGTAAGGCTAAAAGAAAATGGTTTCAGAAACAGGACTATAACTTTTCATTAAACAATTTCTCAAGAAAGAAAAAAAGGAAATAAAAGAGTCAAGGGCTGTTTATTACCCTTCTCTTTCTACAAATGAAATTCCTCATCTTATGCTTCATATGAGAGCGCAGCGAAGGAAGGGGTAAAATAAGAGAACCTGTTCTACATGGCTTGTAGTATTTGACTACATTTCATTAATATAGTGAAGAGTTGTTCCATATTGAGTAATTATTATTGAATAAGCGAAAACATTGTTGATATAGGTAGTACTCATTCATAAAACTGAGCACAAATTATAGAGCGCGAGAAGTATACAAAAGTAACCCACATTGCTGTTACTACTCTTTATTTCCTTTCTATATTCTTTTGGTTTTCTTTCCTCCTCCCCCCTCTTAGTCGTCTTCCTTATTTAAGCTCTAATAGTCTCGTGATATGGCAGATTTCTGACAAGACTGTCACGGACCAAAGTAGGCTCAAGCGCGCTAGACGTTAACGCATTACACTAAAACAAGCCGTAGAAGGCAATCTTTCTTCATCGCGTGCTAGCTGAAGTTTTCTCACGCACCCAGTTTCGTTACAAATCGCATAATAATGACAGTGAGATTCTGCTGATACCGACTGCCTGTGCATTTCACGTCATTTCTAATTTCTGAAGTTAGACAGCCGCCTCTCCACCCCCCACCCCACCGTCCCACTCCTCAAACAATTACGAAAGAATGTGACCCTTTTCTGCGTGTTATGAGCGCTCGTGGTTTTTCTTTATACTTTTTGCGCTCTGAAATTTATGGGGATTTTATGTATGGAAACAAGAAACTGTCTCATTTGTTACCAAGTCCTGGTGAGGAAATGCGTCCCTGATCTCATTTTTGAACGTACATAAAATCTCGAACTGTCTCGAAAAAAATCTCGACATCACTAAAGTGATATCTGTAACTCCTCTACTTCTCTAACGCTTAAACTCACACTTTCTGGAAATTCGAAAGTAAAACAATTGTTCGGTGGCAAAATGCAAAAACGGAAGATGTGTGACGAAAGCTATGTGTTGTGTCTCAGATTTAGACGGATGATTAAAATGCTCATTAAAATCAGAAGATGATAAGAGTGCAATAATGTTTTCGTAATTTCTGCACATAAGTATGGGCTTTCAGAAAAAGATTTTGGCATATGGATAGCTGATTCACGTTAAATGGAACTTGAAAACAGAGCAGGCATTTCGCAAATCCTGACCTTTCGTTGTCATATCGTCTGCGACGTCATTTAAGACAAAGGAAGCATTTCCTCCTTCACCACAGATTTAAACAGCCGCCAGGTGGGCAGTCAGGATGGCGCTGACAGCACACTGCGGGCATTTGTATGAAAGACTGTCCTCAAATACACGCTAGCTCGACGAAACAAAACTTCACAGGAGAGAATGTCTGGCATTGAAAGAATGAGGCAAAAATAATCAAGTCCAACGACGCCTATCGGCATCGTAAAAATTTTGTTTATATTTAACGTAGAAAACGCGATATTCCTCATTGCAGTATTTATTAAGGAGAGACTGTCATGCGATGCGTCTATCGCTTAGATATCTAGAGAATGACACGAGCGTTATTACTTAAGACAAGCCGGATGGAAATCGTTATGATTTGTAGTTTCTGCATCTTTAATTGTTTTAACTGATGATCTATTTAGTTTTGAGTGTTTTATTGTCTGTATTATATATGCGAATGCTTGTGGGTTTTTCTCTCTCTGTCTCTCTTTTTTTATAGTTGTTGTTTATTCACATAATATTCATACAAACCGTTTCCACGATTTCCACAATGTCCGGTATATATATATATATATCCGCGTGCGTGAGCGTGAATGTAACGCAGATTTAAAGCACAACTGATAGACTTTATAAAACTGAAGGGTACGGGGATCAAATAAAAAAGAGAGCCAGAGATGAAAAATTAGACTGTGGTGATGGGATAAATATTTTAATATATCTTGAAATATACTAAGGTTTTCTCCTATTTATTATTTTGGCAATACACTTAAGAACGAAATGTTTACTGTTTATAAAAAGTTTGTAACCTGCAGAAACGTGCTTACGTATGACGTGGAAAACAACAGATATAACATCCCCAAGTGATGCTGACACTAGAAATAATGACCTTTAATGGGAGGATTATATCGGGTGTTTCCGGCCACGGATGTCGCCTTGGCGACGTTCGGCATCCCGGAACAGGAGACATGAGAATGTCTCGAGACAGGTCAGCCATATTTCAAATTTTCTGGGGACAAAATTAAAGCCGCCCTCCAGCTAGCCGCCAGACCACGCCCTCTAGCGCACGACACTTGTCGTCGCCTGTTGCCAAAGAGTTAATATTGGGCGACAGCTCGGTGCTGTCTGCAGGAAACAATGGTGTCTTTCTGACGAGGCTTTACCGTGGGGACGTTCGGTCCCTAGTAGGCCCCCAGCGGGCTACCATCCCGAAACCTGGATCCTGAGGGTCCGGCAGGCGCGCTGGGTCCAAGCCATCCGCTGTCCAGGGCGCAGATGGCGGGTAAATAACACCAGGGGGTGGTGACCGGTCCTGACATTCTTGACACCGTTATAATCCTTTTCTGATGATGAGGCGGTATCCTGACGTGCGTTCTTGTGACGTCAGAGACGGTGGTTGGGACACGAGAGAAAGGGAGAAAAGAAGGGACGGGGGAGAGAAACTGAGCCAAGAATAAAAAGACAGACCTTCAAGTGCTTGACCACGGCAAAGCGTACCTTTCATGTACGCAGAGAATGTAAGCAATGAGGGTCTTTCGGTTAGATCAGTGTCCTATGTCAACATCCAATCAGCATTTAGCAGTTCTCTTAGCGCCGTGCGCAAATTGGAAAAGGGAGTCGAGGGCACGTGCATGATTTAAAATATAGCATTCATTTTACAAGCTACATGATTATAGCTTCATGGAAATGGATAAAAAGGGATTTAAATCAAAGAGAAGTCCTGAGACTGATAAAGTCGCTTTTACAGTTGCTTGGTCTCACAGAATAAATAATGTTAGACAGTGGTTAGCAGAGCGGGGGAGGCATTGTTGGTGGTAAAAGATGTAATACAAGTCTTATTTCGTATTTGTTGCTTTACATATTTTTTGATGATTTTGCAATCAGATTACGGGGAAATTTAAAGGCAATAGCCAAAACATCTTTCTGTACATTTCTCTGTCTCTGCACGGGTTCGTTCCTGTAATAAATAATATTTATCTTGCGACAGCTTTGTGGATATTTATTAACGCATATCTTGCAACAGTGCTAATTTTCACTCTCATTAGGCTCTTTCCGCCGATGGCTATTTCGGAATCAATGGCTGATGCTGCAGCGCGTATCTTTCACGCTACTTTTTACCAAGCCTGACTTAGATGTTCAAGCTGACGCTAAATGACGCTTGTGTGCCTTTGCTGACTTTCATATTCACAATGAAATAGTAGGGTAGGATTTAGCTGATTGAACACGGGTAATGTATCTTAAATTCTGACAGGAAAAGTCGACCGCATACCACTGAGTTTGCTGTCAGCAGGAAGTTCTCTCTTCGAATCGCCCACAACAACAATTTTCTTCTTCCGAGTTTTTAGGCATTTATTATTGGAAAAGCAGAGAATACTAAATTTTCTCCTACTTTTATTTTATAAATTTATCGTTGCGACAGTTTATAACACACAACATATCCCTTTACATTTGAAGATCTTGGCAAAGCCAGCCAAGTGGCTAGCAAATTGACCCCTTCTTTCGTTTTGGCCATCGGCAAGCGTGTATTGCGCATGTGCTGAATAATTGAGCAATACCCTCATCGTCAGAGAAAATACGCTGGAGGACTTGTTTTTTTCATGACCAAGCAAAACATCAGACAGTGACACAAGGAAGCGCACAAAAAATGAATTTAAACACTTTTACTCCAGTTTGAAAATGCCAGAAATACGATGAGACAAACTGACAGTATTTGAACGTAGAAGGTATTTTGGATGTTGATATACCCGCTTAGCTCATTAGGTGGTTGTTAATTACAAGAGAACGCTGCAAAGTATATTTTATTAAGAGCGCTTTAAAATAGCAAGACACCCTACCCACAAAAAAATCCAACCTTGTTTTCAGACAAAAGAAAAACAAGGGGGGTAATCAAAGTTCGTAAAGACTTCCATTAGGTCACAGGGACTAGAGAACGTGCTTATTAGGGGTTAGGACAATCTACTGCGGCTCAAACAGATACACACGATTCGGGCAATAGATGAGGAAGAAGTCTGCCATTGCCGAACTTAGATGCAAAACGCACACATTCTTTAGAATGTCAAAAAACATTAATTAACTAACATAAGTCACGCCTGTATCATGCTGCAATGTTCAACATGTAAAGTAGTTTCCCCTCCCCTCATGTCAATTCAAAACTTTGCAACAATATTTTCTTTTTCGAAAATAAAGGTATTTGTGAGGGGGAAGGGGGGAGACATACATTCACGCGCGCTGTAACATGGCGTCTCAGCGTTTGCAAAAGTGCACATTTTCATTTCTTCTTTTTTTAACCTCTCTCATTCTCTCTGTCGTTTTGTTTCCCTAACATCCCTTCTCCCCAACTTGTTCAGAATTTTCTCTGACATTCAGGTCTATCTCCAGCCCTACACGTCACTTTTTCTTTCAAACACCAGGGTCAAAACGTCTCTCCTTTCGTCAGGTATATCATACCTTGTCGCTTGCCAGTCTCCCTTCGAGTACTTTGTGTTCCTCCCCCCCCCCCCCCCGTCTCTCTTACCTGCAAGCCCGGCTACCTCGCTACATTCCCGCTATAGGTACATTTGGGCCTGGCATGGCCTTCGCTGTTTGCCCTAGGAGTAAGCGGGATATTGGGCAAAGAAAAACTCGAAAAGCCAACAGCAGAGGGCGGTGTAGGCGCACGTTTTGTGAAAAGATGTAGGGATTTACACTGACGTATCATATCTGTTTTTGCAGGTACCTCACACGCGAGTACAAAATTTGTTTTCGCCGAAGACGAAATCAATGGAAGGTTCAAGCACTCTGGATGATTCTGCCGTGTTTGCAGTTCCTACCACCCAATACCCATACAAAGTTCGCTCGTTCGTTGGTCTTGAAATGCATTGAAATCGAGGTCTGCGCACACGTGGCTGGAGTACGAGATGGCGACTAGGCTCCCCTGAAAGTCACCTGTCCTTTTAATTTGAAAGATGTGTCGAAAAGTTTAAAACCATTTGAGAAAATCGAAGTGTTAATGTGAGTGGGAACACATTAGTCATAACTGAGGTGTTAGGTGTTAGTCTGAGACTAACGGTTATATCAACTAACAGGAGTGTAGGTCACTCTTTAAAGCAGCTCCTGATCTTAGTGTCTAGGTCAGAGACAGTCCCTGTCTTCGGAACCAAAACCAAGATCATTGATGTCGTCAGTCGCCCTCCCTTGTTACCGCTTATAATCTGGAGCCCTCTTACGTGATGAAAAAGCCTCAACCTCCTCCAATAGGAGGTAGCCATAGTAACAAAGTACTTCTGATACAGAAGCCGATGCGGCAGATGTAAGTGAGTTTGACGCCAAGACACGCACTTCACCTTCAGCGGCAGGAAGATTCTCACGCGCAAGGGGGTTAACATGCCATGTCACGCTAACGCTGAGACGCCATGTTACTTTCCTCTACTTTCGCCGTCCGAAACTAACACTCCGAGTCTCTGACAGGATGATCAACCCTCGGCAGTGAGTGACAAAGTAATGCGTACCTCCACACCAGTGATCAAAATACATCACATCCCTCTTTATACTCTCTTATCTAAATTATATACATTTAATTTATTCACCATCTTTCATGTTGCAGAATATGCTGCCAAATAAGAGCCTTTGCTCGAACTGTCAATATACTGAGTTGATTTGCAAATGTGACTGTACAGAAAAGAAAACAAGCAAAAATGTTAGAAAATTCTCTTGGACAAAGGAGAGAGAACAATCGCATTGTTTAAAATAATTCAAAGCTTAGTCTACAACGCATATGCTTTCATTCGCTTAAAGTTAGAAATCAAAGCTATGACCCATTTTTGTAAGTGTAAACTGTTAGCGTTTTTCCTAAACGCCTTCTACAAATTCTACTTCAACAGCAAGGATAGAATAAATTGTGCTCACGAGCCTGCCATTCCCTATCATTTTATTTCCAAAAATAAATATATGTAGCAGTTGACGCGAAAATTGTCTACCGCCTCTGTCAAAAGGACACGTCGCAGTAGATGCTGAACTGAAGCACGTTCCAAACGGCATTTACTGCATACAAGATGGGGGGCAAACTGGCGACAAAAGGAGAACCTGGAAGTCTTTTCCTTTTTCTTGCCTACACAAATGACTCAGCGGCAAACCGCACAAGGGATGGTGAAAGGGGCGTTATGGGCCAGTTTCCTAGTAAACAAACTTCATCCATAAACTTTACAAGTGGTGGAAGATTACTGCACCAGCAATAAAGACTAAGGTTACGGAAGAAGTAAAACTCTCAAGACATCTGCTATATGATTATAGTCACGAGGATTTTGTCAAGGCATTAAAATCCCTCCCTTAATTGCCCACAGATTGTACCAAGATTTTACTAAGTGTGTGCTGGAATATCTTTCATTTTGTCAGCAATATTCTAACATCAAATTGGGGCAAGCCATCGAAAAACAAAATGGAAACGTATTCTATTGAAAGCAAGCCATTTTAAATTTAAAGAAGCTCTACGATTGTACTTCAGTGTTTGGGCTGTTGTTAGTGGTGGTGTACCTGTACATTGCCTGACTCCAGGAAATGCACGATGACAAGACAGGAGCGTCTCAGTATAGTTACGGTCGCAAAGGAAGCTACAGCTATTTGCGTTTTTTAAGGAGCCTACTCTGTCGTTAAGAAAGGTATAGAAGGAAGGAGATTTGCTTAAAAAAATGTCGGGAAGAATATAATTATTTAACATTTATGCCATATTTGAGAGGGCTGTTGTAATGCCGTAGTCACTTGTGAATGAAGTAAAACTAGGTTAGACATTATTTATACGGGGGCGTCCTTTTGTGAGTGCTTATCGCTGTTTAGTAGATGTCTACCACCGATATTAAATGGGAATGTTTAACACGTCAATCTTACTTCAATATTAATAATGTCTAGAAACTTCTGCAAACAAAGGAGAAGGTAACTAGTTATTCAAGCTTTTGCATTTTAACAGATTTAATATATTTGTTTATCCTTTATAAGCACTCTAAATTGCCCCGAAAGCTCAGACTTCACTGAGCTTTTCCCTACTTTTTTTTTTTTTGCCTGGGAGACCACCGACCGTGCAGTTGGCCAGGCAATGTGAAGAGAATAAAATGGCGGAAAATTTGCCCATTACATCCGCAAAAATATGACCAGGCTGCTGGTCAGCTTAATTCAATATTTGCACAAATTTGGCGACGTCGGTGGCTTGGCTTCACATCTCTGAATGGCTGATGAGACAGGAAA
Source organism: Marisa cornuarietis (assembly GCA_004794655.1). NCBI lineage: Eukaryota > Metazoa > Mollusca > Gastropoda > Architaenioglossa > Ampullariidae > Marisa > Marisa cornuarietis. Next base: position 11,923,811 of record SMMW01000003.1, on the reverse strand, counting down.
CTGCGCGCGCACCCTGTCACCACGCGTGCCCTAAGTAAACACTTTTACGAGAGGTGAACCCAGCCTACATGATATAGAACTTTCGAGGTCCGAACTTCTCAAAACTAGGGTCCAAAACTGCATGGTCCGCGTTGTTCTTTGCTTACCTGAAGCCTGGCATTCACTCTTCACTGCAAAGGAAAGGTTAGGACCGAGTAAATATTATGGTTAACGGAGATTTTACTTTTAGCGAAGAGAATAGAAAAACGGTGCACTGTCGGATTCTTACAAAGCTAAATAACTTAGTACAAGTGGTAGGTAACGCTACCAATGATTCTAATCTTCATGCATATAAAAAAATCTTTTTTTTACCATTTGTGGCCACGGCTATTTTTAAAAAAGTAAAATTATGTATCCACTGTTTTAGAACGTTACACTCTAGGTCTTCCATACTTGACTGCTTTCGCAACAGTAAAGGTGGGCCTCCTCAAACAACCTCCTGTAAAAGTAGGTATTATTGTGAAAATCCACCTGAACAGTAAACCTTTAACTGTAGCAATATTTTATAGTACGCACAATTTAAACTATGTTAAAGCTATACTAAGTTTGTCTACAGAATCTGAAATCACATGTTTCTTTCTACGATGCTTTTTAAAAACCAGTGGCCTCATCCCCAAATTTAATGTTTATGTTTATTAGTTCTCCAGCCGGTCCCAGTCTGCGGACGATGTGCATACGTCGTTTGCTTATGCCGTTGTCAGGAACGTCGGAGGCACATGAGACACCGAAGAGATTAAAGATGCTCTTTTTCTTTTTTATTTAAGCGCAGAGCCTGTTTTTAATGGCAACGCAGATGAGAGGAAAGGAGGTGTACGTTTAGAGGGTGGGGGTGGGCGGAGGAGTTAGCTACCAATATTGTTATGAGTTGTAGTTCCCTCTTTCCACATAAAATTCGCTAGGTTTTTCCATATTCTTTATATTTTTTTCTTCATCTTTCCTGTCCTATGCTTTCATGCATCTCTCGGTCACTCCTATGTCTGTCTGTCCATCTGTCCACCGGTGTTATCTGTGCGTGACATACATTGTATTGAATAGACCCATCTTATCACACATAAATAAATCAATTTAGTTCCCATCGAAAACAAGATAATTAGAACCCCATGATGCCCTGTTTTCCTCGTTCGGCTTTGATACGAGCCGTAAATAATTCATAAACTAAAGATACTGAAAGAATTAAACGTCATGGAAGAAAAGAAAGAGAAACTGTGCAAAGAAAACATGCTAGTCGAAAAAGTTGTACTCGTGTTAAAAATGGTTTGATAGTTTCAATTATTTATAGCCATTTGAATGCTGAGTAATTAAAACATTTTTATACTTCACTTACTTTTTTCAACGTTACTGCAAAATTTAGAGTCCACATGCAACCTTCCTAGCGCCTTTTCCCCCCGTATCCCTGATCTCACGATGTTTAAAAATTGATCCTGAATCCAACATGCATTTCAACGAGACTCCTCGATGAAGAAGGAACTGACCAAGAATCGTTATCTAGAACTACAAAGAAAAGATCAAACAAGGCAAAACAGATTTCTTCATCGCAAAAAGTTTACTGATGAAGTTGCGGCAGTGATCAGCAATGTGGTCACGTGACCTGCGAGTTAACTCTGCCACCTTGATGTCCCTGTTTTTTCTTCTTAAAAATACGCAGATTTAAACACCGTTTGTAATTTAAATTTTTCAGTGTTAAAACTGCTCCACAAACAGGGCATTTTAAGCAAAGTAGTTGATCTGGTACGACAGTAATGAGAATATGCTGTATCGGCTTCCTCAAGGCGCACATGCTTTTCACTTTGCATTATCACTGACCTTCTGACTGGGACCTTTACAAGGGGTTGAGGAGGAGGCAAAGAGACGTGTTGAAAGTGCCATTTGAGCATGGAAGCTATGGCAATCTGTTGGTCATCATCCTCTGCTTTTTTGACCGCCAAATATTGGCAGCATACACACGAATGCCTCCTTCCATGGCGCCTAGGCGAGAACAAACATTTCGCCCTCGCAAAAACACGATCGCACACTTTCCACTTGCATACTGACTGCCACTGACTGGAACAACAGCAAAGTCCTGTTATTAGGAATTAACTACATTAGTAATCAATCAATCAATGAATCAATGAATGAATGAATCAATCAAGCAAGCAAGCAAGCAAGAAAAGTAGAAAGGAAGGGACGAAGGAGGAGGAAACGGCCCACAATTGTCACTGGTAACGTGTCAATACTTGGACAAAAACTCCAGGAGGAAGAGTCACTGCCAAGGGACACAAATCATCTCTAAACTGTAAGTGTCAAGCACAGATCGCTGGCGTAAGTTATAGTGAGCTGTCAATAACTGCCTACAGCTGACATAGCGAGTTGGGGCACGCGGGCCTGCTTAACTCACCAACAATGACGCCGACGCCGGTGAAACAACTGTTCCGGCCATAACTGTTAGGAAGCATGAAGCATCACACTTAGTGATGATCTTACGACCTAACCACAGACACTAAGCAAAAAGACTGTAGTCCCCCTACATGGAGCCCTCAACGTGGGTTCTATGTATACTGAAGTTCACCTTGATCCTACATTTCTGTCCTCGTATCTTGTGAAGGAAGCGCAACTCTGAAGTGTTGGATTAGGAAGCTGTACAGACAGTTAACGGAAGCAGCTGTTGTAACAGGAAAGCGAGGAGGTGAATAAGAAGAAGGAGAAAGAAAAAAGCGCATACAGCTGTATGTTCACGAGAAACAATGCTAAATAACGTCCAGGACATGAATTCAAAAGGAGTCCTTTTACAAAGATTGAGAGAACTCTAGGATCTGATTTTGTCAGATGGAACATTATTTCTTGTCCACATCATCAGAAAGCTGCTTCTGTACCTGCGCCATATTTTGATTGTGTGTTTGTTTTCAGTCGTTTAGGTTTGTTGATTCAGAGCTTTCAGTCTGTCACAAGAGTGGACAGTAAAAAATAGAGAATAAAATAATAGGAATAATAAATAAAACAAAAACAAAGAATTTGCATGACAAATGACATCAAATGTTTCTTTAACTGATGTAATTATGCCTTCTTGCTGTACAGCCCAGCCTGTACCTAAAAGAATCGTGGTAAAAAGTCACCACTTTAGGGAATATATTATTTGACCTCGCTTTTAAATAATTTTGTCCCCTAAATCAGATTTCTTTCCCTAAATGGGATTCAAATTTTTATTTATACGCAGGTCCCTTTATGTAGTGTTCAATTCTTGTTGCTTAATGACTATATGCATCCATACATATTATGTACAGATGGTTGTAGGAATGAATAGTTATTTGGGGACCGATTTCAAGCTATATATACACAAGCGCGCTGGATTCCTTCATTCCTTAAAGAGCGTAGCTTTTTTGAAGACATTTATCAACTAACCTAACCTTTCTAAAACTCTGCCTCACACCCACCCACTTTGCCTCCAAAGAAAAGTGATGTTCAAGAAGCTATTTTACCCACCAAACTCATCCTATGATCCTTCCTTGGTAAAAAGCCAGCTCGTGTGTGTGTGAAAGCACGGGCAATATCTAGAGCAATATTGTTTCTTGACACTGGTGCTGTTTGTCTGTGTATTGTTAGATTTGCAGAAATGTCGATCCAACTGATCCGTTTTGAAGCACCAGCCACGTGCGCGCAAACAGTGGCGACACGTCACATCCGGTCCTTGAAAAACTGAGGACAGAAGAAGGGTTAGAGGAGAGAGAAAGGGGTGAATAACGGATGCCTGAGCGTGCAAGCGAGCAAACGAGCAAGTGAGAAGTGAACTACGAGTAGGTGAGTGAACATGTAAGTGAGTCGGTAGGTGGCTGAGTGAGCGAGTGGAGAGATGGTGCATGATTGATGTACAGTGCGGTGCCTTACCAATGCGATACTGCGACGAAGATTATATTAGTGTAGACGTGTTCGTATACTGCATTGGGAGCACTCAAAACTACACCTACGTGTCGCCCACGCGCAGACATGTCATGTAACACCAGCCAAAGAAGTTGATTCACAGAACGCGCCATGAGACTGGACAGCAAACAACACCGCCACTGACGGGGCGACCACGTGTTGGGATAAAACAGCAAGTCCGAGCAATGTCACCAAGAATGCCACCAGCCGTCTGTCGCACAGGACGGCCTGTTTGTTCTTCCTGTGTGATGGTGGATGAAAACCAACAAAATTTGCCCATAACATCCGCCAGATATGGCAGCAGAGCAAAGGTGGCACGCTCGCCGTCGAATTCAGTATGCTGCCCACTGCTGCCACACAGGTCAATGCTATCAGGTGGGCGTTGTTTGGAGCAGCTGTTTCGTCTACGGGGTTTTCAACTGGTAAGATCAAAATAAAAGGGCTATGCATCGAGGAGAAAGAATTACGGACAGGCAGACGGGCTAGACAGGAAGAAAGAGCAAATATTATTTGGAAATGCGTTAATAAAGTTGATTCTCAAAGAAAGAAAGAAAGAAAGAAAGAAAAAAAGAAAGAAAGAAAGAAAGAAAGAAAAAAAGAAAGAAAGAAAGAAAGAAAGAAAGAAATTTACATAACTGGCTGAAGTGATTTGGTCTACGAACAATATCCAATAGCACTCATATTTGTCCACAGCCAGGTAAAGGATGATAACGATAATGATGCTTGTGAAAGTCTATAGGAGACCTGCATACTTGAACACAAAGGATACAGAGTTCCACGACAGGGTTTAGCAACTATAACTGGTGATGCGAACATGGCAATATAGTGGCAGAATGTTCATAAGAAGGTCCTTTAGGTTGCTCCGGGATGTCTGCATAAACGTTCGCATCTCCTTTTGCATTAAAAAAATTGCCCAGTAGAGAAGTTCTTTAAAATTTGTGGGTGCATTTATGTATGCAATGCCCCTGAAACTGCGGAGTCAAGGTTGTCAAGCACTGTAATCCCAACAGCATAGTACACACGAAAACACGAAAATTAATGTTACATTTTCTTTCCCTAAAGGATGTGATGAATAACTCCTCAGATGTTAAAACTGGTAGTTGCTATAATCTTGATCGTAAATGCTCGATCAATAGATATGTATTCTTTGTGCAGGTTATTAAAAAGTGACAAAGTTGTAATATCAATACAGTGTTGTGATGAGTTTTTAAGATTTTTGGTTTTAATCTCCAACACTTGATGGATAACCCCTCAAATTTTCAGTAGGGTAATTGCAACAAAATAGCCGTGAAGTCCAGGATTGATGCAGCAGAAGAGTATATTGAGTGCTTTTAAGTGACAGCTGGACGGTGGACTCCAGAAAGGGTTAAAATGCGTTCTGTACTCAAAAAGACGTAGATAATGTTTAAGAGAGAACAACTGCTTTCTAACATTTAATTCAGCAACAGATAACTGGACTGATCGTACCCAAAATAAAAATTATGGCAAAGCGACGCAGAATTAATTTATAGTTTGCAATAGACCGCAAATTTCTACTAGTATTAGCCATGCTGCTTGAGCTTTTCCAGGTCAAAATGTAAAAAAACAAAACAAAAACAAAAGCAGAAGATAAAAATCTTTTGAGACATATCGAAGTCAGAGAAGCACTCAAAGTAAGGAGAAGTAGGCGCATGCACACACGCTAACACAGAACAAAACAGGCCGCAATACTTGAAGTTCAAGCCGCTCTTGAGTGTCTGTCTTCAGAGCTAGCAAGGAAGAACAGACCACACCGTTTAAAACAAGGGAGAAAACTTAAAAAGGGAGACTGAGAAATGCAAGAAAAAGAGAGAAATATATGGATGAAAAGAAGAAAGACGAGAAACTATAAGATGTATTAGAAAAAAATAGCATCAACAAATAAACAAATAAACAAAAACTTGTTTCACTATTTCTGTCTGCCTGCTTATGTGGTGACCGTATGGCGCTGATCTTGTCATGTTTACAGCACGAGAAATTTAATGTATGCCGGCGAGTCAAGCCAAATGCACCTTCCGAGCGACTGTAATTAGTTCTGTATTCTTATGTTTCCAATTCTGCATGGCCTCCCTTTCCTCTACCTTCCCAGCCGCTGTGCTCCGCGTGTCTAAAGAGCAGCGTTAATTTCCCACCCATCAAGCAGCCCAACCCCCACCCAATATTAAACAAAGTCTGAAAGGTAAGACAAGCGAAAATTAAAAGGAACACAGATTTCATTTCCTAAAGAGATTACTTTTGTTGGGCTGACATATTTCCAAGGAGATTTCTTAATTTCCGGAAAGCGAAAATGTAAAAATGGAATGTTGCAATTAACGTTTGGGCAGGCTGGCAGTTTAGAAGAAAAGATAAACTAATACAAAGCGAAGGGAAGACGACTAGAGCGTTTATTTACAAAACTGCTACACAAAATTCCACTTTTGCCGACGCGATAAAATCCCGACCGTATTAACCACAAGAGTCGTCCTGCATTTTGGTGGTAAAATGGCAGTCCTACAGAGACTGATGTAAAGCTGGTGAAAGTTGTTCGCCTCAAGGGAGACGTCATGGAATGATATGTGTGCAATTACTTTCATTTACTGACATCAGATTTAGAAGAACTACTGTGTTTATAAATTGTTTCTGTAAGAAAAATATGGTCAACTCAAATTTTGTCAACACTGTTTGAAGATGGCAAGTGTCTGTACATGTATATGCATATTGCATACATCGGCATCAATATTTACTACAGTCTTAATAATCTGAAAACGCTGATTTGTTGACTCTACTAAAACTAGAGAAGGCAGACATCCTCCCAGAGGACTGCGCCCATAGTAGGAGAATCTCTCCGCTCAATTGAGAGCCCCACGGAGGCCCTTCAATCCCACGGGACTCTTCTTGCGCGAGCAGCGACTCCAAAGACTTGGCATGATGCATCAAAATCGCCTGTACACTTCTTGCCTCGTAAATCAGCAAGTTCTTGTTTGAAAAGCATTTTCGGGTGTCGACCTTCTATATGGCGTGTCAGAATTTTATAGCGAAAGCTGTCAGCTGGCTAGGAAGCTGGACTTTGTCACCACCCTCATAATAGTGTCACGGTGTCTGAAGAAGCACAGCGCTGATGTACCTGGCCAGTTATCGTTTTCAACAGGCAAGACGAGGAGACGTGATTTTTTTTTTAAACGTGGTGATGGTGTATTGAGGTTTACACAGATTGTGACGAGTGCTAGGCTGTTTGGAGATACGAGTGCCCTTTCAGTCTCTGCTGTCTTGTTTTATCGAAGCCAACTCTAAAACCGTCGCAATTATCCAAAGCTGACATCACTTTCTAAACCACAGTTTATATGGGACTACAGTGTTTGAGTATCATATTGTTGTCTGTCTAAACCCTGCGGCCAAGAAGAGGACCGCAAAGCAAAAAAACTGATCGATGAGGAATATACTATCACTATAATATTTCAAAATCGCAAAACAACATGCAAGTCGATCATTGACATCACAGGTAGCTCAATCTGTGCATATATCCCAGGATAAGTCATCAACCATGTGCTTCGTAATTTTCTGTTGCTTTCAGAGATAACAGATACCAGGGTGGTAGGATAGGTGGAACCCCGGAGGGATGCTTTTATTGTGGAATATTTGTGTAGCATGTAACTTGTTAAATGCGGAGGTAGGAGAGGGGCGAAAGTGGCTTGACGGACAGTGATTGCAGGTTTTTACTTCTATTCATGATTTTATACAGAAATTTACTCAGGTTTAGCATATTTTGTTTTCTGCATTAGCTTCTATATGTTCTATAGTCTCTATATTTTTAGAACTCAAGCAAGAGCTCAACTCTCGTTTTATTGTTTTTTGTTTTTTTTTTGCATCATTTTATAGGGAAATTTGTGTATGTGTTTTAAATTGCGTTTTCGCGTTTATTTGTTTTTCATGCATACGGAAAGTAGTCCCACACAAATCACTGCAGAGATTGTAGCGTGCCAGCCCTAGCTTCCAAAACCCCCGCAGATGTATGGAGTCAGTGGGGGTGGGGGTGGGGGTGGAAGAGGGTGTGGGGAAAACAGGGAGGAAGCCGAGAACGGTAGAGCGTCACTTCCGGGGGACAGCGATTGGAGTACGCGTTCCGCAGCAAGACTTCCATCGTCGGTTTGGAGTTTGCCACTGCACAGTGCGGAATTGCCTACGAATATGGTGGTCCCACTCAGCTTGGCAGTAAAACCACATCTTGTCAGGTCTTTTTATGACCAAGCTGCGCGTGTGCGTGTGTGCGTGAGTGCATGAAATGGTTGGTCCCAGAGACTCTGTGTTCTTCTTGGGCAACCATCTGGTCTCTGAAAGCCAGGGTGATGAATAGAAAGCACAGAACATATTATCCTGAAATCATTTAGTTTGCTTAAATAAATCTATAGTGTGCGGAAATCGTTTGAACCTAATCTTGATATTTTCTTTCTAACAAATGCGCAAACTCGTTGGATACTGCAGGTACCGCTGAGGAAGAGAAGAATATTGAAGTAGAGGTAATACAGGGTTACCAAAAAACAGTATACTGTATATCATTGTGCTTGGTTGGATATTACTTCTAGTTGTTAATGAACGGGCGTGTGACTAATTTGACATGATTACTTTCGGTCTGATTAGTGAGTATTATTTGCTGTTTGATGATTGGATGAGTGACTGGTGACATTCATGTTGTTGCCTGTTTCCCATTGTACTGACGAGTTCTGACGATGTATAATTTCTGCATATGTCTGAAGTCCTATCACTGTCAAATATGTAGAAGAAGAGATAATACAGCGTTAATCAAGCGCGACATAAACACGCACCATGAGACAGAAATAATACAACTTTACTCAACTACAGCATATAGAGCCCCGTCTGGAAGAAATAACAGCGTTACACAAATACAATATAAAAAGCACCGCTAGGCACAAATAATACACTGTTGCACAATGATAGCATAGGTAACTTTGAGGAAAAGTGACTAGAATGTTACTCTAATAAAACAGTACCGCAAAGTAGAAACGCAACTATAATATGGTATAAATGGCACAGGGAAGAGCACTTACGTACAAGAACACAGGCCAAATACACGTTCAAATATATTCCGACAAACAGAAAACATCACGGCGCTAAAGTTTTAAGCTTTCAAACAAACAAATGTTTTAGTAAGATGTTTAGTTATGTCAATGCCTATCCAAGTACGCAGCTCCGTAGTCTCCCTGGCATAATGGTAACAGACTGACAATAAAACATTCTACAGCAAAAGCGTATGAGCTCACAATAACTTCCTGTCACACGTTGGCAAAGCGTTGAACGTGGACTAGCAAACGCGGGCGCGTGTAAGTGCACGCCCGTCATTAAAACCGATGTCACAACGGACAGAAAAATCATTCTCTTGCATCCCAAATCTGGATCCCCACACGCACAATCATTGTAAAGGAAAGCCACGAAGACTGGTATCTTTTTCAACAAATATATTTTTGTAATTTAAACTGTCCGAGCCTTTCGCCTCCAAAGGTGTGGAATGCACAACCAGCCTTGCAGCTGTACTAAATGTTTACCTCTGCTGCCTCTAAATGCTCTTTTTCCCTCAGTCTATCTCTTAATTTTCTGAGGTCATCTGATGGCAAAGGCATTTCCCGTTTGTCAAGTCAAGGGGGAGGATCGCACAGGAACATAAACTATGTCATGTTTGTCATGCCCTAATATGCTGAACAAAGTCTCTCAATCCCAGCCTAGTGCAGCCTCATTTCCAGGCAGGAAAAAAACATTAAGCATTCTGTTTGGTGTGTCGAAAACCGCCTGCTTAAATTACACGACACCGTGGTACATGCGGGTGGAGAGCTAACCTTAAGCTCCATCCAGGGATACACCCGGCGAAGTGATTCACTCGACTGGGTGGCTGGTCCTTCAGTTTTTCTCAGCTGCCAGTGCAAGGTTCATCTATGCATCATAACTGCCGGTGGTGTCTTCTTACAGGAATCGAGTGAAATGAAGTCGAATGAATGAGTGTCTCTAGCTCTTTCCATTGTCCAATTGTATGTGAACGTCTAAATGCGATGTTTACTGCCGCAACCCGATAACACCGGGCCTTTCTGGTGAATCTCTGCTCGCGGTCTTGGATGTCGACTGCTTACAGGCAGGGACAGAGAGGTGATAAGGTAAGGTGCTAAGTGTGACAACTATCAAGTGGGGAGACACTTGCACCTGAAGACAAGCTTACGGGGTTTTAGGCGGAGGTGTTAATTATAATTGGCAGGATGCACGACACATCACGTAACTCACTTACTCGCTTATTTTAATCTCATGCAACTCTGTACGCAGACAGCTAATGCAATGTGCCAGAATGTCAAATGTTTCGTCGTTGTAATTTTTAAGTTATTTCTACCTCCTCCTGTTCCTCTTCTAACTGCTACAACGACTGCTATGTTAGCCGTTTTGGTGATACTACCGATGTCACCTGTATTGTCACTGTCGCTGCTTTGAAAAAAAAATCCCGAACAGCAATATATCACTAATAATAAATACTACGTAAAGTGGATGGGTACGATCTGTCAAAAGCACTAGAACATCAAAAATTTGGATAAAGAAAAAAAAAACCCTCATCATCGTCGTTGTCAAGAGCTGGAGCAATTTTATTTTTTTGTGGTCCATCAATAGTGTTCGCGCTGCTAAGTATCAGGTCCAGTTAAGAACAGTTTCAGCATGCGATCCAAAACCAGTCAGTTGCTGTAACATCGAGTGGCGCCCACATCACAAAGTTATACATTAGCCAGAGATGTGTCTACTGGTGTGTATTCCACTAGGAAGACAAGCGCTTTTAAGTACTAAATATAAATGTTGATAAATCCAATCTCTTTCTCTCATAATACATATATACAAACTGTGCACCACCTATGTAAGCACATACACTACCCCCACCCCCAAGAGAAAGACAGAACGAGTGGGCGAATGAGACAGGAGGAGACAGAACGGGAAGAAGAAAGAATCAACAATGTGAGAACGAAGATAAGAAAGATTCGGTAAAGGTTATCCCCTCACCCTATTTTTTAAGGTGTTAGAGGGTCATCTGCATATGAGGACTGTGCCCATTTCCTCCCTTCCCCCCCCCCTCTCTCTCTCTGTGTGTTTTACCTTTCCACAACCCTCTGTGATACCCATTCCTGACAGTTTAGTAGACTTGGGGTTAGTTCACTGCGCCACTGACATATCGAACTGGTATGCTTCCGAGTGCGGGCGACAGTGCTATGAGCACTCAGTTATCCGCTTCCCCAACCAAGAGAACGGGAGGGATGGAGGATACACAAGTGAGAAAGAGGTGGGGAGGGGAGAGTGAGAGCAGAAGAGGAGATTTAATTTTACTCCATCTACGTACCTTACAAATCTTTTCTAATTACACCGATTAATACATTACTTTGCCGTGCAAACGCACGTGCTGGAAAGGCACGCGCATGCAAAGCACACCCTGACGTACTGTAATTTATCACATGCACTTGCCTCCCTCTTTGTCCCAGTTTTTCCCCCCTGTCCCCGCTTTTCAGAAGACAGCTGCAGATTTCCTGTGCTCTGAAGTTCCATTTCAAAGTTCATCAATCAACCCGGCGTGGCGTGTCCAAATTTTGCCGTTGTTTCTGGTCAGTATTTATTCGAGATGTAAATCTTCCTTCCAGTTCGCTTTTTCTCTTGTAACGGCTTTTGCTTTGCACGCGGTCTGCTGTACTGTCTTTACGATTGTAAAACGAATACGGGAGCGAGGGCTGGTGGAGGTCGCTTTCGTAGCAATGATGGGTCTGCTTATTGCGAAACAAACAGTCAAGCCTCGGAGCAGGGGGAAGAGAGGATAGAGGCGAAAGAACAGCGTAAGGATGTTAGTGGATCAAAAAGGTAAAGCCGCATCAAAACTAAAGGCAGAACGGGGGACACTTTTAACATGAAAGAAATTATCAACAAAACCATTCGAACGTGAAAAATATTTCACTGCTTTTAATTGTTTGACCAAACTTTGAATAAAATTACGTCTCTTTGTGCATTTGTTTTGACATTCTCATGTGTGCGGTGCATGTATGTATCAATATAGTTTTTGTAAGCATACTCGGATAAATGCGTGATGTTCGGAAATGCGGGATCATCGTGCGTGTAATGCATGCTTTAACTTGCGCGCGTGTGTGTAGGACAGACAGGCAGAGAAAGGAAACGGAAGGAAGAAAGGGGAAGAAGCGGAGTGACAGAGGGAGGGAGGAAGGAGAGAAGAGAAAGACTCGTGTATTATACACAAATAATCACGTTTTTCCTTTACCATTCTCCATTGCATTCTACTAGAATAATATGACATAGTTACTGGACCTTATGACTTGACAAATACCCATTACAGAATGCACATAGCAAGGTTGCAACGAAAACGAAGGGAGGCCACTCACAGAAAGAAACGAACTTTTCACCAATACGACCGCAAAGTGAAGCTGACAGACAGATCGATGGCTCGACCACGCTGAACTCGCACGGCTATCATGATGATGTCAAATGGAACCATTGAGCGTGAAATTGTCATACGCGATCCACACACAGGCGATCGTCTGATCTCCGCTCTGATCGGAGGTGCCGGACCGATTATTATGGAACATAATCATCAAAGATGTCGCTCGCGGCACTAAAAGACAATGCCGCCACTTCGCCTGTGTCAGCTTGCCCACGGCAAGTAGGGGAATGAGTGAAGGAGGAGAGGAGAGAAAAGGAGAGCGGATGAGATAGTCTCAAAGGTAGCAGTTATAACAGGAATTCAGCTTTTTACAGTGTTTGCATGCCGACACTTAGACGTATACTTTAGCCGAGACGGCGACAGACGCCATCTTGGTAGCTGTACTCATCTAAGCAGGTAACCGTTCGTTAAGGAATTTGTCATTCTGGTACTCCTTGCCATGTATTTTTTAATGACATTATGCAAGAGGAGTCTGGTACACGTTAAAGATCGATCTTAAACACGTTTAATCAGCACGTTCATCACACGTTCTGGACAGCTGGGCTCCCCTCAAAAAATGTCAACTCTTAGCTCTCGTCAAGTAGCAGCGTTCAGAAAAAAGTTTCCACGATACGCTAATTTCTAAATGCTCATTTCATCCAGATAAAGTATTCAGAGATTTCTGGTTCTTGCTTTTATTTGAAATCCAAACGTCTACTTGGGTAACACCCCAACTTTAACCATTTTCAGGAAATCTGTTCGATCATGCAAACGACACACAGGAAATTACCTACACTTAGTGGTAAATATTACTTCTTATAAGTACCTATTTTCTTCCTCGCCCCTTCTTTCTCTATGAGTGTGAGGTTTACCACGTGCCTACGTACACGCTTATCTCATCTTATCAGCATTACATAATTAGGTCCATAAAGCTTGGCTGCTTGAGCACTCCTCGGTCCTTCCCACATACAAGAGTGGCTATAAGAAAATACGAATGCTCTTGCTTCTGTTCTTTGAATAGTAATATCTGGTAGGAATCGTGTTATCAAAATAACCTCGTTACCATTTTGGAAAACCAACATCCAAAAAGTAGGCGTGATGCCTTCTATCCCCAGTTTTGAGGGTCACGGCATTCTAAATAACTGTCACGATTTGTTGTCTAGGTCGGGCGCATAAGTTAATGTTCAAATATTTCTCGCTGGCGTCACGAGAAGAATTGACCTAAAAGACTCGTGTCTCAGTGGGAGACACAGCGAATATTGGAAAACAAAACCCGCGCGATATTTCACGTGCATTAAGGCTGCCCTTCTTCCCGAGCGATTGTAGTTAATCTGTTTTTGATAAACTCTGGTACATCGTCCAGTGCGCGACCCATAACCGAGCGAATGTGCCGCTGCCATGTGGAAAGGAAATTGTTCATAAAGAAGAAGAAAGGGCTGGTCCAGCCGGGCTATACCGGAGAGGAAGTGTTGAAAATCACCCTGTCTTTCATACCAGCGACAGAGATGAATCTCCGTTTTAAAACGCAATGCATCACGGGAAATATGGCCGGCTTTTTTAACCTTTTCCATTTCATTTCAAAAATTTGCTTCCTTTCAACAACAGGAGGTTTCAGGACACAGTTCTGTATGTTGTCGGACGTTGAAAGTGTCTCACGCCAGAGATGAAGTGGAGCATTTGAATGCTAACATTAAAGGCAATTTTATTTCCTGCTGGGTAATGTTAAAATACGTGTATCTAGGTAAAGAGTAAAGAATTTGCAATTCATCTATTTCAACATAGTTTAACAGTGAACTCAGTAACGGATTTAGCCCTTTTTTTAATTGCTGCTTGTGCTTGGGCTGATGACGTATTGGGGCAAGTGACCAGATTGGTTTCTTATTAAATGTAATTCACCCTGGTATGCATGCGTGTACTCTGTTTTCCGTAGAGTGGGGAAATGGTTTTGCTAAAATTCTATTGAAGCAAGCAAGTTCTCTGTACGCTTCAAGTCATCAAATATTTCCTTTGCCTGACATGGCTTTATGCTAATTTTCTAGCATTTTAGAGACAACAGATTCTACTTAATGCAGTTACTGTGATAGATTGTTTAGTTAGGAGACTAAGTTATTAAAGAAAATGAACCACTTTAATAAAAAGAAACTGCAACAACCATATTCTTAGGAGCTGCAATTTTTTTTCTAGAAAGTGGGCAACTTGTTCTTTCAAGTACGGGTGTAACATTAGTGAAACTACTTAAAAGCAGAAATTACTTTTTTCTCACCCTAAATTGGCGATCAATAATGAATGCTGGTAAAATGCCACTGTTATTTATGAGACATCTGCTCCTAAGATACAAATGAAAATCTCGACCCCTTGTCATGAAGCCGTTATCACTAGCGTGAAGTTTATAGGTGAAGGCAGGGATTCTGACGGAGCAGAGATTCAGTGGGTGAAAAGAGATTTCAACGTCTAAAGGATTTATTTAAAGAACAACCCGGCCTTCTTTACGATTTATTTAAGCATGGTTATTGTGAAAGCTTGTGGATCCGCTCTTCACCAGAAGTCGTGATTTCATACATGCATCCATATATGTACTGACACATTACATAATACATCGATATATATATATATATACTACTTAAAATAATTCGACGTCCTCTTCGTAGCTTTCATTGTCATTTCTTTTATGACAGTGGTGCACTGTGGCGGCTGTTGGACTTTAAGACTTCGCAGTGGCTTCCCATTGTCTCAAAAGACTAGCAGTACATAGTTACAACAATTTTTGTCTGCCATTCTTTTCTCAATTATTCCATAGTTATGAAGAGCAGAGAGTGAATGTGATCAGATTCCTCGTTATTAAATCTATGATTATTATTATCATTATAAAGTTATCCTGATTGTTATGAGTTAATAATACTTGAGCGGTATGACTGCAAAGGGATTACTCTATCCTGCAAAGTTCGTACACTGCAGAATACAAATTATTTAGGCTGATACGTCATTCCCATCGAGAACAGTCAATTAAAAAGCAAATTACCCACCCACCAATCTTTTTTTTTTTTAACCAGGGTCATGAAATGCTTGGAAGTGATGCTATCCGAAGACAGAGACAAGCACCGACACTGCTATGAGCCTTAGCTTAATGAGCTCGTCCCGCCTATGTGGTAGCAATGTGAATGCAAGGAAGGGAGGACGAGGAAGATGAGAGCGATAGAGAAGATGGGTTCCGATCGCCAGGCTTGTTCGACTTGATGGCGGATCAACCTTCCATCTACCCACCGCCACCTCCCACCCCACCCCCACCACAAAAATCAACCACTCTGCGCGCTCAGGCCAGAAAAGTCAGCTCGCACGGAACAAAAGAAAGTTTTCGTCGCGCCTCCGTGGCTCCACGTGCGCACTGCATCAGCGCAAATAGGCGGAGAATAACAGGTGAGATCAGAGGGTAAACACGCCGCTCAAGCCAAATGGAAAATGTATGATGACTAAAACGTCACCAGCGGTACAAATCGGCTCACCTTGAAAGGAAAAGCGCGTGAATCACTGGACTGGGCGCGCGCGCTGGAGAGAGAACTTTGTTTAGCGTTCGTTTGTTTGATCCTATGTCTGTTTGATGCATTATTCACGGTTCGCCTGGCAGGCGGACAGAGCCCCGGTAACAGAGGTATTGACAAATCCTCATCATTAGGCGGCGAGGAGAGAGAGAATCGCGTTTTCCTCTAACCTTTTAGCCTGGAACAATCCCACCTTTTCAGCGACCCCAATAAATTCTCATCTACCTTTGCAGATTACTAAACATGAACTATTATGAGTATGGGTCCCGCCGCATTTCATCTAATATGTGACACAAGGCGGGAGGCAGCGGAATTAATCCTTCACAATACAAACAAGTGATGTGCGAAGAACACAGAGCACAAAGGCGATCAGAGGTATATAAAGCTCGTTCGGGCTCCGCAGTTTAAGATTAATATTCCAGCAAATTACACTGGGCGTCAAATGAAAGGTTGTTAAGAGGGTCGCATAAGTTCAGGTTTTTATCAATTTTCATCAACGAGTTAGATAGCAGAAGCCAACGATGCTTGAAAAAGGCGGCTTTTAGTGGAACTGTATCGCATCGCACGGGTCTATAAATCAATGTCGTGACAAAATGAAAGGATAAGTGAGTGAGAGGGAAAAACGGGCTAGTGGGGGTTGAAGGGAAGAATCTGAGAGAGACAATAAGTGGGTGAGGAGCTAAATTACAATTTTTCAGACAACATGGTAAGGCGCGCACGCATATTAGACACACGGACATATTACACAATACACGGACATTTTTAAACAGATAAACTTAGACTAACAGGCAGACAAATACACAAAGCGATTAAAATGACCAAGCGATTAAAGAGATTACAGCAAAGCTCTCAGTCCTGTAAAATACAGAAAAAGGAATGCGCCTGAGACGAGATCTGAACCCAAGACTCCTGACTCCTAATGACATCGCGCTTATCTATTGCGCCATCAGACCGCGCACTAGAGATATTCATGAAATGACTAGGAGAAGAAAACATGTTTTATCTCTCTCTCTGTTTCATCACACAGAACACACACACACACACACACACACACACACACACACACACACACACACACACAGAGCAGGGATGCAAGAGGTGATGGGGGCGGGAAAGGTAGGATAATGTGAAAAAAGCATTTTTCTTACATAAATTATTAGACTTACTTTGAATGATATTTTATGTCAAACAAAGTTTTAAAACAAACGAAATCACAATTTGTCTTTTTTTCTTATATCTGATGAGAATAATTTACATCAGACAAGTAATAAACAATTTTACAGAGGATGGTGGGAGGCATTTATTTGGTTGTTTGTTGTTATGTTTGCTTTCTTTGACTGGTTTCATTTTTCAAATTGTATTTTTGTTATTGGTATTGCTATTGAAGGTAATAAATGCAATCTATGGTATAACAGAACAAGAAAAATAAAGCAAAATAAAAAAAAATACTCTCAAGTACAAGTGATGTGAAGGCATGTGTGCGTGCGAGTGCACCCACACACACACACGTTATATATATATATAGGTACTTGTAATAATAACCGAGTCCCATTAACTCAGACAACGACGAATGGACAGATGTCCTATCAAGCTCCACCAACCTGGAACAGATTACCTGTCAGCCTTCGTAAATCTGATTCTCTCACCACCTTTAATCAAAACTTAAGATGCATCTTTCCAGAACAGCGATTTTGCTGCAACCCTGTCCTGGTCATGAGCATGCCTAATAAGTGTATTTGCTTCATGTATGAGCGGGTATTTCTGTTGTAGTTGGGGTGTCTATTATATTTGAATATGGGTTCATGGTTGTTGGTGATTTAGTTTACCTCTGTATACCACTTCTGTAAAGCACTCTGAGCAAGTCGTTGGAAAAGTGCTATATAAATTATTGTTGTTATTATTCCACAAATGTTCAAGAAGATAAATGAAAATGAAACAAGAATCAAAATAGCAGCTACGAAAGCAACTCAACTTCTTAAAATATTTTTTAAAAAGTGTCTGACCAAAAAATGGTGCAATTGACAAATATTACTTACATTTCTCTGGATGGTGCACACTGCGTAAAACGAAAATGGTCCACTTAATTTTCTGTCTGGGTATTGTGAAAGGATACAGCATTTTCCGCCTGCAAAAAAAGTCTCATTTGTGTTCATGCTATGTACGGTGGATCAGTTGTCTGGCCTAATTATTAAGATAAATAATATGAAAATGAATCACAACATCTACAAAGCAGAGGTATTCTCAAGATCGTGGTTGAAATAATTTTGTGTTTGTAGGGGTTTTTGACAGTACGACCATTCGGATTGAAGATGACTTATTTTGTGCGAACTCAAAAAAAACATAAAGCAGAAGCACTTTTCGGGGTAATTAATCAAGCAGCTTAGCAATATCTGTTAGCGAGTAAGTACAATAGGGCGGACTTTCAGCGACTGATGCATGAAGCAGTTTAGAACCATTTTGAGAAAAAGAATTGAGAAAAGAAACAACTGGGCTGCAGCCTGCAATGGAAATAGCTTCGAGAACAAACTATAACTGTCTGACCCACCGAACTTGGAACTGAAGAGTGGTATTAACTTGCAGCAGTCGCAGTTGGAAGGACAGCTGCAATATGCCTTCATACATTTTCTAAATATCCTAACACATTGTTCAGACTTTGAACAATATTGACAAATATTGTTAGCTACAGGGCATCATGTAAAAGCTCCTTAAGCTCTATTGGGTGTGGTGAAATACAAGCTATCATTATTATTATTATTTTAAAAAATGACCATGATAAAATTTACAGCTGGCACCAACAATGGAAACTTCAGTTCTGGTCCTATTTAAATAATAATCAATAATGTTGACCACATTTACAGATGTTGATAATGAGTACTGACTTCATTACAAGCCTTAGTGGAATTTACAGTGATTGAAATGTTTGATAACAGAAGGTCAGTCAAAATTTAGTATGAAACCAACTCAACATGGCAAAAATCTTTGCTTTTAATCTTTTTGCGCTGGTTTACTCATAATTGCTGCTGATTAAAAAGGAGTTTATCAAAGAAATTGTGAATTTATTTAGATATTCTGCAGGAAAAGAAAAATCAGACATATTAATACTTTGTATAAATATGCACTAGAATTGGCAGCAAACCTCTAGATTTATCCTGGGGGGAGCTATACAAATCCTCATTATTATTATTATCTTTGGTCTGTTGAAAGCACTCAGCTTAATGAATTTATTTTTCTCCTTTAAAGTCGGCTAAAACCATGGACCTCTAGTGAGTCGCTAGACTAGAGTAGTTCAGA
Organism: Marisa cornuarietis; assembly: GCA_004794655.1. NCBI lineage: Eukaryota > Metazoa > Mollusca > Gastropoda > Architaenioglossa > Ampullariidae > Marisa > Marisa cornuarietis. The sequence goes on along the minus strand of SMMW01000003.1, from coordinate 11,904,605 downwards.
CAGAGTAAATTTAATCAGTAAACAATAATATATCCATTTAAATTTTAATTGTAGTACTTACACAATAGCTTTGTTAAACTTCCTGTCCACATTTTCTGCCGAAGTTTTCACAGGCCAGTCAAAGGGACGTAATCGAGTATAAATTATTATGTAAAAGTTATCTACCCTTTTGTAAAGTTTCTGTCGAGCTCTTGTGAAACAGAAAGAGAGAAGAGGAGGAGGACTGTGGAGTAGCAGGAGTAAATCTGGATCAGTATAGAATACACAATGCCTTTTAGTATAAAAGTCTCGTCCACACTCACATACTCACACACTTTCTTTGTGCTCTCCGTTTTGACTTTTTTATGACGAATCAGCATATTATAATTTACATGTTCTATAATCAACGGTCATAAAGGTTTTTCTCTCGTTTATTTATTTCTTTGCATTATTCTTTCCATATCACGCTATTCTTTATCACTGAATTAGGATGGAGCGGACATATATTTTCCAAATTAGCTGTTTTAATTGACAGTATGACATCGTCCTTAAATTTATGTAGTTTTTATGAGTACACCAGGAGGAGAACATAGCTATATTGACTGTCAAAATTAATAAACGAGTCATCTTTTATCCTTTTACTAAAACCAATCCTCTTGTAGATACAGATGCAATAGTGTTTTAACGCCCAACAAATAGAATATATAGGAGGCAAATCCTTTCTGATGGAGAAATAGGAGGCTCGTATCACCTAACAGTTTTATTTTCCAATATACAGCTGCACTTAGAAATAATAATGTTTTTAGTTATTTGATATCAGATGTATCTAAGCTGTTGACAAAATTACCTCGGTCAAGAAATGCCGCAGAAAATAAGAATTCGATGCAACGATGTAACCACCATCATGTGTCTGCTCTTCACAGTTCCTGCCCTTGTTGTGGCGGGCTTTTAGCAGACGACAACACGAAACGCGAAGCACTTCCGGTGAAACGTGAAGCAAGAAACTGTTGAGATAAAATGGACAAAATGGGCATGCGTTTGGTCTCCTGTGAGGTAATCTATATAAAGTACAACCCTTTCAACAAAAGCATTATCTTTCTTACAAATTCTTTTGTATTTGTTTATTTGTTTACTTTGCTCTATAACGTCTGCCGTTGCTTTGATCAATGTGTAATTTTTGCACACTTCTCTAAAGCCTAGTTGACCTAGTTGAGTGCCGTGTGATTTTGAGATGACAGGGAAGAGGAGGCCGAATATGACACTTACTTCAGCTCTCTAAATCATATATTTATTGCATTTTGACTGGAATGCTGTACACACTGACTGCTATTAATATTTGATAGCGAGAAATGCCTGAAAATTTACAGGTAGGTGTGAATCGATTTGTGCAACGCAAAGGGGCGACGTTGTTTTGCGATTATTACTTAATTTTTTTCCCTCACGAGCAAACACAATAAATGAAATAATGATATGGAGCAATATACGTGTTTCGCCGTACATTAGAGTATCTTGTTTTTAAGTGATGCATTTCTAAATTTGAGTAGCTCTTAGCACTAATGTGTGACTGGCAGTCTGATGTTGCACCATTAGTTAATTTAACTAATTTAACTAACTTCAAGTGACCATGCAGTTCGTACGTAAAACATAAATATTGAGAGGTTACTATAGTACACTGCACAATCGGCAATGCAAAGCAAAACAATTCGAGTTATTTGCAAAAAAATTAATTTTTAAAAGTCATTCTCGATCTTTCTTGTGCACTTCAAGATGAGGGTCTACTTATATATGTAGTCACATCCACTACATTGTGTATCGTCTCTTTCCATCAGTACACTTGGAATAATGCAATGAAATAAGCCAACAAATAAGGAGTATGTTTAAAAAAATTGGCATTGTCCCTTTTTGTGATAGTGTTGCAGCAGCTTTTGCAGGATAACTGTAAATGACTGACATTCAAGAAATGTTATAATGGTAATAGGTAAAAATAATAATCACATTCATGTAGCACCTTTCTCCAGCGTCAGCTGGGCTGAAAGTGCTTTATGTACTAGCACATGAGCACAACTTTCAGGGCAGGCATCACGAACATGTTACAAAGAAACATGCATACACAATGCACAGCAAAATATAAATAAAATTGATTGAAAGAGCCTATAAAATTTCTGTAGAATGCCATATAGGATTAAAGATATGTAGTCAGAAGTTGCTCCCAGTGGGCATAATTCATGTGAAAAACTGTAATCCAGGCAACAAATGCTCTGATCCAGGCCACAGCTCCAGTCAGAGAATGGACTTGATTTTTTTTTGTTTTGACGTTCATAGGGTTGCCTGCCGAATGTCTCTTTGAAAAACCATAATGAGTTCACAAGGCTTTGGAAGGGATTCAGTGCAAATCAACTGATATAATACATTCAAGACGTTTAATTGTTCATTATCCTTCATGAGTCACAAATCCAAATTCTAGGTGAACAGTATTTGTGATAATTGTGAGTACAATTGAAACAGCTCCGTTATCCCATTCATAGCTTAATGGCAAAAAGATCACACAGCAATCTAAAATAAATAATACAATCTTTATTTTTATTCATTGCAGACATGTTTCTTGACTATTTAACATGTGGAACCTGTTCCCAAGAGTTTCCACTTCACAACATTACAGATTTTATCCAACACAAGTCATCGTCCTGCCATCAGTTGCAACTAGAGCGTCAGCAGGGTGCTGAACCAGGTAGGCACAAAGATGCTACAAATGTTCAGAACAGCTACAAAAATATCCTTTTCTGGCCTGCATTAGACTGCTTGCAACTAGTTGGATCTCTTGTTTATAGGGAAATTGTTTATTGGTATTTGCTGTAGAAATGGTTCATTGGCCATTGGCATTAAGGGTTAGGATTGATATTGGTATTAAGAAGTTTATAAGTAATGTTATTAGACTGTTGTAGTGCATTATGCCATCACTTGTCTACATTTAATCATGAACTTTCTCATTGTTGCTTACTGCATATGGATAGCCTCACGTGTGTTAATTATTGTATGATTTCTTTGGATTATTTAAGATGTGTAATAGTTATTCTAAAATTTTTTCCTTTTATTTCTTTCAGGTTACTCGGAACCAACACTTTTATGCTGTATTTGCTCTCGTGATTTTCGTACAGCACGAGGCGTTCTTCAGCATATCCAGTTTGTGCATAATCTGAAAATATTTATGCAAAAAGCTCCATTCTCTGTCAGCTGCTCTAGTTTTGTTAGTGATAATGCCACTAATGCTTATACATCATTTGATAATGAATTGTCAACACCAGAATTGAAAAATGATCCATCTCCTCAAGATCCAGTCTCTACTACAACTGGCATGAACAACCAGCCAACAACATTCATGCATGATATCAGTGAAGAGGCTCTTGGTTCATCTGCACAACCCAGTGTTCTTTTAACGTGTGGTAGCTCAACATCTTGTCCTGAGAAATGCATTACCTACTGCAGTGCTTCAGACTGTAATGCAGCCAGCACCAAGGAAGATGAACGGCCTCCTCTTCAAAAATGTTGCAGTTCAGTGGTGCCAAAAAAGCGGAAGAGGCACATGAAAGAGCATGACACAGAAGCAGCAGAGCTGGCTCACCATGAACAGAGTGCCTTGGAAGCTCTTGCCTCTCTGCGGAGCAAAGTCCTACTTAACCAGCAACGCACGGTCAGCAAAGAGGATATAGCAGATGGTGAACCAGATTCTGCGTTGCAGTGGCCAGAGAACAGTAAACCAGACCCGGTTGAAATCTATGTTGAGAGGACTATCTGTCGGGAGGACTGCGTAAGATCAAATGCAAGCTGGGATAATAGAGGGCAGAAAAATGTTCAGGAACATGAGGGCTGTGAACCAAAGGATGATAATGATGATATTTCTGATGATGAAATTACTAGTAAACAAAAGGTAATTGTCAAAACAGGATTTGCATCAACAGTAATAAATGAGAAGGAGTCTACAGAATCCACTTTGTGTCTGATAGAAGTAAAATATGATGATGTAAATGTTGATACTGCTGATAAAAATGACATGCTGAAAACAGGTTCAAAAACGGTGAAGGGTGATGGAGGACATGCAGTAGTTTGTAATAAGACTGTCGGTCGATCTGTGGCAGAGTTGTCTCTGGACCAGGATCAGAGAGGCAATAATCAACCAGCTTCACAGATTGTAGCTTGGAAAGGCGTTGAGGCACAAGCTGATGGTGCATTGGGTACATATTTTAGTCCATTGGTATCTGATAATCCTGGCATGCAACAGTCATCACCTTCAATTCTTAGAACTGCGGAAACTCATAGAACAATCACTTCTTGCCTACTGGCAGAGAAGTCACCACAAGCACTCAGTTGCAGTCATCTTCCAGCTCTCAAGGCACCGAACACGTCTGTAAAACTTTTAGATTGTCTGGAACAAGCAGTTCCTATAATGAGAGATGAGCAGCAAGTTCAGGATTCTCCTGTTTTGTATGCAAGCTGTGAGAGTAAGAGTCCAGAGAGAACGACACCAGGCAAAGGCTGTCCATTTGTAGAAGACCTGGACAAAGTAGAAGACCTGGATAAAGTAGAAGCAGGAAAGAAAAGACGTCGCTACCCAACAAGCCGCCCATTTAAGTGTGATCATTGCGACAAAGCCTTTAATCAGCGTATTCACCTCAAGAAGCACATGAGCAAACACACTGGTTTGTACATTAATGTTCTCATTTTTTATGCATTTTCACATATCTTTGCAGTCATTATCTGTATTTTAAAAGCTTTGGAGACACTTAACTATTGTTTTAAAATTGTACGTCTGTCAGTCATAAATGTGTTTTGAGTTAAAGTGAATTGAATTTTTTTCTTTAGAAAGATCTTTTCTTTATGAAAGGTTCAGTTTATTACTACTTACCTCAAGTTTAACTAAGTCATTATTCATTGTACATCTTGTCAGTATTTGCATCCTATAACATTCAAGTTTTAAAGTAAGTTTTTCTCATTACTTCAGCTTTGCAATATTGAAGTATTTTAATAAGACCATATTGCAAAAATGTTTAAGGAGTTTCATGCTCGTTAAATTGTCCGTAAAGGTGTGAAGCCATTCAAATGTGGTGTGTGTACCTATTCAACTGTAGAGAGAAGCCATCTTCGAGCTCATAATCGAATACACACAGGTGAGGAAGAAGCCTAATAATAATAGTGGTAGTGCAATATGCTGCACATTTGTACATTTTGACAGCATGCAGAACACCAATCCATTTTGTAGATACATGTATTACAGTTAACTTCAAGTGCTAATGTTATGTTGAACTTCATTATAGGATTACCTAAAACAAATAGTTAATGAATGATCTATTTTAGGCTGAGATTCATTTAGGAAGGATTGTTTAGAAAGGTAAAATTTATCAGTTATCATGCACTTTTGTTCATAGTTAATGTGGTTTTTATGTTTATTATTTAACTTGTATCTTTTGAAACACAAGAATGACTAGTTTCAACTAGAGCTTGAGATTTTGTTGATCATAATGTAAATGTAATTTAAATCACAAGTATCAAAAAAGTTTTCTTCAAGATTTGTACTTAAGATTATTTTAAGTGTTTCTCTTGACATGTTTGATGATCTAGGGGAAAAGCCATACAGCTGTGATTACTGTAACTATGCAACGGCACAGAACAGCACTCTCAAAATCCACTTGAAGCGTCACCACACCAACAAGCATGAGATCTTGCCTTAGTCATAATTCAGGAATCTTCACTGGAACGGCAGTAGCACAGCCCTCCAAGTGTGCCCAAAGAAGTTTCCTTTGTGAAATTCAAGAGTGCACAGGGTTAAGGGAGCAAACTCATGTTGGTTTTGAATGGATAGATGAATGGATGTGTAAATCCCCTTCCTTGTGCGAAAATTGTTATTGAGTTTTTGAAGTTTTGCCCTAAAGTAGAAAGCTTGTCTATTTTAGACTTTCTCAGTCTTAGATTGGTGGTGGGGTTGAGAAACCAAAAGCATGCATCGATGAAAGCTTGCTCATCTGCTGTGGATAAAGGATGCTATTGAACTCTATCAGAAATGTGGATTTTACAGAATACTCTGGTAGTGCAACTTTTGATCTCAACTCGGAGTTTGAATGTAACGTCAAAGCTACTCTGTGATCGACGCTGCATGCAAACTGGATTGTTGAAAAGACATTCATTCTAATTATACAAGAAGATGTGAATTAGGATTGTTTTTGAATATTACTGATAGTAATTACATTCCGCTGTTATTTCAGTGACCTTGCAGGTTTTTTTTTGCAAGTCAAAGCAGCTGTTAGCATAAAACAGTGCTTTATGAAACACATCATCAGTATCAAGTTAAAGGTGCCATTTTAAATTACTACGCTAAATTGGTGTTGCGTATCTTTTATGATAAATAATTGTAAAGTGTTTCAAAACTGCTAAAGAATTCAGAGTATACCAGGTAATGTTAATATCTCATCTTCAGTTGTCAAAAGGCAGTGTCTGTCCTTTGTGTTTTGCAGTGGGTTTCTTCCCTTTTTTTGGCAATATTTTTGTGGTTTGCATGAGATAATTTATAAATTAATAATCAAGAACGGTGACATTTGTGATATGCTGATTTATTATAACGTTTTTAGACCTTAGAAACTTATTTATGTTGTAGTGTTTGGAGAATTTGTACACTGCAAGATAATTAGCAGCTTTTTTTCATTGTGCAATTTACATTTATAGAATGTATAACCTTAGCGTTGTAGTCATATAGTCTGATTTACTATAATCATGCATTGTAGTTATGCAAGATATGTCACCCCTAAGGCTATCAGTATGTCATGGGCATGCACGTGTAGATGTATAGGGTAGGAGGAAGGTTGGGAGTGGAAAGCGCTGGGAAAGCCAACATCTTCCATCTGTGCCAGAGTTGTTTAGTACTGGTATTTAACAGTTTACAAAGTGCTTGCAAAAGTTTCTTTTGGTCTGTTTACTGACGAACTGTCAAGGGTTTAATAGTATGAAAAGACCATCTGAGGAGGGATCAAATAATCAGTTGTAAACTATAACTCAACAGTTTTTGTGTTCATGTTAAAGGCATAAATTTGTGCATGTCTGTATTTGAATAAGAGTATTGTAGGCAGTAAAAACAGTAGGGATCATTGTAAATGGAGGTCAGAGATACCTATACACATATGCAATACATATCTAAAGAATAAACATTTTCCTTATCACTCTCACTTTTGAAACCTTGTAACAACAAAAAAAGGACAGTTTTCAAGCTTGTTTGCTGATGTTTAATATTTTGGTAGTGTCAAATCCATATGCACTGGTAATGTTACAGACGCATTAAAAGCACACATCTTAATGTATGAATCACACTGTGCTGTAAGAGAAACAGGAAATGTACACAAACCAGACCACGGAAATGATGTCATGCACTTTTTGTAATAAGTAGTACAACACACATCATAGAGGATACATTCGCTTTTGCATCTTCATAAGGTTCTTTCAAATAACTGCAAAAATGTGGACGGTGTACATAGACATATACTTCTCTCCTATTTTGCACTTAGTGAGGAAAAACACAGGGTGTCTCAATGCAAAAGAAAAAGGCACAAATATGAATTCCCTTCAGCACAGATAAAGATCAGACAGGAGAAAGACTGGGGTATTCCTAAAAAATTCTTCACATCAAGACCTCCAAACACTGACCAAAATTGCTATCAAGAGATGGTGCACTTACAATTAACAATCTAGCTGAGCACACCTTATGGAACTCCAACTTCTTAAGGAATTTTATCACAGGCTGCATTTTTCCTTGTAATTTTGTTTGCATTTATACTGCAAACCAAACCATCTCAGATCATTTCTGGAGAAAAACAGAGTGGCTGATGGTTTGAAAAAAAATCCAGATACTGTCCATTAACCGATGTCTTCATTTACGGTCCTTAGGTCTTTGTGTTTTTTAAAGTGATTTAAAATTGACAAGCATTATACTTTTGGGCAACTCTGCACATTGAGAATTAAAAGATATGCTTACCTAGTGGATTTACTGCTGGAGACAACACACAATAGTACCTAATGTTCTAGATGAAGCATTTATGACTGAAGTATAATTTGTCTGGAATTTGCCAAATATTGCTAAAGAAGAATATAACCATGCAAGTTATGTGTTCTCACGCTGACCTCTTACTGGGTACATTGCCTCAGGGGACCCTCATCAGACTAGAATGAGAACAAAACTATGGAACATGAGACTAAAGTATTTACAAAGTACAGTTGTTGGTCAAAAAATTAATAGCTTAAACTTGATAAAGTATTTTGAAATTTGCATGCAATTCACTAATAGTTTTGCCCATTCTGACATTGTTTATTGCTTAACTCTAAGCTAGTCAGGCACACCATAAATTATTTCACTGTTTTCATTTCTCATTTCAGAGGAATGTTAAGGGACCTGATTGTTATTAATATGCCGAGAACAATACTAGAAGATTTTAGTAAAGAGGCAAATGCTGATGGCAACATTTTTATTTCAAACCCAAAGAGACACTTTTTAAAAAAGTCATCAATTTATATATCTCAGATTATGGCAATATCAGTAATATATATTTTGCATGTTCAAAATTGTTTTGGCATTTCAGTGTCATTCATCACACTCGAAATTTTATCAGCACTTAAGACAACACCTAGGTACCCCTATCCTCAACGAGAAACCCTAACCCTTTTGTAACAAGTGATGACATTCAGTAATGTGACAATAAATTTGACATGGTTCACAACAACAAAATCAGTTTAATCACAGACTATTAAAAAAAAACACTCCTGGATACAGTTTTACTGGAAATCACAACCATATTAAAAAAAAATTGCGACAAAAGCAGATCTTTGTGACAGTGTTCATCCTCTATCAAGCAAAATGCACTCTTTCTTTCTTTTTTTTCCTGAAGTCCATTTTAATAGCCACTGACCATTTGTATTTTTGACAGCCTTTAGGTCTTATTAAAACATATAAGCACTGGCTGAAATATTTTACACAGTACTGTACACATCCTAAAGCTGCAGTACAGCATGTATTTCTAGTTGAAAATAAAATTGCAGAATTGTGCACACACCTGTGTAAACATGGTGTCTGTGTGTGTGTTTCAGGTGGGGGCCATGGATTTCTCTTGGTGATAAAGGTATTGCTTTATGGCAGAAGAAAATAAATTTCTAAGATTATTTTAACTAAAAGGAGAAAATGAAAGTGTGAGACTACAAGCTTGATCTTAAAAAAAAGGATTAAACTTTGTTGTTTCCTTTAATTTTTAGTGGATATGGATTCCTAATGATGTCTTGCTCTCAGAAAATTGTTCCTTAACTGCACTCTCCCATTTCTAAAGTCTACTGTTGCCCCTTTCACAGTCTACCTTTACCATTTCTTCCTTTCCACACACAGCCACATATAACACAGTCAAGAAAGGGGATCATGGGAGAGGATACAGTGGAGAGGTGGAGCCACAGAGCTAATAATAATTACTGTTGGCTCACAAAGCCTACAGAACTGTTTAAAGCTTATGTGCTAGATTCGCCAACAACCAATCAAATGGCACAAGATGTTGTACTGTTGCATCCTGATATGTATTGTTTTTGTTTTTTTCATTTTGAGCACTACATGCATACATTTCCATGAATAAACGACAAGCTGAACTTGATGAAGAAATGAGTTTCACAAAAAGCCATTAGCAATATAGTTAACCTTTCAGAACAGATGCTCCTGTCTGTAGATTAGATGGCATGACTGTAATTTTAACAGAAAAACAAGGTTTCATTAGTTACATCATTTACATGGACATGGCTTTAAACTTGTCTTAAGTGTCCTGCCTTCATTATCTTAATGGAGATATGTGAAACATCAGAAAAGCAGAAATGTACTACGCATAAATTATAATTGTGAGAGATGAATATGACTATTTTATACAAAGAACTTTTCACATAGCAAAATTATAATAAGTGATTCAGAAAGAGAAGGTTTTGATTAAAATCAAAAACTGATACTTAAAGTGCTTTCCATTAACAACAAAAACCTCACAGAAGTTATTGCACAAAAGATCATGGTTGTCATATTGATCATAATGACAGACTATGCCTTATAAACCCCATTGTATTCCTGGACAGCAGGAGGTTATGAGTGTGTGTAGAGAGCTATAAGAAAATGGGATTCATTGCCACCTGTGGACGGTGCACATTTAAACTTTAAGTGCATGCACATAAACAGATTTGTGATATTATCTTTCAAGACGGTCCACTGAATAAAACCATGCAGAACAAATTCTGATTACGAAATAGAGACCAGACCACACCAACTGTAAGAATAAGAGCTAGAAACTAAATAACCTTTGTGATTCTTTTAAAAAAACAGACTGTATTTAATGGCATTTAAAAAAAAATCGATTTCTGCAAGCTCTCGGAAATTGAAAGCTCAAGTTGCAACTTGGGCGTTTGAATATAAATAACATTGTAAGCCTCACAGGGAACAGACTTTCTCATTGAAACTCTTGCATACCGATATTAAAATTAAAGTTTCCTATTATAAAGCACCTACTATTCATGGGTAGTAAACATCTTGGCGAACATGCTGAATGTTAGCTGCATCACTTACAGAACAGAAGCTGGTATTAAATAGCCAGGACTGGATAAATGAAAAAAATTAGGATAACAAATGGGCTTTGGTATTAATAAAACAGTGAAATATCAGGCTTGGGCCAATGGCATTTTGAAACATCACAGATGCACTTGGTCAAACCAATTCTAAGATGGCTACATAAGAAAATGGAATGCGTGGCTATATTCATTACACCAAAAACAAAACAAAACAAATAGAAATCAATTGTCAAACACTTTGGTCCAAACCTGGTGTCTTCTATAATAGATTAAAAAAAACCTCTAAAAATGATAATTCTCTGTTTTCTTTCCATAAGAATTAGGCAAAAGAAGCGTTTAAAACAATTTATTAATCTGTGATCTTTTGTTATATCGTGACAGACGCTGATGTCTTTTTTTTGTGCCTGCATCAGTTGTGGGAAAATACGCATACAGCAAATTATGTGCACATAGCAAATGAGCACATGGTGATCTACTATCACAATAAACTGCTTTTAGTTTAAGTTTGTGTTTTGAACTACAAATATCTCTGGAACTGTTTTGATATTAAAACATGTCTTAGCAATGCAAGAGCCAACTAAACATCAAATAATGAGAGATCAAAGCTCTTTCTTTGCAACTGCTAGGACTTTTTTTTCTAGACTGTTCACTAACAACATGTGTGAAACCGAAACAAAGGTTATTTCCATAATGTGTAAGTTAATAAAACCTGCTGTGCTTCAGACAAGATGACAATGGTTAGAAATGAGATTACCTGCTTGTTGCCAGCCATAAGTTTATACGTCAGCATTGGAATATGGATATGTATTTGTAAGCATATGTATGGATGCATAAAACATATATCAATACATCTGTTAAGTACCTCGGGTATTCACTGAAGATCAAAAATAGGTGATCCTTACAATATACACAAATTTAAACACTACAAAAACAGAATCCCCACTGGATGCTGCTATTACGTCAATGATTTTATTGTTATGAAGACTAAGTGCAGTGAGCTTAAGTTGTTTACAAGAGACAAAAAAAAACAACAACAACAAAAACTAATGCAACAAATCACACAAAGTGAATAGGGAAACAACACAGGAAATCCTTTCTCCCTCCACTACTCCATGCACAACTTGCACAAGACCAACAAAAATTAAATCTCATTTCTTTTTTCATGTCCAGCATGTTCTGCACATCCACAACAAACCATTTCCATCATTATGCATGGCAGATATTGTTGCTCCATTATAATGTTACATATCTTACATATTACAAAGTCATGGTTACAGACTTTAATCACAAAATCCTTACATACAAATAAACACTGGATCTCCAGACTTCTGCCACTCAAACATAATGCACACAAATGTTACCATCTCCCTACCTGCTGACAAAAATTCTCTTTAAAACCTAGAACAGTCCTGCTGTGAAGAGATCTGCTTGTCAGCTTTGATCTGCTCAAGTTTCTAAAGTGTTTAAATTATTCCGTGGAAATATGCAAATTCTTTTTCATGGCGCCTCCTAAGTTTTCTGGATGTTTGCCAGGCATAGTTCATACATGGGCTTATCATCACTATTTCTTGCGTGTGAAGATGTTGCTAATGTTAGCTTTCGCAGTTGTGTCTTTGATGCGGGACATGACTCGTGCTTTCATGTCTTCACCAGTCCCTGAGGTCACGCTGGATGTCCTGGGAACAAACAGACCAAAGCATTCACGGATGTCACCTTGTGATGCTTTTGTCATTTATCTACATTGACACACACAGGTACATAGGTGTCTTACTGTTTGATTCTACAAACATGCAGTATAAAAAAAACACTAAATTCAGTCTTCACTCTCATTCTTCTTGCAACACAAAGTGCAGTCTTTGCACTCAATGAGCTTGCCAGTTCTTGAGTAGTACTAATAAGACTATCCTTATCACCAAAAAGCAGGACAGAAATAAAAAAGAGTAAAAGAAATGATAACCGTGCATAAATGACAAGAAGTCTTGAGTTATTTATAGATCAAACTTTCCTGCCGATCTACAGCCACTTCTTTGTTTATAAAATTGTAAAGAATAAAAATAATCAATAATAAATATATCATAAATACTGACTGTCCCTCTCAAATGATGAATAAAGATATTGAGTGCGAATAACGTCAATGAAAATGCAGATGGAATAAACAATTGCAATATTTAAGCCAACAATGTTCAAAATACCCACTAAACATTAGTTAAAATTGTATCAATATCTCCCCTTCCTATAATTGTTGCACATTTCCCATCTGTTTATTTTAGTCAATGTTCATAAAAGACACCATGGTTATCTCTATAATTGTGCAAATTCCCACATATACCTCTGCACCCTATGAAACAGCTAATTTCAACACCTAAGCATCTGTAGAAGTAGGCATACAAATGGTATAGATATATATATACTTAATGGATTATATAAATATCACAGAAAATATGCATGGTTTGAAATGAGTGATATGTCAAGTGATGAGGAGGGAAATTGGGATAACAGAATCAGGGTATGAATAAATATTTTTCAAGTGCAATAAAATGTGCATGTAAGCAATGATGCAAAGGTGTATATAAAATTTTCATGCATAAGAATGCATTTTCACTAGGAATGTTCTTTGCACAATTAATAAATATGTACACATTCATGTGTGTGTATGTATGTGTGTGAGTGTGTAAAAATATACATTTGGAAATGGCACATTTCACATTAAAATACATACCTTAATTTTTCCTGGTTGTAGCTATCAATAAAAGAAAAATTACATCAATAATAAGAAAACTGACTTTAAAAAGAGTACAAATAAAGAAAATGCTCAGACTGAGACTGCAGAAAAATGCAAAAAACATACAAGAAGAAAAGAAACCACAAAAGCTGTGGGAAGAAAAATTATCAGAAAAAGGAAAAGAAGGAAAGAAGGAAGATAAAAACAACACAAAAAAGTTAAAAAAGAAAAACAAACAGTTAAAAAACAAAAATACAAACAGCTAAAAACAAAAACACATACAGTTAAAACAAGTATCTCATGTTCTATACATCCAGAAAAAAGAAGGTTTGGAAAAAAATTTGGAAACAAAGGTGATAACCTCTCTGGCCGTGCCATTAGTTTGGCCTCATAGTCACGTATCATGGAGGAGACAACCTCCTCATGCTCAGGTGCTGTGGAGGCGAGGTCCTGTCGTAAGCAACGTAGTCCTGGCAACATGGCTTCTTGAATAAGCTGCTCATTTAGAACTTGGCTAATGTCAAGGGCAAAGAAGGTGGCTATCATTATACAATAATAGCATATTGTCAAGAGTGCACCCCACACAGCCACACGTGCACACACAAGCATAGTGTTCTTGCTGAGACAATATAGATGACCTCGAGCAGTCTTCTCGGGCACTTGTTTTCAAATACCTGGATTATCCTCTTCCTATTTTCAAGCCAACATTTCACATCTGTAAAGCAGGTTCAGTACTAGGCACTTGTACAGATTGTAGTCTGTCTAACCTACCCATTGCCGCTGTTGCTGTTGCAGTCCTGACGTGAATATTTGTCGTGGAGCTGCTGTCTTTGGACAAGGTGGCTCCCAAGTACTTTAAAACTCTTTATTTCTTTGAGCTGTACCCAATTCATGTAGATCTCTGGTTTGCCGTAACCAATAAAAATAACTTCATTCTTGTCAGTGTTTGTCTCTATTCCATATGAATTCAAACTGTTGGTCTGTTGGAAAGATATTACAGTTCTTTGTTAGTACCTGCTATCAGATCGTAGATCAAGGGCGTAGGTTGTAATTCAGCCTTCCACCAATGGAAAGGAAAGTTTGATGGCCATGGAAGATTTCACATATGATGTTCTCCAAGATGTTAAATAGCACAGGTAATAGGAGGCACCCTTGACATATAACTACATGAAAAGTAAGGTAATATTTGGTTTTACAGCAGTATTTTGCTCATTGAGCTGTTATACAGCAATCTGATGATAGATGACTTCTGCTGACCCTCGACTATGGGGGTTTTGAGTGAGTGAAAGGCCTTGCTGGTGTCGCCCCAATCCATCCCTTCCTCTATTTCACTGCATCTTTCTTCAATCCAAGTTTCCCTGGCTGCCTTCATCCCTTTCCTGATATTTCTGTTGACCTGATACTTGGTGGCCACTGCAGGGGAGTACCTTCTCTCACTCTTCATGGCCTGCTGCTGTTACAGAGGTCAAGAATCTCCTCCATTACCCAGAGCTGCTTCATTATCTGTGGGCACCTTAGTACTCGTTTTGGCTGTGGACAGGAGCACCTCTTTCATGTTACTTAAGAGGGTTTCCATGTCACAAGTGATCAGACTTAGGGTGGTTAATTTGTCTCCACTTTGGCCCTGAAAGAAGTCTGCAATGGCCAGGTCTCAGAGTTTGTACAGGTCACACTGAACTTCTGGGTTGGGTATGTGTGGCTTCACTTTAAGCTTCAACTTCAGGCTTGTAAAGACTATTTGTATCAGCACCTGGGTATGCCCTCGTCTGGGCCATGTGATGCTCGACTTGAAACGTTTGGGCGCCAAGATGAAGTCAATCTGGATCGAACCACAGGAGAATGCCAGATGCCGGCCCCGACCTTTTGTGCGGGTGAAGGGTATTACTATTAGAAAGGGTTAAACTGTGGCTTTGAGCGAACTGTACAAGCCTCGGACTCCTTTTGTTTCTTTCAGCAAGGC
This sequence comes from Marisa cornuarietis, assembly GCA_004794655.1. Taxonomy (NCBI): domain Eukaryota; kingdom Metazoa; phylum Mollusca; class Gastropoda; order Architaenioglossa; family Ampullariidae; genus Marisa; species Marisa cornuarietis. Next base: position 11,889,333 of record SMMW01000003.1, on the reverse strand, counting down.
CGAAGCGCCCTACCATGAGAAGCCATTGCTGATATACACCCGGGCCTATTTTGGCATTCCAATCCCCGATCATGGCATCTCTGGTGTTGCCCTTATAGCTCGTTCTAGCTGTTGACAGAACATTTCCACTTCTTCGCCACTATGCACTGAAGTACACCTCAAAAGAGTTCTGTATGGTTATTTTCCGTATGGTCTTTCAAACAGATCCAATTGCGAGCTTTTAATCACAACAGCTTGTACGCGTTTGGAGCTGGAATTACCATAACTTCTGGCACCAGACTTGCCCTCCAATAACGGGCTTTAAGTTTACTCATTTCAGTTATGGAGCCTCAGACGAGTTCATACTGCTATTTTTCATCGCTACCTCCCGAAGCTGGGACTGGGTACGTTTTGTGTCTGCTGCCTTCCTTGGATGTGGTTACCGTTCACACAACACACACACACCTCCCACACGTTTATAATTCGAGATCAGTGGCAGGTAGGAAGCGCCCGTGATTTCGGACACACTGCAACACACAATGGATGTTAGTTGGGTTCCCACCTACATCACAGCGCGATGTGGTGACGTGTGAAGGATACAACAGCAGGACATGGCGCTGTAGGCGTCGAAGAGTTGCCGGGCTATGTCTGCTTTTTTCGTCTCGTTGCTTGTCTGGTTATTCGCTGAAGCGATAGCGGCCAGGCGAGGTAGGATGACTGCAATTAAAAAAATATATCATACCAAAGGCCTGGCATAAATGATTTTTACGTAAATTTTGAAAAATCACACACACGAGAGAGAGAGAGAGAGAGAGAAAGGAAGAAAGAAGGAGCTGGAGGGTTGTATATTTACATACTTCGTGCTAACCCTTTAACATGTTATTCCCTCCTTCCTTCCCAACCTCCCTTTCTCTGTGAGAATAGTGAAAAGTAAAGGTAGGGAGAAGTTTAACCGACGCTGTATCACGACAAAAAGCAGAACGTATCTCATGCAGAGAAAAAATAGCACGGCCGAGAAAAGATGTGGAATCCGGACAGGCCGATCTATGCTATTGGTGACAAGCGAGCAGCCGCTGCGCCACCGACAAAGGTCGTCTCCTAACCATTTTTTTTTAAATTGTTGGGAGATGAGGTGTTAGATCACATTCTCAGGGCAGCAGCTTCTTTTGTGAGGGCGGTGCCCATCTCATCGACTCTTGCTGGTTTCTCTTTCCTAACCCTATATGGAGTCAGGCACCCATTTCTCACAGGTGGGTCGACTGCGTGGGTGGGTGGGGGGGGTGCACGGCGCCACACGGGTATCGAACCGGGTTCGGATGTCGATTGGTTTCCCCAGCACTACAGGACTACCCATGAAAGGGAAGGGTTTGCATGTTTTGAAATTTTAATGCTGTTTGAACTGGCGCACTTATTGTCTTCCACCTCACAAAACGATCTAACACGCTGAAAATCTCCGTGACACACACAGAGAGACAAAGAAAAGAAAGAAATTGCATGCAATGCATGTGATATAAACAAATAAACGAAAATAACGCGACACAACACAAAATGATGATAATAGTGACTTAAACTGAAGGCATGTTGCGACATGACATGTGCTGTACGTCAAGCAAACTGCCAGCGTTAGCGAGACGACGAACATGGCAGCTGCAGCCAGCAACCGTGCAGCCCTCGCGCATCGTGCAGTGTGTGTACAAGCACCGCGTACTTGCTGCCTCGCGCCACTCAACGTCACCTCCACTGCATCGCCAACACCATGTCTTCGCCGGCTTGAAGATAGCAAGTCGCCAGCGTACAACCCCCTCGGGAAATGCAGTAAAAACACTTTCATGGACACGAGGAGGCACCATTCACAAGCTTATTTGTCTCATCAGAGCTCAAGGCAGAAACAGCGATGAAGGATGTTTTAGGGTGAGCGGGGACCCAACCACCGGCAGCCATTGTGAGACCTTGTGTTGCATCGTGTCCGAAATCACATCCCTGAGTTATAAACAGGTATAAGTGTGTGTGGAGGCATGGGGCGGGGGATGTGAGATAGAGAGACAGACATATCTGTTATTGCTTTAAGCACATAGGCTACTCAAATCTGGCTATATCCACAAATCTATAAAATTCTCATTTATAATTCACCTGTATTATCACACACTCAAATACGCATATACTTATACAGCAAAGACATACTAGAAAAGATTGTAAGGTAAGGTTGCACACCCACTTCCACATCCCTATAAAACCTTTCACTTCCCTCCAATCACTACAGCCCCTATACCCACCCTGACCCACCATCATATCTCTGCCTTCCTCATACATACATACACCTCCACATCTTCACACACCAACACTCTTTAGGTTCACATTTTCTCTTGGTCAGTTACCAAACAACCTATCAACTCATTGTCAAACGACCCCTTTCCAACATCGAGAATACAAAAAAGTTCAAATTGTCTTTTTACCGACTCAGTGATGCTACTATATAACTGCTTAAAAACATAAGGTCCTTTCTTCAATATCTTACAATATTTATCTCTCAGATTTGTATAAACAGGAAATATACACAACACACGTACTTCATCCTCTGTCGTACCTTAGCAGAAATGGCGAGCTGCTGGAGATTACGCGAAACGGTTCCTCTGATAGCCCCATTCTAAAATGTGCGTACAACTTTCTCTGTTTATTCTTGTTTAAGGTATCAATAAAATATCCCTTATCCTATCTGTAAGTTTCTTTAAGAATAAATTCTCATTATCAACTTGGTGAAATATCCATACATAGCCAAAACCCACAGAAAATAGTGCCCCGGAGAATCTAGTCGATACAGCACATCATATGCTTTTTTGGAATATTGAGCATCTGAGAGTTTCAGCAGGCGCTAACAGTATTTAATAGACTTAGTAGCAGAGATATTATATAGGGGGAACCTGCTTGTCTAGAGAGAGAGAGAGAAAGAAAGAGAAAGGGATATATATATATATATATATTAAAAAGAATGTTTTGAAACGAAAATTCACATCTTCCTCAGTTCCCGAATTGTTTGTCAAAACGACTTTTAATATCAGAAAAATAATGCAGAAGAATATCACTGTAAGCCACTGTAATTACAGAAAAAGGCTGTTGAAGCATCTGCCAGACCACTAACTCTTTTTGTGACGGTTCTCCAATTACTGGTGTTTCAAAAGATGTCGGCAATAAACTTTTATCCAGTGTCGCGTTACGTCTTTTTGGGAAGAAATGTGTAATGCGTTCTGATTGGCTTTTCTTATTTTTTCATTATTCCGGTTTAAAAAGTTGAGTAACGCCACAGCGCAGAATTTGGGTTAACACGTTCTTATTTCCGAACGTAAAACAAACAAAAAGTGCAACAAGAAGTACATCTGATCTGAAGTACATGCGAACTGAGCGTGAGCAAGAAGTCATGTTTAATAATTATTATTATTTTCCAGCTTTGCCGTCTGTTATCAACCGCGTATTTTTCTAATGTAACGATTACTACACAAGAAAACCTCGCAGTCTTGTAGCACTGGCCCCTGACTTTAAGAAAGACACGTGCATTTCAGCTGATGTCATAGCAATTCTCCACTATATGGAGGTATCTAGTAAATATTCAGCAGATATAGAGGGGAAAAAATTGTATCTCTGCTAAACCGACATCTTGTTTAAAATAAACTCTAAGTAAAAAACGCGCCTCCCCCCCCCACACACATACACAACCCCGCGCCCTTCTTTGGGTTCACACCTACACTTCACAATAGCTTCTTTAAACTGTAAGAATAATAAGAAAATAATTTCTTGTAAGCTCTTGCTCTTGATATTTATTTCAATACAAAGCCCGACAGATAATTACTTCGAAACAGGAAAGGGGAGGCGACTGAAAAACAGGTAAGCACAACCTATGGAATATTATTACTGTCCTCTTGTAAAGATCAATTAGTGATTAAATCTTTTGGTGATAATTTCGAACTTTCAGTTTTTCTCCGCGAAGCCCGTTAAAATACTGATGTGAAATACTGGCGTTGATTCTGATATTTCTGTAGAATGTATCGCATGCATGGGCAATATGATATACATCCATAACTACGTATGTGAAAATAGAAGCAGAAAAAGACCAACAATGTCCTTTTTATCTACGGGACTTTCTAAATGAAATTATATTACGAATAACTTCAGAATTAAAAACTTAATGCAGCAACAAACTGTCTCTACACACACGCATGCGCGCTTTAAAAATTTCGCTGGCAATAATTCGTGGCTGCGTCACGTCTCAAATGATGTTAACGGCTCAAATGACGCAAGCATCTGTGGCTTCAGTTGCACGTCTAACCCTTACAACTTCTGAAGAAGCAAATTTAGAAGTGTTTTTAGGAAACGGGTTCTAAGCCGTTAGAAGTGTTGCGTAGGCGTTTTGGAATCGTTTCTCTTCTAAATTTACAAACAGCTCGGAGCTGTTCTAAACAGGTTCGAAAAGTTTTGAAAGTGATGACTACGGTTCTCAGAATCAGCTTCAGAAAACAACTCGAGGTGTTGACAAACAAACAAAACTACCGATGACGAAACACACCGACGACGAATTGTTTCAGCGGTCTTCAATTTAAACAAAACGACATTGTCAGAATTATTGAAGAAATCGCAATGAGTACTGACAAAACACAGATCAAGTCCGGGAATAAAATAAAAGTGTCAGGGACGCTTTGAATGCTTAATCTTTTACTTGCAAACTATATTTTAACACAGATGGTACTCGCGTACATTACTAGGGTATTTTTGTAAAATGGGAATGGTACCCCTTTGGCAGTGGCTGAGTCTTCTCATCGTAGTTGTCGAGGTCGCGTGGTGACACTGCAGCCTTCATAACCTTCTGTACTCACTGCGCTCACCACATTAGCCAGCCATGTCATTCTATTTCTTATACTATTGTTGAGGTTGACGAGCAAACAATCTATTGACTAATTCTGCTCCCGCTATGTATGAAAAAGCATCCTTTGATTGATTTTCCATTGTTAACTCCAGCATGTGCTGACGGGAGCGGAAGTTCGGCTTAAAATGTTTTATCTTCTTTAAAATAGATTTGCTTAAAATGTCTAATGTGTTGTGCAAAGTAAAATGTGAGCACCGTTTAGAAGTATTCTGTAAAACTTTCTGAACTCAATACATTTAAGACAGGAATGTCTTTAAAATTCGAAATGCCTTGGTTTTTTTTTTTAACAGCCAGTGCTATCTGGTCTAATAATTTTTTATGAGGCTAAAATGCAGGCTGCCTTTCACATCTCGCGAGATTCCAACAATAGTTTGGAACATGTGATCAGTCCACCTACGGGAAGACGTTGTATACATCATTTGTATATATCCTGTCCTGACTATTTCTCTGAACTTCTCATCCCTTACTCTCCGTCCAGACAACTACGCTCTTCGTCTGACGACCGTATTCTAACTGTTCCTGTCACCAGAACAACAACATATGGTCACAGGACTTTTGGCTACTGTGCTGCAAAACAATGGAACTCTCTTCCTTTCCATATCCGCCACCTTCCTACAACTGAATCTTTCAAATCTGCACTGAAAACGCACCTCTTCCTTGAGCATTACTCCTAACACAGTCCACACAATGCTCGTCCTTCTCACCCTCCCTCCTTCCCTCTTGCTACTTTACCCATCTTTCTCGGCAGAATCACTATATTTCTCTGTTCCTGTTACTTGATGCCTTTTGTTTTCTGTTTCGTCAGTACTGTCGTTTTCTTTCGTCTCCTTTGTTCTGTATCTACTTAGTCCACGTCTCTTCCTCGTTTTAAGCGCTAAGAGCATGCTCTCTATGAGTGTGAATATGCGCTATAAAAACCTTCACTATTATTATTATTATTATTATTTGATCTGACACCCACGAATATCTAATATGAAAATAAGGTCTCAAAAAAGAAAAAGGACGCAAACAAGTTTTCAAATAAATACCCGTTTCCGCTCTTCTATCAAGACCTGCTTAGGAGTACTGCTGCTCGGCGACAACCACTAGTGTTAGGTCACGAAACGTTAAATTAAAAGGTGTTAGGTCACTCTTCCTGTAGTGCAAGAATTTGCATGTGCAGTATTTCTTACACGAGCATCTGTTCTGTCGTGTATGCAAGGCGCACACCAAGAGGTCGGTACAGAGCCACAAAACGTCTGTATTTGTACCTGCAGCACACCCAAATCGGTGACGATTGAATTCTTCTTGCTTTGCGATTTAAAAGAAAAACAAACCACGAGACAGCGAAATTGGTTAAAGAAGACGGCGGTGGAAAAAATTCAGTCCGGTGTTTCCATGACAGTCACGACTGTGACAATCTACAGACTAGACTGCGAACGACGTCTGAGATGTTAAAGATGTTACGTTGCCAATACTGGGGCGGTATGCACGGCAGAGCAAAGCCGACAACGATCTGTTTTATAGTCTCTGGACGGCGTCATGCTGTTCACTAAACGCCGCCCTCATCTAAAAAAAACAAAACTTTTACCCACACGACAAAGTGGCTTTTTTGCGCACTCAGCAGCTTTCACGGCGAGTTAGTCCACCTCTTGTGTTCAAGTGCCGCATCCAGCCAAAAATCGCACCGTCACGATGACAACCATGATAACTCTGTACGCACGCAGGCACGCACGCATGCACACACACACACACACACACACACACACACACACACACACACACAGACCAATGGAAAAGAAAAGGACAGGACTTACGAAGGTGCCCTTGCAGCCGAGTGAACAAGTATTCTGGGAGCCGTTGTCCGGTAAGTGCCGCAGAAGGCGACGATGATTATTCATGACGTCCGGCGCCTCCCGACGCTAAGCGGAAACCCGTTGCAGCCACATCTGCAGCGGGTTATAGGTGGTGGGTTTTTTTTTTGGGGGGGGGAGGAAGTGGGGACACATTACAATGTCTGTGGCCATGCGACTGCGAAATAAAACGTAAAGGGTCTTCTGAACCGGACACCCTTTGTCCAACATGTGACTGCGTTTGGCAAAATCTTCTAGAGGATTGTCATATAAAAATTTGCCAAATATGTATTTGAACAGGCAAGTTGAGGGAATGTTGGGATGAAAGATGAGAGGCTCCACGTCTAGGCATTTTACCCTGACGACAGTAGAGGTAGGAGAGAGAATGTGTGTGTGTCCGCGTGTGCATGCACGAGAGATGAAGAGAGGAAAAGAGAGACGTGAGCTCTCCAGTTGTTATTTCATGCACATGCTCACTGCGAGATGTGTAATCAAGCTTTGCGCTATAAAGCAGAAATATGGGCGAACGTATGACGAGGCCTTTATATAATCGTCATATAAGAACTTTGCCAAACTTCAATCAACGCTTCGTCCATATCTGTCGGATCAAGAAAGGCCTTTACCAAAAGCCTTAAGCTGCTTATCCCCTTACATCTATTTAGGCACATCAATGGTTTCCAAATCTTTCACCCCCTTCCCTCGATCCTTCCTCAAACCTTCTTCCCCCACCCCATTTCTCCACCCGGCTTGCTTGGCACGAAGTAAGTCTGTTATCGTCGAGTTAACCTGTTATTGATAAGTTCATTCGCCTCGTGGACACCACAAGGGAGAGAATACGAGTGCTGGCAAAATAATGGGCGATCACTCTCACAAGATTGCTTCAGTGAAGGCGCCAGACGTTTTATCCGTCGCCTCATTTCCTCTGGGGTGTCCGCGCGCTGTCGAACACGCTAAATACACCGTGTCCCCCATTTTCACAGCCTTTTGTAAGTGCACATGGCACTTCTCCATTACCCGGATCGGTAAAATGAAACATTTATTATTGAATCTCTAACAAGAAAACTCGCTGATTACAATGCGTGGAAAGGAAAGAAAAAAAAGGTTGTCCCACTGATGGCACACACTGTTTCATTATGCCGTAATGCACGTGCGTGCTGAGGGCTCGGGTGGGGGGACCAACTTTCCTTTCATATAATAATAATAAGTGAAAATTTACAATATTTCAACCTAAGGCAAACTCATTGGCTGAAGAAGATCACGCAATAGTCACAAAGATGTAGAACGAACAACAAATGCGAAGACTCGCGTTTCGGCGCGATCACTGCATATTGACTCCTGAGAATTAGAGTTAGTAACATTAGGAGAATATATTGAGAAATCTTAAGAATATTAAGAAATGTTATCATCTGAAACGGCAAAAAGGTGGTTGTCGCTTTAGTTTATTCATACTGCAGATTCATAATTTTGTAGCATAGAGGTGGTGAGCAGTTTACGCGCAAACATGTGCGCGCGCTTAACACACACACACACACGCACGCACGCACACACACACACACACACACACACAATTGTACATGCAGTGAATAAAGGAAACATCAAGCAGGCAGGAGGAGGCCTGGATGGGTGTTGCTCTTTGAATGTTCTTGACGCCATTAGTGTTAATGCGATTATCGCTTTTTACAAACCCAACTTTTTACTCGATCGCCTTTATCTGAGGAATTCCAGAATGCCGACGGAGGGCATGAAGAGCTGATGCTAAAACAATCTGTGATGAAAATAATGTTGTTATAGAAATTCTTGCAGTGATTATCAGAGAGATATAGTCAAACGAACTATTTTGCACCCAAACACAGCCCAACTGTTGGGCCTGGCGATCTTTGCACTGTTATCCTACCCACAATGGAGGGGTGCACTTCTTGGAACAAGAGACCACATGTCTGCACGCTTCCTTATCGTAAATCTGCACAGTGGCGTTTCAAACAATTCACTCGGAAGCTGCGTACCTATAATGAACCAATCAGAATGCCCTACATTGTTCGTAACTGCCACATAATGGCGAAGCTGGATAGTGCTACTTTATGGACATCAGTGTTACGCGAAGCAAGTCTAGGTAACACGTGTTTCATTCTCTTCATTCACGATAATTATCAAAAGACGGTAATAATGGAACCACTCCTTCCCCAAGAAAATGAGATGGTATTTATGGCTGACGTCTTCATTTGTTTGTCAAATCCACATTACATAGAGTTTCAGAGCTGCTCGGCCTCTCTTACCTAAAAGGTCTAATGGGGAGCAATTTTCGTCTAATGTCTGGATATGGCATAATACAAAATACTATTACTCCAAATCTAGGGGTGAATACCCCTACCCTTTCTAATCTCGAGATAAACGTTTACAAAACCTCCATGAACAGAAAAAGGTCAAACTGGTGACGTCACGTTTGTACACATAAATCTAATTAACATATGATTCAAGTTTTCCAACAGGGTGAAGCCTCCACAACGTAAATGTATCCATGCACAATCGGGACCTCTTTCTGTGCATGGTGATAAATGTACTGAGTTACCCTGATAGTAATTAAAAAATGCGCCACTCTAGATCCTTAACTAGAGTAGACTCTGGTTATAAAGCCAGGTAAAGATCAATCTAGGTCTGACGTGACGCCGTAAACTCCTACATGCTTATCTAACACCAACACTTGGTATCCAATCCGCTAATCGGATACACGTTGCTTGGTGGGGGTTTGGGAAAGGGAAGGTTCTCTCTCCTCCTCTCAGTCAGTTCGCGCTGGTGTCGAACATAAAATACTGTTGGTAACAAACATGTCAGCTGTCAAAACCATACGCGGACGCAGATCGAAGAAAAAGCCGTATCCTTTCTCAGAAGCCAAAACAAAACAAAAAAACAAACCACCTAACAGCAGCCTCTTCACTCCTTGTCAGCAAATGCGGACGTGCGTGCGCGCCTGCGTATGTACGCGTATGCGTCTGCGACTAACGTATATTTTTGTATTTACATTTTGGAGTTTTTATACTTCTTACGTGCAGACGGTAAAATATTTACTGCTGAAGAGAGAGGACTAGAGAGTACCTCATAAAATACACACGCGTGCGAAAGCACATGTATAAATGCACGCGTGGCCCCAGATAATACACGCTTACAGTCATATAAATACGTGCACGCACTCACACAAACATCTCAAAAAGCCTTGTACATGTAGCATTATCGCGAACAACAAAATTGGAAAGTGCAGACTCAAGTTCATCCACTCTGCCCAAGAATTCTTGTCCTCGATTATTTTGAAATTAGTCCACAGTGAGGGTCCGCGGGCCAAGCCCGTACATCACTTCTCTGCAAAGTCCCAGTACTCTGGCGCACAGGGCAGCAGACAATGATAGAGAGGCGACCTGAGAGCACGCAGTGACCGAGTAGTGTATGTGTTGAGGGGTGGGGTATGAGTTATGTAGAAGGAGGGGTGGGACGTGGAAACCGGGAATGAGGGATGGGGGTTAGAGATGAAGGGGGGATGGTAGAGTTAAGCATTTTATCCGCTGCAAATAGCTCTGTTTCAGCTGTCATGGTTGGCACCCAAAAAGAAGAAAAGGTATCAAGCAATGACTGGGAAAAAAACCCCGGCGATGATCGAGTATGAAATCTCGTTCAGACACACAGCTGTTAGACTGGCTTTTGGTGCAGAGCAGTGTCAACGTCGGACAGAAAATGCCTTTTCAGAGCAGCAGAGAGTTGGTCCACACACACACACAAAATAATAACCAACCTTAGAGCAGTATCAGCATGGGTCAGATAATGCCACTCTAAGAACAGCTCCAGTGCTGGTAAGAAAATACCGCTCTTGGGGCATATTCTTTCCGATTACAATTGTCAAATGCTTTTTTCTGAACAGAATCGACACGCACTTCTCAAAGTTTGGCGTTGGAAACAATGCTTTAAAATAGCATTGCTTCTGCTGAAAGGCACGATCGAAGGAAATGGAGCTTCAAACCCGGAAAGGCAGCTTACAGAAAAACATAATCCCGCCAGCGTCAACATGATTATATTTCACGACATCAAGTATCTGCGTCATCGACAGGCACTGTTCAAGCCGGCTTATCACCACGTGACCTTTACGATGGCAAGATTCGCCCGATAATTCGACCACATAAATGCTGGTGCGCGCCCACACACAAATATATATATATATGTGTGTGCGTGCGTGAAGACGTTTTCACGAAAAGAAAACCGTTAGAAAGAGAAAGAAGTGGGGAGGAGGAAAATACAGGAGAAGGGGGAGCCAGGGGGCAGACAACCAGCGCCACCCAGCGTCATCTGCTGAGGATGGGAAAGGCTGGAGTGGGGGGGGGGGTCGTTCACGCGCATCACCACGTACGTCCGTACGGTCTGGACCTACGCCTCGAGCGCGCGTGTGTGCGCCGTGCACATCGCTACGAGGGGAGTCTCCGTCATCAGCGCGTGCGAGGCGCGGCCGTTCCGCTCGGACAATTCGCTCTCTCTCTCGTTCGCTTGCTTGCTTCCTCGACGACAGATGTGCAGGATGACGACCGAGACATGGACAGTCTGAAGCTGGAAGAGCGGCGGTGGTGAAAGACTATGTGTCTGCGGCGGCAGACGGTAGCTGGAGGCCAGTGCGATATTTGATATCGTCGCAGAGTTCTGGAAACGTTAGGTATGCCACTGGCTTTTCTGAGGGTGCGGAGAACACAGCAGGTAAGATGATAATGTACTGTCGTTTCATTTATATATATATATACGCTTTTGCCTTCTTTTATTTACATGTACGTGCAAACACAAACGTAACCGCATGCACACGCATATATATATATACACACACACACACATTCAAAGAGAGAAAAATGGGGGATCAGTTGTTGGTTCTTGGTGTTTAACGCCGTCTGTAACAAAAGCAATATCTTTGCGACCCCATGGACACCTCTCGTCCATAGGAGAACTGTGTGTGGTGAGAAGCGAGAGAAAGAGGTGGGGGTAGAAGAGAGAGAAGAGAAAGTGAGAGATGAATAAGGGAGAAAAAAGAAAGAGGGAGAAAAAGAGTGAGAGACCAGAGAAAGGAATTTAATTTACGAGTAATGAGGATGCTGACCAGCACAATGCCCTAATTCAGCATTTACACTCAAGGAACTAAACTACTGCGAGTTTTCATGAGAATAATTTTATATCAATTTCTGAACCTTAAAGCAACATAGAATACAGCCATATACAACGATATCAACACCGGCTGGCACTTATTAAAAACGAGTGTCTACTGCTGTACACCTTACAGTGCGGTACTGACAGAAGTTACACGGTGGGGAGGGACAATAGCAATGACAATTCTCTTAGTGAGGGTTATACTATAAGACAATAATGTGCTTTTTACACATTTATACATTTTGCTATTTACACAGGATTTTAGATCTAGCATTAAATATAAATTAATTTGATAAACAATAAAATAATTCCCTAACATCATATGTGAAACATTAAAAAAGTGAAAATCCACAAGGTCGAAATTATAATCTTGGTGTGTGTGTGTGTGTGTATATAAAGGTTGTACATTTAGCCTCAAAATATAGTGACAGTGGAGAAAAAAGGAAAGAATACGAAAAGAACAAAAGAAAACCCCTGAAGCCCTTATTCTGTAAATTGTGGAAGTATGAAGGCGGCTTCCATTGTATAAATTCCCGGCGGTTAAAAAAAAAAAGATGATGATGGAGGAGTGTCCCTAGCCGTGCTATTGAAAGTACTATTATTCTGACAATCCAGTTTCCCCTCGCGACAGCTCTTGATCCTCCACTATGTAAACTCTCCTCCTCCTCTCCCACCTATCAGACGACGCTTAAAAATCCCGGATGTCAACCCCTCCCTTCTTCTTCGACTGCCACCTCCCCCACAGGAGACTCTCGTCTGTACGATAGCTTACATTTTCCGCTTTGACGAACTACAAAGACCTAAGTACTGAGTGCCCTGGGCACAAGGGGATGAACTAAGGCTCTCTCTTTCTAATACACACACTCTCTCAAGCACGTATACAGTGCAGAGAGAGGACTCATTAAGACAGACACACACAGGTGGCAAACAACTTCATTTCCATGGTTATGCCACGCAATGCTGATCGTCAGAGGTAATTATTTTGTATCTGCTGCTGAAACTCTATCACAGACACACATACGCACGCAAGCAGAGAGAGAGAGAACCTCTACCTTGGGTAGAGGCCGCCTCCAAGCAATCTTTCTCCAGCTTTCCCTCCACACACTGAGTTTAATCGTTCAGGGGAGATAAGAGGTTTTTTTTTTTAAAGTGTGCTGCAATAGCGCCGCCAAGCGAAGAGCACGCTATCATCGGCAGAAATGAGTTTTTCTAGTGTATAATTACTGGAGGAGGTCACCTGCAGAACCCCAGGAAGACTGCACACAAAAACCCAAAGTAGAACCGACCGTCACCCTCCCCCACCCCCACCCCCACCCCCCGCTATTCCTATCCCTTGAGCTCATATCACAAACAGCACTGGAAAAAGAGTCTGACAGCATCATCGTGATCGCCACTTGGCTGCCAGTGGCGAACTGACAGGGTGGAAGAAAATAAGAAACAGAAAAAAATGTCTTAAGTCTAATTTACTCTTAAATGTTTGGATATTCTCGTGTACTAAGAGCGGTAAGACGCTTTGGCGGCACATTGATTATAGTAGTTGCTGTGCAAGACTTCGGTGTGTGTGTGGGGGGGGGGAGAGAATAATGACTAAATATCACCAAGAGACAGAATGCCATAATGTTTTGCTATGGAGATTCGGAGATTCTCGCGAAGCGAGAGCAGTAAAACACACAAACTATCAGTTACCACAGCCTTTCTGATCCCTACACGACGATTCCAGACGACACGATAGCATCTGTTTCGCCAGCTACCTGTGTCGGAGCCTTTACCTCCGGTCTATAACTGCAGCCAATTCTTCGCCATTCCCCCGCCCACTTCCCACACACACACCAACTCTATTCTCCCTCGTGGAACTTACCCAAGGTAGCAGCTATGTGGGACGCCAGGTACGCAACTCAACATCACAGTACTTAAAAAAAAGCAGGCAATAAAACTGCAGAGATGTACTTTGCTACCCTAACATTCTTGAGCAGGAAGTACTGAAAAAAAGATGACTTGGTATTTTCTGATACCCGGAAATCTACCTCATTTTTTGCAGTAGCTAGAGGTGCAAGGTTACGGAGGTTATTAACGTTTACTATGCTTATCCCCTTCCCCTCTTCCAATATCTTTTCACTGACTTACACCTAAAAAAAAAAGTGAAAATAATGGTGGAGGTCTATTACTGCCAAAGAACCGAAAGACACCACTGTTCATCTCTCTTGAATAATAGCGTGTGTGTGTGTGTGTGAGTGAAAAGTCTAGATCTTGTCTTTCTTCTATTATGCTCCCCCCCCCCCACTGACTGATCATTACGGGCCTTTGTCAATAAACTGACGTCTAGAGACCTCGCAAGGGAGATCGGGTGCTAGCGGTGTGAAAATTCTTTCGGTGCGTGCAGGTCACGAGTCCCCTGGCTAGCTTGACTTATGGTTTTTTTATTCCACCGCCAGACATAGACAAGGAAAACAAAGACTATGGACATGGAGTCTATGAAATGACCGTGGACTTAGAAATAGTCCGCCAAAAGAGGAAGTGCACACAAAATTTTTTATAACGTTTTTCACAGTCACTTCATGGTTAAGAGGGGAATCTGGTGCTGAATAAGAGGGGATATGATACTAAGAGGTGCATATGGTGCAGAATGAGATGTAAATATGGTGCTGAGTAAGAGGGAAATGTGCTTGGTAAGATGGCGCTAATGGGGAATATGGTGTTAAGAGGAGAATGGTCAGGACCTGAAAATGTGGTCTCGTATTGGATGTTTTTAGAGCATTGAGGGTTATGAGCTGACAGGGGGGTGAAGCAGGATACTGAGATCACCAACAATGTGAGGATTGGCTGTCCTGGGTTCAAATCTGGTCTCGAGCACTTTGTTTCTTCTCCGCTGGCTATATTTAGTTTAAGGCATTTCTCTTGCATTGCATGCACTGTGGGTCTGTTGAAGACGGTTGAAAGAAATTCAAAAATATGTCTTAACTCCTTCGAGGACAGCTTTGGTTTTTCGAGGTTTCGGCGACAAAAATCTTGGGAAATTTTAAAGTCTAATAGTTACAGCGCATGGCTCGTCAGCTATTGGTACCTAATGTTGTGACAGCAATGAAGGCTTTATAACGGCAAGAAACAATCTCGGGAGCAGGTCTCAAACAGACGCGCGTGGAGAAGGAGTAGGATGGTTTATTCTGCACCGACAACATGGCAATTTTGTGCAAAATGAAAACTCAAACATTACAATAGGCTCTGTTACGCAACATATTCTGTCAGGTACCATTTTCCCCCCTAACGCCTGTTCATTTCTTCTTCTTCTAGGGGTATTTTCGAGGCTGAAAAACAGGGAGTGCGAAGTGTTATGTTTGGCCTTTACAAAATGTCCGCAGAAGGGCAGACGCTGAGGCGTCCTGTTACGTCTAACCTAACGTATAAAGTTCTTTGAGGGAGAGTGTACAAGTGTACACACACAGACAGACAGAGGGAGAGAGGAGAAAGAGAAAGATCAAGACCACATTCTATGTACACCTCCGTGGATCAAATCATTGCGTGTGGTAAACACGTCTTCAGCGTCCCGCAAGGTGAGCGCATTCCATCAACATGGCACGACCGTCCAACAGGACAAAGGCTCGCGTAACGCGATCGCATGCAGCATGCTGAAAGAACGATGCCAGGTGGCGGTAAGCGTGGCCTGCCGGCGTAATGAATAGCGCCATTTTGACCGACCTCGCTATTGTCTCCCCTGGCTCTCGAACCGCGACAGAGATGTGTCGAAGTGAAGAGCTCTCTGCACCACTTCTCTTCCTTCTTTGTCTTGCCAAGGACTTTAAAACATGACTGAGTATTATTGCATGACAGTGCCTCGAATAGTTATACCTCACCCCCACCTCCCACTTCCGATGAGAAAAACCCCAGCCGACGTGTCCATGTTTTCTTGAGAGGTTTTCAACAATTCGTCTTAAAGGGACAGTCACTGATACGCGCGAACGTATGAGCTATCAAATGCGCATGCGTATTCTGGCACGCACGCGTACCACCTAACCTAGTGGGCATCACGCACTTCGCGAAATTTCCTGTTCCAGCTACTGCAGTTTACTCAATATGTCATCCTGAAGCCTGTTTCAGCTAATGCAGTTTACTCAATGTGTCATTCCGAAGCCTACTTTAGCTAATACGATTTGCAGAATATGTCATTGCGAATGGTGTTCCGGCTAATAGAGCTTACTCAACATGTCATTCCGCAACCTGTTGCAGCTAATAGTCACCCGCTATGTCATTCTGACACGCCCAAGGAAGTTTCCGTTGTTACGTTTACTTCTTGCTTGCAAATATGTCACTGGACTTTAGGTTCTCAATGACAAAGAACAGAAAGTAAAGCGAGAGAGAAAGAGATGGCATGTCGCCCAATCTGCAATAATTTGAAGTTTCTTTGCGACTGCCATTCATCTCGTGCAGCAGATAACTGTCGGTTGCCTAAAGCACATGAGAAGAGCGCGGATCCCATTTTATGCTGCACGTGTGCCAAACATTTTTGGCAGTAGCAAAACATCACCAACCACAAAGGGATAAAACTTGAAATTGTAGATTTAAAGATTTTAGCGGGTACAGAAAACACATTTGTATCAGTCAAAGATTATGAAGCCGTCGAATTCCCACTGGACTATGCTGGCTAGAAACGGTGTCGTCTTCTCGGTTGTTGCAAGCTCGGTAAACTTTCCTACGTGTCTGCAGCTGCTTGGACAAAGGGGTCACATGATTTAAAAAAATATCTGATACACAAAATAACTTTTCTTTTGTCAAAATATCTAACTTTTTCAGGATTAGCATTGGTTTTTAAGGTCGAGTTACACGAAGTGCACTTTTCAGCCTTATGGAAAATGACAGCCAGGTTATCTTATTAGGAGCAGAGTAATGACAGCAGCACTTGCCAAGGGTCACATTTTAGGCAATACACAGACAAAAAAAGATAATGGACGATACTGGATCACGTTTATCTCTCGTTTCTCCCTCTCTCGCTCCCTTACCTTCGCTCCCTCCCTTCCGCTCTCAGATCCCTCTGCCCATCCCTACACTCTCTCACGCGCCTATGAATGGCTAAAGACCAAGGAACCCCAAGCTACGTCATCAAATGTCTCAATTAAAGGGGGCGCATGCTGTTCCGTTGTCAAGACACTTTTATTGAGCAATCAGTTTTGCGTCGTATCATGGCGCCCGCTCAATAACTATAGGACACCCAACTGTCGGTGTTCAGCTAGAAACCAAGGCCATTCCAGGGCACATCCTTTCGTCTCGCCCAGAGGTCAGAAAATACACCACAGAATGAATACACCTGGGCGACTACGACCTGCCCAAATAAACAGCAAGAGGGCTGCCGCTACAGCACCATTTTTCATTTTGTAGTGAAATCTACCGTCATAGCTATTGCCTCTTCTTTCTTTATTCAGCATCCCTGTCATGTAATGGCGCATCTTCTTTCTCATGTTCGCTGATAAGCTCTCTCCCATTTAAAGTAAAATGGTGTCTCATAACTGATTCTCTCATAATCAAGGTGGACTTCACATCTGTGTGAAAATGTTTTAAGCACCTAGCACGAATGACGTAATCACAAGATAATCTGCCTCATCCATCCTGTCCACCCACTCATTCTACGGCAGCCTCTGTGAAACCATCCAGCAGCCAGCAGGAGCTCAATATCAAGTGACGATGATGACGTTTTGGTGCCAACGTCTGTAAAATGTCACGACCGATTTTTGTTTCATTACAAGGAAAACAGTTCATACTGAAATTCACGCGCAGTCGGATTCTTTTTCTCTCTGTCCAAGTTAAAAAAATAATCAACCTAATCAAGTCGGGCGAATTAGGTCAATTTCTCGGAGACATCCTGAACAAACAAAAAATAAATTTAAAAAAATTGTGGAACTGGCAACACACATCTAAATATCCAGACCGAATATGACCATTAATCACAGGCGTCAACGAGTTTAAAACAAATCTTTCAAACAAGACCTTATATTGGCTTATAATCTTATAAAATAAAACAAAATGTGTTGATCTTTATTTTACCTGTTACCCGTGACTCCAGCTACGAATAACAAATTTTGCAACTATTTCGGAGGGTGCAAAGTAAGCGAACGAACGACAGACAGACCGGCACCACTATCCTCACCTGCCCCTTCATTAGAAACTGTTCCATGCGTTTCGCAAGCCCTTTGAGCTCAAATCTGCTGATTGGGCACACAAACAAGAGATTTACGAAATCTTCTCCTCACTGTTATCTCACCATCGGCCTTGAGATATTTTAACTCTCCCGAAGTCCCTCACTCGCTTCCAAATAACCAAGTGAAACGTCTCACACGTCCTTTTCTTCATCGATTCAACACATCCAATTGATCAGTGCCATGCCCATACTGTCTTCTTCCCGCAACATGCACATACATTTTTCAAATCAATTTTCTATGTGTACGGTCTCGATCCTGCCAAGGCAGCAACAGAGAGAAATAACCACAATCACAAAAACTGCTTGGCAAATTTCCATGAAATTGCTAGGCGAAGTTCCATGCTACAAAGTAAACTTTGAACAGAGGAAGGTCCTGGTCCTTGTCGTGATCTCACATCCGCTATGGAGACATGAATCACGAGCATCTCGGAGTGCGAGATGTATTTCAAGCGGACGTGAAATGTTAGAAAAACAATAATTCCAACAACGTTCACTGCCTGCTCGGATATGTCGTCCACTTGCACTCTGGCACCTCCTCGTCCCCTACTCCCAGGGGGCCGCGAGTTGTCTTCTTCCGGTTATCAGCTCATACGTCTGATGGCCAGCTCTCGCCCTAGTCTTTGATTTATTTTTGTTGTTATCTCCCCTACTCCTTTTTGTTATCGTCAGTTTTCTCCCCTAGTCTTCTTGCTATCGTCACATTCCGTCTAAATTCACGAAGATATGAGAAGGTGAAAGTGTTGAACAAGGAAGCATGATTTCAACTAATGTATAAAAGAGGCCATTTAGTTACCACTTATTTACCATTTGTCACAAGTTCGAAATTCTGTTGATGATTGATTGGTTGATTTATTTCTTGCCGGGGGGGGGATGGGAGCTGAGAGAAGTTTTCTCCCGTTTTTATCACGTCTTTACTTCTACCACCTTTCTTTTTGTCGAAGTTGCTACATCACATCCATGCTGGGCGTTCTGGACATGTTTACTCCCACTATTCCCCTCCCCCCCCCCATACACATCACATGTACACACCTCTTCTCTTCTCTCTCAGGCACATACTCTCAAACAGACACGCATACACACGAACGCACACGCAAACACGTAACGCAATTCGTACTGGTAGTCAAAATACTGCTGTTCTTCGGCTTAACCAAATAGAAAATCAGCCCCCCGCCAATTAAACCCTGAACTGTTTGATGAACTGCTCACGGATGCAGCTTCTGGCCAGACAGAAAGAGATGGGTGTGTACACCAGTCGATAATTTGTTTTTAAATCGAATCCCCAATATGTCGCTGCACTGATGGCGCGCTCTGCCCACTCAGCTCCGCAGCTCGCCTGCAGCATTTCAGAACAACGTCACGTGTTCATTAGAGCAATGTTTTTTTCACACCAACATGATGCTAAACAGAAACAGGCTCTCTCACTCACACACACACTCCTTCCCAATGATCAATGTCATAAGAAAACAAGTTTCTTTCAATACCTTTTTGTTCAGTGGTAATAAAAAGACATACAGCAAGTCTTTCTGAGATTATTTGTCAACTTGTCTCGACAACCTTACCAAATCCAGTCAAATGGCTCAGGCAGTCTACGAACATTATCTCACAAACCTAACTGCCACTCACGTCGTCGTCATCATCATCATCATCATCATCATCATCATCATCATCATCATCGTCGTCGTCGTCGTCGTCGTCGTCGTCGCCGCCAACGCTGCCGCGAAGTACCGATCATTACACATCCACCACAGAAATTCGATATATCCACACCTGTGCCCAGGTGAGTAAGGGCAGAGAAGAGCTCAACGGTCTGGCTTGGCTAGCGATCGCCATGATTAAATCGATACTGCGTTGGCCTTTGCGAATACAAAAACTGCCGACGGTAACACATAGTGGGTTCCTTTCACCGGCCATGTTGCTACTTCTAGTAACCTGTGAGTGGCTGGTTAGAGATTTAATGACGTGTTAACACTAGCACGGTGACGTGTGTCAACCGACAGAAATGACACCGTTGAAGACAGCTAACTAAGAATAATAATAAAGGGAATCTAAGTGGCGGATTTACCCCACTTAACTGAAGACTCAGTGCATTTTACAAAAGAAAGGCAAATACAAAAAGAAAGAAACGAAGACAGACACAAACTCATATCACATAAACTGACACAGGCAAAATATGTCAGCAAAACAAATGAACAGACACATCAACAGAAAAAAAACTAACAAGAAGCACTGAAAAAGGAGTGGCAGTACTTGATAGGAAGCAAACTGTGGAGACATCTTACTTTCATTTAATTTGTTTTGGGAGTTAAAAAAAATGTAGGCAAAAGCAAACTTTAATTTGGCGTCTGTATGATGCAGCTACCTGTACCAAGAATGGCGAGAAGAGTCGATGGATGGTTGGAAAGAAATACGCGATGCTATGCCAACCCGTATGCTTAGGGACGTGCTCACAGTACGCAATGTAGCCTTCCGCCTTATCGTTCTTCATCATTTACCTCTTATTTCGCAGACCACACGCGTTTCGGCCAACCATTTGTCGCAAGCACGGCGCTTGCACACGTCACAGGTAGTAACAGTCCAGCTTTCATTCTTTTCTCCAACTGCTCCGTTGTTGGCGAGTGTTCCTGGAGTATCGGCTGACGCTTCTTGACTAGGGTTCTGAAGACAACTTTGTGTAACAAATTAAATCATTAGATCCAGCGACTTTCCGGATAATGATCGAATCTTGCCAGACTGAGGATGTTGAAGATAGGGAGTGGCGCCATCTTCTACATCCAGCCTTCTTAAACATCTACACATGCGCAAAGCACGTCGACTCCACACTTGTTCTTGGTGTAGAGATTTTATTCTTGTTTCTTCTTGCTTTCTGTTTGGAGAACAACATCTTTGTGCGCGTTCGACAGCAATACTGGGACAAATACTAGATTGTTTGGTTGAATATTGTAAAAATTTCCCTAAGCCACTTGGTGTAAAAAAAAAAATCGATGAGAGTGTTGTCATCCTTGGAGAATCGGGAACTTCTGGCCTATTCCAACGAATTAAGTGCATTTCCTCAAGAGCCTGAAGACGAGGTCTCGAGCAATAAATAAATACAAGTTATCTGATGTTTCATTATGGCGCCGTGTTAAGTACGGCTTCACGAATTTCATCGCTGGACGAATTTTCGAACACTGAGCTCTTTTCCAGTCTTTTCCGAGATGTGGCTTCATATTGAGTGAACATTTCTGATATCTTTTAATAATTAATATCTTTTAATAATGTTGCACATGAATAACTGTACAACACCAGCAGACGGCTGAGTGTGACTGACGTTTGTTGTCCGGACTGACGGTCCAAAGTTTGACAGCGGACTCTATTACAGGAACTAACAGCTGAGATGCAGCAGGACAGTTACAGCGACTCAGCTGTTGAGCGTCAATTGACGCACGCAGTTAATGCCACGATTGTCGATACATTGATAAGTATTTTGGTCACATAGGCATGCGATGGTAATCACTGCGCTCCCAGAAAGCAAGGTATTCCAGGGCCTTCTATGATGTCGGCCGACGTGTGAAAACAGCTCATCAGAAACGGTCCGCTGCCTCATGATGAAAGCCAAGGTTTTTCAATGCTGTTGCCCATCAAACTGTTTCTGTGAAGTTACTTGTTTCATAACTTTCCGCAGGATAGCGACAACGGAGGGAGGTCATTGTAAACACAGCAAAATGTGTTTTCGTCGAGAAAGAAAAAAACAGAAAGAAATGTACAGCATCGTGAAAAACATATTTCTCAGAAAGCTGCGAGAGAATTTAAGCTAGAAACAAACATTCGTCTGCCTACAAATGGATTTCCATTTCTCATAAAGCCGGCCGACGATATCATCCAGGTTATTTATCAGTTGGTGTAAGTTTGCGCCACAGTTGCACTGGGACGCAAAGGAGACATCCAGCCGCCAGAAACTCTTACAGAAGCAATACCCACAAACATCTGCCATAAAATGCATTCAGAAACCATAGATTTACGACAATAAACAGTACACGCGCACGTGTGTGTGTGTGTGTGTGTGTGTGTGTGTGTGTGCGCGCGCGTGCGTGCGTGCGTGCGTGTCGTCCCTACTTTTATCTAAGATCAGTTATTGTCCAATCAGCGAAGGGTGCAGCGAAAGCTCATTCCCAGGGGCAGTGAACCAGACTCAATCTGCAGTTCTCCGCCCTGGCAATTCGCATCTTCCTTCACATAGCAAAGCACAGGCCGCCGTAAAGAGGTTAAGTGGACAAAACCCCACAGCTCCGCGACATGCAGCTTCTCGCTTATTTTCTATACTCGTTCAAGACACGCACGCGCACACGAATACATGCGAAGAGACTGCCAAAGGCTTGGTTTTACTTTTTAACGCTGACCTAAACTGAAGTGCGTGAGCCTTCGCATTTCCCTTAACATCCGTTGAAATTAATGGAAGAATTTTATGGAGGGTGAAGCCTGCGCAATTAAGTGTTCTTCGTAGAAGAAGTAGAGAAGATCACCAGAGGGTCGCTAGCTGTAGATAGCTCAGACCAGTGGGTATCTTATGAGGAAAGGTTCAAGGTGGCAAAACGAGAGGTTTGGGGTGCTGACCTATTATGTGCGGAAACAACACGAACGCTCAGGAAGCCCGACCTGAATTCATCTGTTATCTCTTCGGGGTTAAAGATTCTAAACAGATTGTCAGCGGCACTAGCTATTACAATCTGGGCTGTCAGTCCCAGACATACTGATATTTCTTGCTGCTGCCAATGGGTTACAATTGCAACTAAGTTCGGAAGTGTGCTCCCTTCAGGCTGTCCATGGATTGGCATTCGAGCTGGGCCACAGGATTCCTACTGGTGTCATGCTGGCGTCTTTACCTATGTCTTAATGGCGTCTTGCTCCCGACATGCTGGCGTCTTGCTGGTGTTATTTCTGGAGTCATGCTGACATATTGCTCCACGTCAACACACAAACTTATATTGTTCGTCGTTGTGTGCCTCTACACGTGTATGTTCGTATTTACTGAAGTCTGAACGGGGATGAATGTTCGCACATCCATCAAACTTATCGCAGGCGCGAAATCACACACACACACACACACACACACACACACTCTTTTCCACTCATTCTTATCTACTCACTCACTTTTTCATTCTTTCTTCTCTCTCTCACACACACACACTCGCGCACGCACACGCGTATACGCATAGTTTTCCCTAAATCTGTCTTCTAAGTGCTTCAAGTGTTCGAACATACGCAAAAAGCGAATGCACTGAGATAAGCATTATGTATGTATGAGCACGTGTGTGCAGTCATCTGTATCTGAGAAAGCAGGAGCTGTGTCTGCATTGCCTGCCTCCCGAAATAACTCGCACACTTTTAATGTTGCAAACGTCATTCCGGTTCTCAGTTTGAAAAAAAAGGGGAAGAGAGAGGAAAAACAAAAACAAACCAACTCTGCACGGTTTACTTCACCTGCCTGGAAGCTCAACCCCCTCTCATACCACATTTTTAAGCCTAAGAGGTAGGGGAGGTAGATTGTTGGTGATGAAAAGTAGGCTACGGAGAAAGGAATGGTTGTGGGGGGGGGGAGGCGGCAGCGTAGGGGGTGGTGGTGGTTTAGAGTGTAGGGGTGGTTGGTAGGCCAAGAGCTGCAGAGAATCTCCAGCCCACAAGACTAAATTTCATCTCGGAACAGTAACAGCGATGGTGGTATAGATGTGTGACGTGGATTATTGTCCTTCAGGCCGAAGGCACGAAGTTTCGCGCGCTGCGGGTTCCAGACTTTTGAGGTGGGGTGGGGGCTGCCGACAACGAGGCGTTCTTCATACAAGACTTTGAGGGATGAGAGCAGACAGCGTCCTCCTGACACCGGACAATACTTTGTGCAAAGTGATGTACGGCGAGTACCAGTCCGAGACGACAGAAGCACCGCGCAGCAGACAATCACCCTCGCCCTTTGACCTTCATGGGAATTACCCGTTACCTATTACAGCCCGCGAACATAGCAAGGTCGAGTAATCATGTTCCTGTGCCGATATCATCATATTCCTGGATTCTTCTGCCCGTGTGAGTGCTAAAACGTCCTTTTCTTTGACCACAGTATATATATATATGTGTGCTCTGTGCATTCGTGCTGACATCCTACATTTCTTCTGCTCCCAGAGATTTCACTTCTTGTATTTTCTCGCGGTTCTGCACGAGAGCCAGGGGCTGTAGACGTCTCAGATGAGGCCGCAACAAGTGAAACAAGGAAACCGATATTTGGGAATTTCTTTCCCTGGTGGTGTAAGCGCGTGAGGCCTTCCGCTTTGTGAATATTTCAGTAGCTGAAAGGATAACAAGCGTCCGGAGGATGGATGCAGCGCGGAAGCCTGGAGCATTCTGGAAGTATGATGAACGCCACTGTGGACTTCGATGGTCTACCCAACGCCTGGATGCCCTCCTTCTCGCTTCAGCCTGAACACCCTATCAAGTCTTGCTCAGCTAGAGGTCTTGGCCGCACGACCCCTTCCCCAACCCCCGGACGTGCAGACTGAAAGCGTCAAACCCGATTGGCTGAGACTGAAGTGTCTTCACCAGCTCCGGGCTTTCATTCCGCCCTGAAGTGTTATGTGCCACAGATTCTTTCTCCTGATAGTCGCTGCTGGAGTCAACCTGAGACGACTATGCTTGTTCCCACGTACTGGCTGGACTTCATGGATGGTGAGAAGTGCATTTTGAGATATATGTTGTAAATTAATTTGCTTTTTGACAACCAGTGCAAGGGAAACAGGGCAAACAAAAAGACAGTGCAGGTAGGCAGACAGGTGAGCCGGCAGGCAGACAGTGTAAAATATAGAAACGTAGCAACAACGACCCCCCCCCCAAAAAAAACCCTCCCTGCATGCAGCTAGCCAGTCAGGAACAACGCTCCTATTTGCACAAATAAACAGCAACACTGTAGTTGGCAACAGCAACGGTGATTTCAAAACTTTAAAACAGAAACGTTGTGTCTCTGTAGCCGTATCCCCAGATCTGCTCACGAGGAAAACACAAGCGCACGCGCATATACACGCGCAAGCACGCGTTTGGGTCTTTATCTGTGCTCCCAACGCGCTCTCAGACAACACACCTTTACACCACGAAGGAACTCGCTACCTTTATTGCACATGAAATGCGCGATTATCTGCTACACGAAAACGTATTTCCGTAAAGGCGTCGAGTGTTCCAATCACGCATGCGTCAAGTCGACGTAAGAAGTCAAAGAGCCGAGGACTGCGCTGCTATTCTTACGCAGTCTGCACTGGATGCGGTACCACCGGAAGTGCTACAACTCCATACGTAGTGCAAAGAAGGAAGAGGCAGAGGGGAAGTGGGCGGGGAGAGGGGATGCACGTACATCCCAGTTATTTACAGCCCTGCTGTCTCAAGAGCTAACAACCTCACCTTGCAAATTCGACGACGCAAAGGCGTTCCCAACACCATAGCAAAGGGAAGTTATCCGTTTACCGCTGTTAACTTTCTTCCGAACAACGCCCGCTGGGAGGTCTAGTGAACAGCACTAGGTGCTTTCCGATTAATAAAGCTGAACGGTTGCTGTTACTCTCCCGAGGAACATTAAACATTTTGGTGATCAAACCACGCCGTTGGTGATGGGATACTAACATCTTTCGCCGTGCTTTTATGTATTTTGAAATGTAAAATCGTTTGACTGATCTCTCTCTTTATATATAGATATATACCAAGGACCTGATGTCTGAGGCTGTCTCTTTAAAATAATAGTATAAATAAAAAAATCTAAATAGTATACAATATTCGTATGGTTTTCTTAACAAAAAGCGCAATATGCGAGCTGTGCCACAAAGTAAACTTATTTAGACTTTATCGTAGAGACTGCTAACCACCTACCCAGTCTTTATTGTCTGATAACAAGCTCAAGCAAAGAACAAACGGCAATCGAGTAAGCAAGTGCAGCGAAAAAAAAGATGTAACCCTTTAATATAACGTCAACATGTAAACTGCAGGTAACAGTAAATCGTGCCTACGTGCAGGAGCTTAATGTCACCAAGGACGGCTCTCATGTAGCAGTCCATCGTGTTTAAACCACTCGCCATGATGACAGTTAGGTCATGCCAACAGATCTCTCCTCCAGTTTTCTGACGTTTTATTACCCCTGACGATCAGTTGAATTGTAAACTGAGAAAACAAAAGAAAGAACTTCAGCATGCATGGAGGAAAGATATATGCATGGCATGCTTCTGAGCGGAAGATTCTACCTAGAACCTTCCATCCTCTACCCCCCCCCCCACTTCCACCTTCCTGTCCTTCCGTATCCGATGTGCACCAGACAATGAATGTCAGAGGTACATCTCTCGTGAGCTCTCCAGGGTTTTCTAAATGCGCATCCCGAAGAAAGATCATGCAATCCTCTCCTTTTTTGTTAAACAGGGCGGACAACATTGATATAGCATCTCTCGGCGGTGGTGCTCCTGGTAGCAACGAAGTTATTCCGGAAAAAGCTCCGCTGGGGCTACACCAAAAAACTGCCAACGAAATAACGTCTCCATGGCATGGGGAGGCAATTTGTTTTTCCACTAGCCGCTAGCGTCATGGGATCCAGTGACATCACTATCACGGAGTCGTGTGATGTCAAGAACACAAAACACATATGACGTCCTAACCGGTCAGGACCTAGCGGCCATGTTGGCCAGCGAATGCAGGAAGTTTGACTCGTTCGTCCTAGTTCACAGGCCTAGTCTAACGTATCAAGCGACCATTCAGACCAAACAATGAAGTCGGCCTGCCCCTTGTGACCCGTGACTTAAAGACTCATTCTCAAGACCTCACATGCACATCAGCTAACGGTAAAAGTTAAGGTTAAAAAACGTGGTCTTTATGTTAAGTCGGACTTAAGACCTCGCATGCAACCCACCCAGGGACGATAAAAAACCCCGGAATTAGGCAACACCGTCAGGTGGCACGCAACTGCTCTCTGCATAATGGCGGCACTCAGAGCTCTTCCAGCTGTAGCTCATCAAACAAACTTATCCGCACATTTAAGTGATGCACCATCATTGCGCAATGTTCGCAGTGACCTCCCTTCAAAGTCTGCAGTTTTGCCAAAACCTTGTTTAAAACCACTTTGAAGCAAGGATATTTCTATCAGAAATCTCTCTCTGAATCAAGACCACTGTTAGCACTGGAAGAGGATGCGGGTTCTACTGCCGAAATCTAAACGCGCAGGAAAGAAGGAAAGCGTGGGGTGAGCGGCTACCACTATGGCGGACAATGTGAAGACGTTCGAGAAAGACCCTGACAGCAAAAACAGAACATTCGTGTGAAAAAAACTAATGGTCTGAACGTGCAGGGCTCATAAGACGATACTGAACAGGCAATGAATTAATATAGGGAAATTGCAGGGAAACTTAAAAAAAGACAGGAACCATCCTTAAACAATGTGAGTGAGACGGTTTGTGGGCTGAGTTGATCGTACGATTTATACGGCAGAACGATGTTACCGCACTCCATCGATCAGATCCTTGCCACGTCTAGCAGATGACATGGCGATCTATTACCAAATGTTCTCAATCATTCGTCTCGCAATCGCTTCCTGCTGCTTCTGAGGACCGCAACATGGCCAACTGTTTTCAGAATGTTCGACAAGACTGGGGCCGCGAGGTCAGGTCGACTTCTCCCCAGTGACGCAACAGTTCTTGTTCAGCGAGCGATGCCAGCAGTCCTCTAGAAGCAAAGGGGAGACTAGCAGCCTCGGTCTGCGTCCCGAACTCGCATGCCTGAATCTTGGACTACCGCCAGGGGACAAGACTCTCCCCTCGTCAAGTGATAGCCACAGCGACTAGTGATAGAGAAGGGTTCTTAGCGCGTCTGATCACGTGGAGGAGGGGGAGGGCTGATCCGCGGCCGACAAAGTCCAGCTTCTCCGCCGGCAGCCAGCGTAGACGACAGGGTTTCGTCCCTTGCGTGACGCCTGATGAGCCGGTGAACCGACGTGGAAGGATGGCGGAGGTTAGGCACTCCCAGGCTGCGCGCGCAAAAGACAAACTAGCCTCGGGAAGACATGGAGCCAAACACTGTTGCTGCCCGCTAAAAAGGCGGATAATTGGGTGAGATGACTCCCTCCACGGTCGCCCTGCTCCATGAATCTGACTTGTGAAATAAGGACACAAAGTCGACAAAGACATGGGTTGATGACTGATATTTTTCAAAAATACTTGCATATCTTTGCACTTTTTGCAAGTTTGCTTTCGAGATAGTGTGTGTGTGTGTGTGTGTGTGTGTGTGTGTGTGTGTGTGTGTGTGTGTGTGTGTGTGTGTGTGTGCGCGCGCGCGTGCGTGTGTGTTGTCCTTCCCCTTTCCGCATCTGCTGAATATTTAAATTTACATTCTGGCTTAGTTATGAAAAAGAAAGAAAAAGAATGTGTGCTTGAATGAAAGAAAATAAGATATGGATGGGTAGAGAGTAGACTATGTAGATATGCGACACCATCTCGGCTTAAACTGACGGGTTTAAAGTCGTCTGCTGCTTCGGGTTAACTACAGCAAAATGTCTGGGACTGGACAATGGACGGGGACCTTTACGATGAGACAGGAACTTGGTGGTCCGCCTCGAATGAGACAATCGTCAACTTGATCGTCTCACACAAAATATGTCCCTAAAGCCATTGGGAGGATATTTCTGTTCTCCAGATGTAAACATGCAAACATCGTCATACCCAGAAAGAATTCCAACCCGTGACAACACGAATGTCCACTAATTGAATTTACTTATCGGCTCCGTAGCCTTGACAACGTAAACGAATCCATTTACATTTCTGACGCCGGAGTTTGTTTTCCGTATTTTTGTGCATGGTGTTGCGTGCTGGCCGTATCTTCAGAATGGATGGAGCTATTTACCAGATCTGGGGAAATAATTTAACAAAAAACCAGCACTTTTGTAGACGTTCAAGCACTGTCTTCGTGGCAGATAGTAATCGACGACATTTAAAGGGCGGAGAACCACAAGCACTAAACTACGCATCTGCAACTGCGAAACCTGATTCTGAGAACATAAAAGAAAAAACAGAAAACTTTCTTCAGTCTATAAACGTAAATCTTTCTTTATAATAAACGAAAGCGAAGCTGAATGAAAGACCGACTAAGACACTTGTCTCCTTTTACAGGTATCGGTTAGAAGTAAGAATTATTAGTACTTCATCAGTGCCAAGTTTCAGCGAACAGTGTGAATTCTTTCATTTCTGTAGGTTTACCACCTCTTCACAATGAACACTATATTTGATCCGGTTTTTTGGGGGTGGGCATCGTGTGATGGCAATAGGTGAAGTCACAGGGTATTGTGTACAAAATACTTAGCACCTCCCACATTGTTGATACGGTCCTACAGACTATGAGCCCATCTCACACCCTGTGTTGCCGCTGACAGTCCTTAACTGAGCACATACTGTCGAATAATGACTTTTCTGACAAGACTTTACGTGATTATTTTTCTTGTAAGAGCCGTCTTAAGTGGGCACAACTTCGAAGATGTGATTTACTTTCTAAGAGCTTTAAAACATGGTTATATGTAATTCTCCTTCAAGTTAGGAATGGAGGAGTGGACATACTGTTCACTGGGAGACTTTCTCTGGCGGATAGATGACCGGACCCGCTGGTATTAGTTGACCTCTGCTGCGCACCATCAAACTGCTTCCCTACGACTGGTGTATGGAAGGACCACCAGCTATGGGACGAACGGAACTACGTGCAATTGCAAAAGTCACATATTCGACAAACATGCGCCCAACTAAGAAAGAACTTGACTACGTCGCTCTGGGGCCAGTTGCACAACACGTTTCTAAACTTTAAAACTGTTCTAAAGAAACAAAATCTCTTCTTAGCCATTTTGGTGCATTGCAGAAAAACATACCAAAAAATTGTACTGACAGGACGGAAAGTCAGACTTAAAAAACTTTATCTTACTTAAATCAGTTTTAGTTTTAAAAATTCTTAAATTGTGGTGTGCAATTTAAACTGATTATCTAAATAGAGTTAAGGCCTAAAGGTGTTTAAAATTAGAAATGTGTTGTGCAACTGGCCCCTGGACGATTGTGACCATGTTGAAAGTAAACATTGTCCGCTGCTGCTGCCGTCTTCCCGAGTCGACTACACCGGGGTACGGTGCCTTCAGAGGCTCAACTGTTCACACCCCAGCTCGGCAGGCGGAAAACGGCACGCGGCTATGGGGGTGGGGGGGTGGGTCCCAGCATGCACTTAATAGTCTCTCCCTATGGACGTCTGTCTACGGTGGTGTCGGCTAAATGAACACAGACACAAGCGTTGTTGGTCGTCCTAAGGTCGTCTAAGAAACCACGGCATCTGAAATGGTGGTGAAAACGGGTTTCGAGG
Source organism: Marisa cornuarietis (assembly GCA_004794655.1). Classification (NCBI taxonomy): domain Eukaryota; kingdom Metazoa; phylum Mollusca; class Gastropoda; order Architaenioglossa; family Ampullariidae; genus Marisa; species Marisa cornuarietis. The sequence continues at coordinate 11,858,897 of SMMW01000003.1, read as the reverse complement.
GAGAAAAAGAAAAAAAAAAGTGTTCCCCAAAATATCAATAATCGCAACTTTACAAACTAGAATTTCGTCTTGACACAGGAAACTGCGCAGTATTTCTTCCTGACACTTTCATAGCAAATAGACCAAAATTTTTTTAAAGTGTCGTGATTTCGCTCTTTAAAGTATTAAAATAGTTTTATAACGAGAGGTGTGAGCGACATGCACAAAATATGTCAATTCGCGACATATCCGATTTGATTAAATTAACATCCGTGAAGAGTGTTCACCAGTCAGGTGCGGTGCCGCGTAAGGTTTCCAGATGTCTTCGTATGCGCTCAGCCGAGCTTGTGCCTCCGAACGTCTCAATACGAGGGTCGCCATCTTACCCCCGACTGCAAAACCCTCACCTTGGCTTCCTGGGGAGCACGTGAACGCATTTTCATCAACACGTACCCATGCACGCTTCAAAACGTCCCCTCCGCTGTTGGGCCTTCCACGAAGGGCTGACTGAAGAACTTAGGACTGGATATCATTCTTATTATTTTAAAGCTGTCTTTCCTTCCTCCTCCTTTTTCAACCTGCACACTACCGCTGGGGAAAGGCAAATCGAAGCTAAGGATTACCGGTAGCTGCTTGGTGCCAGGCACAAGGCGAAGGATAATATCGGGGAACTATCCTCCATCAAGTTTGGTAAGTAAATACACACATTATAAATAGCAAAATGCATTCTGTTTGCTCGCAAAATCGCTGGCAGTTTATCATCGTCGTCCAGCTGGGACAAACTTCTACGATGTCTTGATCTCTTTCCCTTTCTTTTACTCACCCCCTTCTTCTCTCTCTCTCTCTCTCTCACACACACTTACCTTTTAAAAATCCCTCTAAAATAATTTTAATTTACTTGTGTATCTTTATGTCCACTGCCTGTTGCGTTGTTCTTACGTTCTTACTGAAATAAACGGGGTTCGAAATACTGTGAATGCACATCTACAAGTGAACACAGCTGTTACGCTGTCAGCACCTCCCTTTGAATCATTTTGCCCTCAAGAATATGTGAACTTTTGAGTATCACAATGCTCAATTTTAGATCAGTTCCAAGAAGCCCGTAGTCTGTCTTTGAGAACCCAACCTTAAACGGGACCTTTCTACCCTGTTTTCCATTTCTATCAGTTAAAAAAAAACCGGATTAACACATGTGACGCTGTAATCAGCCAACAATTTAAAGAGAAGATGAGAGGCGAAGGGAGGGCATATATTCAGAGAGTTCAATGTTCTGTTACACGTTTAATCATAATATTAAGTGTCAGTTCCCCCTGCGATCGTCGGTGATAGCTGTTATCCTGTGTTTGTTGTCCGCAAGCTGAAATCCATCCGGTACCTCACTGCGGCTATCTGTCAGACACACGCTTGCCAAAGTGTTTATCTACACTGGGTCTTGTTACACCCCCTGCCATGACTTGCCCCGTTGTGTACAGCGCGTGGCACGAGACGTACAAGTACGACGTCACTATAGTCTTGTAGAAATACCGAGTCGCACCGCGCGCCGCCACACACAAGCGCGTGGATGCATACCAACATACATTAATAACAACAATAAAGGGAAGTTATAGAGCGTCATATCCTATGGGAAAGCTCATGGCGCTTTACAAAACACACACACACACGCACGCAAAGACATACACGGACGCACGCAACATAAAATGTAAAACTGTTGTCTACAGAATGCTGTTTGGGATGAAAGTTATGTAGCAAGAAGTGACGCCCAGCCTGCACAACTCATTGAAAAGCAGTAATCAAGGCTGCAAATGCTCTTCCCTACACTACAGTTCCACTAATAGAACGGATTCAATAGGTAGGAGTATGTTTTTGTCTCCTCACAAGGTTGCCTATATCATGCCTCTTCGAAAAACCATGAGTTCACAAGCCGTCGGAAGGGATCAGCAGTGCAAATCCACCGACACTTTCAAGACGTTCAGCTGTTCGTCATCCTTCATGAGTCGCAAGTCCCAACGCTTTCAGAGACTGTTTGAGTCTGAAGCACGTATGCAAAAGCACCAATCAATTCAATAAACAGACATCCCCCTCAACACACACACACACACACACACACACACACACACACACCGTCAAATTATTACGTACGTCCTTAGCATGTACCGTCTTCTTTTATATGTATTCGTAGTTTACATGCATGAATAAATATATTTATGCACGTAAAAACACTGACACGAAGGCATGCGAATATGTCCAAACGAATGCATCCGCAGTATAGGAACGCACGCAATCCAACACCCTCTGTGTACAGGTTTTAATTGCGTGGCTTGATGATGATGATAAAAAACTGAGAGAGGTAAAACTGTGTGTGTGTATGTGGTGTGGGGGGAGAGAATGAACAAGAGAAAATCAAAAGAATAGACCGGCCACTTTAGGAAAGGGGATGGCCCCAAAACCTTTCTCGCTGATGAAAACATTAATTTACACTCGCTTTTTCGAATCCGACAGTAATTTCTCGCTCTTCTGTTTCGCAACCAATTACTCCCATCCAAAAAGGCTCTCGGACAAAATCCCTAACATTTAGCTGCCCGGCCCACAGTCGTGAGCCCTTGATCAGAAAGCATTTCTGAGGGAGGCTGCGGACTCCGTCACGCGAAAGACGGCATGACCACAAATGTCCATTAATACATGTCACAGCAGCCGTCGCGGGACTTTTTGATGGAGGCCATGCTGCTTGCGGGCTAGAACCAACTTGGAAATAGGCGTCCACAGGGAAATAATTCTAGCGCCGCCATCGGCGAGAAAGAGACCGGGATGCCGGGAACAAGGCCTCTAACAGCGCTCTCCTTGCAGAACGAAGCAGTGTTTCAGAGACTGAGAAGAGAAAGAGTGGGGGAAGAGAGAGAGAGAGAGATGGGAGAAGCGAACACAGTGATAAGGCTAACAAGAAATTAGCATGTGAAGTGCAAGGGTAGATGGAGACAACTCCACCACACAAATTTCAGTCGCGACAGCTAAGGAAACTTAAGGTCCAGTGTCACGAAGGCCATTGAAAGACGTAACAATGCTCCAAACAAACGAACAAAAATAAAAAGCCACAGCCAGTAAACTTACAAGTTAATACCTATTACAGAATCCAAGGCACAATACTACAATTTCTGAACAATGTTAAAAACAGTGTCAGACATTAATCAAGTGAAATGACGCTAAGCATATCGCCATCTTCGTAGCTGCCGGGGATAATGAATATAACTCGATACTAAATTCACCGTCCAGATACAGCCATAATTATTTCCCATTTTAAGGTAATATGACAAACACATGTAAACGCATTCAATAGGCATTACTTTCACACAGTTTTGAGAGCAGGACTACGACAATGATAATGTCAAGACCCCTTTAAATTGCTTCAGGTCGAAACCTCTCTACATGCATTCATGGACTGGCCGTGAAGGATATGCTCTTGGACACGAAATGCACGTGTGCTGAAAGTAAAATAGACATTGAAAGGCAGGCCTGGCGCAAAAAATGTCGAACGTTGCTCAGTTGTGCAGTGCACCGTTCACACAACACACTAGTGAATCAATCAGCTGACAAACGATTTGTTCTGTAAAAGCACCTGCCACTAAAGGGACGTTGTGTAACATTAAAGACCAATTCAGAATGTGTTAAATGTGTCTCAACAAAACAGCGAAACATTTAAGAGAAAGATACAGTTTGTGTTCTTTTGTTCTGTCCTTTAAGCTCGATGGGAGATGTTTCAAGAAAGCCACGTAATAGCGAAACATAAGACAATGTAATGTGATGCATTAGAACGTTTTGGTCAATGACAGACTGCATACATGTACACTGTACTATGGTTGTAGAACTACGAAATCATCTAACGACGCATACGTGTAAACTGTACGATGTTCATAGAGCTACCAAATGGCCTAGCAACGCATTTCTCACAACAAAAGTGTGTCGTCAAGCGACACGTGACAGTTTTTTTTGTAGTTTTCTGTCCTGCCTCTTATGCTCGACTTTCTTTGTTACAGCGCAGGCCGACACTAACATGTCTTCCCTCTACCCGGACGGCAATTTCAGTGACGCGGAATACGACGCCTACATGCACTACATGTGTGCCAACCAGCGGACGAGCTACCCCGAGTATGTGGCGGCCCGCAGCCTGGAGACGTTCTTCTACCCTTTCCTGCTGCTCCTGGCTACCATCGGCAACGTCCTGTCGCTGCTGGCCTTCCGCCACCTGGTGGCCACCACCTGGTCCACGTGCTTCTACCTGCACGTGCTGTGCGTGGTGGACTTGGTGGTGCTGTACATCAAGTGCGGCGGCACGTGGTACCGGAACGTGGCGGACAGCGACCTGTCGGAACGTATCATGCGCTTCTCCGACGCCATGTGCAAGACCTACATCTTCGTCTTCAACGTGCTGCTGCAGCTTTGGCCCTGGCTGACGGTGGCGCTGTGTGTGGAGCTGACCATCGCCACGCGCTGTCCGCTCAAGACCTACGTCATGTGCACGTGGGAGCGCGCGCGGGCTATCCTACTGCTCATCACCATCCTCCTCGTCTGCCTCAACCTCAACTTCTTCTGGACGTGGGGAAAGATCGACAGCGGCGGCTGCATCTACATCGAGGAGTTCTCCACCGAGTTCATGAACGTCATCTGGCCCAGCATCGTTATGGGCGTGGAGCACGTCCTTCCGCTTCTGACAGCAACCGTCTGTTTCTTCGTCACCACCATCAGCCTGCTGCGTTCCAGCCGCGCGCAAGTCTCGCGCTACGAGCGCGTCCTGCAGAACTACTTCCTGGACCTTCAGGCTCTGCAGCAGCTGAAGCACGCCGCCCTGGTCGTCGTGTTGCTCTTTCTGGTGGTCAAGACCTTCACCGTCTCCTACGAGATCCTTAACTTCCTGGACTTCCGCGGCGTCCTGCGAGTCCCGTGCCAGCAGCTCGGCCAGTTCATGGCCAAGAAGTATCTGCTGAGCGTCCTGCGGGACACCGTGCTCTACTGCTACCTCAGCCTTAAGTTCTGCGTCTACTTCGGGTTCTGCGCCAGCTTCCGGAAGCAGTGCTACGCGCACGCGCGTCGGGTGTTGTGCACTTTTAAGAAGAGCAAGTACGCGGTGGGTGGAGAGTCCAACCGGCGCCTTCTGTCCGACAACGCTAAGTTCTCGCGCAGCAACGAAGTGGCTACCGGCAACGACGGGGTCGTTAGACTCTGTGCCACGTCCAGCCTTCTCACAGAAGGCGCGACACCGATCACCACGAAAGTGTGAACTGCGACATAACGAGACTTTGGCTATAAACTTCCCTCGGCGATTCTCGGTTCTCACCTTTAAACTTTCTTCCGTGATCGAAAGAAAGATTCTAGATTTCCAGAAGATGAAAAAAATGCAATGAAAGCAAGGTAGTAAAGGTGCTGGTTGTCACAGCGACAGGAAAGAGACTGAAAGGAAAAGGTACGCTGGGTGTGCGGTACAGCGTTATCTCTGTATCCAACCCATCTTGATGTAAAACAGGATATGCTGCTAAGGAAACTTTTAAAAAACGGCAATTGACTTTTAAAAAGCAAAACAGAGAGACGTGAAAGGTGAAAGATCCAAACACAGAGACTGAAAAACAATCTACGAATCACGGGCGCAAGTTAGGGTGGGTTATCGTGGGTGTAAAGAAATGGGTGTCCAAGGCCAAATCAGTTGAAGCAAGCAAATAAGGCTACATTGCGGTATATCAGTCAGGCCTGCAAGCATGTGCTATATGCGCACAATGTTTCAAAGACTAAATTTGAACCCAGGGCAGCCAATCTTCACTAGTTTTGGCAGCAAGCGCTTAACCCTAGCGCCCCCAGACTGCCTCAGCGACGAGGGGGGAGGCTTTTGTTCTCGAGCTTCTTCTTCCATCACCTGTCTGAAGTAAGGAAACATGGAGCATGAACTTGCCTCAGTCTGTGTTGGTTTGACTAGAAAGAAACAGGACGCACAAACTGTGTTCGTGATGACAGCCTGAAGGTGTTTCTTCCTACAGCAGAATCACCAGCCAAAGCTGTATCATGACGACCTGCTCCGACCCTGTAAACAAGCACCAAGGTCCAGAGAAAAAGTTTGTGCACCGGAGGCGAGATACAAACCCATAACCTCTGACCTTCACTGTCTTGACGACAAGCGTTGTACAGATGCGGCACTGAGCTGTCGTAAATTTGTTTCTAGAAATCGTGGAATGAGAACCATGCACACACCTCATTCATTACATGTTGGTAAAGAAATATGAGACACACACATCACAAACTGTGTGCATGAGCTGTGGGACCTGTCCGTCTGCAGGTCGTATCCTCAGCCTTCTTTCCTATCACTACGAAGACCGCCTGACAAAAAAACAAACAGAACAACAACAAAACACTACAGCCTTGCAAACTGTTTAATAACCTAAGCAAGTGACTGTGGCTCTGATGAAAATTTACCTTCGTAATGCCACATAGTGATTTTCTAAATGTGTACTTACTGTTATAGTTACTATTTCTGGAATCTATTCTTGCTGCTGCTGTTGTTGCTATTCACGAGGTCATAAAACGTTACACATACAATGTAAAACCACATCGTCTCTATGAATGACGCTCAATAAACATCTGAATTTGTTTTTGTTGCTACTAAACACAAGTTGTGTGCTTATCTATACAACTCCTACCCTTTCATTTTTGTAAGCCTTCTAACTGTAGGGTTACATCTGCCGCCAAACATAGTATATACTACGCATTTTTTAATTTCATGTATTTGCTACAAAGTCAATAGTGTCGCTCTGCTCATGTTTCTCAATGAGATTACCAAAAAATGTCACCTGCGTTTACAGCACTGTTATGATACTAGTGCCTAAGCATTTACAGACTTTGTCAAGCGACTAGCCGCCATACTGGAACTCGTTAAGCGAAACTGTCTCCGTGTGTGGGCTGCCCTGCCGCTGTATTCTTGTTTTTTTCGTTAACTGTAAACGTTGCCTTTTGCCTTCTTGAACTGTTTTTGTTCTTTGATTTTAAACCTGAGGAGTCAACTTGTTCGTGGTCCATGCTGGATAACATGACATTACGAGCGGTAAGATGGCTACCTGATGGCTTCAACAAGTTGTATTACAACGCACGCGCTATGTCTGTCCTGTATATTTAGATCAGTGGTTTTAGCAGTACTGTATGCTTTGTGAAAGTGAAATGAAAGCAGAAATTAGGAATCTGTCATGAACTAGTTCGCGGCTGTGGTTTGAAAGGTGATGCCAGGCAGCCTACGTGGTACTTACAAGACTAAAGACAGCCTTTATATCATATACATTAGTCTTTACATCAGTAGCACCGGAAGATGCTCGGTTTTTGGGGTGGGGGGGGGGAGCAAACTCCATGCTGACAGTGAACTACGTTCACAACCTTGTCCCATCCGTATCCTTTTTGAATGAAGGGGTGGCTTCCCCCCTTGGGCCCCTGGTTCCTACGCCGCTGAGGTCAAGTGATGACCACTGGGCAGTCAGGCGAGGGTGAACGTTGGGGGTGGGGGTGAGGGTGAGATAAAGCTGTTTTACGAGTCAGCAACTAATGCTATATCACGGCCAGGCCGTGTAAACAACAGGTGTAGCACGATGACATAAAGAATTGCGTGCCTAGGACAGCTGATCGTCACTGCATTGGCGACAAGCGCCCTTCTTACGGGAACAAATGTGGATAACAAACGTTTGATCAACTTTGGGAATCTGTTCATATAACCGTCATGCAAACGCTTTGCCAGGCGTGGTCAAACGTTGTCCATATTTGTCCAGTTAAAAGGGGCTTCAACCGTTGCGCCAACGCACCGCGCGCGCTAGACATAAACTTTCAGTAAAAATGAACTTTGCCCAATAATCGATACAATTAAACAAATCATTATCTGTGTTCCACGTACACGTAGCAGATGCAGAGCAGGGATACGAGCGAGGTTTGATGTAGTTCCATTCTCGTCAAGATGACCCGAATTTTCCCGTTCACAAGGGGGTGGGGGTGTAAAAGGAAAGGGAAAAAGAGAAAGCGTGTGAGCTATTTTCGTTTTTTTTCTCTCTCTCTCTCTCTCTCACACACACACACACACACACGCACACACGCGCGCCTATCTACCTACACCTCTGAGAGCGAAACGCTGGGGAACAAATTTTATACCGAACGAATCGGGGAAGAAGTCGACGCTCCGTTCAACCAGTGTGTTTCACTCAAACTAGGCAAAGCTTCAAATTTAGCTACATTGCTTTACAAGCCCCAGGCCTAATTTTAACCGACGCAAAAATACTAAAATATCCATATCACCCGGTTCATTAAAGGCAGTTCATCGACGGCACAGCTCTTCACCCCACTCTCTTTTGCTCAATGAAATTGTACCCAAGACCTCTGTTCAAGCACATACATTTCTATGACTCCGTCATCTCAATGCCACACAAATCACACGGATGACGGATCTTAATTTTGTAATGGCTGTTCTTAATAAAGGAATTGTCAAGACGGAACTAGAAAAATACCGCAGGACGATCCATAACAGAAAGAATAAATGATATTGTATCAACAGAAAAATAAATCCTTCAGGAGGTAACACACCCTTCAACGAATTATCTTTCTGCTTACAATGTACTACAACAGCTTTTATGCACTTCACCCTCGACATAAGCAGAAGACTCTAATATCCGCCGATAATAAAACAGGCTGACATAATAAAACAGGAAAGATCACGTGACGCGCAATGCAAAACACATTCCACAGTCCAGCCCAACATTGCAATAGTCTCTGTTACTAGCCCTCCGCTGCTCTTACATGTAATTTGTGTTACGTGGGTTTCTTTGCCTTCTAACAAAGACCTGAAAAGGCCTGATTATCGGTCAATTATCTTCGTCAGCGACGAATTTTCATTGATTTCAATTTTAGCATCTAGCAGCTTTTAGCTCTGTCCCTCACAGGGTAATTCAATGTCACACTTTGATTTTACTCAGTTCAAATGCATTTAATGCATTTCAGGTATTCAGGGTTTCAGTGTTATAACTTTGCTTGTAATTGTTTTAATTGTTCAAAATGCGTTCCGTTTGTCACTCGAAAAATCAAACGTTAAAATCATTCTCCAACTTCTTCAGCTGAAGATGCCAGCAGTAATTTCGAGGACTTGAAAATGATCTAAAAGTCAGGTCGGTGTTTTTCTGTCACAATGGGTGACAGGTGACTACTTTACTGAGCAAACACGCGATAATTATTTATGTTTCTTAAAAAAATCAAACATTTTGTGAATGTGGAATGTACAAAATATCAAAAGCATGCATTCGTGACAATCCGCTTGCGCACGTGCATGCAGAAACGTGAGAACTTGCATATCTCTGGACAAATTTGTTACCCTGCTGCGACAAAGGGACAAAAATGCAAAGTTAGACCTCACTCAATGAGGGGAGTTGGAGGGTTGAGGGAAGCGCCTGCGAATCCCCCTCCCATCTTCACCATAAGAGGACTTCCAGGTCGGCTGGCAAAGACTGATGGTTTTGAATCCACTTTCGATGCAAATTGAGACGACGAGCTTAACAATCCTTCATCCGAGGAAATGGAGTGCACAGTTTTACAGGCTCCAGCTGCAGTGTATCAGTAAGGTCGACTCCCTTTTTTTCCCCTGATGCCATGGCAGTATTTAGACCACGTCACGAGGGGCGTCATGCGGGAACCAAGAGCTTCTCCTCACTAACAGTAACGAGGCATCATAGCCAGTGAGAACGATCTTAGCCAAAGCTGGAACTCTACCTCCCGACCAAAAAAATAAAAAAAGAAGCGGGGGGGGGGGAGAAAATGTGAAAAAGAAAGGGGAGGAAAAAAACACCCTTCCCGTGCTATGTACTGTTCCCAAGCTTGCCTCTCCGACATTAAGCCGGTCCGCATAGGTTGCTTTATCGAATCTGACGCATCTACGTTCCGCCTGATTAAAATTTCATTCCTAGTAACGTTCGATCAGCCATGCGCACAAACAGCGTTTGATGGCTGCTATTCTGAGTTTAATGGATGTGGTAGTTTGGCAGGCAAGGAAGCGGTAAATATTAAAGCTGAAAAAATGTATAGCGGTAAAAACTGGCGAGTACGTGGATGACAGGGGTGGGATTGAGACTGTAAGCAGCCATAACAGAAGAAGGATTGAGAGGAGGATGGTGCGCACTCGCTGTCACGCACGCGCGCAAGGACTGAAGAATGACGCTGGTACCTTCAGTTTGTGCTGTTTACACATAAGCTAAAGACTTGTGCGAGACTTTTAAAAAGGAACCAAATAGACCATTCAAACAAACATATATCTGGTAGTTAAGCAGAACAGAAGAACACGGCTGACATTCCAACCATTGTCATTATTTCATTTCTAACGTCGCATCATCGATAAACATGAATGTCAGTCACGACAAACATATCGACATAGCTAGCAAAACAGAACCGCAACAATATTACACAACGCAAAATAACGAGTGAAAAAAAACTGTTTGCAGTGAACACGGGGACCATCGTTCAAAACTATAGCGACAAAATTATCCTCCCCAACACCACCCCCACCCACAACTCAACTTCACTCCCCAGGAATACATCATTCACGTGAAAAGAATCTTCTCCAATTCGTGTTTCCTGTGTAACACAAGCGACAAGAAAGTAGTTATAGTCGTTAAAAAAATTGTACTTTGGTCACAATGCCCCCTTTCAAAGAGGAGATAATACTGGACGGTGATTTGGAAGGCGGATGGAGATGACCTTATTTGTGCACTCATCTAATTGCCACATCCAGAGCAAAAATTAAAAATAATGGCACCTACTGCTTCCCCAGCCGAAGAAAACGAAAATCAAGGACAAGAGACCTCCTTCGAATGATAGCAGAAATTTCTCGCAGTTTATGTGATGCGGTCTCATGCATAAAACGCCCGCTGCGAGTGGTCTTACGACATTGTTCCCAGCCCTCCCTCAGTGTCTCTGTTCCCGAGTGCCTTTCACTAAACTTTCAGAAACCGCGGCACCAGTTTTTAAGTTCCATCTCTCAAACGAACGTTAATGTGTGAAAAAGGGCTCCGCATACAGGAGCAGAAAATTACCGATCGGCGTCCTTCTCGAGTCTGTGGCAGGTTCTCACTACCCCCCTCAATCCAATCCCATCACTCCACAGAAACGGATACCTGATTTATATGGAAAGATAAAAGTATTGAAAAGATGGAGTTGTCCTTCCATAACCTCTGCACTAAACCTGTGAGCCACTTTTTGCTAACATCTCTAATGCAAACAGTAACTGGAAGAGGAAAGTGTAGCAAAGACATGCAGGCAGACGGAAGAACAAGCGAATACAGCAACAGAAGGTATAAAACCTCCTTCACTCATCCTTGACGAAGACAATATCGAGTTAGGAAGATTATCGACGGTACACAAAGCAATGAGACATGAATACAAACTACGAAGCACCTCTGGAAGGTGGTAGCGACAGGCAGCATGACACGCAGCAGCAGCTGCTGCAAGAGGGTGGCGATAAGGCGAGGTGTTGGCATGAAGTATCGTGGTTTGAAGTGTTTGGAAATGAAGAGTGTCATGGTATGAAAAGTTGACATGAAAAGATCACCACCTTGGTATGAAGAGAGCTACAGCAACTCAACCCTCGGCCCAGGCTCGTGACCGCTACACTAGTGCAGGTGAGGACCGGGTAGGCGGGTGGAGAGGGTTCTCCTCTGCAAGAGTGGGGCCTTCAAAAGGCGAGGCATGTCCCGTAAAATCAGGTGCGTCCTGATACAACCTTAAATGATTGTTCTACGGCACATCTTTATTTTTATACTGCGTCATTATCAGGTTTATTACACATACCACCTGGGCGACGTCGACAAAAGGTAGAACAGGAGCGGAGAGGTGGAAAAGCGGGGAAGGGAAGGTCACGAAAGGGAGGATGAAAGGATAAGATGTACCATAAGCACTCGAGTCCAATTCTCATCTTTCTTAGGATAAGTCACAAAAACCACCAAAGAGGGAGAGAGAGGGTGTGTATGAGAGAGAGAGTGAGAGAGTGAGTGCGAGTGATTGAAAGAGGGTGTGAGTGTGAGAGAGTGTGTGAGTGTGAAAGAGAGAGAGTGTCTGTGTGTGAGTGTAAAAGAGAGAGAGAGTGTGTGTGTGCGTGCGCTTGCGGAAGGGACAAGGAGCCTTGCAGTCAGCAGAAGCGCTTTCGTTACTTTCCACACTGACGGAAATTCCTTGTGTAATCGGCAGACAACTATCCCGCGGCTGCCAACTTTATGTGAGTTCATGTTTACCAGAATAAGGATGGTCTTGGCATGGTGAGCCCGATGCAGCTAATGGGGTTTGAAGGGAATGGCATGGCCGGCCCGGGCCTATTATACACTGCAACGTGCAGGTTGGGAATATCGTCATCTGGGTAATTGCTGATCTATCCCATCGACACCCCCCCCCAGTCCATATACTTACCATCTGACTGCTTGTCTCTTACTCTACCCCACCTCTTCACACACACACACACAGAACTTCTGCCTCTGCTAGGCAGAAATAAGCGCCTCGTACAACAGGTGATGGCGACCACGTCACCCGTCCTCAGGGTATCCGACCGCTCACCATGTATCGTCCGCGCGTTTGACTGAGCCATGCACTAGCACGCATCCGATTCCACCCGATCCTTTTCTGACTGATGAGTAACGGATGCCCCTCCCTCTCTCGCTCTGTGGGGGAAAAACTTGGTTCACCGCTGTTTGACTACTTTGCTGTCAGGATGCCAGTGCCAGTAGCACAAAACATGCATGCACTTCATGCTTTGAGACTATCTCTACTGAGTAAATTCCCACTAAAAGGCATTTAATAATTTCAAATCCTATTGCATTTTTAATCCACTCTGCTTCTCACGGCTGAGACTTATGTTTCAGACTTCCGCAAATATTGCAGGTCACAAACTTGTAATGGTAGTATTTATCTCACGGCCGCTTCAACGCACTTTGAAACCACATCAAATAGATTGGACAAATGCTGAGTTTAGCATTATAGGACAATAAGGCGGCATCTTAAATCAAAGCATACTCTCATAAAATCACGGTTCCAGCTTACATATGATCTGCATTCACTCATACACAGTAGCGTTCAGAAGGCGCACGACCAAAAAAAACGAAGAACACCTCAGTCTCTTGGTCCTCTTGGCCCGATAAAAGTTAAAAACATTCTCTTGACAGGACATGCCTGTCATCGTGTAGAATATGTAATAATAGTCATAAATGAACAAAAACAAAGATTTAAAAAATATCCAGCATAGCTTCAATGCTAAAATCCCAGTAAAAACTGCATCCCAATTTTTAAAAAATCCATGCCTGAAGACTTGTATAGATGAGAAATGGTGCTGCACTCGTTAGAAGATATCTTATCTTAGAGATCTTATTGTAAAAAAGGGCAACATGACCTAGACAGTTGAGGCACACACTGTCTTGAAGGAAGGTCTTAGCTCCGATGCTTATAGTAAGCTCAAACAACAAGAAGGAAACTGTATTGATGGGCGACGCCGTACAGAAACACGAGAAAGAAATAGGAAAAGACTCACATTCATCCTGGAACTTGGGTTCAGCATTGGGCCCACAGCGAGCTAGAGTGCGAATAAGCTCAACAAGAACAGCGTGGTGCTCCCTGTACATGGGGTCGTCAAAGAAAGTTTGCAACTGCATGTAGACTCTATCCAACACCTGGATAATATACACAAGCAAAGAAGTATTTTACTTAAAATTACAAAATATTACACTTTGTGAAGACACAACTCACTCTCATATCTCTCACCAACATATGATATTAATTATCACTTGCACCTGCGAAAGGTTCTTCATTTAGCACCATTGTCAGTTTAACTCTTTTTCATGCACACATGACAGAATGTCTGTGCCTATAAGATGGCGCTTTTGCACATAGATGCACGGCAGCTATTATATTTTATGCTTATATTAACAACATAAAATCTGAATCTTCTTTAGCTTTTTAAAAAATTTTTGTTTGCAGGAGGGTTGGGGCGATAAGGTTTTGTGGAAGGATATGCCCATCCTATTTTCCAACACTGGAATCAACTTAAAATAACAAGCTTCTTCGCAGCAGATTGAATCATAAAGCTACCAACACAAAGAACACTACAATCTTACTCTTTGATTTCTGATTTTTAACATCTATTGTGCTTGACAAGTAAGACTAACACCATGTGTAAACTGCAACACCAGCTTGCTCACAGCTCACCTCTCTGATGGCAACATTCTCAATGATGCCGCCCAAAGATGGGATTGTTGCCATCCGCACTGACCTAATTACAAAGACAAAGAATGGATTCAGTATTTTTCAAGAATGATTAAGTCAGTATTTACCATGTGTTCTCAAGGAAGAGTCACAGAAAATTTGTATCAAGCAATAAATTCACAACTTGTAATAAACTGCCAAAACTGTTTAAGGATAGTATGAACATTAGCAATCTTTAACTTTATGCAAAGTAAAAAGTCTGGGTATACTAGCTGTAGTTGAATGTATACATTATTTACTTAATCAGTCAACCATCAGCAGATTTTAATTGTTTCACACATACATTATTTTTGCCTTTGATGCGTCACTTTACAATCTAACATTTATAAGCTGACATGCCAGCTAAAACTGCTTCCTCATACAAACACTGCCACCCCAATGACTAGGACCGACCAGTTTATAGCCTATGCTTTGTGATTTGCTTTTTTATATGTCCACATTCATAAAAATTATAAATGTTATCATACGAAGGGTTTTTATCAAGGAAACATGTTTTCACTGCTGATCAGTGACTAAACTGATTTTGAATTATAATATGAATCAAGGCACAAACAATTTAAACTGATAATAAATAAGAAGACATACACTTCTGGATCATTGGCCAGCGTGACTAAAGCAGGGACGACTCGATGTGAAATGAGAGTATCACTCACTCCTTGAATCAGCAACTAAAAAAAATCCAGGTTCATCAGAAACATATACAAATTCTACTGCATACAAAATTCACCAACGCACTGGTCCTTACAGAAGAAGCCAAAACTACTTGGTAATATCCAAAGTTCTTCAGAATCACCAATGTGGAATTACCTTCAATGCAAAAGCACAATTAGTTATGTACCAGCAATACTACTAGCAGAAAATAAGTTTCAAAGGTCCATATAGAGTACTTCTGATGAATAGATTCTACTTCAATTTAAAAGAATTGTTTAACTATACACATACATTGCACGTGAAGGTGGCAGGTCCTTGTAAAAATAAAAAATTAGTTCACAAAAGCATTAGCTGAGAAAATGATTTGTGAATGCAAACATTCAATAAAAATGTATACATAACTGTTATAATAAAAAGGACGAAGTATTGTATAGCACTGTATCTTATCAAAATTTGTCCTGTCAGTTCTGCTAGATGTAGAGAATATATATGTACCTCAAAAAGTGAAGCAGCTGTTGCACGAACTACAGATGCAGAGTGTACCACGCCATCCCACAAAACTCCCAAAAGAAGTTCATGATTTGCTGAATCAGACCTGCCCATGTGAATTTTGAAATTGATGTCTTCTTTCAATACTTCATCACTTAACGATGACATGTAAAAGATAAGCAAGACCATAAATAACAATTTTTAAATATGAGCTCAGTTCAGATGTCCTGAAATATTCACTTCAAAAGTGTGCAAGCTTGCTGATAAACAAAGGGTTTAATGGCCCTTTTAAAAAGTTTTTGACTGAAAACTATTGAAAATGCTAGGAGTGCAGTCGAGATGCTGCGTTCAAGCAAATAATAAATTTACTACAGCGTTTGTAATAGACATGTAGTGTAATAATGGATAACTTATTTTCACCGCAACATTACAATACAAACATTAACACTTCTTTGCATCTACACAATAAAGAAACTGCAAAACAATGAGTACAGAAATATAATTAAAATTAACGATACAATAGTAAAAATACATATATACAGCAATACGGCTAAATCAATAAATGTATAAGAATTATTGTACAATTTATATCCACTCTTACTGGACATCCCAGCCATGGTGGAGTATTCCCTGAGGCATCACAATTACTCTGCATATATTTTGCTTCTGAACACCAAAGCTTATAGTTCACATATATATCTTGGCATTGTCCAATTCAGAGACGTATATTCTTTTTTATGAACAACACAATTCAGTCCTCTTCAGAGTGGTAATGATATCAGTTTACAAGGAGTGGCTGCTTCACACCCCAAAACAACTACGACTTAAAAAAAAAAGCCTTTACATCTTCAACAAATATGGACCTCCGCTTGCCCTGTACAGCTCGGAAAAGTGATGTTTTCTGCTTAGTGAAGAGGCTAAGCTGCCCCTTTGCTGACACCTTCTTTGGTCTAGTGCTCGCCCCCCTATTTCATAATTACAGCGGCAGAGTAGCCTAGCACTGTCTTTTGTTGTGGTTTCACGATTGAAACATAACGTTGACACGATATAAAGTTTGGCATCGCTTCACCCACACTTAGGCTAATCATCAGTACTATCTATGATGATGCCATTGAGAAAGTCGACTCAAATATTTAGGCATTATCTTTGATAACAAGCTTAAATGGGACATCAACATTAACATGATCCTCCGTAAGAACCAACAATGCCTGTATCTCTATGGAAACTCAAATCTTTCTCAGTCATCTTTGTCATCCTCACTCGGTTCTATCAGTCCTTCATTGAAAGTCTCATCACTTTTTCTTTCATCTCTTGGTGCCACAGACTCTTTCTAGGGAACAGGAATAGTCTTGTCTCCCTTGTTAATATGTTCCAAGATCACCGGAATCAGGCAGATGGACTTGACAGCCTGTTCTCATCAGCAAATCCTTAGGAATGCATTCCGCATCCTCTCTATTTCTGATCATGTGTTGGCATATGAGTTTTTACTCTTGCATGCTATTTACTTGATCAACTGTACTGGCCGTGATTTTGTACTAGCTTGAGGTGACCTGCTGTCACCAACTGTATCTACTGTTGCTGGGAATGTGTGTGGTTGAGAGAGAAATAATTTCAACATGTTTATGTATGTATTATCTCTATAGATTGCTGGAACTGCTCTGTGGATAAATAAAGTTGTATTGTATTGTAGGTAAGGTGTCACTGATCAAGATTTACAACTGCACTGCTCTGACCATTTTTGCTAGCCGTTAACAGAGTAGTGGAAACTTGACCAGTGGACTGTAAGTGGTCCGAAGATCAATTAAAACTTCACCGTAGAAAAATTGGTTTTTTAACAGTCCCACATCTTAAAGCCTCTTTTTTTGACATAAGGATTGAGTTAAACATTACAGGTTACATTTCCTGTAATTATGAAATTTTTGCAATTAAAACATGTATTCTGCTTATAAGCTGAACCCTTCTTGAACATGAACTAATCTCAGCAGAAAATACTTACTTTAGCTGAAGGAATGCTGCACGCAAACTGTCCAGGGATGTCTGACAGAATGCCAGTGTGCAGAGAACTTTTTTGAGGAACAAGCTTACTTCTTTCCTTGACTCTTCCTGAAACAGTTGCAAATCCGATGATTTATTGTGGTTGTGCCAGTGCTATCTTTTAACTGTATAAACGGCTTGTGCCTTACTTATTAGGACTTACAAAACAAGCATTTGATTAAAAAAAAAGCTTATTTCTGCACATATACACATTTAGTGTATATTACAAAAACTAAGTTTGAGACTTTATCATTAAACATGTTTCTTTTGCAAATTTCTAATCTTGGTGAAAATAAAACTGCAGAAAAAAGCAGTACAGTATAGTAAAACCTCCTACTGCGACTCCATCATAGATATGACCTAAAATATTTTCACAGGCATATTTTCCTACATAACTGTTGTCTCTATGACAACTACCTACCTCCCCAACACAACTTACGACACATTGTGCTTTTACATTTGTGCACAAGATACAGGCTTATCACCGTATCACCAGGTTTTCTGGTGCCATCTTAGATTAATTATGAAATAAATTATATGAATAATAATAATAATCAACATCATAATAATAATCATCATAATGAAGTTGATATACATATATAAGTACTTGAACCATAATGCTGGGACATTGTCAATTCAAGACGTCACAGATATAGATTTTCATTTTCCTTGCAAATGTAACACTGAGTGCATGATGAATGAGGGTATTTGAAAAACATTTGAAAATATATTGCAGCTCTCCTTCCAGTTTTGACTGCATGTAAGCACCACTCTACAGTTTCAAGCTCAGTGGAGCAGACAAATCTAACTTGTCTTCAAAGCATGTTTGAAATAGATTCACATCCGTTATGTCAGTGAGAAAGATATTCAGCAACGAGGGAGCACTGCGATGATCTGCAGAATGTTTAATCAGAAAAAAACTTTGTGATAATGAGTGGATGAGTGATGTGACTTATAACAGAGAAAGAAAGACCTCCAAATGAAGCTGTCATGAAATATTCCTTGAATTAATTTCCATTTTTGCAAAACGATCACAACCAATGTAGCTGGCAACGAAAATTTTCACAGACAACATATAAAAGAGTAACCACCATAGCAACCACTGTCACTGAAGATTACAAACTGTCAAACAATGGAGGACTTTTTGATTGAAAGCTGTCATTTGAAGCTGAGAACAACTATAGTATTCAGATCATCTACAATCACCATCAAAAGTGGCAAAGTTGTGCAACAAAGATGATACTGATAAATTTTAAAGCAATCAGTGACCACAGATCGAAAAAAGGAATCATCACAGTCTGAAGATCCAAACAGAGATCATCCAGCAGTCAAAAATGTAGACTGAAGATGAGGAAACACAGGGAAATTCTGCTATAAAATAATAAAACACATCCAGGAACAGATCTGCAGCAAGATTTGTAAGCTAGTTCAACAATCTCACTTACGTAAGCAAACACAGCCAACCAAACAGTTCAGAGTTGTCAGTTTACCAGAAGTGAAGGAAGACAGTTTTATCTCATGCCACTTCTACTTCTATGAAATGCCTCTCTACTCACTAGGTAAACTAAGCAATATATTTAACAGCTGTTTGGAAAGAATATTTGCTGGTTGATAATGAGTAAGGAAACCAAATCAAATTAAACAAATCAATGCAAAGCGAACATAATCACAGAAAGAAAAAAAATACTTACTGTGCTGTAAGAGAGGAGGACACCTGACACATAGACAGGTACAATGCAGGTAGTAATGGCTGTGTGACCCATGCTGACTTGAGAATCTGCCCAAAGAAACTGACTTATTACATACAACACACTACATGTTATATAAAACACACACACACACACAGAAAATGTGAGTAAGGAATACAAACAGGCATACTCCAGATACATACTCATTTTTCTTGAATTCTTCATTTAACATACAGCAATCATATTTATGGGCTCACAACCACCCCCACATTCTTACATCTATCAAAATCCTTTGGTAAATAAGAAAAATTTGCTAGGATCATTTATATATTTGGTTATGTATAGGGACTATTCCAAATTAAATTGCTGTCACCTATACAGGATCCCCTCAAGGCTGCTGCTTGTCTCCACTACTGTTCATACTCTATACTAACAGTTGTGGAAGTACTACTTATAGGAGCTTTCTTATAAAATTTGCTGAGGACTCTGCCCTCCTGTCACTTTTGTATGATGATGAACTTGTTCACAGTGGTGCTCTTCCTGACTTTGTTCGCTGGTGTGACCATCACTTTCTTGTCTTGAATGCCTCAAAGACTAAGGAAGTGATCTTCAACTTTGGGATGAAGAAGCCTGAGACAGTCATCGGGACTATCCATGATGATGCCATCGAGATAGTCGACTCTTACAAATATTTAGGTACCATCTTCGACAAAAAGCTTAAGTGGGACATCAACACTGACATGATCCTCCGTAAAAGTCAACGCCTGTACCTCCTACGGAAACTCAAATCTTTCTCTGTCAGCTCTGTCATCCTCACTCGGTTCTATCAGTCCTTCATTTAAAGTCTCATCACTTTTTCTTTCATCTTCTGGTTCCACAACCTCTCCCCAGGGAACAGGAATAGTCTTGTCTCCATTGTTAATATCTGTTCCAAGATCGCTGGAACCAGGCATAGGGACTTGGCAGCTTTCTGCCATCAGCAAACCCTTAGGAAGGCATCCCGTACCCTCTCTATTTCTGATCATGTGTTGACACGTGAATTCTCACTCTTTTGCGGTCTGGCTGTACGTACGCGATGCCTGTTTGCAAAACCAATCGCCACCGCAATTCATTCACTCCACGTGCCATTCACCTGATTAACTTTACTGGCCGTGAACTCGTACTAGCATAAGGTCACCACTACACCCACTATATTTACTGTTACTGGGAGTGTGTATGTGTGTGTGCGCGAGAGAGAGGAATAGATTACTTCAACATGTATACATTATCTTTTTATATTATGTATATGTCTGTATCATCTCCTCCTATATCATATATATGTATTATGTCTTTTATATCATGTATATGTATGTATTTTTATATTATGTATTACATATTTGGAATTGCCCTTGGGGATAAATAAAGTGCTATTGTATTAAATAATTGTTATTTATTACAAAGAAGCTTTTGCTTATTACTATCAAGATTTTTCTTATCTAACCTGATACAACTAACTTATTTTTACAATAACATAAAGTAAAGGCTGTGAAAAATAAGAAAACTAGTTTAAGATCCACTTCAGATCAACTGTTCAAACTTAATACTGTTCTGCATTTCTAGAGCAACAATGCAAAAATATGCACAGTATACCCACCTAAGCACTCTTCTGGTAAATCAACAAGTTCCTTGAATTTTAACTTCACCTGTAAGCAATGAATGCATTGGGGATAATAGAAAAACATTATTTAAACTTGTCATGAGACTGAAAGATAAGAGAACAAAAGAAGAACAAAGCTTTTATATGTGGAAATAAAACTGTGTAATGTCATCTTCTTAAAGAGAGACTGGAGAAGTAGAGCGAAGGAAAGCGGAGACTACATTCCTGACATAATATCACCACTAGTATCATTTCAAATGAAATTTACCTATTCAAAGAATATGTTCTTCAAAAATCTGATTTCATTGACTTCTACAATTAAAAAATATTTTTCAGACAAAATGCTTAATAATATTAAAAAACAAAGGATGAAGAATAATTAAACAGGTAAAAGAATAAATCTTAGTTTGATTGGAATTATTATCAATAAAATGCCTCCGATATCAGCACTGCCCTGCCGAAAGACAGGCTAAGATAAACAGGCTAGAGATTTGATTTTTTTATGTTGAATTTTGTGCTAGAGTCAACTTCAAATGCTTGTAAATAAAGTTAATGAAAAAAAAATCATTTGGGATTTAACGACATGATGTTTTAAAACCACTTCTGACCTTCTTGTATGTGAAAGTCTTCCCAAACATTCGACAAAATCTGTAGAAGAAGGTGCATAGTGCTGAGACAACACGTGGAAGTGATAGCCCTACTCCCATCATAACCTCAAGCATACGAGGAATTCTGTGGAGAAGAATGCAGGAGTAATTATAATAATAAAACATGCCTGTCCCTTACCAAGTGCAGTAAAAATGTAAACAACAAGGCATGTAAGAAAATCAGAACTGATAAATGAAAAATTCAAAATGATAATAGGGAGGACTTGGAGGAAGATGGAATTCAAGGGCACTTAAATATTTGCTTCCTTTTTAAGAGGGGCAGTTTTTATCATTTCACATTATCAAGTTGCAAAGACAATTTCTTCAGTGTATGATGCTCACAAGTTGTTTACAAGCCAGTTGAGTTGATCCCATGGTTCAAACCACTCTTGTTGTATGTGGCTTTCATACTGTTGAACAAGACCAAGCAGTCGACCCTCTCCACCAGCAATGACGCACATGTCAGACAAACTACTGTTGGACGGAGGCATGTAAGACACTGCATATAAAGAAGGTTAGGTGAAGGAAAAATACTCCTAACAGGTGAAGGGATGAGCTCTCCCACACTTTGATACCATTTCATGGATGTGTTTTGATCTGGATATCATCTCTGTATTTGACATCAGCAACATTTTTCTACTCTTTTTTGCAGTGATATTAGATTCATTATTCTTCAGTTAACAACAGAGTGAACTGACTGAATCGATTTTCCACTCTTGCTTACTTCATTCGCTTCAGTTATGTTTTTCAAAGGAGCGATCTCAATGAATTAACTGATCACATTCTTCTGTTGACATGACTGGTCAACATTCTCCTCATCTTGCTAATTCTTGGTTCTTGCAGATGCTCCAATCTGGTGATCTTCCTTTACTGGCTAGTCTTTCTTTTGTTCTTTAACTTCACTAACTGTGACTGTCTTAAATTATTGTGATGTGTACATCGCAATGAGCTTGCTCTTTTCTGGGGTTCTGCGCTTTACAAGTGAACTTTATTAATACTATTATTATACAATGCCTTGAGAAGATTGGGGAACATGGATGTTCTTGACCACCTTTCTTGGCCTGCTACCATGTCAGAATACTTCAATTGTAAAACACACCATATTAAAAAAAAAGAAGAAAGATGAAGATTTATATAGCACTTTTCCAATGACTTGCTCAGAGTGCTTTACAGAGATGATATACAGACTGAATCACTAACAACCATTCGAAATAGGGGTGTCTTAAGTTTGAACTTATTTTTCTGAAATTACTGTCTGATTTCTATTGGTACAACAGACTGTTTAATAATAATAATAAATGTTTATTGAGCACCTTTTCTCATCAATAAAGGCAGACTCAAGGTGCTTACATATATGAAGTTGCACCAGCACACACTAATCAGCAGGCAACAAATGTGTCTTACAAATTCATTCACCATGATTCAAATCACAACTACTCACTTTTTCACTCACTCACACACACACACACACACCACTTACAGGCAAAACTGTATGACTGCATGTCAACATGATTGCAAACTGAAAAACTAAACATTGATGTCAGTAAGAAACCTCAAAGAAAACTGAAACATACAAAGGTATTACATATGCTTACCATCAATTAAAAAGCCGTCCTCTGGCTGGATGGACAATGAAGGACACGTCTCCGAAACACAAATAAAAAGGAAGGGAAGGAGCTCTTGTAAAACCGACAAGAGAAGAAGGAAGCGGGTCTCATTCAATGGAAGTGTTGTCGAGCTGTTAGTCTTCTGCAGTGCTAAAGCACCCTATAGTTTAAAAATACTACTTTAGTAAAAGTTTCAATTCTTATCACATTTCTAAATCTCTTCTTATTTCTAAACTAGAACTGAGCAATATTTTCTATTATTTGAGAAGATCTGACAGTAGCCATTTACTGTTACTTGACCAAGACAGTTCTGTTTTCTAAAACCCCTGACATTACAGTGCCCCATTCAACTTCACATTCCTGTGACCAAACTCTGTTGACCACCTGAAAATATAGCCACATACAACTTACATGTGTTGATGCACACCACCCCACCCACCCAACCTCACACACTGTTATGCATGTCTTTCCAGTCTAACTTGCAAAACAGCTGGTCAAGAATGAGGCATGTCCACTGTCCAGGAAAAGGGGCAGAAAAAAAACCAATTCTGCCATGGAAATATATACTAATACACATTTGGACCACATATAAATGGGTGCAGTTGTATAATTACTAGAAAAAAGAACAGCATTCAATCTGGAACTGCCTTGGTCAGAAAAAAATTGAAACTAGTCTCATCATTATTAATGGTAATGATGTTCTCTTCAATTACAGTTCTCACTCTAAAATATGATTCAGTATCTCTACCAAAGTGAAAATGAATTTTGATTTGTATTGGATATTTCACAAACATTATTTAAGAGTTGCCAAATGTGATTAATTAAATTAATAATCTCACTGTAACCACAAATTTCTTGAGGTTAAATATATATTTATATATCGTTAACATCTGAGTATAATACAAGGTAGATCTCTTGAGTATGCTGTTATACATGAAGATATATCTCTCTCTCATGCACACGCCCACACACACACACACAAACATATACACACCGTATCTAACAATCATGTTCTATCCAGACAAAAATCTGGCTATTTCTACAGACACAAAAACAATCACAAATGCAAAACATAAAGCATAAAGTGATCTGTGAAACTATAAATAAATATATAAATAGAAAACGTGGAAATCAACCAAAAACTAAGCAGTTTTATTTACTCTGCCGTTGCATTGTCACATGAGAGAGATTAAGGAATGTTTGATTTCTAATAAGAACAGATTACAAAGAAACAGAGGGTAGGAGTTTCAGACATGATTTTTTTCTGTCTTTGCTTTTAAATACATAGCAGAAGACGTAAGTACACAGACATACACAGACCTTGTATTCACCTCAACCACTACACCCTTTCAATAAAGTTTAAAGGTTAAGATCTTTTGAAAAAAAAATTTCCACAAAGCATAAAAAAGCCAATATTATTAGTTGTGCTTTGTTAAACCCACAAAAGCCATGTAAAATTGTAAATACATGCACACACATGCATAATTCCCCCCCTCTCTCTATATATATATATGTTAGTTTTCCTATGAAAATTGTGCGTGTGTGAGTGTGGATAGTTCACAGAAAAAAACCTAGAAGCAAAAACAGATTATATCATGATATTCTCAAGGTCTACATTAGAACCAACAGCTACATCTGGGCAATCTTTCTCACCTGTTTTGTTGTTTTGATTCATTTATTATTTCAGGTCTTAGTGCATTAGCTATTCCTATTTTATAATAAGTCAATTTATATAGTGCTTTACTTCAACATGAAAGGCTAGCTCAAAGCACTTTACATAAATGGAAACACACGAACATAATAATTATAATAAAGGAAGGTGGTCTCCAAGCAAAGAGCCTATTGCATTCCCGGTTAGTGGGGCTAGCCATGTTGAGAAGGTGAATGCCATCAGCATAGTTGCAGTCTTCAGCATGAAATCTTCAATATGGGCATAGATACCTATGTATATGCTATTTTCAACATGCATACAGCCAGGACCCAGTTCCATTCACCCAAATCTGCAGTTTAGAGTGCTAAATGTGACTGCCATTCATCATCATTATTTTCCAAAGAAATGAGATGTATACTGTAATGGCACCTACAAGAATACAATATTCATGAGCTGTTTAACGGTTTTTATTTTTAAAAAAAACTATAGCTGTTGGTTCTTCTACCAAACATCTAGGAAGTACAAAAAAACTGACAATCAAATAACAGGTGGCAGATACTTCTTGCAACATAACATAAAATGCAAATGTTGCTTCAGACTACAACAGATACTTATAGCAAGCACCAGAACATCAAGCAACACAACTCAGCAGCAAATTAAAAGCAAGAAGAACAGGTTGCTGCCTCAAGGGAGTAACTGTACATACCCATCAACACAGCCATCAAAACCTGAGTGGCAACAAATATTAGTGCTCAGTTCCTCCCCCACCCCCAACACCAAATTAAAACCTAATTTAGTATCTGCATGCCTGCAAAACAACAGGTGACTTCTAGATAACATGGTCATACGGTGACAAAAGGTTTGGCTGGATGCAGGGGTGACCAGGCACAAGAGGGTTCCACAGCAGACGTGAAAAACGCCAGAATTCAAAGAGTTATGAAAGGTGGATGCTATGTAATGGTATTGTATAGTGCATATGCATCAAAGACATCACAAACTGGATGGACTTAATACCCTCTAAAACTACTCAGAATCCAGAAAAGGGCTGCAAGACAACGAAAACATGAGCCTCCTTGATTGACATGCAGAATCCACAATTAGCAATGCTTGTGCAAATTTCTATACAGTCACAACAGAATGGAGAAAATCCCACCTTTATTGTTGTATTGTTTTTCTGTCAAAATTTATGTACATATTTATTTAAGTCTGTGTGCATAAAAGTAGGTATGCATGCATTCATGTAACTGTGCTAGTTTGTTTGGAGAAACAGTCACTTATATTTCTGTATATGTAATCCTCTATGAACTTATGATCTTGTTAGAGCTGTTCTACAAATGTATTAAACAGAGTAGACAGTCTAAAAATACAGAGAACAAAATGAAGGAAAAGCAGTGTGGACAGTAAATCCTGCCACCTGACATGCCTTAAGTATGCATGCAGTTCCCTATACTCAGCATTAAAAACATTGAAAAAGAAACGAAATGACCTTGATGTCATCCTATACACCATGCAGACAAGTCACACAAATACACAACTCAAGGGAAGACAATGCACTGAAATGGAAACAGAGACAGAAGTAGTCATTATTCTGCACTGACTGCTTGGATGACAGTAATAACAGAAAAGATTCAACATCTCATTTGCTTTTTTTAAATTATGTTGAAAAGGTGATCAGAAAGCTCTTCTCCAAAATGACGGAGTGTGATATTTCAAAAACAAAGCCAAGCTCCCTTGCTATTTCTTAATGCACCATTTTCTGAAAGACAAAAGAACTGCACAAAATGTGATCACGGATCAAAAAGAAGACAGCTGATATGAAGCAACTTGACTATATATCAAACACGGCTGTGACTGTAAAGAGCATGTTGAATTGATGACAAATTCTGACTGAAAATCATGTAAACTGCTGAATAACTCCAATCGCATTCTTTCTTGGGGGGTGGGGGGGGGAAACAAGTGTGTACCGCACTAAAGCCTTATGTTTAGATTCGTTAGTAAAAATCTAATACCATTACCAACAGTCTTATCCTTTATCACTAAAAATAAGCAAAGGAAATTAGCATTTATCACATACCACTGATTGAAAACATTCAAATTATAACCAAATAACGCAGATTCAAAATTACAAAGAAAACTGTCTTTTTTCCCCATCTACCCAAACATTAGGAATGTTCAAAAGCAAAGCAGATAATAACCTATACTTGTAACAACTTTCCTAACTATTAATGTCTTCTCTTTTAATCTGTAAGGATAGAAGGGAAACAATACGAAGGTTATGAAAATTCTCATTCATTACCACATTATTTCCAAAATAACTTATCAGAAAATAAAGATGACCTGAAATTTACAAGTGACATGCACTCGAAGTTATAAACGGAGACAAATCATCACGTCTCCATCCCATGAGTCAGCAGACCAAGATGACAGATTAGACCAACACCAGAAAAACTGAAATTGCCTTAACTATGTCCTCCAGATCTCGAAGAGTGGAGTGAACCAGCTGGTGTTCAAGCCGGCCCAGTTCAAACGACCAAATGGCAAACGAAGGAAGGAGAATTTGAAGAGCTGTATGCTGAACTTTCTCAGAAGGATCTCGGAGAGCTATTTGTAGCAGGTCGTATGCCTGTAAAATACAATGGAAAACAGGTCAATCAAAAATCAAAATTGGAATGTATGTGTCATTATTTATATTTCTTAATAAGCAAATTATATTTTTTTGGCAAGTGAAAAATACATATTAAACTGAATCTTGTTTTCTTAAATGATCAAAGCTGAATATTTATTTCTTTACACTAAAATGCACCCAAACCCAGGACTTAAACAAACTGAACATTTCTTACCTGTCAACGTATGCGACAGTCTTAAATTTTTAAGGCATCTTACCTGGGAATATTTATCGGCATCCGTTATAAAACCCAAAAGAAGACCCAGACTTCGAACTACAGCATCTCGTACTTCGTCATCTTTGTCATCCAACAACATTTGCTGGAGCATTGACAGAACCAAAGAACTCAGCATTTCAGGCTGCAAACAAGAGAAAGTGGAAAATAAACAGTATCCATTTATAATATTGCTCTGAATAACAATTCGTATTTCAGTAGATTAATAATTGAACACCACGATTAAGTTTGTCTCTATTCCACATGCAAAGAGAGAAACCATTAGATCAGACATAATTTCAACAAATGACTCTAGAAAATGTACAAAACAACTCAAAACTGCAAATAAAAAAAAAAGAAAATTAATAACACTGGGAGATGATGGGAAGGACCACAAAGTAATTCCGATCACGTGTGTCTACTTTTGTCATCCAAAACAGTTTAAAAACACAAATAACAATAAATCCACACTGTCTTCAATCAGCACACTATATGACACAGCACAATATATTCTGCTAAGAATAATTTCAGAAATGCTTTTGGGCAATATAGGAATTCCTGAAATACTGACACACCTTCCTTTGCTAAGTAGCGAAAATAGTGAAATTGTGTTTTGATTCACATGCCGTGAACACTTTCAATTTTGTATAAAAAAAAATCAGCTTGAACTCACAGGTAAGTACGATGCTAAGGCACCACAAGCTTCTGCTACTAACAGTCGTCTCTCTACATATTTATGACTTATCTGAAATGAAGAAATGAAAATGCATGAACACACAAGGGTTTGCACCCACACGTGCACACACATTCATGACATTACTGGCCTTGGCACTTTAAATTGATGTGCATAGCAAAGTTAATGACACTACAAATCATCTCAATTTACATTATTTTACTTCAAACAAATAATATGCATAACGAACAAAGAATGCACAATGATGAAAATGACTGATCAACACATCTTGGTTACATCAAAAGAAAAGACAACTTTTGCAACATAACATTCAAAGAAATAAAATAGCTGCTTTACCTGTTCCCAACATTGTGGTAATAATTCCTCCACTAGTCTCTCTGCTCCCACATGCTCCGCAAACACAACACAGCCTGTAAGGATCATCTGCCTGTGAAGAAAAATATTATGGCTAAAAATGCTATAGTAATAGTTAATAAAAATAAAAAAAGATGTGCGCTCTCAATTGTTTTATTTTGTTGCCCACTAAACTGAAAATCTGTTACTTATTTCCCAACAGAAAATATTTCTTACTTCTGACTGGAACGACATTCTCAGTTTAAAAAGAAAAATATGATGCAGGAGAGATGCATGTTATGTTTAGGTCTATGGTCCACAACTATACAAAAATGTATGGGTTCTGCCCAGCTGTTTACCTTTGGTCGTCATCAGGTTTCTTGATGAGGTTAAAGAGAATATTCAGCAGTCGATCCCGCTCTTTTGAATCTGGGTGGAGCATGGCTGTTGCCAGGATCAGGGGAATTAACTCCTGTTATAACATTATTAAATGAGCCAGCCAAGATGCTAAGAGCAATTTGATAGACAAATAAAAAATTAAAACAATGACCTCATGATAAAAGTATCATTGTAAGGAAACGTTTGCGAGGCAAACAAACATATACCAACTTGTTAGAAACACCAAAAATTCATGCACATTGTACATCATTACCTCTCGTTTGCCAAGAAGAACGTTGGGTACTATGTGTGGAAGACATCGTCCTAACATGGACACCACTTCTATACCATCTGACTTTGAGAGGCATGACATCTGTAGTGATAGAATAAACATGACAAAGACATGAATGATAAAGTACAATTGCACATTCATGTGGACATGAGTGCATGTAAAAATATACTCCTTTAACCACTTTATCAACATTTGTTGATGCTTTCATGATTATGCTTCTATTACAGAAGCTGCAAGTGTGTTAACATTAGTATTCTAGGCACCACTGACATTCACAAAGACAGTGCTAATGCAGTGATCTTAAGCACAGGTAGTATCAGCTTTTCATGTTACTCACTTCTGACACAATTCTGTTATCTTTTGACACACGGAATGCTGTCTGCTGTAATGCCTTTTGGAATGTAGCTGACAAATGTCTGGAAAATGAATTTTTATCATTGTCAAAAGTTACAAGAAGGGACACATGCACAGACAGAAAGCACACACATGCTCGCTCTCTCTCTCTCAAATACACAACCAAACCACAAACTCCTACTCACTTCTTCATCTTTCTGGTATAACTGGTTTAACCGAAACAAACT
The DNA here is from genome assembly GCA_004794655.1 of Marisa cornuarietis. Lineage (NCBI taxonomy): Eukaryota > Metazoa > Mollusca > Gastropoda > Architaenioglossa > Ampullariidae > Marisa > Marisa cornuarietis. The sequence goes on along the minus strand of SMMW01000003.1, from coordinate 11,829,072 downwards.
CTTTTCTCTAACATTTATCCCAAGATAAATCACACAAACCTTTTGTTATGAAAATTTTGACCAGATCTGGAAAGACCTGAATCCCCAAAAAAAGACTTTTCTGTTGTCTTATTAATGCCTCTGCTTGTACTTTCACCATTTTTGCTAGATGTTATACTGTTCTCTGTACCAGAAGCTGCATCATTACTGGTATCTCTTGAGTTATTCTTCCTATCTGTATGAATGCTAATTTCAACCATCTCATTCTCCTGCACAGAAATGCTATCACCATCACATGCACTTTCTTGCTGGAGTCTGGGCACTGTTTCTTCAAATGTAGAACCATCTGTCACATCAACAACTGTCATGTGTCCATTGACCTCACATACACTGTCTTTTGCAGTCACGTTCTCTGATGTAGGTGACCCTTCCAACTGCACAAACACACTTGATTCATGTCTTTCCTGGGACGGCATTGCCTGACTGCCTCCAGGTGAGGCCTCTTTGGATTCCAGCCTCTGTGGTTTCACTGCTGCTACAGGTGTGATGGCAGCTGATGCACGAGAACTTCCTCTGTTACCGGTAACATCAATTAAATCTTACAATGACAAATCAGATGATAAATCCAAACCTGTTACATATATTAACACACATACATTCTGCATATATTAATGTATATTGTTTTTGTTTGGATTTTATTATTTTATTTTGTTGTTGTTCATTGTCTAAGAAGTGGCTTTGTCATTTAATGATACTGTGAAAATTCGTGAAAATTTTTTAAAATCCCATTTATATTTCAAACTCTAGAAAGTGATCATTGGGGAAAAACCATTCATTAAAATATTTATTTCCATTAGTTCTCTCATGCACAAAAGACCACACACACACACACCGTTGTACAGTTTCAACATACATTTTCAAAATGTCAACTTGCTGTGACAGTACATCTCTCTCCTGCTTTAGCAAATGTAACTCATTTTCCAATTCTTCAACTTTTGTTTCCTAGGCAAGAAAAAAAAGTCATTTAAAATCAGTTTGATTTTATAAAAAAAAAAAACCAATATGAAGCAGACTAAATAAGTTGATAAAAGGTTTACTTTAAGTCCTGATTGTAAATGATAAACAAAGAAATGTCTAAAATAATACAAATTAAGCAATATCTGCAAATGCTAAAACATTTTACTTCAAGTCCTTCTCCCTCACTGTTATTTATTGTTTTAAGTGCTGTAAACCCCTTGCTTGCAGATACAACAGGTCACAAAACATGCTTATAACTTTCATATTTATTGAGCGCACAAAGGCTAATTTAAGATGTGGAAGATGCAGTATATAAATCCTCTGTAATTATTTATTAATGCAGTACAATGCTGTCTCTTAGCAAATGGTTTATAAGACAACGGAGGAGAAACTGAGTTGAAGCATTATAAGACCCCCAGTTGTCTCCCCAAGTTTCTCAACTTAAAAAAAAAAAAAGGTTTCAGTGGTTTTTATTTTTGCATTTCCATTTGCTGAATGCATCTTTTTTTCTTGCTATTACATGGCTAACCACAAAGTTTTTAATTCTCATTCTGGAATACTAAGCATATCACAAGACATTTAATATCAGTAATAAATACCATATGTAGCTAGCCAATAACAAGAATATAGAAGTAACCTAAAATGGTTATAAAATATTAGCAGTTTAGCTGATGGTAAAGCACTAATTATCTAGCTAATGGCTTGAGGAGAGCTTGAGCCTCTATCACCTGGATTGGATGATTATGTTACACATCCAGCATCCATGATTCTGAATCATATTGAATATATTTAAGTAAAGAAAATGATGTAGAAATATATAAGCATTGTGTAAGAGCTACAAAGCAAAAAGTAATAATGACTGGTTAATGAGAGGTGTTCCCTGTAACCAATATCCCTGAGTTACCACTGCACTGGATCTCATTTTTCACCTTTGTTATTTGGTTGCTTAGGTCCGCAGGATGTCATAAAAATCCACCTCTCCACAATCAGTTTGGCCTCTCAATTTTCATTTAAGTATCAAGAATAGTTTACGTACCAGCTGATTCCGCAGACTTTCCCATTCCTGCAGCATCTCCGAATACTTCTTGTTATCCAAATCTGCCTGGCAGCTTATGTCATGGGTTTCACAAGCTGGAGAAGTGTGTGTCCCATAGTCACGGAACAGCTGAACCACACCTGGTGGCTTAGGCATGTTAAGGCCCACATCATCCCAGTCTTCAAAATCCTAAATTTATAAGTAACAAAATGTTAGCACAGCTTTCACTATAAATTATTACAACAAACAAATAAATAAATAGAAGCTGGGGAAAAGCACATCTATTCTTATAATATTTTGAAAATCAACAAGAAGTACAACAGGGCTCACACAGGTCTGACTACATTGAAAATAAGAACCTTTTAAAGACCTATTATAAGGACCATTTGAGAACATTTTCATCATGTGCAGCCATGGCCCTGCTTAGGGGCAGGCAGACGAGGCATCTGCCTAGGGCCCCGCGCTTTTGATAGTCATCAGGGGCCCCGCGCTTTTGATTAATATGGTACCTAAGCTCCCAACTAAAACTAAGGCAATTGTGGCGTCGAAGGCCCCACACGTCCTATGTCTTGGGTCCTGCAAGGACTAAGAACGGACCTGCGTGCAGCCATAACTAACTACACGTCATCTATCACTCATATTTCATTTTATTACAGATTTCTAGATTAAACATGGCAGCTATAAGCCTGGGGCACAACTATATTAGCCATCTTCTTATGAGGACTGAAAAAGCAAGTTTCAACTCCTTGGTGCTTCTCATTCTTCTAATAAGCACCTCTCTTTTTTTTATAATGACCTGGTCAAAATTTATAAGAACCTAGTTGCTAAAAATAAGCACATTTAAGGGCTTATTTTGCCAATCCCCAAATCTACAAACTTATAAGCACCTAGGACTGTACGCAACCTGGTAAAATTTTTCAGTCAGTAAAAAAGTGGAAGGGGAAAAAAAGAGAAAAATATGGAGAGGAAAAACAAACAAACAGAAACTAGACATGTAAAAGTGACCTATTAATGTCTCATTCTAGCATAATACTGGTAGCAATGTTTAAAAACACGATGGAATATTATAGTCATAGTGTCAAATATAGACTTTCATAAAAAAGTTGGAGGTGGTGTGTGTGTGTGTGGGGGGGGAAATGGTGTTTTGCACTCAGCTAGAAACTAAGGCTATATCACAGAAAAGCAGCTAGCCCTGTGAATAGATGCCACATGCAGAGAAAGAACAGCATGCCTGAGACGAGAGCTGAACCCAGGACAGCTAACCTTGACTGTATTGGTAACGCACTAACCACTAACCATTGCACCACCGGGCTGCCTTACTGAAAATGGGAGGGAAAAATATAAAACTTTAAGACATTAAGTAAGTGGCCAACTACCAAACACCATAAGCAAATATGAGAAAACTTTAAAAAAAAAACAAGGAAACTCAAACATAGGCATACTATAAAATCACACAATGACAAATTGGGCCAAACCATGACGAGATTATTAGCCTAAAGAAATCAATAGTTCCTTTCAGTCTATTTCCATTCCATTCTGTGGTAAAAGTTATAGGTCTTAATGAATTAAAACAAAAAATTACCTGGTCTTCATTCTCCTCGGCAAATGTGACAGACGTCAGCTTATAGTTATTTGACAACAGGTATTCATTGATGAGGAAGTTGAGTGCCTTTTTCTCCAGGGGGCGAATGTTGTCATCCTGTTTGTTTCCCAGATCCTCCTTCTTCTGACGGTTAGGTGTCACTATTTCACTTTCTAAATACAAAAGAAATGTCTTAACAAATTAGCTTGAGAGATAAAAAATTTAATTTGTACTATTTTTGTGTTCTAACATATAACATATGCAAGTACAAGCTTGTTTGTCTATATGCAGAGTTTTGTGCGCACATAAACACATAATGTGTGTGAATTTCTTCCAAGTGAATTTCAACTACTTCATGAGTCATGCACCAACATCATTCATATTTCAACATTTTATCATGTTTCCAAACTGTCAGTAAACAGTAAATGTCAACAACATTTAAAACAAATAGCTGTCTTTGATAAATAATCACAAATTAAATACTCACCTGCTTCCCGAGTTAATGTAGCTCTTAGAGATTTTATGTTCTCCTGCGCTTTCCGAAGCTCAAACTCTAAAACTGGATAAAAAATAAACAAAACATATTTGTATACTACAGAAATGTAGTAATGTTTAAAAAAAATTCAGAAAAGAATGCTCTTCCACTTAAATAAATTCAAAGTCAAAAACTGAAAAAAAGCTCATACCATTATTCTGACATGCAAAATATTTCACAGTATTTGAAATAAAATGTTTTAGCTTTTGTGATTTTTGTTACCAGACGAGGACCATAACACATCAGTCAGTAACAGTGGTCATCTTTCTAATTGTATTATAGTAGGCATTTATATATAAGTTTTTAGTTGCTATGAACTCTTGAAGACTGGTGGTAGACTTATATCTTCTACCTTTACCTGCTACTCTTTCATCAACTTGACGTTCTCCATCATCAGAATAACGTGCAAAGTCAAGGGAATCAAATGTCTGCACACTTGATGTACGAGCTGTAAAAATATTGTGAAACATTGTTTTTCTTCATAAGTTAGGTATTTAAAATAAGAATCTCAATATTTTGTATGAAATCGCTAATGGTTACAAATGATTAATATTAAGGAAGATGACTTCTTAGACCATCCAGCTTATTCTTTACAGTTGTTTTGTATAGTACTATCTCATAATACATATAAAGCCTATGTGTATAGTAGGCTAGATGTGTGCGTTTCCTGTATGTTTGTATATATGTATGTGTGCTTGAAACAGAGAGAAAGATTCAACCGCTCAAAGAAACTGAGACAGAGACTATAACTGGAGAGAGACATATAGTGTCGATAGAGTGAGACAACGCATTATTCCCAATCCCTTATGAAGAAAGGTATATTAGATGCATGCCAACGTATCACTCTAATCAAGCCGATTTTAAAATGCAGAGAAGAAAATTTCAGTGTACTTCTTCATTTTCCAACATTAAGACATTACTTACGTAGTGTTGGCGAAGGCGTGTCCTCTTTCGTTCTCTCGAAATTTCCAGGATTGGAGAAATAGTCTCGTAATCGAGGAAGTTCGCGTCCTGACTCTACGAGTTCAGTATGTAGTTCTAAAGCAGTAAGAATAAAATTATCTTTAAGAAGTTTGCTTGCAACTATGTCCCAGGTAATTTCCAGACTTTCGGACGGTGTGGGTGATTTAATTGTCGAAGGAATTGGAGTTTCTATTTCATCATCTAACCATTCTTGATGATCCTGATCTTCGAAAGGATTCAGGTTCGCCGCCATTTTGCATATCACGTGGGGTAATAACAACAAAAATATTATGCGTAAGATTTACAAATAAAGTTCGCTCGTCTTGTAGAATTTTTACTTTATGTGTATTTTTTATGTCTAAAATAAATAAAAAAGTAAATTGATTAAAATGTCGAAGGTCACACGTAGAGTTTGGCGGGAATTAAAGTTTACAACATGGCGCAGACATTTCTGAGTGATTTCTTTCGTTCGAAAAAACAAGGTCCCAGCCTCCATCCATCTAAAAGAAGAAAACTTGATCCAATGGCAGTCGAAAGTAAAATCGATGTCATTTATCAGCATGAGTCAAAGAGCGCTAATGGTGATAAAGAAACTGGTGGGACTCAGGATCGTGACGAGAAGCAAGACACCATCGTTCTTGACAAACTGTTGGATCGACCAGTGAAGTCGTCAGGAAAATCTGTTTGTAAAAATAGTAAGGCATCCAGAACAAGAAAAACAAGGAAAGACAAAAGAGCAGCTATCTCTAGTCAAACGACTATCAAGCATGCTTTGTCTGCATCGACGTCACTCATTTCCAACAAAGGGGACAGTCTTTCTTTACAGCTGTCCAAGTTTTCTCAACGCGAAGAAGCTACATCCTGTTGGGATGAACACGATGGACCTCAGACACCTCGTAAAAATACCCATCCTTTAAACAGCCTTGACGTTCATGAGAGAACGGAAGCAAGACCACACAGACGAAGACTCAGATCTAAGAAAACTTTGGAAGACACCACGCCAGAAAAGGAAAAAACAGAAGCGAGTGAGCATTCTAGAAAAGAAAAACGGACCCATGCACTTGCTGCATCCAGAAAGTATACGGAACTGATGGAAAAGGTATGAAGTAAAATAAATGCAAGAATTGTTTGGCTTAGAACGTGAATAAAACTGAGAACAAATGTAGAATTTAGGTGGCTGGATGCCATTAGCTTTACCTTCCTGGCTAAATTTTAACTAAATTCGAAAATAATTAAAAATATTTTTAAATATAACTAAAACATCATCACCCAGATCATTAAAGGCAGTTCATTAACGTCAGCGATCACACATGTCTGGGTATAACTGACAGTGTATTTCGTACATTCATACGATTTAATTGCAGGTGTCTGTGGGTAGAATATTACTTTAGGAGGGCCCACAAAGTCATAACACGTTTTACAAACCAGAGAAAGGGGTTAGGGCTTAGATAAATGTCAGAATTAGGATTTGTTTCGCAGTTTCCTGTGGTCACTGCTGACTGGTTATTTTCCCCCAGCCATATCACCCCACTGCCTGGGTCAAATTGTCCCAGCCATGTCCATGGACCATATGTGGAACAAATAATTGAGGTTTGGTGTGGGGCAAAATGACTTGTGACCATTTTAACCCTCTGAGCACGACATAAAAGTATAAATATTACAAAGACTGGATAATAACTGAAGACTATGAAGACGATATTGGGTGAAGTTTTATTATTATTATTGCTTCTCTCGGGTAAATATTGGACCGAGAAACCTACACATTTTTGGAAAGAAGAAAACTTGAACTTTGCAGTAAAATTAATGAAAATCGCCATTCCCATGTTTCCCCAGCAAAGCCATGATGGTGGCCCATCCATCATGCTCATAGGGTTAAACAGAGCCATGCCAATTATTTTTGCCACCATTTTACAGTCATAGGTCAACTCGTGACAAGACCATTTCGTCACTACTATTTCATCCCACACCAAAAGTAAATTTGTCACACGTCGGTCCATTTTGTCCCACGTATGGTCCCTTTCACCACAAGACAGAAAATCAAATCGTCACAAGCCCAAAAGGTGAATCAATCACCAATGTAACAAATAGTAGCTATGGTGCAGATGTGATATAATAGCTACTTTTGGTCATTTTCGGTGTTAATAGTACTTGTATTGTTGGCGATCAATTTCTCTTTTGGGTCTGGGTCGATCTCACTTTTCGGTGTTGGGATGATTCGACTCAGATTATGGGGCGAAATGACCAGCCCCCTTTCTTGCTGTATGTCATACTCATAGCATCGATGACAACCTCTGTCAATGCATAGTAAGTTTTTCCTGATCTTATGCTGGAGAATAATTGAATGCCTATATATGATCTTCATTAAAAAGTAGAAAGTGAATGTCTCAGAATATTTTGGAGAATAATATGAAATGTCTGTAGATCTTTGTTGAGAAGTACAAAACGGACAACTTGTATTGGAGAATAGAATGTCTGATGTGAATCATTCAAAAGTACAGCTTGGATGAGTGTCTGAGTGTGTTTTGAAGAATAGATAGCAATTAAAACAAAAACATCTGTAAATGCCACCAGTACATGATCAGACGATTGTTCACATTTAAACCCCATGCATGGACCAACTGGAGGTGGTTAGGAATGCTCAGACATACATGATCATTACAACTAATCTCCATTTAACTCTCTGTTCAAACTCCCAGGTAATACATTTGTACCTCGGAATGTTTTATTGCTTGTATTATGGGCTTACTGGGTGTAATGTAATTTGACCTGACATTTTTTAGTAGAACATGTGTTTTCAATATATTTGTTGACATTTAACAATTCATTCTGCAAGAGAAAGTAAGGTTTTTTGGCCACTCCATCTGTTTACAAACAGCTTTTATAAAGTAGGAAGAATTATGCATTCAAAGTCAGGATTGTTTTTCTTTGCACTTTGATAGCTTTAGTTTTGGTGTTATAATTTTACTCAGTAAATTACTGCAAGACATACTGAGATTATTATAAAGGATCTCTGAATGGTTCAGTGAGCTGGTTTAGAAGAATCTGTATAGTGTGTAATAAAGCAATATTACTTACAGTGCAGGCAGTCTACATCTTTATGACTTCTACTTTTTAAGGCATCAGATCAAGCTGCTGGCAGTGGTACAAAAAATGTCTTGCAAAATAAATCCAAATCAAGTGGCAACAAAGATGAAGACGAGGATCCTTTTCTACAGACTTGCTTTAAAGATTTGGTTGGAGTAAACACAGTACCCATCTCACCTTTGCCTGACACACCTGAGTTGGTACGGAAGATGCAGTCAAAGAATTTGCGATCTGTTGAGTCCTTGCGGCTAAAGGCTGCAAATGAGAAATGCAAACTATTGAGCGAGGTCCCAGAAACTTCTCCAGCTCGAAAGGTGGGGACTTTTCCATCATAGAGATGTTTCTGCTGTTTGTTTTTCAAAGTTCTGTAATGCTGTGCTAATTTTGTAAATGAATGGGATACACTCATGTCATGCTGGCACTTGCAAGAGTAAGGCTTAGAGTGGCATTCATATGGGTTTTGTGTGTGTGTTGCAGGAGACCATTGCACCAGAAGTTATTCGAGCCCGTTTAGAAAAATGTGGGAAGTTAGAAGCGCTGAAGTCAAAACTCGCAGAAATGAACAGCACCTTGAAAGCTGTCAGAAAGATTGAGGAAGAGAAGAACAAATTGGCAGTAGCAGCTGATAAACTTGCTAGCACTTCTGTGGGAGAAATTTCTACTTCAGACATTCAGCCTGTTACAGAGTAAGGCACCAATCATCTGGTTTTTTTATTATTTAATTTTTTTAATTCAGGACGTTTGTTGAACGTAAACTTTTTGGTGCTTATTAAAACCCTGCGCGGTCAGAAAAAGTATAGCAATGTCTTGCACCAACAGAAAACTGTTCCAGTATGGATTTTTTGTGTTTTTAGGCCTAAAGGAATCCCAGCGTATGAACGTTTTGAGTACCTGGCACGAGAAGGTCCTCCCACATTGGTTCTGCCAGGCAAATTCCAGAGGCTCCTGTCCATGTTCCAGAGCACAGACACTGTGGTCAGCATGTTGTTCAACAGGCAAGAGACCATCACCTTCACCAAGCTCCAGACTGCTGTCCAGTCAATGACCAGAAAGTGAGTCCCTTTGCGCAAGGCTGAGGGGATTGGCCTGCCTTGATTTTGTTGCTGCATTGTGTCATGTTTCGATTTGGATGAAAATGTTGGATCTTTTTGTTTAACATGTGCTTCTGATGTGTTTTCTCCCCTCTTCTCTTTTGCAGCTGGATTGTATGTAAGGTTCTTTTTGAAGTGCAAACTGATAGCACTTATCGGGTGGATTCCACTCTCACATGTTTCACTTGCTTCGTCAACAACCTTGAGTTCCAGTGAATAAACTGAAGTGATGATCACATTTTAAGCTGTTTAATATGCTAACAGTTTTTAATATTCTTGAGATTTCTCAGTATATTCTCAATATTCTGATGTTACTGATCCATGTTTTCTGGAGTCATCACCATTACATCTGCAGTAATTACTCTTGCGGAAAACAGCAAGTCTTCACATTGTTCTTCATTCCACTTCTTTGTGACTATTTTGTGGATCTTATTTGGCACAGTGAACTTGGCTTTTGGTAGAGATATTGAGCTATACAGATTAACTTAACTAAGTTGTTTTTAGAGTGCACTCAAAAGATGAGGGAAAAATGAAGAATTCTGTAACAGTTTTTGAGTCTGTTCTTTTATCCAAATATTGCGTCTGATACTGCTTCAGAATTTACTGTCGTTGGTGACTGCTTTGTCCATATAATCTTGTTTTCCGCCATGGTACAGTGGTACCTCGAGTTACGAATTTAATTCGTTCCAGAGCCATGCTCGTAACTAGAAATGCTGGTAACTTGAGCAAATTTTGTCTCGAGGCACTGCTCATAATTCAAAATGCTTGTATATGGAGCAGCTCGTAACTCGAGGTACCACTGTATATCCAGATTGCGTTGAATGTAAAAGATACTATTCCTTTGTCGTTAAATTATTTTTAGACAAAGAAGACTTGCTTGTTTGCTATCATGGTGTGTCGATTTATGTCTGCAGGAACTTTGATGAAAAGACTATAGGACAAATAAAATCTGTTTACCCCTCAGCATACAACTACCGACAAGAAAAGGATGTCCCTTGCTTTGGCAAAAAAGCTTCAGGATACCAGCTCACTGTTGAACCTAACTTGAAGGATTGTGGAGATAAAGGTATTCTGTTATTTCTCCTCAAGGTTATAAAAGACATACCAATTTTGAAAGGTTTGTCCAAAGCTCCTAATATGCTGCTGTTTTTTTTGTTTTTTTTTTTAAGTTTTCATTTACATATGTTACAATTCAAATGTTGTAGGTACAGTCGATGAAGATGGAAAACCCATATTCCAAGCCTCAGCGCTGTTGAAGAGGAAACGAATATTTCACAGTAATTTGTTTGACATAACTGTCAAACATCATAATGTGAGTAAACCTAATGCATTGTGGGCACAAGTTTTAGCAGAAAATGACATTTGGCATTGTTTGTTTTTATGGAAGAGTTATGGCCCAGGTTGCCAAGTTCTGTTGCTTGAAAGATTATTCATTGCTAGTTTATTATTCATTGTAAGAAAAGTTCAAGTATATATAAATTTTAAATGCATGTTTCAGGACTTTCTGTCCAAAATGAAGCCTCCAGTACATGTAACAGCTGCTGAGCTGACTCGCTGGCATCCACATTTTCCCTTGGACTCTGTGCCTGATGTTGCACCAGCCCTGTTGCCAAAACCCCCAGTAAAATCTTATCAGACTGCTAAACAGCTACTTGAAACTGCTACAGGAAATCTGCCTTCGAGGGTATGTGGGAAGTTGGAAAGGATTTGATAAATTTTTGAGCGAATGAATAGAAGCAACAAAATACGAGTGAGAGGATGTCGAATTGGGAATCTTTGCTGGGATGTTTGATAGTTTACATGGAGGGCAGCATCTACATGAGTGAACAAGATGGTAACTCAAAAGTGCTAAGAAAAAGGAAGGAAAGGATATTTGGCTGGGAAAAGAATTGAAGTTGAAGAGAATCTTCAAGATGTGTAAATAGTATAACATTTTTGTTTTTAACAAGCAACTGTCGGCATCAGATTCCATGGAGCAGACCTTTCACAAGGACATGCAAAAGACCTAAGAAATCTTTCATTCCATTTGTACTTAACGGTGAACGTTTTTTTTAATGTTCAGTAAAAGGGGCGATGCTGCCCTAAGCACATGTTCACATGTTTAAGATGGAAGTGTGTAAGTTTTTTAGAAGTGGTAAAAACTTTTGAGGGATGATAAAATAAGTGCTCATTCTTCTTAACAGGTTAAGCAGGCTGTGGAAAACGTTGCCATGAGTTCTGTCTCTAATACTAATGAAAGGAGTGCAACAGGCTCTGAACCACCATTATCCAAGAAGCTTGCTGAGGATGCTGTACCTTCTGTCTATAAGGGTATTCCACTGGCATTATTGGAAAGGGTGAGAATTATTTTCTTGCATTTATTTTTATATGCCATGGCATACTTTTGTCCTTCATAAATGCTATTTAATTTCAAACCATTTACTTTGATTAGCTTGGTTCTTAAAGTTAAATATTCTCTTCCTTTCTTCCCCTCCTCCAACAACAAAAAAAATATTTTCAATTTTTAAGTACATCCAGAGTTTTAAAATATGTTTAAGTCAAAACTGTTTCGGGAAGAAAGTGAACTCTGTCAAGTGAAGTCGAAAGTTGTTGATTTTTTTTTTACTCTCATTTTCAGATTCGTGCCAAAGAGGTTGCCAGAATAAAGGCAGCTCTTACGCGCGACCCAGCCGAGGATCGAAAAACAGAAATGATGCGACGACTTCCAAATATGATCCGCTCTTTGAGCTCGTATCCTTTTGTGCTTGAACCATTTACCTTTAGTGAATATAAGAGGCTTAAATGACGCACTTGTAACTGCTTTGTTTTTGTAAATTTGTTTGGAGGAAAGCATAACGCATAACAGTTTTAAAAAAAGGGAAAGATAAGATAATACTTTATTCGTCCCAGAGGGCAATTGTGTGGCAGCTCGATACAATTTAGCATAAAAAAACGACACAAAAAAACCCCACTTGGATGTATTTAATATGCCCTTAACTCAAACAAAGATGCTTTATAACAGAGAAGAAGCCATCCTTGTCTCTTCCTGTTGTTGTTGAAAAATTAGCAGACAGCTACACCACATGCATCTCCCAGTGTGAGTAACAAATAATTTTATTGGAAAATTAAGTGGCAATGCATGCTAATCTAAAACCAGCGTCCATAAATGATCTAAATTATTTTTTTAATGGACCTTATTACAAATGTAGAGTTTTTGAAATGATTGGGAAATCTTGATTTACTTTTATTTCTGTATTGTTTGTTTCAGCGGATGTTGAGGCACATTTGCAACTTTTGCGAGAACTTGTCCCACACTGGCTGCAGATTATAGAAATATCTAGTGGAAAATATGTTAAGATTGATAAGAATGTTGACATCATGTGTCTAATCAGCAAAATTGAAAACATTGTGAAAAGTAGAAAATAGCTGGCTGCTGCTAAAATTTCATGCTTGCATTCCTAATGCGTTTGTTGTCTATTTTATGCTATTTTATGGTGTGCATGTAATTCAGTTTTTACATTTACAAGGAGTATTTTAAGATAGTTTTCTTTGTGTTTCAAGCCACAAAATACAATTAAGAAGTCTTAAGAAGTGCTTGCTTGACTAATAAAACATAATTTTTGATTTTTTTTCACTGAATTATACTTCTTTTGGGTCAGGATAGAGAAATGCATGCCATTGAGATAAAATGGGAAAGGCTGGACATTGTTGGTCTTCTACATTCTGGATATTTCAGGGTTGGGGGAGGGGAGACCAAGGAAGCACTTTGTTCTCTACGTGTGGAACGGAATTTTTTATGAGAAAGATTTTCAAAGATGTTTAGTAAATTTTGTACTAAAGAGCACTCATTGTAACATCTGAGCAACCATGCTTAATTGGTATTATTCAACGGTAGTAGACAAACAAGCTGGAAAGGCAACATTTTTCTTTAGTGTTACAGAATAAAAAGTTTTCTCCTTTTGCAACTTTCTGCTGCTGATAAAACGGGGTTTAATCAACCATTGCTGTCGACTGCTGTTCCCTTTTGAAAGTTTTGATTGATGTACTCTTTCTCTGTAATTTGTTGATATTTGAAATTTTTGATTGTTATCTTAATGAAACTAGCAGTTTACCAAAATCTTGACCTACACCGTAATACTTAAGTCTAATTACATACTTCATCATTGCTAAATAGGGTTCACCTGCTACAAACCCAGGTGTTACAGTTCTTATGCAAATTCAGGATGCAACAAGGCCTTATGTTTAGGATTTTCCGCTTTGTAGATTCTAATAATTAAAGTTAGTCTTGAAAAGCATCATGAAGTTGGCTTTAGCTGAGAGAGAGAGCACTGAAGCACTAACCCTAGCTGTCAAGTAAAGGAACATCACATCTCATGGTCAAAATTTGTTCCTGGGTATTTAATTTAAATTTAAAAAAAGTCCAGTGAGATTCGATTCACGGTGGAACTTGGTACTTTTCGTAGTATTGAACAATTTTATAGTTTATATAAATGAACAGATTATGTAGTGGATCTTTCCTTTTTTTTTTTTTTTTTTTTTTGCTGCATATGCTTTGCAAAATAGGAAAACCTTTTCCCTTTTCATATCTTACATACAAGAGCAAAAGGCAATCCATGCCAAATAGACACAGCCTGATAGATGTACTCATTCTCCTTAAACAGAATAGTTATGCCATGGAATAATGATAAGAATGCGTAGGAAGTTGGGTGAGATTTTCTGCTCTTTTTTTTCCTCCTTCACAGTCAGTTTTCTAAGGTTGTGGCAGCCAGTTTGCAAATGGCTTTATTCAACACTGACTGAAGGGATGAATAAGACTTTGCAGCAGCAAAGCATTGGTCAAAATTTATTAATAACAAAACCTCACAAATCCATAAAGCTATCAATTTTTACTATTGACTTTTTTATGTAAAAGTACATTGGGAAGGTACAGAAGTTAAATATGAGCTTGAATAAGCTCCATGTGGCATGTAAACAGTCATGATTTTATCTAAATAAAGGCTGAACTTCCATCTAAAGGCAGGAAAGAACGGTTCCAGCCAGGGAGGGAGATGAGGAGCATTGTGCTTTGTTATTTTCTTATATCTGGTTTGACAAGTAACCCCAACTTCCTCTCCTGGGATGAACTATTTTTTTCAGGCTGGATGGTGGAAGTTTGACCTTTAAGATTCAACTTAAAACCCTGTCAAAAATAGAAAAGTGAAATAAATTTTGTTTACATAAAGTATTCAAATGCATAAACACTTATGGACAGTATAAAACAGACTGTAAGAGAACTCTAAGCCCCACTGAATTGTTGCATTCCTCTAATAAGAGGGTGGAGGGGGGAATCAAACTGCTGACCCACCCATCCCTCTCTCAATGTGTGCACACTATGCTATGGGCTTAATGAAGGATATGACATGAGGTAATAATGATATGCAGTCCACTTAAAGGCTCATTAACTTGTGGCTGTTAGCTCAATGTTTTATTGATTATATCATTGCATATAATGTCCATCCTTGTCCAAGTGTCTTTAAGAAACTGATTAAAACATACCCCTGAAAACATTGTTTAAAAAACATTTTTAATGCATCAAATGTGCATCACTCTAGCTGGTCTCTAAAAATGTACAATGGTGTGTATGAATCAATACAAAGCACTGTTCTGACAACATAAAAAGTGCTTGTTGAGGATGACAAAGCATGAAGAATGGCATAAAATTAACACATCTTTCATAAATCGGGATCTGAATTCAGATCAGATTTAACAATAAATAAAGGCTATGTACATGTTACTGTCATGAAATGAAGATAACTGATCTGTGTTTAAATACTTTGCAGAACAGAAATGGAGATTCTCTTAATTGCGAACATAAAAAGCACACTGCAATAGCAGGGTGATGGTGTACAAAGAATTGCATCAAATGCAGAAGTGAAAAAGTCCAGCATAAGTATATTGGTGCCTAATTACATATGAGCATGTTTATTTGTAGACACGTAAGGTTGGTGCTGTTAAGTCAAAGTGGGTACACATGACTTAAGTCTGTAAGTGGGATTTTAGTTTTAGGCTAAAGTGGGAAGCTAGCACTCATTTAACATCTAGTCTGAACTTGTTTAGTATTCACCAACCATGCTTTGTCGTTTGGTGGATTCACACCAAAAAAATAATAAAAAGACACGGCATTTTCTTGTCTTTTAGGAAAGAATATTTGGTAGCCTTTTTCAGGAAAAGACAGTACCACAATAAAAGGCTTCCGACATGCATAAAGCAGAGGTTTTTAAACTGGTACGCGTACCCTTAATGGTATGCAAAGCTATGACGGGTGGTACGCCAGCACCATGCACCAAAATAAAAGAATGTGTATATATATTTTACGGGGGTTGTATGTAGGGTTGGGAGGTAGTAGTTGGTCAATTTGAATTTTTGAAAGTGGTACTCGTCTGAAAAGTTTGAAAACCCACTGGCATAAAGTATTAAGAATGTAGATGATAGCTCTGCAAAATAATTCAGTTTTTCTGACATAGCCTTGGCATTATCATTGTTGAGATATACCAGCGTGAGTTGTCAAGAATTTAGTGATACATCCATGCCCATGAGTGTCCTTTACCTCTAAATACCTACAGCCCTGGCAGATGTTTTTTAGCCACAGCTGTGGACTAAAATACCCACAACACTGGCTCTGTAGCCACAGTTGTCGACTGTACACAAAATGTGGACATGTACAATATCAGCTTTTATAGCTATACAGCCCAAAGCAGACTAAATCCTACTAATCAGAAGCAGCATGACAGCCACATTTTTACAAGAAGCCATTGTAGTAATGTTTTAAAAAATATATTACACTCCCAAAAGTAATAAACATTTTGATACAAACTGACGAGAAAAAACTCCCCTGATGTAAGAAATGGTTATAAAAACAAAATTTCATCTAAATGATCAGATAAAGAAGACTGGTAAGAGAAGTACTCAATAACTCTGGGTAACATTAGATCTGGCATTTGAGTTTCCTAATGATAGGTGCAGAGGTAAACCCAGTTTTTTTTTTTTTAAAAAGCTGCCAAAATATGCTGCCCACAATCATAAATTCAAGGTACTGAAGAGTGATGATATTCCAAGCTCCACCAGATGGCAGTAAATCTCAATCTGTATTTCTCAGTCACAGATTTACAATTCAAACAAAATAAAAGAAACTGGTGGAATTGTAAAAGTAAAATACTAATTCTAACAAAGCACATCTGTTTTTCTCAACTGTCTAACAGAACACAATGTAAACCATGACTAAGCAAGTTTGCATTCAGAACACTTTGTGGCAAAGATTCCTGCCTTTTGAATGATACAAGGGTAAATGGTTTAACCATTTCAGCGCGAAAAGCCACAATCGTAATTCCCGCTTTGCACGATGGGCCACAATTGTGGCCTTACCGGCAGACAACGATACGCTCACTAACGTGGCTCGTGCTTCACGAGCATGGCTCAGCAGTTTCGCTATCATCTTCGAAATCATAAATTTTAAGCCCATTCTTTTAAACATAGAAATATTTTCAAAACGTGCCAAGAGGGTTAAAGTAAACATTTGCTGCTCACCAACAACAATTTGTGAAAATTTGAAACCATGCATTTGTCATTGAAGAGGTTGGTTGCTGCTGACAGGTAACTGTATTTTATCCTGAAGTACGTCATAACTTCTAATTAAGCTAGTTGTGTAAGGCTTTATGCAAGAAATGTCGATATGCAAGCCTGTACACAATGACCTGTGTTGGCAGTGATTTTAAATGGCAGCTCAACATCAGAAAGACAAATAGCTCTGTGAGAAACATTAAGCTTACCACTCACGTCCTTATCAGTCTTAATATATTTACAAGATATTTATATTTCAGTTTCTAGGATTATGACCTTTCATTGCAGTAGACAGAAAACATGCTGCTCTATCTTTCACATGCTTTTTCCATCAATAGAATTTAAAAGCAAAACTGCTAGGCAAGATTCATAGCTGCTAGATTTGCATGCAGTGTCAAAGTCTTAGTCTGTTTTACAAATGTACATTTGCCTGTATATATCTTGCAAACATCCCTGAGTAAAACACAAGCAATAGAAGTTCTGCAAGTTTCTCTGAAATATCTGATAAGCTAAAGGACAAGACAATCTGACTTGCTGCATGGAGTGTCTTAGTTATCGAGACATTAACATTAACATTAACTGACAAATCACAATGTCTGTAAATACAACCTTCAAACAAAGGATTCTCGTGTAAAACCTCTAAAAATCTTTGCATCATTTGACATTGTTTTGCCTACAGGAAGATACACATCGAAAATTTCCTGCAATGTAAAGAACCAAGTAAAATCAATTTTAATATACTAAGGATTTAAAATGTATACAAACTGTGTGTTAGAAAGAAACAGACTCACATGCCTTCATAACTGCCCTTTTCATTAAAAGAAATATTTCACAGCCCACCTTTTCCTAAAATTCTTAGTTCTAGCACATCAAATTAAAAAAGATTTAAACTTCTTTAAGTATTTTTGCCAGCTTTTGAGTGACTATGCTATATGAGAGTTACTAAATCATAATATATGTGGCATCTTTGACAAGAACACCACATTCACACCTAATTTCTAATGACAAAAGAAATGGCAAAAGTAAGGTAATGCTGTACCAGAATTTTATTTCCAAAAGTCAAGAAGTTAACCAGTATTTTAACAACAAAAAATCCCAAGTGACTCATTAAATTAGAGATTTAATTAATTTTAACTACAATTTGCTATTGTTTTTTGAGGTATATAGTGGGTTACTCAAAGAGCAGCATCATTTGATAATTATAAAACATACAATGGAGATCCTGGAAAAGGAAAAATTCATAGGATAAAATTGTGTTCTCTTGGAAAAGAAGGGGGAGTTTATAGGGGTGGTATTTGTGTTTATCCCTCCTGCTTGCTGTTGTTACATGAAAAACAATTTAGATGCCAATAACATAAATTTTCTCTGAACTGCAAAAGGAATGTCAGTAGTTCAGAAGAACCCATATACAAGACTTGAGTCCTGGCAACAGTCTATGTTACTATTGTTAAATATAAGAAAAGACACACAGCATTGCTGTAGATACATAAATTGCAGCAAGAAGTCTTAGTGTCTAAAGAATCTCAAAAGTTTCATCTTACTTCCTCTGGTGTCAAGCTGCCTTTAATATGTGGGACATCCAAAATGAAATTTTCTGTTGTGTCAGTGGGAAAAATTGTTCTCATTTGCTAGGTATCCTTCAATGACACGCTGACACTCACTGGAAGACCATCGTTCCAACAGTAAGTTGCACTCTGTCTCATTGGTTAGTTCCAGTTTGGTGCGATGATGAGACCGAATCAGCAGCTTTGTACCTTCCAGCACCTGTCAAAGAGAAAATTTATGCTCATCTTCAGTATAATGGAATATCACAATAGGTTTATGAACAAAGCTATAGGGAAACGTAGATCATAAAGAAACAAGATGCAAGACGATTATAAGCACAGTTTAAACAGTACTAAGGTAACAGGTGTCAAGCAGAAGGATTTAGCTTCCTTTTTTGTTTTATTGAGCTCAGGTAAACTTTGATGATGATGATGATGATGATGATGATGATGATGATGATGATGATGATGATGTCCATTTATAATGCGCAGGTATCCATTCAGAAGAATGCTCATTGCACAAACTTTGTGCTATGCCTGTATGCAGAAGTAACAGGCACTCAGTTGTACCCTGTGCAGTCCAGCTGTTCAACCACAGCAGAAATGTCAGTTGTGTGTCTGTGTATGTGTGTGCGTGCAACCATGAGGTTGTAGAGGTGTCTTAAGAATGGTACAAGTCCTGAATACAAAACATAACAATAAAAGATGACTTTAGTCAAAATTTATAAGAATATTGGAAATGTATGCACAAATATCCCATACACTTAAGCATGCACATATGCATGAAAATGTGCTCTACTGCTAAGCATACCTTGGCAGAACAGCTTGCCATGTTCTCGGCCCTTGGTATGACTTCCTGCATGAGAGCAGTGGGCCAGAAGACATGTGATACTAGACCCAGCTGATAAGCCTCCATAGCTGTAATGCATCGTCCACCAAACAGCAGTTCATTGGCCTGCAAAGCACAAGACCAGTATTTCAAAGATCAGAAAATTATCTAAAACCATGTGCCAAATTAATGATAGCATTGTTTAATGACCTGAAATACACTTATGTTGCACATCATAAAAAGTACAGCAGAAAAGTACAGTTTCTAAACAATACCAACTACAGCTTGAAAGTCATAATAGTAAAGACTGATATTTGTAAATCTTAAAATTCAGCAAGTATTAGCTCTCAGGTACACTTATAGAAACAAAACACCAACCGATGCCAGTCCCAGGGCTAACGGAAGGGTAAAAGAGGAACATCCTTCAGGGGTCTGGGAAAGGCTAGAATATGGCAGATGAAAAGAAGCCTTGTCACTAGAGTAGACCACATCACAAAGGCACAGCAGCGCAACCCCTAGCCCCACAGCTGCCCCACCAACTGCTGCCATCACTGGCTTTGGAAAGGTGATAAATGCTTTGGTAAGTTCCCTGTGAAATAAAAGTACAGTTGAAAGGATTTTGGAACTCTGAAAATGACTATGTTACACATTTTTTCTCCCAAATGACTTCACTGCTATGTCATGCAGAATAAAGGTTTGGCTTTACCCATGCAAGGAGTACATCATCAGCAATGAGCTGAAAACTTACTTAAAACTTCCCACCGTAAATTATACAATTCTGTGCACATATGACACTTAAAAAAATGGTTGATGCTATTACAATCTCCACTTTTCTTCTGTATTTCTACCTTAAAAAGGCCATCATCTGCAAATAAAACATTTCATGTCGCTAAACTTACACACAAAATGCACAATTTTAATAAAATATTTGCTCTTTAGCATATATTGACTGCTAAACATGAACATGAAATGATGATGCAGCTCCTTTGTAGCACTCAAACTCTTTTCTTCAATACTCCCTCCCTACCTGAGAGCATCAGCCATTTGTCTGGCTGCCACTCGTCTGTCCCCTGTCACAAGGAAATGAAGATCAGTGCCAGAGCTGAAAAAATTGCCAATGCCACCAAAAAGCACAAGACTGCTGTCATCGTATTTGGCTGTGTTGAGGGCTGCTACAACCTCCTGTACCACCTTCAAGGACACATGATTTATTGTCAGTGCCACATTCTGAAATCCTTGCAGGCCAAAGCATGGTGCATCTAAGGCATACTGGCCACACATGAGTAAGTACAATCAGCATTATATTCTGCATCTTATAACAGATACACCAAATGTGATAACAGCTCTGCATCATTTTCTACTCATTCAACATACAAATAAAAATGCATATACAATACAGTGCAAACATCTATGCCCTTTAGTTGCAGTCTTTTCAAGCTAAGCATGAGACATACTCTAGTAAAACCTAGCTAACACTTACACTGGGATTAAAGGCATTCTTCAATGTTGTCTGGGTGTTGAGCCAGATCTGGGTGTAGCGATGGCATTTCTTCACCACAATCTGCTTGTACCGGAAGACACACTCAGTGGCCCTAACGCTGATGCGTCTTTCAATGGGTTCTGCCACCTCGATGCTTTCATTGTCCCCTGCATCCCTCCCACTTCCGCAGGTGCTGCTGCCAACACCACTGCCATTTTCTTTCTTCTTACTCCCTTTGGACCGTGGATGCAGCTGACTGGGAAGGTCATCTAGAAGAATTTTGTAGGACATGGAGGATGGGCTTAGAGGCCCTGTCGGTGCTGCTTGGTAGACTGGTACATCCCCGACAAGGCTGTCCATGCCAAGCGAGCTGCTGGACGGCACTAGTGCACCACGCAGTGGACTTTGTGCCCCTGCTTTCAAAGGGGTGAAAAATGGAGTTGGTGAAGATGGACGAAGGAGCTGGGCAAAAGGAGCTGTAAAGCAAATTAGGCTTCATCAATAGACTTTCAAACAGTATTACTCATTTCAGAAATTCTATGGAAAAAGCAGACAGGGGAATTAGCTGTAGCTGTTAAGCAAATTAGGCTTCATCAATAGACTTTCAAACAGTATTACTCATTTCAGAAATTGTATGGAAAAGCAGACAGGGGAATTAAAGCTTTAAAATGGAAATTGTAGTGTAGCAAAGAACAACATGTAAACAATGCACAAATGAATAAACAACTAGCACACAGATACAAATCATAAGGTAAAATTTTAAGACAGAAATGTAAGAAGAAAAAGGAAAGCAGACTAATTCTAGCAATAGATATAGATGCTTACTGAAAAATAAATAAATAAATAAAAAATAAAATAAAAAAAGAAAACTGCCATGAATCAAGATCAAAGCAGATTATCCTGCTGCTCCAATCTCAGTTTATGGTAACAGTTCAAATAAACACCTTCCAAACACCCCTTTATTCACTTGTGCATGCACAAAACATCTCCTCAATGCCAAATAATTTAAGCTGGAGATGAAGGCTACTTCAGTGATGTTGCACAATATTATGCTACTTTTCCCAGTCCCACACCAAACACAGGTTCTACCTGTTAATAATACACAGGCATGCATGACTACAACATGGACAGCAGCAGCATCTTGTAACCAGAACTTGTTTTATTTTATTTGTTTTGTTTTGTTTATTTTTGTATCTGAGAACACTTCCCCGAATGCAATTGCCAACTGTTGGCCATTGTCGTTGTTATAGTCAAAGCACAGCAAGATTATGTCAATATTATTGATGTTGTGCGTTTTGTAGCAGTCTACCAAAGTCCAGTGACCTCAATAATATAATTGTTGATGTGTTGGCAAGTATGGCAATTATAGCTATACACTGAGCACAAAGAATAGTGCTGAGTATTACTAGGATGATGTCCTGGATAACTAAAGGATAAATGAGGTGTTGCCGAGGTACAACTGTTTAAATGCATACATTTATTTAGAGTGATGCTAGTGTTTGTTTATAAGCAATTGAGCTAAAAGCAATGTAACAGCCTGTTCTGGTCATTTTGTGGGTTTTTGCGTTTACACTGTTCCTTGATATTTCTAGATTGATCCTTTTGTTGTTTTGCAGTTTGATGTTATCATTTGTTGGGTGTCGCTCTTGTTTATTTACTTGCGTCACTTTTTAACGTTATTTTATTTTGACCTCACAAGGAGGCACTAACAATGGGAAATCTGAAGACTTTTTGATGATGATGATGATAATGATGATGATGATGATGATGATGATGTCCATTTGTAATGCGCAGGTATCCATTCAGAAGAATGCTCATTGCGCAGCAAAAACAAAATAAATAAAAAATAAGAAGAAAAAAATTAAGGAAATAAATAGATAAAACACCAGGAAAGTAACAGACGTGTTGCTTGGTTGTTTAAGTTTAAGTCCATCTTAAGTAAACAGATGGGTCTTCAGCCTTTTTCGAAACGTGGTTGGTGAGGTGATGGTGGACAGTGACGACGGCAGGGCATTCCACAGTTTAGGTGCAGCGTTTTTGAAGGCCCTGGCTCCAGTGCGCTTCTTGTTTGTGTCTTCCACTGCAGGGAGACAGAAGCGGGACTGGGAGCCAGAGCGCAGACCACGTGACGGCTGGTAGGGAGGAACTACCTCTTGTAAATAGTCAGGAGCAGTTTTCTACATGCAGGACTGTGCAATCGAAAGCACTTTGTGGTCAATGCACTTTTTCACTGGGAGCCAGTGAAGGCTCTGTAGGATAGGGGTGATGTGCTCAGTGGACCACTTTGCACGGGTGACAATCCTTGCGGCTGTGTTTTGAACTCTTTGGAGTCGATCCAGCTGTGCAGCAGGTGTACCCCACAATGCACTATTACAGTAGTCTAATCTTGATATGATGGTAGTCACAGCAAGTGAGTTGGCAGCAGCTTGAGTCAGCATGGGCCGTAGTCTACCTAAAGTCCTCAAAAAGTAGTAGGATTTGGCCACAACAGATCTACCATTGTTGCACATGGAGAGTTCTGTATCAATAAACAGCCCTAGGTCCCGCACACAGTCAGCAAAGGCTATGGAGGAGTCACCGACCTGCACATCACTAATGTCAATCTGCTCCCTTCTGACCCTGGGACCGCACAGTAATGCTTCTGTCTTGTCGTCATTGAGTTTAAGACGATTCCTGGTCATCCAGGCCTTCACAGCAACACAACAAGATTCAAGTCGTTGAAGCGCATTCCTAGCCACTGCTGGGTCGGGGGGAAAACTGTGCAGAATCTGTGTATCGTCCGCAAAGAACTGACGTCCCATCTGAAAGTGTTCAATTACCCGTCCAAGCTGTGAAGTATATACCGAAAATAATAATGGACCCAGAACGGATCCCTGTGGTACGAATCACACCAGAGGAACTGCCTTAGATCTTGCAGAGCCGACAATCACTCTCTGAGATCTATCGGCAAGATAGGAGTCAATCCACTGCAGCGCAGCGCCCTGGATACCAGCTTCTGATGACAGTCTCTGGAGCAGCAGGCGGTGGTTGATAGTGTCAAACGCACTACTCCGGTCAAGTAATACCAACAGCACTAAGTTGCCAGAGTTGACACTACAAAGAATGTCATTGGTCACACGAAGAAGAGCAGTTTCTGTGCTGAAGCCAGGACGATACGCTGACTGAAATTTATCTAGGCAGTCATGAGTAATAAAATGGGTCATAAGCTGCTCTGCGACAACCCTCTCAAGTAGCTTGGAAATATATGATAAATTTGACACTGGACGATAGTTTTTACAGTCAGAGGGATCCAGGTTTGCCTTTTTCAACAAGGGCTTCACAACGGCCTGTTTAAAACACCGTGGAACACAACCTGCTCTCAAACTGGCATTAATAATGTCCAAAATGACAGGAAATAGAATGTCTAGAAGTTGAATAATAAATTTAGTTGGTACAGGATCCACAGCACATGAAGTTTTTGTTGATCTTGCTACAAGTTTCCTCAAGTAGCTCTCATCAACAGACGTGAAATCAGTCAGCGGAACACCAGCAAATGGCATGGAATAGTCTTCCTCACACTCTGGCAACTCACAAGCTGCACTCTCAAGTCCAGCACTAATTTCCTTTATCTTATTAACAAAGAAGGAAGACAGCTGATCAGCAGCTGACTTGACATCCACCTCAGGAAGAACTGGACTAGTTCCGTTCTTACCCAACAAGCTGTTCACAATGTCAAAAGTCTTTCTGGGATTTCCACTCGCAGCCTCTAGCTGCTCCTGTACAAATAACGATTTAGCCTGTTTTACAGCACACACATATTTATTTCTGGCTAACTTATACAACTGTCTGTCAATCTCAAGTTTGGTCTTCCTCCACTTTTTCTCTGCCAACTGTCTTTGTTTCTTGGCTTCACTCACCCCCTCATAAAACCACGCACAATCTGGTCTGTCTACAACAATTTTGCTAACTGCAGGCGCATGCTTATCAAGCAGCTGTAATAAAGTCTGATTATATAATTCTGCTAACTCATCAACATCTGTGGGAGGATCTAATAACAACTTTGACTGAAGCAGGTCTTCTCTGAAAGCGTTCAGGTCAATCTTTTTCAAATTTCTACACAAAACATATATCTTTTTACGCCTTGGTCGAGAGAGATCAGTCACCAAGGACTGCACAAAATGGTCTGAAATAAAAAAATCCTCTACAACAGCTGACTTGACCAGTGACTCTGATGGTGCACGAGTGATAACCCAGTCAAGAATGTGTCCAAGTCTATGAGTTGGTTTTTCAATCAGCTGACAAAGACCACGGCTGTCTAAAGCCTCAATCAACCGCTTCACATCACTATCTTGAGGTCTATCAAAATGAAAATTTACATCCCCCAAAATAAGAAACTTCTCCTTTGTAAGTAAACTGTCCAGCAGCATGGCAAACTCCTCATGAAACAGAGTATCTGAAAGCTGATTCCTTTTAGATGGAGGAGGTCTATATAAACAAATGATCTCTAATGTCTGCTTGGCTAATGTCAGTCTTGCTGTTATGTACTCAAAGGACCTGTACTGTGTTTGTCTCTTCAGCACTGTAAATCTCAGGTGTAGTTTAAATAAGACACCAACTCCACCCCCACTCCTACCATTCGTATAGCAAACGTATAGCCCTGTGGTGTAAGGTCTTTGATTACTGATTCATCACCACTCTCCTTTAACCATGTCTCTGACAAGTAAAGTCATTTTCCAGCACTAAATCATGAATGTCCACAGCTTTGTTGCAGACTGATTGTACATTTAAATTACCAACACATAAACTTGTCAAATTTTTCTTTGCTACTGAAAGTCCCTCACTTTTAGGCAAAGAAAAATTCTCATTAAAATTAAGGTCACAATTCTGTTTCCCACCAATTGTACTTCGTTTGGTGCTGAGGGAAACTGGGCAGTCTCGTGTTCTCATACGACCATGTTGATTTCGTCGGTTTTGTTTCCAGCTGGTGTTACGGCTGATGACATTAACTGGTTCATTCTCATCGCGCCGATGCTGATGTGTGGTGGAAACATGATTCACCAGAGAGTTGACAATACTCAGCGAAGCTTTCACAATACCCGAATCAGTCTCTTTTTAAAGTGTGTAGTCGCAATATATGTTGCCAGACTGTAGCGTTTTACAAGAAAGAAAAGTAAATTTCTTCATATCAAACCCAAAATAAAAAATACTACTCATGTATCTTCAATACGGCAAGATGGTTTTGCTGTTTGATAATTTATGATTTATATTAAACCAGGTATGAAAATGTCCAGAGAAGTGAAGTCAGGAAGACGTCAAACGTCACAACCATCCGAAGTGTTCGAGCAGAAGTCTGAGAAAATATGATTGCAACAAACGGCGGCAATGCATGAAAAGATCGAACAGAATATTCCTCCAAACAGTCTAAGAAAATTTCGTTCAAGAGTCGATATCATGCAGGGATTGTGAGTGTTTGGTACGCTAACTAGAAACCTAAAATCACTGCAACCAAGCTTAGTTCCGTAGCTTTGCTGTCTTTTACGAAACAGATGTGGATTTTGTCGAAGATGTAAGACTTTCGATTTTTTGATTTATCAGTTTTTTTGTTTTGTTTTTATTTTGTTTTTTTGTTAAGCAACAGTACAATTTCAGCATCATATCAACATTATCCTAGCTGTGAATCCTCCAGAAATGGTTGCTAGGCAGTCTTTAAGTCCGACTGCTGACATCCCCCGCCCCCTACCAAAAAAAAAAAAAAAAAAAAAAAAAAGATTTTTCCAATAGAGCGACTAAAGCAAACAAAGCCCGTTTGTTACAAAATATCAACTCGTAATAGACCAGTATCCTCTTTCGAAGCTGCAATATTTTGCCTACGCACTGAATCAATAATTCTGGAGATACCGTGAAATGTTTATTTTCGGGGGAAAAAATCATTAAAGCGTACGACCACTGAAAAAAGCTTAATGCCGTAGAGAATAAATGAAGACAAAAAATAACTCAATATAAGTAGGCCTATATAGTATACAAACAATTAACGCAACCGTACTACTTTATTACTATATATATTGTGTAAACTCGTTTATTAGGACTTTTTTATTTTTAAAGAAACGCAATAGCCGAAAGTAAGATCGCCAGTCGTCATGCACCAATTTATTTATTTTATTATCATTATTATTTTTTTGGGGGGCAGTAATGCGACGAGCAAACTAGATACCGATCTATGGTATATTCTTCGCTGTAAACAGCCAGCATTTGCTTGCAAAGGAGGCTCGCAAATATGAGACTGTACGGTCTGGCATCTTTGGGTTTGATCTTATTTTCAAGGTTTGGTGGGCATTAGCGCTGACTTCTTTTTCTTTGTTTTTTAAGAGAACGGAAAAACTGTTCACGTGCACTTTCCCTAAAGCCGCAAGAACCTTTCATCTTTTTCGCCCTTCGGTCTGCAGACTGATGGTATATTTTACCTACGGAGATGACCGTTAACTTCAGTCACCATTGTCTGCGGCCAAAATCGATTTTGTCCCGGCTGTCCCGCAGTATTCAGCCCTACTCCACTCAACATGCACGAAACAAAATAATCTTGGTGGTGGTTTTCTAAAATCGAATTTTGCCAGATCCTATAGTTTGATGAAGTACTATATCATTTATAACTACAGACAAATACTGTATTACAGAACTGTATAACTGTAAAAACAGTGTAAAGTGCAACTTGAAATATGCGTTTTAACTCTTTGCCGCCTCTATATTTCCCCGTTTTGGTTGCTCACGCGTGCATTTCGATGTTGATAGCGTGTACTTCCGTTTATTTGCCCCTTGGAAGACTAAAGACAAAATTAGACACCTCTATCATTAAAACAAATAGTAACACAAATCCTTACAAGCAATTAAGCTTCTAAAAACGAGGAGCTATAAGCACTGCATGGTAATAAAATTTCTAAAGCCCAGTTCTTCCATGGGAAGATTTAATATTTACTTTTCGCCGTCTTGAGAAGCTAGGACACACTGATCTGTATTAACTGCATCAAGCTTGTAGACTAGTTTAATCCTTTTCAATGTATTAGTAAAAATAAATTTTTTAAAGTGAGAAATCGGTAAATTGTTTTTTTTTTCTACAGAAGCAGGCTAGGTAAGTAGCAAAAGTCTGGAGTGTTGTGAAAATCATACAGAAATCAACCCCCCGAAAATGAGGCTGCCATTTTAATGAACACATACACACTTGCAATGCAACTCATGTAGAATTACATCATATTTGTAATAGGAAAACTGAGAATATGGTTGACCCACAGTTACTGAATGCTTACCTTGCTTCTGTTTGGTTTTAGGCTTCTTGAAGTCCAGCAGTGACATCCTTTTTTTTGAATTTTTGCTTGGAAGCATCGAGCTTCCAAATGCTTGGGAAGCCTTTTTTGAGAGTTTCTTCACTGTCTGCTTGTCACTCAAGGATTTTTTCTGCTTTTGGAGTTTCTTACGCTCACTCTCTTTATGCCCAGATTCTGGCTCATTTAGAGAGTACAGAATATTGTCATCATCACTATCAAAATCATCTTCACTGACTGTACTATTGTTATTTCCTGTTATATGTTTGGATTTGTGGACTGTTTTATATATTGGTATTTTCTCCTTTGAATGTAATGCTTGCACTGTCTGCTCTGTATTATCAACACTTGGTGTCATCTCATTCACAGCATTATCAACAACAAAATTAGCTATATTGTCAGTGCTATGATTGTTCATATTCTTTTTTGATTTGGAATATTTTTTAGCAAGACTTCCTGTCTTGGGAATTTCTAGTTTTTGTTTCTTTTCTTTTGTGTCACCTTTTTTCCCAGCACTTACAAATTCTAACTGTCGTTTTAATGGTGAAAGAATTTCCTTTTTCTTCTTGTAAGAAGAATGGAGCTGTCCCTCTCTCTTTGTGCCAGTCTTTTTCTCAGTTATTGAAGTTGTTTTCTTTGAGAATGATATTGCAGTGTTCTTTTTCGGGCCATCCATTTTTTTCAGTGTTTTGCTTTGCTTTAACAATGGTGCCACTATGCCAAGTTTTTTCGGCCTAGCTTTAAGTTCTTTAATTTTATGCCTTTTGTTCTGGGCTGCATTTCTGATTGTTGAATCATTAGAAAGTCGTTGAGTACTGGATTTGTTGGATAGTTCCCTGCTCTTCTTTAGAAGTTTTGCAGCTACGGAAGATGACTTTATACATTTTTGTCTCCTTTCAAAATCAATAAATGCCATACAACATGTTTTCAGATTAGTTGCTGGTTCCCATGTATCATATTCTGGTCCAAAATTTTTCCATCGAACTAGATACATTAGTTTTTTATTCTCCACTTTTTTCTTCAACAGTTTTTCCACCTGAAAAATGCAATGTTTTAGTAATTATACAATAAACTATCTAAAAAATATGTCAAGTGATCATATAAGAAAAATCTTACTTATTCAAACAGAAAATGGTGTAACTGTTAAAATTTAAAGCACCGGAGACATTTCCATCATTGTTAAGGACATTGATGTCTTCGATCACTTAAGCATCAGTCTTTTGTAGAAAGAAATTTTAATTACTATGAAAAATGATAAAATAATATTGATTGGTCCCCAGAAAATAGACCTGCTAAAGGCAAGTCCGAGTGCAAAACAAAAGGTAAGGGCGTTCCATTACTGGGACCCGTCTAAAATCTTGCTCTTTGACGATGATTACCAGGGTCGATCACCGCTGCGATGGCGCGGCAACCGCAATGCAAACCTGTGGTATAGTGCAAGCGGTCGTCTGCTTCGGGCAAACAAAGGATCGCACTTGGTGACTGCTTAAAAAGAATTGAGAATCTACTAAATAAAAGAACTAAAGTTCTCTAAACTACAAATAAATAAAAGTATCTATCATGACTGTAGTTTAGGATGATGAAAAACGTTTACCTCATAGTATTTTGAGTCCGCCATTGTACAATACCTGTATGGGAGATAACTGACACCAAGCACTTCCGGTTCAAAAGCAACCAAAATGCTACTTCGAACTGTTCGCCAGGCGACTTTTCTCAGCAGGTGAACACCTAATTTTTCTTCCTTAAGTAGCTGATAAATACAGCGTAAGAAATAGTCGTAAGTAAGTCACAACATGTGTTGTATCATGCGAATTATCTAAAAAGAAAATAACAAAGGATCAATCGAAGAACCTTTACACTTTGCAGTGGACGTCTGCCAGTGTTCTTGATTCGATGGACTTTGAACGGCATACTCCAAAGTGTTCGTAATATTTCTCGCTATGGGTTGAGATGCACACTGATCGCTATTTTCCTTTTTAAATAAACAGAGGAGTTGGTGCTCAACTGTGTGAATTCCACCAGAGCGTTGTATATAGAACGCCAGCTCATGATGTGGCATTTGAAGCGGCCAAAAATAGGCTGAACACGTTGAAGGAAGAACCAGGGAACGACGTTAAACTGCAGATTTACGCATTGTTCAAGCAGGTTTGTTGGACTTCACCAACATGCAGTCTGAAAGAGCAAGGGCATAATACTTTTGCTGCTATTTTTCCACTATCTAAAAACATTAACGTGTTATGTGTACACTTCTCATATATTTATGAAATTGTGAACGCTGTATCCTGTATCCTAACTATTTACAGTTGTCAAAATGGTTCAGTGTTATTGTCATCACAAAGCATTACATTTAGTCACATTAGATGCTATTTTCTCTAACCACTTTTAAGTCCAAACTTGAGACGCATTTTTTCAGAACAGAGACTTCACTGCGACCCTGTCCTGACCATAAGCGTGCATAATGTGTCTGTATTTACTTTGTGTATGGATTGGTATGTCTGTTGTAGCAGTGAGCGTGTCTGGTAAATGCGAATATGGGTGCATGGTATTATAGATTCGGTTTATGTGGATATCTGTCACTTCTGTAAAGCGCTTTGAGCAAGTCATTGGAAAAGTGCTATAAAAATGTTCATTATTATTATTACTTTACTTTTGTTTCCCATTTTAATATCAGGCATCCAAAGGAAAGTGTGATGCTCCAAAGCCTGGTGCATTTGATTTTGTTGGTAAGGCAAAGTGGGAAGCTTGGAATGCACTTGGCAGTATGTCGCAGGTAGGATAACTTACGTTTTTTTGTGTGTGATAAAGTATGGTCATGTGCCCATCTGTATATTTCTCTCCCCTTATATCTTTTGTTCTTTTTCTTCCTTCTCTCACACACAGACACTGTTCAGCATGAATAGGTGGATAAGTGGGTGGTTATTATGTATGCATGTATGCAAGTGTGCATATGCAAGCATGTGAGGATCAGTGGGAACATTTGCATTATATTTTAAGATCTATAATCAGTTACACTTTACTTTGAATTTCATAAATTTATTTATAAATTATGTAGTATCTGTTCTCATTTTGCCTAAAGCTAGTGTGCAAAAATTTAACGGTTGAATTTATCATACTTTTTTGTGATGCAGAATTCCATTTCATGTTTACTTTTTAGGATGATGCTCAGCAAAAATATATTCAGCTCATCAATGAACTGACTGCAGCAGAAGATGTGACGCCAAATCCACAGGCAGCTAATGCAGACAGATATCCAGGTCTTCAAATCACAAAAGAGAATAAAGTTCTCCGTATCTTACTGAACAGGCCAGATAAAAAAAATGCTCTGACCTGGCAGGTGAGACTGCATTTTGCAGTCTTAGGGTGGGTTTCTTGAGAGTTCATATCCATATAATTGCCTGCTATTTAATGGCAGAAACTGGCATTTTATAGAAAGCAGATATAAATGTTTGTGCAGCCCATCCCTGATCTTGATTGCATCTTTCTATGCCTTTTTCTAAGTGTCCATGTGATCTTTTTGTGAGTTCAAGTGTTAGACATATGCTTACTTTTCTGTGTGGATAAAATTATGTAGATATACTCACATGCTTGTTTGTGCATACTTACTCTTGCACGAATAATTTGTGTACATATTGAAAAAGTCGAGATGTTACAATTTACACCACATGTTATTGCTGACTTGCATGTTGCAGATGTATAACAATATAGCTGAGATTCTGGGACAAGCTGCAGAAGATAAGAATATTGCAGTGGCTGTTATAACAGGTAATGCTAGCATCTCCAGTTTTGCCAAAATTGGGAGATCTTTTTTCAAATAGCTCTGTTTGCTTTGAAATGTGAAAGATGGGAAAGAACATTTGTTAAGTTTCTTAACTGGTACAATGCACTAATGAGTTTTAAAATGTTGATCGCTAGAGTTGATCTCTAGCCATTTCAGCTATTGGTTTGTTCCAAAGGTCACATAACCACTGATTGAGGTAAATTAGTTTATCAACATAAGGCCTTTGTTAGGATTATTATAAGGTTTCAGAAACAATTTATACTAATGCATAGGTAGTAAGTCATTCAAATTTTTATATATATATATATATGATCCAAATTATGTCACTCCAAAGACCACTTTAAGCATTTGGCTGGAGTTTATGCATGTGAGGGACACAAGCACACTCCTTTTGCTAACATGAAGACATTTACAGTGGATAGAGAATACAATTTATATCAGTCGTCGCCATTTTTCACTAGGTGCGGGTGACTACTATTGTAGTGGTAATGACCTTGCAAATTTTACAAATGTGACACCTGAGCAGGTTCCAGAAATGGCTCGAAAGGGAAAAGTTGTTCTTGAGTAAGTACTTAATTAATTTAAAAAAATAAAATAAAATTGTTGTATATGTCTTCACAGCTTATTTGAACATTTCACAAAAGACACAATGAGCAAAATGTCTTATGGGCATTTCTTTATAGGAGTTGTGAAAATAAATTATCCATGCCTTCTAAATTTTGGAATTACGGAATATTATTAGGCCGTATTCAAATTTGAATCATCATGACAAACCATAACTTTAACATCTATGTGTATACCCCATCATTGTGGGAGGGCAACCATTTACACAGTTCATTAGCAGGAGGGTTTTATGAGAAAATGCATTCACAGTTTTGAGGCAACACTCTTTAAAAATAAAAGAATTTGTTTAAACATTGGATTGGCTAGCTTGACACTTACATGAAGCTTCATTTAGATTCACACTGACGGGTCAAAAATAATGAGCCAGATCAACTAACAGGTTAGATTCATGCCTAGTTTAATGCCTATGTTCATAAATATTGCTTTTGGATTGTATTAAAAACTATTCCTGGTTATTAAGTTTTAACATTTAATTGTTGTTTTTATCTTATTTTCTATAGGAATTATGTAAAGTCCTACATTGACTTTTCCAAGCCACTTATAGCCTTGGTGAATGGACCTGCAGTGGGCATATCTGTTACTGTGTTGGGCTTATTTGATGCAGTGTACTGTACAGACAGGGTGAGCATTTTCCTATAGGGATGTTTTTTTCATTCTTCAAATATTATCCACACAGACAGTACCATTATGTAAACAACAGAAGAGTTTATTATTTTCTAATGGCAAAATAAACTTTTGTGTTTTGTTGCTTGAAGACACTATCTACTTTTATTTTCCTAAATAGCTAGAAATAATAGCAGCAAGATATTATCAATCGTCTTTAGAAATTGTTACACAGGAAAAAATGAATGAATATAAAAGTGTCAGAAGAAAAGTTCTGAACACCCCATGAAAAAAACTTGTATGGGAAAGTTGTTTGGTTTTAAAACAGCCATGCATATATAATGTTTACTATTATTTGTTTTGTTTTTGTTTTCGTATTTTTTGAGCAGGCAACATTCCACACACCCTTCTCTCAGCTAGGCCAGTCTCCAGAGGGCTGCTCATCATACATTTTCCCCAAAATAATGGGACAGGCCAAGGTAAGATTCAATTTTGTATTGATTTTATTTGTTGCTTGAAAATTTGAAAGCTTTCAGTTATAAAGACCTTGCTAAAAAGGGTGCAACTCCGGGAGGGCTCTGGATGCCATAGGTTGTTATAGACGCAATGATATACAACCCAAAACCAGAATAGGAGGTCAGGAAGCTAGCGAAGTTGGTGATGTTGGGAAGGCTAGTGTTAGAAATATTTAATATCCCTTACTCTGACCCAAACCCATACCTGCACTCAAACCTTAACCCTAGGCCCCTTTACCTGTTTTTGAAAAAATTTCATGGGGTCGTTAGACCTGCCAAAGCACCAGGGACTTCACCAAGCACTTTCCTGTTTAAACGATATAGTTGTGGGGATCGCTTTCCTGTACAGTCCCTGTGCTGTCATGTCTGTTGTGTGGGATGACATCATAGAAGTATACGTGTTAAGAAGATTACGTGTTTTCACCATGGTTTGTGGTGCAGGCGGGAGAGCTGCTGTTTTTCAACAAGAAGATCACTGCACAGGAGGCTCTGGAGCGAAACCTGGTAACGAAGGTGTTTCCGGAAGATGTTTTTAAGAAGGAGACGGACGCTTTGGTGGCCTACTACAGTAGTTTGCCTCCAAAGGTGTGTCTTTACGTGAATTAGGAATAGATGTGTTTTCGTGCGTGCATGCATGTGTGCGCTCGCGCGTATATGATGTCTTTTGTGGGCTCACACCTCACACGACCATGCCAAGAACAAAAAGCTACAGTTTGGATGACTACAGAAGAATCTCTTCTTGCTTTCTCTAATTTCTTTTATATTTTTCTGACTGTCGCAGAGTCTGCAGTTCTCCAAGATACTGACGCGCTTCGCGGAGCGCGAGTTGTTGCACCGTGTTAACGAGGCAGAGTGTGATCGACTGGTTGAGCGCTGGCAGTCTGAAGACTGCATTAACGCCATCATGTCCTTCTTCTCCCGAAAATCCAACCTCTGATCAAATGTTCCTCCCATACATCATTCTTATATATATATATATATATAATAAGTCCCTTTTCTTGTTGCAAGCGAAAAAGGACCAAAGTATTTTTTTTTTACAAAATAGTGCGTTTGACAGGTGATTGACATGGTATGTTAAGTCAGTAGCAGCACAACTAAAACTGTTAGCACTGTGATAAATTATACTTCCGCTGGCGTTTTCTTCTGTTTTCGTTCTGGCGTTGCAGATTCTTATCAAGGATTTTGTCTCATTACAAATTATGGAAGCTTTTCTTTAAACTTATGTTAATTTTGTATTGTTTTATTTTTACCGTAAAAATTACTTGGCGAAACCCTAGACCAGGATTTCTAAGTCATTTCTTGATTGGGCATGACTAGAGAAGGTGTTTCAAGATTGGAAGTTGTAAATTTGATAATCGTAGATGTGTTGTGATGTATGTCGCGCAGACGTGGGTGTGTTTGCATTACTTCAGTTTTGACGAAACATAAAGATGGCAGGAAAGTATTGGAGGTTTCGATCAACGTCATGACGAAAACAGTAATTCTAGGGGCGAATTGACATTGTATATTATAAGGGAAAGACCTTCTTGCTCTATTGTTGTTATTATTTGTCGTTAGAGAACATTTGTTCTTGTGTCAGCCGACCCACATATTGATGACTGCGCGCTTCTCGACTAACTCTCGTTTGCTGGAGGTAGGTCCTTTCATGATCTGGCCTGAGATATCGAGCGTTTTAAAGGCACTCCTCCGCATTAAACACACTTTAATAATGAGATCTGAATTTTGATGCCAATAATAAAACCGCTATGAAAATGGCAGCCTCTCACCTCCAATGGACAACTTATTTTCAGGTCTCTTCCAAAAAGGTATTTCAATGATGTTATTCACTTTGCTTGTGTAAGAATCGAGACGAAAGGTATTTTGTACATTGGCTTCAAATTCCAGCTGTAAATTGCCTGCTAAGAACACTCCTTTCAACTGAATTTTTTCCAGAATAGCCCATAACATTTCTACCTCGTCACTTTTAGAAAGGTGATGCCTCGAAAGTTTCGCGAAGTTTCTAATCTGACAAAACTGCAGAAGTACCTGTCAAAATCATTCCACGGGAAAAATTACGGCTTTTCTCCCGCTGTTATGCTAATTGCGTCGAAAGTTGAAAACTGGTTGTTTTTTTCCCCCCTGAATTTACGTCGATCTGGCTACAATGACACCCTAGGTGTCCATCGTCAGTTAAGTCAAGAAAAATAAAACCTGAAATGTTTCTCTCCGAGACTCATATCAGTTACACGAGAGTCAATACGACACTGTTTTCAACTGGTGGGTTCGCGGGCGATGAACAAGTGTCTGCTGCATCCACGTCTTTGAAGCTTGGTATATGTCATACTATGTAAATGTAGCAATCGGTATAGCAGGCAAATGCCAGTTGCCAGAATCGCGAAGAAGCAAGCAGACTTGCCAGATGTCATTATATTATGCCTGGACTGCGAGTCTGATGAAATTGTCATGATTGTGAAAGACGCTGATTGTTGTGATCGTGCGCAAGGCGGTCCGTGTCGCAAGAATTGTAGACGTGAAGTGTCGTAGTTCCGATTTGAGCGAGGACTGATTGCAAACTGACCAAAGTTATGTTTGTCACTTGCTCATCCCCTGAGCGATGTCTCACTTAAAGGTGACGCCAGACGGTGTTTTCTTGAAACAGTTTCAAAAACAGCAGTCTGACCCTTTTGCCAAACCTGCTTTAAAGTTGAATCTTCGACTGTTGAAAGCAGGCTGGCTGTATGCGATTTGTCACACCTTGAAAATGTATGACCGCTTTCTCGTAGTATTTCCCCCCCCCCAAAAAAAAAAAAAATCCACGAAAGAACACACACATTCAACCGACTCTGACGACAGTGTACAGTATATAGTGTTATTTGTAAAGACCAAGATTCTCACAGCAGACGAAAATGCCTTCCAATCTACTTCACATTCATGTAAGATGCGTGTTGCAGCATCAGGCATCGATTCCCAAATAACAGTCGGAGGGGAGATCCTTATGTGTAAGAATTAGCATTGTTGCACCAATCAATATAGTTGGCAGTAGTTGACTAGTCTGCCTGCTCATCTTTCTCTGCAGATTTTTGACACTCTCCTTCCTTTGTTTGTTGACCGAGTCCTCTTTGTGTTTTCTATGTTTCTTTTTTTACTTATCTGCGTAGTTGCTGTTCCTTTCGTCCTTTGTATGCTGTCCATGTCAGGTTTTTGTCTTAATCGTTGAGAGCATGCTCCTTCGTGAAGTGATTATGCGCTATATAAATCACACGTTTATTATTACTATTATGTCAATAAATATCCCAGAGCTGGTGCACAATAAAATATCATTACAGGAACGAGTCCTTGCAGAGGCAACAAAAAAACTGCAGAGCTATGTTTCTCATAATGCTTTTAAATTTCATTAAGATGCCTTTGCAACCGACCCACTTTACAGACTAGACAGAAAACAGATGACCATCATGAGATTCAGGACAGGTCTCTCGAGACTAAGACATCCTATGTTTAACCAAGTTCCGCATTGGACAGTGCCCAGAGTGCCCCTGCGGCACGGCCCCAATGGCAGTGACCCACTTCCTGCGATACTGTCTAATTTACCACAACCTAAGAGCTGAGATATAGATTGCTGACACACCGATGGAACGAACAAATCTTAGGATCGCTGTGATGTTAACAGCTAGGGTGCAGCATACTTTGTCAACGCCTCTAAAATTTCTGTCAGCGTTCGAAGAAGAATCTTAGAAAAAACTACAAATACAAAATATAAAATTACAAAATTTACGACCCCACCCACACACACAGAATTTTTTTAGCACTAAGAGCAGTCATTCCATATATCATTTAATTTAATTTGCAGACAAAGAAATAAGTTAGATATTGTTTTTATCGTTTATTTAGACTTTATTTATTTATAAAAAGCACTTAATAAGACAAACCGTGCCGGACTCAGCCTAAACTACGCTTCGCTTTCGTGTTTTGCTTTCTTCTGCTGCCCACTGTCTAAAATTGCTACTTTGGCAAGAGTAGGAAAATGTGAAAGCGGTTTTGGTCTACTCAGAACTTGTGTGAAGTTAAGTGTCTGAGAACGCAAAGAATGTCCCCCAAAATGGATGCAGTCACTAGTCCTACCCCTTCCAAAAAAAAAGGAAACAGCAAACCGTGCCAGCAAGAATCTCCAGCTAAGTTCCGCGCTGCACACATTTTCGACATCAAAGGCTAAGAATTTTCTTAGCTTAACCACACTCTTAACGTAAGTTAACCCAAGTTAAGACTCTCTCTACAACGCAGTTCCATATGAGATGAGAGTGCAGCGGGGGTGGAATTGGGGGGAATTGGTATTTTACACTGAGCCAGCAACTAAGGCTATATCACAGCATGGCAGCCTGGCCTGTAAACAGATTTCACATGCAGAGAAAGAACACCGTGCCCGAGACGTGATCTGAACCCTGGACAACCAATTCTCACAGGCGCTAGCCGTGGCGCCATCGGACCGCCCAGGAAAGTGCAGGATTAGCTGACCAACTCGATCAGATAAGTATTTAAAAAAAAAATCAATCGCCCTTTTCAATCCCATTGTTTTCCAAGCTCTCCATTAAGTAACTTTTGGTCTGCAAGAAATTATGAGTTAACTTCCTGCGACCACCGCTTGACGAAAACTGCCCCTGTACAGCGCTTCTGGAAGGAAGTATGATCTGAACGCACCATGAACAACCGTAAAGCCAGGAAAAACAACGAGCTAAGAGTACAAAATATGTTTATGTAGAAAATATGGAATAAATAACTCTTACCATTCTCTTGTAACTGGAGCTCGCTTGTACAGCTCAATGCAAACGCAACTGAATCAAAGAAAAATTATTTACCCAAGTTCCGCGCTGTACACATTAAGACAACACAATAAATCAATTTCTGGCGCTCATAGGCTTATGTTAGTTACTACAGTATACATGCGATGAAATTTAACGCGGAAACGTAAAAATCGGGATGTCGAAGGATGTGAAGATTCCAGAGCCGAATACTGCAGGTGTCAAAGGTCACAATAGGTAAATGCCACAAACTCACAAATCGGTATTTGTATATCAGTATATCATTGGATTTCAGATGAAACCGGACAGCTACTATGCAGATTTGTTAAGCATAAAAAAAGTCACAGACATCGTATTCAAAGCTCATTTGAAATGCTGGTCACCCCAGCAGAAGTAAGGTCATATGAGAAACTTCCAGTTTTTAGTGTATTTCTTGAGCACATTTACTGACATTTTCTGTGTAGCGAATAGCAGCGTGTGTTGTAAAGTGATGTTCATGGTGATCAGGATAAAATAACAATTAGTTGGAAAAAAAAATAAAAGGCCGGAAGCTGTTACGTGATCGGTCTGCGGAATGAGCTTGGTTGCTGTAGGACATGATGATAAAGACAGAAAATTGAAATCAGCTTCATTCGATCTGCGCGCGGGGAGTAAGTGCGACTCAAGGGCACCTTTAGACTGCACGGAGTCAGTCGCTCGACACTTTATACATAGACAAAATATGTCAGTCTATAAACGACATTCGCAAGCCCCCCCCCCCTTATACTGGTGCACGAGATAATCCTACCCACGAGACTGTCACTGCTTAATTTCCACAATTTGTAGAAGCATTGTGGGAGGATAGGCCTGGATGGCTGTCTGATGATGCTGAATGATTTGATAAA
Source organism: Marisa cornuarietis (assembly GCA_004794655.1). Classification (NCBI taxonomy): domain Eukaryota; kingdom Metazoa; phylum Mollusca; class Gastropoda; order Architaenioglossa; family Ampullariidae; genus Marisa; species Marisa cornuarietis. Next base: position 11,789,889 of record SMMW01000003.1, on the reverse strand, counting down.
ACTTCTCTTGTCTTCCACGGAAAATAGCGAAATTGTTATACTGCAGGAAAATGATAAGCAAGAAAGCACATTTTTTATTCTCAGTAAACTTTAGCAGTAGTTTCGGTTGTTACAAATGTGAAAAAGCAAATATTCTATTGTACATTATATATATATATATCTTCTTGCTTTATTATAGACATATCGACTGACCGACCAACCGACCGATTCAGTTTCATCCGCATATATTACGGCAGACCACAACATCCACTCGCAGTCACCATCGTTCAGACTCTGCATAATCATCTTTTCTAACTGCGGTGGTCACAACGTCGCTGATGTAAGAGCTGCAGGCGTCTTCCTGGCAAAACAAAATCGTATCGGAAATAACTTTCCTTAAATTTTCGCCTTTCGTTGCACAAAGTGGAGTTTCGTCCTCCCAGTGTCGTCACCCGCATACACACTACGAGTCACCCGCTGACACGCGCATTCGTTAACTCAACACAATCAACAAATGACCACTCTGGTGTAGAACGTCCCTCAGCGAGACAAATACTTATTAACCACAAGGTCACAAATTAAATACACAAAGAATATACAAAGTAATGCTCTAAACAAGGCAAAACATCAGTACTTAGACAACAAGCAGTTAGTGAAATATGGTAATTATCATTACAACATACCCTCAATGCTAGGTTTATCAGGAAAATACCTCACGTAAGAACATACATGTATACACAATGAGCAAATGTCTTGAATCAAGAAATATAACCTGTACACAAAAATGAATAAATGTCTTTGGAGTTCAGTGCTCTCAGCACATATACGTATAAATATTTTAATCTAACAACGAAGTCAGAATGGGTAGCACACCCATTATCACCGCCGGTGGAGGGATAAAACACTCCGTCTTCCTGCGCTTGCTTAAAATTTCCTAGATAAGTATAGACTGGGACTAAACCTCAGAAACTGCCTCAACCCACCTAAAGAACTATGGAACAGTATACTGTCACTAGTAGTAGTAATACCAACAAGCCACCCAAACTCTAGGTCTAATATAAAATAAGAATAGGGGTAAACAGGATAACAGCCATCCACACTGGAAAAATAAAATAAAATAATTTTAAAAGAAAAATTGAGGAAGAGCAATACATGGAACCCAACAAAGAAACACAACACACCACCACGGTACACGTGGCAGGAGGCAGGTCCCCTAAACACTGGCAACAAACGGCACCAGCACCAGCAGCAGCAGGAGGAAAGAGGGCAGCAGCACTGTAACGACCCATGCAAACTTGGCAGATCAACAATGGATAAAGAGGGCACAAATACAGTACACCACCCATGCAGACTTGGAAAACCTAAACAACAAAAATAGAGGGCACGTACAAAAGTGAAACCACGCATCATGCAGCACAAAACAACCCTTTCCCCACATCTCCCCATCCCCCATACCCTCACCCCCAACACCCACACTCCCCAAAGACCCCATCCCCCACAGTGCGAAATCACCGAGAGGTGGAAGCACTTTTCCTTTCAAAGTCAACAAAAAGCGTGCCCACTCTAAACTTGAGGTTCAAACAAAGTCCTCCAATTACCCTCAAAGTTCTGGTTATCTTTTTAAAATTTAACAATTCCTCCCGTTGGAGCTTTAAAAGAAGGTCACCCCGGTGCTTCACACTACCTCAAAAAAGGTCTTACTTCGTTTGGGTTGTTCGTCTGGTGTAAAATCATCGGAAGATGCCTCTGCCTCACGTCAGTGGACCTCCGGAAAGTATGGATATCGTCTGTAGGATATCGCACCACGCAAGTCAGTCATTCAGCTTCGCTGTATCGGATGATCCTCCCCACCTTGGAGATACGCGGACACCCTTTCACTCGTCTTTGCCGAACCACAGGCCGTCTATACGTCCGCTCCAGCCGTCAAAACCCGTAGTTTCCCACAGCCTTCCTCGCTCTCGGCGGAGTCCCTCAGTCTACGTCAGGAAATTTCTCAGACGCCTGCCTCCTAATTCAGCAAATGTTCTTTCTGTACTGTGCTGGTAGTAGAACCACAGCCCTCGGCTTGAATACCAGTAAGTACTGTGACAACTCTTGTCACTAAACAGCGCTCTCTCTAGCGCCTCACGTCGACATACACTATGACGACTGGTAGGCTTGAATGAAGACTGAACACCCGTCAGTGACAGCACACAGCTAGCAGCAACGCCCCAAGATTGCTGGAATATCGATTGACCAAATCGAGCATTATCCTACTTGCTATGGTCGGGTCTAATATACCCACCCTTGTTTACGTCGCCACAAGGTGAGCTCAGCCCGTACCGCACATAAAATTCTAAAATATCTGAAACCTCAATTTTTCATGATCCTCGCGTGACAGCGACAAAAAAACAAGACACCCTAACCATGTGGACAGATGGTGAGCTCTACTCGGATCGCACGTGAAATAAAGTAAAAACCGAGACTTTCAATTTCCCGTGATCTCCAGCGTGGCAGTGTCAAACCAAAGCACACCTGTGCGTCGAACAAAAAATTACAATACCCTACTGCCGTACCCCCTTGTACGCTACAGTCGTGGACCTCACCTGGGGCCTCTGGTAAAATATCGAGTCACCCGTGTCCGCATGTGAACACACCACCCCAAAACCAATCATCACCTACTCACTTTCTCAAGCTCCACCAACAATAAAAAGTTATAAATAAATCATTGCTACCGTTGTCGTTAGTTCAGAAGAGGCTGTGAGGAGTATAATTATAGAAGTGATGAAATATTTTGCATTGACATTTGCAGACAGTAAATCGGGTGGCGCTGTGAATTGGCAACGATGGATTATAAAAGCCCTATTCTTTCCATCAGATTCACTTTGGCGCTGCGACATCGTTATTTCATTCTGATGCTGATGCGTCATCCCAGTCACACCTTTGATGTTAGTATCGATGGTTTAATAGAAATGCCGTTCACTCGAAAGACATGGCATTTGAAGAACAAACACTGAGTCATTTACTGACCACATAAAAGTAGACCCTCTGGAGGCAAGACTGCACATATACACACACACAAAGGAAAAAAGAAGCGGATGTTCCACGAGAGCGCCTTTTTCTTGAAGGATAAAACAGGTCGGTTAGCGATGTGACGACGCGACAACCGCAACGCAGATCGGTGTCGTCTGCTTCAGGAAAACAAAGAATCGCACTTGGTAGCTATTTAAAAGAACTGGGAATCTACTAATGAAAAGAACTTACGTTATCTAAACTATAAATAATGAAAAACATTGACTCAAATATATGGGGAGAGAGGTGGGGAACCGGGAAAGGGGACTCGGGGAGGGAGTTGCAGCAGAGGGCGCATTTGACCTTCACCTCTGTAGCTATGATGGGCGGGGCTAAATAATAAATATGTGATGACCTTTGTATTTGCACCTCACGTGATTGCTTCTGTCCAATGGTGGTTTCCTTTTGTCGTGATGTCAGCTGAAGCGGATAATACAAAGTCGTCTGCTCTTGTGGGAAATAACAGCTTTGATAAGAGTGCATTAAGATTACAAACAGAAAGTGATGGGGGTGTGTTACTTCAAAAGAATTAATTATAAATAAAAGTGTGACGAGACCATTTATTCTTTTTGTCATAGAGCATTCTGGAGGTGTTTATATTTCCTTTGTAAATGTTGATTAGTTAAGAGATCACAAGTATATAATTTGTGAGGTATTGATAAGACATTACACACACACACACACACACACACACACAGAGAGTTCTAGAAAGTATTATCCGAAACACAGCTTATAGGGTACGTATTATAGAGCTGAGCATATCGAATAGAAAGCTGGAGCGTAGAGTACGTGGTGTGGTGTTAATGAACTGCCCTTAATTAATAATATAATAATAATAAGTGAGAATTTATAGAGCGCAATATTTAAGCCAAAGGCGGACTCATTGCGCTGAACAATATCACGAAATAGTCACAAAGACGTAGAACGAAGAACAATGCGAAGACTCGCTGCGTTCCGGCAGCAAAGGGAGATCACTGCAGATTTAACGGTAAGGATTCGAGAGAATAAAGGTTGGTGACATCAGGAGAATACTGAGAAGATATTGAGTAATCTTGAGAATATGAAGAAATTATTATCATGTAGAAACTGCAAAAGGGTGATCGTCACATCAGTTTATTCCCTACAACTCAAGGTCACTGCCAAAGCGAGTGAAGCACGGCGAAGTGGAATCCATCCAATAGATCCAAACAATTTGCACGTCAAAATAACATTATATAGAGTCCAGCTGTAAACCAGTAGAGGAATAAAATGCAGCAGAAATACATGTAAACACAAAGGTCCAACACTCTTATCCAAATAGAAGCAAGACCACAAAACATAAACAAAATCAAGGAGAGCCGATCCCCTCAGCTTGTTAGGCGAAGGGACAGAACTCTCTTTTAATTAATGAGCCTGGTGATAAGGGTTTTAGCTTTGTGGGGGACTGAACACTAGAAAACGGCACGAAATATTTGTAGCCGGACTGATCCGCTTTCCCGCTGAGGCTAACACTGCGGCCCGAGCGCCAGTCAGTCGATCCGTTCCTCTTTAGCGTTCCAGGGAGAGGACGGAAAGTAAAATATGTTAATGTGCTCATCTCTTATCTCCCCTATTAGCTCTTTCTTCTCCTTCACTCTGTGTGTGTGTGTGTGTGTGCATATGCAAGATTATGTGTGCATGTGCAGGCATGTGACAACATTTACTTTACATTTTAAAATTGATTAGTAACCACAAAATTTCTCCAAACTCATACATGATTTAGTGTATCCTCTCACTTTAAAGCTAATATAGAGTGTTTGAGATTCAACTTTTAAAGTTGCATTTGTCATACTTTCTGTGTTATACAATTTTATTTCATATGTTGACTCCTAATTAGGATAATGCTTAGCAAAAATGTATCCAGTTTGTTAATAATTAAGCTTGCTGCATCAGAGAAACCTGTGACTCCCAGCACACAGGCAGCTGAAACAAACAGCTATCAAGGTCTTCAAATGACTAAAGAGAATAAAGTGCTCCGTATCTTAAAAGATCAGATAAAAAGAATGCTTTTACCATGCAGGTGAGACTGGTTCTTGTACCATGTTGTGTTGCATGAGAGTTCATGTATTCCTTTTTATAACAATAAAAGTGCTTGTGTGAGCTGTTTAATGGCTGACAATGATTGTCAACTAGGTTGCATTGTATGATATGTAAAAGTTAGACATCAGAAGGCTGGAATCTGAAAAAAAGGAATCTGGATTTTATGCTCAAATCTGGAAATCCAGGTTTGGTGCCTTTTTTCATGCAAGTGCTTTCCAACATTTGAGTCAAATCTAAGACTAAGCAAACTCATTGTGAACTGAGCATTCCATGTTGTCTTATTTGGAAGTTTTGCCTGTCAGAATTGCCTAGCTAGTTGTGAAAATGTATATGCTTTTTGATGTTATTGAAAATGTGTTCATTGAAAGCTGAAGACAAGGTGGTATTGAAAACTGACATAAAGGCTGGAATGAAGAATTGATGGAGATGAGAGTGGATAAATGAAAGACAAGACAGAACTAATATTATGATGTGGTTTGAAGAAGTTCACACAGCTGGTATGTTTCTACCAGGTCTGTCAAATCATTAAGGTTGAATGCAAATCCTGTGGGGGAAAAAGAGACTCTTGCAGCATCATAATGTTACTAGCCACATTAAAACTGTGGAAATTGATTAATCTGAACTTGATACTAGTCTTTTATGTTTCCTGGTTTGAACACATTAGCCACAGGTATGAATTAATCAATAATGATTTATTTTGTCCTTGAATATTCCCATATCACGATGTGATTTCAGTGCATTGATAACTTAATTATAATAATAGCTGAATTTGTAGAGCACATTTTCCCATGTGGAGGCAAGCTCAATGCACTGGGAATGAACGACTACAAACAAACTGACAATCAAGCCTACATCAAAAGAACACAACTGTCAGCAAACAGGTGACATCATGACAAATATAACCAAAGTGTATAAAACAAGATATTAAGAACTAAGAATTAAGCAGAAGAGCTTAATTGGTTGATTTTGAAAGATATTAATTTCTAAAGAGGTAGTCTTTGAGGACTTAAAAGCTTTGAATATAGACACAGTCCAATGAGAAAAGGGCAGAGAATTCTAAACAGTAGGGCCGGAGAAGGAGTGTCTATCAAAGTTCTCTTCTGATGTATGGCACAGATAACAGGGCAACACAAGTAGACAGAGGAGACCGACTTGAGTGGTAAGGTGTCAGTAGACCAGACAGGTATTCTGGGTGAGGCCATCAAGACAAACGGTAGCACAGTGTGGTGATTATATAATCATCTTGAACCGGTAGTCAGCAGGGCTAGCAGAGGAGGGGTAGTAGCATGGTCTGCGTTTTGTTTGTGGAAGACAATATGAGCTGCATTAATGAGCCCTTTAAAGTTTGTCCAGAAGCCAGATAGGGAGATCAATGAGTAAAGAGTTGCAGTCATGTAAGGAGGACAGCACAAAAGCAGACATGAGCTTTTTAGTGGCAGGAAGGATAAAAAATGACTGATCCCATGAACCTTAATGAAGATGGGGTTGCAGACTGCATTGATGGGAAATTCATGAAACAGTGATGTGTCAATGATAACAACAAGATTTCTGAGATTCTGGGAAAGAGATGCTCACACATTAAGAGGAAAAAGGAACATAATAAAATCAGCATGTAGAGTCATGCACATAGCAAGCCATTAACTATTAGCAAAGTAAGTTTTGCATCTTTAATATTATATTTTTATGTAGTCAGATTCAATTTTATAAATGTTCACTGTTTAGAGACGAAGCCCCAAGACCTCCACTCCTCCAGTTTTCCATATTTACATTTTGAAAAACTTTCGCGTTTCTGTATGGGAAGGAGATACGATGCAAACCCACCCCAATCTTGACTGCGATCTTCCATTCCATTTTCTTTGTAGTCTTGCATGTGGTCTTTTTATGCAATGGAAAGATAAACACTTTAACATGAAAACATGAATGCATTATAAGACTGGAAATTGTAAACACTTGACGATCATCGATGTTTTGTGCTGTTTGTAATGAGATAATTATCTTCAATGATTCTGTGTATGTGTGTTTGTGTGTGTGTGAGTGGATATGGCTGGGTGGGTGCTTTCAAGTTTTCCCAAGATAAATTCATCAATGCACCTCTACTTTATGACAGTTTTTACCTTAAAAAAAATAAAACGAACGTAATCATTTTCTTGAAGTCTTGTGATATTTTCCTCAAACATAAAAATATCCAACCAAAGAAGATTTGTACATTGTCAGTCTTGAGGATGGTGGCGGGAAGGTATTCATGGGCTTAGTAAAATCACCAAAGGTCAACAATACATACCTCAGAATAGCGCATGTACTTTGTGTGAAGACATCGCTCAGTGGAAGAGCTGGGAAAATAGTGGGGTGGGTTGATAAGTTTTGCTTCCACTTACACAGAAAATGAACGAGAAAGATATTTTAATGGCATAATAGGAAAAATAGTAACATAAATTTTTTCCAAAGTTACATAATTATTTTTTTCTACAAATTAACCACACATTTCAATATACAGCATATCTGTAGTAGTTTTTGAAATCCGTCCTTAAACATCGGTGTTTCGTTTTTGAAACCATTTCTTTATTGCAGACTTCACCTCTTCGTCACAGCTGAAGTGCTGCGCCTAGAAGTGTTTCTTTAGTTTTGGGAACTGATGGAAATCAGGAGTCAGGTCTGAGCTATATATGGTAGATGCAACAGCACTGAAAATTCCAGGTATTGAATTGTGTCTTTTGTTGAAGACCGAACCTACGTCTAAACACAACCATTTCTATCTGCACTGAGTGAGAAATGAAAGTGTTTGTGTTCAAGTATGATGGAGGGGAGATATCATGCGACTACAAAGAGCCAGCTATATCCAGATATGGCTAAAAAAATTATTACAGTGGAGGGAAAACTTAACCTGCCCTCGCATGCTAATTAGACAAATTATGGTGTGACGAATTTGATCTTTATGTGCACGGTGATGTGTTTCTATGTCTCGAGAAGAGAAGGGGGATATTGACCCAGATTTAGGGAAATATATAGTATCCCGCATTGAGTTTTACTCCTACTCATTAGAAAAAAGATGTCCACCTCACCAGGCCTTTAAGAGGCAGCTTAAATCTGTTACATTTGTACGAAAAAGTATTTATCCTCATCTGCAACATGAAACATATTACAAAATAACACTCTGCTGGCGTCAGAATTGAGTTAGGAGATATTTTGCCCAGTTTCTTTAAATTCCAGTCAATAATTGCCCACTAAGAACATTCCTTTCAAGTGTAATTAGTCCAGGATAGAGATAATTTAAGGCTTCTTCTGCGTCACTTCCCGTAAGAAAGTGGACACGCGAAAGTATCGCGAAGCTTCTAATCTGACGAACTTGCATTCCACAAGAGAATTTAGGACATTCTTCCTGATGCTTGTTTGCTGTACCAAAAGTTGAAACCCTGCTTAATTTTTTCCAATGTATTTTTATTTGTTCTGGCTCCAATCACACCATAGCTAACATTCTGACAGAAAAAATTCAAATATTTCTTTCCAAGTCCCAGATTTGTCACAAATAGCAGTCAATACGATACTTTAATTTTTAATGGATGCCCCATGAATTTATTGAGTGCGATGAACTTTGTATGGCTTCTGCTTGTCGGAAAATCATTCGCTGGATTGATGAATTTGTCTTCTAGAACAAAGGAGTATGTATCAAAGCAGGAGTATGCTTACATCCCAAACCTAGGATGTCAACCTGGGATATAAAATCAGAGATTACATGAAAGTCTGTATAAGTCCTCGGAGGTATGGCGTCAGTTGGCAAACGATTTTTTCAGTTTAATAATGTACGCATTTTTTCCTCGTGAACATTTATGGACATTCTTTTGTATAGCGGATTGCGACGTATTTTGTAAAGAGATTAAAAAAAATAATCAAACAACTCATATAAAACTCGCGCGGAGACCTTGACTTTGACTTTTTTCAGTGTAGGCCAAGGCCCATAACTGAAGAGGGTGAACATAAAAACATAGAAAGCATAAAATGCATATTTACATAGATACGTTAACGAGCACATTTGGCATTCCAGTTCCAAATACATATAATAATAAATCCATCCATATTGTAACCTAGCTGATGCCTTGATTCATTTAAACTTTTGTAAATATTCATCTTTTGGTAAAGCACGAATGTATACATGTCTCTGAATGTATTTAGTGTAACACACACCAGCATGCATTCAAATATAATATATGGTCAGAGTTTATATAATAATACATAAAGTAGTATGTACTTACTACATGCCTAGCGTCTTAGGCCTGACAATGAATTAGAACAAGTTAAACATAATCATGACATCTTTCTATAAAACAGAATTTTACAATTAGCTGATGGAGTTTTTCACATTCATTGTACTATGTATATATAGCTCGCTAGACAATTTGTAATACTGCTTCGGTTATCTGACATAAGTATTGAAAAATGGGAAAAGGATGAGTAGCGCCAAAATTTGGAGGGGATGAATTTTTCCCGTAATCTAGTATATTGTGGAAAACATAATAAAAATGTCCTTCAGTTTATTGTGTTGTCAACTCACGCAGAGAGTGAGAGAGAAACAGAAACTGACGGAGGTAGACAGTGGGAAGAGGAGGAGGAAGTTCATATTGACATGGACAAAAAGAAAAAAAAAAGGTATGCATGGACTTATATTTTAGAATCAGGGGCTGCTGCATGATGGGTCCACTTACCCGAAGGAACGAGCTTGGATGCTGTAGGACATGACAGTGAAGATGGAAAGACTGACATCAGTGTCATCTGATCCGCGCGCGGGGAGCACGTGTGACCCAGGGGCGCCATCAGAATGCACTGAGCCAGTCATTGGGCATCGTAATCGTTGTCAATACGCGGAAACGTGAACTGGATTGGCTAGAATGGCTATCTGATGACGCTGATATATATAATTATATATAGATAGATATTGCCTAAAACCTATTTTGTCCTTCACAGGAGGACGCGAAAACGACGGAAATCTTTATACTGCAGGAAAATGATGTAGAAAAGTAACGTTTTGTATGCTTAGTAATCCCAACAGTTGGTTTCTTGTTGTGGATGCGAAGAAAAGCAAAAAGAAAAAAAAAATGAAAAAGAAAAACCGGCCGAGCAAACAAATCCAGTTTCTTCCGCAGACGTTACGGCTGACCACAACATCCACCATCATTTATACACTACACCATCATCTGCAGTCACCACAAACTCACAAAGACCTGGAATTTTGCAAGCAAAAGAAACTTGTATTGGAACTCTAGAATGTTCTTCACCTTCACGGCGGTCCTTGCATAAAGTTGATTTCAATTCTCACAACGCAACGTAATGGACCCCAACCTGAGAAATGTAATAAAAATATGAAGTCATGTCATATTCTCAGGTAGACATACCACGCTGTGCTGTTAAAAAAAAATAATCATCGCCCATTCAGTTACGTTTGCTCCAGTCCTCCGCCCACACGCAGCCTAAATAGGTCATTGCGCCATTTTGTTTTTAAAGAGAAGCGGGTGCTGCAGTTACAGGAGCGCTGAAATATTTGACGTTAATATTTGCAGACAGTAATTTGGGTGTGTTACGAATCGGTAACGGCGAATTATAGAAACCGTTCTCTTTGCCAGAGATTCATTTCGGCACTGCGCGATCGTAATTTCACCAGGTAGGCGCCCCGTGCCCCCCCCCTCCCCAAGCACGCGCTTGGTTTCATGAAGCAGGGAACGTGAACCTTCTCTTCCTGCTGTTGGTGCATTGCACGCTGGTACGGGACAGCCAGCCTCCTGGCTGCAGGGTATCGTTCAGGTAACTCTGCCACCCAAGACTACCAGCCCGCACTGGGTGTAATTTGTCTTCTGTCACGTCTGGACGTCGCTCAGCAACGTTAAACGGATTTATCCCTATAGTCCGTTACCTGGGGTTGTACGTGCGGCGCTAAGCTAGGGTCACGCGTGGGTTACATCTGGCAAGGTAGAGAGATGCTTAGAGTGAGTGGGCGTATTCGCATGTTTTTTAAAAATGAGAGGTACTGAGAAAGCTCCAGGGCATATATTCAGTATATATATATATATACTCGTGCATGTGTGCTTGTTCAAAAAGTCATTTCGGGAAAATTAAAATGTACAATAATAATAATAATAATAATAATAATAATAATAATAATAATACATCATTATATAACAAGTAGCTTGTATGGCTTCAACAAGAAGTACTTTCTATGACCCGTGACTGATCAATATGTATATGGATACTAACATCTGTCTGTGCTAAGATTGTATGTGGCGTCGCTTGAGGGAATAGATGGATAATAAGGGTTAAACAGAAAATCGCATTTAAAGAAACTTACTTTTAGAAAACAGGTCCTGGGTAATCAGGAATCGAAACGCAGAGATATTCCTATTTTACTATGAATGGCTGTATGATACATTGTTACTTCGTGATGAATTGTATGAAATTACTACAGTATGGTGAATGAGTCTGGTGAATGACTGTGAGTCTGTGAGACATTAGTACATTGTGACGAATGACTGAGGCACATTCCTATAGTGTGATGAATGACTGTAAGACATTCCTATAGTATGATGAATGACTGCAAGACATTACTATAGTGTGATGACTGTAAGACATTCCTATAGTGTGATGACTGTAAGACATTCCTATAGTCACAAGTGTGATGAATGACTGCAAAACATTACTATAGTGTGATGACTGTAAGACATTCCTATAGTATGATGAATGACTGCAAAACATTACTATAGTGTGATGACTGTAAGACATTCCTATAGTGTGATGAATGACTGCAAAACATTACTATAGTGTGATGACTGTAAGACATTCCTATAGTATGATGAATGACTGCAAAACATTACTATAGTGTGATGACTGTAAGACATTCCTATAGTGTGATGAATGACTGCAAAACATTACTATAGTGTGATGACTGTAAGACATTCCTATAGTATGATGAATGACTGCAAAACATTACTATAGTGTGATGACTGTAAGACATTCCTATAGTGGGATGAATGACTGCAAAATATTACTATAGTGTGATGAATGACTGCAAGACATTACTATAGTGTGATGAATGGCTGCAAGGCATTCCTATAGTGTTATAAATGACTGTAAGACATTCCTATATTGTGATGAATGACTGCAAAACATTACTATAGTGTGATGAATGACTGCAAGATGTTACTACAGTGTGAAGAATCGTGTAAGACATTACTACAGTGTGATGAATAACTTTTATTGGATCGACGAAAATTAACGATGTTAGCAAAAAAAGCAACAGAAACTCACGGGACGATATAAAACATTTAATGCACAGCATTTCGTTTGCTATATACAGGGAATGCACTGTTAGGGATGTTACGATCCATGTTTTTTACAACCACACGTCACTTACATACCGAAAAGAAAGTAGCTTATCGTATCTAAGCACTGGACAATCCGCTTATAAGCATGCCTGGCAATCCGACACATCAAATATTCTTGGGTCAATGGGTTTGTCAGACAAGTCACGTGAATACCGGATTGCATTCCAGCAGGGGCGTAACATGCTTAAGAACACATCATGTGTATGAATGAAGTTCACTGCATTTATACAGAACAATCAAGATAAAGAATTTCTGGGCTTTTGAGAATGAAGGTCACATCGAAAAGCAATTAAGAAAGAAATATGTAACATAAGGGTAAAAAAACTAAGAAAAAACATCTATTTAGTAACAAGTCGACAATGTCACATCAAGAAAGCTTATCGTGACTAAGTCCTACCGTCCTCCAGGCGCAACTATTATCTATAGAGAAGTTTTCGATAATCTATGTTCATATAACACAATATACAACAGTCTGGTGATTTTAAGCATTAGAAAACATGGACAGGTTATGTAAAAATGCTTAAATGATGTCAAATTTAAAATATTCACATATTATTAATAATAACAACATAAAAACAGCACTCTGTGCATGAAATGTCACGAGTCTACACTTAAAATTAACTGAAGAAAAAATAACCCTTTACAATTGTACTTAGAAAAATGTTTCTTTCATTATAATTAATTATTACAGGCAGTATCTCCTTGGGTCATCCTTTCCATCATCACAATCTGCTTGCTAGTGCTCTTTTTCTCATTGTTAGTGTTGTTGCCAGGTCTGACTGATTACTACCATGGATCACAGTGTTTACGATAAAAAGTCGGTGTTGTTGCCAGACTGATCGCCTACCTTACTTTGTAAAATTCAGGCATTTGTGAGAACTACGGCAGGTCGAGTGCGATGAAAAAAAAACCGACTTGAAAGAGTACATCATAAAACATCCGCTTTCTTTCTAACATCGCCCGTTACTTTCTAATTTTGTTTTTACAAATTCTTGAAAGTATCGACATCATTATTTCAAACATCCAGTTACTTTCACAGGACGTATCCAAATTCCTTCTCTCTCTCTCTCTCTCAAAAACACATGCACGCGCGCGCGCGCACACACACACATTCCTTGCGTGATAACGCATGCATACACATGTATCAAATAATGGCCAACAGAAAAGCTGTAATTGCAGAAGTACTACACTTAATATTGTATATATTAAAGCTTTGATCCAGCCTGGACTGTACATGTTACACACCAGCATTTGAAGGGAACATTTACTGTGCTCACAAGTAGCCCAGTTAAGCAGAGTTATGTACAAGGTGTGGTATTAATGCTATTTTTTCATGTTCTTAGTCATAAGAAAATATTGATTTTACATTTCTTGGCCTTCTGCACTTCACACAAAAATACTCTTGATTTTTCTTTAGGTATAAAAGGTTTGTTTTTTTTAAAAGTAGGTTAGTTGAAATACTTCACGAAACAATCGGAAAATTGATGGTATTGTGATAGAATAGTGATAGCATAATGATTAATCTCCCACGCACCATCCCACTCCCCCCTTTCATCACGCACATACACTCCTCTCCCGCCACGTGCAGACATTTTTTACACACACACACACACACGCACGCACGCACGCACGCACAGAGCATAAGGCAGACACAGACAAACAGATAAAAAAGAGAGGTTTTGGCCATAACGATTTTTCAAAATTCATAATTTCTGGTCATCACGTGAATCTCAGGACTTCACTGCTGATTGGTTGAAAATATCTTCAACTTTAGAAGTCAGATGATTAATGTTTTTATTGCAGTATTGCTACGTCTTAAAGATCAGCTTAGAAGTTTACTTAATGAGAGGACAATGTCCCGCTCATGTCGTGGCATCATTCTCGAAGTCATGTTCATTGATATATTGATTTCATTTGATTGTAAGCACACAGTGCTTTGACAAATGCCACCGATGCGTTACGATAAACTGATAAGCTGGAAGCTCAGACAATTTCATTGAAGGCCAGCGGTGTTAAAAGAAAATTTGAGCTCACACAGTTTTACGCGAGCGGATAAAGCTCTGCCGTTTCATTCTGTTTGTAAAAATGTACAAATGAAACAAACAAAAATGCAAGGACATAAACCATGCAGGAAAGATATATTGACAGATATATTAAATCTGTAGTTTTGCATGGCTGGTTGTTTTTAGGAAAGTGTTTCTCCCCCCCACCCTTGAGGAGATTTCGCACACGGTGGGGGGGGGGAGAGATGGATGGTGGATGACCCGACGGTCGGCCCTGCGAATAGGTGTCCCCCACATAGAGTGTCCCGAAACAAGATCTGAACCCAAGGCCTCTCAATGCATTGGTGATAAGCGAGTGCATTACCGGGCGCACCGTGGTTTTACACAGAATTATCTAGTTTTCATATGTGTGTGTCTTGATAGAGATTTTGTAGGTTTACTTTTGTTTAGCGAGTGAAAAACTTTCTCAATGTTTACACGAATTTCACATAAAGCATGACAATCCTCGGTCAACACCAGTGAAACCTTTCTAGAAATTGCTTAAACAGTGGGGGACTCGCATGTTCAGGCTTATAAATGGTAGGGGGGATGTGTGGTAGAGTGGTGGGGAATAGCTGTTTGGTTGGGACATGATAAGTCTCTCAACAACGACGACTGCGACATATCACTAATGACGACGACGACGACGATTATGATGTTTCTGTAGAGAGGTGCTTCCACCTAGTGGATAAGAGGTAACTGATGTAAGGGATGAAAGAATAAAGGAAGGGAGGGTCAGAGTTATCTCCGCTGATTGAGCACTTCGGTGATGATGGTCTCGTGCCGTGTGCTCTGATGTCTGTGTGAGTGAACGCTGCTTACGAAATACTCTGAAGCGCATAAGAATGACAACCATGTTTCCCCACTCTCAAAATAAACAAAATTGAAGGTATGAAAAGTTAAAGGTACATCAATAAATTGATTCATCTCTGTGAAAAAAAGACACACCATGTTCCTATTACAATTTTTCTTTGATGAACAATAACGTCGAGTGCACTGGCCCTGTCATCGACCCGACGTCCTTCACTGCTGACCACGTTCAGCCGTTATGTTAAAGTAGCTTTCACGTTTTCAGTATTTTCCTAGTGACAATCCAAAAGTTCAGCGAGAAAACACTCGCCTGTCGTCTATGCAGCACGAATCGAAAGGTGTCTGGTTCTGATCTCTCCTCACACGCGCGCGCGCGCGCGCACACACACACACACACACACACACACACACACACACACACACACACACACAAATTTCTATTCGATGGCAGTCAACAGGTTTCCTCAAGTAATCCAGTCCCTCACCTCCTTCACACATGCTCCGCACCCCTCACTCCCTTAGTCCGGTAGCACAATCTTCTGTCAGGTAAGACAAACATACTTACCCTTGTCACAGTGAAAGCACAAGTGTTGTAAGTACCAGAGGGGGCGGACTCAGAAACAGCTTCCTCACCTAATAGAAAACGTCTTCCGTGGGTTTTTCTCCTGCTTCCGGTACATCAGTTCAGCTGCCTTCGCGTCTTTTATGTTTCACATCTGTCCATCAGCCACTCTCTTTGCGTAAACTTCCCTCTAGCCCTGCATCCTGCTCGTGCACACTAAGTGGGGATGCAGTTATAGCGCACCTCTTAAGCATGCAGGGAGCAAGTTGGAAGACGAATATTAATTTTGCTTCTGGCTTGAGGTTGTTGTTTTTTTTTCTTTAGGGGTGTGATGGGGATAGGGATTAAGATTCCTGGATGAGACTCTCAGGTCTGGATGTTGCAAGACGATACAGGCTCCTTTGTATCCTTTCCTATGTCTCTAGGAAACAATTCCGCGTTTCTTGGTTTTGTGGTTAAATCCAAAATACTGGGCGAGCTAGTTAACAAAGCAAGAAAGCACATGCATCTAAACATGTCAAAAAAAAAAAAATCAAGAGAAGGAGGTAGAGGAAAGGGGGGGGGGAGCAAAGGAAGAAAAGGGGGAATGACTCCAGAGGATGTTTCCCCAGGGAAGAAGCAGTTCATGCACACAAAGATCAAAGTCACACAAAAGGAACTTAAGCTGGGAAACCTCATCACAGACGTTTGCTTCCCTGAGGACACTTCCGACAAAATGATTGAGAAGTTTGATCCTGATGTGGCCATCATCCTGTTGCTCCAGAACATTTCCCCTTTCGTTTTTTCACTCAGATTACTCGAACGTTTGGTGCAAGTGAACTGGGGGTGGTAGACATGAAACTTTTGATTTTGTATGACAGTCGTCGCCATTCTGAGGCATATCCATGCGTAATTTTTTTTTAAAGGTTAACTGAACTGAGGTCACACGAGACTTGTATGCATAAAAAGAAATCTCACTAGCCATGTATCTTCACCAGTAGGCTGTTTGCACGGGTCAGTGAACTCTGAATTCATTCCTTTTGGCTTGATTAATAAAGACGACATTATAATTAGAGAAAGCATTAAGAGAAAAATAAGTAAATTAAAAGGAAAATTTTTAGTAAAATAGGAGTAGGCGGGTATTATATCAGTTGTATCATTCTGTTTTTTTGAGTTATAGAGTATGCAAATAAGATTTACAACAATAACAATAGCGCATGGTCTTCATTCTTGAACGTCATCCAACACTGTTTTGTGTATCCTGTATGAAAATCCTTCGCGAATGAGTTGTAATTCTACACGGCGTGTTACTAACACTACCTAACTCCCATCGTCAGGGCCTGACTTTGTCGAGCCACAAAAGAGAGGAAGAAAAGGCGTTTAAAGTATCTTCTTTTGTCAAAAATTGATGTAAAAGGATTCATAGGTCTTCTTGTTGTCAGCTTAAGTTTTCCAAGTCACATTTTAACCTTCGTTCGTCGATGGTGTCTGCATTTTTGGTGGGGGAAGGGGGTTGTCGGCGTCTGAATCACAAATCTTTCAGAAACCATCACTCTTGGTTGATAATACATCAACTGCTCACATTACAGCCTTCGTCAAGCTCTCAGCCCTTTTAAGATTACTTTCATGTCATAGTCATCTCTATCGTTAGCACAGTGCTTTGTCTTTGAACTTTGAAGCTTTGAAAGTCTTTGAGCTTCCTGGATTCAGAAGGCAGCATCTGCACAGAAGACGAGACCAGAAGCTGTAAGGTTTTGGCTGGCCATGTTTACAATCAAACTGGCGTTTACGACGCGGACACATTAATGCCAAGCCGTTATAAATAACCATCAAGAGCAGATGTTGACGCACTCCCCCTTTGTACCTTTAAAAAAAATGTTGCGTGCATGCGTGGGCGAACGCGGATGATGCGTGCGAGAATGTATGCGTGCATTGGTGAGTAATATCATGTCCACAATATGAAGAGTGTTTAATGAACAGTATTAAAGCATCATGGAGCTTATGACTAATGACATAGGTGCTTTGTAAGCATATATGGTATGTTCACTGTGCTACTGAGGCTATGTCTGTCTTGTCTTATGAACACGTGTGGTCTTTACAGGACTGCTTAAACTAGGTTGAGTATTTATCGTTGTTGTGTCAAATTGTGTTGTTATGTTTTTATAATGTTGTAACTACTGTTTTGCGTTTTCTACGTTAGTGTAATGTTGTTTTCACTTTTCTATGTCACTTTTCATGTTGTGCTGAGTATTTAATTTTGTTGTGTATACTCGTACGCTGTTTTATGCTGCAATTACTTTTATTTACCCACTATTTTAATATAATATATCCAACTATACTTATGTATTGGTGTATTTACTGTTGTACTGCTTTGTATTGTATTAACGTTATGTTTCTTTATATTGTGTTAACTATTTTACTATATTCTGTACATGTTTTGTTGTGTACTCGCTATATAGATATACAGACAGAAAGAATTTTACTAAGAAGTTTGCAAAGAGATGCATGAATAAAGCTAAACACAAGTTTGGAATGTCCATAAAAAAGTTAGGTATGCCCTACCATGGAATCACGAACTGCCACAAACGAGAAACCCAAAGTAAATACTGGATGAGGATAACAAACTCACTTCCCACCCCCTCAAAAATAAAATTTGCCTGGCTTTTACATCTGCCGCCAGACTGCGCCACAAATCATGCCAGATGCGATAAACAGTTATGAAAAGCCCTCACACAGAACAGCATCCAGCCGCGGAAAGAGTGCCTCATGTCGCCATAAAGTGAACCCTTGCACCGCAGAATGGAGACGAAGTTTGAGTTATTCAATATTAGATTATATGCCCATGAGGTATTTTTTTTCTTCACCGAGACTGATCTAGTATCTACATACAATTTAATTTAGCAAGACGTTTAATTCTTAGCCGCTCCTACAATTTAGATGATACAATAAACCTACCAACGGAGAACACGGAACCGATTGGCAGAAAGTAAACTATTGCCAAGTGGAAAGATACTAATAAATTCTAGATTTTTGTTGATGCAGTACAACGGATAAATTATGTTAGAATAATGGACGCTTTTTAAAATGCTTTTTAATTTGGCCTAATGGTTGCAGTTAGCACGAGAGACATGCACAGTGGATTAAACCATGCATCAACATTTTTCTACTTTTTTAATTTTTATTTTGGCACGGAAGGATGTGCAATCTTTGCTTCCTTCAGTATTTCAAACACATTCATAGATGGTGCAAAATTGCAGCTGTAACACACGCATGTTACTATTTAAAATCGCTTGTAAAACTGTTTAATGTAAAGAATTGTTTTTATATTGGCATGAAATATTTTATTAGTTTCTATTGTGATAATGAATAGTATTATTTCCGGTATAAGAAACCTTTAAAATGAATGATAACTCAGTTAAAAATATCCGAACATAAAGGCTTACATAGTACTTAAATTTGATGAGATTTAATTGTGATGATATAGATATCACTTTAAATGTCTATTAGGGTGCAAATATTTCATAGTGATTTTTAATGTCACCACGCAGACAAAGAAATCAAACTTATGACATCACATTTGTTTTCAGAAATAGATGTTCTTCCATTCCTTCGGCTGTTTCGTAAACGTGTTTATGTACAAATCTAATGTTTGTAGGCGTAAGAATGAAAGGGCAGGGTATTCACCCAGAGTGGGGAAGCAGCATCTTGCATTGAGTTTAACCCAGTCATGAGAAAAAATTATTGCACCTTAGTAGACCTTTAAGGCCAGAATTCTTCGTTCAACTAACAATAGACGCACCCGGCTTTGGTTCTTCCTCGGAACGCAGCACAAAGAGCTACCCAACAGCCCCCCTGTCGCTGTCCCTGTCGTGTCGTGTGTGGGTGTTCTTGTTGCAGCGCTGCGGCTGACGGATCACGGCGTAGCGATAAGCTGTTGACAGAAACCGGACGTTGATAAGGTAACAATTCAGCTAAACAAGTAAACAATCAAGCAAAACAGGCGTAGAAGCTTCAACTTGGGATTTAGCCCATAAATCTCTTGAGGTGAACGGATCATTTGACGTATGGAAACGAAATAGGAGCTGATCTCATAATATCCATCCCTGATATCATGGCGAGCACACGTTGCAGCGACAAGATGGGGGTTGTGTCGGACAGGAGGTACCGAGCGACTTTCGTTGGTAGATGATGATGATGATGATGATGATGATGATGATGATGATGATGATGATGATGATGATGATGATGAAACGAAGGAAGGAAAGCTGCACAATATTTTTATACTAATTCAAAATACTCTCATGCGTATCATTGAACTGTGTGTGTGTGTGTGTGTGTGTGTGTGTGTGTGTGTGTGTGTTTGCGTGTGTGTGTGTGTGTGTGTGTGTGTGCAAATGCTCTATACAAGTTATCTCTTCTATTATTATTATTATTATTATAAAAAAAATTATGACGATGATGTGTGATCTACACAACGCAGACTCACGGTCGTATACGAGACACAAACAAGATATGAACAGTATACAAAGGAACCGAAGGGTGGGCAACAGTATGAACAAAATACTAATGACATACAGAGATTCCATTCTGATTTCATTCTCGCCTGTTATCATGCCTTCTACAAGGATAATAGAATGTTAATAGCCTTCAAACTAAGCCGTGAGCCATTTGCTACGTGTTGTAAAATATTGCGACTTGATATTATACTAAATAAAGCCAGTCTACAATAACTTGTTCACTTTTTCCATAGAATACAGTGTCATCTCTTGTTTTTAAAGTTTAAGCGATGCAGAAGAATGTTCCGATGAGTGTATTTTGAACTCTTACCATATTTGTGGACGTAAGGACCCTCGTTAAGGTCATACAACTCATCAAACGAATCGCGACGTTTTCGCAGGTGGCGACAACAGAAGGCGGTGACACCGAGCACCCCACCCGCCCCCAGAACGGAGGCTAGCACGCCCCAGTTTTCTCCCTTGAATGGCCAGTAGTCTGCAAAGTATAATGTAAAATATTTAAAATAAACACTTAAAGACCAACCTGAATGGTTTGCGCTTTTCGCAGATACTGGTAGATATAGGCGATTTAAACCTAACCTTTAAATTTCAGCCTCCAACGCCCATCCGTTAATCAATTTTCCGCTAGCAAAGTACGCGATTCACACCTGCGATGACCTACGTCACACTAGTGCACCAATCACACCATTGCCGGCAGTCAACACCAAACAGAGAGAGAGAGAGAGAGAATGAGCGACAGTTTGGATTATTCGGACGTTGAAAGTCTGCATTTCTCGAGCTAAAGTAGCAATTTTTTCAGAACCACGAGAAATGCAGACTTTCAGCGTTCAAATAATCCGAACTGTCACTCATTCTCTCTCTCTCTCTCTCTGTTTGGTGTTGGCTGCTGGTAATGTTGTGATTGGTTCTAGCGGAAAATTAATTAACGGATGGGCTTTAGTTTACAGGTTTGATTTATATCGCCTACATCTGCGAAAAAACAAACCGTTCAGGTTGGTCTTTAAATATTTTAACAAATATACATGTATAGGATACGTTCCTTTGACCAGTGCAGATACTATTCCTGCCACCACGTGCATTTAAACTTACGTGGGCACCACACACACACACACACACACACACACACACACACATGATGAATGAGGACTGCGTGGAGGAGATTAATTGATTGGTGGCCCTGGACAGAATGGAATGTTGACGTGTGAGTTTGCTACATGATTGAATTCGTGCATGGCTGTTGGCCGTTTCATTGCCAGCCATTGCTGGCCATCGCCGTGTCATGAGACGCCACATGTGGCTGACGTGTAGGATCTATGGCTGTTAGACATGCTAGCAGTCAGAATTAACCAACATGGCGCCAGTGTCGTCTGGTCCGGTCTACAGAGAACTCTTAGCGTGACAGTTTGTAATAGCTTCCAACATTCGACTTGTTCGTTTGTTTGGGGTTTTATAACGAGAAATGGATTCCTGGTATCCTTAAAGTCGAGGAAGATTTAGTGTTGGGCAAAATGTGAGTCTGCATCGACTTCGTTGCGGATGTTAGTTTAAATAATTTTTCACCGATACGAAAAGGTTGATTAAATGAAAATACGGAACCAAAATAAAAAAGGAAAGAAGCAAGAAAAGGAGGAAAGTTGAAAAAGAAAGAAAGAAAGAAAGAAAACACAAAGAGAGAAAAAAGACAACACCAAAAAAGAAACAATAAAAATGAATTGCAGAAAGACACAGAAATAGAAAGAAATACGGAAAAGGGAAGAAATATAGAAAGAAAAAAGGAAAGAATAAAGAAAGAAGAACAAACAAAAGGAAAAAGAATGAATGAATGAAAGAAAGAAAGCTTTCTCGGTGGTTCAGGCAACGTTACCTCGATCTCCAGTTGTGCTAGTAGCAATGAAGTTGTTCGTTAGTCAAGCTTACTTATTTATTTTCTTTTGACAGATTACTGATATTTTGTCGATATTTACCACCACATCCCCCCATCACTCACTCACTCACTCACTCACTCACTCACTCACTCACTCACTCACTCACTCACTCACTCACTCACTCACTCACTCCATTCATCAGTCAGTACCGCTGCAATGAGCCGTTCCGTTGGTAGCCTCGTCACTGTAGTCGAAGCAGTTGTCGGTGCCGTCACACATCAGTGACTGAGGAACACAGTCTCCGCTGGCACACAAGAACCACGGACATACCGTTCCTGCGAGATGAAAGAGACACAGCTTTGTTCTACAAAGTTATTCTACTAGTTGTTCTACTATTATATACATCCTCTATTTTCTGCTCTGTCTGACCTAAATAGAACTCTCTTTCTCTGTTTATCTATCTATTCGATGACCCTCTATCATATATACTTGTCTTTCGTCTCCTTACTATCCCATTCTGTCTTTCATTGAATTTCTTATTTCTCATTAAACATCTTAGTCTTATCGAATAATTTATCTTCTCAGACTTATATACGTCTACTAAGAATATATCCCAATGCCATTTTGATTTTATTCTTATTTTAATTGCCGGTTTGTCTCCAGTACTAATGCCAAATAAAATCAAGTAAAATAATGGTTGAAAATTTGATCGGAAAATGAAACAGTCGAGAACCTTGTCACCTGAAACGTCCATTCAGTCCTCCACCAAAGTCCAGAAGTTAAAGAGAATGAACACAACTGACCTGAACTTAAGCCTGCTAGGAATTCTACTTGACTGACTTAATTTTTAATACAAGCATGGCAATATCTAAGAAAGTTTAGGCTGATAGAGAAATAAGCTGATTAAAACTTTATAGTCTAATTAGGAATTAATGTGTACTTTTAAACAGCTCTGGTACATATACGCTCGTTATCATCTGCTGCTAATTCCTCCTAACGCCATTATGATTTTCCTCCCATCTTGTTGGGAAGATCTGTCTGGGACTTTGAGGTCTGCCTACATTTCGATTACCTTCACATTATTTTCTAGATTAGTGAGCCTCTTTTCCTCATTATCTCCGCTACTTCGAGGTCTTCAGCTTCACAAGAAGTTAGATGGCTGGCGTTCCGGAGTAACCCGGATGCCTACTCAATAAGTTCATTCGGTAAAGAGGTGCAGCAGAAAATTTTGCATCTAGTTCTTAGTCTTCACTGTCGCTGAAGCTTTCTTGTTAGCATATATTCTCCTGGTTAATAAGTATTCCTTATAATCTACAACACTGGGGGGGGGGGTCAAACTAGGCCCAACGGAACCTACCCTGTTTAAAAGTTTTATTCTCCGCAAACAACAAGAAAGGAGTACAGTGGCGGGAGCAGTTCAAAATGCTACGTGAATGTCAATCAGTCGGAGTAGAATTTTAAAGCATCAGTTGTGCATTTCATTCGTCTCTTCTGATTGCTTTAACTCCTCTCAGACACCTCTTCAATTCTGTGGGAAATAAGGCAGCACAAGTAATTATTTACAGTGACGGTAAGAGTCACTTCAGCTGATTAACTTGTTCATTACACGTACCTGTCAACGGTGATGACAGTCGAAACAAATAACACAGCAGGTAGAAGCACCCACCTAGTCCGCACACCTCTCCCATTTTCTTGTAACATTTATTCTTCCCGATTCTCTTATTTTCATGTCATTTACCAAAAGTGTTGTCTATAGAAGGGGGTTTCGTCTTTCGTCAGCTCAACAAATTTGTTTTAAAATAACGATGGCCGGTAAGACGACACAGCGAAGGGTAAGATTTAAATGAAAGTTTGTTATTCATTTCCTAGATCGTCAGACGGCGCTCACTTGTGCTGCGAGCAGACAGGACAATGTTGAAGTTGTAGTCGGAAGCATTGCGTTGGTGTAGGCGGACGGTGACCACCGACGTGTTCAGGCGAACGATGCCAGGGTCACGACTTGCGCAGCCGATCTCCAGCTAAAAAAAGAAAGAAAAAAAAAGGAAACGTGCACCTCATTAGTAAGAGTTGTTCTTGAGAACTCAGGCCTGGAGACAGAAAAGGATACTTTTTTATATGCACGCGAGAGAGAAACAAAGGCGATGATTTGAAGCTACTTTAAACACGCCTATTATGGGAGTACTACGAATCAATAAAGGCAAACTAAAATGTAAAACCGATCGAAACTTTTCACCGAAGTGAACCAGGATCAACATTCTGTGCCATTCTCTTGTGCTGATTGGCATCCACAATAATCCGCCTTGCCGGCACGGAAGTTATGATTGAAACCACGAGGCGCAATCAAAATAGATTCAGATTTACTCGTGGGAGTTGATTTCCATTCCTAGAGAGACCTCAACAAACTGACCGCCAGCACGTCATATAGTCAACCAAAACATTTTTTTTTTTTTTTTTGCGCCCGTCACCAATACAGTGAAGGTTGGCTGTCCTGGGTTCAGCTCTCGTCTTGGGCACACTGTTCTTTCTCTGCATGTGACATCTGTTCACAGGCTGTCTTGCCCACCAATTCCACTCCCCCATCACATATATTTCCTTCTCACTCTCATTTTATAAGTTCTTTTGTTTTATACTTATTATATCTTCTCACCTTTTAAATGCAAGGAAAGATGGGAAAAGACGGGATCAATAGACAGTAGAGTTTTCTGTTCGTACGGGAACGATGACACAATGACTCGAAAGCAGAAGAAGGAAGAAGAAGGAGAGAGAGAGTTGGGAGTGTGGAATGAACGATAAAGAGGTCTCAAAGGGTCCGTCAACAACATGTTGGAAATATTGTTATCCAACTAATTTTTTATTTTAAAAATGTTGGAAACATTGTTATCCAATACCATTTTTAAAGGAATCCAATCACTTAAATGCAAGAGGTGTTTTTAGCAATGGTTTATCGAAAACCAAAAAAAATCCGATAAACGATGTTTGGCTGAAAAGCCAGAAATGTGACTTAGACGCAGGTGTTAATGGCGTTTACTGTCAGTTATTATGGCGGTGGGAAAACTACATTGCTGTTACAGAATGTTCACATATGTGTATAAACCAAACAAAATTTCATTTAGGGGCGTTTGCATTACAAGCGATTATTTCTTTTATTTTTTTGTTTTTAATTTGTCCATCGGGTTTTGAAGATAAGTCATGCGGAAGCACTCACAAAACGAACAAAAAACCCCCCAACCTCCAATCTTTTGATGTTTGCTGCAAAACAATGACTGCAGGCTAAGTGCATGTCAAATCAATATTTAAAAAAAATATAGGCAAGTGTCCTTGAACTTTCCGTGTTGTTTACCGACTGGAATGAGGGTGAAGTGGTGATATTCCACTAAACGTTTTACCGCGATTAACAAACCACTTTGAGCACAAGAACCGAGATTGCGAGTTCGGCTTCTCTTTCATCGGATCTCATGATAAAATCATGAAAAATGGAATTTTCTACTCTTCATTTGCTGCTGGCGTACTTGAGCTGGCGATACGTATAAAGAGCTACTAGATGGGCAGAAGACAGGAAGATAGAGGAAGCACAGGGTAGATTCCGTTGGAACTATTCAACTGTAGACCATATTGTGTTATAGATATTCTTTAATGGAGACGCAGTTTGCCCATAATAGGAAACTTTATTTGGCATTCTTTGACTTCCAGAAGGCGTACAATATTGTCCAAAGATGAGTGTTTCAGTAAAAGCAGGCTGGTGTATGGAAAGACCGACAGGTTTCCCCTATATATTAAATCTGTTAAATACTGGTAGCACCTGCTGAAACTCCCAGATACTCAGTATTCCAAAAAAGCATGTGATATACTGTATCTGCTAGATACTCGGGAGTATGATAATTAGTTATCAAAAATACATAGGGTGCTATTTTCTGTGGGTTTTGGTAATGTATGGATGTTTCACCCAGTGGGAAATAAGAAACAGAGATAAGCTAAGGCATGTCATGAATTGTTTGCTGGTCTTCAGAGAAGCTCACAGTCTGAGATGTATGATAGTTTCAAAGACTGTACAGAACGAGAAAAGTATCTTGATATTTTAAACAAGAATCACACAAGAAAGGCATAGGCACGTTTTAGAGTAGGACTATCAGAAATAAATAGTCATGTGAACTGTTTCGCACAATCTCCAGTCTCTCGCCATTGTCCCTTCTACCAAGATATGACAGAGGATGAAGTACATGTTATGTATATGTCTTGCTTATATAAATCTGAGAGATGAATAAGGCAAAAATATTGAAGGAAGGACCTTGTGTTCTCAAGCAATTATATAGCAGCATCAATGAATCGGTAATAAGACCGTTTTGACTTTTTATATTCTTGATGTTGGAAACACTTCGTTTGACAATGAGTTGCTAAGCTGTGTGGTAGCTGACCAAGAGAAAATATTTGGCTAAAGGGTGTTGGTGTGGGAAGATGTGGAGGCAGTTATTGAAAGATGGGTCAGGGTGGGTATAGGGGCAGTACGTGGTGGTTGGAGGGAGGCGAAAGATATTACAGGGATATTACAGTGCAACCTTATAATCTTTTCTAATATGTATTTGCTGTATAATTATATGTGTATATGAGTGTGTGATAATGCAGGGGAATTATGAATGAAAATTGTATAGATTTGGGTATATAACAGGATTTTAGTAGGTTTTCGCACCCTTGCTGTAGCCAATGTGCTTAAAGCAATAAAAGAAATGTCTATGTCTCTCTCTCTCTCTCTCACACACACACACACACACACACACACACACACACACTCCCTCTCTCTCTCTAACACACACACACACACACACAAACACACAAACAAACACATACATACACGCACGCGCGAGCAGTGAGGATGAGTAAACGCTCTCCATGAGTGAAAATGCACACACATAATATTAAATAATATACAGTAAAAAGATCATACTCGTGGAATTATACAGTTAATATTTTTATATTAAAGTTTTGATTCAGCCTATTGATATTACCAGTCCTGTACAAACTACAAATTTGGAAGAAGAGTCCATCAAATTCCATTCACTGCACAGTTCAGACAGAAATCACATATCACATGTTAGCACCAAAACACAAAGGAATAAGCCAAAAATCAGTACGGATAAGTAAGCTTCCAGTGAAGGGGAAAGACAAACTCTGCATCAGGCACTCACGACTGGCTGCAGCCGGATGTCGCCGATAGTAGTGTCGTAAACAGCGACCTTGACCCGGCAGTCCATGATGAAGGCCCTCTGGACATGGACCATCCACCGTGCATGATAGGCCGTAGACACGGTGACATCACAAACGTCTGTGGAGGCAAAGGTTTTTGCTCCTCCAAATCCCCTCAGTTCTATGGCCTCTTTGTTGCGGAGATACGAATGGCACGCCTCCCCGGACATGCTGTCTGCGTAGACAGAAAGTTCAGTTTTGGTTACATTTGTACCTAAGTACGCTTTATCTGATTACATGGTATAAAGAGGGGAACGTGTTTTTGACTTAGTGGTGACAGAGATCGGGGGTGGGGGGTGGGGGTGGAAAAGAGTTGATGACTTGCTGACGTCAAGGTGAAAATAAAGGTGAAAATAAATATCACGGAGTATGCTTGGGAGAGTTGAGATCACGTGATGCCAATAACAGTGTCTGGTTCAACGTATTGACCTTCGTCTTGGAGTAATAGCAAATTAGTCTTTGCTAATACATTCTACACACGCGGTCAGCAAATTGTAAGTGGCTAACCGAGCTTAGGGCATGGCTCGAGGAAAACAGAGCCCATTCCTCTCCTCCCACAGTGTTTATATTAAATCAGGTACCAATTACCGTTGAGTAGGAACAGTTTTCCGGTCAGCGTCTCGAGGGACACTCAACCATATTATCATCCTACTCCGGATTTGGCGTACGTGGCTATCACCAGCTTCAGATCGCACACCTCCTAGTAAAACAACAACAACAACAACAACAGCAACAACGAAAAACAAGCAAAAACACTCTTCCTCCTCTCAGCCCTCTCTCTCTCTTAATTGGACAAGAGAAATTAGTCGTCGGTACTGTTAATACCATGGGAGCCATGTACTAATAATAGCTGCCTGCCCACCTCTTTGCCCAGCTTAGTACAAGCAGCAGTTCCAGGCTTCCCAGCCTGCAAGAGGCCATCACCCACATGGCATGGCTGCATGAAAAGACCGAAACCTGGTGATGTCGCTGTTGGTGCTCCTCGGGTTTCCACGCTACCGATGAGACCTTGCACAGCCGAGGGCCATACTGTGATAAGGCACCGATTATATCCTTCAAGACACGTCTGACATTTAAAGTCTGCGTGACGTTTGCGCATGTCTAGAAAGTGGGGGAGGGGGAGGGGGAGGGGATGTTCGTACGTCTAAAGCTGAGCCAGCTAGGGATGGAATTTATGGGCTCGCGAGCTTGCGAACCCTTAGAACGAACTTGACCGGCGAGCAGGAGTCGATCTGTTCTGTCATTGTCCATGTGGCGAAGTGCTTGTATAGGCCGGTTAACGGCGTGTGTGTGTGTGGTGGTGGTGGTGGTGGGGACGGCCGGTTTGGTCGATTGAACATGACGTGAGATGTTTTCGTCGTGGACTATTTTCATCTCTTACTGTAACTACCGTCTTGTGTTCATTGCACGTTCCTTTTGTTTCTCTTGCAGCTCGTTTTCGCATAAAAATTCAATTTAAAAGCTGTCATCGTGTACATTATAAAAGTGAGTGTGAGAGAGTGTTAATTGCTGTTGTCTATGGGTGGTGGACAGGTTAGAGAGGCAATGTATATAGTATATGAGATTGCGTGAGTGCACGTGTAGGAGTGATTGTGTGTGTGTGGGGGGGCATGGGAGAGAGAGAAGAAGTGCATACAACTAGAGAGAGGAAAAAATACACAATAAGGATGCACAGCTAATTTGCATGTAGTCACAAACATAGAATATTACAATAAATTATCATATAAATAACAGTATAACAGTAGTTTTACTAAGACGATAATTGTACACTTTTCTTAACATCACATGCAAAGTTATTTTTCTAGACAATGGAGAAAGGAAAAAGAATAGAAATTCAAAATTTTTATTCAGAAAATTATTGCCTTTCTTGGTCTGTAATGCAAAAGATTTGAAATGCACCTTTGCAACATTGGGGCTTCTAAAGTTCCTAGAACGTGTATTTAGTTTCGCTATTAAAAAAATGTGAGTTCATGCTTTCTAATTGGTTCTTATTTTTTTTTAACTAGGACTAGTCATTCTTCGGCTTGGGAAAAGCATGAGCATAGACTAGTTCAGCGGGCTTTGATTGGCTCGTCTTTCCGGATGTAAAACAAAAGAGTGCGCATGCGAGGTACGACCCGTGCATGAGAAGACCGATTAGTCTGCCTGAACAACGTGGTCTTCTCAAAACTGGTCAACGGGCTATTGGTAAACGCATCTTTTGCGAAACTGAAGCTAAAATTAAATGCATCTTTTGGGGAATTAGGAACACGCTTTTATAACAATATTGTTATATTGATGTTATATTAATGCGCGAAGCTCAAACCGCAAAACATCAGAGTGACAGTCACAGTAAGTATACGTATATGTTGTCTGCGGCAGCCATCTTGGGACATAATTGTGTCTCTCCTGTCTGTCTGTTGGCAGCGTGAGTTCACGAGATCGAAACGGCAGCAGAATATATGCGTGAGGTTTCCGCAGTGCGCGTAATTTAGATGGTGTGTGTGTGTGTGTGTGTGTGTGTGTGTGTGTGTGTGTGTGTGTGTGTGTGTGTGTGTGTGTGTGTGTGTGTGTGTGTGTGTGTGCGCGCGTGGTTTGACAGTCTCGAGAACCACGGCACGTTCTTCGCCTCCAGCCTGTTCTGCTAATGGTGTCTGGGCACCGGTCGTGAAGAACGCTCTACCACTATCTGGACCGTGCTCAGCGTGCTGGACACGACGGCTACAGCAACCAGACATTTCATGTGACATTCCATCAGCGGCTGGCTTCGTACCTTTAGGTCAGGACCCCGATACTATGCTCCTGAATGCTCCTGAAGAAAAGGGGCGTTAAGTACCAGAATGTTCTACGACGATAAGAGACTTTATTGCCTTTTGTAGCCTTTTGGCCGTCTCTGTTAATGTGGTTTATCCTCCCCTTCCTCCAAGTAGGAACAAGCAGCGAAGAGACAGTAACTTTGTCTGATGTAATGAGTAACAGATCACTGGGAAGAATTTCATGCTAACATTTTTCACGAAAGTAGTTCTCTCTCCCTGACATTCTGTGCTGCAGAAGTAGAATGCCCAGTAAAGGCCACAAGAATGATAACAGACACAGTATTTGAGTACTGAAATGGAAAATTCTTTGTATATTCGTACTTGTCTGAGCATAGAGAAAACGTAAATGTTTGCACTAAGGAAAGTGATAATAAGATAAGTATGCTGCCTATTTTAAATTATCGTATTTTTTTATTTCTAAACATGGAGTGGTGGTCAAATAGATTAATCTTTATATAGAAATCTCAACATTTTTCAACAGTAATGTTTAGGTTTACACCCTATTGTAATGAAATTAATTTTTGGTTGCAATTAAAAGGTCGTTATGGGCATCTTTGTCATGAATTTACACGCAACTATAGCTTAAAGCCAACTAAAACTCAGTATTTGTTTATTAATGAATTTTTAAATACACAAGACAGGATTTAGATTCAAATGTTGATAGTCTTATGTTAGAATTTTTTTTAATTTATTAAGAAAACTATACTAGAAAATCTTCTTTCGTGTCCCCCCCTCCAAACCCCCCCCCACTTCCCTGGGTATTTTACGAATGGCATCCCAGCAATAAGGCTCCGTACAAGGTCCTTAACGAAATCAAAGACCAAGGGAAGTTGTATGTGGTTCTCTGTGGTGCTGTTTGCGGCAGAGGACAAAAAGGCCTTTTGTTTATAATCTGCTGATGTGTGATAAAACAAGGGAGGAAAAGAGGCATGATATCAGGTGATATTTATGCAGCAGGCGCTTCAGAGGAAATTTGGTAAGGCTGTCAGCAAGGGGAACAAACTTACTACACCACGGGCAAGCAACCGGCCCTGTGAAAGGGTGCTACATGTAAAGAGAGAAAAGCGTGCAGAGACAAGATTTGAGCCCAGGACAATCGTTCATCACTGTATCAGTGACAAGCTCTTAAAGGGAAAGGCAAGAGAAATGGAAAGCTCCTAGTAAAAAGGCAAGAAAATTACGTTGGGCTTAAATAATCAAGACTGAATCATTTTTTTCTCAAAATTTTGGGCTGCAAAGCAATCGTTTACTTATAATCACGTTCTAAAAAGCCCTGGGGCGGTACAAGGAGGTTTGTTTGTTTGTTTGTGTTTAACGCCGTGCCAGCAACTAAGGCTAAATGACGGCGAGTGGTACAAGGAGGCTTACATATTGTATTTGAAGAGTGACGTCATGTAACCCTTTGAGCACGTGCATTCACTTTGTTTGTTGAGTGAGGTCGTGGAAGCGATGCCATTGTAGACCTTTTGTGATCGTGTCACGCAATTTCAAACCTGAAGATAGTGAGAAAGAGGTGAGGGAAATAGAGAAGATTGGCGAAACAGAAAATGCGTTTCTGATGAAATTGTGTCCAATACGTCACGAATTAAGATCTATTTCTCGAAAGAGTACGAAAGTGACGGGCTCCGAGAACCGGATCGCAGCTGTGCTTTAGACACGATTGTAAATAAACGGTTCGTTTGAAACCCGAAATTTTAAACAGAAACGATTCAGAACGTCAGGCTATATCATCTTAATTCCAACATGTCATTTCTCTTAAGTGTTCGGAGACCGGGAAGTGTATGTTGTACACGGCAAAAAGTATCTGTCTATTGCCCTTGGCTAAATCAAGTAAGATCTTGTGGAAAAGTTTTTAATTCTGGATAGAAAGAGTGAGAGTGAGAGTGAGAGAGAGATGAGAAGGAAGAAGGGAAACAGCGAAAGGGAAGAGAAAGAGGGAAAAGAAAGGAGGAGAAAAGAGAAAACAGGAGGAGAGGATAATTACAAATCTCCTTGTGTTCATTTTGATCTTGAAGCTATTCAAGCATGAGCTAAAATGGAAGCATCTGTATAATTATTTGAAAGTTAGCTTTAAAAACTGGGGACGTCTTTACGCAAAATGATAATTTTTCTCTTCCTGTAGGCGGTGGCTTTCTTAAAGGAGTTTTTTTTAATGCGTTACGTTAATAGCCGCTCGGGCGATGTTGCTCTGTTTTCCTTGGCTGAAGATGGCAGAATACAGAAGCAGGCTCGGTTCACAAACATTAAGCGATGAAATTCGAATGATCCGAGCAAATTTACCTCGCAGAACCCATTAAGCCGTAATCTTGAGCAGCCAAACACTTCCCGTTAGCTCTACTTAATAGGCAGATAGCTTTGCAATCATGGCTGTTCTTTCAAATTTCAGCTGTAGAGAGGAACAAGTAAATCAAAGAGTGGCTTTCGTTTTATTTTTCTTGTTTAGGCAAATTCCTCTTAATGGACACACACATTCCTCACACACACACACACACACACACACACACACACACACACACACACACACACACACACACACACACACACACAAATGCATCATAATATTGCAATTGCACCTCATTCCACTTCAAAGCCTCCCCCCAGGCCTCCTCCTTAGAAAAACAAAAGAAAAAATCCAGCCATTATCCACCCCACAAAAATTTCGACTCGAACTCATTTGTGACAAAAAAGTAAGACTACTCGTTATTGCTGAAAAATTTGAACTGTACGGCAGGGGGAAGGAGCCTCAGACGTAGCCACTACTTTGTGCTCAAGGTCACGAAAAGGCAAGATGGATTTGTCAGATGGTGGCGCTCCTGCACCTTTTGGTCCCCCAGGCCCCCGTTAGCACGCGACAAAAGCAAAGCATCGCAGTGTGCCGTCTTCAAGCCCCAGGGGTACAGCTGAAAATGGCACTGCAACGCCCTTGCGGTTCCCTCATTTCATTCCCTGATGGCCAGCAGCAAAAAGCGGGGGATGGGTCTGGGGGAAAAGAATTGAACGAGAAAGAGGCGGAGTTTGTTTGCCCTCTGAAAGTTTGAGAGAGGAAAAGCGTGTAGAAAGGGAAGAACGGTTATAGGCGTCAATTGGAAGAACGTGCAGAAGAAGGTTATGAAAGGTCCCTTTTAGGGGGCGGTCTGATACATTGCATGCCTTGAAATGGATGGTTGGTGGAGCTAATAATGGTGTTGCTGGCGGCGGCTATATTCATGAAAGTGGTGGACATTCTTTGTCAGTGTCAATTTCCTCAAAAATGTTGCGAAAATTTAGATGCTCTCACTTGGTCTAGTGCAGGCAGTTAGGTTCTTGCAGGCACAAGCGCACACGCACGCACGTACACATACACATTCACCCACACACCCACCCACCCACACACGCGCACACACACACACACAAATAAACAAAGAAACATTCGCACGCAGGCATAGAGTATACCCACGAACAGATATAACAAATATACACAAACAAGGCATATGCTCGTGAACACACACACACGTGCACGCACACAGAGTTTGAAGTCCACAAAACCCCCGAACATTCCTTCCTGCCACCGCCACCATTCCCTGCTCTGTTGCGTCTTTGCTGCTGCAGCTGCTGACAGTACTAATCACATCTACAGGGGTTTCAGTAGGATGAAGTTTGATAAACGTCGTATTGCTATCTTTGTAGCTCAGCCCCTTATTACACGTAACTTACATGACCCTCTCTACTGTGTTTACAAATGACATTTGTGCATTTGCCAAATCGCGATCTGCATAACGTCATTGGAAATCACTGTAATGAATATCAGGACGGCGAATTTATTATCGTAAAGCGGGCCCCGAGAAGAGTGAGGCCACTCATACCTTGCCCTCCCCCAGTGACCTGAAAAGGTTCGGGGATGACTTTTACCTTTACTTACATACTAAAAGCATTATCGTGCGCAGCGCACCTTTACGGAAGTTGCTCACCTACCATTTTGAATATTCTCCTTTTATTACTTGATCTTTCGTCGTTACGAGAAGCCCTCTTGAGCCATGCGCTTAACTCTCTCTCTCTCTCTGTCATCAGCAGGATGACCCTTGAAATTTTACCTGAGATGTTTAACTGCAATAACCACGTTACCTGACGTGCCCATAACAATGTGGTACTCCTTGTATTTCACTGAAGACCTTGGCCAACCCTCCACGCGGAATCTGATTTCACTGTCAGAAGAAACTGTGACAAACGTTCGCCTCTGGCATACGGTCGTACTTACGATTTATTACATCTTTATTTTCGCTTTGTTGAACCTGAAACTATAGGAATGGATGAATAAAGGTTTCATGAAATAATATAATAACACTGTCTTTCTGTGTGTTGGATTTTGCATGTTTTCTGTTTGCGTGAAAGAGTAACCGCCGAAAATTTAATGGTCGGTCGAGGGTGGGTCACTTTTGACATATATTCTATTCAAACTATGACGTTTCAAACATTCGGGGCGCACTGAAACTTTTCATCAAAATACTTTCTACGATTTCCACACAAAAAGTATTTGTCAACATACCGGCAAAATATTAATGTGATCTGAATTCATACTGACGGGCGTCATGGTACTTTGTCCCGAAATCGCAGACACTTTGATCACCGAGATAATCGCTGTAGCCTAGTAGACGACGAAAGTCGTGTGTAAAAATGGTTCTCTGAACACTAATTTTATTAAATATCTGCGAATAATCTCAGAAACACTAACAGATTTACAGCAATATATACATTTTGCTTGTAACTGAAAGACAATGCAATCGTGACGACTATTCGATTTCACTGAAAGTCTTGTCTGTCGACTTTTTATACGCATAAGAACCTGATGAGCAGTTAAAAAAACTACATTTATGGACACTTCATGCCACATACTTTCAGCAAATACAGCAATAAAAAAACAAAACGAGAAGATTGAAATTGATTTTACGACCTATGACCCATTATAGGAGTCGAACAGTGGGGGCTGTCCGGTGGCGCAACGGTTAGCGCCTGTCACCAATACAGTGAAGGTTGGCTGTCCTGGGTTCATCTCTCGTCTCGGGCACGCTGTTCTTTGTATGCATGTGGCATCTGTGTACAGGGCTGGCTGCCTTGCCGTGATATAGCCTTATAATTAGTTGCTGGCCAGGCGTAAAACACCAAATCTTCACTTCTCCCTTTAGTCACAGTGTCAGATACAAGTCAGACTAAAACCAGTACAGCTCCAGTACTGTCAGCGTCTTAGCATACGTGAGAGTGGGGAGGGGGACCTCCCCGAAAGGTAAACATTTTGAACTGATGTGAGATCAGAGCTGGTTCCCTCGCGCCTTTTTTGCGACAGTGAATTGTTTACGACATCCGATGATATCGACAAACGGCAGTGAGGCTGCGGTCCAAACCTTACAGCGTCACGAAGTCGACAGTTTGAAGCAGCGCCAGGATAGCAGCGACTTCATCAAACACACTGTCTGCGAGTAGATCATTCTCTGTTTATGATGCTATTTCTTTAGTGCTTGAGTAGAAATTATTTTTCTGGTTCAAGTATAATAGAGATCCCGTGTTTCTCCAAAGTAGCATTTTTAGCCTT
The DNA here is from genome assembly GCA_004794655.1 of Marisa cornuarietis. Classification (NCBI taxonomy): domain Eukaryota; kingdom Metazoa; phylum Mollusca; class Gastropoda; order Architaenioglossa; family Ampullariidae; genus Marisa; species Marisa cornuarietis. The sequence goes on along the minus strand of SMMW01000003.1, from coordinate 11,754,066 downwards.
TTATTTGTTTATTCATTCTTTCTTTGTTTATTTTTTATTTTTTTATTATTTCCTTTCTTTGTTTTCTTCTGTCTTTTTTCTTTTCCCTTTTTTTATCGCCGTCAAATAGTTTACAAGTGGAATACCAGACCCATTTATGGATGGAAAAAAAAACAGCGATAGTAACCACTCTTCTTTAAAAGTTCGCCCTACCAGCGTCATACCTCTCTCCATAACATACACGTGCCTTGACGAGTGAACTCTGGGACCTGCCACTATATCTGATGACAACAGACAAGTCCCAACTACAGAGAAAATAGTCGATACATTGCCGAAGGCGCACGTCCCCCTCCCCAACATCCCCACCCCCAACACTCACGTTGATGAGACGCGAGGGCAAGACCAGAGGTTTCGCCCATCACCTATCACCTAATCAACGCCCTTAGTCATTTTCACAGCTCGCTGGCGAGACAAACTGTGAACAATAAAGTGGTCATCATTTCCACGTTATGACCTGCTCCCTGAAAATGGCACCATAGTTGCTCGATGCAAGGAAACAACCAGCAAAAAGGGTGGGTAAAAATTGTTTGGGGAGCCAGAAACTTGTGATAGACTCAGTGCCTCGCTGCTATAACAAATGTGTTCGAAGCCTTTTATCAAGGGCTCGAGGTTATAGTTGTGCAGCATGTTAATTTTTCTAGAGCCGAAACAACTGCTTTTTTGTGGGGTTATCAAAGCGGTGATTAGTCTGCTGCTCTCTCCCTCGCCCTCTGTTAGCTCTTTTTTTTTACTCTCCCCCTCACTTTTCGCGTTTGCCTCCCATTCCCTTGAGATTGGGCGCAGACCTCCTCAATAAAGTTTCAATTCTTTTAGTTTGATTTCTGCGCGCGTGCGTTGGTATTGCTGTGATTCCATCAGGAGTACATGCATGACTGAGCCTGTGCATATGTTTGTGTTTGTGTTATATATACATATCTTGCGCACCAGTTTGTGAGTGATGGCATTATTAACTGGTGAAGGAGACTAAATACTAGTATTGTTAACGACATTTTCACCTTTTTCCCGTCTTAAGCTTCGAGGTTTCTTCAAGAATCTAGCTGCGGTCATTAACACAAAACTTGCTAAGTAGTCAGCCATTAGGTTCTCGTAACGGTAATGTTTGTGTGACGTACATAATTGATGACGCAGCGCGTCTCCTGTAACACTTTGGGAGTGACGTCATTCTGGTGACATTACCCGCCAGTTATGTCTAGTCCAACGTGTCTACATTCTGATTCACATCCTCCCACCCCGGTTATATATCACTGGACTGCTTGCGGTCAGCTTGAAGCTATCGAAGCTTCATACAAAATGATGACATTAAAAAAGTACAGGTGGCGAATAATTTTCGCTTTCAATAAAATTGTAAATCAACTACCTGTCTGTACATTTTCAGACTGTTGACGTTTGATCTAAAAGTAGGTCCTGGTAGATGGATGACCGATCACAGACCCAAGCACACATCTTCCCAGACAGATGATGGTTTCTGCGTACTTCTTCCCGACTTTCGCAGAACAGTTACAACTAAAATTTAACATGAGTTTACTTCAACTATTAACACCCTTTCACTAACGGATACAACTAGTGCTAGATAGCTACTAGAGTGCTGCTAGAGTTGATATATAAAGGAGATCTCCCCGCTATAAAGTAGGCTAAGTGGGTCTTAAAAAGAGAAACTCACAGAAAGATATAAAGAATCCCGTGAAGATTTACATAGTGCGAGGGAAATAGACACTGTATACTCTCTCTCTCTTTCACACACACACACACACACACACACACACACACACACATATGATATAGTGCAGCGCAAATTACACCCAGATAGGCATGGACAAGAGAGTGGAGAGGGCTCCATGAACACTCAATCACACATGTCTCTGATATCGACACGATCCTTTCATCTCATTTATCTCACTAGTCCCAGGAAGAACGGCGCCAGATCAAAAAACAGTTTGAATAGCATCCTTTGATTCCAACCCTCCACCTACCATCCCTGCCTCCCCTTACCAGATACACACCACACGCCCTATGTACCCTCAGTCCCTGTGATTTAGACAGCTTCCCAAATCCAGCTGCCCCCTACAATGTTGAAAACAGTTTTCTTTTTCGAAAGATTGAGAGGGTATGTAGGTCCAGAAATTCGTGTGCTGCTAAACAGCTGCTAAGGCTTATACAGGGAGTGCTGTGCAAGGACGGTGTCTTCGGCAGTCCAAGGGTCCACTACAAACTTCAGATACTGAGTCCCTTTATCGAAAGATCGAGAGTGCACGTCAAGAACATCTTGTCACGGTAAGCACCAGCTGAGCACTATACAAGGCCTGATGTGCCCTCGTACATTAATGTCATTTAAAAATAACCCGTCGCAGACAAGACTTCATCAATTAATGATTCCTTTAACCTTTGCTGGTCGTCGAAGGTGGGGTGGGTACCAAATAGCTGCAGATGACAATGTTCTCGACAGTTGATGATTACAGTGATATTATTGTCTTATCGTTGATATGTCCCTCATTCTCTGCATGCGTTGTCTGTCTGTCTGGTTGGCCGTTAGTCTGGCATTCTGGTTTTGCTTGCGTGTGCGTTTTTCTTTTGTCTTGTGTTAGTGCCTATGCTGTTGGCACGTTCGTGTCCAGACAACATGCGCGAATGTTTTGCTTTCCTGCGATGCATTCCGTTACCGCTGACAGACCGTCAAAGTTGCTGTTCACCTTCAAGGCCCAGGCCGTCTGATCACAGCATTCTTTCTCTTGTTCCCAAATATTTTCGTTTCGAACACTGGGTGCTTGGCAGCGAAAGAAAAACACGACAAGAAACAGAATGCAAATCAAGGCAGCGGTTTACAATTCGTTTTTAAGTTCGGCAAGTTTTTAAGAGGTGCGTGTTGAAAAAACAAATAGAGCGTCTCTACATCCGACACATTCATTATGTCACAGTTCCCTTACTCCCCCTAAAAAACAAAACAAAATAAAACAAAAAAATAGTAAGACAGTAGGTTAATGTGATGGTGAGTCAGAGTCACCCGTTCATTTATTCGGTCACTCATTCATCTTAAGGCAGTCATGCACCTTCCTATTTGCCAGCATCAAACATGACCCAAACGCTCTCGTCATCAACACCTGACACCAGTGCGGTGAGTGGCACGCTGGAATATTGAGAGCAATAAAGGAACAGGTAAGCAGCGAGTTGATCACACACATAAGCACCCCAGGTGCTGCACATCGATCAAAAAGGTTCAAATGTACTTTTGTCAAATATTATACCATCACTAATTCAAAGAAGTATTCGTTAAAATATGACCCAACAAACTTTAAACTCAAGAGTAGCATTTACAATTTTCCTTTCAAGAAGGCAAAGAGATAATAAATTATTCTTGGATTGTCTCCCCCCTGGAGGTTGATGGCGGCATTGAGAAACAGCGCATAACGTCCTCGGCACGTGAGCTACTAAACAAGGGTCGGTATGCAGGAGACAAGCTATCACCGGAAACCCATTAACACCGTGAGTCAATTTTCTGAGCCAGTAATGGGCGCATAATTGGTGCCTTCACTCACTCATCGAATTAGATGCTGGGACTTGACCCGAGCCACAGAGGCGATTAGACGAGAAAGGAGCCTGTGATGGCTGACCACGCTTGCAAACGACCCTGCTTTTGTTAACTCGATTTTTGCTCGTACTTTACCTATTTCTTTATCCTACTCCTTTTGATTTTTGTCCTAAAACGATTGGATGGAAATATTTACCAGCTGAGTTTTATATTTTAGAAAACTGTTGTAGAAGTAGTTGTAGGACTAGCAGCAGTAGCATAAACATCTGTTATGTAGTATGTATTCGCTATTATTTAGTCTTCATTGTCCGTAACAACACTGTTACTAATACTTCTTCCATATTTTTTTCCAGTCGTATCTTAAGTCAGAAAGGGAGGTTAGCGCAGAGGACGAGAAAGAGATGTAGAAGAGAGATATATAAAGTCGTTGTGTGTGTGTGTGTGTGTGTGTGTGTGTGTGTGTGTGTGTGTGTTTTATGGTGCAACAGGTAGACTAACCCTCAACAGCTAAAACTGACGACCTAAGACTGCCTGTGCAAAAAGATCCTAAAACAACAACAAAAAAAAACTCTCTGTAAAATGTGGGGAGTAAAAAAACCTGCAAAAACGAATCAGTCTTCATGGACGTTGCTTTTGTTTTAATTTTTGTTTGTTCCTTTCCTTCCTTCCTCGTTCATTCTTTCTTAGTGTCATTAGGCCCTCGCCCCTGTAATGGAAGAAAACAAGTTTTTATACTCCTCAATGAACGCTTCAAAAGCAATAAAGCAGTAGCTACAAAGGTGAACTATGTCAATCGTCATCAGTGATGTGAAGAAAATCAGTGGTGACGAAAATTTAGATGTGACATTACAAGGTGCGTTTACCTCTTCTTAATCTTTTGTCTCTTCCAAACCTTGATACAGGGCCTGAATTCTTGTCGAGGCTGTACCCCCCTGTCAAGCTGGTCAGCCTTTGCCCGTTGTGGCGGCGCTTAATGTATCCGTCGTTTTTGTAATGTCATCACCTACATCCCTTCATACCTTCATCCATTACTTTACGTTCTACTCTTGTGCTTCATCTTTATGTTCTTCAGTGTGCCTATATATACCTCGCCGTCCACTGTCTGTTATCTTTCATTTATCATTATTGGTCAGAGAGTGCAATCTATCTTGGTCACGAGGGAGCGCGTTATAAGTACACATTATAATTATTATATTGTCATTGTTTTTATGGAGTGCAGATCTGGGGCCCATTGGGTCTATGACCTCCATGACGGGTTGTACGCAAGATAGGTTCTCGGCTTGACTGGCCTGTAAATATGGTACAGGTTCGATATGAGTTCGGACAACCAGCTATCCGCGGATACAGCACCGGGTGGAGGTTTTGAGCAGAAATGACAAGCCATGTGTTTCACTCTCTACACCCCTCCTGCCATTATCTTCTCCACATTAATATCCTGTCCTCGTGTATCTGGACACCGTTCTCCGAGAAGGAAATGTGTGAAAAACGAAAGTAAGACGACGAATGACTTTACACTGATTTGCAGCCTGAATATCAGAATACGAATGGTGTCATCCCTAGGCGCTGACTTCTCTTTAAGGTTATTTCTTTCCAATCGATATGGTCCAAATGATGTCTAGTCATATTTCCAGAGCAGCTGTAAGATATTTTACGAGAATGTTTTTCCGTACACGGTTTCACCTTATGGTTGGCCTAAACACAACGAATCCTTCAGGCTTCGTGGGATTTAGCACAAAGCAGTTAGCAAGCACGAACGGAGCAGAACCCAATTGTTTTAAGAAATCCAAATCTTGCGACCAGCGTATTAACTGAATGTTCAGCATGGAGAACAAATATGCAGCAGTGATCAGATCAAGCTGACACACACACACACACACACACACACACACACACACACACACACACACACACACACACACACACAGAGGATAAAATCATAGCTTATTTCACATAAAACCACAGCTTATTTCAGATGCATAGGACAAGAGAAAAGCCACTTAACACTGAAAGTTTGGTTTATTATTTGGTTCTTTGAACCCAGACGTCTACATTTAACCTTTGAGTTTTATTTGTACCAACTAGATGGCCATGACTTTATGTTCTTATAAGTTCAAAAGATGACTTTTGCGATGATACGAATTTCAAGAAGAGGTGTAACCTCCTCTGAAATCGGAACACGTGTCGTGTTATCCATCCTTATCTTCCCTCTCGAAGTGGACAAACATTCTAGTCTCCATTTCTCATTCATTCTTCACACAGCCACGCTTATTTCAGCAGCCCAACCAGCACCAAGTTAAGTCCGCATTACGACGCAATACTTTGACCCGCCTTTCTCTTAGCACGTGTGTTCCTCTCAGGAAGAGAAGATGGAAAGTGGAAGAGGCACGAGATCTTCCTCATTGACCTCACGTGTGGATTACCTCGCATATGTCTGTCTCAACTGGTGGCTTAGCCAGGCGAAGGAGCTGAATGTCTCCAAGCACCTCAAGGTTACGACTTTTTTTTTGTTACGTGCAAAAACGTGTGGGTGGGGCATGCTGGGAGATGTGGCTGTGTCATAACACCAGTGCCGACCACATCAGTCGGTCTTTTTGTTTGCGTACTCTGCACGTCGTATCCCTGCGGAGCCAGGAAGCTACCAGAAAAGGCAGATAATAGACATGAACTCCTCATGGACTGTGCGAGGCACATAGGCGAGTAGGACTCGGACTTCGTGACTGTGCACGGTCAGTCGCACGCCACCCAAAGAAGCAGAGCCTGCTCAGGAGACGAGGATCTGAAAACGACCGTGAAGATTAGCTTGAACCCCGGTAACATTTTTTTGCCAACTGGTTGTGAGGGGGTTCTTCAAGAAGAAGAACAACAAGAAGGAAGGGCGGGGAGGAACAATAGGACTAGATTTGTTTTCGAATCAGACACGAACAACAGGTGAGACAATTAATAGTAGGTAGACAACTTAGCAGATATCGTCAGATTTCCCCCCGCCTTCGATCTCTGGTCTTTGCGTGACTAATTTTTTTCATCTTTATTCATGCGCATACTCAAAGGGAAAGAGACAATAAGACTGTCAGTCACGACTGAACGAGTCAGCCGACCCCATGCCTCAAAAACAAACATTCACATTTCGCTAGTATTCACGAAACATTGAGCGATCAAAAGCAACAAAATAAGTAAACTAAACCGATTTTCACCTGCGCATTTGGGAAACCCTCTAATTCTACAAAGGAAGACAATATATTTTTGGAATAAAGAAAAACAGCCTGCAGATCTCTACTAATCTTCCCTCACCCACCACTCCCCTTTAAAAGAGCAACTAGAAATCATGAACCGATTTATTCCAAGAAAAAAGAAGAATGGTCAATCTAAGGGTTATTCTAAGAACCTGACCTTCAGATGGAACCTTTCGTCTTGTCGTTTAAAGCAGACCTGCCTCCTTGTTTACCGAGAACACCTGACATGCGGGGTGCAAACACTTCAAAAGGTCTTGGCAGACGGTTGACATTTTCCAGTCTGTCGTCTGCTGACAGGTCGGCAATTCTTCAAACTAAGCAAATATTACCAAATCATAAAAAAGGAAAGATATGACTCACGTTCAGGCTTTTACAGACGAAAGTTCTGGAATGCTGAAGCGCTCTTTAAAGGATGGGCTCTATGAAAGTAAGATATTTATGGAGGAAGAGAATTCCTTATGTTGTGGCATTTCCTGAAGGGGGAAACACTTGTGAGAGAACTATTTTTTCGAGACCCCTGGCACTACTTCCAATGATCCTCTTATCCAGTAAAGCAAGCACACACACACACACACACACACACACACACACACACACACACACACACACACACACACACACACACACGTGGGTCGTTCAGTTCAGATTGCTATGACTGCCAAGTACTGTTGAAATCAAACCCAAAAAGCCAGAACAGCTCTTAACATCTCGGGGGTTTTTCTTCTGATATGTCAGCTATTTTGTTGTCTCATTCTTAACTTGTCGGAGAAATTTCTTGGGCCTCGGCTATAACAGTGACCCACAGTGGCTTGTCTTGTCTTTTCAGACAGATGTAAATTAAAGCAGCGAAGTGAATGTAGCGGGCTTTTTAAAAGGCCATCGAAGCGATGTCATTGATTTTCCTCGGAAAGTTCAAACCCACCGATAAGGAGACCATTTCAGTGTTCTCGTTAAAGAGCTTTTAAAGAAAAGAAAACGAAAGACAATGAAAGAAAACGGAAACGAAATTTAAAAAAAATGAAAGTGATCAAATATCTGTCTACTCAAAACCTGGTACTATGTTTCATTGAAACAATAAAAAAATGCATGTAAGTTATTTTCAGTCAATGAACTGGGTCAAGTAGTTCTTGAATGCTCTTTTTAACAGTGTCTTACTTTCATCTCCGTGACTTACATTTGTGAAAAGAGATTTGAGTGTTGATAAAAAAATAAAAGAATGTGGTTTACCATTTTACGAAGAATGTTTATAGCTAAACTTAGGCATCATATAATGAAAAGTATTTTCTCCTTTTGAACCCAACCACGACTTGATTGCCTTTTGGGGCTTACTTCCTTTTCCGACATAAAAAGTCTAAAGACAGAAGACAGATAAAGCCACTCGCTCGTGTAACTGCTAAAACATGCACAGAAGGCAGATCACACGATTCAATCATTTCTAATCTCAAACTTCTGCTCTTGAAAACTTAAGAAGCACAGCACATCAAGGTATTTCACGCCGATTGAAATAGAATAAAAAAAGAAGTGAAATTTAAAAAGAAAAATATGAAGCTTAAAAGCAAAGTAGTAAAAATGATACGGCACATGCAAAAAAGTGGACTAATTTAATTGAAACAGACTTTTTAAAATGTTTTAAAATTTAAATCATCATGAGTTAATTTTTTGTCTTCACAAAAGTTGGCAAAGACCAAATCTCTTAACGTCTTGAATTCTGTAACAAGTATTCCAAAATTATATTGCATGATGAAAAAAAAATTGTAGTTAAAAGATAACATGAAACGTGTTGAGGAGAAATCGTCTGGTACCGTGGTCAGCAGAAACTGGAAGACACTACTTTTAAATAACAGAACACAGTCTACTTACTTGTTCCTGATATCATATTCATTCTTGTCGGTATAAAAAGACTGAATACAAAATGTGCCAGAAATATCATGTTCAGTTTTCTTATCTGTTGTTTTTATCATTTTTCATTTTAGTTGTTATCATTTTCGAGGGAAAATTAAATTGCTTCACTGTGAAGACAATGATGATTTTCTTTATATACTTATTCCTAAGAGTGAAATCAATGCAGCTTGCACAGCAAAGGTTCATTGTCCCGAGCGCGTTACAGGGTCAGCCCCTGTGTAGGGATACATGACTTTGTGATGTTCTCTTACTGCGTATTGATTGAAGTTCCTAAAAGTAGTCAGAATAACAAAGCAGATGAGAATAAAAGAAGATGTAAGAGGTAAATGATGATGATGAAGCAGCTTTTTAAAACTCGGCGCGTCTGCAATAACTCCACCAATCCACTCAGCCCAGTTCCCCCTGTTATCTTTATGTGGATCAAAAATAAAAAAAATCAGTCTGCCGTTAAGTTAAAGGAAAAGGCAAGTGAAAAGACAAGCTAGATTTAAATGACAGATACTGGGTTGACGTTCTGAGTCGTTTCCGTTCACAATTACAGGTTGCAAAGCGCGACTGTAAGCAAATTATTCGCTTGAAGCCCTAGATTTTTAGCGGAAATGATCCAGAATGCAGTAACCGTCATTCCAACCCAACGCCATTTCCCTTGACCTTTTGTTTCATGTGGGGAAGCAGATAGTCTAGTGGTTAGAGCAGCGGGGTCCAAACCCACGGGCGCCCAAACTAGCCGGTTCGATACCCGCATGACGCAATGTACTTTCCCCGAGATGACCTTGATTCCTTATAGGGATGGGCAAGGTCATGTAGCTGCGGCGAGGAAATGGGGCAGACCCCTCACAAAAACGCCGCCCTTGTTCTCTGACACCTCACCCCTCAATAACCGTATGACATGAAAAGGTTCTCTAACACCTCACTCCACAACAACCGTATGTTCACGGACTACTTTTATCTTTTAATGTATTTCAGTGCCATTAGAAGAACACCTGATGTTATAGTATTATCATCACACAGTCTGTATTCTTCCGCTATCTCGCTGTGCGGTATATATATATATATGTGCGAGCGAGCGAGCGAGCGAACGAGCGTGTGTGTGTGTGTGCACGTGCATAAATGGGGGAGGGGGAAAGCAATGAAGCAGCTAAATGATAAACCAGACGACAAGTTTGCAGTCTATCAAACATCTGATCGATTTCCCTTCAGTGGCTGGCTCTGCCTCTTAGGTTCAGTCATCCGTGAAGAAAGGCGAAGTGCTGCGCGGTGCCCGTCGTGCGTAACTAGATTAGACAGTTCTGTTTTAGCTTCCCATCACATCGACTTCCAGGATACTAACCTCGATGCCACGCAGATAAAACACTTTCGTAGCTCTAGTGGTTTCATTGGTCCTCTCATCGTGTCGAAAGAACTGCGATACACTATGATTGTGGGGATGTCTGGAGTGAGTGGGTGGGTGAGAGAAGGAAAATAAAAAATCTGGAACAGAGATAAATGAGGCTAGGGGTGAGGGTAAAGGGGAAGGGGGTGTGCAGAAAGTGGGGTAAAATGAAACAATAATGAATTATTCTTTACTGAAAAGTAGGGGAGGCGGATTATACCCATTTTCGTTGCAGATGGTCAGTGCACAGTAGGATGTATCGTAGCCGAGAAACAGGCACAAAAGTAATAAAATCCAGATGAGGGTGTCTGAGAGTATTTAGATAGATTTATCTTTCAGTTGTCAACGCCACGATTCTTATCATTCATGTTAGGCTTCTTGGTCATACCTATGACGGCCCTTGTCCCTTTATATATATATATATATATGTTATTTAAAGAGCCAGAGAGTGTTGTTATCCCTTCCTTTAATGTAAATAAACGTAGTCTGCTTTTGCAGTTTCAGGGTCGCATATATAAACTCACACAGTGACTAAGTATTGGTCTGTACAAAATAATGTCACTGACTAACCGCCATAAGATATAAAGCCAGTGACAACTCCTATTCGCTGTTGTCAATGTCCGGGAATGGAGAAATGGCAATGATGCCCGCATCTTCTCCTATGGTTTCTATCAGCGACAATGTCGCTTGTTTTCATAGTTCCATACTCTGCCAATGTCTCGTTTCAAAAACTTGACCCCTTAATGCCCTAAGGCAAATATTGGCAAACATGTGACCAAGTTTAGGCAAAGTCTTTATGTAATCATCACGTGAAAACTTCGCCAAACGTCGTCAAACATTCGTCTATATTTGGCCTATATATATATATATGTTGACTGTTTCAAGAGAACAACAGCAGTAGCAACAACAACAATAATAAAAATAATAACAATGACAACAATAAAGCTCATAGTATGGGACTCGAGCCTTGCTCTGTGCGGATGATGGGGCATAAACAGTCTTCCTCTTGATTGTAGGGAATAAAAGTATTCAAAATATTAGAACTATATTCTTTCTTAGGAGCGGATTAAAACTGTGACACCAATTTAGTTATGCCGTTTGAGTTCCATAAAAAGGTATTTACGTGTGACCTTTGTTTTTGATTTGTAACCAGACCTACTGAAGCCTGTGGAAGCATTGAAGGAAGCATATTATTTTCAACCATCAAGCTAAAATATATTTTTTTTTTTGCAGCCAACGAGCTAGAAAATGTGGCTTTTTGTAGTTGATAACTGATGCCTCTACGTAACAAACAAACAAACAAACAAACAAACCAAAAACCCGATAAAAGCTGATGAAAATGTGACTCTTCAGAATCACAGGTAACATAACGCTTACTGCGTAAGAAGTGCAGAAACCCATGAAGAAAATAGAATCAGAACCTGTACCCTGGTGTAAAAAAAGGGATTTGAAAAGGATTCATAGCCCCGAAAAAGTCAGTAATGTCAGTTACATACTTTCCAACAAACAAATAGGGAAATAAAAAAGGCAGAAAGAAAGAGTTACATCACATAAACCATAAATCTTAACTCCCTCCTCGTAGTTTGATTTGAGAAAACATTGAACTAATGTTAATAATAGAGGCAAATCAGGATGAGATAGTTGAAAACAGTGTATAAGTCTATCACTTTATACTAGCATTGCTACCTGAGTATATTTGCCCCTCTTTATTTTTTTATGGGAGGACACCGTATACTTGCTTCCATGTATCAGGACTGAAACGATAAACTCGTCTGTGCTTTTTGGTGATTTTTGTCATGTGTAGTAATGCAATCAGCATTTACTTATGTGGTGCGCTTTACAAGTCTACTACAGTTAACGTACTTTACTAACTTAAATTATTACTAACTACTGGGTTTATGTAGCACAGTTCCCCTCTCTCCATATAATTCACTGCGTTGTACAAACACAAAGATATACGCAGATATACAAAGACATAAAATACACATAGAGATCATTCAGATACAACATATAAAACAGATCAGTATATATATATATACACACACACAAAATACACCAAACATAAAAGAGACAGACATAAGAGAAATGCCGACTGGAATCCTAGCAGAACACCACAACACCAAAGTTATGGCTGGTAGAAGGCCTCTCATTTAGAAGCCAGGCGGTAAAGGTGAGGTTATTCACAATCTCAACCTTCGCTACAGCTCCCATGGAACATCTTCAAACGAAAAAGACAGATTTGGAAATAAAATATGTAATCAGAATGGTCGATCGTGGCTGTCTGCCATACTGGTAAAAATAAGAACAAAAAACCCAGGATGTCTAGAATGGGTCCGTTTCGCGACAAGTCCTGCCACAAAGTCGCCATCGATTAACACTTTGCAGGAACGTAACTCTCGTCTTTTTCCGGGGGTGAATGATAATGTCCTTTCCACAGACAGTACAGAAGGCGCAGTGCACTCTTGGGAATTAAAAAAAGCTTAAGGGTGCTGGCAGAACATATTAACAGGAGACCTATGAGAATAGATAGACAGCCGGTGTTAGCCAGGTTTATATTCTCGCGGGAACTTTCGAGAAAACGGAAATGGGGTTTTTGAAAGATAAATGAGGACTGAAATGATATAGAGGAGCAGGAGTGGAATGGGGGGGGGCGCAAAGGTGGTTATGAAACTGGTGGCTCTGGTGGCGATGATTGACGATAACGATGACGATGGTGATGATAACGCTGACGATCATGGCGACAACAATGACAACAATGTTGATAATAACCACGATGATGACGAGGATGACTCTATAGATTGTTCTCGAAAATTTGTGAGGCTTATTAAACTATAACCAATACGAGGTTGACTTGGTAATCGTACTGTATAGAACCGGAAAGCAAAGCGTGACCCAAGCAATTTTTGTTCTTTCGGGCTTTGTAAATGTGAGCACCATCATAGAAGACATTACAGATTTTGTTGTCCACTCACTCCAAATCACTCCACGTTCCCCCCACCACCTACTCACACACACGCTGTCACATCGCGTAATGAACGCGCCACCGCTGTGTCCACACACACATACACGTGTGTGATATAATTAGTAATAATAATCAATAATAATGATATAATAAGAGACCTCGTCAAGTAAGAACCATACAACTACCAGCAAAAAGTTTGTGAACTAATACAAATAGGGTAGAATGTTTGTTTCACCTGAATTCAAATATAAGCGCTCAACACAGACCACGAATAACGCTCAATAGCTTTCAGTGCGACATGCTGTCAATGAAATGTAATGTGGAAAACTCTGAGAGACTCCTGGGCCTTTAGTAGGCCCGTGAGCCGAACATTCGTCTGGTTGGACTCGTGGGGGCAAGAGATTGCACGGAGAGCCGTGTATGTGAATGTGTGTGTGTGTGTGTGTGTGTGTGTGTGTGTGTGCTCGCTTGTGTTTGTAGTGTGGATATGTGGATATATGTGTTTGTATGCAAGTGTGAGTATGTGTGCGTGCATGCGTGCGCACGTGTCTGTCTTGTTCGTGCGTGAAGGAGACAGGCAGAAAGAGAGAAAATAGAGGAGCGGAGAAAAAAGGTAGAATAAGAGAGAATAGTCGAAAGGCTTCTGGTCCACCTCCAGGGGGTCTTTGACATTTCTAACGACAGCGCGGCTTTAAGCCATTTTCATGTCTTCACGCTTCAGTCACCTCACGTGCGTCACCGCGCAGCCGAAATTTCCGTTACCTGACCTGACGTCCTTTGAAGAGCTGTCCAGAGTCCAGACAATGTCTAGAAAAAAAAAAAAAAAAAAAACGGTTTGCCGGAAAGATTCCACGGAAGAAAGACGTTGCAATCTGCTCGTATTTACGATTGTCATTATTTGGACTGCCATCAATACAATGTCCAGAGCTTTTTCTTACCCTCAGATATATAGATATCAGTGCCTGTCGTTTGTCTTGAATTTTGTTAATATGCATGATTCTTACTTTTATTTTTGAAAGCTTCTGTTACAAATTATTTTTATCTGTTTTAAGATTATGTACAAGTCAATAAGTTTTAAATGACTCTTTGATGAAAGGTGCTGTATACAGTTTTTAAACACCTCTATAAGTAATCGCTTTAAACAAATCAATGAAAAATCAGAAGGACAAAAGATTTTCTCGAAACATATGAGCTCCATGAATTTCTCGCTGAGAAAGAACTGACTACCGGCAGACATGATGGTTCAGTGGTGGGTGCCTGAATAGTTCTTTCACCCCCCCCATACCCCGGGTGGTGTTACGAATTAAATGTTGGAGCCGTTTGTGAGACGTGCAGCCCGGTGGCCGGCAGAACTATACTGTGACCTGGCCGGTGTTGGTCGCACGTGTGTGACCCGGTCCCCCTATAGACCATTCTAGAAGGTGTGTGAGCGAGTGTCAACGGCGCAAGTCTTGGTACCTGGAATATTCGGTGCGAGAGAGTGCATGTGTGATGGGTAGATGTTAGATACTTTTAGATGCTTTGTACATTGTATATAGGCCCTGAGAGTGAGTGGAGCGAAAGTAATAGAGAGAGAGACAGTTACAGAAGTTATCGCGGTCCTGTGTCGCCGTTGCCAGCGTGTGTCGGTGAGGCCAGAGTTTCGAGGCGTGTGTAGCCGTTTATTCATCAGGAGTTGCTGCTAGGATAGTGTCAACGTGTGTTCCGGCGTATGTCGCCGATTTGTGTTGTTGGGAATATCTTCGACTGCAAAGACTCAGTTTCTTGGAGAGGTTGGCACCGTAGATTTGGGACCCACGAACGAGCCATTGACGACAACATTGGCACACGAGACTTCTGCATCGTCGCCATTTAACATCAGCATCACATTTCCACCTTTTCGTCGCAACATCTGGTAACAGCTACCCACCCACTCACTCACCATCTCGAGAAAAAATATCTTCATTACGAACATAAAAATAGGAAAACAGAAAAAACATGTTGAAAACAAATCTGATCTTCTAGGGATGAGCCTGGATTTTCCATGCCACACCCAGCACAGAAGGGCAGGGCGACATCACTCCTTATAGGACTACTTTCTACTCAGTTATAGATCGTGACGAACACGGCATTGTGACCCTGATGTACACCGGGTACTAAAAACGTCCACAGTCTCTTGTTCTCGCTTAGCATGAACCGGGCGAGGGACGATGTGTCTGTTACACCTGAATCGAAGATGACGCAAATGCTCGGAAAACTATTGATCAGGTGCCGGTAGCTGTGACTTTACAGGTTGATACGGAGGTACCCTAGGTACAAGCTGCAGACAGTTTACTTCTGCACCAGATATTGTCCTAGGGTAATAAAGGAAATGTTTGTGCTTATTACTGCAGTGTTTGCACAATCCACACACACGTTAAGATGAGTCTGGGGAAAAAAAAACAAAACAAAGAATAAAGTTCGATGGTGAAGTTTGCAAGACATGGTTCTATTACAGACTCTACACACACCCTGGGTGTGTATTGATCACACAGAGGCATAAAGTACGGTTAAAAGTACTTCTGTTTTTTTTTAAAGTTCGTTTCCAGTTTCTTTCTTTCTTTCTTTCTTTCTTTCTTTCTTTCTTTCTTTCTTTCTTTCTTTCGATTTTTCTTCACTTTTCTGTATTTCTATTTCTCTATATTTCCTTCAGTTTTTGTCTTTTTATTTTTCCCGACTATCCTTCTTTTTTCGTTCTTTCGTTCTCTGTTTCCTTCCCTCTCTCTTCTTGCAGCATTTGATTCCCTGAGCAACGTGCAAACGCGAGCACACGCATCCTCGGGCCACAAACGAGCAGAAATAGTTCATCTCAGGTACTTCACTTGGAGCTTACACCGACAGCAATGTCGTATTTTCCCCTAAGCGCCCGTTGCATTGATTTTCAGATAATGTCGTAATTATCTTATGCTGGCGCTGCTCCCTTCTTGCTGTCGGAACTGTTTTTGGCTTGATGTAAAAGAAAATAGAAGACAAACTAGGTCATTCAAAAGTTTCGTATTTATTCAGCAGTGGATGAAGGGATGTGTGATAAATGGCTGTTTGGCAGTCAAGATGGATATTTTAGCAGATAGATTTAGTTGGTAGGGAGGAATAAGAAGAAAAGCTACCGGTATGCTAAAACATGAAGAAACACAAGACAACTACCAACACGAATCAAACACAAGTCTGAACAAAGCCATTGCCAGAAACAACAAAGACAGGAGAAGCAAATCCAGGACAAAGACAGTCGCTATGAACACTAATAAACACTAATAAACCGCCTTCAGCACAATCAGGTCTCAATCACAGTCACAATTTCCCCCAACAACAAAGAGGCAATCTCAGAAACGGATGTTACGTTCTCGTTCAGAAACAGTTCATGATTTCATAAGATCCGATTTTTTTTCTAAAACCTTTCATCTACGGGCTCTTTACAAATAGCTCTCGTATGTGTGTACCCATTAGAGAATTTGTAAATGTACCAATGCCTATACAAGTAGGTCTTTCGTGGAAAAACATTGCGTTCTGGTAAATCGTTCTGTAGATTTTGCTGGTCACCGTGTCTCTCAAAGCAAAGACTGGTTTTCGGTGTTAGGTTCACGCTGTTTGTGATCTGACCGTAATCGTCATGCATGGATTACGTCACCAGACGATTCTGTCTAAAGAAAATATAAAAATCATGCATTGAAAACCATCTAGGCGATGAGGATCACTTTACTCAATTTCTGGGACCTTCCCCTTACCAGCTGACACCATTACCAGGCAGGCACTTGACTGGAACCCTCAGGGGAAGAGAAGAGTTGGGAGGCCAAAGCAGACATGGGGAAGATCAGTAGAGTGCGAGGCAAAGGATGCCGGAATCACATGGGCCCAACTGAGGGGGGCTGCCCCAAAACTTGGTCCGCTGGCGAGGTGTTGTTGCGACCCTATGCTACTTTGAGGAGTAGTAAGGAATAGACTAAATTAAACTAAAACTCCCCTTATTTAAAGTGCAGCACTTGACTGTTAATGCACTTAGCATACAAAACACTGATCATTGCAGCCCTGAATTATCGTTTTAAACGAAATTTTAAAACCTGATTTTGAGTTTAACTATTTTTAATGCGCATTTTTAGAAATGTAGTGTGGTTTGTAATTTACTAAATTTAAATAAGAGAGTGGTTTTTTTGTCATCATGAAGTCACTCATCTCAGAATGTTTACGAAGTGGTATCGAAGAAATCGAAAAAAAAATTATCTGGTTATCTGGTAAGCCTGTTTTCGTAAAATTAATTTAAATATTTAGAACGTTTAATTTATTGCAGTAATCTGGAAAACAACGACTAATCCAAGCTAAACTTTGCACACAATGGATGCAGTCTCTTGCTGAGAGGAATGTCAGGGAAATAAGAAAATTGCTCTGTTACAACCAAAATAGCTTAGACATGCGCTGGTAATGAGCAGAGAGTAAAGGACTGACCACATCCGAAAAAAATCTGTTCTAGGGGAGAAGACGTCTAACTTTTTTCTCGACCCCAGTAAAGAACTCGTGTAATTAGAAAACATCAGAGGGAGCTACCACCCTTAGACGTGGAGTTTGGGTAGAGAAAAAAAAATTAATGTGTGTGTGTGTGTGTGTGTGTGTGTGTGTGTGTGTGTGTGTGTGTGTGTGTGTGTGTGAAGAAGAGAGAGAAAAAGAAAGAGGTCTGTAAACAAATCGATTTCAGTTACCAAAGGAGCGTTTTGAGGGATCTGATCTCGTACTGAGATCAAAAAGTGACGGCAGACGGCAGCCATTCACGAGGACACGCACCAGAAAGAGCGCGAAAAAGTAGGCCGTTGCTGTGCGTGACGTCACGCGGGTTTCTGGAGCTCGCCAAGAACGCCGGGGGCTTGAATAACACTCGGGTGAGCTTGATGTCGACGGCCCTGAAGTATGAACGGGCGCCATTGATTAACGTGTTGTGCAAACGCTCGAGTTCTGTCACTCTTTCTGGAGAGTCAGACGGTGTCAAGATGCAAATAAGATCTGACCTGTTTTCTCTGGACTGAAGCATACTAGATGTAAATAGGGTGTTTAAGATATCTGAGCGATTTTCGATAAACGATCAGCTACAGATATGATGTGAAGGGATAGTCTGTTGGGTGGTTCATACCGATATCGGATATTGAAGAGACATGAAAGCATTTTGCCCGTAGTGTATCTCAAGCACAAATTGTATGCCACAAAACTTGTGCAAACTGGTCGAAATTGGTATTGCTTGCAATAAATGTAGCCACAACATTCAGTAATTAATTAAATACCTGATGGAAATCAACCACGCAGATATGAACACGAGGTTGTGTGAGGAAATGTGTTGAGGTCACCTAACCAAAATGAGCTTATTTTACACTGTTTATTTCAACAGCGTTAGTGACATCATACCCTACCCACTCTTTGCTCATGGGGTAGGCCTTAGTGAACAGCTTACTTTATTAGGGAACACGGGATTGTGACTGAACGACTCCAGTTGTCTACCAAGTGGATGCTCTGCAGGAACGGGTACCTGATCTATCAGTGGAGGGTGAGAGCTGGGTACTACCCTTTATTTGCTTTCCTATAAACAAGGTGAACCACTTACCTTCATTGTCATCTATTTAATTATTACTCTATGGTATGGCAACCTTTACTGTCACATAAATGTACAGCTGTTAATGCTGGACTGGTTCTCTCCCCTCTGTGAATTGCCTAAACATGGCGTGTTTGGCCCTGGTCACCTTTTAACTGCGTCTAGGGACTGTAGGTATGTAGCAGAAGTAAGAGGAACGTCCTGTAATGTCCTGCAATTTGAAACAGCCATAGGCCTAGGACATGGGCTGATAATCGAGTTGTCCCCATCTTGGGTACGGTCCACAGCTGTGACCTGTTAGAGCTGTCGGTATTGATCAGGGATAAAGTAAATCCCGGGGAAGGGGATGAATGTAAGGATCTACGTCACGGGGTATGGTTTAGCCATATACGGCGCATCACATGACCACGCGTTGATTGGTCCTTTTAGCAGGAAGACAGGATGCATTGCCCATAAGCGATATTCAGAACGTGTAAATAAAAACACAGGAAATACGCGGCTCCCGCTCTTTTTCACCCACGAGCTTCGGCGAAACAGAGATGTAGCGACGACAGTCACACGCGTCGTGGAGAAGTGAGAGGTGAGCTGCAGGGATGGCTTCAGCTTCTTAAAGTAAGAGATGTAATTTCTACATGCAGGGCACTACGTTAAGGTTAGAGAATGGACGTTTGTGTTTAATTGTTGTAGTAGAATTAATAAAATAATGTTATAGATTAGAAATTATGGTCTTTAGTAATTTTAGATGTTTTGTAACTAAAACATCCCACATGCTGTGACGTCATGCTCTTACAGGCATCAGGCAAGTCTAAGAGAAAAGCTGCTGCGTTCGTCTCACACACACACACACACACACACACACACACACACACACACACACACACACACACACACACACACACACAGGTGTTACTGATACCCTTCATCTTGTCTTAAGTCTTACAAAAAGCGGCGACAACTCTTGTAATCAGATTGCCTCGATGTCGCTTTTAGTACGAATTCAAGTACGTGTGACCGACCACCCACTCTCTCCCCTACTCGGTGACTCCAACCGCTATCGCCTGATCGTGTGGAGGACGCTGGAGGAACCACGCATGTCAAGAACAGTCATCTTGTACCAACTCAAGCCTGTGGGAAAGTTGTCATGGTAGCGCCACAAACACCTCGAAAGACCAACAGAGTGGCTGCTTTCGTTGACAAGAATCCCACTAGAGTCGCAACAGCACGAAGGTGGATCTGTGACGAGAGGCTGGCAAGTCAACCTGAAGCTCGGAATGTTTGATCTGTGACTTTTCTTGCCCTGAGTTATATGATGACTTTGCCGACTGTATTTTTGTGTACTTATATATAACTACACGTGTATTTTGATAACTTAAGTGTATCTGTCAGTCTGTGCCAAATTTAAGCACACTGGTCAACAAACTGCAATTTTAGCCGACGACTCGCCCCCCACTCCGACAGGAATTTGGCATCATAGGCCCAGACAGAAATGGTAGGTTTAGAGTTACTAGAGTTAGAGCCACATGTTATCTGCTCTCATTTATCCTGGCTGCAGTCTAAATATACAATCGACTCCTGTATAGAACACATATTTGAATGCAGATGGCCGTACTGCTTGGCCCTTTTCCCTATTGTTCGCTAAAGCATATTTTTAAAACTGATGTTACACCGTTTTTATTATTATGAGTCGTAATATGAGTGTGTACAGATTTTTAATACTTGCGAGAGAAAACATAAGTGGCAGTGTAAATGTATTGGATGGAGTCAATGTTTGTTCTCTTTTCTAACCTGTGTAAACGTTTTACGTAATGTTCTCGTGTTACCGTTGTCAGAAAAAGAAACAATTTCATGAAAAGGATTGATAAAGATATTTTTATTTTGTATTTGTGTTGATCTCCCTTGTACGGGTGGAATGCAATGTACACCTGTTGATATTGTTATTTATTCTTAAATTGACGGTAAGTGTATCCAAGATGTTTTGGTGATGACGACGACGGAGATGATAAATGCGACGCAGAAAAAATGAGGAAGAGGTAAAGAAGGAAAATGAGGAGTATGAGATGGACTGACGAACGGATTAATGGACGGATGGAGGAATGAATTGATCTATTAGCTGTTCTGTTTAGTATCATGTTTCTCAGGCTTTGATCACTGCTAGTATTTTTTTTCCAGACCAGACGCCGCAAGAACTCCTGAATAATGTCAACATTTCAAGACACACAGAGCAAGACAGAGAGAGAGAGAGAGAGACGGAGAGAGACATAGACAGGAAAACAATAAGATAGATGTCAGTATATCAGCGCTATGGGGGACAGTAACAGGAAATTCTCGAACGTCGTCTCCATGGAGACCAGATAGAATAGAAGCAATCGAGTCATAGTGCCTGAGAAAGGTGTTGTCTGTTGCCACGCGCGCTGTGATCTATTTTCTGCCCAAAAACACTTTTTATCATCGGATGATCACGTCCCCTGCGTCTGGGCACACTGCAGTAAACAGTTTGTTTTTTTTAACTTTCGGTAATGTTATTCACATCCTGGAAACAGTATTCATCCTGAATTTTTTCATCGCCTCTTTGGGAATGTATGTTTCCCTCTATAGCCCTCAGCTTCAGAATTAAGACCACGATTCGTCAAGAAATTACATAATTAGCTCCGTTCAGGCATCACTAAAAATCGGTAGCGTGTCTCTCAGTTTCATCATAATTTGTTTGTCTTATTGCGAAAGAGTACAAGAAATAAATTTTGTGAATGTGGGGAGGTGGGGGCTGAGCAAACGTTCACGTCTCACCAAATCACGGGCCACATCTAGTGCCAGGTCATTGATGCATTGTGCAGAAATCGCCAGTTCAAATAATTGCAGAAACGTTTTACGGTGTTTGGTTTTCACCTTAATTGCTGAGGTCATCTGCGCAATACCTCCCACAGATGTTGGTCATCTTCACTTTCTTGGTATCCCCAGCTGGGTGTCTGAACAAGCGTACTAACTACACCAACATCCAGCCATCAGAGACACCATGGCACGAGAGGACAAACAGCGCAATCAAATGACTTCCTCTGTGTTGTGGGCTGTCGGACCGGGGCTCGGGGTGTTTGTAATCGATGGCTGGCTAAACCCAGCTGCAAAGCCTTAAATTTGACAATTATATAACCTCCCCCTTCCCCCTCACACAGACACACAGACACACATATATACATATATATTAGAGTACAGCTATATTTTGGGAAATGCTAATGTGGATCCACAAGACCTGATGCTGATGGCGGGATTTAACGCACGGGAACAACCTTTTCCGTCAGCTTTTCTATCGAAGCTGATTAATGAGCTGAAATTTCTCTCCACCTTGTCTGGTTCTGGTACGAACTGGAGTGAGTCCTTTCTGCGTCAAAACCGATCAGCAAGCACAGCAAACGAACCATTAGTCCTATAACTAAATTCCTTTTCTTATAATTGAATCACTTTATTTTGGCAAGTTTTGTTCTCATTTGTGTCTAGCAGGGGAAAAACTCAGTCTGTGGTGCTTTGAAGTGTGTCTATAGGCACAAACTAGAATGGTTTCACTGATTTGGTACTGTCTTCTCTCAATCATTTCTTTAATTAACCGTGAGGCCCGCCGATTTTTTTCTGAAGCCTTTCTATGCATGACATCTCTTGGGGGGCAAAGAGATATTTATGGAGTAGAGGTAACAGATGAATAAGCATTGGAAAGAATATGAGAATAGACGTAATCAAAGGCAAACGAGGCAAAATTCTGTTCACATATCGCCTCTGTTGGGAAGAGACAGAAAGAGACAGAGAGAGAAGCGTGTGTGTGGGTGAGAGAGAGAGAGAGAGAGAGATGGTGAGGTAAGTTGAAAAGGGAGAAAGCGAGAGAGGTCTGAATTATCCGATATGCTTCAGGCATATAGGCATCAGTTTCAATGTACACTGATTACAACTTTTTTTTTTAAACTGTGTATTGTCCAGATGTTAATAATACTGATTTTGTAAAGATTCGCAGCAATGAATTAATTCTTACGACGTTACACACAGGGACACACACGGCCACACACACACACACACACACACACACACACACAGAGAGACGTGTAGACGGTTGGTGCACGAGTGAAGGACATTTCTGTAGGGGAAGTTATATATATATATAGCTGTTCATCATTTTGTGTGTAGTAGAGTTTCTGCATTAGTAGGTTTCACATTTCTTCCCCAGTGTTGGAGGTCTGTTTGTTCTGGGTTCCTGTCGACTTTTCGAGAAATTTATCGCCACCTTCAGCTTTTTACTCCAGGAGTTACCCCTAAACATTGCTGTAATCGCGTTGCTGTACTCCTACAATTTAAACATAATCTCTGTCTGCACTTACCTAGCCCCGCATCTCGGAGGTAACACTTTAACAAAAGTCCACTTTGGTTGTCTTAACGCCCTGACTCACCCACCTATGTGGGGAGAAAACCTTCGCAGCTCGCATTTTGTACAACAGAAATAGGAAAGTTTACGTTTCCTAACTTGCATGATTGATTATTTTCTTAAATTAAATTAGTTCGTCGCGAGAAGCTCTTACTTTCGAGTGTTTTATCTAACACTATTAGGAGGTGCGGTCAGCAAGCATCGACTGATGAAACTCTCTAATCTAACAGCGTCGCTCCAACATTACCGGGAGATTCAGTTTATCAGCATCAGTCTGACCTCACCAATGACAGGCGAGAGATTAGTGTACTGATTGTATTACTGGCAAGGAGTTGGGCTGGCATTCTGGACACCCATTTCATTAAGGAATGACTGAGTTGTCGTCGTGAGCCAGCACTTAGTGTTTCTGTCTAGATCTAGAATGTTCTCCCAAGCTGCCCTCGTCTATTCCTCGCAACGGGTCGTCAACAGAAACTCGGTCATGGCGAATGCTCTCAGGGAGATAAGAAGTGAGTTAGTCAAATTTACCTTTAAAAATTTGTAAAGGTTTTTCATAGTATGGTATTAAGCACCAACAGCTAATTAACCCCCATTTTGCCACGGGACAACGACAGCGCCATGATGACACTAGTAGAAACAATCTGTTAGGTTCAAACACGTATTACAGGTAAATCTACCTAGTTTGTATTCGGTGTTCATGCCTGTATCAAATGTTAATATTTGTGTGATTGCAGATGTTGTGGACGTTTCCAGAAGGATCATATAGCAGGAACATGCGAGGAATCGGGAAGAGACAATTAATATGGCACATCGGTGTCAAAGTTACCGCAGTTCCATCGCGATCTGCTGATTAGACCCAGCGGTCTGGCAACCATCTCGCCGAATCAATATGAGGAGAAAACTCCGTCGTCCTCACAGGCACTTAGTAAGGGAGGTCACTGTAATGGCACATCTCCGTTTATGAATATATTTTCGGCCCCACCGAACGCCCAGACTGATAGAGTGGGGCATGCGCACGTAACTTCCGGAAGTGGATTGGCCAGGACTTCCGTGATGCGTCTTCCGTACTGCAATTCAATGCCTCCTTTGCACTTCCTCGTTCCTAGGTCGGCATCTAGCGTTAGATTTATTTTCAGTTTTTTTTTTAAATTTTAGTCATACCAAATATTATGTTTTTCAGAATGAGTCAAATGTAAAAAAGTAATAATAATGATAATTAGTGGATGTTCATTCTCTGATTCTATGTATCCTTGTCATAAGATTTGGGAAGAAGATGGAGATGTCTTTAGTCCAACAATTCTTCTTATTTCATTTGAGTAATATTTAAAATCAGCTGTTTATACTAATGACAATAGCTCTTCTTTTTGCTTCTCTTCAATCACTGAAAAGACGAAAAGCATTTGCGGCAGAAAGTTCCACAAAAGAGTTGCGACCGAACTGCCTGAAAATGGATTACTCTCTGGGGAACTCCTACTAAGGAGTATCCTTCGACGGAGATAGAAAATCAAGAGAGTAAATATTTTCCTTCCACGATTTTGCATCAAGGCAGTTCATCAGGAAAAGGTTTAGTAATGGGAGGCAACTCGCTGATTTTAATGGTAGTCGCTGCGGAATGTGTGTGTGTGTGTGTGTGTGTGAGAGAGAGAGAGAGAAAGAGAGAGAGGGGGACCAACATCCTATTAGTGACTAAGCCGAAGGAATAAGGGAGGATTTAAAAAAAATTAATTCCGTACTTTTAACTGTGAAGGTTACAAATGAAGACCGGGGCAGCATTTGAGCAGATTTACTGCCATTAATAGGACCCACCCCCGTTCCCTTACCCCGACAACTCTCTACCCAGATTGTTGAAGACAGTGTCGTGACATCTGATGGCATTTACCCAGGCTTTATAGCTGGAATTAGTTTCTGGGCCGTTGGATGAAAAAGCTCAGATTCCACGTTTCGACAAGGTACCCGTTTTAGAAAACATCTGTTTTAGCTCCTTTTAATTTCCTGCTGTCATTCGCGTGCTGCGCTGTAGATAGAAATCAAGATCCCCTGCTAAGCCTCGTTGTGCTGTCACGAAATCAAGGCAGAAATCTCACGAGTCCACGTGGCTTCTCGCTGGATCCCGTGGCGCGTGTTTGCTTTTCAAGTCAACTTGACCTGGGTAGACATCGTGCCACGTGCAAAACAGGATGCTTTCTTTTATTGGGAAGCGGCAGCACTGGCCAATATTAGCAGCACTTATCATCCCACCCGTGATCTCACCCACCGCCACCACCAAAAGGAAAGTCACCAGCATCCGCGTGTTATTGACGAAATGGATGAAACCTTTCATACAAGAGAAGAATTTTCTGTTCAAATGAGAGGGCTGAGTTCAAGTATATTATTCTTTCCCCCCAGAAAAACTTAGCAAATGGCTCCCCTGCCGTTGTCAACATACCAACCTACAAACTTGGCCATCACACTAAAGAATATCAAACCCATGACGCCCCAAAACACGTCCAATTAACATATAGTTAAGGCTATTCTGCTGGCTGTAACCTTGACAACGTATGCATGTGTATAGTTGGGTTTGCCACCATCACAGAGTAACTCATGACGAGACACTGTAGGTGTACTCATCGGTCAAGCTCCTATAGTCATTGACCTAATGTCAAGGCTTCTTTCATACCTTTTTATTATTCATTCTATTTAGCTTGGGGAAAGTATTTTCTTTCATTAAACTCAGCTATGTCATGGGACATGCTTGAAAAAAAAAATCAGAAAAAAATATTTGAAGGTTTTTTTTTTTAAACTCCCCTTCCCTTATCTTTCTTTCGTCACTGTACACCAACTTCATTCCCCTTAAGAAAACAAGTGCAAGTGAGGGGAACCCCCCTCCTCCAAAGAATACAAATAATGTCAAAGCTACTGCTCCCTGAAAAATGTTTTGAAAAGGAACAGACACCTCCATCAAAGTCTGTGCTTAGTGGACAGCTGGGAAAGAAAAATATGTCAGACATAAACGACAAATTTGATGGATGGCAAAATGTAATTTCCGACGAGAAGAGCGACTAGCGAGCGAGAATGACCCGTTTTCACCTCCTTTTGTTTCCTTCTGTTCGACGATCGTCTGCTGCTAGGCTACGCACAGCACGACCGTTACAAGCCAGAGGGTTACCTCGACAAGGACCTTTACGGGTCTTCTGTACGAGTTGCAGTAATGGTTTTTGTTTCAAGTTTTTTTTTTTACTCGGTTGTCCATCATTGTGATTAATCTTCCTACGGGTCAGTGTCCGCTTTTAAAGGCTTACTAGGCTGCAAAATCATTTTGAATCCCGGGTATAAGAAGCTATTTCCCCTCCGTCGATAGATTTCTTTCAGCCAAGCCACATTCACACAAACGTATAAAAGAAAATGCACGGACAGATACATCGCTTCTTGTATCTATATTTTGTTAAGGAAAAAAATAAGTAGAAATAGAAACAGTGGAGGAGCAGAAGGTTGCTACCTGGAGCAAACACAGGCGGGGGGGGGGAGGTAAATGCTGCCACTCTTCCTTAAAGTTGCAGGGGAGTGAGGTGTAAAATATAAAACGATTTGCTTTCGGGTTTTTTTACATCAAAAACATCACAATTTGTTCATACATACCCTGTGTTTCATAAGTCTTTCGTCTTTACTAGGGACCACGCAAAAAAGGGGAAGACGGGATAAAAAGAATTAAGTGTCTGTTAAAACACAATTTTCTAAAGATTAATAGCATCCAAAAGTTGCCTTCTCAAGGGGGTTGTGGGGAGAAACTTTTCAAGTGAAGGAGAAGTCTTTGAGTGCAGCTTGGGGAGAGCGGCTGAGTTTTACAAAGGTAAGGGGTAGGGAGGAAGGTAACTTTGTTTATAAAGTTAGGAGCTGCATGAAGATATTGCGTGTCTTTTAAAGAAAAATACATTATCTATTTGCATGGGTAACACAATTTGCGGAGTTTTCTTTCTTTCTGTTGGGTGGCAGAAAAAAGTCGCTCCGGGCTTTTTTAAACCAAATGTTTCACAAATAGTTGCATTCCAGAACTTAATACTTTGATTGTTTATAAGAAGTTTCTAATAAAGTTTCCATCAAATTTAATTTAAACAACTTATTGCAAAGAAGAATAAGAAACACTCCTGATCATCATCTACTCCCGCCTTAATCTCTCTCTCTCTCTCACTCACTCACTCACTCACACACACACACACACACACACACACACAGATCGCCATGATTTGTATCGACAGTGGGAATGTCAAGATGGCGCCTAGCCTATTGCCATACGCACAGTCAAGTACACCAACCTCCCTGCACGGAGCCCAGAAGGCTAAAAAGCAGGCACGAAGCTTCGTGAGCTGGAGTGACGAGGGGGACGAAAGGTAAAGAGACACGGACAAGGACAATTTACATACATAACATAATAAATAAATCATTTTAAAACAATCAAGCTCTCGCCAAAGAGAAGAGAAGTATGCTAGAGTACTATTCTACAATAAACGAAGACAAAATGAGGCAGGGATGGATTAGAGAGGGGGAGAATAGAGAGAAAGAGAAAAATGTCTACTAAAACAAAATTATGTTTTCTTCAATTGCCTTTCTTATCTAAGCACCTGCTAAACCATTTATCATCAGCAGACGCTCAACAACAATACATCGAGAGAGAGAGAGAGAAAGAAAGAACACACTGCATGACGCTTTATGGACAGTGCACGAAGGGAACAAAACTGGACCTGAAATCTAGCTTAAGAAATAGTTCTATCGTTTAAATTATTAAATAGACAGTAAATAAAAAAAATATGAAAACAATATCACATTTATTTAGTCAGATAAGATCGGGGGACAATATTACCACTGCAAGCTGGGAAGAGCTAAGGACGACTTTTCAAGTGATAATCTGCCGTTTCGCGCAGCTCAGTATCTGCGATCTTTATCATTTGACGGAGACCCGTTGGTTGGTTGATTGCTTTGGCGGGAAAGTGCTTCTACCTAAAGGCGATTTCGCACCATTTGGGGAGTGTGAGGGGGAGGAAACCGGAGTACCTGTAAATATGTGTCCCATACAGAGAGTATCGCGAGACGAGATCTGAACCCAGAACCTTTCTCCACATTGTGACAAGCGAGTGTTATAACCACTAGTGGGTGCCTAGAGACACACAGATAACGAGTTTCTCTTTATAAGGTTGGGCGATCTGAAGTCATATTGATATAATTATGTGTGTAACATACTGATGTAGCAGGCACAGTAACATTTTAAAACGTTTCGATTGGGTGCTTTTACCTCAAACCCGCGCTTACAACCAGAAGACGGACTGACGGCTTTACCTGGGTCAACAATGTTTCTCATAGAGATGAAAGTAGAGATGAAACAAAGTCTGCACGCCATTTGACAGTTTTCCTTGGCGAAGTGGGGGAAAAGGAAAGAGTAAAATGAGAGATAAGGGTGAAGGCAGCTACGAGACCTTGGAGGAGGGAGGTGTCAGAGCCCTCTTTTCTATTGGGCCCGGCTTTTTTGGGGTAGGGAGGATACATCCATCTCATCTGTCTTATTGCATTTTCTTTCCTAGCCCTCTAAGAGGTCAGGTACCCATTCAACAGGTTGGTCAACTGGCGCAATGACGTTTCGCCACCCGGGTATCAACCCGGTTATAATTGCCTCTTGCCTCGGCGTTTGATTTAACCACTCAACCTTCTTCCACCCCACAGCCACTCCGAACCACTCAACCTTCTTCCACCCCACAGCCACTCCGACAAAGCATAAGGACAGATTTATTATATCGATGGATAGACTGAGGGAAAAAGACTGACATTGACTGATAGAGAGACAGGTAGTACCCCCTTAAGTGGTAGGAAATAACTTAATACTTTGCTCTCTCGGCACTTTCCTTCCCGGATTAGAACATTCAAGTCCATCAGCCCGGGTTTTAACTTTATTTTTCTAGTGGGCGAGAGAGTCTAGTCTTGAGACACTAATCTTAAAGCCCTCCTAACTGCAAAAGTACGACAACTACACCAAAGATGTCAGTGATCTTGAATGAGAAAAGTAAATAGACGTGCTCTTTGTTTCTGTCTCTCTCAAAACCTCTCTCTGTCTACTCTCTATTCTTGACAATTTAAGCTGAATGATAGCAAGACGCCAGACACTGATGGCGATTTTATGTCGAGAAGATTATCAGAAAGAACAACACAAAGAGAAATAAAACAATTTCCCTATACAGGAAATTAAACAGCTTCACTAACCAGAAAATGAAACATCTTCACTATTTGGGAAATAAAACAACTTCACTATCCAGGAAATAAAACTTCACTATTAAAAAATGTATGAGTTCAGGAGTCTTTTCCTTTTTATTTGCTGCTTCGACTGACCGTGTCAAACACGTGACCCTCAGCAAACTGCCTTGCATAATTTGATAATCTGTTAATGTTTGCAGTAGAGTTTCCTGTCATGAATAAATCTCTCTTACCCTTAATGAAGTCTGCAATTTTCATGTGCTGCATCCAGAGAAGACAGTAATAAAATTCTCTTCCTTCTCCCATTCCCTCTTTCTCTTCCTCTCCCTCTCTCTAACCCCGCTCATGTATAAACCATCGGAAAACCAAGCAGGAGAATCCACACTGGAATTGCATAAATAAACCCCCAAACCTTTTCGAGTTATCGGCGACTCCACGTTCATAAACTTTCTGTAAACAGGTGGAAATCATTGCCTCCTCTTCTATTCGTTGTCTCTATGCTTTGTCTTTTGTTTTTTTTTTTCTAGTAGCAGACTTGTTATTGTAGTAATCTTGTAGTTTACAATACTTGTCCCTTCTTATGGAGAGGTTCAGATGTACAAAAGCACACTGATTTACATATTCTTTACCCCTCGTAAAATAAAGAACTGTCACTGTCATTAGCTTTGTCAAGTTCAATATCAGCGTCATTATCAATTATTGTTATGGTTAGTCATTGTCATTGACACTGTCTTTGTCTCTATCACTCTTTTGTCTGTCTCTCAATCCTGCTATAATTCTTCTTCTCTCTTCTTTCTACTTTTCTTCATAATTTTATTTCCTTTTCTTCATTTACCCTATTTTTCTTCCTTTTACGAAAATTTTCATCGTTAAATAACTTCGTTTGTTTGTAACAGATGAAGCAGACTTTACTTTCAACGCAAAATGTAGTTACAGAAACACTGATGCTAACAACCAAGCTACCGTGTAAGACGATTTTTTTCTAAATCGAAATATCACAGCCTGTCACATCGTTTCACAGTCATAGCATGGTGGTCAGACTACTGTCGTCGACTCTAATCGATGCTCCGCCAGGGGGCACTGCGCTTGCTGTCAGTTGGTCTTAGCTCTGGCTCCCCTGGAACCTCCAAGAGTTTTGCAGGCAATTGCACTGGCAGGATGACAACAATTTTACCGTCTTAAATTTCAAGAATTAATTCTTTGCTGCAAAGAGAGTGCTAAATAATGAGAAAATCGCCAAAAAGATGCTTTGCACGTCAAGTAAAAAAAAAAAAAATCCAGAAACGTTCATTTATTCGAGACATTGAAGTGGAAAGAGCAAATATGGCTGACCGTCGATCAATATGCAATTTCTGGCATGACGACAAGTTTTGGATGTGACGAAGCAGTCTGTGTTTGAGTGTGGTCTTCATGTTTCGTGTCCACAGGCTATATTTATTATTTCTTTATTTATTCATGTTTTGGAAACCCTTGTTGCAGGTTCCCTAAAACGTCATCATATTTTCTAAAAAAGAGAAACACAGTCTGGAATGATGAAAGTGACGATGACGACGACGATTGATGATGATGACGATGACGACGATGAAAAAAGAGATGCATGACTAGAAAAGTTGAAACTGTTAATGTTTATAAGTCATCTGGGGTTCAGCTATTGTTTTAAAGTAAAAAAAAATCATAACTATGTTTGTGATAGTGCACACATAGCCAGGCAGGTAAATCATGCAAAGAAAACACACACACACACACACACACACACACACACACACACACACACACACACACACACATATATATATATATATATACAATACGAAAAAAACAGATAAGAGCTAGAAAAGAAAAAAAGAAGTGCGTTGTGCTAGGACTTCCTGGTGTTCAAAGCCCAGTTTCTTAAAACAAGAGCTACTTGTCTGGAAGTTGAAACTATTAGTTTATTCCCACTAGAGAGATCGATTTAAGAACACAAAGAAGAAAGCTTTACACAATTTTTACTCATATGAGAAACTTTGAATGCTTGTTTGAATGTTCACATAATGTATAATTTCTTGTACAAATGGTTAAATACAAATAATTTAAGTACAAATAATTACAAATGATTAACATAAGAAACAATCTGGAGATGTGATAACGTTCCTATGGGTCGAGAATAACTGATTTAGTTTGTCATTAATTAGATGTATTTGTTAGTAAAAATGTATGCCTGATAAAAACATAAATTTATAATAATTATGCACATATATATATATATATATATAATTATATGCACTAATAATAAACTCAGCATCTGAACAAGACTGTTTTAAATAATCAAATCTTCTCTCGGCACCTTAGTTGACCAAACATTGAGCTATTCAAATACCACGTCTCAGTAGACGGTGATTATAAAGTAGCCAGGAGGTCACGATAAAGTCTCAACTTGGAATCAGAACACAACGGGATGTCGCATAACGACCTGCAGTGCTTCACATGAAAAATGACCCAAGACAGACGGTGTAGTGAGTGTTTTATTTTTTGTCCTTTAAACATTATTATTTCTTTGTTTGGTGGTGATTTAGAGTTGTTTAATTTTGTCATTCACAAGTTGTATTTTTATCTCCTCATTTCCCCACTCCATACTAAAGTAGTAGTGGTACTTGCATTCTATGAAAACTTACATTTCTATTTGCAAAATATTTTGTTGAAAAAATAATGATTTGCCGAATAATTGTAAGAAAAAGGTTATTTAAACCATTGAATTTCTTTTTTGCAGTCACCCCCTTTCCACCTGTCTGCTCCTCATTATTGTACTTAGGGCGAGCCCATGGCAATAGTTATGGGTTAAGGTTAGTTACAGATGGCTACAAGACCAAATGTAAACTTTCGTTTAGAGGAGGAGAGGAGCAATACAGAAACTACCTGTTCACCTCATGAAAGAAGGGGTAACCAAAGAAAGTTTTTCCAGTACCAGAAGTGGGCATTGTACACATTAAATATACATTGATATATTTTTCTTTTACTGTAGCTAGCATCGGGAAGTTAGTTAATTGTTGTTTTATGCCAAGTCAGCAACTATGGCAAAAACAATGTACATGACTATTCAAAGGTTGACATAAAGAAATTGTACAAGTAAAGAGATTTCTCTTTTCTTAGTTATGTAAAATAACAGTTTTTAAACACATAAGGTCTATCATATCAGGTGAAACATCTGAATGGACTTTATATATGCCAGGATTGATTTGGAAGAGTGTTTGACAAAAAAATCAGCAAGAGTCTGTGCTGTAAAACAGTTTTGACGAATTGTAGCGAGTTTTGAACAGGAGATGAGCAAATGTTCTATGGTTAGGGGGTCTTTACACCAAGGACAAAGTGGGGGGTTTTCTCCTGCAAGCAAAAATCGGTGAGTGATAAATGAGTGTCCAGCTTTTAGTCTATTTATAACCACTTTTTCTCGTCGGTTTAGAAATTCTTGTGTTATACAGTCTGATAGTTTTCGAAAAATAGCGTGAAGTTTTTTGTGCTTCATGGAGTCCCAATGAAGCTGCCAAATTTGTGAGATATACATTTTAACAGAAGCGTACCAATCTGAAGCGAATGTTGTATGGACCACAAGTGGTTCCCGAAGGGCTCTTTTTGCTGCCTCATCAGCTTTAATGTTTCCTGGAATATTTGCATGGCCAGGAACCCAAATAAAGATAATGTCAACATTGTCATTTTGTAGTAATGATAGAAGTTCAAAGAATTGAACCAGTAGTGGGTGATCTAAACGTTGAGAGTGAAGTGCAAGTAGGGATGACAAAGAGTCTGAAATAACTAAGAAGTTTTTCTCTTTAGATGTATGAATGTACTGCAGTGCAAGTAGGAGGGCTTTTAACTCTGCAGAAAAAATGGAACTATGACCTTCCAAGCGAGCTGTCAGAGGTGGTGTGTGCAGCTTTGATTAAGAAGAGGTAGAGAAGTGAAAGAGAAATGCCGAATATGCAAGGTGGTTCAGGGAGTGAATCTGGAACGAACCAGAGCTAGATCCTCTCCAAATTTTGTTTTTAGTTGCTATCAGATGTAAAAATTTATTTTTTGCCCACACGTGGCAATATACTCTGCTGCGAACTGTACATTGGCCGGTCTCACGGGGACAAAATAGTCAACTCTTTTTTCGCGGGAAAGTGGTTATGTTGATTTTTAATAAAATCATGTCATCCTGTTACACTATACTTGTTTTGCTTATATCTGACGTTTTCTTCCTGCACTATGTGGTATTTAAACAACTTCAGATACACCATACAAATGAAATGTTATCAAACACACGCATACATTAACACATACAGTAGAATATCTTAGTTTTGTAAACTTTCAGATAATAAGCCCGATGAGAGTTGTGGAACAAAAAGTCTTTTTTGTTTCTTTTTTCTTGGAATATATTACTGTTATCTATGTGAAAAGTATGCAAGATAAGCAGTGCTATGTCATTTTGATAGGCATCTGTTGTCTTTTTCGTGTTTGCAGCAGAGTTGAGCACTTGAGAGAAAAATATAAATTCTGGTATCTGATGGTTGTCTCAAGGACAAAAATAAATTCCTTGTTAAACATGCTTCCAATGCAATACACTGCTGCTAAGTATTTCTTTTTGAAATGTATGAATAAACAGTATTAATGAATCAGTGCTGTGTGTTTTCTTTGAGAGCAGTACCGAGTAGTTGCTGTACTTCTTGGTCCTTGCATGACGTCCATCAGATGCCTTGATGTCCCCACTTAAAATGTAAATGCATAAGAACCAGAAGAGCCATTTATGGACACTTCATGCCACATACTTTCAACAAATATAGCCAGTAAAACAAGAATATTAAAATAAGTGTCAGATGGAAGATATGATAAATGTCAGAAGGCTCCCACAAAATCTTTAGCGCGCGTCTACTGTCTGGCCCTGGTGATGTTCATGAACGTGACCCAGAGGTCATCGGCTTCAGTCGAGATTTTGTCAGCTAAGTTCTCAACGTATATTATCAGGTGGAAAAGGCCACAGAAGTGATGTGGAATACGTCAGGATGAAGCGATGAGTCACTCTTGTGACAAGGACGAGGGCAAGGTTATGGCCTAACGGTCAGAAGGTCTGTCTGTGGAGAACAACGCCAAAGCAGCTTAATCCACAGCCAATACGGCTCTTGCTATAGTGAGGACGTTTCCATGGCTACAGAGAAGAGCAGAAAAGCCGCCTTTAAGGAAAAACCTTCTGACCTGCCCTTGTCGCTTCTTTTCTCGTCAGTTCTCGTATCTTCAACTTAGTGGCTAAGTGCTCAGAGGGAGAAAAAAGACAAAAAATTGTGGATGAAGTGTTGTTTTCATTTATTCTTGCGCAACCTCCTGTATCTTCCGGTTCGGATTTAATGTCACAGTT
Source organism: Marisa cornuarietis (assembly GCA_004794655.1). NCBI lineage: Eukaryota > Metazoa > Mollusca > Gastropoda > Architaenioglossa > Ampullariidae > Marisa > Marisa cornuarietis. The sequence goes on along the minus strand of SMMW01000003.1, from coordinate 11,719,474 downwards.
TGGTTTGGTTAGGGGATTGGGGAGGGCAGTGTGTCGCTGGTGAGAAAGGTTGTTTATGATTGTCAGGGTTAGTCCTGTAGTGCATGTCGTGGATGCATTGAGGATTATAAGATCATATCTTGGATACTCTCTTACGTTTTAACTCTGCCTGTCTGCCTCTCTATTTATCTTGTCTTCCCCTCCCCGAGACAATAAGTAAAGGACTGAATGTTGATTATCATTTCGAATTTTGTTCAGTTACCCAAGCTCTTGTGCCTCATTTGAGCCTGTATGATTCTTCATCGCCTGACTCAGTATGGCATACAATACAATACAGTGCAGTGCAGTTTAAACAGAACACAATGCTGTGCAATACAATGCTTACAAACACACAAAACAAACGAAATGCAATACTATGCAATATAATAGTAAAGAAGCACATTTATAGAGCACCTTTCTTCAGCATCAGCCGGACTCAAAGCGCTTGACATACATATAGGCGCACGAGCACACCGTTTTAGGACAGTCATCAAATACACCTACATAAACATACATACACAGAATCACGCAGACACAACTACAGCAAAAATTTAAATAAAGTTGATTAAGAGAACGTTTTACCCACCATCAAAAGGAGGCTCAAAACAAGACATTAAAAAAAGTCATGGACACTGATTTCAAAACATTGCGTGCTCCTGTAGAGTAGCCACTCACGTGAAGAAAGTAATGCGGTCGGCATGGAGTCCACAGCATGAAACGTTCGATTAAAAAGTTCTGCTTCAAAATGTAGCTGAAAAGTTATTAGGACACTTGTATGGAAGCTCACATCACAATTCCCGGTGCTGAAGCCCAGTCAGTCTTCGCAGACAGAAACATCGTTCCACCCACAATAATAACGAAACTTCATTCATCCGGTAGGTTAGTTATAGTAGCTCTTTGTCTAACAAGTATGCAGCTGATTTTATACAAAATAGCAATTTATGGTAAATATATCCTTCTGTTTTACGCAGTGTGAGTACGACTTTATTTTTAAATATAAGATTTTTCTTTGTACACGAAGGAAGAAGAGAGGATGCAGATTCTTGGGAGGGGGACGCGGGGAGGGGTGGGGTGCTTAAACTGGCCGCCACTGAATGAGGCAGCGTCTGCATTCCCATGATCCTCTCGGCAGTTCTCTGAGTGTTTGTGGTCTAGATTCGCCAGCCCTTAGTGGGCGGGCCCACATCTTGAAGGACTCTACATCTGACTAAAAGCTCTTCGCAGAATTTAAGCCGACTTAGAGATTTCACAGGCGCCATATTCCCTTTTTTGTGACGCAGCTTCATACATGCTAGTGAATACAATAGCCCGCGCTATTATGCGTGTAAGTTAGTAAGCATTCGTGCTTGTATATGTGTCCTACTATTATTATTGTTATTATTATTATTATTATAACAATTTTTATAAGCGAATTTTATTGCTCGTTTACTTTGCTGTATAACTGAAGATCAAATTTTCTCTAAGATCAGGAAAACCAGGAAAAGCACGTACAAGGTGTCGGACCACGCCAGGTTTGTCAGGTCACCGCGGTTCAAAACCACTTATATTTTCTGTTGAAGTATTTTAAGGAATAGAATATTTACATTATTGTAAGAATCGAATGTTAAAAAATCAAAGTTTTATGTGGATGTGCCATGTGGTCATGGTGACTGGAATATTTGCATTTAGCCTGATTCTCTCTCTCTCTCTCTCTCTATATATATATATAAAGTTTATCCATTTAAAAGTTTTTCTATTTCTATAGCATGCTTTCACATCTGAAGAAAGGAGTGTTCTTAAATATATACTCAGAATTAAAATTATATGTATACACAACGGCATATTTACAGCACTCTTGGAAAAGCTGGAGTGGTACATACACGCCTGGAGCAGTTACAGGAACTACAGTCGTTCACATTGCTATATACACAGTCCTGATCCATGCAACAGGAAGTCTTCGCGCCACGTGACAGTTTGAAAAGTCTCGAAGGTCTGGTCTTTGTTGTTTACAGAGCTCACTTCGTGCTTATTACTGCTTTTAGCTATGACGACCAGTCATGGTCCTCTTCAAAACTGCGTTGGTTTTGCCTCGTTCTGAATGCAATCGATTTCAAGCAACCTCCTTATTCAAAAACATTTTTTTTCTAGGGCGCTCCCTCATACGATTCCGTGACCCACAGAAAGCAAGGAGTACAGTGAAAGCCAACACAGGTTACACGCTACCTATTCAAGCGTGCTACCACAGAGATAATAGTTAATCTGATTGGTGAGGATGATTCTACTGTGCAAGGTCTAAAATAATTTCACATCATTAGTACCTACATGAACCTGACCGAACTATTTCAGAGGCCTCTCTTTTTCTTTCTCTCTTTCTTTCTCGTTACCGAAGAATGTTTATAAGAAAGGAAGTCAGCGTCAGCTAAGGGTGAAAAACCGGCAGAAATGGATGGACGGCTGGTGGTGATGATGTCTGCTATGCGTGACAGGACGGTACACATAGAGAGGCAGACAGTTTATTGGCTGGAGTTTCACGCCTACTTAAGGGAAAGCATATACCGCAGAAAAAAATAAAGAGGCAGGCAGACAGGCACTTACAACGAAGGACTAGGCGGACAGAGAGAAAGAAAGACAAAAAGAGAAGTGGGGAGGAGGGAGAAGAGTTAGGGAGAATCTGAGAACAATGAGGTCATCTTTCTGTCGCTTAAGCATGATGTAGATAGAATATGACCTTTTCCTCGACGATCACAGGAAAAACAACGGAAATAAAAGTCTATAGGTTGAGGCTCAGCAGCGACGATAATAAATAAAACTGGTCACGTGTAGGCGAAGAAAGAGGAGTCGAAGGAAAGGAACCCAAAAGAAAAAGAGGAAGAAAAAAAATTAAGCAAGCTGTGATGTGAGAATATGGAAGCAGCAAGGAGAGAAATACGAGAGTTGGTCGAGATGACCGTAGATGAGCGGAGTCAACAGTTCTGTTGTAATTGTACGCCTGTGACAAGTTAGAGGGATTTGTTATAGCCGATGGTAGTCTGCCAAGAGATTGTTTGCCATCAGTATCAGTAGACCAATGATTTTGCACCACCGCTATCAATATTCAAGTCACTTTTCCACAGTATTTTTGACATTTTTAATCCGAAAAATCTGAAAGTTCGTGGAACTCAAAAATTGTTGTTGTTGTTGTTGTTTTTTTTAGGAAGATGGACAACAGGACACAGGATTGTACATTTTGTATAAGTAGGCAGCTCTAGTGTAGGTGGGGATAAGGTCAAGGTTAGGGATCAGATTTACGCAGTGCATCTAACCCAAGCTGCAGCCGTAGAAGGAAGTGAGAGACAGAAAAACTATCAAATGTCAGACACAAGTAAGCAGAACTGGTAAAAAGAAAGTTAATACGAAAAGAAGACAACCAAGAAAGATGATATAAAAAGTGTAGATGTGATGCAAAGAAAGGAAATGAGTGTTGATAAGACCAGAGTGATGAAATGATAAGACTAGAGCGATGAAAGACGGTCGAAACAAAACAAAACAAGTTTCTACTCACAGTGCTCGGTTTCTGCAAGGCAGCTTCTCGGTGCCGTGAGAAGAAGATGAGACAAGTTCACGACAGCCAGGCATAGCAGCAGGCGACCGCGCTGTTGCAGCAGCAGTCTTGGTGGCCTCATTGTCGCAGCGGTATCCTGTCCCCTGCCGGGTGCTTCACAACAGCGACGAAAACCTCTTGACGACGGAAGCTAAGCCCCGCTTAACATGTCCCGATATCCCAGACTCCTTCAAGAAATACCTTGGTCTTGTTGCCTGGCATCTGGTCGTTATCAGCTCTCATTCACTGTTTTGGTATTTATTTGTTTTATTGCTTTCAATAAAAAATTTATTTTACATAAAATTGCGGTGTTCCAGTCAACAATTAACGATTATTATGTTACGTCCAACTTCAACTTGCCTTCTCCTTGACAATACTCACATGAGTGAAGAGTTAGATAAAAAAACAAATAGGTCTAAGCATGTTGAAGACTTCACACTTGAACGAAATAAAGGTGCAAGTGTAGCAGTGAACTCATTCAAGCGTGGTGTAAATGTAAATGAGGACACATGTAAGTTCTTTTTCTTCCTCCTGCATCAGTACTCGCTAGAGATTATCATAAGACAGCCTTTTATCTTGCACGAGAAAAGCTAATTAATATAGTTAATAATGTTACACTTTTAATTAATTATCCATTCTTGTCATCGAGAAAGGTAGAGTTGAGAAAAGTCTATCTGGAAAAAATATAAACACATTTTTATCGCGTCATAACACTGAAAAAAAACCCGATAGCGAATAACTTGCAGTGCTGTTGCTGAGGTCAAACTCCCGCTAGTAACGCTTGTTCCTTCGAAGAAGTTTCCCGAAGTTTCTCGAAAGATCTAATCCGCTTCACAGTCTCCTTTCATAATAAATGCCGACGATTACATAAATTATTGTCACCACCATATGGAAAAGCTCTGTCTATTTTTTCCTTTCTCTGGAGTGAAAGAAAAGCGACAAAAAATATTTCAATTTCCCCTGGAGTATGCCTTACCCGCCAACCTCTGACAGCAATGCTGTGTTGAAGAAGAGTGACCGCCCACGATCTAATAGTTTCGAAAGGAAAAGTTTGTCTTGTCCTTGTTGTCGTTCAGTCTCTTTTGTGCACTGATTGGTAGCCCGTTGTCATTACTGTAGACAAAAGCAACGTGTTTCCAGAACACTAATGCTTAGCGAAAACGCAAATCGATCCCCATCTTCATATCTGAGGTATATCTGTCTGGCCGGGTGCATGAATTTCAAATTTGGCACTTTATCTGTCCGGACTAGGCGCTGCCGTTTCTCTCGCCTGTTGTCGGGCAGGTCCATAGCAGAAGCGTGGATAAAGCAGTAGATTAAATTCTGTTTGCCTTCAGTAAGCGACTGTATGTCTGTAGATGAAGTGCGATATTTGAGCAATGTTCAACAAGGATGACGAGGAAGTCCGTTGGACTAAAAAAAATAAATGTAGTCTGAAGGACGCAAGCAGGGAGCGCATAACAAGCTGCTGTTCAGTCTGTCCACGTAGTTCATCGATTCACGAAGGTGACGGGGTTAAAACATCCACTTGTTTTCTAAAGCAATGGTTTGTGTTTCTTAAATCATCTCTCCCTGTCTTATTGTCTTGAGCTACGTGTCTGGTCCTCCTATTGTTGTGAGGCGTTTCTCGTGGGCAAAGATTTCTCTCTTGGTCCTACTGTCCTACTAGCGTTTCTAACTAAAGTCACACCTTCTGCTATAGTCATATTGAGGCCTATGATCTCTTTGTCTTCCGATTGTCAAGTCCCTCATTTCTAAGGTCTCCTTGTCCTACTGAGCCTGCTTTTCACGTTTCTAACGTTCCCCTGTTATCTTGAACTTTTCTCTTTCATTTCTAAAGTAAGGTCACCATGTTCTCCTGTTATCTTGAATCATTGACTCAAGTTTCTAATGCAAGGTCCCCGCCTATTGTCTCGAGCCTGTGTCATGTTTCTGACGTAAGGTCTTTCTATTATCTTGAACCTGACAAAGCCACGAAATGGATGGATCAGTGCTTTATTCCAACGTTGAGGCTCATCGTAGAACAGATCGAAACTTTTTCAATGTCTGACGAGACAGTCGTGATATCTCTGTCACATTGAGCTTCCGCAATCTTGTGCAACAGACGCTGATAAGGCCACGAATGGATCGGCGTTTTTTTGTTTTTGTTGTTTTTTGGGGGGGGCTTTTTTCTGAACGACGACGCGGTCGTCAGGCAAAGCTCGTCGTAGAACTGGTCTCAGCTTTTTTCAATGTCTGACGAGACAGTCGGAATACCTTTGCCACACTGACCTACGCAAAAAGAAGAAGAAAGCTTCGTCGATACCTTAAGCACGACAAGCAACGGCAGAATAAAACCTGGACTGGAAATGAAAACGTCAATCTCCGTTTCTGAGGAATATACGAAAGTCTCCTTACACATCAATAAAAGTAGGAAGGAGTCACTTCTGCTGTGCACGCTACGAAGCAGAATAACAGTTTAACCTAACTGCATTTCAACAAGATGAAGAACTGCGCACTGTGCAGGTAGGTTGGAGGATGGCCCTTGAGGCCTGCACATACTTTCTTGCGTTAGAAAAATTACCGAGAGATGTAACGTTGACAGAGATGCGTTTTCTCATGAGAAAAAAAAAATAAAACCCTGACTGGAGATTGAACTGATTCTGCAGTGACATAGAATGCGGGTGGCACAGGTCGGCATTCACATCCTCTTTTTCCGCGCGTTCATTTCCGGTTTTTTTTTTATCAAGGCCCCTTCTGTCACGTGAAATTGGCAGACAACATGCGATGTCACGGACTGTATATAAAACCACACATTCGATTCGGCCGCTGACTGTGTTCGTTCCGAAAATCGTAACCAGCGACTGTAATATTTTTCTGTTTAAGAACACTTCATTTCATACATATGGATGTGGCTTCCCTTTTCTGACAGAAACGAGTTCAGAGAACAATATTTCAATAATTTTCTGAGGATGGTATCAGGAAAATGTAAAACTTGGAATATAGCCATAAAATCCGATAGCGAACAAAATATTTTGTCTGCTTTCAAAAGATTCGCTTAGGACAGTTGATTAGCAGAGGTGAAGCCGCAGCTTGGCAGAAAAAACATATCTGTGATCGTGGCTTTGATAAGGTGTCACAGTGAACAGCAGAAAATCCTCAGGAAATGGTTTCTTAACGCGTGGGGCTCGTCCATCTTCGGCGAAGCTTTGCTTCTGTTTCCTGGTTATCACTCGTGAACGCTTTAAGAAGGTGTTAGTAAACTGATGACGAGGAAAATGTGATCAAATATACTATTTACGAAGGTACAGTATAGCTGTCAACTGTCTGGGTAGTTTGGAAGAAACGTTTCGACATAAGTACGAACAACTAATGTAAGTTTCTGTCAACTGTTGGCTTTGATGAAATAATAATTAAAGGTTACAAGTCTCTGCACATCTGACCTTATCACATGATGAAACTAATGAGTACAATATATTTTTCTCACATTATCGCCTCGGTCTAAGATCAGGCAAAATCCATCTGTAAGTCGTGGAGTACCATCCGGAATCTGATGTAGTAGTGTGGATGGGTTAATCTTTGGGTTTTTTCCCTGTAGCACAATGAGTTGAGTTAATTAATCAAATAATTCACAATGAAACCATTGCAGCACTGAAATTTTCATACCTCCCCTCTTCAAAGACTGATTCTGTACTCAGCCGTTTGTTGGAGAAAAAAGTAGTACTACCCTCAGTGCCACCATGTTGAAAGACGTTCTAGAAAGTACCATTACATTCCAATTACTCTTCAGTCTCTTTCAAAACAATAATCATTCGCATACACTGTGCCTTTCTAAAGGTATTGCTGACCACATCCAAATCACATGATGAATGTCAATTGTCATCTCGCTGCTAACGAGCTGCCGCGGAGATGGAAGGTTTACGTTGGCTTGTGAATGTCTGCCAAAGTCAAGTAATCTGGTCAGTCTCTAGGCCGCCCTCCGTGTTGCTTGATGCTTGCCAGACACTAGTTCCAATGGCTGATCCCTTGGAAAGAAGCGACGCAGGTTTCTGGTAGAGATGTGTTTAAATTTACGGCAGACGAGGGTTTTGTTTTTTTCCTCCCAACCTTTCGCAATCAAATTTGAAGATTGAATCATTAACGTCGACCTTCTTTGGAGTTTAAGATCTTATAAAACATTTGTTTCAGGTCTGAGTTTTGCACGCAGGCACGGCGGGTTTTAGTGATTCTGTGTCGACAGGAGAACATGGAGGCAGACAGTAGAACAGGCTATAGCCAGGTAGACAAACATCATCAGCCAGCAATTTGAAACTCGACAGTTTCAACCAGTTTCAGCCAGCTCCTGCTACTCTTTCACGGCATTTCTCGAGGCTGTCAGTTGATGAAGTCCAGAAAAAATCTCTCTCTCTCTCTCTCGAGAAAGACCATTAAGAGATCGTGGAGTTCTCAGAGAATCCCTGTAAATCTCGGCAAATCTCGTGAAGATAGCACACAGAGAGCTCGGACTACAGAGGAGGAACAACAACACGTCAATGCACACACACACACACTGCTCACCGCGCGCCACCAGTTGTCATGCAACTTGTTGCTGCCAGACCGAGCACAGCGCAGGCACCGCTGCACAGCAAAAGTGACGCGTCGTGTTGCAGCTGACGTGTCGCACACGGCCTGGCGTCGCGGAAAGTTTTTTTTTTTTTTTTTTCGTCCTAACGCCGCGTAGCGCCGCTTTGTCATCTTGCGACTGAAAAACACAGTGTGCGTGCGTGCGCACAGGGAAGAGGGGAGGGTCATCTCGCGCAAGCCGCGCACTCACGCATGCGTGCAATTCCCGCACGCACGCACGCACGCACATGCCATGCCAGCGTGTGCAATGTATTGGATCATCCACGTGCGGGGTGCCGTGCTCCTGTCGGCCTCCTGCCCCTCCCCCACCCCTTCCCATTACTGCGATTCGTCGTGAGGTCGCCATTAAACGCTGCACTACTTCGTGCACCGTGTCTCACGTGCCGTCACTAACCAGCGCTCTCGCGGGATCACGTGAGACTGCCGCTTAGGTGTAACAAGCCGGGCTGTCTAGCCTCCGACTTTATGACCAGGATCTACTCCCAGCTTTGCGCTACTTTTTACGGATCAGTTTTGAGTTTCCGAAATTTTGTTTGCGGCAGTCGCCTTTTTCTGGCAAATCATCAGGTGATAAATTATTCAGTCTATGGTTTAGGAAGGAAAAATGTGCCACTATTAAAGTCATTTCACGCGAATTTCACTGTCTTTTACGTATAATACAACAGTGATATTAGAATGTCTGCGCGAGCTCTGTTTCTGGCTCTCTTACACACTTGATAACTTTTTGCCAAGAATTGACAATTACAGTGACAATTATAATGACAATAAAAGGAATCACATTCTTGCGTGTTCAGCCACATTTTCATTCTGAAGGATGTTGAACTGTGATAATGCTGGAATTGTCTGACATCACATCCCTGGATTTCTATATTTATTTGCGCTGTTTGTGACAACGAGTAAGCACTCTCTCATACCCTGAAGCTAATAAATTTGATTGTAATTCCATAGGGATTTCCCCTACAAAGCGACTATATTTCTGATCTAAAGATACTGAACGGTCGCTGTAATAGAATTTGCTGACGCAGCCACTTAGCCATCTTATCACTCGTAATATCAGGTAAACCCCCATGAAACATGAACAGATCGACACCTGCCCTCCCCCTCCGCAGTTTTGAAATCATAGAGCCAAAGCATATCAAGAAAACAAAAAATAAATAAAGAAATGAAAAATGAAAACACCGTTGACAGTTTATGAAAAAGATAATATAATGGTAGGGCAACAATAATACTGAGACAGTATCGACTTGAGTGTAACAAGATGGCGGCTTGTCTGCTTCAAGCAAAGCCAGGCAGGTCTACCCTTTAGTTTCAGGTCAGCAGACTAGATGCAGTGAAATGTTCTCATCGGAAGCCATCAAGTCAAAATGATTCCTGTCTAATCTCACAGGCGTCTTTGGTATGAAAATAATTTGCAATGCAGTCTGCTTCAGACAGTCTTTGGAGATTGTCGTCTCCTATCGTATCGTGAACCTGCAAAACTTGCTTGAACTGTATAAGTGACTGGATAACAATCGATTTTAAAATGTTTTGAGCAAATTATTGAGTGCGGTGTGGGGACGAAGTTTGCACGACACGTTTGAACAAAGCAGAGACCTGTATATACACATCTCTGAACAAAGTTAATCCACTGGCGTTTGCTGCTATTATCTTTAGGATTTCCTCAATGAGTATAAACGCCATCTTTTTTTAGAATTACTACACTTTCGTCACTTCCTGTTTTCTCGACAAATTCGGGTGTGATTAAGAGAAAAATATTAGGTACGTGACCACTTCGAAGTGGGATTTGAAATTCCCCCCTTTTTGAGTCAGAGCAAGACGATAAATAACCTCTTTTCTAGAAGATCCGTGACTCGAATTGTAACCAATTCGCTATAAAACCCAACGATCATACTCTAAGCTGTATTTTTAATGCTGTTACGAACCTTAACAGTCTTGCCAGATATCTTTATTATTGTTCTAAATGTCCCAATGAAGTTCTTTTATGCACTTAGAATAAATGCAGGTCATGACCCTGTTTGTCTTTTCAAACTGATATCTGAGACGACAAATGGAAACATTTAACTAACTGTAGTAGGCTAATTATGATGTTGATCATGATGCTGTATTATACTGCTTTATGTCATACTGTGCTATAGTCATTAGGCTTCATGCTATTGTACGAGCTTTGCTCAACATCTGAATCTTGATGCCACGTTGCCACGTGACCTGAGTCAATAACAACTTCCTTCCTTCCTTCCTTCCTTCCTTCCTTCCTTCTTTTCTCCCCCTGCTAGAGTGGTTTCATTGCTTATGAAACACCTGCTGCTAACTGCACACGAGAACACTAAAACCTGGCATTTTGATTACTGATGCATCCGTTATACTGAGTGCTGATCAATCGTCCAGTGATCGGTAACATACTGCTGCACAGCATGAGGAAGTCGACAAAACTCACCTCGGAGTTTTTTTGTTTTTCTTTTTTTAGAAGGGAGCCAATCCACTTATCCACCCCTCCCCTCGCACCCCCACCAGTCTACTCCGACACGCCCTAAAAATAAAGCACTGCCGTTGGGAGATTAAGCTTTGCACAGACACATGGGATGCATAAATGGGCGGAAACTTAAAGGATTTTTTCCATTTTCTCTTCATTTTGAAGTTTAATTTTCTCTTTGTTTTAATTTCTTATTTTTAAATAGCAAACCTGTGTAAAACAAACAGCAAAATTCTACGCTTTTAAATACAAATTAAAGGGGGTTTGTTTTCGTTAAAATGGCAGTAACTTCAGCTAGACTGGTGTTTCGCATATACAGAAGTCTATACAGGACTAATATTTTCAAACATTAGAAAATACTCTCATAGACTGAAGAAGTTTCTAATCGCGGATATGACCGTAAAACTGAACCTTTCAAGCTAAATTGAGAAAATCGAGGCTATTTAAGAATTTAAAATATATGTCTCCACTGCTTAGCAACCCAGATCATTAGTAGTGATATCTTTTGCTATGACATACAGTAATGTTCATCCAAAGTGTTCTTTGGCTTCGACAAACTTCATCTTGGTCGCAGCTGGTGACTAGAACAAGCAGCAAGTTACAATAAACTTCCAAATAAAGCGGATGTTTGTCTATACATATCCACACCGTTTGACCCCTCCTCGCCAAATCTGGCAGACATACTCCTCTCGACTACTGTGGGTCTCAGGTTATGTCTGGTTGATGTGTTTATTGTTGACGTACATTTTCTCTAAGATGCTACCGGTGACTACAACTAGAAGACAAGAAGACCCAACACGCAGAACAAACTGCGACGTAACCAGGGGTAGTTTGAGAGGGTACCCGATGAGAGAGAGAGAGCCAGAGACGGAGACAGAAGGGAAGAGAGAGCGAGGTGGGGTGAGGTGGGGCGGGGGCTGCGAACGAGTCACGTGGCAGCTGGCATTCCCCGATTTTTGTCAGCACGACGCCTGAGAGGTCCTCCCAATAATCTCTCCGAGAAACTTCTTATAGACTCGTGGGCTGAGAAGCAGTCAGCTCAGCGTACGCGTCTCTCGAGGTCACGTGCTCTCTCTCTAAATACTCCAATCCCCAGAATAGACCTCTATAAATCTAGTCTGAAATATTCAGGGAGCGTGTTGTGGAACAGCCTCCCTCTCCATCTCAAGCAGATAAACTCCCTGAACTGCTTTAGACGCCATCTTCTCAAACATTTACAAGAAAATTAGATGAGCCCTCTAGAAACACCTCTCAATTCCAGGATCCCTGTAAATATCTGCTTTTTTGTTGTTGCTGTTGTTTCTTGCTTGTACTTTTTTTCCTAACAATCACCTTGTACAAACTCGCCTTCCACTCTTACTTGATGTTATCTCATGTTTATTACTAATTATTTTGCATTCTTTTAATTATTTGTTTATTCTTTCCCCGTAGGGGGCGAGGGCTAAATGAAAAAAAGCACCTCTTCGCTTATTTACCTCTCGTTAATAAAGAATTGTCATTGTCGAATTGTCATTGTCATTGTCTCTCTCGTGAGCGCTGTAAGATCCGACATGATGGCGGCTGTTGGGCGTGGACGGGCAGTATCCGCACCTGGAAATACCGTCCTTGACCTCCCCGTGCGGCTTCTTTGAAATTAATTGCTAAAGCCGCCGACAGGTGGGGCGCAGGTAAACAGCACCACCGATGAGGCAGACGAGCACGAAGTCACGTGGTGAAGGTGGAGTGGGTGGATGGGTGACGGGGTTAGCTGACGTACGCGGAAATGACGCTACTTCGCTCCTAATGCTCACGTTTTAAACAGTTGATGCCATGTTGTGAGCAGGTTCAGGCCAACAATTGGACCCGTGTTCCTGTCTGAAGGCCCTTTCATGAGGCATCGATGACCATGGTAGTGAGCTCTCATCACCGTACTTCTTGAAATCACCTATATACTTATTTCTTTCCTTAACTCGCACGCCCTCTTGTCATGTGTGTGCCTACCAGCTCTGCACATGGGTACATCCGTATTACTCCAGCCTCGTGCAGACATTTTAATTCTCCCTCACTCTCACAATCTGCCTCGCTGCTTGCCTCTGTCTGTCTGTCTGTCTGTCTGTCTGTCTGTCTGTCTGTCTGCCATTTTCCATTCTTCCGCTCATTCTTTTTCCTTGTCTCCTTACCCGGCAGGTGTTGGAGCTTACATTGAAATGAGAACTCTGGCTTTATCTGTCAGTGTAATGATCTCAGACCGGAAAGGCTGCAGGCGACCTTTAAGGATGACACAGGACGAACACTGGCCAGTGAGGTCTGAACAAGTAACCCGAAGACGTTTTAAAATTGAAGTCAAATGTCAGCCAGTGTTATTTATTTACAACCCTTTTTTATACAGTCATACAGTCTCTCTCTCTTTCTCTCCTTTTATAAATGTGGGCATTTCTTAATCCATCGTTGGATGAACATTATTATCCACTGTCTATTCCCTACAGAAAACCTTCTTTGTCATGCAGTGAGTCCGCCATCTTGTCAAAAGTCCCCCTCTCTTACTCGCCAGAAAACCCCAAAATTTAATTCAGCCGGACATTATCTGATGTCAGATTTCATCATTAATCTTTATCATCACGTTTGTTTTTGTTGTTGGTATTTTTGTTATGGATTTTTTACCGTTTTTATTTGTTGGGTTTTCTTTTTAGTTTGCTTGTGTATCTTAAAAGGACAGCAACATTTTTAAAGTTTGTTTAAACAAGGTATAGGTACGCTTTTGTGTTCTTTAATAAAAAGAAATAAAACTATTTATCATGAACAACATCTTGGTTGACCTAAAATTATTCAGAAGCTACAATAACGACCATAAAATATTAGGGCGGATTTGTCTTCTTAATGGGCAGGCTGATGTTACCCACCATAGTTGAGTGTAAATAGTTGAGTGTAAGCCCTTATGTAAATTCTTTTGAATTTCTTTTCCTACTTACGTGTCTTACTTTTTCTATCCATTTCCTTAACCTTTAAAAACAAATTCAGCCAAGTGTGTTTGAAGGAGAGACCGAGAAAAAAGGCGAAATTACTTCGAGACAAAGATATTGACGAACGGTAAGAGAGACAGAGACAGAACATCTTCCGCCCACACTCAAGATATGTCTCACCTATCAAAAGACGTCTCCAGTGCAACTGTCAGAACTGAAGGAAAAGAGAAAAATACAAAAACACACAAAAAACCTTTCTGAGAACCTCTGCTGACTTAGGTGTCAAAAGTGATAATGAGCTCGTCGTGCCGTTGATTTCTTACAATCAAATTAAAAACCTGCCAAAGGTTTACATTTTTATTTACTTTTCTCCCTCTAGTCAAATTAGAACCCATCAGTTTCCTGCCACATCGCCGTTTCTCGTGAATGTGTCATGCAATGGCAGGGTTCTCGATGTCATCTGCTTGCCACGTGTAGTTAACCAGCTACCCTGTTTGTCCAGCAACAAGGGTCAAGTTCTGATTTATCAACTCATGCAGTATACGAAGGTGATGGGGAGGGATGCTAGTGGTGAGTGGGTGGGTGCTAACAAAATGACTTTATAAATACATTAAAGAGGCTTGCAAACCTTTACAATATAACTGTTGAAGAACCAGACAAATTAATGTACCATGTGAAGGGAGGACCTTCTGGCATAATTGCAAGCATGAAGGGGCTACATTGGTGATAAAATAGTGATGTATACAGAAACAAAAAAATCTACCAGTTCGGAAACAGGCTAGAATTAAAGTAATACTGCCACTCACGGAAAAAAACTCACAAAATCTCATAAGATATATATATTTATACCGATATATCCATGAAACACTTATAGGGACAATGGTATAAACAGAGTATTGAAACCCTTTACGGATAGTAGTACCAGATCCTGTCATCCTATGTAGGTGCCAATATACTGACCAAGGACAGCACTGTATCGTATATCATAGGATAGATGGGATTTCAGAGGCAAAGCACTGTTACTGGTTTATCTTGATATGTTCCGTGCAAATGCCCTGACTGACGTGTCTCACACCTCTTACCTCCGAGCCCTCATTTCCTGTCCCCTCTCCAGTCTCAACCACCCTATCGGCGCCCATCTATCAATGCATAAATCATTCACGATTGAAACAGTGAACCTCAGTATTATTCATGGAATAATCTAGAAACTTATCACCTCGTTCAAAACGAATCAATTCCTTTACCCAGACGGTGCAAAAGCAGTAAGTGAAGCCATAAATACAATTAGAAATGAATATTGAAAAGAGAAAATGTAGGATTTCATTTGGTTTGCCATTCTTGTGCTAACATTCTTCCCTTATTTTCTTGCGATACTGACCTGTTATTAGCTAGTCTGGTGGTTCTTCCATATTAATATAGTATTGTAATAATTTGATATTGGTTTCAACTGCTCAACACCAAAAGGACGTTAATTGGTCATAATATCAAGTGTCTTGGTACTGGTCGCGTTTCTTCCAAATTGTCAGCTTTAAAAATAGCTCGAAAGAGGTGCACTGGAACAATCTTACTTAACATTTCGCCACAGACTGTTCATTTCGCATCATGTAGTCATAATTTGAAGCCAGTGGTGTGAGTAGAAGAAGAAGAAGAACAGAAATGAAGGCTGCTCATGTATGGGTTCATTGTTGTTTCTATGTCCTCTGTATGAGATCCAGAGCAGCCTCCTTAGGCACTTGTTCTCAAAATTCTCCTTTCCGTTTCAACGAGCAGAGACCACGTGTCACATGCGTAGAGCAGGATCAGTACTATCAGGGATTTGTACAGCCTGTACTTGGTAGTAAACCTGATGTTATGGCTATGCCAAATCTAGCTTAGCCATCGCCGCTGTTGCTGTTGCGATCCTGATACGGATGTCTGACGAGGAGCTTACGTCCTTGGAGAGGGCGGCTCCCAAGTACTTGAAGCTGCTTAGCTATTCAAGGTGTACACCGTTCATATAGATCTCGTCTTTGCCGCTGCCATTGATCATAACTTTGCTCTTTTTAGTCCTGGTCTCTATTCCATGTGCGTTCGAACTGTCTGTCAATCTGTTGGTGAGGTCTTGCAGTTCTTTGTGTGTGTGTGTGTGTGTGTGTGTGTGTGTGTGTGTGTGTGTGTGTGTGTGTGTGTGTGTGTGTGTGTGTGTGTGTGTGTGTGTGTGTGTGAGAGAGAGAGATGAGGGAGTGTGTATGGAAGAGTGTTTACTGTTGGTCAAACCTCACTTCAAATGGTGTCAGTCTAGAGTGTGAGAACACGATCACTGCATGGGGCCATAGTTATGAGGCGAGGGTAAATCGTTGCCCTTGCTCACGATGGGAAACTCAAGGACAAGAGTCTTGTTTCCCAAAGTTATAAAGCTCAGACTCCGCTATTGCTGTTTTACACATGAAGTCGTAGTTATAAAGCGATGCCCTGAGGCAAAGAAACATGAAGAATTGTCCACGAGGTGTAGGCATTGCACTGTAACTACGAAAAATAGACGCTTTTCCTCATTCTTCATTTTGTCCTGCGATAACGACTTACTCTCCCTTCATAACTAAGGCCCCTGGCGCCATAACGTCCACTCAAACTGCCCGGCTTTGTGATATTTATCGTAAGTTGACAATCAAATATGACGTTGGTGTTATTACAAAAATGTTATTTGGACACATTACATAAAAATTGGGTCAGTGACAAATTTGTGACACGACGCCCACACATAAAACTCGAATCTATTCCTCTATGTTCCAGTGTTGTGTCAATATAGTTAAAGTTAAAAAGCCGTTTTTTCCCAAACATGACCTGTCTTCGATATGAGACCAAAGTATAAATTCTTTCATTCTCTCTCCCGATCCCTTTATACATATATCTGCTCTTTCTTCCTTCCTCGCTCTTTGATTATTATGTTTGTCTCTATTGTGTTCATAATCGCAGACATACGCACACGCACGCACACACACATATGCACATTTCAATTCAACCGAATGAAATACAAGAAAAAAGAAGAAAGTGAAAGAAGGATTTAAGGGAGAAGTCAGGGAAGGGGAGGGAAATTAACAAGGGGTGGGGTGCAGTAGAAAGATGTAGATGATTAAAGTCGTCAGAATGAGAGGACTCCTACGCGGAAGGAAGCAAAATTATTTTCGTATAAATTAAATCCGGAGCTTAATTCCCCCCCCCCTCCTCAAACCCCGAACTCCAAAGAATAATTTTCTTTGATATTATGCCTACCGTGATTTCATCAGAAATGTTTTGCATGTTCCGTGTGATTCTATAATCAAATAACTCCTAACAGCATCTTCCGTTTTTTAAAAATACGCTGCATACCCAACGTGTCTTTCTTTAGTCTGCACATTGCACATTCTGCATTTTTTCACCGATCTTTTGCTTATTAAGACTCGCCTTGAAGTGCAGCATAACCTGTTTCAGAAAACCACAATCCTCCTCCGCGCTGGGATTAAGAGAAACTGAGTTTTACCTTTGACCTGAGCGGAAAGGGAGCATAGAACATCAGTCACATGTGCCCTTCGGCAAATGATGTCGCTAAAAATATTTCCCTAAGAAGAAAAAAGTCAGTAACATACATAAGTTTGTCTCTGCTGCTTGAATCCATGACTCTGGTTAAAAAAGCTGAACTTAAGCTTCAATTCCCTGGGGTAGCAAAAACCACTAGGATATAACACGAAGAAATAAAACTGGAAACTAAGCCTAGATATATTCTGCTGGACCAGTATATTCTTTCCTTTACTTCAAAGTCTTTCAGCAAAAATGGAGCTACATAATCTTTTCGCGTGATTTTGTTTCTGATTTTCTTGTCTCGACGCAAATTCTTCCCGACAGCTCCCATTATTTTGTGGCTTAGTTCCGAGTAGCAGCTTCCTCGGAAAGTGAAGTTCTTAGCAAAGCATGAAGCTCAGGTCTCCCAGATGATCCACAAAAAAATGCAGGTTTGTTGTGAAGTCTTGTTAAAAGTTTTATTTGCAAGCTAAAAAAAGATTTAGAAACTAAGTTTTAAAATCATGCACATGCATAATAGACCCAGTGTGAATTTTGATATTGTGTGTGCATGTTCCCAATCATGTTCACATGCGAGAAACTCGATGAGACTAGATAAAGTATGAGACTATATAAAGTACAGATGTTGCAAAAAAAAAAAAAAAATTCCCTCCATTATTCTCCATTTTTGTCTCAAATAATCAAGACATTAGTTTTTCGATGTTTCTTCAATCTAGAAAAATTATTCAATATATTTACCTCGTTTGAATTGCATATAATAAAAATCTTCATTTATTATTATTATTATTATTATCATACGTAAACGACAATTCCCTTCCAGCATAAAAAGGCGTGGTCACCTTCATAAGAGAGTAAATATACCAACATTGTTTGTCTGCTGCTCTGGAACTGAAAATTAACCTGGAAGCCCCAGCTACACTCGCTTTGTCGTCTACCTCGTCTAAGGGTATAAAGGAAGAATTGCAGAGACCGGAGCTAGTTTTTTTTTTCATTTCCTCTGTGACGACTCACTGGTTTTACTCGATTAGCGAGGTGGGCTGCGTCTTTCAGCCATGTTTGCATGTGCTGGGCTTACCTTACAGGGGAGATAGTTCTGCCATTCGAAGTCCTTTGAATTGTTGCTAAGGAGTGGTATACCTTTCTCCGTCTCTTTGTTTTCCCCCCAGGGAGTTGTCGAACTGTACCAGTAAGTGTGGAGTTCTCAGGTATCCTGTAGTACCCAGGCAGCCAGAGTTTTACAACAGACAGGCAGATTAATGAAGGTGGAAAATGATCAATTTTCTATGGGTTCGTTCCTTTGAACTTCCGCAAGAAAGATCACTTATAAGCCGACACAAACAATATAGATATTAGAAGATTTATATGCTGCAAATACATGGTATGTCTGCGATTTGTTGTTTGCAAGTGCAGATATAATTTCTTGTTTCACTAAAGAGTTGAGATAAGATTAGAAGGGTGTCTTGACAACCCAGGATATGAAAAGCTCGCCAATCCACACGTTCAAAAAGCAGTTCGACCGGCAGCAGGGGAGAAAACATGGTACGAGCTGAGAATGGTCTCCTCTTGACTGTGAAAGTCAGGACTGAAGGTATATAATAAATTACCAAAGTGTTTATTCGAGAGAAATTGCGCACTGACCCACTCCAACTGTGTTTGGGAAGCTGTTGATTTATCACACAGCACAAACAGCCGCATCATGCATAAAGCATTTAACGAATGTTTGCCAGTCCCAAGTTCTTTGGCCAACCTTCTGCTCAAACAAACAGGAAATGTGACGTCACTATGGAGAAAGAAAGATGTCAACACCTTCCACATGAAGGTTATTGGTGAGCAGACTGTTTCCTTCTCTGGTTTGAGATGGCGTCTAGGTCAGCTGTAAGAAACCACAACAGCCTCGTCTCTCGCAGTGCTTGGCTCGCAATCAGTTTTAACCCTTTACCTCTCGTCTGGACAAGTGTGGCTTCTATGGTCATGAGAAGTTAAGAGAAGTATGTTTTATTCTGTGCCTTGCCTGAAAGGTAAGAAATGTTCACTAAAACAAGAAATATAGATATAGTTACTACAAAACACCAGACGATGCAATGCTTAACATCAGAAATTAGTTATTCAATTGTGAGTTCAGCCCTCCCCTTCCCGCTTGTTTTTCCTACAGACACATGTCGCGTTGAGCTTGCCTGTCAAGATTGTACATCTTGAGAGGCACCAGTGAGGCTGCTATCCCATGGGGCTTAATTGTTTTCTGTACACAAAAATGTATCAGTCTTTCGGGAAGCTGCTAAATATTTATAAAAGTAAATGAAGTATAAGATGTATTTTTGAATTCTTGTTTTTCTTAACACGTTTCTTCCAGATTTTTTATCATTATCATTATTACTGCTGTTGTTGCTGAACCTCCTCCCCCCAACAATCTCTCGCACCCCACCAATCTAAAAGAAAACCCTAGAAACGTCTGTAAGAGATGAACCCACAGTTAATCTGGTCATAGAATAGACATTACCCTGGGTTTTTTCCCCTCTGCGACTGTTGTGCAATTTCCTGCAAGAGTGAGTGAGCTAGTGCGTGGTCAGAACAGATCGCAGAGGACTGCATCATCACGACTTCTATCATTCTTTAACAGAACTTTGTAGTCTTCATATTTCTAGAAAGGTGTTACAGTGTCATCCTACGTGAACAAAAGCTTACAGTGCTGTCATGCGCCTACAGAGGTTTACTGAGATGGCAGGGAGGGGTATGTGCGGGAGCGTGCATTTGTCCTCCCCAGCTAGTTTCATTACCGTTCTGCGTTGTCTGGATGCTGATTGGTTGCGACGGGCCCTCGTTCAATTCCCGACAAGCCTAATAATCAGTCGCCAGACAAGTAATCGTTGCAGCTTTTTGGTCAAATGCTGTCTGTCTGTCTGTCTGTCTGTCTGTCTTACTTTTTTCTGTTAGTTATATATATATATATTATCTTAAGTACTCCCCTCCCCCGTAAGCCGTTTTGTTGCCTAGTTATGCAGCTTACAAATGCAGGTAGTGATGAAAGTTGATCACATCTTTGTCGTCGATGACGAGTCATCCTCATCATCTCTTGAGGTAGGACCGTGCGTGCGTGCGTGTGTGAGTGTGTGTGTGTGTGTGTGTGTGTGTGTGTGTGTGTGTGTGTGTGTGTGTGTGTGTTCTTTCGTTATTCCTGTAAGTGTGATTTCAGAGACACTTTCTCAAAAGCTTTCTGAAAGTCTTCATCAGCCTTACTAAGCTCCAATCACGTTTTCCCCCTCCGGTTTTCTAACTTCTTCCTCTTTCCCAAGAGGGCTGCGAAACTTCTTTAGTTGGAAGATTTCACATTTGGATCCGCTGCCGACGCAAGTCAGGATCCAATACTACATTTTATGAAGTGAGAGCTTCCCATGCGAGAGCTTGTCCTCCCCGATCGATGGTGTCCATTTAAAAAGAGGTCCAGGACAGTTCGTTTGTCGTGCTCTTGGACAAATTTGGGCCATTTGTGGCTTCTGGCTGAAGCCAGTGAAGTTTCCCTGAAATGTCTCTAGTCTGAGGCAATCAGCGGGTTTTCAAAACGATGTTTTGCCTCACTAAGCACAACGATGTGGTGAAATAAGTGATGTAAAAGAAGTCGAAACAAGAAATCAGGATGGGGAGCGCACAGCAAGTTTATTCAAATTTCTTGAAGAACCAGTCCCTCTCTTGATCCGAAACTTCATCGGCATTCCTCAAATTTCGTTTTGATCGGGAAAAATTTGTGTGAGTTGCAGCGACAGCACGTTCGGCCGTGAATAAACGGAGAAAAAGATTATGTTAGGACGAATACACACCTAGAAGTGAGTGAAGAGGGTAACGGCGAATGTATTCAGCACACTAGTAGCTTCTCCCCTCTATTCCGACAGATCTGCAGCCCAGATATTTGAAGAATTTGTCTCTCTCTCTCTCCCCTCCCCCCTTCCCGAGGGTGCATCTCGAAACGTTGCTCAGGTTACTTTCAAATGTGCAGCGATCTGTTGCCGTTCCTGCCAAGCTCTTGGTTGTAAAGATAGAAAGATGCACAGAAACCAGATATAATGTAAGTGATTGGTGTTAACAATCGATCCCAAGAGAAATATTTGTAACAATTTGTTTTGTGCACACACCGCAAATCATATGGAGACCTGGACAACTGCTCCTAAGGGAAGGCACACAAGTACAGACACGTGACGAACACACACACACACACACACACAACCGCGCGCGCGCGTGCGCGTACAAATGGCAATAAAGACAAAAATAAGGCTCATTGATCATCAGAAGAAGTAACAGATTTTTTTCTGTAACTCAGCAAAGGTCTTACTGGGTCAGGAAGATTATTAACTGTAATATTGCGAAGAATGTAAAAATATTCTGCCTAATATTATTTCCTTTTTTATCTGTCGTTTTAGTGAATAATTGCATTGTGAGTATTTTTTTCACCACTTCACACTGCTAATGTTGCTTCGTTTGCTTGTGTTTTACAAGTCAGGATTTGGAAATCTTTCACGACAAATGTAAATGAACGGTTTAAAGAAAAGAAGGTTGTAATTTGTTGCACAAATTTAGGTAATGTCATAATTATATGTAAAACATTCTTTTCATGAAACAGTGCAAGTAGGCTTGGTCATTTCGCCCCACTTTTTCTGTCTGTGACAGCCTCACCTTCTCAAAACCACAGACAACAGACTCAAACATAATACGTACGCACTTGGCGTATGCATGTGAGTACAACAATCCCACCGACACGCATAAGCACACTTTTTACACATCCGTGAAAGTTCATTCGCAGAGAAGGATTCTATATTGCAAAAGAAAACATTTTTTGTCAGAAATAAAGGACAGCAGGCCTTATGCTTGCAAAGCTTTTATATAAAGTATACTCGTATTAAATTATGACTTTGTAGAAAAGTTACATAATATTTGACGTACTGGGGCCAGTTGCACAACACATTTCTAATTGTAAACACTTTTAGGTATTAAATCTTTTTAGATAATCAGTTTTAAGTGCACACCACAATTTTAGAATTTTTAAAACTAAAACTACTTTAAGTAAGATAAAGTTGTTTAAGTCTGACTTTCCGTCCTTTCAGTACAATATTTTGTATGTTCTTGTGCAATGCATCAAAATGGCTAAGATGAGATTTTGCTTCTTTAGAGCAGTTTTAAGGTTTAGAAACGTGTTGTGCAGCTGGGCCCTGGAAAATAATATATATCTGTCATTTGTCTGACTGTGCAGCTCGGTACAAAGGCAAAAGATGCTAAAGGACCAGTTGAAGATCTACGAGGGTAACATCCGCTTTTGTACAATCTACTCTCACCAAGGAGAACAGGAAGGAAACACGCTATTCCTTAAATCCCCTTGTAATGCTGATAGAATGCAAAGGGACATACCTGGATAGATTTACTGATGATAAATATACAGATGGATGACAGTTAACTGACACTAGTGCTGGACAGGTGGCAAATGAAATAAACAGTGACACTGCGGAATCTTTGACCCTGAGCGTTATGATGTTTGCGGAAGGTCAAAAAAGCAGGTGACCGAGACACCACTAAATCGTACTGATGCAGATGATAACGATAATGTTTCTTAGCATTTTTTCTGTAAAAAAATACCTCGACATTCTTAATATTTAGCATCTTGAAAATAGTTTTTAGGCCACCAAATAAACCTGTCCGATCGTCACATTCATAATTATGTGTAAAGGTTAAAAATAATGTCCACATATCAACAGGTTGCAAAGAGTTGAATCAGCTTAGCGCCAGAGTGTGAGTCCATCCCAGGTGTTGTGGAAACCGTTGGATAACTGAAGGCAGCAATCATTGTTTTAGATGAAGATCAAGAGGTAGTGCTGATTCGTGATCCGTTCTACAAGTTGGGACAAAATCTGGTCAGGTTCTCCGAGACATCCAGCAGCAGAAGGAACAGTTTTGTGTGCACTCATGCTTGCAATAGCTTACGTCTACACTTTATGTGCAGGACAAAGCCCAGGACACCTGCAGTTTTACGATGGGCATTTTCGGAGTCGAAAAGAAGTCAAAATATATCTTAAAAGTTATAATCTGTACAGAATGTCGTCAGTTGTCTTGAGTCGCGAAGAGCAAGCCCTCGCTAGATGTTACTATATTACACCTGGACTGCGTGTCTGATTAAATTTATCTTGGTTGTAAAGAATGCTGAGTGTTGTGATCACAGACAAGGCACAGACATAGATTTGTAACTGTCATAGCTCCGATATGAGCAAGGGCTGTCTGACTTCAAACAGAGCATTTATGGATGTGCCATGTCTTGCTCAACATTTAATCTGCTCTGCTTTAAAGCTGAATTTCCAACTTTTGAAAGAGGGATTTCTGAATGTGATTAACGGAACTATTAACAGAAGTATGAAGGCTGTCTCGTAGTCTCCTAACAATACAATTTGTCGGCCACTTCTTTGTTTTCTCGATTCACTCAGTTCAGTTTATACTCCTCTGTTAAACAGCATTCAAGCAACAAAGCAAATGTTGACTCCATTCCTTGAAGAAATTTAAATTGTAGTAATACAAGTCTGCTTTAATAAAATGTAAAGCACAGATAGAAGTAATTGTTCTTTAACGAAAAACATTCATTCTACAAAGAAAACACACCTACAACCGACGCAGACGATGCTGTCATTTACCATTATTTATTTATTTATTTTATTTTTTTACAAAACTGCGTTTTCTCCTTTCACTCGCAGCAGACGACACCTGATGTCATTCTCGCTTTTACACTAACCGTTTTTCTTGAAATCCGAGATTCTACCTAATGGCAGTGAATAATGATTTCTCTATCGTTTTGACACCCACTCACTGCCCACCCCTCTTACCCCTCCCGTGCACTTTCCGTACTCAGGAACTGGGTCAGCGACGCCGTCCAGGACAAATATACGTGTGGACATTTATTTATCTGTTTACATGTAATCTGATGAATAATTTCACTGACGGTCCAGACAGAGCCCAGTTTATTCTTCCCTTGGTACCTTCGTTACATGTCACCCACTCTCCCTTGGTGGGGGTGTCGGAAGAAAGCTGCTTTTACAGTCAGTGATCTGAAAGGGTTACCCAAGACTGACAGACCTGTTTATGTCATTCTTAACTCAGGCATGCCCTTCGCCGCTCTTACAAAACCCCAGCATCGGCTCCAGGGTTCGAGTTGTTAAGTCTGTGATCGTTTCTGAATACTGCCTGAAATTGCACAAATCTTATTTAAATCCTCAGTTCTATCAGTAGACTGGAAGGAATCCGAACTGAAAGATTCTCTTACTTTCTGCACTCTACAGTCCTCTTGCTGTGATTATATCATTTTATTGATACCGTCCCCGACATGTTAATCTTAAAATCTGGATGGTAGCATTGATACACGTTTGCCATCGTGACACGTGGCCTTCTCATTTCTCACATCTATTGACGCAACAGTCCTGGGAACTTTTGGGTATTGGCATCGTTGAAAAAAAAAAGAAATGTTGCCTTACATTTCAAGGTAAAGTAAGTTCAGATCACATTTATATCTTTTTCCAGAAATAGTCTTGATAAGTAATGTCCTTGGCCTGCTATCTCGGCACGTGGCACAGTGCAGTTTGGTTTCACCTGGGTGTGGTCTCGAAACGTCTGATGTGATAACCTTTATGTGTCTCATAGTTCAGGTCGCTGTCTGTCTAGAAATATCTAAACCAACTCATTTCTTGTTTGTAAAGGGCTTTTCTTCTATCATCTGATGTTTCCTGGACTTACTTTCTTGATCATTTCGTCTTCATTGTCATCGGTACAAATCCTTTGTAAAGGATTCGTCTTCATTGTCATCGGTACAAATCCTTTGTAAAGGAGGCTTAAATGTTCGAAATAACTGTAACTTCAAGTCCGGGTGAAGGTCTGCAGCAAACATACAGACTCTAGCGAAATTGTCTTTTAAGTACGTTAGTACTGAGTTAAAATATCTACTTCAGTCTGTGTAGAGACAACACATGGCTGTTTCCCATGACGCAAACTTTAACCCAACCTCTGACTGTACAAGAAAAAGTAGGTGGTGCGCTGACAAAAATTATTCGGTCAATAGTAGTCTGAATCTACTGTTGAAAGAGCTGATGAGGATGTTGCTGGCGTTGGTGGTGGCGATCTCTGTGGCGGCAGCAACAACTGTGCCAGAGGCTGTCATTCGCCAGGATGACCGTGGATTGGAGTTCAGCCTTCCTCGTAAGCCATCTTCAAGCACAAACTTTTTTGTGATGATTGAAGTAAACCGCGCTCTTGGAACTCTTGTAGTTCTTTTTTGACAGAAGTATAAAGCATGTTTACTATCACTCCTTCGTGACAGAAGTAATTAAGTTCATACCACTCCTGCGGTAATGTAGCATTTCAGAACAGCAACCTTTGTGACAGAAGTCAGCACAACCATGTCACACCTGTCGCCTTGGTGACATCAATAAGCTACGTTAGTCCACGTTCATGACACTCCTGTGGATTGAGACAACAGCAAGACATGGTCATGTATGTCCTGTAGCCTGTGCGTGACAGACGTTGGATTAGAGCAGCGGCATCTGAGGCCACAGGAATACAAGTAGGCGGTTCGATGCCGTGTTGCGCAGCGTACTTTCCTCAACTGACCCAACTACTTAATATGTGCGAGAACCTCGAAAGGTTGGAAAAGGAAAAGTTGCTAGGGCAAGGAGATGGGGACCGCTCTCATAAAAATACTGCTAGTGGACTATATACCTTTACCACTGAAAACTGACCTTTTTTGAGTTCAGATCTTTTAAGAGCATAATTACTTTTTAAGTAGCGTTGCTATCAAGTCGTTTGCTCACAAACTCAGGAAGGGAGGTAAATAATGTAGAAGTTTTGCACAGATATAACAAATAAATAACCACTGACTATATATGCACAGATATGGCGGGTACCAAGAAAGTGCACTTCAGCTACGAGCTTGAATCTCAAGACGAAGGGACCATAACGAGAACTGGAGTCGCTTCAATAAGTGGTGTGGCATTTATTTTTTTCTACCTTCCATTTACGCTATAAATATATATTTTATCAAGACACACATATACACGTAATAGACGACGGCTTAGAGTTCACATTATAGCTAATTTGTTTGCAAAAAGAATTTCAATAAGGATAGTATAAATAACTAAGACAATAACACAATACGAATTGTCGATTTGATGACCACTAATGAAAATGTCATGCAGTCGGAGCTTTATGGAAGTTATGATGTTATGATGATATGGATAGTATTCTTTAAAAAACAGTTTCACCCCTCAAAACTTGTTACAGGCGATGGTTACTGGAGGTATCGTGACGAGAAGATAAAACTTGCCCCGGGGGATAAAGTGCAGTACTATACAGCAGTGTGGACTACGAGCGGCAAGATCCAGGGGCAGCCAAGCCAGTGGATATATGGTCAGGACAGTGCACTTTTATGGAGACTACTACCACCGCTTATTTGCTTCTTTCATCGGAGAAACATCTTTCTATTGAAAACAAAACCCAAATTAATATTATGGACATACTGAACATTTATATCGCAAAGAAAACACGCAGAAACATTTCTGTTTTCGATATTTCTTTATTCCTTATTTTCAGACGTTGACAAAATAGGTGCCACGTTTTCAAGTTAACACTGCTTGACCACATTAGTAAATAAATGAAAAGTTAATTTATATCTCTTATATTATGCTGATGAAAATAATGTACACGGCAGTTGTTGTTTTTTTCATTTCAGCCCCTCTCCCCACTCTGGGACCTCGACATACACGTGCAGTGGTGTTTCGGGACGACTTCAATGGCGCTAACTTAGACCGGAGCCACTGGAAGTACGAAGTGTCCATGTTTGGCGGAATGGTACGCTTACTTTCATAAATACGGGCATACTATAAACAGTATTTTTCTTGTTTTAGTAACATTCCGCTACTGCTTTTTCTTTTTTTTCTTCGGCTTCTCAGAACTGGGAGTTCCAGGTGTACACCCCAGAGCACGCAAACGTCTTTGTTCAAAATGGACATCTTTTCCTCAAACCGGTCAGTATTCCCTTATTCATTTATTGAATCGTTCTCCTCCCTCGCTTCGTGCAGTTATCTACTTAGAGTTTACTAAAACATTTACAGAAACGAGGCCCAGCGCTTTATCTTTATAATGTTTCACATTTGATGCTCAGTGTGTGCTTGCAGTCTGTTTGCTAGCCTGTCTTTTCCTCTTGGCTGTTGTGTAAGAGAGCGAAGTACATGCCACTGACAAATTAAAAATCGTCCGTCTGTAGATGTGTAATGCAGAAACAAAAAAAATTAACAGAAAATTTCTGTTTCAGACGCTAACCATTTCTGATTCACGATTTAGCGAACATTTCCTCACAACGGGAACCATGGACATGACAGGTTGTGTTCGTCAGCTAGAACTTGTGTTGAAGCATGTATTGTTTGATAGGGTGTAGCTATATATGCACCTGGGTAGCAAGGTGTCTGCGTGTAAGAGATATTTATTTATTGGAGTGAAATTCTATATGTGTATGTGTGTAGCAGGGCGTCTATGTGCGAGCACGTGTGTTATTGAGATGTAACCACAGATGTAAATTGTGTAACTGGGTGTCTGTCTAACCATGCGTATTATTTATCAAGGGTATAAGTATATCTCTGTTTAGCGAATTGTCGGTATACAAGGAGGTATAGCTTATACTGTCGGTATACTTTAGCATCGGTGGTCTAGAACAATACTGCGTAATTTCGGTGCTTGGTTTCTGCATCGAGCTCTTGTCAGGATATTTTCCTGTAAGTGGAGAATTTGTTTGAATGGGGAAGATAACGAACCCAAATTAATCTACCGCTCGTTTTGCTGTATTTCGTTGCATTTTTATGTTTAGCACTTTGGGGTGTGTGTACAAACTCGGGTAATTACGGCTGTACCCGCGAAGGTCGTAACGGTATGCTGCCCCCCATCATGTCGGGTAAAGTCACCTCTATACCCACCATCAGATTCGGCCAGGTGGAGGTGCGAGCACGCATACCTGTAGGCGATTGGATCTGGCCAGGTAAGTATCGGGTTGCGAATCCTGTTTACAGGAGAAAGTTTATTTTTTCCTTTTTTTCTGAATCCCAACAAATACATTACGAAAACACTCAACCGAGACGTTTAAACTTTGGTATGCTGGTATACCACAAAGTAGGGAATACTTCTTTTCATTGTGAGTGTACTAGTACTTTTTAGGTTAACGTTAAACAAGACTTTGTTTTAAAAAAAATTGTTGCGCAAATTTGATTTGGACAGCAGGATGGATGAATGATGATAATGACGATGCCATAAATATAGTTTCACGGAGAGTAACTGTGAGTTTTAATGGTATGCACCGTTTGTCTCCCAGCGATCTGGATGATGCCACGTGACAGTGCCTATGGAACCTGGCCACGCTCCGGTGAGATCGACATCATGGAGTCTAGAGGTACACCAGCCTGTTTGAGAACACTCTTTGAAGGCATAATCCCATGTAACTAAGGGAGTTTAATGGAATTGTCTTTCCAAACTTGAACGAGTCACGCTTACACATTGATGATTTAAAAAAACCGCTTTTAAACAAAATGACTGACGCAGAGAACTCAAAATACCACAAAACACTTAATCCATGAGTAGTGGGTCCAGCACCTTCGACCTGTGGCTCCTATCGTCTCAGACTTCTGTGTGAAAGAACCATAATGATCTTTACGTCATTGAAAATAAAGTCACTTCAAACATTAACGTCAGTCAAAACACTGAGGTCACTTCAAACGTTAACATCAGTTGAAACACTAAGGTCACTTCAAACGTTGACGTCAGTCTAAACATTGAGGTCACTTCAAACGTTGACGTCAGTCTAAACATTGAGGTCACTTCAAACGTTGACGTCAGTCTAAACATTGAGGTCACTTCAAACGTTGACGTCAGTCTAAACATTGAGGTCACTTCAAACGTTGACGTCAGTCTAAACATTGAGGTCACTTCAAACGTTGACGTCAGTCTAAACATTGAGGTCACTTCAAACGTTGACGTCAGTCTAAACATTGAGGTCACTTCAAACGTTGACGTCAGTCAAAACATTGAGGTCACTTCAAACGTTGACGTCAGTCAAAACATTGAGGTCACTTCAAACGTTGACGTCAGTCTAAACATTGAAGTCACTTCAAACGTTGACGTCAGTCAAAACATTGAGGTCACTTCAAACGTTGACGTCACGATAACGCAGCGCCTCCCCCCCCCAGTCCCAAGAGGCTGTCGAGCGGGGGGGGGGAGGGGCTAGGATAGACACCTTCACGAAATCTGTTTCCCTTCTTAACATAAATATTACGTTTAATCTACGCATTAGTTGTAGTTTAGCCAGTGACAGCTACAACACCGATAGCTCTACGTCACCCGAGGTGCGTGAGTGAGCGGCACTCAATGTCGTAAATTCCTTTGTTCTTTAACCACTACAGGTGATTTTTGTCACAAGTTATACTGTGCCTGTAACAACGACTACCTAAGTGATCAATTTTGCTTTCTGAACTGTTTCCGTTGTATGTGTTGCAGGCAATCTTAACGCTCGTAGCGGCGGGGTTAACCATGGCGTCAACGAAGTCTCCTCCACCCTGCACTGGGGTACTGCCTGGGATCACAACCAATATTCTCTGACGCACGGCGAAGTGTAGGACATTTCATCGTATACTTTTTTATTCTAGGTTTTTAAAAACTAGTATCGATACTCGGTAGATGGAATTTCCTCGTGTTTTAATATATTTTCTTTTCAGACTTGCTTTGAAATAAATATATTTAAAGAATAATGATGATGAGAGGTAAAGATCACTTGAACTTCGCTTGGAAAGCATAGCTTAAGTCTTTCATTTTGACTGCCAACGCACGTGCACATAGCTGAAGCTCGTGCATTTTAACAGGTAGGGAACACTCCAGAATATTTGCACAAGAACAGGATTCCATTGTCATCTGTTCGTCCGCTTACAATACGGACACCTACTACAAGATTTAGGATGTGGAAACGTTTGTTTGGTTTTTTTTTTCTTTGAAGACGCAAAAGCCAAGGAAACTTTCACACTGAGTTCCACACCTGGAAGCTGGACTGGACTCACGATCATATTATGTAGGTACCTCCAGTAGTTTTTAGACGTATTGCTGCATTACCATTGTACGTTTTAATTCATCGTGGTTTAGCTTTTAAAAACTGTCTCTTTTTCTGTCTTTTGTCTGTTCATGTGGCTAAATGTCATTCTTTATTTATTTATTTCGTTCAAATTTATTTCATCTTTCATTCTGTTTGATAAAAGAAGCTGTTGTCAGACGGATTATTTTTTTCGTGCCTTACGATGATTTAACATCGTGAACAAAACCAAAAGGTTGTGATGGTGGACTGTTAATGAAGACATTTGTAACATTAATAATTAACTTCAGTAAATAAGCTAGAATGAATAGCTGCGGCTGTTTATTTTCTTTTATCAGGCTTGTTTAAAAAGTATTCCACGTTTACCAAGACATTTCCTTGTTTCCTCAAGCTATAACTAAAAACAAAAGAATTGTGTGGGTTTTGAAGAACTTCTGTCGATGGCCAGCAAGTTCTAAGAGTGACTCCCCCTGCCGGTGGTTTCACGGAACTCGGACACGTGACAGGCAGCCCATGGCCAGCCAACAGCAAAATGGCGCCCTTTGATCACGATGTATGACCGGTATATCTTCTGTTTTTAGTTCTACCTTCAGTTGTCATGTAAGAAAACACATTCTAGCAGCTCTCTCCTGTGTAGCATAAAATGCTCGGTATGATAGAAAACGAAGAACCAAAGCACACAAATGTCGGAAGTAGCCAAAACAGTTAATTGGGTGGAAAAGAGCCCTTGACAAGGTCCCTGTCTACACCGTATTAGTTTTCTTTGTTTCAGTTCTTCTTAATCCTTAACGTGGCAGTCGGAGGCACCAACGGCTATTTCCCCGATGGCTGGAACTACGGTGTGACCAAGCCATGGCCCAACAACTCCCCTCACGCCAACGCTGACTTCTGGGCGAAACGCAACGAATGGGAGAGCACCTGGCATGGCAACAACGCCGCCATGGAGATAGACTACGTGGAACTACGAAGCTTGTAACTCATTTGAAGACATTTTGAAATAAACAAAAACTGTAAACTGGGTCTTTCCTTTCTTCGTTTCTTTCTCAAGAGTCCGGTAATGTAGTCGGACATTTTCTTATTTTTCCTTTGATCCAACCAACTTTACTATCAAAGGTCACGACGTAAGATGATTAATTAATTAGTAAATTGCACTGACTTACTTCTCTGTCATTATTGTTTTGCTTTATTTTACAAACACCAGTCTTATAAACACCTGAAGTGGTTTTGGGTTAAAATTGTCTATTTGATCGGCGATGAACATTTGTAAACCATTGATGTGACCTCTGTATTAGAGAAATGTCTGCAGTCCCCAAATACTGATGACAGATTGCGAAATAGATGGAAATCAGTTCTTATAGCAAGAGTTTGAAAAAGCACAAAGATACTGTGTAACAGTCTGGGGCCAAAACTGCTTGTTTATCAGACCAGCTATCTTAGCTGAATATCGCAAGTTAGTATTTAACTCTGTAAAACTCACAACCAATGCCTGTTAAGCCACATTTAAGTTTTTAAAGAACCCTTGATTAATTCGTGCGAACCAATTTCTGTTAAGCGACAGTTATATATAAATTAATGCGAATTAATCAAGGGAAGACTAATTATGGCAAACTGGTACCACGAGTGGACTATACGAAGTGTATGGTAACCTGTTCAGACGTTACGACCCTCGCCACAAGGTGGGAGTGCACAACAGTCGGATCGTCCTTGATGGCTCGTTGGGCGTGACACGCACGGGATAGAAATATTTATTTTTGAGAGTCGCATTTCAGAGTTTTAAACCCATAAAAATGGAATCTGAAACGTAATCAAGACGGTTTAAGGAATTGTGATAGAAAGGGAGGAAGGTTTAGAGTTAGGGAGAAACAGAAAATCATTCAAAGTATCTACGTCAAAGAATTGTCCTTATAATCCAGATCTCTTATTATATACTTTCGCACAGAAGCCCATCAGAGAATAATTTTATTCTAGGGAATGTGATAGAAGGGATGCAACCTTTGCTAGGTTTGTTCAATTGTCCAAGTGTTATTTCCCTTTCACCAAAAGTCAAAATGTCCTATTTCCCCATTTGTCCGTGAAAGTCATTCCAAAATAACTATTTACTTTCAATTCTAGTTAAGCCTTTTCTACAGTCTAGATCAATTTTGTAAGTATATTGAGAGTTTTACACACACACACACACACACACACACACACACACACACACACACACACACACACACACGCTCTTGCACAACTTCTGACAAAACGACAAGAATTGTTCCTATTATACAGTTGCAGAATGGATCCCTTAAGTATTTGTTTCGAATGCGTATCTGTAGCCATAATAAGATTAAGTATCTTGGAGGATGTTCGGGTCTGTTATCAGCGGGTAGCTGTACAGTTCTCTGCAGTACTCCGTCCAGCGTTCTTGGACAGCTTTGCCATCCGAGAGCAGGTTGCCTTCGTGGTCTTTGATGGCGGACCTTTTTCTGCTGGCTCTCATCGGTGAGGGTCTTAAGCAGGCTGAATGCCTTCCAGTTGTTGCCCCAGGCCACACTATCATCGATCTCAATCAATCTCTCCTCGGGCTAGGCCGCCCTTTTTGCCTTTTTGCCCTACTCGTATCCTGTGTTTGATCCTTCTGTCGGCAGCCACTGCCTCGGGGTTTTTACAGCTTTTCACTCTTTCGTGTTCGTCTACGGTCGCAAAGATGGAAGATTTTCTTCGTGACCCAGGGCGTCCAAAACCTTTTCAGTTGAGGTCAAAAACACCTCTTTGATATGACCTGAGAGGGTATCCCAATCATACTTGATAAGGTTCAGGACAGTGAATTTCCCCCCGATTTGCGCCTGAAAAAGATCGGCAACGTTAGGGTCCCTAAACTTTTCCAGGTCAAAGGGGATGCGCGAGTTGGTCATACGGCGCTTTGTCCACAGCTTCAGACGCAGGGTCGAAAGGACGAGGTTGGGGTCACTGATATGTCCTAGTTTTCGCCTTGTTGATGCTTGACTTGAAACGCCTCGGCAGTATGATGAACTCGACCTGGTTTCGGATCGACCCATCAAGAGTGTGCCAGGTGACGGCCGTATCTTCTTGTGAGGATGCAAGGTGTTGGCAAAGGTCTTATCGCTTCTTCCAAGTGTTCGTAGACTAGTTCCACCTCCTCGTCCCGATGGGCGGTGGTGGGAGCATACACCTGGATGATAGCCAGATTGCGGGGCTTGTCAGCGACCCAGAAGATGAGCCTGTTTGAGATGGGGGACCAACTGAAAACCGCCTCCTCCATCCCACCACCTGTTTGCGGTCAAGGAATCCGACCCCATGCTTGTGGTTGGTTTCCTCACCACTAAAAACATTTTGCGGCCCTTGAGCGTCTACGTCTCTCCGCACCCAGCCTAGCGTACCTAGCGTACGCCAAGAAAGAACGCTTTCCCTGGTGCTGTTCAACAGCTACCACGAGCAAAACATTCACAAAACACTCGAAAACCACCACACCTTCATGTCGATTGAAGAAAGATCTCTCAGTAACCTCTGCTTTGCTGGCATAGATCTCATGGGGGGCAGCAACAGCGAGTTATAGATTTCACGGACAAACTCGCCGCCAGTGCCAGTGTATATGGGGTGGAGATCAGCACGGTGAAAAGCAAGGTCAAGGTAAACACCTTCAGGCCTAGCACGGCAGAGATCCGAATGAAATGAGGTGCAGTTCTTTAAGTACATGGTCAATAGCTCTGTGGAAGACGTTCGTCTCAGAATCAAAGTGGCAACAGCGGCGATGGCCAGACTTAACCAAATTTGGGACAGCAAAACCCTCAGCCTCTTCACCAAATTTATGCTCTATAAATCTTTCGTTGTGCCAATCGTGCTGTATGGCTGCGAAATGTTGACCCTGCTAACAAAACAAGAGCAGTGGATCCAGGCGTTTGAGATAAAGTGCCTCAGGAGACTCCTCCGGATCTCCTGCAGAGAGCAAACGACGAACGACTTCGTTGCAACCTAGTCAGAGGCCTGGTGGGTCCCCAGGAGTCCCTGCTCACGATCGCCAAGTGGCAGAAACTGATGGTTCGGTCATGTCGCGTGACACGACACCTTGTCGAAGACGTCCTGTAGAAGGCGTTCGACGCCGTTGCAAACAGAAGAAAGGCTGGGTGACTAACAGGCTGTTTACTGTAGGACCCTCTCAGGCGGGTGGAAGACCGGCCCCGCTGGCGTGAGTTCACCTCTGGCGTACTCCATCAAATCTCCCATACGGCTGGTGCACAAAAAGCAGGCTGTGACATCTCTGTTTTTGGACGAACTCAGCTGAACACAATAAGACTGTTTACTTGAAAAGCCAAATCTGAGGCAGGTGAGTAAACATGCAAGCTGACACCATGATTGCGATTGTTTGCTTTTCGCTTATAATTTTTTTTTTTTTTGCTTTTCCTCAAGTGTATGTCTGTGTGTTTCCTTGGCTTGTTCATGACGCACAGTTGTTTCTCTAGTGGGTCAAAAAGAAAGCTCTTCAAGCAGTTGTAAGGAGGCACTCACTCTCGCCTGCAGTAAATATGACCTGTCCTGCGAGGGTTCTTTTCCGAGTTGATTAAGAAACGTCCAGTTGCTATGAGAATGGACAGACGGATATATGTGTATGCGTGCATGAGTGCGTGTTTGCGTGCGTGCGTGCGTGCGTGTGTGTGTGTGTGCGTGTGTGTGTGTGTGTGTGTGTGTGTGTGTGTGTGTGTGTGTGTGTGTGTGTATGAATCGTCGTGCTCACACACTTAACAAACCATTGCGTGATGTCTCTCTGTGTTTTCGGATCTTGTACATTCTCTCGCTTGCGCTCCCAAACCCTGCCACCCTCCCATCAACCACACACAGACACATCTCCACCCATACGTGTTGACACACAGCATTGATATCATCAGTACACGTACACTAGCACACAGACCTTCATTACCATCTTCATTAAAGAAACTCAGTGTAGGGTATTTGTTTCTGTTGTCCACCCTCCAGTCTCTTTTTCTTCCTCTCGCTAACAACGATCCTTAAATATCCTTACAGAGATCCTGTCAGCGATGTAGAATGTTAATTTGCTCGCTTCCAAATGCAACAAATGAAAGTGTGTCCCGCAGCCCTTACGCGCCACTTCGATCGTGTAGATGGACATTTTATTTTGCCTTTCTCTGAATCATTTCAAGATAAGATATACTTATATTCCTCTCTCCAACTCCCCCACGACCACCACCTCCCAGAAAACCTTGATACATACCCGTCATTTCTTTGCTATCTCTTTAGAAAGTGGTACAATGACTTGCAGGGATTTCTTTGTTTCACTTGGGTGTGGTCTCATAAAGTCAGAATGGACGCCCTTCATGTTTCGCTTAGTTCACGTCGCTCATACACGTACATGTCAAGTTTCTTTCATGCAACCTTTTGTGGACTTGGGTACACGTGTACTTCGCAGCCTCTTGCATTCGTTATCACGCATCTGTGTTTAGTTATCTGTCTGTATTTAACTCTTAATATTTAGTTTACAGGGTGTTACACAAGGTGTCACAATTGCTTCTGTCTCATTCTTGACTCTTTGCCTGTAGCAATAATACTTGCATGCGTGTATGTGCGGCTGTTATAATAATTATAAAATAAATAAATAAGAATTTATTATTCTTGAATATCTACGTTATCTTGTAGCTATCGTCTAATAATAATAGTAAGTCCTTTCACTTTACTGGTTTAAAGGGGTTAGTTCTCTGCATTTTGTACCTTTAAATGAGTTTCATCTGCTTTTAGTGTCCATGGTTTGGCCTGAGCCTTTTGTTGTGATACTCATCAACATTTGTCACTTCTGATGGCTCTAGATATTCCGCTGTTTTACCACCTGGATTGTAGTGGATATGACGCACGAATGCTGTGACATGAATATGTTTTATGAATACTGTTCATGTCGCTTGCGCAAATTCTAATCCGTTTTTGCTGTTAAAAGGTTTACTGAAGTCCACGAATGTGCACTTACAGGTACACGTGCGCAGTCGCCACCCTCGTGAGACATCAGGAAATCCTCGCAGCGGTCAAGCAGTGCAAGCTGGTCTAGTTCCGCCATGTCGCCCGGCATAACGATCGGTTCAAATTCGTTCTTCAGGTCACCGGGAAAAGAAGGCGACGCCGTGGTGGGAAAAAACCTGAATGGCAAACGTGAAGGAGTAACATGGTCTTTCCATGGAGGACCAGCTCATCACTGCTCAGTGACGATCTACGTGGCGAGCCTTGTGACATGCTACGTCTAGTCAGGTCCTCCCGACGACCGGTCGGTCGATGGAGTGGGGAAGGACAGGTTACCTTACAGACGGTAGAAGCGGGTCAGCTTGACGGGGAGGCCACTTATCTAGTGATCAGCTACCACCAATCAAGATGATGATGATGATGAGATTAGGCGCCACGTGCAAAGCGAGATTGCTTGAAAGAGCATTAACCGTTATTATTTTTAGATATAAAATGTTATGAAGGGCATGTGGCCCTAAGTATTTAGACCACCGGGAAAGTTTTACACTTCCAGCTAAGCTACTGGAATCGCCAAGTCAAATTACGCATGATAAATAGAAGCTGAACTTTCCTATAATGTGATGAACGCAACCTATTCGTGTTTGTTGAATGTTTGTAAATGATTTTTATAAAGTGTGAAACTATTTTTTCTGGAACAGGTTTTTTGAGTAAAAAGAGAGAAATATGACGACTGTGTCTGATTAACTGTGTCCTTGTATCATATATACAGTTTAGTTTAAATGGAGGCTGAGACAAAGCCAACGGATTTCATCATTTAACCGGCCCAGAGACAGGACGACCGACCGGAGAGTCAGCGTCTACATCCTGTAGCAGCGAGGACGTGAACCTCAAGAGGCTGAGCAGTTGTGACCCGAGAAGAGACGTTTGTCTTTTAAATGTATTAAAAATGCAAGGCCTGCAGATGTAGTTTAAATGTCTTTGTGTAATACGAAATAGCATACGGATGTCCGCCTGTGTGTGTGTGTGTGTGTGTGATTGAGACGAGACGTGCAGGCGTGTTGCGACAAACAGGACAACACGACCGACA
Organism: Marisa cornuarietis; assembly: GCA_004794655.1. Classification (NCBI taxonomy): domain Eukaryota; kingdom Metazoa; phylum Mollusca; class Gastropoda; order Architaenioglossa; family Ampullariidae; genus Marisa; species Marisa cornuarietis. The sequence goes on along the minus strand of SMMW01000003.1, from coordinate 11,682,175 downwards.
ACTCCCGTTTGTTTTGCCTCCCAGTTCGCAAACTTTGGCCCGACCTTGGACTCCCCGGATAAAAGTAGATCCCACGCATGCAAAAGTTATTCCGTCAGACTTCGTCTCAACTTGATCTTGCTGGAGCTCTTCAGGATGTTGTTGTTGCTGGCGGTGGCGATCTCTGTAGTAGCGGCGGTGCCAGAGGCTGTTATTCGCCAGGACGACCGTGGACTGGAGTTTAGCTTTCCTCGTAAGTAAAATTCATAGAACTCATGGAGTGAAACTTACTTGTGACAATATGACACTCGTGACAATGTGCCATGTGTCAGTTCTCAGCCAAGCATGAATAATATTTCTGTAAATTCTGACTTCGTTATTACAACAAACAGTTTTCAGTTTTCTGAGAAAATCTCGTTGCTATTCACAGTTCAAGCCTTTAGTCTGTTCCAAGTTTTAAAAGACCGCTAAAGGGGTTTTTATTTCGGAAATAACTATTGCAATAACTTCGCTTTCATTTAAGTCCTGTGCTCCCCATGGTTGATATGTGTACTCTTGTGTGTAGGGGATAGGAGATGGTGTGTGTTTGTGTGTATGTGTGTCTGTGTTTTTTTGGTGCGACATGGAGAGACTACAATTATTTCACACTCCTCTTCTCTAAATTGTATTCCACATTAATGTCCTGGTAATTTGAAACACAGATACCTTGGCAACATGCTGGGATTCAATAAAAGTTTGAGTTCGATTGAGTAAGCTCTTACATTTACACGTGTGTTAAAGGAGCCTCTGTACTTTTTGTGGTCACAGATGTGCCAGGGACCAAAAAGGTGCACTTCGACTACGTGGTTGAGGTGCGAGGCGGAAAGTCCGAACATAGGACTGGGACTGCTACAAGACAAGAAAGTATGTTACAAAACCCTGTAAACTTTACCACCTAATGTATACATCACTTTTGTTCTTAAAATTTGTAGAACCTTGGAAAGCAAAGGCTGCAACATGATTCAATTAGCACCTGACATGGTTATATGTAACTAATTAATAAAGCCAAATGCGGTTCCATACTGATCCTTTTGTAGCAGAGAAAATTGTCGACATCTGTCACATAATTATGTGATCGCCACTGCGTCAGATTAGTGGAGAACCACTCTTCGAGTGGAAGGAAAACAAAAGGGTCGAGGACAGAAAACGGCCTGTCCATCAGTCGCAGGCAAAGATGTCTGGAAACAAGTGGCTATTGTGTGTGTGTGTGTGTGTGTGTGTGTGTGTGTGTGTGTGTGTGTGTGTGTGTGTGTGTGTGTGTGTGTGTGTGTGTGTGGCAACAGCAGGTTTGAGAACTCTTGCACGACCGCAGGTTGCCAGAAAACCCGGCCGTAAAGACTAAGCCCTGACGACCAACTGCCAAATCCCAAGAGATAAGAACGAGAAAAAAAACCTTTATGACAGAGAAGAAACGATATCGCATTTTCCTTCGTGACATTTTGCTATCTTTTTACGGTCGAGGAATTTCACGGCACCAATGTTTTGTTTTTTAGCCGACATCAGCATTTCTTTCAAACAGGACATCAGGAAGTTTTCAACTTGTCGCTTTTCACATCTGTAGTCTTATATTAGTCAGAGTATGACTTCATGTTGTGGTCATGGGTGATATTTTGCTGTGTGTGTGTGTGTGTGTGTGTGTGTGTGTGTGTGTGTGTGTGTGTGTGTGTGTGTGTGTGTTCGCGCGCTTTCATACATACATGTTTGCGGACTATCGTGTAATAATATTTGCACATATTTATACATCGAATTATATAGAATGCAATATGCGCTATAAAAATCTTCATTAATATTATTATTAATACTTTCTACATTATCAGTCTATGATTGCACGTTCAATGAATATGTAATTTGACTCTAGTGATCTTATCATAGTTTTGCTATTAAAGATCATGCCTTACTACACTTTATTTTTAATTACACTTTCTACGTTTTTTAAAAAAATTTCCTCGCAGATGACTCCTTCTGGCGGTGGAGGGACGTAAATGTGAAACTAAACACTGGAGACAGAGTGCTGTACAAAGTTTTAATGTGGACTGGTAAAGACAAGTATGAGGGGTCATTACAAAAATGGAAATATGGTGAGAACAGCGTCCTTCCTAAAGGGAAGCTAATGTTACACTCACTGGCTCATTTCAATGCAGAGTTAATTTTCTTTGCTTTTAAAATCAGGTAAACGTGTCTGCAACGATAATACTTTAAGCATAATGCAGTATACCACGGATATGGGTAACACTGAAAAATTCGCTGTGTTTATAAAGATATGCATGCAGTATGATACCTTCACAAGTATTATCATCATTAATTATTTTTATTATTTGTGTCTTCCACACTTCGTTGACAAAAAACAGGCGTGACACTAACACTAGTTCACTGGATTCTTTAATACATGATTATTTTCTGTATATCTGTATAGCTTCCATTCTTCTATGAATTATTCGTTTATATTGCAGAACTCCTCCCAACTCTGGGCCCTCGACGCACTCGAGCTGTTGTGTTTCGGGACGACTTCAATGGCGCCAACTTAGACCGCAACAACTGGAAGTACGAAGTGTCCATGTTTGGAGGCATGGTACGACCAGCCTGTGTCTTAAGAACAGGCCAACGTAATCTTCCATGAACTGTTATCCACACTTTTTTCAAAAAAACCCTTAATTTTCAAGCTTTGTGCTGTGGATTTTGTGACCATGTGTAGCAAATTTCTCACAAATAAGTCGTCTTACATTTCTGAAGAGTGTAAAGGTGTCCTATAGTAAAAGAGAATGTCTGTCATCGTTGTAGAAAAAAGAACCATGTTAATGTTGTTTTTCAAGAAAAAAACTAGTTTGTTTCATTTCATAAGAGCATTTCAGTACAAAATAGAATAATGCACTGCGTCACAAACGACTCCAGACAGTAAAAGAAGAGATTTCTATGTTCTCTGCATCTCATTTCTTGTCGATTTCACCCCCTGTTATCTGCGTTTCTTTTGTGATTGTTCATTGTCGCAGAACTGGGAGTTCCAGGTGTACACCCCAGAGCACGCCAATGTATTTCTTCAAGGTGGACATCTTTTCCTTAAGCCAGTCAGTATTCATTCAGTCAAGCACTCGTTCGTTCTTTCTACAGCACTACTTTTATAAAGATTTTTTTTCTCTTTTGCTTCTCCAAGCGCTCGTTCGTTCGTTCGTTCGTTCGTTCGTTCGTTCGTTCGAGAACACTACTTTTATAAAGATTTTTTTTATCTTTTACTCCGCCATATGTGGAGTCAAATTACACACCCCCTATCCTCTAAAGAAGGTTATGCACCCTACTTGAAAAAAACATGATTTGGCCTTGATCGCAGACCTCTGACCTCTCATGTAGTCCAAAAAATCAAACTGATTTCAGCCTCAACATCTTAGCTGCTGTTCGGTGATAAAAGTGCTAGGGTTGTAAGTTTTTCGTCAGTATAAAAGTTTTCTTCAGTTCCTGTCTAGTTGTCTATCTATGAGTAGTGTATTGTTATTTTGATTTTACTTCAACCAAAGCTTTTTTGAAACTTTTCTCCTTTTTTTCTTCATCTCTCTCTCTCGATGTTTGCTTTCTTGCTTGATTTTTTTCCTCTCTCTTCTGTTCAAACCTTTCCTTTCCGTCAGCCACCACTAAGCACTATACTGAAAAATATTGTATTTCTACCCTTAAAGGTCTAGTGAGTTGCATTTTTTGTAATGACGGGGTAAAAATTTCATTCAAGGGGGTTTATTTTTCTAAAATCAGGGTTAATATCCCTACCACTTAAGTTCTAGAGATAAAGGTGTGCAAAGATCACTATTAGAGGTAAGTTCTAGACGTTTGTATTCGCCATGATTAACCGATTGTTTCGTTCCACCTTTCATATAACTCATATATAAAGCGTTTACAACGTAAAGGTATTCATGTAAATTCCCATTACTTGTGTTGTTGATTTCTTTCTGTTCCTGATGATCTTTGACAATAAGTAACTCGAAAACGAAAGGGGAGATAGGGTTTATTTTAAATCCAAATTTTAGAAATTGTATCTTGCTCTGAACTTTACCTAATTATTAGACAAATATTCACACCCCTACACCTTTAAGTAGCTCTTTCAGGAACACGTACCTTCACCTTTTGCAGACGCTGACTATTGACGATCCGCGATTTGATGAAAATTTCCTCACATCGGGAACTATGGATATGACAGGTGATCAGAGGAGTATATGAGACTACCTGTGTGACCAGGTGTCTTCCTATTGGTGGTGTACACGTGTCTGTGTTTAAGTGTACCGACGTATGTGTTCATATGTCTGAATAGGTGTCTGTAGGTGTCCGTAGAAAAGATATTTATTAGCAAAGGGAGATATTTTAAATTTCAGAAAAGTACGAATAAAGAAGCTTGCATTGGTTAAAAAAAGTATCCGACAATCTTTCTCTTCCCCTTCTTTCCCACCTCCCTATTCTTTGACTTTGCTAACTTTGTAAACAATACATGAACATGTCTGCCACGCATATGCAAATATTATAATCTTTTTACCACGTAGAGCTAAATATCAGATTTGTTATACCTGTTGCTTTGTGCTATTTTTTTCTATTGCTGCTGTTGCTCACGTAGACTACTGCTTCCGGTTGATGTTGGTATCTACCTGCCGCTGAGTTCTTTCCCTTGAACTTACGTTCTCTTGTCCTCCACTTACAGCACTCTGGGGTGTGTGTACAAACTCGGGTAACTACGGCTGTAACCGCGAAGGTAAATACGGCATGTTACCACCCATCATGTCGGGTAAAGTTACCACCATACCCACCATCAGGTTCGGCCAGGTGGAGGTGCGAGCACGCATACCTGTGGGTGACTGGATCTGGCCAGGTAAGTGCTGACAACGAGCCCTAGGGTCAAATTTATACAGACAAAACAAACATTTTAAGAATATTTAACAGTTAACTAAGTCACGATATTTTCAAATATAAATTATTCTAAAATATGTATATATTGTGTATAAGAATTTAACTACACAAATGAGGCCAATCAAAGTATGAAAACACTTCAGTACCTGGAGGTAGGCCCTAAGCGCTGTAGTGTTGATGTAGTCTTGTCTGATTGCTACGGCGCAGACGATGGCTGAGTATTAACAGGCAATGATTTGTAAAGATGTGCACTTTACTTTTTTCATCAGCGATCTGGATGATGCCACATGACAGTGTCTATGGAACCTGGCCACGCTCCGGTGAGATCGACATCATGGAGTCCAGAGGTATGTCTCCCTCTCTTTACAACCCCTAAACGCATATACTGCATTTTATTCGAAACGTGTAATCGGTAATCAAAGTGATCAGTTTTAGCAGCATTAGAAGGACTGGTACAAGCTACTGGATTAACATGCACATGAACCCGACAGCTAAGTCTGACTGATTTGGCCTTGCTCGCTGATCTGGGTGTCTCCTTGGCGCAACGGTTAGCGCCTGTCACCAGTACAGTGAGGGTTGGCTGTCATCGGTTCAGCTCTCGTCTCGGGCACGCTGTTCTTTCTCTGCATGTGGCATTGTTTACAGGGCTGGCTGCCTTGTCGTGATATAGCCTTAGTTGCTGGCTTCGCGCAAAACACCTATTCACCCCCCCCCTCCCAAATATGCTCGCTGACCTCTGACCTCTTATGTGGTATATACGTGCTACAGGTAATCTCAACGCTCGTGACGGCGGGACCAACCACGGAGTCAATGAAGTCTCATCAACTCTTCACTGGGGAACTGCCTGGGATCACAACAACTACGCTCTGACACACGGTGAAGTGTGAGTAGAGATTACTCGTCTACGTACATTTCCCTCGTGTTTTAAAATTAAAACTAAAAAGCACGCATGACATGTAAATGACAGTTCGTGAAGTTTCCCATTGCTTTTATTTGCATGTCTCTGCAAAATGAATTTGTTAATCTCTCAGAATGGACAGCTGACGTTGCAGGGGATGTTTTTCATAAGTTGTAGAACACAGCCCGTACTGTTTTATTTTATTTTGAGCGCATCAATAGGTAAAGACTTCCTCGGCGTTCCTAGGTGAAATGACAATGTTTACTTTTTCATTATTATTTTTCTCCCTGCCAGGCGCAAATCCTCAGGAGGTTACCAAAGTGACTTCCACACGTGGAAGCTGGACTGGACTCACGACCACATTGTGTAAGTATTTCCAGCAGCTATGCAACATCTCCAAAGGAATATAAACTCAGTAGCGGTCTAATGAAGAAAAGTCGACCTTCTGATCAAGGAAATTAGAATTTTAATGTCGGACCAAACATTTGATAACAGGGCAAGGCTGCCAATGAACTTGTTAATTACTAAATAATCATTAGACTTTTAACACACGCATGTATACAGATAGTGGTACGGATGTTAAATGACGCAAATCTTTTCTTGAAGCTGTATCTATCTTTGTTCTTACATTTTATCAGAACTTCCGTCGATGGCCAGGAAGTCTTGCGCGTGACTCCTCCTGGCGGTGGTTTCACGGAATTTGGTCACGTGTCTGGCAGTCCATGGCCTGGTAACAGCAAAATGGCGCCCTTTGACCAGGATGTATGTCATGCGTTTCTGTTATTTTTAATATAATAATAATGAGGAGAAGGATGTCGCTCCTATCTTTAAACACACATACACGCATGCACGCACGCACGCACTTAGGAGCCTGGCAAAAGAAGAGGCCAGAAACGTTCGTAGCAGTTTGATTTCAGTCTTGTATCAAACTCTGCCACGTCCTCAACCCGTCTTTCAAAAGCCGTTCAGCCCATATCTACTTCAGACTTGAGAAGGGGGGGGGGATATAGATGTGAACCCATGGCTAGAGGACTCTTGCTATGACAGGTGCATACACTTTTTCTTTCGACTGGAACTAGAACTCTAAGTTATCGAACTTATAGTGAAAACAGATGTAAGAACTGATAGATGAAATAACGTTATTTGGCGAAGAAATTTATTTTTCAACAGTTCGTCAGTCTGCGGGCTAAAATATGAAAGTATTTATTTGTTCTGTAGTTCTCAGTAATGCAGACGTAAAGAAAGATCATCCTCTTTTCTGCAATTTTTTCAATTGGAACAGAAAATTTGTTAAGGTACCTAACCACCGCGAGTTTTCCGAGACAAGTCTTTCACAAAAGAATAAGTATAAACATGCCGTACAGTCTTCGCTCCAAGATTCCACTACACTTATTTTGTTGCAGTTCTTCTTGATCCTCAACGTGGCAGTCGGAGGCACCAACGGCTATTTCCCCGATGGCTGGAACTACGGTGTGACCAAGCCATGGCCCAACAACTCCCCTCACGCCAACGCTGACTTCTGGGCGAAACGCAACGAATGGGAGAGCACCTGGCTTGGCAACAACGCCGCCATGGAGATAGACTACATCGAACTGAGGAGCTTGTAGCTTTTTTAAAGGTGTCTTGGAATAAAATCAAGTGTGTAAACAGCTTTCGTCTTTTTTTTTAGACAGTCGCATTCGTACAATAAGCCTTTCCTAATTCAAGACAGCTGAACTCGTATAGCAAGCTTCGCTACTTCGAGACAGCTGCACATACAGAAGAAGCATCCCTCCTTTGAGACAGCAGTACACACACAACAAACCTCCTTTTCTTCGAGGCACCTGTAGGAGTTCAACTATTCTTCCTACTATAAGACAGTTGCACTCATTCAATACTCCCGACTTCGAGAAAGCTGCACATTCAAGCCTCCCTACTTCAAAACATCAGCCCTCATTCAACAAGCCTTTCTATGTCATACTGTCTTTTGTCGGATGAAGTGGATGTTTTTTCAGAAATGTCGGGTTCAGACAGGTGGACCGCAGCACATCACGATCCAGCCATGATTTATCGCATTCTGACTTGAGCGCGAAGATCACCGACAGAAAAAGTCCGGAAATATTCTTTTAAAAGGCACGTTTTGTGGTCTTTATAGGAATTTTGTGGCAGATTAATAATAATAATAAGAAGAAGAAGAAGAAGAAGAAGAAGATTTTGTAGTTGAGCTCAGTGCGTTGCACACGAAAGACTAATAGTCAGACAGCAATACAACAAGTTTCAGCAAACGAAAGAAACCGAGACAAACATGAAGTAAGTGCATGGATGTAGATGAAGAACTGCGAAGTGAGCGGAATAGCTCCCTTGGTTTTGAAATTTATTTCTTAAAGTGGTGGATCTTGAGGCCGGAATTTAAAACTTAGCCCAGGCGGACGTCTTATGCATGTTTCTTTTGAAATGCAGAGTCGTTTAAGGAAACCTGCACGTGGGGACGTTTGTCTGGACTGAAGAAAGGCGTGGTGTAAGGATGGTACGTGGTTGTTCTTGATGACATACACGTGGGGAACGATTGCGAGAGGAACTAGGGAAAGAAAAAAAACGATCGACGATGCCAAGCCCCATCCCACACCCCGAAACGCTTAATTATTGGTCTGACTCAGATTAGATAACGACATTAGCTGCAATAAACACTTTAATTTTTAAGGTAGAACCTGGTGCTCTCGCAATAAACAGCACAGTACCCCCACAAGTTCATGACCTTTTCGACAGCAAAGCTGACGGTTGGCCAACAATTCTTGAGGCTATTTCGAGTTGACTAAAGTGTGTCTGACCTTTAATGACTTTTCAACCATCGATAAAAGTGTAGCTAATTATCCTCGAGTAACACCATGCTCTTCCATATGCTTTTAATGTTTCAGACTAAGTGGTTTATAAGTTCTTCGAGAGATTATTTTGTCAGTGTGTCTGCGAGCTGCTAGCAACCTTAGTTTGTTTATCGTCTGCTTGCTTTGACCAGTAAGCGCACATGTAAGCAGGTAAGTGCATGTTGTCTGAGTCTTTCATGGCAACATTGATCGAAGCAAAATGAAACGATTTGTCATTTAAAATGAGCCGACTGTGTTTAGACATAACTTGAAAATGTGTGGAGATTACGTGAACAAATTAATTCGAATATAGTCAGAAAAAAACTTATTTCTAATTTTCGTGGACTGATTGCAAAGCTCAAGACCTGATATAATCCTTGTTCGTTATCTAGCAGTTGAGAGCAGTGTATTTCATGGCAGAATGTTTCTGCTGTCTGTATTTCTTTACTCAATAAATTGGAAACATGTAGGATCATTATCGCTGCTTCGGCCCTTCCGGAACGATAAAAAGCCTTGCACGCACGCACGCACGCACCCACACACACACATGCACACACGCTTGCACGCACGACAACTTAGAAATAAAAATGAATATTGTTGTTAAATGACTTTGCAGCTGTTGATGCTGCTTCTCGAATGTCCGTCGGGGAGCTACAGTGTTAAATTAAGACATTTTTATTTCGCTTGACAGCATAAAGATGTACTTGCTGTCTTACTAGTTACAGACCAGCACCTCTCCTTATAAAGCTGCCTGCTTACAAAGCAGGACTGATTGCTGCAATCCGATAAAGAAAGGCAACTTAGTGCTCGTTTCTATGCAAGAAATAGACTGCCGTTGCCAGGAGATAGGTGTCCCATAGACTGAAATAGTAGGTGACATCATGCACGGCAGTGTGAGGCTCAATTCTTCACTGGACGAGTAATCTTTAGCCACACTTCACACGACAGTAATTATATTATATATTTGTATATATATATATATGTGTGTGTGTGTGTGTGTGTGTGTGTGTGTGTGTGTGTGTGTGTGTGAGTGAGAGAGAGAGAAAGAGAGAGAGAAAGACAGAGATGGGGGTGGGTAGGAAAGATAGTGCCGACAGGGGTGACTGAATAATTTCCCTTTTTCTTGTGAAATATAGTTTTATCCAGTTTCACTGTTAAATGACATTGTTAAGAAATTTTTACTGTCTTCTGGTTGGTTTTTATTAATTTTTTTATCAGCACTACGCAACCTCACGTTTAATTTATTTTTCCTTCAAAACCACCAGCACAAAATTGTTCAGTTCTTTCTAAATGACTCCTTTATGTCAGTCAGTTACTGAGATACAAATATTTACCTGTCAATGACTTCTTCGTGCGTTTCTTTGGCAATCTTGTTACTTGTGCGAAGGAGCATGAACGAGTTTTACTCGTATCTTTTACCAACACTCTTTAATTTTCAAGTTTTATTTTATTTTATTTATTTATTTTTTGGTCAGATCTGGGGTACTACTGTTTGTTTGATCCCACTGTAATACAGTTTGACCCCGAATCTTCTAAGACGAAAAATGTGGCGCATGCAAAGCGAGACTGATTTAGTTCCCATGAGAAAAAATATGGCCTTCTTGCAGGTGTATAAAAGTTTATTGTCTTTAGCCTGCACCAAATATAGCTGTGAAAACAATGTCTGTGATGTTTGCAAGAATAGCACCAAGTAAAAAGTCCTCCCTCGTTAAATGTGTAAATCATACGGTTTTCATTCGTGATGTATCTACTTATTCTTGCATTTTGTGCTGGTGCTGACGCCGTAGATGAAAGTCATAGGTATTATAAATCGAATACCTTTTTCCAACATTACAGTTGCTTTGCATTGTCCCTGTTTCAAGAAGGTATTTTTCACGGCAAAGCTTAGCGCAGGATTCGAATAGTTGCACCCTGTGAGAACCTCTCATCGATATCTGACAAGGGAAAAACACAATGATTAAAGGTAAAAGAAAATAGAGAACAATCGGGGATGACTGGCATAGTCGGCGACCTGAATAGGCTTTTCGAGGGATCTTTGGAGCACCAACGAGGTCACTCGGCTTCTCTGCTCCCACTCAGCGCTTGACCTTTTCCGTGAAAGAAGCCGCCATCCTGAGCTCTCGGCACTTTTTAGTCTGCATCACGTGACCAGCAGTCGAGCCGAAAGGCTGAGAACCGATGACCCAGAAGAGATTTGTGTGTCGCGACTGGACTCAGTGTCGTCTATGAGGGAATTGGTCCAAGACCTGGCGATGACTATTTCTAAGTACCCGTACCTTTGAATCTGGGAGCTTATAGGAGTCTGACTCCTGATCAGCTGGCTGGTGTATGTTCGCGCACGCGTGCGTGCATTCTAAACCAAATGTGCTTCATCCCCGAATACTTTTCCATTATGTTGGTTAGTTAGGAGGGGAGAAGGAGTGGGCAGTAAACCGGAGTCGTGTCTGTGCACGAGGTGAATAGGGTGCGTGTGTGATCGCGCGTGCGTACTCGGTGGTAGAATCGACTGAGGGCTGTACACGAATCGAATCGAATAGTTGAACTATATTTTAATTTGGACACATTATGGTCGAAATTTGAGTAAACTTGCACATCATCTAGATCTGAATATAATATAGCATCCATCATTCACTCTCATCACTGGCTGGACTCTCTGATCGTCTGACCTTAACCTTTTCCACTCTGCTGTTTTTGGTGTCGATCCTCAGTACCTTTCCGCACTCACTCCCATCTATACTTCCTTCATCTTCTGTTCATTTTCTGACACCAGGCTTCTTTCAGCTCCACTAAAACAAAGACATATGAACAGAGGTCTTTTTCCTATAAAGCTTTATCAACTTAAAACAAATTATCTGTCAGCCTTCGACAAGCTCATTCTTTCACCATCTTTGAGTCTAACTTTCAGAAAGAGTGTTTTAAAAAATAATTACTTCCCCCTTCTATGTCCAGACCGTGCGCTGGCTTAAAGTGCCTCTATAATTACTCTGTGGGTGTGTCAGATGTATGAGTACACGTGTAATGTGTGTCTATATTTACTCTGTGGGTGCGTCTGGTGTGTATCTGTGTGTACGGATGTTAGTGTGCAAGTTTTTTTAGGATTGGTCTGTTCATAGTCTCGCTCATTTGTAAAATGCTTTGAGTAAATTATTTTCGAAAACGCTTTATAAATGTTTATTATTAGTAGTATTATTATTATTAAACATTGTAAACATTCAGGTAATAAAATAATGTGCTGTTCAAATATGGAACCCTTTTGCTTTAGAGTGCATGTAGTTGGGAGGAGGGGACTGGGGTATGTGTGTTGAGTGAGTGAGTGAGTGAGTGAGTGAGTGAGTGAGTGAGTGAGTGAGTGAGTGAGTGAGTGAGTGAGTGAGTGAGTGCGAGCGCATGCGTGTGTACTCGATGGTGGAATCAAAGGCTGTGATCGAAATGGTAAATGGTCGAATCGACCGATGACCAAACGGAACACACACCTACGAGCGCTCGCCACAGCCCTTAAAACCAATGTTTGTGACTTTATTGTCGAAAAGCCCTTTCACAAACAAACAAACAAAACAAATGACTATGTTACATTACCCCGATATTACAAAGTGCATGCATACACTACGTAAAACATTTCAGAAATCAGCAGAGGTTGTCAAAGAGTACACAGGTAACTTTTTCTCACATAAGAACATGTAAAGTCTATTCACATTCTGTTTTAGAGTTATACCATGTACATAAAATAAACTGATGTATGTTTCGGAAGCTTCTACTACAGAAGGTTTTTACAAATTTAACGATTTAGCAGCTGACATAGCAATAATTTTTTTCCTGCCATTTCAAAATATCCAGAATGCACTTGCTGGTGTAAATCGACTTTAAGTATCTTAAAAAAACATTTTATAGTCAATTTTGTCTTTGATTATTGCACATACTTCTTATCAAACACTTTTTTCCTCAAAAATGTATTACAATAATTGATGGACTCTGAAAATGATGAAACAGTTGATAGACTCTGTCACAATGTGCAGCATATCACTAAACACCAAAACAGATTAAATGTTTTTCTGAAACAAAAACAACCAAACAACCGAACAACCAAATGGTCTATGTACACTCACTGAACAATTACTTTTGTTTTTGTTTTGACTTATAAGAATGTTTAGCAACTTCGGCAGTTTTGTTAGAAACAGCAGATACATGGTCAGTTAAAAAGAAAAACCTTGCGGCGAATGAGGATGGATGTGATCAATAAGAAATCAATGAGCAGTGAATAAATCAAAACAGGTATAAGGCTGTGAAAATAAGACGTGGTATTTTCGCCCGGAAATTGAACCATTCGATGACAGGAATGTCCCCAAAAAAACAGAAAAAAACGTTGCTGTGCAAGCGAATGAATGTTTGACAAAGAGACCTTCTTATACATGTATTGTCGCAAATCGTTAAAGAACAAAGGTAGCTGATGCACAAATTGTTCTTAGTTGATTTTTAATTAACATTCAAGCAGCACTTAGGTTAGCAGAAGAATTGGTTACTTATGACCTCGTCTAGACCGCAGCTCCGATGACGTACACATTGTACTGTCGTCTGTGGCGTTACTTCACGAACACTGGATGCCAGGCTCATGAGGATTTGTAGAAAGTGGGTTCTGGAGAGACTTTGATACTTGGACCGTCACTGACATACAGTATAATAGTGGATGCACGTATTCGATACAGCAAGCGTTTGCACTAATGAAGACTCCTGCAAACTAAATGCATGTATAGTCGACATGAAAGAGTGCTCTGCAAAACGGAACTGCCTCCCTCTTTCAGCATGCATGGTATACTAAAAGAAGCAGTTTTGCATATGCTTGTATTGAAAGTTATCGCCTCAAGCCACTGAGGCTTGTCAAAGGCATATGTAACGATGGTTTGCACTCCATGAAATTTATCATATTTTTTTAATTACTTACAGCTTTAACACACTAAGCCCTGAGGGTGTGTAAACATAGCTGTATTGTACACACTAACGATTCACCACTTGAAACAAAATTTCACTGGGCTGTAAAATAAAGGAGCAGACTTATACGAATGTTATAAGATATTTGCTCAATGTGTCAAAACCAGTCACAAAATTTCCGCTACTTGTTAGACTTAATCAGAAACCTGTAGCATTTTTAGTAGCTATTTCCAAGTTTCAAACTTTACAAAAGTGAGCCGGTTGTGTTCAGTTCCCATTGTATACATAATTATTTACACAACCTCTACAAAATCGAATGACAAAAAACCAGTTCCTGTTGCCCGTGTCAACATTGTTGTATTCACTGCAGTGTTTATAAAGTAAATACAAGTATGAAACTGGTAAATGATTAATGAAATACCCCTTTGTGGGAACGCAGACAGACTTCCCGCCATTGTTGGCAGTCGGATGTACCCGACAGGAAGCTTGGAGGCGTCCATGCACCAACCAACGGCAGTGAAGGTAACGATTTTATTTGCAACTACACCATTTCTTAGCAGTAAATATTCAAAACGTCAGTCTAGCCTTTAACGACTATTTGTGTATTGACTAGCCTTCCTCCTTAACTAGTTTTATTGCGGATGTCTTGCCAGGCAGAAACATAGTGCAGCGGGTTTCTGTACATGTCAAATAATGTTGATGAGTCTGTGGAAAATAATAGTTACAACCTTGAGAACTCAGCAACACCGGCGAGACTCAACAAAATAATTTAAACACTTTTAACTGTTCCTATTTTCCACACAAAAGTCTACTTTCGCAAAACAGAGTCCCCCTTTTTTCTTTTGACTCGTCACAAAATTCCAAGTGAGAAAATCTCTAAAGGCTTTGAGTAATTTGTCTTTATATCGGCAAACGTTTGCCCGTAATAATGTTACATTACCTACTACTTGGCTTGTGACACCATCTTGCACCAATGTCCACAGTCATTTTAAAGACTCATTCTTCTACGTTTTAAACCATTTCAGGCCATGTAAATTGCCACTCCACTTTCCTACTGCACCAATGTTTCACATATCACTTGCAGAATACTGTTGCCATCGATACTTTCACGCTTCACAACTTTTTTTTGTTTCCAGGTTATTCGCAAGACACAAGAGGTTCTAAGCAGCTGCTGCGGGTCCCATTGAATGCGAAATGACAACGGTTTTTGTTACGTCGGGAAGTTGTGGGGGTAAAGCTCCACCACTGTCTGTGGAACGCTCCTTCCTGAAAAATTTGGTGGGTCCTGGTGTATGAACAGACTACTTTGCTGTCTCCTGGTGTACTAACAAACTAGTCAGAGAAAATAGGAAAGCTGCTATTGCCAATGTCAGTAACGGCATTAGCAGTACGCGGGACCCCGCAGGGCCCTTGGTGAGTGTCATATGCGGGGCCCTTGGTGAGTGTCATATGCGGGGCCCCCGAGGGCTGAGAGCCGTAGGTGTAGGCTGTATACTGTGTATAACGTACCACAAGAATTTCCTATCGCGGGGCTTGGGGCAGTCGCCCCCAGTTGTCACCCACAAAGGCCGCCTCTGGTCAGTGTAGCGCAACGGTTGTAAATCTTTCATATTTTCCTGGAATCATTATTCCATTATTCGCCTAGTCTCTGCTCGAGCAGTAAATCATCTGTCGGATGTAAAATACATCAGGGTTGAAAGTTGCACGTGCTGTTAACATCATATTCACCAGGTACACAGTTTAAAAAAAGTAATAGAAGTAGCTAGTCACAATTATTCTTTTCCCAAAAAATAATTCTTCACAGCTACAAAAACATAATTAAACCACATGCTTTCTATAAAAAAAATCGTTAAAATATATTTCGTGACCTTCACAGAAAAGTCTCTCACTCTCTCTTTCTCGCTCTTTCTCAACAAGGTGTCCAGAAAAGGTAAATTTACGCAAAATGTAATATCGGTAATAGATACGAGCTTATCAAATTAGCTCTGGCGCAAGGAAATTGCATGTAAGGAATGGCTCAGCATTTTTTCAAAAGTTGACATTCACCGTGACGCAGGCCTCCCAGCCACGGAAAATGTGTGGGTGACGTGGAATGCCCAGGTGACACAGGACATTGATCAACCGCTAGCTTCCGTCGAATTCCCTCCCTTAGGATGGCCGTTCGGGATTCAGGTAAAGTTTATTTGTCGCGTCGGTCGCCATGTTTGTGTCGCTGCTTGTCTTTGTGGGGTTTACCAGGAGACCGGATGTCGTCAAAATGATCAGCGCCACCACTACGATGACGAGAAGAAGAGATGTGCATGCGCACAGGATGTGACGTCGCTTCCTCCTCCTCGCTGTCTTGGCCTCGTGGCGAGCACAGCTGCACCTTGCCTGATCCACCTGCACAGCAGAGAGACTATCTTGAAAAAAAGGGACAGAAATCTACGTGATTCTACGTGATAGGTGTGAACTACAGCGTAAACGGAACAGTATAACCAAGGCATGAACTTATTATGTAAGGGACGGGGGCCTGTTAACTGTACGATTTTCTTTTTTTCCCACTATCATGCGCATGCGCGAACCAGAGCACGCGACAATAACTCTCAGCTGCAAACTGGTTACAAGTCAGAAACATCAAGATCATCCAGTGTACTTTGTATCTCTCCCGTGTTTGTGGTTACAGGAATTGTTCTTTGTTCCCGATCTATAGCTACCTCCGTTCCATGGTTACGGCCTCTTGCAGTCAAGTTGAGTTCAAGAACATTCAGTTGTGATACGAGAGGTGGCTCTTCGCTTCCTCTTTGCTTCCAGTTTATCGTCTCTCGACAGCCAACGTCCTGCTAAGAAAGGAAAGGGTTTGCTTTGATCATTTTAACACAGATTAAGGAGTGTCCTCTCTTGCCTCACAGCCCGCTGGTGTCAGCTCGCATGCTGCCATGAGAGTCTCATCGATCTGTTTGTGAGAGAATCGAGATGCAGGCAGTTCTTGGAGACAAGGCTGGAGGCCCTGGCTTACTCCTCCATTTGTCCAGTCTTTATCAGGCTGTCCATCTTTAATTACACAAAAGACGAGATGATAACCTGCTAGCCCTGCGCTACCTGGAGCAATGACAAGAGTTTCTAACTGTCAATAACTTTTTTTTTGTCTTTGCGGGCGCGTTGCACGCTCCAGTGCGCACAATCGTTCCAGCAGGACACAGCAGAGCAGAGAGGTAACACTACACTCTCCTGTCTCTCGCCCTCTTGTGTTCTTATGCACGTGCTGTGTTGTACATTCAGGTGAAGATTGTCGCCGGGAACAATGCCCACACTACACTCTATTCATCCTGCGTAGAGTTGATTCATTTCTTCAGAATAATCAAAGCAATTTTTCTGTCGGAGAATTATCTTGTCATTGAAAGGGAACTTCGGTCAATGTTTAATCCCAAAAAAAAGCGAAAATAGATCAATTTTAAGGGAGTGTTTAGATGCTTTTACATCTGACAGTATTTTCTTTTGTGATTTTATTTTATTTATTTATTTTTATTTTTTGCTGTACTCACTGTGTGCAAAGCTTACTGCAGAATATAGGTCACTGATTCAAACAAAGTTGTAAACCGCTACACTCGACTACTTCAATATGCCAACTGGTAATGTAAGGAGAATAACAAATATGACTTGGAGATCTTCTGTGTATTGGCCCAGTGGCGACTGGTCTAACAGAACACCGGCGGACTAGTTGCAGGTCGATGGGTTGTGAATATTCTTTTTCTCTCTTAGCGGGTGCATGGCGTGCGGGCTGACTGTCAATAAAGCAGCAGCCAACCTTTTAAACCTATTCAGGTCGGGACGTTTTGCATTTAGTTATCGTTTGACTGAACTTCGTTTTTTTTTTCTCTCTCTCTCTCTCTCTCACTCTCTCACGGGGATTTATCTTCGCTGTCGTGGAAAAAGTCGGCAGCAACCGATTCTGATAAACAAATCAATGCGACTATTTAAACCCTTCCTGGAAAACTGTGTCGGGTTATGGGGTGGGGTGGGAGGAGGGGGAAACTGATATGAAACCACAGAAAGCAGGAGAGATCGAAATATCACAGAGCAGAAATATGTTGTCTAGGACTTGTGTGTTCAAAACTCAGAGATCGTATTGAAGAAGAACGTTTACCCAGGGTGTTACCCTACCCAGGCTGTATAGTTCTGATACCCGCAGGAAGCGGCGGAAACCCTGCATTCTTGGCCTACGATTAGGCTTCCTCAAAACTCCATCTTAGAAGGTAATCTAGTGGATGTAATCCCAGGAAAACAGATCTAGCCTGGTAAAAATGACGGGTATTGTTTGATTAAATAGAACAAAAGCGAATACAAAATGTTTCCAGGGTGGGAAAATGTGTTTTACTCCGAGCCAGTAACTGAGACTATATCACGGCAAAGCAGCTAGGCCTGTCAACAGACGCCAGAAAGAACAGCGTGCCCGAGATGTGATCTGAACCCAGGACACCCAATCTTCATTGTTTTGGTGAACACCGGACCGACATAATGTTTTTAGACCTTCCATATAACTTTGGATAATACCATGGCACAGAATTGTATAATAAATACAAATTTTGTTGATTAAATAATATGAGCCTAGCAAATTCCATTTAAAAAGCTAAACATGTTCATATGCATGTTTCCCTTCTTGTGCTTTTCTCCTAACTATAAAACAGACAAATCACGCCTTCCGCTTTCTCTGAAGGCCATTTTTGTTTCTGAAATAAAACGAATCAATATTTTTGTCGTCTAACATTTTCACAAAGGGAAACATTTGATCTTTTTTGAGACATTAATTTTGGTCTTACAAACGTCTTTGCACTACTGTAACATTTTATGCTCAACCGTTGTCACAGAAAGCCATAAAGCCCTGTTCTTGTACAATATTCATCCGATTGTAATAACGGATTTACTTCTAAATGGAAATATTTACTAAGCCGAAGGTACTTGGCAATGCTGCTTTGTTGAGGTTGCGCTGCTAAGAGACACGGAAGTGCAAAAATAACAACCACTAAACTACGTTGATGCGTTCTTTCACCAAACAAAAAGCATGTTGTGAAAGGACTATTTTGTGCGGAAGTCAAACTTCGGCAGAACGCACGAGATGACTTGCTGAAGGCGGAAATGTGCAGCTCTCCTTGTGGTAACTGCCTAACGTTTTTACATTACGCAAGATCAATATTTAAGATCGAAACTTTTGTTCTGGCTTAAGCAGTTTTACAATGGGAAAAACATTTACAAACAAAATCAGCAATAAAAGCAGCAACATTAACGACAACAACAACATTCCACGCTAAGCATTTCTTTTTTCTCTCTCTCTCTCCTTTGTACTAGACTTTCTGGAGCGTAGGGAGGGCGTGGAAGAGAACAACTGCTGGCATTTAATAAATAAGTCATGGGACCTTTGATGATGGCCATTAAATTCTTTTAACGCCAGGTCCAGGCAGTCAAGGCCATAACACGGTTTAAATCATTTGGGAGGTAAGTCTCCGGGGATAGGTTTTTTTCGAGAGAAAGATTTGATTAAACTTTGGGAAAATGTTCTGTAATAGAAACATTGCTATCGTCCTCTATTGGACGGACGGATGGACGGAAGGACGGACGGACTCGCGTGTATTTCCACATGTCATTATCTTTTCCCATTCAGACGCTCCGTCAGCTGTGCTGCCTGATGATACAATTCTCTAACGCACGGCGCGGATGACACTGTTATCAACATCAAGATGAATAATTTATTTTGCTGTTTGCAGAAGATTAAATGGTGATAGGCTCGTGCGGGAGCCGGCTGCGAAACAGGCTCAAAAGAAAGCTCATTCGGAATCGGACACCCCACGACCTTCACAAATGTATAAACTCTAAACCCTTCGTATTTCGACAGGTGATGACGTGCCAAGCACGGACATAGGTAAATAGCAACGGATGGAAGAAAATGCGTAGCAGGGTTAACACTATTGACTATTTACTTAATGCCTGCGACAGGCAAGTACATGTTTCGTAATAAATAATGCATGAGAATGATAACCAACACCCTTAATGACTTATGCCTGCTACCAAAATTAGTCGAGGGGACGTGTTCAAGAAAACTGCTGACATCACTTTCACATCGAAAAGACTTCGGCGTTGTTCACGTGACAAGGATACAGAGCGATGCATTAACATTTGTCTCATGTCACGTGAAATAGACGTAACTATTCCACCCAGAATGAACTCCACGCAGTCCCAAGATCCCCGATCATGTTACCAAGCAAATAATCAACGCGTTTATCTACATTTGTCTATCTGCTTAACATCTCTTTTATTTAAGTAAAGAAAGATCTGGAGAAAGCAGGACTCAGGTAAACAAACTCCAAGAGTTTGCACCACAGTCTGCGGAATAAATAAATAAATAAATAAATAAAATTTAATGTCGTCAAGGTATTTCTTTCAGACAGGTACATCAACTGCGCATTACGTAAAGCAAGGAACTTCTGCGTAGTTCACAAATCTGAGTTGTTCACCGTGAAAGTGCTGGTAGCGAGTGTGAGTTAAAGTGATTTTTAAAAAAACCTATAAAAACCTTTCTTGTGTGACTCCAGATGCTCACTTCTGCGGGAGAGGGCGGGCGAGAGAACTCGGTAGAGTCGGTCCCTGGCAACGCTCAAGGCCGACTTCTCGGAACTCAAATGTTTGCGCCACCCGGAACTGCTTCCTGTCCTGACTTTCGCCTTGTCGCTCTTTTTGCTTTCGTGTTTTCGAGAATGTGGTCTGGGGCTCTGCAAGCACACACAGAAAGGCCATCCGTGTCATTGGCTTCATGGTGATTAGGTGAATAGTCGAACAAGACCAACGTATTATCGACAGAAGGGTTAAAAAAAATTCCAAGTTTACCATAAAGAGTTCTCTACTAGGATGATATGAAATAAACCACTCGATGAGCGCTAAGGGGAGTTAAAGTGATATTTTATTCTAGACTCATGCATAACCTTATACCTCATTCCTGAAGTTTTTTTTGTACCTAGATAAATAAATTTGATTACCTACAGTCATATTCAGCGAATGCTACAGCTTTTTAACGCTTTTTTCCGTGAATCTTAAAGGAGGTCGTGATGAAAACTCACACTTTATAGAAAAAATTGTCTAAGAAATTCCATTACAGGTCACTTTTGCAGCCAGTTTTGCCATTCCTGCCTCAGGATCGGATGTTACCGAGCTTAGCAAAGCGCTAGGGTCAGATTGCCACGCTCGACGAAGTTCTGGTCTTGACGAACAGGTCTTTACAGGTCGCAACGAGTCAGTTTGCTGGGCTATTGATTTACCTCGGTTTCTCGACAAGAGCCTCGATCCCAATGGCTTTCGTGAGTAGTTACTATGGAGAAAGTCAAGCCTATCCATCAGCTGTTGTGTTGTTGCAATGATGCGTAAGCGGGACCTCGAAGCAGAAGGGACTCGTATGAATCAAAGTGGAACACATCCAGTCTGACCTTCTTGCTAGCGGTCAGTGAGTCACTGGGTGTGTGGGTCATTTGCAAGTTATTATGAATGAGGTGAAACATGCAAACTCCCTGTTTTTTTAAGATTACATTTATATCTCATTCACTTTATCTTTTTTCTTCCTCCCCCCTCAAGTGTTAAGCCATGAAAAGGTACTGAAAATAAATAAATTCAAATCATGGGGTATTTTTCGCTGACATCGACACTATTTCCGTATCCTTAAGCCAAGACCGCTACTGCTGTAGTCATTAATCCCAAGATCTGCGGTCGGGATTTCTATTTCAATGGGTCACTGTGGCTGTTGGTAAAGCTTGTTTTTCTGTACGACAGAAGACAGGACAAATCAGGACAGGACAATTAATTCCCTTCGCAGGACTGAAATTTCCTCTTCGAACGTCGACTTCACACAATGCTTTCGGCCTTTCTATGTTTGTTTGTTTGTTTGTTTGTTTGTTTGTTCAGTCTAGAATTACTATGGCACCAAGGATAAAATCATGAATGTCCTCAAAGAAAGCTAAGTACAGGGAGTCCCAGAAAATGTACTCAAGTTTTGACTCTCTATAACTCAATGAATTGTTCGTTTCTTTTCAGATCCTAATAATGGCAGAAGTACGACTAAGTTTTCATTGAAAACTCTTATCATAAAATGCTATTAGGAGCACGATAATGTAATTGGAAGGCAAAGACAATTTAAAGGACATTTTTTAACATTTTAACCAACGCGATGCACCATTTATCCATCTCGCATTTATTAATCTCGTCAATAAACAATGCCTTTATTGTCATTAAAAAGAGTATTTTTGTCCATATATCTGTAAACGTGAACCATTAATCTTGTTTATAAGTTGATGAACACTGCATTTATTGCTAACTAAAGTGTGAGTACATTTGTGAGTCACCTTTAAGACTTCATAACACCCGTGTACAAACCTAATAAAGCATTTCCCTCTTTTCTCTCTTACATCTTCTACATTATACCTTCTTTCTCTCTCTCTCTCTCTCTTTCTATTCCTCTCTGCCTCTCTAGTCTGCCATGTTAGCAGCAAACGAACCTGCAAATAGTTTATTCCCCATGCAATAGTGCAGGCGCGAGTGAATGCATCTTACTGTGGCATGTTCATCTGTATCGTACCCTCAGCACACTATTGTGGACATCCTACAACAGGACAGCCGTGAAATGAAATGCCGTTGCACCCAAACATTGCCGGAGTTGATTGATGAAAACGTGACCTGCCTCTTCCGCTCAGCTCCGTGGCGATGTTAAATCATTTCCATTACCCAAAGTAAACATGGAAAAATGGAAAACCCAGCCATGGTGGTGGTAGTAGATGACCCCGACCAATGCTCTGCTGTCAAGGTCGGCATATGGAAGCTCTACAGGGCAAGCTGCCTGAGTCATTCTCACCCCTCCTCCATTATGTTATCTGATCACCTGATAAAAATGGCCCTACTGCATTTTTGCTCAACAACGTGGAACGTGCCAACACTCTTGCTGCTACCTTTGTTATCTTAAACTGAGCTGGGAAGTAGCTTGGCCTCCAGAGTTCTCTTGTAAGTTCCACAAACCCATTTCACTCAGATTATCGACAACGAGTGCGCACAGAAAGAGGGGCTAGCCAGATCCCAAAGAGACAGGGATATCGAGTCAATCAAGTCACATGATAATCCCGAACACCCAGCCAACTTCCCTGGGTCAGTCTAAAGACAGAAATATCAAGTATCACCAGACCCAGCAGCAGACATGCGCTGTCGTAACATGTCCTCCTCCTGAAGCTGTTAGCGTAACCAGTCTTAGTGTCTTCATCGCTGGCCTTGTGTTAAAGCCCTTCTTAACCACACAAATACGGATGAATATGTGATCAAGTTTGCAACATTTTTTTTAATATCGCCGTCATGTAAGCATTTTCCAAACTTGGTCAAATATATCTGTTCGGTTGACAACGACCGTAAGGACGGGCCTTCTCTTTCACGGTGTATCCCAGACTTTCAGCAGTTGTTCCCGTAAAATTGCACAACTAACAAAAATATTGTTACCTTTTGATTGATCGATAAGAACATCTTGAATTGATACAAGTTATGTCGTTCCCTAACGAGTTGCTAAAGGCAGAGTTTTTCTACGAGCCAACTTTTTTTTTTTTCGTGAAGGTGAGGTCTTTACGTGGGTATCGAACCGACCGTCGTGTTGACCTCAGTTGCTGGCTTTCTAATAGCTCGGCTGTTCCATTTTCCCCGTGCAGTTGAATCATCTCTTTCTTTGTTGGTAGCAGTTCCTAAAATAGTGCGTACCTCTTCTACCAAGACCCCATAAAATTATGTGGGGGAAACAGCAATTTGGTTAATTTTATGTATGTACGTTTCTGCAAGCTGCCTGGGACATGTTAGCGCTGTTATCTCTTGCTCCATGCATGATGCCTTCATAGGAGTCATTCGGCCATTTAATTTACGGCCTCTTTAATACATGACTTGAACGTGATTGAAACCAAGGGTCATGCAAGTCTACAAATATGTATTGTATGAGACAGACTGCAACATTTTCTACAAGTTTAGTTTATTAGAGGGATGTTTAACTAAATAAATTCAATGATAATCTAAAAAAATCGAGTGCTATTAAATGGAAGGAAGTGAGATTTTTAATGCTTCGTTTAAAAAAAATGTGTTATAGTTATAATACAATATCAGATCATGCTTACACCAAACGACCTTAACGAGTCAATAAAGGATCTTGGTTAGGTATTTGTGACAAAAGGTTGTTTACAGAATACGGAAATATCTGTCAATTAAACTACAGAGCCTCACCCACTTCTTAAAGAACATTTATTTTTGTAACCATGTTTTTATTCCATTTTTTTTCCCTGCGAATGATTTCAGTATATCACTTGGTACTGCGTGGGTATAGGTGGCGCTGACATTTGTCTGATAGCCAGAAATAACCTTTTCTCGACAAAAGAATTGATTGATTCACGTGCTGTGGCGTAAATATTTTCATCCCCAGCTTTGACTAACTTGGCAAAGAGCGAAAACGGGTCACGCCGCGGTCGACCAGTGTCGAGATTAGAAGCAGCTCAGTAGGTGGTGGTTTCTGTTTTAAAAACATATCCTTGGGGAACGAAGCAAATAAGCTGATATTATTATTATTCCTGTTTCTTTGCGTTATCTCTTTTTCTTTCCCGTCGTCTTGGTTGGTTTCATCAAATTCTCACTATCATGATTATTGTTGTTATAATTAGTATCATTTGTAAAGCACCATGAGCCTGCTCTTAGGGCTGGGATATGGCGCTATAAAAATAACCTTTAATAATAATAATTAATAATAAATTGTGCAAAAGCCCAATCATGTATTCGCAGTATGCACACACATACACTCACACGCACGCACGCACATTCCCCTGTCTCCCTCCCTCTCTCTCTTACATTGAGCACACTGATACATAATACAAGCCCATACCACAGGCATGCATTAATGTAAAGTTGATTAAATGTCTAAATAGTGTGCATATCCTACCATAAGAACTGCATAAAACTGCTAGCTGCTGTATTAAAAATCTGAATGCAGAGAAAAAGCTGGAATGAATACCACTTAAAGCCCCGAGCTCCTCCGGAAAATGTCAGGAGGAAATTTTTTTCATGTTCACACCATCTAAACGTCAATGATAACACAACCTCTCCCCTCCTTCATTGACTCCCAGTCACTGTTATACCTACCGGCACGGGAGAAGTCAAGGTCGAGGTGCTGCCGACGATGTCGATTTGCGAGAAGCGCGTGCAATGATTGTCGAGAGACGTGTCCAGATAGTCAGCAGTATCGGCCTCGTGTGATACGTAAGGGTTATTGCGGTTGGACGGTTTGTCTGGGGACGCGGTCGAGGCGGTCGGCGAGAGGAGATCGTGGTAGTTCGGGGGTTGGTCGAGATGGTCGTGATGCGCGTGTTGGTGCGAGACTGCGTTGTGGCAGCTGTCGCCGCTGTTGACGATGAAGAGTCCGAACATGGAACCACTGGACACCGCCTCCTCGTAGGAAGGAGGTCTGGACATTGTCGAGCTTTCGTCATTGTACATGTAAGAAGAGCCGTTGAGGGCGTTTAGCGGCATGATTCCCGAGGAATCCGCGCTGCACCGGGAATTCCCGGAAATGGCTGGCAGCGTAAACATGTCTGTAAAAGAATCAAGAAAACCCTGAATATCGTCATGGCAAAAATGAATACAATAAACAAAACTTCATAATCGACACTAGCGGAAACCGAGCAGACTCGACATATGCTTGCTGTCTTTCCGAGCGCTGTAGTGACGAAATACTCATTTCACTGACTAAAACACAGTACACATCTCACATACATAATGTAAACACTAAAAGCCCTTCTATAGCAGCAAATGTCGTCAAGTATGTAGTCAAGTTTGTCAAAGGTCTGTCGAAGTTTGTCGAAGATCACAGAAAACCAATGGCTTTGAGGCCAATGTTCTGGACAGTGAAACTTTGGCCAACCTTCTGAGCTAAGTCCCAGATTCTTTGCCAATATATTACCAATGTATAAACAATATATTTACTACGTAATGCCGACACATTACCAATGTATTTGCAAATACGATGAGACTTTGAGTCCCTTCGGAGGTTTGATGCTTCGGTACAATACCCAGTTAAAAACAACCAGTTAACGAAGACGTGCATATGATTGGCAAAATATACCAGAAATCTGTTTTGAAACAATACAATACAACTTTATGTATCCCCAAGGGCAATTCCAGTAAAGACAAAAAACGCTACATATCTTCTGTAAGCACTTGGTTTACAAGAGTTGGAGTGTAGAGTCTATAACAATTTTCAGTCCAATAAGAAGTCTCAAGTGAGAACTACAACCTCGTATTCACTCAGCTTATTTGCATCAATATTTGCACCAAGCATGGACACCAGTTGACAGCCATATCGTGTCCATGACAAAACGCTTTGCCAAATATTGATGCGAACCGTGTCTGACACATGAAACAGAGGGTCCAGGTAATTGATTTAATTGTCTGTCCAGAAGTGAGTTTCGCATTGAAGCTTGAGCAAACTAAAAATTAGCCTTGTTCAAACCGGTCTGAGATAAAAGCACTTGGAAAAGATCGATCTTCAAGGTTTGGTCATCTAAAATTTATGTCAAAAAAACGAAACAAAAGTAGAAAAAAGATCAAATATTTTTGAAAGGGGGACTTGTTTTTTATATAAATATTAATTAGAATATAAATCCATGAATTAAATTTTTTTTAACGTTATTAGCCTCGTATAGAGGTGGGGGTAGTGATGGTAACCGAGAGGTCATCGCCTTTTATTTAACTTCTATCCATCTTGGTCTATATGATCATTCGTATCGTCTGGACTGTAAAAATCTAGTTCTACATCTGCATTTCATGGGCACTTACATGCATGAAAATAAGTTACAAACGCTTTTACAATATCCATTCAAAATTACCCAACCTTCTGAAAATAACTGTACAATCATCATCATCATCATCATCATCATCATCATCATCATCATCATCATCATCATCATCATCATCATCTCTGACGTCATTATTCTTACCCTCAATATCGTTGCGCATGGTTTAAACATGGGAGGCATGTTATGTTTGGCCTTCAAAGAAACTTTGATATTGGTCTGAAACTGTCTACACAGCATCGCACCTTTGAAATCAAAGCAAGTTATTTTTAGTGCCGCGGTCTACTGGTGCACAGACGTTGCTGACAGATCTATTCTCGCACCTCAGTGACGTCAAGCACCCTCAGATCAATTTCATGTGCGCGTGCATACCCTTTGGGTCCCCTTCCGCAGCTCCCTCATCCCAACCTTCTACACGGCTCTCGGTGCGTCACCTGTCGAGTGTGTGATGAACATTACAAGGTAAAGAAAACGTGCCTAACTTCCTGCTGCTGATTCTGTTGCTGTTTTCAGGTGTCTGACGTTCATTCAGAACTTGCAGCTTTAGGAAGACTACTTTTTTTTAATTGGCTCACGGGCGTGAGAGAGAGAGAGAGACAATGAGGTCGCCGAACATCGTGCACGTGCTTACCGACTTTCTGACGTCCGTCTGGGGATAGGTCACACAGTTCAGTGGGCCTTTTATAGCACAGGATGTTGACCGTTCTATCAGTCCATCCATCTATCTCTGGTTCAATCAGCCAATCTGTCTGTCTCGCTGGCTGCTTGTCCTACTGCCTGTCTTTTTGTCTCCCCTTCAGCCAGTTGAAGTGATTCTTCTCTATGTGAGGGGGGTGGAGGTGTGGGTGTGTGTGGGTGAATGTGTGTGTGTGTGTGTGTGTGTGTGTGTGTGTGTGTGTGTGTGTGTCTAGACTGCTAAACTATTCACTGGTTGTAGGTATTTATCTAGTTTTACTAAAATACAGGTGAAATGTGCAGAGGGAAGTTACAAGCAGTTATTGAATAGATCACAAAGTATCAGCACTAATATTGATAATGGCAGTAAGGTATTTATCCAGGTTCACGTAAGTACCAGTGACATTTACAAAGGGGGTAGCACACTAGTGGAATAATCTAGGACAGTTTCAGTTTTTTCAATGATAAAAAAAACGAATCATAATACGTGATGGTCTAGTCTGCACATCACTTCGCTATGGTCAGAGGCGGTTTTAGCGGATACCCGACTCACTTTCATTTCTCTGGTGCATTACTAGAGTAGATATGATCTTCCTAGCCTTGGCACGTATATAACGATCCTAGTTACATACACTCCTATATAACGATCTTGAGATATATATATATATATATATAAACTAGTATATAACGATCCTGGTTACATACACTTGTATGTGGGGCACCCGGTATTGCGGTGGTTAAAACTCTAGCTTACAATTTCGGTTTTATATCTCGTCTCGGGACACTGTATGTGACACAGGGCTGGACGTCGAGAGTTTTCTCCGAAAACTTTGGTTTCCTCCCCCTTCATCTCTCCCATAGAGCAAAATCCTGTCAAGCACCTTCCTACTAAATCAACCAACCAAACAGCACTTTTGTGTAAAAGTCCTGGTTATCTACACTTGTATGTAACAATCCTAGTTATAGAAACTTACAGGTCGCTAAATGTGGCTTCTCTCCCGGTTCTCGTGCATTTGTACTGTTTTTGTCACGTTTATCATCTCGTCATCGTCTGGTTATCTCGATGCTCACACATCATTTGTTTTATCCTTATCAGTTAATAAAACAACCTGTGGAAAACTATGGAATACTTTGCAATTAGCTTTTAGCAGTAACTACCTGTAGACATTCTATGTATATTTTGCACAAAGCTTAGTTTTTACTGATGTTCAAATCGTGTAACTAGACAAACAGAAAGAGATAATCATATTTTGTGTTATTATCTCTCTGTTTTACATTTCCACTTTCCTTCTCGCTCTTCATCCTTCTCTCACCTCTTAAATAAATTTATACCTGCTGCTGTGTATCCAGCTAAAATTACTCTCAGTAACGTCCTTTTGTACTCCATCTAAAAATAATTTTTCTAATTGACTTTCGTAACACAGATAAATAGATGTCCGTAACGCCCTTTCGTAATCCACAAATCTTGTAATACCCTTTTGTCATCAACTATAATTAGGTTCTTAATGGCTTTTCGTCACCAAACTAAAATGACTTCTTCGAATTCAATTATTGTGAATAAACTAAAATGACTTCTTTTAACACGCTTTCGAAAAGAGGCTGAATAATGCAGCCCTCCAGCACTGGTCTGTTACTAATCCAATGGCACCGCAAAAGATGCTAGACTGCCTGACCACTCACCTCCCCTCTTGTTTGCTCAAGGTGAGTGCGCCGACCAACACGCACGCGCAACAGGCACGCAACCTCCCGCTCCATGTAATCTTTGTAATGCGTGAAGATAGCTTTTATCCAGAAGATGGGTCAGTAATTTCCGTACACGGAAGGGAGAGTTGATTTTCTCCGCCCTGCGGAGTCTGGCAATCAGCCAGTCACTGAAGTAGCTCATTCAAAGAAATGATAAAACAAATTACACAATCACAGTAATGGTGGTTGGTCAGAAGGAAGGCCGCAGATTACGACTAGAGTGGTGGCGGTGGTGGTGGTGGTGATGATGATGATGTCTATCAAGGCTGCAGTGACTGCAGCGGCGGAAAAGAGGAAGAAGATTAAATGTCAGAGGGTAAAAAAAATCAACTTGTACGAGCCCTGTTTAATTTGTCTTGTCTCTTTTCTACTTCCTTTCATTTAAAAAAAATCCCCAGGATTTCTCGACAAGAGAGATTATGGAGACATTTCAAAGGTTCTTTTCAATAAACCAATGTTACTTTGGCATTAATGAGTTTTTCTCCTCCCACTCCTTTCTTTGTCCCGTCTTTCTCGTGTTCTTTGATTTTTAACAAAAAAATCGAACTATGAGTTTCAATGAACAGTACCTCGTTCCAAGGCGCGCCCTTGCCAAAGAGCAAAGTTTCGAAGATGCATGGAGATAATAATGAGCCGATATTAGCAAGAAAGTACTTTTCTCCATTGGCAAGAAGTTACATTTCTCTATTCTCCTAAGATTTGCAAGAAAAAACTTTTCTCCGAAGACTAATGTTTAGGACCTCAGATAAAAGATTCAAGATTTTAGCGCAATGTATGCTTCGCCATGGCAAATATTGACCCAGGAAGGTGTGCATCTTGCAAAGCCTTGCTTTTCTATTTCTAGCAATCTGTGCATCGAACAGTTCTGTGTGGCTTGGCTCATCTTGTCAGTAGTTCGCATAATTTAGTGTTTTCTTGCTTCATCTTGTAGAAACATTGCAGGAATTATGACATTCATAACAGTTCATCAAGAGACTGACGATACTTTGCTTTTTGTTATTAATGTGCTTTTGGTGTGATTGTTTGTTGTTAGTTGTGCTAATGGTGTGCGTGCGTGCGTGCGTGCGTGTGTGTGTGTGTGTGTGTGTGTGTGTGTGTGTGTGTGTGTGTGTGTGTGTGTGTGTGTGTGTGTGTGTGTGTGTGTGAAATTCCGTGTCTCTCAGTGGTTAACAGTTGACTCTGTAAAGCTCATAAACAGCTTGTAACTTTGATGACGAAGCTGGCGATGAAGAAGATGGCGTTGCTAATTGTTGGAGATATGATGGTCACGACGACTGCTCTTAAAAACTACTCAAACTGCTATACTCAAATAACCTTAGCCTGAGGATAACGAAGTAAAAATATTGAAACACCGGAGATAACCTTACCCTGACGATAATGTGGTGAAAGTGAATCAGCACAGGTGCCAGCGCTTTACTGCTTTGTGTTCCTTCCGCCTGCAGGAGGCAAATGGTTCACTGTAACCTTTACAGAGTTGCTACTATGAAGGCCATTCCCGGGGGCGATGATCACGGGTGGGAGGCAATGACAAAGAAAGACACAGGCGGGAAGCCGAGAGAAACGGGAACAGGAAGCCAGGACAAAAGGACAGTGTGGCCTACATTGGGACTACCCCCTTAGCCGTATTGATCGGGTGGCTGACATCAGCCAGCAACTCTTGGTTCTTGTCTGGTATTGTCTCAACGCAGTCTGCATCCGAGGAACAGTCATATGTTCTTCACTTTACGATAATGATAATTTTTCCTAATTTTCACGACTGTTATGGATAAAAGTCTGAGCGCAGTTCAAACCCATCCTCAACATATGCGCCTCAAATCTGTCGTAGGCGGGATTTACTACTGACTCACCTTGACTAATTCCAGTGCAGGACAAGGATATAAATCTTATTAGACTTGACTTAAACACGAAATCTCTCGTTGTCCTTTTCTTGTTTCTAACTCTCTTTTTCTAACTTTATCTCACCCTTTATCTATGTGTCTGTACTTGTCTCTGGTGTCAACATCTGAATTTGCCTCCTACTATAATTTGTTTCTCTCTTTCCTCCTTTCATTTTTCTTCGCTATCTTTCTCTACCGCCACTCTCTCCTCTACTTCTGCCTCCATCCCCATCTCAATCACTGCCATTTTCCCATCTCGTGCTTAGCTCTTCTGCACTTGACACGGGACTACGTCGCCTTCCCCATAATCGTCTCTCTTCATCACCACCGGAGCTGACATTTTCCTCGCATCCTCCTGCTGTTTTCTTGAGCTCTTTTCATTCTCTCTTGCCATTTCCAGATATCTTCTGAACAAATTCACGATATATCGTCAGGTCATGACGTTTTGCTGCAAGGGAGCTCTCTTCGATTAACCTGAAATGGCAACAGTTTCCGCAGAAGGAACTTAAGAAGTCAGATAATATTCCCGCTGACGCACTCTGTACGCTGTGCGTCAGGAGGGAAGGGAGTTTTTAAAATCTTGTGTTTACTTTGGCTACTTAGGTTGTGCTTTTTTAGCAAAATATTTTTCTAGAAACTTGCCTTGTGTTGCAAACAACAGTAAAATTAGAACTGGCAGTAGCATGCAAACTCAAATTTGAAAACATCCTTGCGTAAGCAAACATGCGTGCCACTTAAATGGGAGTCAATATTTATTCCCATCTTTACCCATTTGCACGCATGACACATAATCATAAGTAACTCATTACTGAGAAGGTCAGGTAACATTTAAAAAAAATTGTACCAGCAGGGATTTGCGCAACAACGACAGCCTTCACAATTGTTCCATCTATGAGACTCAGAGTTACAAGGACGTGTTAAGTATAGCCGAGTCTACAAGAGCCATTGAAACATCGATCTCGACAACAAAGGTCCATTTTCCATTTCTCTTTCTGACTCGATTGTTCCCAGAGAAAGAATAAGTAACGGAAAAAGTCACGGAATGTGATGGCTACTTTCTCCCTCCTACGGTGTCTACACGGAACGACTTCTTCTTTAAAGAGCCCTCGTGGCGCCGGCGCAGTTCTATTCCTAGAGCGCTGTACCGAGGGCATTGTGTGCCAGTGTTTCGTTAATTTTGCAGAGGCTTACAATTCCAGCCTCGCTGGTCTTGATCGATTAATGACTGTCCAGGTTGTAAGGAAAGTTTTCCCGATATGCTCGACCGACCAGACATGCAGCCAGCAAGAGGTCACCTGAACGCGAGATGGCTTGCTAAGGGTGAACATTTGTCAGAGATAGTGTCAGGGATTATGATGATGATGATGATGACGAGAACAACAATAGAACCATGTGTTTCGATGCACAGTCCATGGTCTTGTCTGATATTGTGCACAAAACACTCTTATTCCGCTTGGCTGAAATGACGTGCTTATTGGTAATTAAGAGCTGATTAATCACTACACGCAAGCCCTTGTAGACTTCATGTTCACCCATTACGTGCACGTAAGCTTATGTTACATCACGGCGAGAAGACAGCTTGTAACCAAGACTTAGCGTTTTACCTCCACCTGAGAACAAATGCGTCTGGCTTGCTTCCGCCCCCTTAGAAACTCTTTTTTTGTCTAGGAGGACGGCAGAGGCTTATTTAGTGCGCTGCACCCTCCGCGAAGTCAGTGATCGGAACGAGCGAAGGAGTGAAGGAGGGTGAGTGAGCGAGTAAGCGACAGCACAAGTGAATCAAATTCACCCATTAACACCTACCTACTCACCGAAATTCACTCACTGAGATAAACCCACTTACCTAAACTAACTCACTAACACACTCACCCAAACTTACACACTCACCCAAACTTACTCCGTCACAGCATGTAGAGCATCAACTAATTTGCACGTTAGACTCGTCGCTGCTGCTTATTATTGTGACACCATACTTATTTATATTGGTCGTCTGTTTCTCTCCGTTATTCAGACCTACTTAGGTTCTAAAACTAACTGGCGATAACTTAATGTACAATGTGGGAAGTGGATGGTAGAGAGATTACAACACTAGCGTCCTAACTCAGAAACGTCCTGGTTCGATACCCTCGTGGCGCGGAAAACTTCTCCAAGCCAGCCCAGCTGTCGGGAATGGGTGCCTGACTCCACAGACGGATGGGCAAAATAAAACAGCGACATATAAAACAGACTTCGAGTAAAGTGAAATTTCTAACGCCTCCCTCCCGAACTCTCCAACGACATATAGTTGGAACGACCTTTTCATTTACCTAATGTACAACGCATTTTACAACTTTATCTGCGTCCTCTCCAGAGAGCAATTAGCAACCAACTCACACAGATTAATCAGTAATCGATAACACCCGTATCGCATCACCCTCATCGCACACTCATACCCGCCATGCAAATCAGCATCAGCCGAACTCTCAAAGTCACAAATCAGATCCGCACAGAGTCACAATTCATTTACACCCCAAAGTTTAGAAGCTTTCTGGGTGAAACAAGTCAGGTTTTACCGTTAGACCTTCACGCAGGCAAACAGAATCGACGACCCGAAGGAAGCTGGCAGAACTCTCTCCTGACAGGCCATGCTTATCGATACGCATAGCTGCGGTGGCTTTGAACAATGCCGACTAGTTATAGCAACGGCAATGTTGCATTTTGGGGGAGGGGGGAGGGACGGGGACCCTAAGCGTACTTTGAGAAAGAAATCATTGATTCTGTGCAAGCCGTCTGCCAACGAACACAAACATTGTAAGCACCCCGATGGAGAATTATTGAAAAATGCGACGACCTTTGCCGGGTGCAACGAGCGCTTTGAAAGGACAAACAAAACGATCAGAAGAAAAAAAATAGGTGCAAGAGACAAAAGGAACAGGAAATGGCAGAGATATCTGAGGTGAGAATCGAGTTGATTCCTGTAAAAAAAACAGCTTGTTAGCGGCACTGACCCTGGCTGCTTTATGAGGCGGGACCTTTACCCGCAAAACGACGGCATAATTCTCCGTGAACAGCCACCACCGCCGCCTGCTGTTTATTTAAGCGCCGTTGGCGTTTTCATGACGACCAATGTGAGAAAGGCTTAGTTTGGGTCAGTAAACGCCGTCTTCTGCTTTCCGCAAAGACACCAAGAAAACAAAAGGCAGTTATATGGCTTAATACAGTTTAGACGGTTGCTGTGATGTAACAGAAGACCATCTACCAGATTGATTGATTGATTGATTGATTGGAATAACAGAAGATTTGCTCGATTTGTATTACGAATGTAAGAACAAAAGAGACCTCATATACAAGTCTGTGGATTCATCCATCAGACCTTGAATCGTGTTGATTATTGTAGTAAAACTAATGCAATTTGTAATGCCTTTCCCTGCAAACATCTGGGACCATCCAGTAAACATTTACTGGCGGTAAAGCTATCTTGTATGTACCAATAAACCATAAACAGTTGCTAAACCTCGAACCTAAAGTACGTCTTCCTCTTGTTCTGTTACTGCCCAATAGTGTTCCAGGACTGTAGTCACAAACAGAAGGTGAGAAAAACTCAGAAACAGTTATGTACCCATGCCCTTTCTGGGAGCAGCCTGCAATAGGCATATAACAACCAAACCTCTCTGGCGATTACAGATGTATGTAAGTGAACAAATATAAAATATTGTCATTTTCAGTCTCATCCAACAGTTGTCCAATATTATGCCTACTAGGTTCCTGATTTGTAACGTCTCAAAAATGAATCTATCTATCTATCTATCTATCTATCTATCTATCTATCTATCTATCTATCTATCTATCTATCTATCTATCTATCTATCTATCTATCTATCTGCTTTTGTTGTTGTTTATTGTTTGTACTTTTTTCTCTTAACAATCACCTTGTACATATTCACCTTCCACTCTTATTTGATTTTTATCTCATGTTTTCTACCAATTATTTTTGTATTCCTTTAATTATTTGTTTATTCATTCCCCGTACGGGGCGAGGGCTAAATGAAAAAAAGCACCATCTCGCTTATTTACCTCTCGTTAATAAAGAATTGTCATTGTCATTATCTATCTATCTATCTATCAAAGAAACAGAGCGAATTAGTGAGAAAATAATTAGAAAAACAGGAAGTTAGATTAAAAAAGCGACACTCGGACACCGACACAAAAAAGCAGTTTCCCCAGTGAGGCTTATTTCAGAAACCGTGCTTCTAACGCTGTGCACAGGTGACGGAGACAGGTTTTAAGCAACGCACTCACCTGTTGTAGTTAATCGCTGCTGGCCTTATCGAAGGTCCCTTTAGTCACGTCGCCAACTCACTGAAGCTGCTGGCTACCTAGCTACTAAGGTAAGTTACTAGTAAACTGCTTGACTACCTGCGTGACCAGACAAACGCCAGCAAAGTCGTGAGGAGAGGTTGACAAAGCTCGGAGTCAGTCTTGAGGATGATGGACTGTAGTTCGTGCACTTGCAAATTCGATTGATCCACACACAAAAGGGACTTGGCAGTGTCCTACCACGGCGGCGACCCTGTAGATAGCTGAGGAAGGGAGGGACAGGGATCCACACGAAGCTGCGGAGGTGGCGGCGGTCAGCGTGGAGTCAGTTCCCCGCAGTACGCAAGATTCTGAACGGTGACGTCCCGCCAGGCTGCCTCCGCAGATCGCTGTGCAGGCTTCTTTCGACCACCGCCGACTTTACGATCGGCTCTATCGATCATCACATTTGATCGATTTTCGGAAGACGAATAGAAATACCTCTGTTGCCATGTCATGCTCTGATTGCAGCGTTTTGTGGCGGAAAGATATAGTCGGTAGGTCGTGAGTTCCTCTCGAAGTTCGTCCAGAGTACTTGTCCACAAGAACCTACCGAAATAGTAGGATAAGACTCGATCAACTCTCGGCGAAATGCGATTTGAAGCCAATGAGCACTCTTACAGAGTCAAGCTGCTACAAAGATTGCAGACAGACGGTTAGTACAGCGTTATCTGTAACCAGGTAAGACTTGCACCTACGGTTTCTAAAAAAAACGGACTTCACTCCGACGTCCTAAGCCGACAGAAGAGGTCTTCTGCCAGACGAAAAGCCTCTTACGATAGAATGTTGACAGACTTTTTGGAGCCTGTCCTTGTCAATGTGAATTATAATGTCTCGAGCCTCTGAAATGTAGTGGTTCAAAGAGTTGCAGAAATACAGCAAAACTGGACCTTTTAATGCTCTTCTGCTCCAACTGTTGGTAATATTTTCTAGTGCTGCTAGTTCTCGAAATTGTTTCTGAGGCACCTTGGTAAAGCAATGCGTTCGTTTCTGGAGCACAAGATGCAGAAGTCTGGGTCAACTGGTAACGCGTTGAGAAAGATCCCAAAGTCGACGCTCGCCACGCCTCAAGTCTGAAGATCTAGAACTGAAACGTGGCTGCAACAGAAACGTGAAAGGTACAACTACCACCGTGGCGGACGGACGACAGCCGCACTGCCGCAGGGCTGGCACGCACTGAAGATTAAGAACGACAAGCTTGTGGAGGCGGGCGGATGCAGCACGGCAGCCTTGCAGCAGGCGCGCGGCACACGCTTGAAACGCGTCAGCTAGAGAAGGCTGAGGAGGAAGGTGAGGAGAAGGGGAGGGGGTGGGAGGGCTGTTGCATTGCCGGGGCGCCTACGACAGCGACGACCATGCATGCAGCCGGCGCCGCTTTTGCTCCGATGGCGGCAGCAAAGGGAGGAAACGATTCGACCACCCCGGGTACAGCAGTGGCTCTCGCAATAGGTTGCAACGTATACAGATGTGGATGCATACATGTGTGCGTGTGCGCGCCTGTGTGTGTGTGAGTGTGTGTGAGTGTTTGTGTGAGTGTTTGTGTTTTTTGCGTTACTGTGTGAATGTGTGCGTGTGCACACACGTCTTTGTGTTTTTGTGCGTCTTTTTGTTTGAATGAGTAAGCGCGCGCGTGTGTACTTATGTTTCTGTGTATGTATGTATGTATGTATGTATGTATGTATGTATGTATGTATGTGTGTGCGTGCGTTCATTTATGTTTCTTTTTATGTGTGTTTTTGTGTGCGTGCGTGCTTATTAACACGGGTAGGCTTAGAGGTAAACGGGAGTGCAGACAACAGGAGAAATAAAGGAAGAACAAACACGAAGCAGAATTTGTTTTCAAATCATAAGAAACATTTTCATCTGACAAGAAGCCAATATACCAAGCAGGCAATGGATCACATGGTGTGCATTATCGAAGTGAAAAACCATGGCGGCTCATTGATCAGTTACGCCTGGACTGAAATTCTAGAGGTTAATGGACTTGTCATATCACCGGCATGTTTCTTTTGGTAGACAGCACTCAAACACTTGTTTACATTCAATCTCCAGCATATTTTGCTGCATGCCCACCCCACTGCTACTTCAGAGAAGGTGGGACTGAGAACTGCAGCGAAGGAGGGGAGTACAGACATCATCATCATCATCATCATCATCATCATCAATCATCATCATCATCATCATCATCATCATCAATCATCATCATCAATCATCAATCATCATCATCATCATCAATCATCAATCATCATCATCATCATCGTCGTCGTCGTCAAGTCTGCCTACTCTAATTGTCTAGCACATGATGAGACTCAGCAGCGACGAAGGCACACCATCGGGACCAGTCTTGAGCCCCTGTGAGTAGGTCACCCATCTGGCAGCTTGTCCACTCTTTGATGTTAGCCAGCCATGATTTTTTTTTTTTTTTGCTTAGATATATATATATATACATGTATGTACATATCTATCACGTTTGTGTAATGCCTATTTGTTTTATGTATACCTCTACATAACTCTATTAGGTATTCACACATATATGCATTGTGTTTATATGCTTGTATTTTGCATGTATATGTGCATTATCTATCTTTCTCCCTATCTATCTATTATGACGTAGTATGCGTGTGTATTAAGGAAGCATGTATGTAAGTAAGCGTTATATACGTATTAGTGTGTATAAATGCATGTATATATTATTAAGAATGTATGAGTGCATGCATCTATACATGCATATATACATATTATGTATTTCTGAAGTATATATGGATATCTTTGCTTGTATGCATTTATATATTACTTATCTTTTCGTGTATGCGTATGTGTAATGTGCTTGTCTTTATTCTATTTATATACATGCATAGACGTATTGTGTGTGTCTATGTATTTGTGCCCAGATGCACTTTGTTTGTCTATGTACTATGTGTGTCTATATTACGCATACGCATGTGCCTGTAGGTGCTCTGCATGTGCTTTTATGTATTATTAATATGTATTATTACACGTGTATTTGTATCTATACTTGTGTATTATGTCTGTATTTATATGTACTGTGCATGTCTCTGCGATGTCTTTCAGTCCATCGGGCTGCTGCTACAATTAAACCAACGCCAAGATCATCGATGGACACTTTGGAGTCATGGCTGCCTGCATCACAAACATGTTTACTTCCATCGTCGCCAACGGCAACATTATTGCTTAGGCCACTGAGTTGAGATAAAGCCCGACGAAAGGATGGAATCATGGGATGTATTGAAAAGAATTACCTGCAATCATCAAGTCGCTGCTCTTTGCAAAACCCCCAGAAGTGTAATCCTTGAACACTTTAAACAAACTTGACTTTCAAAGAGCGCTTACGTGATAGACTTTACCAGGTGCGCCTCGTTACTAAGCTTCGAAAGGCTCTCGGAGATTTGCTCTTTCGTGCAGGGAGGCAACTTGAGGACAGCCAGAACAAGCATGAAAGTTAAACGCTACATTTCCTAGCAACGGGACGGTTGGACGGCCATTGACCTCATCCATGCTGATCTTTCTATAGCGTGTTCAGGTTCAGCGTTTAGAGTTCAGAGTTCGGCGTAAAGATCTCCCCATCCCCTATCGCACCCTTGTACTTCCATAATACCTTAATCGTCTCACATTTTTGTTTGCAATGGTGGGGAACGTCCAGCCGGTGGGCTGTACAAAGCCCGTGAAGTCGTTTGGTCTGTTCAGGCCAGGGCAATCGCAGGCGGGACTCGAAATTCAATAAATCTAGGAGGGTTTTTTTTTCAAAGAAAAATTTACTTATATATTACGTGAATCATAATAATAACGTAGTTTTTTTTAGAGAGAAACAAGGAACGTCTATTATGGGATAGACCGAGTATGCTACACATATCCGAATGGCCCCACAGCTGGCCGAAATCATGGATGGTTGAGAACATCAGCTTTGAGTACCATCCCAACCAGTCAACCAGCCAAAGCTTCATTACAATTAATCTGTTCCAATGTGTCATCTCTTTTAATTCATCACTAGTATCACCTCCGTAAGAAAACAACTCTAAGGAGCGAGTACATTATCAATGCATCATTTATATAAGTCGTCATCATTAACGTCTGTAACAGACATCAGCAATGTGTAAGGAAGCCGATATCCGTTCGAACGTCCCTCCCCTCACTTGTTTGCAGGCCTGTCTGTGAGGATTTGTTTGCAGGCCTGTCTGTGAGAACAAGCCCCAGTCCTCTCTCCACTCCATTCGTGGCCTACGAGTGCTCTTAGTGCACCGGAACTGCTATCTATAGCCACTAATTACTGTACAGATTGGTGGAACCTGGGTTTTCAGGGATCCCTGACCTCGGGTTTAAAAACATCTGGTCGTCCTTGTCAAAGAGGTTTTAGTCACGCTAACACGGTGATTCAAACAGCTCCAGCAATTCTTTCAATGGTTGCATTTAGGTTTTTGCTTGAAATTTTCCTGAAAGCATACTAAATACTAAAGACTCAAGAACAATTTCTAGACAGTTCTTTGATGCTTGCATAAATGTAGTCATCACCTGCCATTAAATTATGCAAACGTATGGTGTCAATTTTTTATCATATTCCTACAACTGAATCCTTCAAATCTGCACTGAAAACGCACCTCTTCCTTGAGCATTACTCCTAACACAGCCCACACAATGCTCGTCCTTCCTACCCTCCCCCCTTCTGCTCTTGCTAATTTTCTACCATCTTTCTCTGCAGAATCCCTATATTTTCTATGTTTCTGTTACTTAGTGTCTTTTCTGTTTTCCATCTTTGTTTTCTGTTT
Source organism: Marisa cornuarietis (assembly GCA_004794655.1). Lineage (NCBI taxonomy): Eukaryota > Metazoa > Mollusca > Gastropoda > Architaenioglossa > Ampullariidae > Marisa > Marisa cornuarietis. The sequence continues at coordinate 11,642,338 of SMMW01000003.1, read as the reverse complement.
GTCGTCAGTACTGTCGTTTATTCTTACGCCCCTCGTGTTCTATCCATTTAGTCCACGTCTCTTCCTTGTTTTTAAGCGCTAAGAGCATGCTCTCTATGAGTGTGAATATGTGCTATAAAAATCTTCATTTATTTATTTATTATTATTATTATTATTATTATTATTATAAGTTTAGAAGTTCTTGTACGTTCAATTTTTCAACACAGAAGGACAAAAGACAAAGGACAACGAGATAAAACATCTTGCAACCGCGTGCGCTTGCTACGCTCTGTAGCCGTGAGATTTACGTGCTGTGCAACCAGCTACGTGCTCCACTGTGCAGCCCAACTAGGGCGCGTGAGAAACGCACGAGAAGTGCTTTGTTTACTGCTTGATTTGCGCGCCGTTGTAAAGCCTCGAGAGCTGCGTCGTGCTTCACGTGCACAGCGCAAAAGGCCTTGAGAACCACCTCACAACCTACTGACTTTCTGTAACATGCGAGTTCTTATTTTCCATGCGTGAACAATAATCTCCACATCAAATAGCTGTAGACATTACCACGTGTCAGGGAGTTGTTCATACAACGTAATTACCTCTCGTTAGACTTTTAGATATATTATATACATATACCAGTCAAACGTTCTAACGTGATTTGTGACGTACAGGACTTCCTGAAAGCTTGATTGTCAACAAAGTTTTTAAAGTATTGACCAAGAAAATAAGTTGAAAAGGCATTGTTCTATGGCACACACACACACACACACACACACACACACACACACACACACACACACACACACACACAAAGAGCGTGCGGGCTGTGGAGAGGGGAAGGAGGGTGGTAAGTGTGTGTGGATGTATTTAAATCAAGGGAAATGAAAAGAATGAGAAGAGAGGGTGAAGCCCGCAGCAACCATGAACCGTTGCAGGAAACACGACCTGTCGCGGTCTTTGCCCAACTCGTCTGCGAGGAGGAAGCCATCATTGCCTAGGACGTCACGAGTGCAACATTTATTTCTTTGTGATCGGGTTAAGTTCATATTAAAATAATAATTCCCAAAATATTTGTTCATAGTCATACTTAATTTTCAAGATATAAGCTTACAAACCTCAGCATTCTCACCTGCCATCACGAAAGTGGTTTTTGTAATAGTGAATGTAGCTCAGTTCAGCAAATCTTTGGATGTCTTCAAGTCAGTAGATGAAACATCGCTCAGGTTATCAGGTTCAAGAAGTGGTTTTTTGCCCAGAAGATGATACGGCTGATTTGGGAATACAGCCCTACAGATGTAACTTTATATAGAAGCTTTGATTGGAGTTTAAAAAAAATAATAAAAAAGGTCCAAACAAAATTCACTAGACAGACTGATAAGTCAATCTTCTCCAGATTAAAACTTAATGGGCAACAATCACCGACATTGCAGTCTACGTTGTATTTTTATAAATTCTGGGATAGGTGACATGGATGAAAGCACGGGAGAATGCAAGGAAGTGTAGCGAGCGTGTTTTACTGATAAAGCGGGATGCACGGGTTGGTCGTTTGTGAGTTGTGGTTTGTATGGAAGGTTCGAGAAGGGTGAATGGGTAGAATATATAGAAGGCGGTCGCCAAGGAAGAGGGGCTTTTTTTTCGAATTGAGGTCGAGAAGATAAGTGCCAAGATACCTTACGTGAAGAAGAGAAAAGCGAGGCTGAACTACCCAGATAGCCAGCCATATTGAGACCCCAGCGCCGACGTGAGGACTGTGCTAGTGTATACCGTTCTCCCCCCAGAGGAGGTACCGGCCTGAAGACAGAGAGAGGGAGAAGAGCTGGACGCCAAGAACTCTGTGCTGTGTTCCGCAGATAGAGAGAGAGAGACCATCTCCCGTGGGTACAAGCGAACACTAGCCCAAGAGATTGTGTTCAGAACAGCACACAGGCGCTCGTCCATTGGGGGCGGCGCCGGCAACAAAATCGAAAGTTTGCTCAAGTGTGACATTCTGTCCTTTTTGAGGGCAGCGTTCAGAGGAGTGGTGTGGTGGCTTGACCTCCTTATGCCGGAGAGAAGGACACATTTTATTCTTCATCTCATCCCTGAACAGTGAACAGAAAAGAACAGTGAGTAGAGACAGTTGATAGTGGCCGACCGCCGCGGATTTATGTTATATTGAGAGGAAGAATTGACTATTTGTAATGCTGTATAGGGTAAGGGTATGAGTGTGTGATAGTGAATGTATGAGGAGAGTTGAAATTTTTTTTTTTTAAGAAAGCGAGAGTTTGGGTAAGAAATATGGGAATAGTTTTATTAAAGGTGACGGGGTTTGCGTACAGACAGATCTAGTTTTGTTTGTTTTGGAAGGAAAGAATGCGCAAATGTCCCACTGACTGGGTGAGCGCGTGTTTGTGATCCCGTCAGAGTGTGTGTGACACTGTTTCAAAGTGGGCACATCTGAGTTAATGTTTTCGTGTATTTTTTAATAAAATATAAGCACATTTCAAATGTTTGCTTAAGATAAACTCTATTTATTTATTTGGTAGTTTGCTAACTTCTAACATTGCATTTTTATTTTATATTTACAAATGATTGCTGATAATGACTTATTTACCATTAAAAATATAACAAAATAATTTGATACATATTTATCGATGTAAAAACTTATTTCTTCCACATTTCTCTGCATGCAAAATGAAGTTTGCACGACACGTTTGAACAAAGCAGAGATCTGTATCAACACATCTCTGAACAAAGTTAATCCATTGGCGTTTGCTGCCATTATCTTTAGGATTTCCTGAGTACAAACTATCTCCATCTGAGTATCGAAGAGAACATTCAGCAACAGCACATTGTGTTCTGGTCTGTTTTCTTTTACCGAGGATTGCATCTTTCCTCTTCTAAATCAGCTCATGCAGACGACGCTATTTTTAGAAATGCTACCCTTTCGTCACTTGCTATTTTCTCGAAAAATCCAGATGTGTTAAAGAGAAAAACATGAATATAATATTTCTCGTGCCTCTTCGTCATAAAATGTGACCGTAGTATGTTTTTGTGAATCTTTATGCTCTATTTCCAGCGATTTTCGATAAGCCTCATGTTGGCCTTTAAGACTGCCAATTTCCACAAACATGAACAACTCAACCGGTTATTTTGTCTTGCGGACGGTCCGGTGGCGCAAGTGATCGCCTGTCACCAATATAGTGAGGAATGGCTGTCCTTGGTTCAGATCTCGTCTCCGGCACGCTCTTCTTTCTCTGCATGTGGCATCTGTTTACAGAACCCGCTGCTTTACCGTAATCAAGCTGGTTCGGACTAAAACATCAATCACAATCCTGTCATGTTTGCCAGGGGACTCGGAGACTTTCCGCTCTTTTCCGTTCCAAGCCTTTTCTTTTTATATTGTAAACGTAAGCAGATTTATTCGTCGTTTAGGAAAAGAAAAACTTAAACTACTGCAGTTTGAACATTCATTTGAGCTCATGCACGTTCATCTGGGGTACCTTAGATTGTGGGAGGGGGAAACGATTAACTGAAATAATCAGCTGGCAAAACGTGAAAGATTGGACTGGCCACTGAAAGACTTGCTTACCACTGGTCTCAAGACAGTGGTCCGGCATAACTGGTTGCAGCTGGCAACGGTCAAAGGATGAAAACGCATGCAAGAAATTAATCGCAATTGTGTGTGTGCTTTCTCGCTCGCACCCAGATAAAAGTCATGCATGAACATGAACAGAATATGATCAGTAATGCTTGGCGCTATTTCACCTACCCACCCGTCCAGCCCATATCCCCTGGCCGCTTAATGCGTTCTTGCCGAGAGAGAAAGACAATGCAGATGAATACAAAGACCTTCTGATCAATGACAGGTAGTGAATAATCAATTGCTCTCATTGATCAACAACTTTCAGGTCTGGAACAGGTTAGGCCACTGTGTCGCACGCACTGGCTGAGATCATGCGATGAAAATAATCTGCAAAGCCATGACACAGCAAACACCTAAGGTCCAGAAACAAGGCTGACCGAGGGTTCGAATCTCTTGTCCATAAATTTGTTTATGAAATTTCACGGAAAGAATACACAGAATAATGTGGAAAGGATGTGATAAAGACCCACATGCAACCTATATTGTCGTTGGATCTCAACGCTAAAAATTCGAAATTCCATGTGTAGCGGACACGTGACTCAGGCGAGCCAGCAAGTCCTAGCGTTGTCGCGAGAGACCCTCCACATCAGGTTTAGTTTGCACAGGCGTAAAGGCTGATCTTTCCAGTGTTGATCAAATCTAGTTATCTGTAAATTATCTGTAAACGAAAGTTGTTTTCCATTCATTTCTGGTGAAAACGAAATGTCTATTTATCTCTCAACTTTCGATATTTTGGGCAGGATTGTAATTGCTCATGTGAACACCACAAACAGATTCATCTGTCACCTCGCATCAAGTGCTTGGCCTACCTAGTGCTTCCAAATCTGGCTTAGAAGAGAACGAACTTGGAGAGAGCTGTCCACCGTGTACATCCATGACTTGAATGATATTGTTTTGTGCTTCTACTGCACTGACCAGCACCTCCAATAATTGTTTTCCGAGTTGGACGAGAGTTCGTAAATCATTTGTCTTTATCGAAGCGTAAAGATGGCCACGATTTTTAGAATGTAAGCGATCCAGCCCTGGGGAAAACTTTTATGCATGGCAAACGAGTTATTAACGATTAATCACTCAGCTCTAGTGCGGTACTGCCGCACCACTCACATGACCTAGTTACATGACCTTGTCACCTGGCTTTCTTATTCCTACGTCGGAAAGGTATTCTTTGTATTGTTTTCATCCCTCTGCCCTTACCACACTTTCTTTCTCTGGGTACCCACTGCAGAACAGTTTCACTAATTGTTACCGTTTAAATTCAATAAAGGGGAAAGGTTACTTACCCACATCGTGTTCTCGATGTGCAGGCAAGGTGAAAGCAGAACAGTGCATAAGCTACTGTACGATAAAAAAAAAAAAAGAAAACCACATAAATGTCATTACTGAAGAGTGCCGGATGATTTTAACGATAACAACAATAGGAATTAATAAGGCGCCCAGCGTGACTAAACCCGCAAGGTAAATGTCGCCTATATAATGTCATCCGACAGCGCATGCGCGGAGAGTGTTGTTGTGTAAGATTACAGGGCTCTGATTCTTCTGGAGACTGTTGCCGTTAAATGGCGTCAGATAATGGGACACCTTCAACTGCAGCAGGAATTGATCGACTCGCATCGTACCAGCGGACGGCTGTCGTTAGGATGGTTCCAGGTGGAACCATGCTCGTGACATGTTGAAACGTGGCTTGCATGAAAAAAAAAACAACAAAATAACGGTGGCACTTTCCACTGATCTCGGTCCGCAAAAGACGAAGTTTGCCTCTATTGGAGAGTTCATCGATCGTAAACCGATCATCGATTGTAAAAGAGATTGTGGGCGAAGGGTGCAGATCGTTTTGAAGAATCTATCACTGAATTTGGGTTTGGGTTTTTTTTTTTTTTTGAAAAGGTGGATTGAGTTTATGAAAAGGAATCTATCGGCCAGGGACCAGTTGCACAACACATTTCTAAACCTTAAAACTGTCCTAAAGAAGCAAAATCTCTTCTTAGCTATTTTGATGCATTGCAGAAAGACATACAAATTACAAAAAACATACAAAAAAAATTACTGACAGGACGGAAAGTCAGACCTAAACAACTTTATCTCACTTAAAGAAGTTTTATTTTTAAAAATTCTAAAACGTTGGTGTGAACATTAAGCTATCTAAATAGAGTTCAGGCCTAAAAGTGTTTAAAATTAGAAATGTGTTGTGCAACTGGCCCCTTACTAAGAACTAAACATTCTCTTTCGGTCCCGGAAAAATGTCTTCGCGTCTATCCGTTTGTTGTCTGTCCTTCCCTTTGTCTGTCACTGCAAAAAAGAACAATGTTAAATGAACATAGCTGATCGTTGTTTTATAGATACATATATCCTTTCACAATCTTACGTTTTCTGTTTATTTTACTGCAAAAGAGGGTAAAGGGTGGATAGGAGGATAACTGTGTTGAGTCAGCAATACCTTTTACCTGTTTGAATCTTAGCCAAAAACACCAGTGCACTGTTTCTCGTCTTTTATCTTTCTTTTTGTCCTTTCAGCCCATGAACTTTGATTCAAGTTTCAACCCCCCCCCCCCGCCCTCTCCTCCCCACGTGTGTTCACACCCACGTAACATTTCTTCCGGGATCACCATATAAGGTAACAGCTCGCTCGGTAAATGGGAGTCAAATGAAGGCCGAAATGTCAGACGAAGAGCGAAAAACAATCAGCGCGCAAGAAGAAGTTAATGTCAGGGGTGATAAATGCAATCACAAATGTGTGCAGTGGATACATCATTCCAGTTTCTCTCCGGAAAACAGAAACCATCTTGGTGTGTGGGGGGGGGGAGGGAGAAAAAGGCGAAGTAATTACGACTATGAGACCACATCCCAGGGGATAAAGATGAACTGTTAGTCCTTATCACGGAGTGCGTTTCTATCCATTTAAGGGTTGACTGATTGGTGTTAGCACATATGCCATAAGCCAGTGTACGGTAGATAAAAGCAGAAGATACACGTGGTTCCCTCTCTTTTTACCCACACACTTGACAGAGACAAAGATGGAGCGAGTGTAGGCACGCGCGTTAAGGAGAATTGAGAGGTAAGCACGAGGGAGGACTTCAGCTTCTTAAAGTAAAATGTTGAATTGTAGATGTAAGGTTGTAGGTTAAGATTAAGGAGTGGACGTTTGTGACTAGCTGTTTTTGTAGTATTAATAAAGTAATAAAGTAGTGTTGTAGATTATGAATTATGCTCGTGTTATTTATCCACTCCTATCTTCTCTGCTATGCACTCTCTGTCCTATGTAACAAAGTCACGTGGCTCTAGTATATCGGGTAGCGGGACCGATTATGCCGGGTAGCGAGATGCCCAGTTATACTCTTTCCCTATCCTCTCTGTCTTTCCTATTTCCTTCGAGTCTGTAACGGAGGTACGTTTTCCCGATGCGACAGGTCGAGCGGTCTCCAGGTATTTTGGGCGTGGGTATCATGGGGGCCAATTCCGGTACAGTGGGAGCGTCCCATGTTTTGACCTTTTCAAATCTTCGGATATTGCTACCATATATGTTAATGACTAGCGTTTTCTCTTTTAAGAGGAGTAAGAATTAAGATCATTAACAATTTTAAGGTAATAAAATATTAATGGCAGTTATTCACACCTGTGTCACTGCATACACTGTAAGGACATGTATGAGGGCTTAAAGCTCCTTTCATGCACACAGTTCGTCATAAATTCAAGAATTTCAACGTTTCTTACTAGAACTCTCTACTGTAAACAAAAAGGCAAGACCGCCTAGGCAACCAGCCCTGAAACTTACGGTAGTGGGACATTTTTCTACCCTTAACCTAGTCCGCGTTCATCATCAGACTTTAGCGCACTAGTTCTACCTGTTTAAGCTTCATAACTTCTTTCAATGACTCTAAAAAGCTCGGCGCAAAATACTATTTTCAAAAGTCTGGGTGAATAGCTCTCGTCAGTTATCGAGGTACACAACAACAAGATCATATTCGTGACGTCACGTTTAGACATAGATAAACCTCATTAACATATGGTCCTGCTCTCATATTGACTCAGATCTTCACAGTACAAACCAATGGATGTACAATCCTGACGTCAACGTTGCTGACCTCTTTTCCGTACATGGTGATGTCTGCGTGTATGTATGTCGTGAACGGAGGGAGGGAATGTATTGGCTTAGATTTGGAGAATTAGTAACTTGCACAGACCTTTACACAATCGTTAATAGCAAACACAGTTTAAGAAAACATTGAACCCAACTAGAATCCAACTGGTTTCACGTTGATCTTCCTGAACCAGGCTCAGACCAGGAAGTATCTCTAGGTTAAGACGCGGCTCCAGACTAATCCAGAGATAAAGCACAACTCCTGGACCTGTATTCTATGTTATTGACTTGTCTTCTCTTTTGGTCTTGTCACTGGCAAAGAAAGCCGCTGACTTGAGGGCGTGACGGCACTGTGCTTTCCATTGACAACGGGAAGGAGGAAGGGGGGCTTGACAATACTGCATGTGATCATGTAATATAATTATGTCAAAAGGTCAAAAACATTCCATAGACGACCTTCTTGGCTGACTAGCTTGCTGGAACCGAAGCCATAGAAACGAAAACCAGCGAATGGAAGGTACATTAACAGTGGCGTAGAAACCAGGGGACAGCCACCCCTTAAAAATCAAGAATATCCTCCATCCCTCCGGGCTAATGCTTGAGATGTGATTCTTCACAAAGTACAAAAAAAGGTAGAGGAACCGAGAGAGAGAGAGAGATGACAAATCTTTATTTACGAGGGAAACAGAATAAGTAAAAGTTATGCTTTCAACATCTAAGCCTTGATCTAAAGAAAGGAAAAAAAACCCACTACTTTACTACAAAACAAAAGCATTAATCAAAGAAGACAGGGTGGAGTTTTTTGGTATACTAACTTGTAAAACTTGAATGTGATTGATATGATTTAAAAGTTTATCTTATTCTGAATATTACCTAATTTCTTGTGATTGCGATAACCGGGTGAGTCATTTTTCAATGAGTTTTGTTTCTTGTTAACAATCACTTTGTCGCTTAACACTGAAAGCAGCACATGTTGTGAGGCTACCACCGTGTACGCACGCGCGCGCGTCTGTGTGTGTGTGTGTGTGTGTGTGCGTGTGTGCATGCCTGCACTCACCCAACTCCTCCTTTTTTTTCTTTTTTTTTTTTTTTGATAATGTGCTATTGTGAGAGTCTTTCACTGTCATAATGGAGTTTGCCAACCTGCCAAAGCCGAGCATCTTCCTATGCGACTGATTCAGAGCACGTTCCTCATGAAATTGCTAAACCCTATTATGCGGATTTTATTAATTTTGTAATGCCCCTTGAGGGTAAAAATAAATGATCTGAAGAATAAATGAAAGGGATGGGTAGAATACATGCAGGAAATTTTACTATTTTTCCAAGCAGATTAATTTCAACTGTTTCCTACCCCGAATATTATTTACACTTTTTTTTAGTAATCGTTCATTTCATGTATATGATACTTATTTCATAACAGCAGTAATGTTTGTCGAAGAGCATCACGTTGCCGTTAAATCTCAGCGGCACTTTCTGACATTTCCTAATGCAGTTTAAAATTTTTAATTGTCGGCAATAAAATCCGAAAGCTCTGTCATGAAGTTCGGCAAATTTGACGAGATATTCTAGTAAAATGGGAGTGAGATTCTTGCTATAAAATCCGAACAAATTATCTTTTAATTTTTGAAATTGTGCATGGCACAGGAAATTCTCTTATTCATCCCTAATAAAATGGGATTTTTTTAAGCGCAAGTGCACGCACCCCCGCGAAAGCACACATACACACGCACAGGCTGACAGAGTGACAGTACGTCCCTTCTCCCCACAGGCGCGCAAGCACACGCTCGTACAAACGTGCAAAGCGAGTTCCCTCCTTTTCACTTCGCCGCAAACTCGTGTTTGGTGATGAAGAATTCGATAGAAGTAACAGTGCAGAACGAAATAACCAGCAGTAATCATTCTCAGTAACAAATCCGTAGGAGATGCGAAGTCTCGCTGCCATAATGACATCATTGGATGCCGCGGGGAAGGAGTTGATTGGGGTGGAGGGAGATGTCCTTAAACTACCCCAAATTTGGCTAAACATTTAAAAGAACGACAGTTAGTGTGACAAATACACCAGAAAATAAACAAGACGTCCACAAAAAACAGACATTAAAGATCTGGACACGTCGTCACCATAATTAATGTCGTCATCATCAATAATCTCCTGACCGGTACGATCTGACGGTACATGTGGTCGGGGGGGGGGGGACTAGATAAATGCGGCGACAAAAATGCTGGTCACAGGCCTGTCGGGAGGCGGCAAACAAGTCCTGCGATGGTATTACCCATCTGTATTCTGTTTGTGTGTGTGTGTGTGTGTTTGACAACCGCTTTTCTTTTCTCGTCGTCGATCTCCCTACATTGCCTACAAGATACCAGGACGACGATTTTTGAGTGTTGTGTTAGGTAACATGACTGCCGAGAGCCGCTTCACTCTTGCCAGAAAGAGATTCTTGGTAGCTCACCTGGATGACGACTGTGCTCCGTGCATATTCGTCTTAAAGTTTCATGTGGGAAATTTGGAGCAGTCTTCTGGGTCACTTGATTTGAGTGGATTCTTCTGTGTATCAGCAAACATACAATATAACGGTATTTGTCAAGGACGTACACAGTCTGTAACTGGTAGCAAAACGGATGGAACTAATGCATCAAATCCTGTACTGATGCGCCTAATCCTGTACTTAGGGTACCTCACTACCCGACATTATCGGTCGCTCCCCTTACCCGATATACTGGGAGCTACGTGTCTTTGTTACACAGGACAGATAGTAGATAGCAGGAGATAAAAACACAAGACCATAGTTAATAATCTACAACACTACTTTATTAACTCTACTACTATACTTACACTAAAGTTCATTGCCCAACCTTCATGTCAAGCCCTGCATCTACCAACTCCACATCTTACTGTAAGAAACTCAACTCCTCCCGGCAGCTCACCTCAGTTATCCTCAACGCGCGAGACTGTCGCTACATTTCTCTCTCAGAAGTGTGTGGGTAAAAAGAGAGCGAGTCACGTGTTTTCTGTTGTCATCTACATGTTCCGGATGTCGCTTTTGGAGTGCTCGCCCTTCCTTCTGCTAAGCGACCAGTCAACACGCGGTCACGTGGTTTGCCTTATATGGCTAACACCGAACCCATGATACTTGCTTGCCTTACTCTGTAGTCGTTAGTTTGATATTAGAATGTTTTTTCCTGCCACACACACACACTCACAAAGAGAAAAAAAAGACGCTTTTAAAACGCAAGCCGTTGTTTATGTCTTTATATTCGCCTTCCACGCGTCACACCAAGTTTTGCGTTCCTGCATGAACGATTGAAATAAAGAACATGAAAGTCTCTCCCTGACAGAGACTCCCCCCACCCTGCTTTTGATTGCTTTAGCTTTACAGGATCAGCTTCAGTCTGTAAGTTCCGCTGCTTTCCGCTGTCGCAAGGTGCGATGATTGTCAAACGACCAGACCAGAAAAAATGTTTTCATGAGAAAGAGACAGTTGTGTCGGTAATACTGTAATGGTATTAGAGTTGCAGTGAAAAGGGCCAGAACCGAAGAGAAATCGAGCCTGTTTGGGGTGCGAGGCTCCATCAGGGATGCCTGCGCGCTCGTGGAAGATGAGCCAGACAGTTATTTTAAGCCTCCTCCTCGCCCTCTTCCTCGTCGAATTCACCCTCCTCCTCAGCAGTGGCGTCCTGGTACTGCTGATACTCCGACACCAGGTCGTTCATGTTGGACTCTGCTTCCGTGAACTCCATCTCATCCATGCCTTCGCCAGTGTACCTGAAACCGCGACATCATCAGGATCAGCGTCCTTTGTCTCAACAAGCTCAGTCAGGTTGATGGCGTCGCCGATGACGTTATACTTATTCTTTTATTGCCAGCAGCAATAGCAAACTTGTTTGACATAAAAGAATTCATCCAAAGCAATCTCCAATGTTTTACAAACATTTTCAGCGGGAATGAAGGAAATACAAAGAAGCATTGGAAAGATCAAACTGAGACAAGAAACTTAAAGGACTTTTTAAAAGAAAGTCAACTGACCAGTGCAAGAAGGCCTTGCGTCGGAACATAGCTGTGAACTGCTCCGAGATGCGCTTGAATAGCTCCTGAATGGCTGTGGAGTTGCCAATGAAAGTGGCCGACATCTTGAGACCGCGGGGTGGGATGTCGCAGACGGCAGTCTTGACGTTGTTGGGGATCCACTCCACGAAGTAGCTGCTGTTCTTGTTCTGGACGTTCAGCATCTGCTCGTCCACCTAGCGAATCAAGAGCAAATTCAGGTCAGCGCCTACACTATCGGTTGCTAGCACCTGCTCGCCTAGCGAATGTAAGCTTCGTGTAAACAAAGAGATTTTTTAACACGATACCATCTAATGACCGATACCATCTAAAGAACGCATTCCTGCTTGACTTGAAGAGAACACTTTCGATGGTAAAAAAAAATGACCTTCTACATTTAAGAAGGAAGTGAGGGAAGGAAACAATGAAAAAGGCAGCTAAGAAAGGAAAGAAGGACGAAGAGATGGACTGTTACTTCCTGTTACAAAAATGCTTACTTCTTTCATGGACATGCGGCCACGGAACATGGCGGCCACGGTCAGGTATCGGCCGTGGCGAGGGTCGCAAGCAGCCATCATGTTCTTAGCGTCAAACATCTGCTGCGTCAGCTCTGGTACCGTCAGGGCCCGGTACTGCTGCGAGCCACGGGAGGTCAGGGGAGCGAAGCCGGGCATGAAGAAGTGGAGACGAGGGAAGGGCACCATGTTGACGGCCAGTTTGCGCAGATCTGCGTTCAGCTGACCTGTAAGACACAGATAGCGAGGTGCATGAGAATGACCGAATGTGCGTAGAATGTCCGCCGTTGGTTACTTCTTTTCCCCTCACCTCCCCGCCCCCTAGACTAAAAGCAATAAAAATTTCCAGTCAGAAAAGAAAAATGGAAAAAAATTACCCCAAAGTCAGAAATTGCCTGGGTCATGTGGCTTTTTTACCCTATGTAGTTTGAAGGTGTAAGCGCTCGAGTCTCGTACAACTATCATAAAACTGCCAGAAAATATTAAGAATAGGCCGATTCCTTTTATAACTGATAACACTGGCGCTATTCCACCTAGGTACATCTGCGTTTGGTTGCAAAAGTATTCTATATAATGTGACAGAAGAAACTCCCTTGAATACAAATTCCTGTGTGGAAAGTACATACCCATCCCACCATTTAAAATGCAAGTACTTCCCTGCCCCCCCCCCCACCGCCAACACACACAGAAAACTTTTTTTAAGCGCTGGATACCTCAATATGAGCACGTACCTGGGAAACGCAGGCAGGTGGTGACACCCGACATGGTGGCAGAGACCAGGTGGTTGAGGTCGCCATACGTCGGGGTGGTGAGCTTGAGGGTCCGGAAGCAGATGTCGTAGAGAGCCTCGTTGTCGATGCAGTAGGTTTCGTCTGTGTTCTCAACAAGCTGGTGCACTGACAGTGTTGCGTTGTAGGGCTCGACAACTGTGTCGGATACCTGACACAAGGAAACATAACTGACGATTTTCCACACACACTTCTCTTTAACTCTGTCATTTTTTGTTTGTTTGTTTTGTTTCACTTATGTCTAAGAAGCAATAAGTCCGAGTGCTTTGGGAAGTTTGATTTTTACTTAGTAATTTAGTAACTCAGCATCAAAGAAACACAGCCTAAACCAGTTTGCTAAGAAACTTTTCCACACCTTCTCAATAGTAGATATGCTTTTGCTGCAATTATGTTTCTTTCGTTTTTTTTAACAAGCACTTATATCTTTCTGCAGACCACACTAACTGTATACATTCAAAGTCAACACCTTCCCTTTTTGACATAAATATGACAACTCTTAAGGACTTGTATGCCCAACACTCTTACCCAAGTAATTCTAACCCTCAACCTCAGCCAGGTTTTTGCCCCTAGCCTCATGACCTAACTCTCTCTCGTTCTCCCATTCTCAAAAAAGATCTAAACGTTCAGCTCAAGATGTGGCTCACCTTTGGCGATGGCACGACAGAGAATGTGTTCATGATTCTGTCCGGGTACTCCTCTCGGATTTTTGAGATGAGAAGTGTACCCATGCCGGAGCCAGTGCCTCCTCCCAGGGAGTGTGTCAGCTGGAAACCCTGCAGGCAGTCGCAGCTCTCCGCCTCCTTGCGAACAACGTCGAGCACGGAGTCGACCTGAACACAGCAAGGACATATATGGAATCAAGTTGGACCAGCTTGACTCTTCGAGCTAAAGCAAACCCATTTCGTTGCTAGCTTTTCCGATTTAAGGGACAATGTCATATTTTACCAACTTAATTCTCAAGAGTTTTGCTGATTTAAAAAGGAAGATGCTTAGCTTACATGCTCGCAGTTCAGATTAATAGAGAACTGGAGAACAACCTCTCCTTGCAATGTTGCTTAAGCTGGTAATGGCCAGCCTGAAACCTTCAAGCTGTGACTGAGGGGGCCGGGGTGGGGGTGGGGAAGACGTGTTTTGTGCCGAGCCAGCAACTAAGGCTACATCACAGCAAAACAGCCAGCCGTCTAAAACAGATGCAACATGCAGTGAAAGAACACCGTTCCCGAGACAAGATCTGAGCTCAGGACAGCTAATCCTCACTCTGACAGGCACTAACCGTTTTGCCACCGGATCGCCCTAGCTGTGACTGAAAATGAGTCCATCATCCTACTCACCAGCCGCTTTAATTAAAAGGGATTGGCGTAACCTGCTTCCCGAAGCTTAAAATAACAGGATCTCAATTCTCATCTAAAAGATTTCTCTCGCATATTACTGGATTCACGCCAACGGTGACCGTTTCCATAATTTATATAATCAGCTTCCTTTGCTCCAAGCATTGAATTCCCTCACTTTTACCCATAAAGCTGCTTAGATTATATTTCTTGGATAGCAGGAAAAAACGATTACTTACGAGCTCGGCGCCCTCTGTGTAGTGTCCCTTGGCCCAGTTGTTGCCTGCACCCGACTGGCCGAAGACAAAGTTGTCAGGGCGGAAAATCTGACCGAAGGGACCTGACCGCACCGAGTCCATCGTGCCGGGTTCAAGGTCAACGAGGACAGCTCTAGGGACGTACTTGCCGCCTGTAAATTAGAAATGTGACGACTCAGTAAATCGCAATTTTCAAACTTACTCAAGATTTAATTGGCTGGAATGATCATTAACTAGTTTACATATCCTTTCCTTTTCTCACTCACGTAATTCTCTCTCACTCTACTCGCTCACACACGCACACACTACACAGAGAAGAAGCTGATGCCCCTTTCTAAAACTCTATTCCAATGTAAAACTCTATTGGATGGGGGGGCGAGAAGAGAAGGTGACAACTGAGATTTCCTCAGGGCAGCGATGTTAGTATTAATAAGATACGAACACACGCCCCATACAACCATACTATCGGCATCGGAAGCTAACCAACATCGACTGACCTGTAGCCTCATTGTAGTAAACATTGATGCGCTCCAGCTGAAGGTCGGAGTCACCGTGGTATGTGCCGGTTGGGTCGATGCCGTGCTCATCGGAAATCACCTCCCAGAACTGGAAACGCACAAAGGTAAAAGTCACAGCTTAATGCACGCTGAGTACCTAGGACACGCACACAGAACAGCAAACTTTCCCATCTTGGTTGTTTATAGGCTATTATCTACGTCACCGTGTTCTTTTACCAGTCGGCACATGACCAATAATGGAAACTTTTTTCGTGTACAGAATTTTAAACAGTGCTCGCAAGGTTGAAGCTACAGATAAATATATGGTACTTTATCTTGACAAGTATAACGATGATCATGAAGCATCCCGTGACTTGTTCATGACGATTTACTAAAAGGAGATATGACACAGGTGCTAAACATTGGATCCCTGACATGAACAGAACAATGATCATAAAATGTGTGCGTGCGTGCGTGCGTGCGCATGTAAAGGCCTCCAATTTCCGACCCGACCTCCCCATGAGACTACTTTGCATTAACACTGAAATTACACTTGCTGGATTTGGCATACAGATAATCCTGTGAAATTAGTTCAGACTTAAGTTAGCCTACTTATTACCCCTTACCTTAACTCTGTACTAACGACTGAGTATGCATTATGTTCTCTCAACCTGCTCTAAAATAACTGCGGGAATTGGGCTTGGTGAGTAAAAGAAGTTATACAAGTTTATGTTGGACGGTCCTGCGGTTGTGTGTGTGTGTGTGTGTTGGAGAGGTGGGGGGAGGGGTTGAGTCAGGCGACAGACAAACGTCGTCCAACATCTCATCTACTTTGACCGTGCTGCTATGGGCGTCGTGCGTAGCTAAGGACAACAAGGCGCGTGACTACTCGCCGGTGTCTGGGAATCTGCTGACCTCCACCTCCGTCTAAAGCAAACATTCGAGGTGTAAGCGGTGGCGATCTTTAAAAAAAAAACAAAAAAAAACACGCACACTCCCCAGCTAGCAGACCATTTTGTCACTGACAAAGCCATTTGTGTGTGCACAGGGCCCCATGCTGCTATGCATGACGGGATCGATTCAACTCTTGGAGATGAGTCAAGCCTGTGACCCTACGTCAGTTTGTTCTGCCATCGACATGCTTTGTGTCCTATTGTGAGGTCACAGCTACCCTCGACACGGGTAAAATTAGTTGCTGGGTTTGTTTTTGTGTTGTTTTTTTTAAATATTTGTCCGCTCACTCAAACTCTTTATCTGAAGCGCATGCTACTTTTCTCAATAGAGAACGAAATCAAACTGTAGAAGTCCATTTTATGGTAGATACTCTTTACAAACACTGCACTAGAATGTATTGCAGAAGATGTTATAAAGGATAATGAAATTAATACAGCTGATAGTGTCCAATCGCTCTGCTCTGCTAACCGTGTTTCTCACAGGGGATCAACTGTACCCTACCACCTGAATGAGGTTCATAAGGTCAGGACACGTCACACTATGTCGCCGCCATGACTAGTCAGTCACCAACAGTACACGAAATGGCCAGGTTTCTTTCTTATTAATCCTAAACATCAAAACTCTGACTGGATTTAATATAAAGTATTTTAAATATCGACAATCCTTTTTCTTAACGCCCAACAACTTTTGAGAGGGTTTCTTGTGTGAAAGATTGACGAATGGGGCAGGGTGCTGTGTGCTTTCCACCCTCACCCACCCTCACCCACCCCGTGTGAGTCACTGTGTAGTCAGGCAGAGTTGACACCGCGGTCGGCGACATGTACCTTGAGTTTTGGAGGGCGGGTGGCAAAAACAGCTCAACTTATTTGCATTTTAATTTGGTTTTAACTTCCGAGGATCAATGTGTACGTAAGTGTTTTTCTTTTCTTTTTCTTTTTTTTTTTTGGGGGGGGGACCCGGACAAAATTTAGACGTGTTTCTAGATGTGTTGAGAGAATGAAGGATTTTGAAACTTGCGGCACCCGCCTTTCATGTATTTCACAGGTATAAGTCACCGCTTAACAGAACACGGTCTGAGAAGCATTTTCATTCCAGTTGTCAGCAGGAGAAAGGGTAAAACAGTGACCTTTTCTCGAACATTCCACTAAATCCTCTCCCCTCCCGCCTCTCCCCTTGATGGCAACGTTTCAATCTGATTTGAGTAATTCAGAATAATTTATGCTTAAAAGCGTCATTTCTCTTTTCTTAATCCCCGAAAATCTTATTTTGCTGGAATATTATACTTCTAAGTTGTTAAAACTGAAACAGGCTCGCATTATGGCGCGAGAATGCTCGTGGAATTCACATCCACCATCATATTATCGTTCTCAACATTGTCTTACCTTGGCTCCGATCTGGTTGCCGCACTGGCCGGCCTGCATGTGCACGATTTCACGCATGGTTGTTGTTTCTGTGTCGAGTTGGGAACCTGCACGAGAGACAAGGGGTCTAGCTTTGGTTGTTACAGCCGCCACAAACACTACCCGTCCTTTTTATACGGGTGGCCTCGCCCAGAGCGACGGTATCGAATGGGAGTAGGTATCCACAACAAGAGCCTGCAACCCAAAACGAGGCGACGTGCGTCACACAGTCTAGAGGTTAACCGCCCTCGGCTCAGCCTGACCCTCGCTTGGCGAATATGGCCTCTGGCTGGGCTTTTTTTTTTCTCTCTCTCTCTCTCGTTTTGTTACGGAAACAGAGCTAAACTAAACGACTAGACTAAAGGCTTTTCAGCTGCAGTTTTATGTTTGTGATCCTGCGTGGTTCGAGACTGCGCGGTTGGTGAAAAGGAAAGACAAGAGGGATCGAAGCAGTGCAGCTTGTGTGCAATAATGCATAATTATATTCTTGTCCGTCTAGAGATGTACAGTGTATAGAATGGAGACCAGCGCTGACAAGAGTGTATATAAATAAAAATGGCTAATAACCCTAATTGTTTGAGTCACTTCACATCCAATTTTTTTCCCCTGGTTCTCATTCAAATCTGAAGGGTTAGGTACGTACACGTCATCAGAACATAGAACTGCACGACACATGAAAAACGGTTAATAGTAGAAATAAACGCGTGATTTGTATAGCGCATACTCACGTTCATAAAGGACCCTGGTCTTAGCGCTTGAGACAAGAACGAGACGAACAACACACGAAGGACGGAAGGATAAAAACAGTGCCGATGACTAACAAAAGATGACTAATAAGAGACAAATATAGAAACCGCAAAAAGGAATTGATTAACAAGAACTGAAGGTATCGTGATCCTGCAAAGGAAGTGAGTAGGGAAGTAGCTAATAGCATTGTGTGGGCTGTTGTTATGAGTAATGTTATTTGCCATCAATTTTACAAGGAGTAATGGCACACGAATCAGCAACCATAATCTCACACCTCTTCTCTTGTGTGCCACTTTTAAAATAACATACACACTATTTTATTATTTATTTTGCATATTATGTATTAAGCAAGCCTACGCATTAGCGATTGGAGTCTCGCTTCACAATGTCGTCACTCTGTCGTTCCCCCTTCCAACCTACACATACCCACACACACCTACATACACATTTCCCCTTTCTTTCTTATGCGTTCCTAAGTACATGCCTGTCAGACTTCTATGTTTTCAGTGATTGTGAAGAGGGGCGTCCCTTCCATCTAGATCGAGGGCTAGATGTATAAAATCATAACTTTTTCTTATTCTGTTACCCTCGTAAATAAAGATTTGTCATTTGTCATTTATGATGTCCCAGAGGTTTTTTTCTGTCAGTGTGGCTCCTTCAGGCCGCATCTCTGTCCCTGCCTGCTTGTGCTGTGTAGTGAGCAGAGCTTGCAGGACAGGCTCAGTGGCTCCTCTGTCAAATCCCACTAACTAGAATAATGTATGTAGACGTACAAACGTGCTGCTTAATATAGTGGCTTCATAACCTGTTGCCTATTAAACTACTGACCGGTGTTTTCGGTAGTAAAGTTCACATACTAGCAAAAGAAGGTAAGATATGAGCGAATGAAGTTCGGATATATCTTTCTCAAGCGTCTTGCCCTCCCCCGCCCTCAGACGACGACTGGAACCAACATGCCGTCACGGCGCGGGGCGTCTTTGAGTCTTTGCCAAAGGGCTGATCGAGAAGTATGCTCTGCTAGGGTCAGCGCAGGACGATAGGTGGGGCTAATGGCACATAGTCTGAACAATATCATTAACAGCAATCTGTTCTTATGTGTGTGTGTCTGCTTGCGCGCTTACTTGCTTTGTTTTTTTTCCGGTGGGAAGAAGGATGGAGGGGGGGTGCAAGAGTCTCTCTAATTCTCTTCTTTCTCTTCCTCTCCCTCTTCACATTCTTTTTGATTTTTGCACTGCGGATACATCAGTGTATCGCAATGTTTATCCTTTTCTCTCATTTTTATATAATAATAATCTCCTCAGTTCACAGTGCGTTTTATCAAAGCAATTCCTGGTCATAACACATGCGTTAACACATAATTACATACATTGTCGTGAAAAGGTGCGCGCGCGCGCGCGCGCGCACACACACACACACACACACACACAAAAAAGAGAGTAAATTAAAAAAAAAAATCCCCTGTGACTGATTACAAGGAGATCTAAGGTCATTCCTGCCTTCTTGTGGTGGCTTTGAACCCAGCTTACAAGGAGTGGTTCTGTATCGAGAACGTCCCGTCTCGCCAGTACCAAGAGACATGTACAAAGCGGCCACTAGAGGGCGGCCCGGCGCTATCTGCCGCCATCACACACCTTACACAGCAACGGGGGAGCAGCCTGAATGAAACACTTCCATTTAATCTGGTGCTGTGACAAGTCCAGAGTTGTTTGGAGATTAGTGACCGTCCAACACTGTAATCAAAGGGGGAGGAGGGGTCTGTTGAGGGAAGGGAGATTCGAGGGACACGCGGATGGGGCTCGTGTCTGGTTGTGTGGACCACGTCACGATGTTTAGTCACGTAACCATGCAGTCTTTTCAGTGGCTAGAACGATCGCACAGAACAGTAAACAGGTGCACAAGAACTCTTGCCTTGATTACCTCTCATGTCGACTTTGTAAGAGACATGTCCTCTGTCTGCTGGTGAAGAGTAATATGATGATATGTAATTGTAAGGGCATAAAAAATACACAATCCAAGCTAAAAGTAGTTAATTTAAGGTGTGTTAACTTGTTCTTGTGTTAAATGATCTAAAAGAAGATCGAGATTGTGGTGTTTTGGGTCCATTACTTCAGACAAAATGTGACATGCCATAAAACTATCAACGTACTAGCTGCGTGCGCTGGAATCTCAAAATATTTTTGGATGCACTGATGCTCAAATTTTTCATTTCGCTGCCTTTTAAAAAGATAACTAGAGGACTTTTATTGTTTAATTGCATGTGTTGTTTGTATTTACAACAGAAATAACTATTATATTATTAGCTTCGTCTGGCTCTTCGCCTGCCCGCATCCGTGAAGCGGAGTGTTTGCCTGCAAAGCGCAGTGACCTCTCCGTCAAAATATAGCTTTGGCGTCAAATTTGACAGCCTCCATGTATACGCGATCATCTACCTTTTATAGACGTTATCTTCTCGAGACGACAATAGTTATCTTTTTCCAAGTCTGAAGCCATGCAAAACTACGGTTGCAGCCAAACGATCGTGGGACATCAGAGGGTCAGTTGGTGAGTGGCTCTAACGCAAGTATCAGCGCTAACGCTCGCGTTAGTACTAGCACTAACAAGCAGACGGAGTAATCTGGCAAGGAAATATGACCACCCATAAAATAGAATGCCACAAATCAGGAAATTATTAATGGCGAATGTCCCCGAGGCGGCCAACAAGCAAAACGATCCAAAATAGGGTAGCAGGCAGCAGATGATCGCAAAAACCCGGCAGCCATTAAAAGCGGTCACGTGTGAGGCAGCACTCACATCACTTTGTGCCTAAGTGTTTCCAGAATCATGTCTTTAACACCAGACAGGACTCATTCCTGTTTATAAAGCTGTCCAACAGTCATTGATGTCACAGACGCTGAATTCTCTCGCTCATCTCTCTTTTCCGCCCACATTTTTTTTTCTCTCTCTCTCTCTCTCACTCTCAGATACACACACGGGCACACACACACACACACACATACACACACACTCACGCAGAATACCCTTCCCCCTCTCTTTCAATCCTTTTCTGACTCTGTTTGGCTTCCTAATTTTTTTCTGTTTCTTCCATCTTTTACTCTCCTCTCTCTGTGCACCTTCCTGTGTGTGTTTGTGTGTGCTCACGCGTGAGAGAGATCACCGCACAGTGTACGTGTTTATTTAGCAGTAAAAAATACTGCTTACCTTCATGCCCGTTAACCCCACAAAATGAAGATCTTCCTAATGCGCTGTGGCGGTGGCATTGTTGACAAGCAGGCCGGCTGAAAACACAAGATGTCTGATGGTGTGCCCTTCCTACGGCTGGCCGTTGCCCTGGAAACCGTACGATGACACGTTCATTGCGTCATTTGTTTTTTTTTTTCGTAATATTGCGTCACATCCACTTGACAGTAAAATGTATTTTTGGCTTTGGATTCAGTGGCGTTGATCAGCAATTATGACCTGACGAGAGCTACATTGATGTATTTTACTGTGTACTAGTGTCACAATCGCTCGTTTAACGTGATGTGTAGCTGCAGCTTCATTAAAAGGTAACTGTAACCTGTAATGATATACACATGATCACAAAATGCCGTATTTTTAAAACTTTTAAAAATGGATGCAAGCACTTCTAAGTCGATCACAATATTGTGCGTGATTCATTCAGTTATTTACTTTCAACACTTGAACAATGTCCATAGGTTTGTGCAAATTCTGCTGGTGCTTGTTGTTCAAAGGATTTTCTCATTTAATATCTATTTTTGCCTTCCATATGAATACTCCAGTTAGCTCTTGAATATAGATTTCAGTAAAATCTATACGAAAAAGCCAAATAAACGCATCAGTGCGCGATTTTCACAAAACGCTGTCAGACATATGATCACATCTGGCTAGTGGATCAAAACTTCAGTGAACAAGTGAAGCATGACACATCCAGCTTATCACCCATCTTGATAGAACACAGACAGCAATGATGTCTCACCCACCAACCATTTGAACCAGATGCCAATCTGATCAATGATCTGGTGTTTGGATCTGACTTCAAATACTATTCTACTGTTATCAGATTAGGACCTCGGTAACTTTAAAAAAAAGCTACATACAAAAGGACACATACTTTAATTAGACATCATCATCATCATCATCATCATCAATTTTTAATCACAGGCTTAAAGATATGGTATCTATACCGAAAAACACCACTACTCTGATTGATAATTAAAAGCTTTTACGTTAAATTAGAAACTTTTTATGAGTCTTTTTTTGTGAAGTAACCCACAATTCTCTGCTGTCGGAGCAAGGCTGTTAGTGTGCGTGCACTACCAGTCAACCGGTTATCGTCCATCACTTTCATTTCCAAAAATAACATGAGGTCAGATTCCCTCTTGACAGAGTTTCACGCGCAAATCAATCTCAATACAATTATATTTTTTAGGTGTGAGTGTGCAGGTGCTGGATGAAGGAACTGGTCTAGCCGGACCATATGACTGGTGTTTCATGCACACCATTGAAAACAGGAACCACCTCTTTTTTTCTCACAGTTGCGTTTTGCATTAGATGGAGATGAGAATGGAATGATTAGTAACTGTCTGCCAGCGAATTTACGATTGACGAATATTGAAAAAGATGCTTTGGTGTTTAGTGAATTGTAGTACTTTTATGGCCACTGAAAAACAAGGGGAACTGCCGTGAGAGGTCAAGGTCGAAGATCAAGGACATCTGATCTGACTTGTGTTCAGCAGCTACTTCATTGCTGTGTTGTGAGATACAGAAACAAACAAACAAACAAACAAAAATCAGCAACAACAGCGATGGACGTAGTGACAAGCACGCTACGACCTTCAAGAATGGGAGAAGTGACAGCTTCAGCTATACCTCAACAGATAGATTGAGAGAAACATCACCGTCTGAACATGAGAGAAAAAAAGGAACAGAATGTGGGGCAAGTTTTCGAGGCGAGGGGTTCCAGAGCCCCCACCTTCGGCCAGGCCATAAATTATTAGTGTCAGTCCTCGTCGTTAGGGTGGTGTTTGGGGGAGGTGGGGAGAGGACGGGGTGTCGCTTCGTTGTTTCTAGCTTTGATTAGGTACAAAGGAAATAGGCTATAAATTGTAATAAAACAGGAAATCGAATACTAAATTCAAAGCTGTAACTACAGTAGCTACACGTGCGTGCGTGTGTGTTGAAAGGAACCAATTTTCATTTTTTTTCTGTGTCAATAATGAGATACTCTCGTACGTATGCACATAAATTATATACAGAGTGGATTAAAATATCAATAGATGAGATATCACCGCCACCAGTATCTGGGGTTCAGGCACGCAAGTAGGCATGCACGCACGCACGCACACGACGCTTTTCAATTACCTTCTGCTTTGTGTCAGTGAACCTAACTGTCCGAATTAGCATTGAGCGTGTTCAGCGGGGAATGAACGGATAACGAAGAGACTGACATTAATCACGCCCCAACAGGCATTTAGCCTCGATCAAGCCTCAACAATCCGTTATCAGCCCTGACAAAGCCTTATCTACGTGTGTGTTGTTTGTCTTGGCAGACACTCCAGTCAGGCAGGCGAACGACCTGACCTACTCATTGACGCCAATTGGCCATATACCACCGTCCTTGGCTGTGTCACTGTCATAAACCCACTCGGTTAGGTTGATTGTATACCATCGTGTTTTACTGTTTCACACGGTTAACAGAAGGTACAATGTCAATCTCTCCATACTGCTCAAGGGGTAAAAGTAATAAATTTAATGCCTACTGTCTATACTGTCAAAAAAAAATATTAAGCTTGTGATATTGGAGACGAAATTTATTATACTCTAGTATGTGATTACTTCAAGAATGAAACAAAAATTATTCCTGACTTTTATTTTAAGTATCCTAGTTAAATTTACCAGGTTTTTTTCTACTTCGTGATAAAACATGAAACTGAGAAAGCTTATCCAATTTGTATTTATTATTTGTCATAGTCTTCATTAGTCTCTGGTTTAAGTCCGGTTAAAGCAGTACTAATATTATTAGCAGAATTGCCATACTTATCTTTAGTGTTATTATATTTTTCCTTTTTTTTCCTTTGTCTGATATTTACTTTTATTCAAGCTCTATGTATATTTACTCATGTTCTATATGAAGAAATTGTATGTGTTAAATGTTATTTGTGCTTAATGTCGATTTCGAGTTAAGACAGCGGTCGTCCAGAATAAATCCCGTGCCCAAAGATACGACGCTGAAAGCTCACGTGCAAAATAAAAACGATCCGAAATCTTCGCAAGGAGCAATACTCAGGCTGACTTACAAAAATACTTCAACCTCAAAAAAACTTTTAAAGTTCTACACAAAACAAAACACAAGCATACTCAATGACCTGAGCTCTGTATGCAATGAACCTATTTACAGATTATTTTGGCAGCAGTTCAAATCACTAACAGCAAGTAATAACGATGATCTCCAATGGAACAGCACGCCGATGCTTGGTACGATTGCCTTCGACATCTGAATAAGCCATGTGTGGTACATTTTTCGACAAAGATAGTGAAGCTTCTTTAATCTTTATAATCACAGCAATTGTAGTGGGTGTTTAGTAAGTTCTCACTTAGACGAATGAATGTCCTCTCGCATTGAAGACATTCGCTGCCGGAAGAAAACAAAACAACCCAGGTCTTATGGCTTGCCCGCGAGATTTTTGAAGATGATACTTTTGAAAGATATATTTCTACAGCCACTTCTTTAACATAATTTTCGTACGTGGGTGCGTATCATAAAAGTTAATCTAAGACAGTAATCTTTTGTCTTTGATTACCGATGGGACTAGACAAACCAGGAAGGTCCATTTAACATTCTTTTGTAGATTTTCCGACAGTATTGACAGGTCTAAGTCATATATTTACCTTGCGAAGAAACAGTATTCCTAGGGATACGCTTAAAAACCTACACGACTACTCCCCTTGGTTTTAACACCAATTAAAACTCATTGAGATCGATCGTCGTGTGTTTTAAACTCATCACCTGTCTGGACTGGCAGCCAGGGAAATGATTAGTTTCCTTTTCATGAGAACTATGTTTCGCGACTATAAAGCGGCAGGCGGCTTGGGTGTAAACGGTCGTCCTGTGCAGTCTCCGAAAAAGGGAGTTAATTTATCGATGGTTGGCGAGCACGGCTTTATTTAGATTACTTCTCTTTGACCGAGTCACAAGTCACCAAGGACAGGTGCTTCTTTCACGCTTCGATCTCCTGATGAAATCATGAACGTTTTAAAACGAGATTGTTTAACTGAAGTTGGTTCTTCCATTAACAACATCTGTCGCGTAGGTTTCCTTCACTGTTTAGGGCACAATTGGGCAGCCTTTTTCTTATAAACAGTCTCATCTCTTTTAGTTCGTGGTCTCCTATACATAACTACATTGACTGGAAGGGTGTTTTACGCCGAGCCAGCAACTAACGCTATAACTCTGTAAACAGATGTCACATGCAGAGAAAGAACAGCGTGCCTGAGACGAGAGCCGAACCAGAGACAGCCAACCTTCAATGAATTGGTGACAGGCGCTAACCGTTGCGCCACCGGGGAAGGTGTGTTTGGTGGGGGAGTGGGAGGGGAAAGCAATTGGTGTTTTACGCTGACCCACCAACTAAGGCTTTATCACAAGGCAGCTAGCCCTGTAAGCAGATGCCACATGCAGAGAAAGAAGAGCGTGCCTCGTTGCTCTTTTTCTCTCTGGTCCTCTACCTGGAAAGAACTGCCACTCCGTATTCGCTTTCGCTCCCTTAAGAACTGTTTCTTAAAACATACCCTTTTCTCCTCCCATAGCGTGTGTCTGTATGCAATCAAGTATGCTTGTGCATGTATTCACAGATTATTTTATGCGTTTGCAAAAGTCGGAGCTTTATAAACAGTATTATACTACTGAAACAAAACCACAACTTAGTATATTTATTAAAAAATTGTATTTAAACTGAGCAAAGTTTCCTATATATTTGATTCTGATAAACAAAAATAATAAATTCTTTATGACTAAGTCCACACTCTCTCGCAAACATTTTCAAATTTTGACTTGACTATTTCTAAATTGAGACAATGTTCAACATACACATAAAAGGCATAAAGTTACCAGTTTTCAGAAAAAGATTAAACATTCATGTCCATCTTCTACAGACTAATATCAAATACACATCATAATTGCAACTCAGTGCATAGAAAAGTAATAAAGTCTACATATAAATCATACATTTGATCTGTCTCATTAGCTGTTGTGTCAGCCTGAGGTGACCAACTATATATGTATATATACCTACTGCTGATATTATAACTGAGCTAATTAAATAAAACAAAAAAGAAAAATATACTTCTCTCAGACCTACAACATATATAAAAATCTGTATCAAGAGTATCACATAATTTGTATATTTAGCATGCACTGCTGAGAAAAACAAAGTATTATAATTACCATGCGAAGAAATTGCATATAAAAAAAGGTATAAATCCTCTCTATCAAATAATATATGCATCCAATTATTCTGTCCTCCTTCGTGTTTCAAAAATCTAAAATTAGCAATTTATCTTCCATAATGACATTCTTCAGCAAACTGTACACATTACTGAGGAATATACATGTAACATTTATCTTTTCTGAAAGAAATTCTTAAAAGTTCTCAAAAGCTATTCCATTCCTAACACAAAAAAAGGATTTTAAGAAACTTTTAAAAGCTGTGCATTCACGATTGTTTATGCATATTTACTCCACTAAAATTTTCTCAGAATGCAAAATTAAATTCTGCAAAAGCATATTATGATGTCTGCTGATAACCAAGCTTCATCACTGCCACAAGATTCAGTCCAGACTAAAAGTCACGATGGCTCTTTAGTATAAACTGGCAGTGTCACGTATGCATAAATGCATTCTGCAAATATAAGCCTGACAATGAAAGACTAAGCTGCAGTCTTAGCTACAAAATGCAGCAATGACCTATGGTCATGATGCTTCTCCAATGTACCAGCAGTGTCACTAAAATGACGATAATGCCTCATCAGCATACATGAGACTGGATCTATAAAGACATAAATGACAACCTGAAAATTTCACGTGGGTCAGGCATTATGTCATGTACTCTGGTTCCAATTTCTGTGCAAGTGCAAATACTTTATGCAAATACTGCAGGAGCACCATAAATGTATCCTTTGGTCCCTGCTCAAACATTGATGGCAGCTACCTCCATGATTTTAGTTATCAAGAAAAGTAAATTAGAACTAAAACCTAACAATCACATTTTATCCATGGTTGGACATGATCTAAGCACCGATCTTAAAGCAGTCAGCAAATTAATGTCAGGGGCATATATATATATATATAATATTTATCATTGCATGACCGCCCACACAAACATATCCTCTCCCATGCTCCTACACACTTAAACTAATAAAATTTTCAACAACTGCTGGGAATTTCATTAAGTTTTGACCACAGCACAGCAATCCATTTCAACAGGCTATAACAAGGAAGCAATAAGATTTGCAAAAAAGATGTGACTAGCCTGAGTGGGATAATACGATTACGAGTGATAGCTGACAACGATGAAGATTCTACAGTAAACAAATAAATTTCTATCTCTTGGAGAAGTAAAAAACAGTTGATAGGCACATCTTCTGGAATGAATATGTAATGTTATGCTACAATTATCACAAAATTGTAAAGATTGTAGTTTATCAGAAAAAATACTAGTACTTTGTTATATCTCTTTACCCTACGTGGTTAGGTATGGTATGGTTATACAAAGGTTAAGGAATCAACTAATTTATCCTAGCAGCTCAAGGTAAGGGGCCACAAAAAAAATTGTGGGGTACATACCTGCCACAAGTGTATGAGTGAGCTGCCAGTAACCTGGGCGTCCACTTAAAGAAATGTACATGTCTCCTTTAAAAACTTTATATTCATGAAAGAGAAGAAAAGGAAAATGAACCACATGGAGCATCTACATGCAAATAAAATGTTAGACTTTTAGTTCTTTGACCATCGCTGACACGAGAGCTTGCAAATCTTCACTTCGTTTTTTACCAGTTTCTAGAACCTCCTCATGACTGGCCATGACCGTGGAATCATACTCAGACACAACCATGTTGGTAATGAGGCTCATACCAAACACTCTCATGCCTGCATGTCGTGCTGTTAGCACTTCAGGAACAGTGCTCATTCCTGTAGGTATCCAAAGAAAAAATGAAATAAAAAAAAAATTCACACATTAAAAACATTTATACATCACCCTGGGTACAATTCACATAAAGCATCTGCAAAATCACTATTTTTCAGCTACTAGGAAAAATACTGTTTCAAACAGCTATGCTAAGACAACTGAAAAATAAGTTCTTTAACTATTAGCAGCATTTTTGGAATATAGGTAGATAATGTTTAGGGAAAATAATTTGATTTGCTTTTTTTAATTACTGCACTTCAAAATATTCTCCCCTCAGTTCACCAAGATTTGGTCAAAATAGCATTCACAACAAAATTTCACATAAAATACAAGAGCAAAAACTTTTAAATATAAATATAAATTATTCAAAATTCAAGCCACCTAAAAATACAGCTGAAAACATTGTGTCATTCATAAAAGGAAAAGGTCATACCCAAAAAAGACAGTGTACACCTACAGATGGTCCATGCAATAGCACAAATGAGTGTTTCTAAATGTCAAGAAAATTCCAAAATCGGGAAAATAGTTTAAACCATTATAAAAATTCTCTGTCTATATATTTATATATTTAGTGTATATATATATATATACACATTGAACAATTTATATAGTATAAATATGTTGTACAAACCTGTGGCATCAGATCCCAGTTTGCGTAAAAGAAGACATTCTGAGACAGTCTCAAAGTTGGGACCTACCAGCATACTGTAAACACCTTCACGAAGGAACGATTCAAACCCCATTTTTTTTCCAAGCATTTTGGCCAGGTTTCTCAATTCAGTGTCATATGCATTTGACATTGGTGGGAACCTTACACCAAACCTGCAGATGAGCAAACTCTTCTAAGTTTATTAACAGTATGCTAACTAGATACATAGCTTTCTCTTGACATTTTTAAAAGTTTACTGATTGAATAGGTCTACAAAAGAGTAGAAAAACACATTTCTTTAAACATAACCATACAATCACATCATATATAACAATAGTATCATGAACCTTTCAGGTTGCTATGCTGACTCCTTATTTTGTTGAGATTATAACAATGAACTGTTATTCACAAACTAAACACAGAAAAAAACAAGAAAAAAACATGAAAACCAAAATGATCTCAAGTAATGCAACACGTTGTTGTCAAGAAAAAGAATATTCAACAAAATACACAACAAAAATACAGAGGCTATCCAAGCGATTAAAATGAAAAGTTGTCACCTGTCATCATTTGGGCCAATTAAAGGGTTGATTCCAGCAAAGCCTGCAATGTTAATGTGATCTTTGATGATCATGATGTCTCCAACTGCATAATCAGGGTTGATACCACCAGCAGCATTGGTCACAAACAGTATCTCTACTCCCATCAATTTCATTGTCCTGACAGGAACAGCAATCTACAAGAAAGCAAAGCTACTGAATGATATATAAATAGATATGAATTAAATCGTATTTTTGAAACAAAATGATGTGCCCAAAACTAATTTTTCATATGCTGACTTGATTTAGCTTAACTCTTTACAGTTCAGAACTTCTTGCTCAACAAACAAGTAAACATGTTTTTGCATGTGAGACTAAACTATAAAAAGCTTATATCTTATTGAAATACTATTGATATAGACTGAATGGTGGATCACAAGTATGAACACATGCACACACACACATACACACACAAAATGGACTGCATTTTTAAATATGTTTATGGTGTTGTGTGTCCATGCTTACAGGTAGAAATATTAATAATCCCAGTCTAAGATGACCAAAAAATGACAATGTCAAAAGCAAATGTAAATGCCTTGGCTGTGCATAATTCTAGAATTAATATGCTCAGAGAAAATTCTTTCTTAAGACATATATAGGCCTGTTCCCAAAGATTATGAGAAACAGAACTCATTTTGGAATTATCATGGTTTGTGTACCAAGCCTTAAACATAAACATAGCTCACATTGTGCTATTTCATACAAATCCCTGGCTAGGGAATGTCTAGGGGATTAAGTGTCGGGGATTAAATGTTGGAGATTAAATGTTGGAGATTAAATGTCAGGGATTAAATGTCTGGGGATTAAGTGTCCGGTCACCATTTCATGCAGGTATTGAATTCTCCTAAACTGCATAATGCATCTTTCCATAATCTTTTGAAAAACACACCAATCCAAAGTAGTGAATTAATAGTATTACTTTTATTTTTTCTGTTATAAATCCTTTTTTTCCTCCCTCATACAATACAATACATCTTTATTGTCTATGTCTGGTCACAACAGAGATAGAAATTTTCCTTTGTTGCTGGGAGCTCCCACAATTAACTGGAGAAAAGGATACATAATAAACTGAAAAGATTATGATCACACCTCATACAGTTACACTCATGCTTAGCCCTCTCACACCTATGACAGTTAGCAGATGCACATTCTCTTCCTCTCTTACACACACACACACACACCCACACACATTCAGGCTAGGTACATTTGTTAGTCCTGTTCAGGAGTGCTATTGCGGTTGGTAAGAATGACTTGGCAAAGGCACTCTTCCTGGCGACCACTTGCTTCCATCTACGGCCAGAGGGTAACATTTGGAAGTGGCGATGTAGTGGGTGAGAGGGGTCTGTGATGATTCTGACGGCCTTTAACCTCACAGCCTTGATGTATAAATCACCTAAAGGTCTTTGTGGAGAACCAATGATCTTGCTGGCACTCTTGACCACTCTCATCAAACAAGCTTTATCTTTGAGAGAGAGAACGCCAAACCACACTGACATATTGAATGTTAAGATGCTTTCGATTAGGCTGCGATATACTGACTCAAGGACAGGGCCGCTGACACCGAAATTCCTAAGTTGCCTCAGCAGGAACAGGCGCTGATGTGCTTTCCTGGAAACAATGCTGGTGTTTTCCTGAAAGGACAGTTTGCTGTCTAGCACTGTGCCGAGGTACCTAAAACTTTGCACCTGTTCTATTGTCTCATTATCAATAATTATAGGGAAGTGGGCAGGTTGATGTTTTCTTCTGTCAAGGACCACTTCTTTAGTTTTAGAGACATTGAGCACCAGAAAGTTTTCTTCAAACCATGAGTGTAATTTTTGAACCTGGAGGAAATAACTTGCAAGTGACTTCTCGTCCTTGAGCCGAGCAACCAATGCCATATCATCTGCAAACTTAATCAAGGATAGGGCACAATTCGAGAATTCCGTCCGGACTTCACTAGTGTAAACAGAGAACAGTATCGGGGACAAAACACACCCCTGTGGGGCTCCGGTATTTATGATCAGAGTGGTCGAGACTTTGCCTCCCATGCTGACCCGTTGTGGCCGGTCCCGGAGAAACTCCCTCATCCAGAGCACTAGGGTTGAGTTAACGTTTAGTGCTAGAAGACGTTGTAAGAGCAGGTGTGGCTGAATGGTATTAAAAGCAGATGAAAAGTCCATGAATAGGATACGCACGTATGTACCAGTGCCATCCAGATGGTTTGCTACCAGGTTGTAGAGTGTCAAACAGGCATCATCCACTCCTCTTTTCGCTTTGTATGCAAACTGGTAGGGGTCTAGTTGATCAGCAATGGCAGTGACTAATTGGTTGCAAACAACTCTCTCCATGCACTTAGCAAGAATAGGGGTCAGGGCCACTGGTCGGAAGTCATTTAGTTCTTTGGCCTGTGACTTTTTTGGCACTGGAATAATAGTTGAGGTCTTCCATAGCTTGGGGAAGAACTGACTGTTCAGGAACAGGTGGAACAAATGTGTGATCATTGGGCTCAGCTGCTGGGCGCAAGATCTGAGCACCTGTCCTTTTAGGCCATCTGGACCAGGAGCTTTAAAGGGATTAATTCGGGACAGGCAAGATGTTACGGCATTCTCGTCCACTAAGATATCACATGGTGACAGGGAAGAACAGATCAATTCACATTCTCGAGTAAAGTCTTGTATATCAAACCTGGCATAAAACTTGTTTAAGTCATTGGCAAGGTCTGCAGCCTCACATCCTACCTCCTGTTTTTTTTGTTGTGCGACCCATCATTTTGTTTAGTCCCAACCAAGCCTCACGTGCGTTCCCTTCCCTTAGTTTCGTTTCTACCTTATTCTTATATTCGATCTTCGCCAGCCTTGTCTTCTGCCGAAATTCTTTGTTCCGATCTCTTACCTGTCCCGTATCACCCTGGATAAATGCATACCTTCTTGGCAACAAGGCAAGCTTTCAGGTCTTTGGTAATCCATGGCTTATTGTTTGCAAACAGTTTGATTGTTTTCGGTTTCACAACACAATCTTCACAGAACTGGATGTAGGCTGTGACAGTTTCTGTGAGTTCATCGTAATCAGAGCAGCTTTCAAAGAACAGCTGCCAGTCTGTTGCCTCATAACAGCCCCTCAGTGCCTCGATCTTGTCATGAGACCACTGCTTGATCTCTATGGCGTTTGGTTTAGCAGTTTTCACTTTCTGTCTGTATCTTGGGATAAGATGAACCACACTGTGGTCGGATCTACCCAAAGGGGGCCTGCATCTGCTTGCATAGGCATTCGAGATAGAGCTGTAGCATTTGTCTAACACACGATTCTGTCGAGTGGGACAGCTAACATGTTGGTATAGAGAGGGTAATTCAGCACTAATATCACATTTATTGAACTTTAAGTTAAAGTAAATTAAACAAATTTAAAGCTTTCAAGAGAGCTCACCAACATTTAAATTTATAAATTAAAATATTTCCCCTGGCTGTCATGGCTAGGTAATGTTAAAGGTTGCAATGATCTCTCTAAAAGTCATCAGTTACCTTCTGTGTAGGGTAGCCTTCATAAGTGTGTGATCTCCCCTGCATTAAAACTACCGCTTTTCCTTCCAGAGTCCCAATGACAAGTTTTCCTTCATGCCCTGGGACTGAAAGAATCCATAAAGCAATTCACGTGGTAACTGAGCATCTAAATCTACTTCAACAAAAAAACTCCACTACAGGTATTTAAAAAATGGGATAGCTTGGCTGTTATTTAACTAATTCATGCTGCTTCTGACGTTATTGGATTCCCCTGAAAGCTTGTGTAGATGGTTGTAGAAATTAATGGACATTTTTTATATATTATTTATATGTACAATCTGTCTCAACTTTTCAGAAACCCTGAAAGTTTTAACACTCAAAGAACAAGCTTCTTATTATGTCAACCAAATGTTTTGACACCCTGACCATATATAGAACTAAAAACAAAGTAAGAAATACAACATATGGTGTACTAGTTCGTGGTAAACACAAATCTCATCCATTAAAAATCAGACTCTCATGAGAAAACAAACATCTGTTAGCATCTGTTTGCACTGGTACAGCAATAAGACTGTTTATTCCAAAGATAAAACTTTACCTAGTGACTCACAAGATAATCAAATACATTTTGATCAAAATAAAAGCGATTTGGATCAGTTAACAGGCATAAGCGTATGCCCAAGTGCACATATACTGACACACACATTCTCTATCCTGGATGTTCTCATCTGTAAATATCAGTACCATATTAAGTTCGGGTAAACGTTATGCTATGCCTATATGTAGAAACAAAAGGCACCTTAAATTGTTTGTGCCATCTGCAGTCCAGCTGCTAAATCACAGATGAATCATCTGTGGTGTGTGTGTGTGTGATGGTGTGTGTGAGAGACGCTGCATGTGTGTATTTAAAAAGTCTAGATGTAAGTTTCCTTTTTATCCTTTAGATTGTGTCACTTGCTCATATGTTTCCACTTGCTAAAATTTTTCACTTGCTCATGTTTCTCACACTTGCTTTTTTTTTTTTTTAACTTGCTCATACTTTGCACCTTACAACTTATTTTGTAACTAGAACTTCATATATAGTAACTGAGCACCTTTAACATGTTAAATTGCCCACTGGGACTAATAAAGTTGGTCATTGTCATTGTTAATAAGCCTCAGTGCAACAAAATATGGCATCAAGAAGTTATGTTATTAAAAGCCCTCTTTTCAATATCACTAACCTGTGCTAATGGGAAAGACTGGTATATCTTTGTAAGGAATGACTAAACGATCTTCTACCAGTTCTCCCAGATGGCCCAGTCCAGAACCACAAATGATGCCTATTTTTGGTCGATACTTAGTTTTTGACAGAATTGAATCTGCTGCTTTTTTCAATTCATCATATGTGCAGTGGTTCCTGAAACATGATTTCAGTACATTCGAAAATAAATATAAAAAAAGTGTAAGGATATAATTTATATTTTTCATTTGGATGAAGGTGGTAAAATTATGCTAAATCTATCATTTGTTTTTAAATCACTAATAAGCACCAAAAATATAATGAAAACAGTTTTCCTATTTCATATAACACCACTGCTCAGCTAGATCATAAGGAAGCTATATCATATTTGAAAAAATAATTAACATATTCTTCAACATATACATTAAACTATAGCTCCTGTGTCTGTTTGCTGACTGTAAACATTTCTTTGCTCCCTTAAATGTAGAATGTTTTAGGCTTTGATGTGCATATTTCGAGCTTAAGAAGAGAAGCAACTAATATGTTCATTTAAATAACAGCTTGAATAAGAATCCAATGAAATGCATATTCAGCAGCTGCAGCAACAGAGCAGTACTGCTTACTCCAGAAAATCTCGGTAAGCAGGTCATGCTATCTGAGCCCTGGATCTCTTTGCAATGATTCACTTTTAATTGTAACAGTACAAATAATCCACTACTAATTGTGCTATTTCTTGTCTGCCTGTAATCAGACCAGTTGCAAATACACCAAAAAAGTCTGCGTAAGAATTAAAAACCGGTCATCATCGAACTTAAAGACTTTAATTCAAAACTTTGGTAGTTTGCAAGCAACTGGTAGTACACCAAATTAACACTATACGTGAAACAGAAACACCAAGAAATATAAATATTGAGATAAATATCAAAACGCTCATCATAATACACAAAACTAGTTTAGAACACGACAGCATATTTTTGTTCTGTAAACAACACTTAACCTACTTCTACTCTTTTGCTGTACGTAGGACAAGTGAGAAAACCCATTTGTAGATTCGACTCATCACAAAAAAAAGGTGGTTGTCTTGCTGAGAGAAATATATACCAGGCATGATCTTATGTGAATGCTTAATACTCACAGTGTGTACTCAGAAGCTGCCATATTTACTTAGAGAAAATCGTTGAACGCACACTAGAGTGAAACGGGGTATTGTTCTCAATTCTTTGCGTCTGCCGGCGTCGACGACCCTCTGACAACTGGCGAAGTGCGAGCCCTGGTTCACGGAGTACTTCTGCACCTATGACGTCACTCGAAACGGCTGCACCAATAGAGAAACCCGGGAATGATTAGATAGATAACATCTTCGTTTTATGACAGTCTAAATAAAACCGTCTAAATTTAGGAATATCTTTAGCTATAGGTTAATCGATATTGATAACACGCATACAAATAAAGAAAGATGGAATTCGTGAGTGCTGTTTAAGGGGAAAGAACGCAAGACCAAGGGTTAGAGACTCGGTTGTTGTTCTTGGTGTGTAATGTGGAAACTGAGTGAACATCGACTTCTTTATTTAAAAAAAAAAAAAAAACACTTCAAGCATGCCGTTCATCTCGATACTGATCTATTACTACATAGTGTTAATGCAAGGCTTTGCAAACCCTTCAATCCAACTAGATCTGCATAAGGGAGTGGGGGCAGCCTTCACCTCTATATACTATATTATCTTTTTGTTCCGTCCCCCCACACAACCGGCCAGATTAATTCTTGAGATGTGATTCTTCACAGTGTACAAAACAGCCCGAGAGAGAGAAAAAGAAATGATAAAGGACAAATCTTTATTTACGAGGGTACCGCAATAAGAAAAAATTATGCTTTTTTTACATCTAGCCCTCGATCTAAAGAAAAGAAAAAGAAAAACTGATTTATTGCAAAACAAAGGCGCATGAATCAAAGAAGACGCGGGATTGGTTGGACCACTGACTTGCAAGCCTTGAATATGATTATTATAATTAAAAAGTTTATCTTATTCTGAATAGTACGCAATTTCTTGTGATTGTGATAACCGGGTGAGTTATTTTTCAATGAGTTTTGTTTCTTGTTAAGTGATGCTTTGTCGTTTAACACTAAAAGCAGTATATCTTGTGACGCCACAGTGTACGCGAGTGTGTGTGCATAGCTGCTCTCACTTACCACTTCCTTTTCATTCGTAATGTGCGAGTGTGAGGGTCGTTAACATGCAATTGCAGTTTCCTCCCGCGCCCACATAGTCGAGCGTGTTCCTACGCCACTGAAAGTTATAAATACCTTTGGTCGTGAAGTGATTTTTTTTTTCCAACATGTATGTCATGTTTTCAGAGATAGCAGTTGCGCTAAAGAGATCTTACTGGCATTTTAAGGACGTTAAATTATTTTCTCTTTATGAAAATATGTGCTAATTCTGTTCACCGTTCTTTTCTTCTTTTTTTTTTCAAACTTCTGGACCCACAAACATTACCCATGCTAACACAGGGGCTTATTTCTGAGAAGTAGGAGTGGATTTAAAGATCATATTTTGTGTTAAAATGATTTTATGGTCGATGAGTGTCTACGTTTCATTTATGATTTATGAAGAGAGCAAGATATCCCCAGTTATATTATCTTCGTTATAAACTGACTTCAGTATCTTGGAATGTGAATCAGAAGTAAAGTATATAATATGTTGCTGAATATATGTATGTTTGTGAAAGTGAGGGTGTATAATGATTAATGGATATTAAATTGTTCTGAAGTGTGTTAAAGCGAAGGTTTACTGACGACTAGCATCGAATGAAACTGCGTGGAAGTATCACAGAGAAAGCAGATGTAAGTAACGATTTTTTTATCATATATATATCGTCTTTCCCTTTGCGCACTTATATGAATGATATCAAGCGTAATGGTTCACAATGCACTTACATTCAGTTTCAGCACAGCATTTCGTGCCTTGACCCACGTTGTCTACACTTTGCTATCAGCCTTCGTGTAAGGCTGATAACAATCTGGCTTGTCCTTTTGCCTGAACAACACTTTATGTTTTTATGTGTAAGGACTATCGTGACATGAAAGAGAAGTATAGGCTTTTAAAATGATGTTTAGTATTTCCTATCCTTTCTGTAGTTCAAATGGCTAAAAATAATAGGAAGGCACGAGGTAATAATATACATCTTAAAAACGTTTGAGGTGCATAATTCAACTTATAGAATTATTCAGATGATTGTTGTTGTTGTTGTCCCTACATTCGCGTACACATTCATATTTTTGATGTTGCATTTGTTGATTTGATTACTATTTCTGCTTAACTATATATGCCTGTATGTGTAGCTTTATTTGGGTGTAAATATAGCTGTTCATAGTTTTATTTGATTCATAGCTTATCCCGCCCTCTGAAATAACGGATGACTTGCTGAAGATAGTCAAATCAAAATCCTCTTTTAGAATGTTGTACAGGGCATAATTTTTATTCAATAGAATATAAACACCAATTGTAATATTCTGCTGTTTATTTTGTAAGCTTTACAAATACCTAGAAATGTGTTATGCATGATCATTATTAAAAGGGTATATATCAGTATATGTACAACTCTGTGTAAGAAGATTTCTGTGTTTCTTATACATCCCCATTTGATGCAATTTCAATTCTTATATCTAATTTACTCTCTTCACATTGTTCATCCACTCTTCAAGAGGCAAGACCAAAGTACACTCAAAACTTAGGCTTTTAATTCAAAATGTGTTGAAATCTCTGGGCATTTAAAACTGAAAGACAATGAATTTTACATATTAAGTGGTATACAGAATGCAAAACTGTGTACATAGAGAAATTATAGATTCCAATGTAAATGGTAATATCAGAAGAAAATAAAAATTATTTGCATTATTACATTATTACTCACGTGTTTTTATAAGAAGCTGTTTTCTTCGACGCATATATCACTTTTTATCCTGCTTATGCTAAAAACAGTTTTATGTGGTACAGACCATGGACCTTCATTGAATGAAGGTCCGTGGTACAGACATTTCAATTATCAGACAAGTCATCATGTCCACATAGAATAAGGTAAAATCTTGAAACAAGAGATCATTTGACACTAATGTAAACTGTACAGATCCTCTTTTGCACTGTTCCAAAAGTGTGTGTGTGTGTGTGTGTGTTGGGGATATGGAGATGCACACCCTGCTAAAAAGCGTAAAATTAGCGCGCTGTTTCTTTGTGGGAAACAGACACTCTATCTACAAAACATTCGCAAACTATCGTTAACAGGTCATAGTTAACACTACACTCACATCTAATTGGGGGTTGCCTATCTTCCTACCTGCCATTGCTGTCTTGTTATCTGGCTCAACCAGAATTTGTGCATTGTAAAAACGAAGGTTTACCTCAACTAGCATGTCCTATTTCAAGGCAAGAAATATGTTTACTCAGAGGAGTACTTATAAGGTAATCGGTTCTCGAGTGAATTTTAAATGGTTGAACATTGTCGAGCACACAGATTTGGGATTTTTGCTTTAGCGGCTGGTGTTTTTTGTTTTTGTTTTTGTTTTTTTTTGGAGGGGGAGGGGTGGCCGTTGGAATGAGCTATTAACGCTAGGAAGTAGAAGAGGTAGACTGTGACAGTACATTCCAGCCAGGCAGGGTCAACTTCAGCTTTAATCCTTTGCAATCTATTGTAACCTGAGCTTTGCTGCATCTGTGCTAAACTAAGCGCAAACAGAAGGAAAATATTCTTTAAAAAACTACAGGTACAGCTCTTTGCCTATGAGGCCTCTAAATCTTCAAAAAATTATTTTTTTGTGCTGTATTTAAATTTTTAAATTTATTTCTTTTATTCATTAAAACAGATGGAAAACAGTACGGTCAACTATTTAAAGCTTCCGAAAAACACGTTATTGGCTTGTTTAGCTGAGAGAACAGTTTTCACTGCAACTGACAGCTTCCATCACAAGGACCAAAGCATCTTTAATTATTCAACAAACATTGTTGGGCAAGAAGTCCACAGCAACAACATTAGATCTGAAAAAAACTTTGATTATTTATCAAACCACGAAATGTAAAGATAGTGAATCAGCACAAAGTGATGTGGCCACCTCTGCAAACATCGCCGTTGTAAGCAGCTCTGCAGACTGATTATTTAGTATTACATATGAACTAAATAGGCAGAGGGCACAATGCACAGTGTAATCAAATGTTCTGACAATTCTTTACAACGTCAAGGTCTGGTGAGCCACACTACATGACCTCTACTCTCAGACTCGATCGAGGGGCTTAAAGACTCTGAGTGCCATAGGTTCTTCAAAAACACTTTTAACTCTTGAAAGGACTCTTTAACTTCCTCCTTCTCTCTTGGTCAATTAGTAATGAAGACTCAAACTATTAGTCTTGACTTTGTCTAATCACTAAAGGAAAGTTTAGTAGAAGCGTCCTACCAGCAAAATAACAGTTTCTGCTTTAATTTTTTTTCTTTTGTTTTTGTCTTTGTTTTTTTTTATTATGAATACATACATCTTTATGAGGCTTAAATCACTCTAC
Organism: Marisa cornuarietis; assembly: GCA_004794655.1. Classification (NCBI taxonomy): domain Eukaryota; kingdom Metazoa; phylum Mollusca; class Gastropoda; order Architaenioglossa; family Ampullariidae; genus Marisa; species Marisa cornuarietis. Next base: position 11,602,461 of record SMMW01000003.1, on the reverse strand, counting down.
TTTTAAACATACACAAACCAAGCGAAGTTTGTTTAATAATGTGATGATTTCTAAGTCTTGAAGACAGGAGATGAGACTGTGAGTCCAGCAACACTACAAGCCAAAACATAAATTATGTAACTCCTGATTCGCACGGTAATGTTTCATTTTCTTACATTTTATTTACCAACACGTATATGAAGACTAAACACTAACTCGTGAATTACCTAAACGAAACTAGCATGGTAGACATAGCTGCTGTGAGAATAAGAGGCACGGAAATGAAGTTTGCGCATGCGTCGCATTCGACTGCTTCCTGCTCCGTCTCGACTGGCCGCACGGGATGTTTGCTGAAGACAGGGGCGAGGTCGCTGGAAAAGAAAGGAATGGTAACAGTTTCTGGACGACGCTCGGGGTCGTTGTAGCGGTTGTCGAAGATGGCGAGGTAAGGTCCCTTGTTGCGGTATTCATCAGCGTTCGTGGTGTACCACAGTGGACCGGAGTTTGCCTGAATACAAAAAAAAAAGGAAACAGAGGTTCATCTCATGATGGTGGGTAAGGGGAGAGGGCTGCTGTGCTAGCCGGTAATCGGTTGGTTCAGATGGAAATAGTGACTGCTTCACAGGCGGGGAGTGCCACACAAAGCACTCGTTTTTAGCGCATGTATGTTGAGTGAAGAAAATCTAACAATCTCATCAAAACTTTTTTTCAATTGGACTGGGCCTAAAGCATACGAAATTCCGCGTTTCCTACTGCAAAATCTTGATTTTGTCTTTGTTATTCCTTAATTAGTCTAGCGGTAATTATCTTATAGTAGGCATCTGGTTAAAGTATTAAAAACTTGATGTAATATAATCAAACTTCAACTCAGAAACAACATGCTGCCTATCTGTACGTAGCATCTAATGACTTCTTGAGTTATTTCAAAAGATTGAAACTTTGCTTCTAAGGGATTCAATTCTGCCACTCTTTACGACTCTTGGGAGAAAACAGTTCGTAACTACTGCATAAAGTTTCGGAAATAAATAAATCGCAGATAATAAAACTAAACTCAATAGTGAACGCTCAATCAAGTTCACGGCAATACTTTCATAACTTTATATCATTTTATGCCTCGCTAAACTAACGTTCTACTCCTTTCTCCTTTCGATAAATACCTGAATGATAAAGGTATCGTTTCGTGAGCTTGGGATCAGGATGTAACGCCCAAGCTCCCCATACTCCAGGTAAAGTTCACTGCCATTGCGTCTGATAAAGACATCACCATACCCGTAATGACGGTATGTGCCCTCGTACTCCTCCAATGGACGAATCTTTGGAAAAGAAGAGAAAAATGCCGACTGTTTCAGACTATGTTTGTCTATTATTAAAGATTATTAAGAGTAATAAGTCACCGAAGCCAAACTGCACACGCTCGTGCACACACACACACACACATGCGCGCCAGCTGCTATCGAAAGAAACAAATGTTTGTCCACGCAGTTGCGTATCTGTAAACCTTTTTGAAAGATCTACTAGAGAGCGATTTGTTTTTATCAAAACTGGGTGAAGCTAATCACAAAATATTTATTGATGGTGGTTAAAAGCTAGGTCAGTCCACATGCTGGGGAAGCGGATTGCCGAGCTGGCGTCCAAACAAAGAGTGCGCTGGTTCAATACCCGATTAGCGCAGCAAACTTCCCCGAGTCGTTCCAGCTGGCGGGAATGGGTATCTGACGCTGTAGAGGGTTGGAGAAGGTAAGGGACCGAGAGAGATGAGATGGGCACCGCCCTCACATACAGCTGACCCCAAGAAAAGTTAGGTCTCTAACACCTCACCCCCCCCCCAACGACCTGAAAAGGTTAAGGGATGACCTTTACCGTTTTACCTTACCACATGCTGGTGCTAAGGAAGAGGTGTCATAGTATGCTAGCCCATATGAATTTAGTGAAAGGGGTGGGATTTTGATGGGTATATGTGTCCCTCACTTAGAAAACCCAATGAGGGCCTACGATGGGCCTCGCCGCGTAACGGTCTATTTTTAGGTATAGTCGACACGGTGCCCACGAACATTTGTAGGCTGCATACCATTCCCCCAAAATCGATCCCCTTTATTGTGGAGAAACAAGCTACAAACACGACCATGCATAAAAAAAAGAAGTAAACAACACAGACGTGAGGACTGTTCTTGGATATGTTTATGTACAAGGCTACAGCCTTGAACTCCTGAGACCACTTCTTAGTTACTCAGGTATCTGTGGACAAGCTTGACGTCATGGGTTTAACTCACTGGCTCGCCCATTCTGGAAATGTGGCTCTGGCGGGGCTCGCTCCGCCTGGTCACGTCCGTCATCGTATCCATGACGGTGCAGACGGAATTCGGGTCCACCCACGGGTTTCCCTGTAGAAGCATGTCGATGGCAAAAGTGTTGATTAGAGTCTTGGCGGCATAGGCCCGCGCCCCGCCGTCACCTGTGAACGCTGTGAACACGCCTACGTTACGGTCGGGAAGAAGTGTGGTCAAGGATTCGTATCCTGGCAGAGAACCTTCTTGCGACACGAACGCATACCCTGAAGAAAAGAAAGGTAGTATGGTATTTGTGCAAAAATAGATTAAAACCCATCTGAGTTATATTAAGAATGGTGTTCATTTCTTTCTTCTTTGAGTAAACTATACGATACTTCTTTATTTCCTTTTCTTTTATTTTAGAAAATAAGATGGATGTTGTGTAGAAATGAAATGCAGAAACGATCACATAGTTAAGAAACAAAATCTGTGTTTTAATTGCAACGTTGCTTACATTGAAATTATGGAGTTAAGAACAATAAATTTTGCGTACGCTCCTCCCCCTCTCGCGTCTTTCGCAGTTAACACCCACTCATTCCATTCCCTCCTCGTTGGCATTCCGCTGCTTGCTTTCCCTTCGCAATTAGCACAGATGTGAAGCGAGAAAACAGAAGTGAAAATTGTGTCACAGCGATTCGAAGACTTGTAAAGCGTGACACGTATCGGAATAGTGGCGCACAAATAGTTCACCGTGACCTTTACGAACCCCGATAGTGGCCGTTGATCCAGCCCAGGCTGTTGCTTTCCCGGGTGTATGATACCTGGATGTCAGGCTGCGAGAAACCTGTCAGGCGGGTGCTGCCTTTGGGTCGAGGCTGGACGGGCTGGAAGGTGTTCTGCAGGACGTCGCGCCTCATCACCTGTAAACGACGTTCACGCATGATTTCCTCTCGTCAGGTGGTGGATGCGTCACGAGGGCCAAGGAGAACACAACACAGTGTTCTAGCTCTTTCAGTTAGGGTGCTCTTTGCCTTAACGTGTATTAAAAACTAGTGAATTAGAAGTCTTAAGAAGAAAGGGAACTTAGACACGAGAACATCCCTTCGCCCACTGGCTGTCATCAATGCAGTGCGAATTGACTGTCTTGGGTTCAGATCTCGTCTCGGGCACTCTTTCTCTGAATGTGGCATCTGTTTACAAGGCTAGCTGTTTTTCCGTGATATAGCCTTAGTTGCTGGCTCGGCGTAAAATACCAGTTCATCATCCTCTGCCCCGCCCCCTAGAAAGTTTGCTGGACTGTATGCTGAAATTTGACCTCTTAAGCTCTCTTTAATGCTATTAAGGTTGCACTTAGAATTAAATCTATTACCTGTGTGTCATCTTTCTTCCCTCCGCTGAGGATGAACTGCATCCACCGGGTCATGTCACTGGCCGAGGCACAGACTGATGAGGCAGCAGCCAAGATTTCCTGTCCTCTACGATTGGGGAAAGAAAACAAGAAATAAATTCTACTTGGTTTAGTTCGGAAAACTAAGGAGGACAACGAATTGAGCGCTTCCTTTAGACCCTCCAAGTACAAATGCGGCACCGATGAAAATTTATTGCCCTAATCCGAACCAATCGGCGGTTAGTATAGCAGCCTCCACTTTTTTTGTTTCCTATAAAAACCCTCATCACCAAACAAGCTCAATAAAATTCTACGTACACGGTCGCAAAGTGTTAGAGTGCAAAATGCTCAGCTTTAAATTCAGTGAAGGAGCTGAACTCTGTGACCTTTAAAAAAAAAAAATTTGTGCAGCTCGTTTGCGATGCTTTAGTGCTCGGTAATGAGAAACCAAATCTGCAATACGACTTTATTTATTCCAATGGGCAGTTACTCAGCTAGCACAATTATAGTAATTATAGCTAATTGCACTGTCATCCTACAATCCTACTCATCCCATAGATCCACATGAACCAGACCCACAAACAGTCACAGTTCACACACACACACAAGCACACGCACGCGCGCACAGGAGCAATCTGCCTTAGGTGAAACAAGGATACCCTCCTCCTGATAGTCCTGCACTTATTCACACAGAATCGACTACTCAAAGGGAGCAGGCGAAATTTCCCTGACAGAACGTGCCCTCCCGATTTTCTCTCACGAGACACACACACACGCACATACACACGCACGCACGCTCGTAGACACACCCGTTCGTAGTGTTGTAATGTTTAATTACGAGAAACCGACTGCCGATTTTAAAAAAAAAAACTTACTTGTATGCATCCATAGGCACTGGTACGGGTTTACCATTGAGGCTATGCACGGGCGATGCCAGCTTACTGTTTTCTCGAGCATCCATGTGCACAAAGGCCACGTTCTCCATGCCCAGACGGTTAAAGATGTGCTGGCGCAGAAGTCTGTACCACGTGTTCCCACCCAGTGCTCGAGCAGCCTCCTCCGCCAAAGAAAATAGTATCTCATTGAAAACGTACGACTCACGAAAGCTGACGACTTCCGGGGCAAAACGAAGGTTCCTGAAGAAAAAGAAGAAAATGAAAGGAAAGGAAAGGAAAAGAAATTTAACTGCTCTCTAGGTCGATGTAACAGATTTTCCCTTTTCCCGTAATTTCCTTAATCTCTGCAAAATAGTTATTAGAAAATTTTATACAACACTATTCTTTGTAGACTGATTGACGTCTCGTGATTTGGTTCTTAAAGAATAAGTCTGAAACAGATAACTAGCAGAATAATCACACGTATGGCAAGGAAAGAAAGCGTGGAATCGAGGACAAAAGAAAGAAAGAGGAGGTAGCGGTTGAAAGGGTACACAGAAAGTACAGACCGCAAAATGTACCACTGCAAATCTTTGCGTCAACTTTTTGACATCTTTCCAAATCCGATTATTTTTCATTTGCGCCTGATGGTAACTTAATAGATTACACAAACGATCGCTTTCAAAGTCAAAGACAGAAGTGCCAGAGTTAGTCAGGCACTAGGATGGACAGCACTGCCAGATCTCTGGCAGTAAATCGTAAAGTTACTCACTGCTCCATGAGCCGGTACCGGTTGACGCCAACAGCTGTCGCTACGATGTCCATGTTACTTAGTCCAGTGCGCATGCCCAAAATGTCCTTCAGGTTGACTAGGTCAGCTCGGTAGCGCCCAGGGAGATGTATGCGAGATCCGATGACGTCTCTCAGCGGGGTTTCAAATGTTTTACTGTTAAAAATGAATGAACGTAAGCAAGAAAAAAAATATTATAAAAAAATAATCTGAATAGAAAACGGGATTATTAAACGTGCTTGTGCTGTACTGTTTTGAATCTGCAGTGACAGTTCCTTGCAGGTCACCTCGTGTCCAATGATTTTCGCCTTAGTCAATGATGTCTGACATGTACTGATGTCGGGTCATTTTGTGTTGAATGCTTTTACCCCAGTCAATGGAGTCTGAGACTTTCTGGAGCTCAGTCATAAATTGAATGTTTTTACTTCAGTCAAGGAAACTTGAAAAATACTGATGATAGGGGCAAAACCCTAGTGGATGGCAGTTCACATTACTCGTGAAAAATAAAACCAGCAGCTTGAAACAAAGAAATTCTTTGTGTAGGGAGATAGAACTTGTTTTTTAAATTGTGAAACAAATTCCTAATGTGTAGGAACAGCTTCTGCATTCCTTTTATTTTCTGACATGAGAGTTCCCTAGAGCAAAGGGTATCCCCTTTGCTGAGAGCTTCAAATCCCGTTGCTCTGCCCGCTTGCTCTGTTGACCTTTTCCCCGAACTTTTGGCTGACACGCCACATGAATTGCACGTGCGGTTCGGCGCGAATGTTTCTCTTGCGGACCGTTGAATGCACCAACCAGCCAGCTTGAGATCTGACACTTCGGCTGAAACAGACACTGTAATTTGAAGAATAGGCCATGTGTATAGACTATAAGATCTCTGGATAGACCTACTGCAGGAAAGGAATTCCGTCTGAAAACCGGCTGTCTACAAGACGGACATACTTAATTTGTATAATGACATTTAAGAGCTGCGCTACAATTAAACAATTAACTATTAAATATCTATAACTGCAAATTAAATTGATTTCAGTGATGTCTTTTCGTTGTTTTCAAAATACCAACTTGCTAGATGGGTCGAAATGGCTTTTTGACCTCCCCTTGACCTCCTCACCCCTTGTGGAGCTATTAACGCCCCAAGCATGGACGAACATGCTACAGGTACCGAGTATTTAAAATTTATAGTCTTATAGTTCGCATTATGCCTGTTAATTAGTGATAAAACATTTTCCCCATTGCTCTGTGTTCCTGTAAGTGAAAGCAAGTGCACCTGTCAAATGTAAGTGTGGACGACTTCACAGCAAGATGAACGAGTAGGAGTATGGACACGAAGCTGAACAGGTTCTGCGAGTCCATTAAAGCTGCATCAACGGCTTGATGCCATTTTAAAGTAAAGCCTGCATCAGCCGGCAGAAAACGTGTCAGTAACTGATTCTAGACATACTCAAAGACTGTGGCCTCGTAGTCCACGCCCTCAACAACGGAAGACAAATCAAATTAGTAAAACTCATCCATTTCTGTTTTCAATCGAAGACCAAGAGTTTTTTTTTTTCGCTATCACACGTCAAAAAAAAAAGAGAATGTGTGCTTTATGTGTGTGTGTGTGAGAGAGAGAGAACATCAGATAGGAGTAGAGTGGCATCAACGTTATTAAGGAAACAAGACGCCTGCCCTTGATTTATTCAGGACTATGACTTGCCTTCGCTTCATGAATATCGCCCCAATTCTACATATTCCCTCCTCCCCCGCCTCCACCTTTCGCACCACTGTGCATATCTTAAGTTTTTTCTGCAGCCTGTTTTTTCTATTTGAAGACTTGTTTTCGTACATTGTCTCCTTTCTTCATCATAATCTGTTAGCAGGTTCTACCGTGGCCAGGTTACTGATGTTTATTCAGAAGGAACGTCTACAACATTCCTGGGGCATTGTTGATGTTTTGTTGATATTTTTCTGCTTAATTTTGTGACAAGATCTTCGCTCACAGCGACTTTATTCGTTAAACTTCATCTGCTGGCCTTTACGTCCGATTCAGCAAATCTCTACACTGCCTTCCACACGGCTAAGGATGCTGTTTTGTTGTCTACGATTTGGCCAACAGCCACTTGTTGCGCGCCTGCACTTGTGTGGTGTGGCAGTTGTTGGGGGTTGTTTGCGTGGAACGATGTGTGTGTGTGCGCCCACGCGCGAGCGTGTGTGCGTGTGATTTTTGTGTTTAAGTATGACTGTGTTTACGTGTTTGTGAATGCGTGTTTCGGTGAAGAACCGCAATTGTCCATTACTTCCTAGCAGGTCGGGTAAATTCAATTAGGTTTACCATACGCATACTCAGTCTGTAATGATTTTAGATTGTGAACCAGCAGGCTTGCTTATAAGGGAAATGCACTGTTAAATAATTATTGTGAATAAAAAGAGCACTTTTCTGCCTGCATTATGACAGATGCAACACAATCGCAGCTATTACATGCAGCTACCACCGATTGTGAACTAATCACAAAGATTGTGTTATGCACAACGAAACTGTGCTTCGAAGCACACATTATGTCAAAGCATTTGATAATATTTATCTCTCTTCATCTCTTTGCTGACTTTTTCCTCCCATCTTGCTCCGCCACTAGAAAGCTGCATGGCGATGAGCCAACAATATCATACCTTGCTGTACGATCACACGATTTGCAAACTTGGCTGTTGTGCTTAAGAGACACAGCCCCCCCCTTACTTTTACAACCCTGAGTTCATAACAACAGCAACAACAACATTAACATCATACAAAACATCTTCAACAACGTCATCAAAACAATAACAAAAAAAAACAGAGAAATAATGAAAGAAAACTGATGTAGTGAACGGTGCTCCCCATGACTTAAGAAAGAACGTAACAAGAGAGCGAGAGAAACTTAACAGGAGGAGAGAGGGGGTTGGAGAAAGGAGCAACCAAACTAGTGACTGGCAGACATCAAGCCACCATGCCGTCCTAGTTTCCGTCCACGACTATTGTTCCAGACCGGTGTAGTGCTAACGGTTTCCTTCCTAGGGAGTCAGCAAGGTCAGACTGACAAATGCAGGCGACCGTGTGGTCTGATTGTGAATAGCTTTCAGCGTAGTATCCTAATTCTTACAACCAGCCACGAGAGAAAAGGTTTTAAACGTAAAAAAAAATAAATAAGACGCCTTATTGCAAGTGGTCTGGTTTTCTTTCAGCTTTTGACTCACAGGGTGTGAACTACACGATAAACAAAAGCTCTTTATGGCAGCTGTGTCTGAACCGAGATATGCAAGATAGTGGAACTTACGGGGAGAGAAAGAAGTGTCTCACATGAGAAATGTCACATGACATTTCATGATTTAGAAGCAGCAACAGCAACACCACCAGCACCAGCAGTATCAGATTGGTCAAAAAAGACTGTAAGATATCGAATGCTGACTGAATGAAGTGGGTGAGAGAAAACGTGTTGAAACACTATGATTTTTCCTGCTGGATTTGCACAGAAGTACGCGTAATCTAATTTGTATTTTTCTGCTACATCATTAGCCTAGAACACATAAGAAAACTTGTGAACAGCTTCGTCAATTTCAGATTCATCGCCGAAGTTTTTCTCTTTTTAAAACGATTCACTTCTGAGGATAAAAATTGCCAAGCGTGATAACGGTGAATCATTAATGTTTTCTAATGTTTGAATTTACCGGTTCAGTCCAGTCAGTGAAAACAGTCTGGTTTCCGGACACTGGGGGAAAAAAAACTTCAACCCCCCCCCCCAGAAGTAAACAGCATGAGAGGGATACCAGATGCATGCTGTGTGTCGGAAACAAATGCAGCTCGTTCATAATAAGTAGTGGCAGTTATAAACAACCTGGTGTATCACGTGAGCCGAATTTATCATTCGAGGCTGTGTTCGGAAAAGTTGAAGACGAAGACGATGACATCTCTGCTCCAACCAGTAAGCTAGCCGCCTCCGCCTTCGGTTACTTTTTGACAATGAGCCATTGACTTTTTTTTAAATACGCATGTTCGGTACACGCACGCACGCACGCACATGCAAGTATTCGAAATAAAATTTAAACGCAGAGTGCTTACGGCCTTAGTAAGATCGCTCATTTGGACACGACAGGTACAGGTGTGTATATTGCTGTATTCTGGCAAAGGAATCACAGCTGAAACAAGTCGCTTTATGACGCCAGCTTGTGCAATACGATGGGGAGGTGTCAGAGGAAGGCAGCGGGGTGGGGGTGGGGTTGCAAACAGCTCAGTAAATCGAAGGTGAAAACACAAGGGGTCGTGAGATTCCCTGCAACCAGCGCCTGCTCTGCACACGCGTGGCCTTTCATCGCACCGTCCTCAGGTTCACAGAATCCTTCCTCCCCCTCACTTCCCAACCACTACCTAAGGCCCCCTGTCAATGACGTCATACGCCTTCGCGGTACCACGTGGAGGTGAGTTGGACGGGAACACCGCCCCGGCACCGCCCAGTACATCCGCGGATCTCCAGGATCCTTGCGATCCTTTCTGTAGCTGAGTCATGTCATTCCGCAGTTGTGCTGTCGCTGCAGCTTTAGTGTAAAGTGGGTGACTGCGAAAATTAAAAGCCGAACCCTTCTGCGAAAATTAAAAGCCGAACCCTTTGAGTATAACTGGGTAGGAGAACCTTGTTGAACGGTGTTAAGTATGGTGCATTTCATTGACCCTCTGCTGCAAGTTCACAAAGCTTGAGCACTTCATTTTTTCGGCTTTTTCTTTTTGTTGTTTGTTTGCTTGCTTGCTTTTGGTGGATAATTAAAGAGGTAATAACCATGAGGTGCTGTAGGCTTCACCATTTCCGTCATGACTAGAATGTGGAGAAGTTTTGAGAGCTGATAAATTTCTCGCGAGAAGTATGGAAAAGTAAGAAAGAAATGTTCTGATATCAAATGAAATTAAATCTGTCCATCTTAGGCGCAGTCTAACGTGTGAGTATTTGCACTCTTTCCATAGAGATCAGATGCTGGCCAGACACCGATGTGGAGCCGCATTTGTTGTATAACGCAGCACCAGCTCTGAAGTGACGCGTAGTTCGATGAATGCCATGGTTTGGCAGCGATTCTCTTTTTTTCCATGTTTCCGTCTCGATACGACAAGCGCTATAAACCATCTAGGGCCCTCCTTACATGACCTAGGTCACTTCCGGAGCAAAGGGCACGGCGACTCACGAAGCAAAGTTCACTCCATGAAGTCAACATAAAAAACTAAATATATAAATAAAAAATCATCAAACAGCTCTTCAGAAAAAAGATCTTTTCTATCTATATGAAAAAATAGTGTAGAGAAAAGTCTTAGCGTATCAAAGAGCGTATCAAACGTATCAAACATGCAAGTTTAAAAAAAGAGAGGTGTATAGGATTAGGTCAAAGGTGACAGGCCACCAGAATGGACTATAGAAGAATGTGGAAAGAAGAAGCAACGAAGCTGACTTACTTTTCATTTCTAGATAACAAGTCTGCTAGCAGAACCGATGTGAAGGCTTGCGTAGACGAGCCCAAGCAGAAAACCGTGTCCTTGGAGGTGGGGGTTCTGGTGGTGGGGCTGGCCGTGCCATAGCCCTTCTCGTACACTACGCTGTCGTCTGAGACCAGCGACAGACTCAGCGCCGGGATTCTCGCGCATCGCATCACCTCCATCGCGAACCGGTCCAGCTGGGCGCTCTCGGCTGGGGTGAAGGAGCGGGGCTGGGCCCCGAGGACGCAGACCACCGTCATGGCCACCAGCAGATGAGTGACCGTGGCCGCGCCTTTTGCTCCAGAAGTTGCCAACGTCATGGTCGTGGTGCTGAGGAGGCTATGCAGGCCGTTGCTGAAACAAAAACAAAGCAAAAAAAAAAAAAAAAAAGGTTCGCCGCCTTGGACTTAAAACTTGTTTTCAATCGTGGAAGTCACAAGGAAAATGGGAAGCAAATTGTGTAGACATGTTAGAAGAAATAGAGAAAAAAAAATTGTAAGAAAGGAAGAAAGAAAGCAAAATGCTTTACTGCACAAATTTCGTTTTACTGCGGTCCCAGTTGTTATCTAAGGGGAAATGGCAAAAAGCTTTGTGCACCGCATAGACACCGTTTGATGTCCAATTACCTGTGTACACGTTCAAAAAGACGCAATTACGCTTAACTGCACCAAGGAAGCGCTGGTGGTGTCTGTGCCTTCGTCAGGCCTCGTGTGTTACTCCTGCTGTTCTGGACCACGGATGTCGTCTGCTGCTGTTGCTGCTGCTGCTGCGGTAGCGCGTTGGACGGCCCGCGCATTAAACTATTCTAGCCAATCGTTTGCCAGGCCCTGAGCCGGCGCGAAAACGCTTTGAGCCGAGTGCTGAGCCTCTGACATTTCGCCAAGTTTGCAGTCACGTGACCTGTGGGCGAAGCTCGCACATCGTATGAACAGAAAGTATCCCTTGCGTAGGAGGCGCCACCTGCCCGCAATGGAGGTACAGGAGCATGCTGTCAGATTACTTCTTAAAGAAGCTTAAAATAATCCTCGCTTTGTAAGAGATCTTCTGACTGTCGCTCGATTAAAACACTTTAAAAAAAAGTTGCCATTATTTTGACGTTAACTTTACGATGGTGCGTCCTTCGATGGCTTTCCTCGTCCCCTCCATCTACTGATGGCAGACAGGGACGTGCAGTGGCACACAGACTATAGGATATAACGTACATTGCTCGCAGTCATTCGCTCACTCATGTTTGAAAGCATACATGGATGCTCGTATTCGTTGTGAAGCAAGAATGTTGTTTAGTCCCCAGATATTTTAATGCCTGCTGCCTGTTTCTATAGTCAATGCATTTGTCTACGTGCGTGTGCGTCAGATTCTGTGCGTACATGTGACGCATTGATCTAAGCCTAGTTTAGAAACTAAATCGCAACCTTTATCACATTTGAAGATCATACGTGCATATTCAGAACGAACACTAAAAGCACTGCACCATGTTTTCATCCTATTACTTTTGGATACATTCAAAAGACAAGACACCCTCTGTTTTCCTTTGCTATGCAAGAAACAGGATCGAGGCCACACAACTTTTTTCTTGTAGTTGTGGACGACTGCCAGTGTGTGTTGTAAATACAGATTTTCCAAGGTTACAGGAAGCTGTGATAGGAGTCTGCAGAGCAGTGATGGAATAGCTAGGTATAAGCAAGCCAGCCAGATTTATTGTGGGTCAAATTCTTGAGCTGGTAGTTGTGGTCCGAGACTGGTCACCAAGATTAGGTACATTATGCTCAGCCCAAGACAGCCTCTGCACTCCTCACTCCTACATTGGAGGAGCACCTGCAGCTGCAGATTTATCTCCCTTCCCCTAAGAATTGTTTTCAATGCTCTTTTATTCCAGCAGCTGTCAGATTGCTCAACTCAACTTGAGGTTAACCTATGAATCTCTCTATCTCTCTCTCTCTGTGTGTGTGTGTGACAGAGAGAGAGAAATATGTGGGTGCGGATTGTGTGAACTGGAGGTGTGACCAACACTGTATTGTAATGGCGAATTTCCGCAATGCTGACTATAAAGTGGTCTCGTTGTGACTGTTATTAAGCAATCTTCGTATCCATGGCGAAATTATGTTGCACACAAACAGTAATATCACGTTACCGGAGAGCTAAAGAGTGTCTCCAGAAAAGATGTTTTTATTTATTTATTTATTAAGTGAAGTGTAATCAGAGATCGATTAGAACAACTCCAATTTCCGTCATAGAAGTTCAAAATGTTCAATCACCTATTTTTATTAAGTAATTATCTCTCGCTGCCTTAATTAGTCTTTGCGTTGTTTTTCACATTCTCTGCTCGCGAGTATTTTCTGTCTTCTACATTGTTCAGAATTCAGATACATAAACCTATGGTTCTCTCTTTAAAAGAGAAAATGTTAACACCAAAGGATATGCAAGAGATATAGAATTTAAGGTGTGTAATGCTTTATACTTGTTTTGTTTTTTTATTTGTGCTTTTGTCAGTTTTTTTTATTTTGTATTATTTGTTATTTTACGCATTGGACCTCACGTAAAACTAAATACAGTGACTGTTTAGTTGTCCTCCCAAATGAGATTTCCTGAAAACACATTTGATTAATTATCTAGGACACTAACCTATAAGTATATGTAAATGGACTCAATAATAATAATAATAATAATAACAACAATAATAATGGTGTTAGGGGGAAGTAAAACACAGGAAGCTGGGGAAAACGCATGACAGCTCAAAATCTAATTTTAAGCTAGGAGAACTACATTTGGCTGGGGTTAAAAGTGTAACCGTTCAAGTTTGACATTAGTTAGGGCACATAAGACCTTGTCCGGTAAATTTGATTTAGATCATAGTGGTGCATGCTCATTAGATTACTTTTGTTTCTCAAGCGTGCCCACATATTTATATCACCCCGATCTGCACCCTGTATTTAAATAGCGAGACTACGCATGAGGTTATTCACGGACATAACGGAAAATTGACAGACTTAAAAATAGCATCATCGTCGTCGTCGTCGTTGTCGTCGTCATCATCATCATCATCATCATCATCATCATCATCATCATCATCATCATCATCATCTAACTAAGATATAACTAAATAGAGCATTTACAACAGCTCGGGACAGCAAACTCCAATGACACGATAATGAATAGTATAATGGGACTAACAGCAGACACCCAATGTGGCACTGGCAATGGCAGGGAAAGACGCCAGGCAAACCACAAACATTGCACGTGTCGCCCGTATGCTGCTGGCACCCGCTGCCGATATCTTTCTCGATGGTTCCACAACACGCTACACCGGAGGTCGAGGGGCCTACAGCCCCCATGCATCACACGGAATCAGCAACGCTATGTGCTGCACACACCGCCTGGTTCCGATGATGATGGAGGGGACAACTGTATGAGACTGTATATTATAAGGTTCCCGTCTTAATTCCCTTAACTTGTGCAAGGCTCGGTACGTTCAGTTGCATAGGCAAACAGACAATCTAAAAAATTGATGTGCGTTTATGACTGGAAAAGAAGCAAATGAATTTTCATGCAAATTAGAATTAACCACAAAGACAAATTATACGCACATCAGTTTTGTTCTGGATTATTTGTTTTTGATATCTTTTATTTTGTTTTCTTGTTTTGTTTCGCTTCTGTCTTTTTTTTTCTTTAATTATCCGACTGTTCAGAATTCGTCTTTTCCGTATATATGACATGAAGATAGTCTGTACAGCAGACATAGAGCAAAAACACTGACATAACTGAAGGCTTGAGCAAAATCAGACCCGCGATCGTCTGTGTGACAAACGCTTAACGAAAAAGTATAGCACTAGCCTTGTTATTCACTTTTTTTGTGCATGTTCATCAATGGTGCAAGTGCCTGTTTTTTTTAAATTATGTTTAGCATTTCTTGTCTAGTGAATAGATAACGGCGATTATTTGGGTAGTTTAAATCAGTTAAAAACTGATGTTCCTGCTGATAACAATATACAACTAGTAAAGAAGAACTTTACAAATTACAATTTTATTCTTTCAAACAAGTCCGTTGATTAATGTGTTTAGAAACACATCATTTATTAATGTGTTTACCACACGTCATATTTTGCGTAAAATAAGCTGTTCTTGCTTTTCAATTCTTTTCAGAAAGAATCATAACCGGTTATTGCCTTTTTTGTAGTTGTTTTCTTTTTTTTTTTTTACTTTTCTAAATGCTCTCAGCCTGCCTAACTTGACCGAGGATAATGTATCATTTGCGTTAAGTATAAACACGAATTATGATGAAGCAGTGATGTGTCCTTAATTGTAAGTTAGGGGGATAATTTAAAATATTCATACATTAAATCTCCCACCTCACCTCAATCTTGTGCGCTACGTCGCTGACAAACAGATCACGTACAACCGACGTAGCTGCGGAAGCAAGACGAGAAATGCTATTTTTGGCCTACCTGTTTTCTTCTCTCCGCTTGTTTGCGACGATTCAGTTTTTTTCGAGGACTCCCTGCCCTCACCTTAGGGGAACCGCGTCGACACAGTGAGCAGAAGACAGAAGTGAACGATGCCAGCGGGCATTATATATAGTTTTCACTGCGGAGATATTTTTGGCTGACAGAAGAACATGTTCTTGAAGGGCAGGGCGGCGTCCGAGGAGGTGCGGGGGCTGGAGCCGGGAGGTGATGGAGCTGAGAATAGTGTATGCGTTCATTTGCGCGTGCGTGCGAGATGTAGTGTGCAAGGTGGGCATGAGTCGGCATATGGGCGGGTGCGGGGTGTGTATGTAGTTCGTCTGATGTGCACGCCACACTGTGAAAAGTCAGTTTCAGTATTAAAGCTCTCCCTCTGGACCATAGGTGTATGGATGCTCTCTGACGAATCCCTGCCACCTACGTGACGCTCTCATCTCAGGCTGACAAAGAAGTGATGATCTCATCTATAAGTCTGTCACAGACGCAACAGATGGTCGTTGCTTACTCCGACATCGACATACAGATAACTGGTATTCAGCCCCTGACACCGGTGTTTGATACTCTTTGCTACAGTGCCGAGTCCCTGGACACAGGATCAGTTATCTCTGAAGATTTCATGACACGGATTCCTTCTGTTGTCATGACAACAAACGCCAGTACATCTACCTTTCTCCCATTCTCTTTTGTTTATACGTCTCCCAGTCACGACTAAATACCTTAAATCTACGATCTACATATTTTCTTCTAAAGCAAAGAGAATGTGTTTTATAGTTCCACAGAACATAATTTTAATTTCATTAACATAAAAATACAGAGACAAAGAGATGTGAACTGTTTGATGTCTCAAGTGACACAATGGGAGCAATTCGGCATGCCTTAAGCCAAGTACTATTAAACTTGTTCCTAATAACCAATTTATAAAACACACTAACACATAGTCACACTTTTTAGTCATTGAAACCAATGCTTGTGAATCCAATGCTACTCTAACATCTGACCATTTCTCATTTCAGACACTTCCTGTTTTCAAATGCTTTTTACCAATGCTCTCATTATTAAATCATTGCAGTATAAACAGTAGAATGATTGTATGCCCGGTAGCACAATCCTCATGCAAGATATGGTTTGTTCTCCAATAAGATGACGCTTTTATTCAGATTCATACAACCGAGATGTAGTGAATATTTTGCTACATTCTTCCACTTAAACTGTCACCACAATAAAAAGTAAAATTCTCACTCTTTATTGCACATAAATACAGACAGGATCTGTCCTCAAATATCGCTCTAAAGACAATTTAAAACCTCATCACACTTTAAGTACATCTTCAACCCTTTTTAGATGCACTTCATTCAAACATCTCTGACAAACATCATGCTTGGTCATTAAATAAAAGTCAGGATGCATCACAATGCCCTGGACTACAAAACAAATTATGGAATATTGTTTCACTTTACAACCCACATTCATTTAAGCAGTGTAAGTGTTTAACTGGTTTTCATAAATGTGTCAGACATGCAATCTTTTTCATGTATACAAGTAAATGCAATATTATGGGATAATTAAAACTTTATAGAATCAACATAGGCTTCAGAAAACACCACATTACATCTTTCTATCACATTTATGCCAGTTTTCAACTTGCACAAACTACATAATCAGGTAGACAAAAGACCATCCAAACAAATTTAATCATCTTAAAAGAAAGGTGAAAAAAGCAGTGTGCATGGTTGATTGGATCACTGAAAAGAATGTAATACGATAAAATCTGGTAACAATCTAATGCTAACAGGCAACAGGCAAGTAAATGAAATGATATTTTTCAACAAGCAAAATAACTTATTAATCTTTTTCACCTTATGTCTGATGGAAACTGTATTCTGCGCAACCCGAAAACTAATCCTAGAGAAAGCAGGATTCAGAATTGTTTTCACTCATCAGCAGAACTCTAACATGAAAAAAAAACAAACTTAGTCATTACCACAATGAGATCTTCAATTCTGTGAAAGGCAACAAACTCAGGAAGCAACCGGCATTACATCCAGCTCTCTTGATCCTTCTTCCGGTTTCATTTTTGTATCCGTAGAACTTCTATCAGCACTCTCTACAGAACTTGCATCAGCATCTCCAGTGGCTGTTGTAGATGGTGATACGTTTGCATCAGCTGAGGTATAACTATCGGAGACAGGATCAAGTGAGGTGTTGATGTATTTTTCAGTGTGAAATATATGAGGTGGATTAAACTGTGGCTTCTGTTGTGGCCTTCGAATGTCACTGCTAGGCTTCCTCTGTTAAAAGAAAAATCACATTATTCTTAACTTTCATTCACCCAACAAGTGAGCTTACGTATTTTAGAATTACCAAGTCAAAAATGTAATTGTACATGATTAATGAGTAAATTTATTTCTGTCTTTTCTATATAATATTTGAGTAAGGAAAACAAGAAACACACTGTAAAAGATAATCCTAATATTATTATAAAAGATGACAATGCCAATATTGTTATAAAAGGTGATCAGGGCTGGCTTTAGGTAATTGGAGGCTCTAGGCAAAGTGAATTTGGTGGCCGCAAATGAAATAGAAAAATAAAAAATAAACACCAAAAAAATAAATGACGCAATTTATTAAAAACCTACCTGCATCCATATCTAAATCAACAATTAACTGAAATTCACAGAGTGCAAATTCTGTAGCGTTCAACTAGCGTTCCATAAGCTTCTTAAACATATTCGTGTACCTTTCATAAACCTTCAACAAAATCAACTTTTCGTGCTTTGATGGCAGCAAAGACTTGATTAAATTATGAATAATCCAGAGACTGGAGGATATCTTGTTCGTTAGATATCATTGACAGACTGTTCAGGCATTCTCAAGTCACAGTCGCTCTGAAATAGGTTTGGATTAATTTGAACTTGGAAAAACTTCTTTCACCCGATGCAACAGTGACGGGAATTGTCAATACTATACGAAGAGCTATAGTGACATTTGGAACAAGCAGTATTCAAACCATGATCATAAATAAAACGTAAAGCACCAAGAGAAGACAAAACAGTATCTGGAACAATGTTGGAAAATATTTTCAATTCATTGCATAAATCCTCTGGATCAATATCTGAACCACATGCATCGGTGATCGCAATATTCAAATCTGCACAACATTTCATCAAATCGTTTTGGTTGAATTTTGCAATTTTTTTATATTGTCAGAAATCAAAAAAAGATCCATTTGCTTGACACGTGCAGTCAACGACTTAACTGCTTGATCTAACAAAACATTAAAAAATTCCACTCCATATTTTTCTTTTGAATCTGTCATCAGCGATTCATCTATGCTTTCATAATCGAACTGTTTGCACACTTTCCATCATCTCAAGATTGTGGCACCTGGAAATGTGCTCTCGCTGCGTTTTATATTCCCCGGCAGGGGTAATGTGCCTTGGGCCTGAAGGACGGCAGTGCTAGTATAGTAGCTTTTGTAAAACAGAAAAATAAGCTCAGCCTTTTTGTGATCTACAGTATCTTTCAAGCATTTTTTCAACTTTAATAAAGCAATAACATTATAATTCAGATTTCAAGGAAAGTCATGAAAATGTGCAACAATAGAAACAACTGCAGGAACAATATGATCACAGTAATAATAAAGCTCCCTTTACATCAACTTTTATCTCCTTGCAATATTTTTCTTTATTTTCTCTTTCTCTCTTATGCAGCATTTTTTTCAAATCCTGCAGCATCTCCAAGTCTTAACAGAACTAAAACTACTATAGATTGGAGAAGAAGGATGTTAAAGACTGTGAAAGTAGGCTCGTACCGACATAAACGTTGATAGTCTTTGCATAAAGGAACTAGTACTGAGCTCAGTCTCAGCCTTGCTGACACTCTCCTCCATCGCACTGACATCTTTCTTCACAACAGTTACAAAAGCCTGAAACAGTATTATTTTAATTTAATTAATTTATTATGATAATTAAAGCCAGGAAGATAAAACAAAATAAAATAAACCAATTTAATCAGCTTCCTTTCAAATCCATTAGATTAAGGGCTCTAGGGAAGCAGATAGCTTAGTGGTTAGAATAGTGTCTGAAGCTAGAAAGTGTGATGCAGTATCCTTCCCCTTACACCCCACCTCCTAAGCTGACCCAGCTGTGGAGTGGGTACCTGATGAGTGGGGGGCCTAACACCTTAATCCTCTACAATCTAAGGTCATGACACAACATAAATGATTTATGTGTGTGAATTACTTTGATATTATTTAATACTAAGCATATAATTTATTTGAAATTTGTTTTGGATTTTCTCTTGCATTTCACATCTGAAAGTCTGTATTCAAGTGTTAACTGCAACATTATACAGTGTGACTACAGTTGAGTGTAAACAACCTTTCTGAAAATAGTCAATCAGTTCTTATTAACACTTTTTAAAGTAGGCTAATATGTAAAAAAAAAAAAGCATTTTGAAGTAAGCCTTGTTCGTTTTTGATAGATACTCAAAAATCTAGCAATAGTATGAAATATGTATTTAACCTCCATCTGTTTAAACTTCTATTAAACTTTTATTGCACATTACCACATTCATTTCTTAAGGTCATGATAAAAAATATTTAATTATAAAACATAAGTGGTAACATTTCCATTCTCAAACAGAGAATCATACAATCCCTGTTAATTTATAGCTATTTACAAGTGTTCATGATCCTTTCCAACAACATGTTCTTAACAACTTTTTTTGACTTTCAACCTTTAGTGGTTCTTATGGAATCAACATAGGCTGCAGAAAACACCATATAACATTTATAACACTACATTTATATAAATAAATGATAAAGATGCTTTTGATAAAAATTCATTTTTATAACAATACTTTATAAATGTTCACATCACAAGCATTATTCTGCCTCTGAATGATATTTTCTTGCACAACTTTCATGCCACTATTTATAGCTTCTTGTTTCTTATGCCATCAGTAATTAATGGCCTTATTACATACCTCTAAATGATCAATGTGCGTAAAGATGTCATTCATTTCCTTACATTTAGCTTCTATTTCTGGCATGGTCTTAGTCAAGCAAAGAGAAGTGTCGCTGCGAATCTGCAAAATCAGAAGATAAGTCTAAACCAGAGGTTTGTGATTTAACTGCAAGCACATGCTAAAACTCACTGGAACCTTGTTTTTACTCTAAAATAACACAAGAATTTCCCAGTTCTCTTTAGGCTAGTCATGTGGTATTTATCCATGAATTGTTCAAGCAGCAACACCGATTTCTGAATGAAAATGACTGCAAGCTCAAAGTGTCATTTATAGTTTATTACTGTCAACATAAAAGCTGTTTACATACATTTTATGAAAGCTCTATGTTGTCAATTCAAACTGTATGAGGAGCAAGCATTTCTGTATTTTTCTTTTAATATCTCAATACCCCTCAGAGGGTGACAAATTAATAAAGAATCTTGAAACATAAAGATCTCAATCCTGAAAAAAAATGAGAAGGGCAGAAACATCACAAAACAAAACTTTATCCTTTATTGGTTGTGTTTGAAAACTCTGATTTATTTGATAATACATATGCATAAATCCTTTAAAGGCTAGAAGAAGGAAAGAATGAGTAAGTAGTGCAGAAAATTATTTTTTAATATACTAGTTGTTATAAAACCAACCAGTTAAATGTGTGTGTGCGCGCGTGCACGCACGCGCAAGTGTGAGTGAGAGATATTGTATAAAAAGATAGCAATGTGTGTGATTATATGTATATGTATTTTTTTTTTTTTAATATCTCAGTACCCTTTAGAGCGTGACATTACTAAAGTGTCTTGAATCTAGGGAAACTTAGGTATTCAGGGTGAGTGCTGATCATTGGAGAATAGATGTTGACGTGCTTTGTTAAATACTCACCATATCCACTAAGCCACAGAACTCATCCAATTTTGTCAGCATTGACTCGATGCTTTCTGAAAACTTGCCTTGCTAGCAACAAGCAGAAATTATTAAAAAATACAATTATGGGCAATAGACAATAAAATTCTCTTTAAATGAAAGAGGGATCCATAATCAGATTTAATATTTTATTCGTTTATTTATATATTTTTTGTAATGCATACTTATTACTGTGAATCTGTCTTTGGCGTCAAAAAATCTGTATTTTTATTGAACTAGCCTCTCCTCTGTGTTGATATAAGTAATAATTTGAACATGAAAACGTACAATGATTTACTTTTAAAGTCATATTCCTTAAATATTAAATGCTTAAAATACAGAAACAGCACTAGTCAGTTTAAGTATGTAATTGTTAATTAACTGGGGTCACATTCATTGCTACGAGTTAGTTTGGTTACTTTATTGATAAAATGTCATCTTGCATTGTTGCAGTTTTCTTGCCTCTTTCGAAATGTCGAAGTTCAGATAATGGCTATAGTCACGGGTAAGTTCTTCAAGAAGGACATGAGTAGATTTTGCTTCGACGTCACTTGAATTCGATGATGCCAAGCTAGCTTCTGACGAAGATCTCTGCTCCATTTTGTCCAGATCATGTGACTGGGACAGGAGCAGCGGAAAAGTAATCTCTCTTTCAAATTGCTTATTCTTTGAAGTATTTATTATTTATCCATCTTTTGTTGAAATAATCAGCCAAGCATAAATTAGAGTAGGGAATAATTTATGCATTAAAATGCATTTGAGTGAAAGGTCTTTTATACCATCTGAAAGATGTGGTCGGTTGCTTGTAACCGAATAAGCTCCCTTGGCTAGGGGAGTGAAGTTTGCTGTTTACATGCCGGGCTTTCTGCACCTTGTTACACGTCGAGCCCACTTTTAAAATATTTTGCAGGTTAGTCTTCGTTGTAAATGCACATAAAGCGGGTTACATAAATCGATATCGTTTAGTTTTTTCACTTTTGGTCGTCTGTATTTACAAACGGGATAGTCAAATGTCAGGGTCGCTGTGGCGTTTTGAAACGGGAAACGAACATCGATCGCTATGGACAAATTGTCGTGTCTGTTGAATGTATTTGACACCACACGTTGCAGGTAAAACCAAACCTGTTATGGTCAGTTTTTGTCTAAGTGAGACGTGTCAACGCCTGAATTGAAGTACACAAAGTAGGGCAAAGCGCTGATAGCAGATAAGGCGTAGACCCACAAGATTACCGAATGCTAACACAGATCGACTGAATGAACGATGAAACTGAAAAGATTGTTGAATTCTGTATCTTAGAAACAAGTGACGTAGCGAAAGAATATTAATATGTAGTTGCAGCTGACACACACTGCTTTTGACTCGCACGTCCAAAGATTGGTAGGATAGGCATTATTAGGACATTTAATTATTGGATATGGAAGACGTTTTTCAAATTGAAGGCCTACAAAACATTTGTTCGTCCTTATTTGGAATATGCCAATATGATAGTGTGTCTGTTTTCTAAAACAGCATTCGATATTAGTGGAAAGTGTACAAAGACGTGCTACTAAATTGCTATTAGAATGTAGAGATTTGTCTTATACCAATAGATGGATATGTGTGTTTGTATATGCATATGCACATGTGCATTCTGCATTTTTTTATAAAGCAGCCTTTTGCTGACAATGCTATAATACATTTGATACTATAACATGTTTATCTATGCATTTTAATATTTTGCTACAGTTTTGAAAGGTATATAATTTTGTTAGGCATCAGGGACCATAGTTAGGAAGCGAGGATAAGGTGTTGCCCTAGGGCAACATGGGGAAGTCAAAGACAAGTAGCTTGTTTCCAAAGCTTTAAACTGCTGTCCAGACCCTGCAGATGTTGTTTTATGCCTGGAGCAGTAGTTATAAGGTTGTGGCAAAGTTGTCTTATGGTAAAGAAACATGAGGTAGTATCTGCATAGTCTTGACACTGCTTTATCACTTTCAAAGTAAAAGGCTTCTCTTTGAGTTCTTCATTTTGCTATGGGGAAATGATTTACTTTCCCTGAGTAACTACAGCATCAGTAGATTTATATCATTATTAAATTATTGTTGTCAACTTGTTTATTTTTTGTATTTTACAGGGACACCATGCCAACAGATTCATGAGCCAAAACTCGTGCTGAATGCAACTTCAAGGGGAGGAACATTCTCCGTTTCACTGCTTATTGTACACAGAATACTCCATTTACTTAAAATAAAACCATGTCATAACTCAACAAAAGTTCCACATTTTGTCAGCCATATCACTACTCTTGACGGGCTGATTTAGGTTTGAATGATGGAAACTCTTTTTAACTTTAAGTTGGAGGACCTTGAGATAATGGGTACATCCGTTGTACAGATAATCAGCATAGCTTCTCAGACAGCTATGGTACTGGGAGGTGTGGTTCCATTTATTCCCCAGTACCTTGACATCAGGCGTACTCACAATACTGAAGGCTTCTCATTATTTGTGTGCTTAACCCTGCTAATTGCCAACATTCTTCGCATCATGTTTTGGTAAGTTTAGACAACTCTACAGTGCTCTTGGTGGTCTTAACTTTTATACATCAATTTTTGTTTATATTTAATTTATTTCAGTGTCATGTTTGCTAATCTATAATGATATAGAGTATTGATTGCATTCACTTCTGAAAGATGGAAAAATACTAGAGGATGAAATTAAATTTTATTAAAGATCTGGTTTTCTTTAATGCTAAGTTATGATACCTATTGTCTAGCTGCATAGCTAGAAAAACCCACAGAACATGAAAAGCTTTCTTCACCTACAAAAAACTAGAATATATGAGTAATGGTTAATATTGTTGTAACTGCTAATACATATCATGAAAATGTATCAAAATGTCTCCTGCAGAATTTCATGATCAATCTAAGGCATGTAATCTTTTTTTTAATATTGCAGGTTTGGAAAGCACTTTGAACTGCCTTTGCTGGCGCAGAGTATTATCATGATTATTGCTATGCTTGTCTTAGTGGAGCTTTGTGTCAGAGTGAACCAGAAAAGTGAGATAATTTCTTCAAGATCACGTCGTTTCACAGGTATTGCATAATGTTATTTTTTAAAATGTTTCATGCCTGTCTTTTAAATGTTGTGGGATATGTTTGTGGATGTATCTTTACTTTCATTGGCCTGACATTTAATTTTGCTGCATTTACCAGAAGTTTTTCTTTTTTAATTTATTATCCGAGGTGAAGCTTCATTTTTTTCTCTTTTTTTTTAACAGAGAAGTGCAACAGAAAGTAAAAAATGTTAAGTTCAGAATGGATAGCCTAATTGCATTGCTTGATATTTTTGTTCTTAATTTTTCAAATCTTAATTCATGTTATTAACAAATGATCGATTTCTAATTTATAAACAAATAGACAAGACTTTTATAGTTTTAGTGTGACTATCCTAGTATTATTATTCAGTTTTTGATAATTATAACTAATATCATTATTATCGTTATCTAACTCTAAACTAAACATATTTCTTTTTATTTTTATCTATTAATAATAATACTAGTAATAAACAATGCAATATTTATAAGTGCATTATCATGCTTATGAAGGAGCATGCTCTAAGCACTTGAGAAAAAAATGAGATATGGACACTATATGAAAGACGGAATTATAAAGAGCCATACTAATAAGAAATGAAAGACACATATAAAGATGGAAAGAGGAAGTGGTGGATTTCGAAGGCGAAAGAGTTCCACTGTTTTGCTGCACAGTCACTAAAAATCCTGTGACCATATGTTGTTCTGGTGACAGGGATAGTTAGCATATGGTCATCAGATGAAGAGCAGAATTCTCTGGCTGGGATATAGGGAAAGAGAAGCTCAGAGAAAATCACGACAGAACCCTGCAAAGAAATTAAAACAGCACGGACAGCCTGTACTGAATGTGAGAACAGATGGGTAGCCAATGCGGAAAACGAAGGAGAGGAGTGACATGGTCCTGTTTCCTAGCTCTAAGTACCGGATGTGCAGTGGAGCTCTGTGCTTTCTGGAGTTTATGAAGAAGGTATGTGGGGCAGCCTGGAAGCAAGGACTTACAGTAATCAATCTGAGACGGAGCAAATGCACAGGCATTAATATTGGCAGTGGGTGTAGAGAGAATGTGGTGGATAGCACTGATCTTACGTAGCTCATCATAGGCAGACTGACTTGTAACTCAAGAGTCATGTCTGGAATGACAGTGAATCCCAGCTTTCAGATGAATGATGTAAAGGTGATGTTTGTTTTGCCCATCTTGGTGTACTTGGGCGGACTGATGAGTGATGATCGATTTCTTCTTCTCGAGCATAAGAAGACTTCTGTTTTATCGCCGCTTCATTTGTTTTTCATAAATGTAGAGAGCCTAATATTTAAGTTTTCTAATTTTTTTTTATAGTTTTTATTCTTTTCTTTCTTCAGTATTAACTGTTACATCTCTGCACAGAGCATTTTTTTATTAGTGGACCACTTCTAAAGCAAATGAAATGGCATCACATCACATAAATCGTACAATTTTGAATACAACGTTACTGAAACTAGCATTTTAGAGTATCCATGGTGTGCTGCTATTTGAAAAGAGAATGTTTTTAAAGATGGAAAGATGAAAAAACCTAAAAGATAATGGAAAAATATGTATTAAAGAAAACAGAACAAAATATTATGTGCATAAAGCCGTTTCAGTGATTCAGATATGTCATATATAATCTACCACCAGTTTTATAAGGAAGTGAAACTGACAAAAGATGAAAATTGTGAGGCTTTTCCATTTTCATTTTTTTTTACCATAAGATGATTCCCGTGATTTTTAGATAATATATCTTTATTACCATTGTGAAAAGTAGATCATTAAATCACAAATGTCATAGATTGATAGACTATCTCTTAAAAGACATAGAAAACACAAATAGCATGATACCTATATTCGTTAAAAAAAAAGTTAATTAAAATACAGGAGTACTGTTTTGTTTGCTAATTTCTAAAGTTAAATTTTTTCATATATACATAGTAAGTATAGGGCAAAGGGTGTGTAGGGGGTTAGAGTGACAAAACTGGTTAAAACATTAGTTCTTACATCAGGTTAGTGTTTATTGGTATTCATTCTGTTGTATGCATGTTGGAAGTGTTCAAGATTGCTGGCTCAGCAAGTGTTTGAGCAATCTTTTGTTAATCCTGTGACATGATGCAGGAGTCTGTTCTATATTTCAGCTCTCCAAATAATAAATATAACAGTCTTGGAATTGTGGGCACACATATGCCTCATGTTTTCAACTTATTATTGTTATTATTGCTCATTGAATATTTAATTAAAGTTTGCTAATGCTATATATAAACAATTATAAGAAAAATAATTGAATCGGATAGGCATTGACAATTTTGTCAAGCAACATTACAAAGTTACTAAACTAAATATATAAATAATTATAACTAGCCTTTCTTTATTGGCTGGTTATCTGCAGTCACAACAGAAATATTTTATTCATTTTTATCCTTCCATCTTCATTTGAAAAAAGCATAATCTGAAATTCAGAAATAAAATAGAAAGCAAAGAATAGAACTTCATTGTAAATATACTTGTGAGAAATGCTGGTCACAAATAATTATGCAGTAATTCAGCTTCTTGTTACATTATAAAAAGTGTTGAAGTATATTTAAAAAAATTCTAGTATGTAATACCATTACCCATTTTTTAAAAATCATGATATGGGCAGACATCTTGCAGAAGCAGTTTCTTATTTCAAATTAATTCATTAAATTGGTTTTCACTTGTCATGAATGCACTACTCATCAATTATTTTTTTTTAGAAGCACTCAAAGATAAAATTTACCAACAATCTAGGCTTTGTATTCTGTTGTTGTATCTTTTGTTCCTCTGTGAACTGCAGGTCAGGATAGTTTGGCATACTCTCACATACAGACTCATTCTTTTCTGGGTATGTACCCAAAATTTTGAATCTAAGAATACAGTGTATAACTGGCAGTCTTGTGCTGCTGTGCAGCAATTGCTTTACAATTATTTGTACATCTTCAGTTACTAAGTTATTTGATCGTTTTTAAAAATGTTTATTACATTTTGCTTTACATAGCACTTTTGCAGCATGCAAAGTGCATGTTTTTAGATTTAGACATTTTTGAGTGTTAAAATTTATTTATTGGTAAATATCACAGTGCACTGCATAATTCTTGCATAGAAAAAACTTTGGATAATTAAACATTAAATAAATTATTCTGGGATCACTCGTTCTTGTTTAGAAGCACTTACTTTGTCGCTCTATCAGACTATTCAAGTACAAGTTTTAATCAGCATGTTAAATCTTGTCACACACTGGAAGCTGCATTTGGATATAGTACATAAAGAACAAAAGATCATTCTTATGAAATGACAGTTCTTTTAAATAAATACTGCTTAAATTGTTGTTTCAATGGACTTGGTTTCTTTTGAGTATCACTTTGCATGTATTAACATTTTGCCTTGTCCATTAGTATGCACATAGATGTTTGGAGGCTTTTGTATTGTAATATAAATTTACTATGATAGACATTTAACATTAGCCTCAGTGAAGATTTTTTTTAATAAGCTTCCATGTATAGTTTTATATAACAAGTATATTTTAAACTTAATTCAACTAGTCAGCAAGAATAAAAAAATATTTCCTTTGCAAGCTTTCTTTTCCTATTAATTTTTAAGGTGTGTTGTTTGACATTTCTTTGCTCCCACCCCTTCCCATATTATCAGCAATGCTTCCTTGACGTTGTTTCAATGTATGCAGCATTTCTCAAACTTCTGCAGTCTTTCACGGAAGATATGAGGTATACTGTATTTAAGCTACAAATCAAAGTAAGATTATACCTGTAATTTGAAGATTATAAATATAGCATGAAGAATGTAAAGTGATACACTACTGAAATTTAATTTATTTGCAATAGAGTTTGAGTCATGTGAAGTTTAGTTAGATGTTTCAAGCACTTACTTTTCCATATCTCTTACTAGGCTTGAATGCCCTGTTTGTGCAGAACACTGTGCTGTTGTGTAGTTGTGACCTGATTTATGATGCATTGCAATGGGTAGAATTTGGTCTCTATCAACCTCTTATGCAAGACAGATACATCAGAGGACTACTCGCAGAAAAGTGCTTGCAGTCAGGTGTTAGTGGTCTTTCCCTGATAGTTGTAGTTTTTGTCAGTGCTTTTAATTTGGAAGTTACCTTAGCATGTGTCTATTTATCAGTTGATTTTCTTTTAAATCATTTGCTTTCACTGGTGATTAATCAAGCCATCGTCAAATTTAGTATAGCAGTAAACAAAACTTTCTGTCAGAATTTAACTTTTCATTAAATTGTTTTTTTTTAATTGATAGGACTTGGTAAGCATAAATAATTTTTGCAACATTCAAAAGGCTGTCGATTGTAAGAAGACCTGAATCTGGATAAAACCAAAAGTGGAAAATGTGATGTCCAATTAAGATTTATTTTATGTTCAATATTTCGGTAAGATTTTTTAAGATAGGATGTTGATAGTTTATTGCACTTCAAAAACAGAAGTCAAATTAAATTTATGTTTAATCAGTTTTATTTGTTTATGTTATAGCTTTTATAATATGACTGGTATTGTGTAGTCTATCCATCCTTTTTATCCCCTGGCTTTAAAATGTTGAACCTATAATAGCTGATTCTATAGACAAAAATGGAGGTCTCTAGGGGACGCCTTATGTTGATGCATAAATATTTTGATCTTTTCCTTGTGTACTACCATGTAACTGCAGTGCTCCCCTCTTTTATGTAGACAGTATGTTTCAGGACCTAGTGTGTAAAATGATTTTCATGTAAAATAGCAAACTGAGTGCATAAGCAAAGAAAGCATAAAATCTGAGTTTGCATAAAAAGGGGGACTGCTGTAGTACCATGTGAAGAAATTATAGATGTACATTTTTATTATGTGTCTGCAGTAGGTGCTGTATTAAATATATCTCTTTTGGTGTAGCTGGAGAGAGGGCAGGGGTGTCTGTAGCTTTTACTAATACCTTAAACCCTGTGAGGAAGACTTTTCGATTCTGGCATGGTTCAATGTATTCTGTGAAGTGCTATGGCTAATCTACAGCAAAATTTCTTGTCTCTGTATGCTGTTTTTACCATAACTAACATGTAGATCATTTCATATTCACTTTACTCAGTCATGCAAAGTGTCAAGTTTTGAACAACACATAACGTTTGTTTGATCTTTAAGAAAAATTGTATGTCTAATTAATACCTTTTTTCTGTGAATGGCAGATTTTGATCCAGAGCATTTTTGGAAGTGGACAGATTTTCTCAGTTACGTTGAATTTTCTCTCACGTTCACTCTGCTGGTGGGAGTTGTAACTTTCCTGTTGATCAGTGTTCCCACTTACGTAGAACTCTTGGGTTTTGCGGCTGTCTTCACAGAAGCCATGCTAGGGGCGCCACAGTTCTACAGAAATTTCCAGAACAAGTCTACTGTAGGGATGAGGTAAGAATTTTTAATATTTAATTTATATATTTACTCTCCTGAGTGACAGAGAAATTTGTCAGTTCAGAGCACTTTTCATATTCCTTTTCAGTTTTGTTAACATAGAAGAATATTTTTGTTTTTCTTGTTTTCTGGTATTGATGAAGTCTTTAAGTACATTTCAGTTTGTAGCCTTTGTATTTTAAGTACTTTATATCACTCCTTGATTATGGTTTTGTTTTTTTTCATGCATTCTCAATTATTGTTTAAACTGAAACAGAGTAAGTGTTGTATCTGTTGTACAGCAAGAAGATGGTGGGATTCTGGACATGTGGCGATGTGTTCAAAACAGTGTACTTCATTCTCCGGGAAGCACCGGCCCAGTTCTGGATATGTGGCATGCTGCAAGTGTCTATTGATATTGCCATCTTTTTTCAAGTGCTTGTCTATATGCACAACCCCCTGCCTGTGGTGAAAAAACAAAGCAAACCAGCCATAAGTTAACCATCACTTTGGTATGTAGTTAAGAGTGTCCTAGGACTAAACAACCATTTGGTTTGGATGGGGCTAGGGGTGAACAGGGAGCAATGCACCCGAAACAAGGCATAGCAATAAAGCAGATGGTGTCCATACACTTGTTGTGCCTTGATGAGATATGTCTTTTACTTCTTCTCTCCATTTTAGTCTTTGCTGTGACAGGTTGTTAGGGCTGTTGCTATCATTGGGGTGTTGATTATTTAGAGTTTTGTTGCATGTAGTATGATAATAAATAGTTGGGTTTATGCTGTGATATATGCAAGGCTGTTGATATGGAAGTACTGCTTGTAGTGTTATGTCTTCTAGATTTTAGGTCTCTTTTTTGACTGGTTTTAAGTTTTTATGTTATTATATTTCACTTGTTTGTATTTACTTGTCTTTTCATTATAAGAGTGATAGATATTATGAACAGGAATACTTTCATAAAAAAAGCATTTTTCATCTTAATCTTCTTGGTTCAAGATAAAAATGAACATTATAATGACTGGCTTATAACTGAAGACTGCGAAGACGGCAGAGGGTGAAGTTTGTTTTTTATTATTGCTGCTCTGAGATAAACATTAGACCAAGAAACCTAGACATTTTTGGAAAAGAGAAAACTTGAATTTTGCAATAAAAAGTAATGAAAATCGCCTTGCCCGTGCTACCTGGCAAGGCCACGATCGTGGCTTTTCAAACCAAGAGGGTTAATGGTCAAAAAGTTACCAATAATCAGAAATTTGCTTTTTGGTTCTTTTTTTTTAAATCAGCTAGAATATAATAGAAACAGGTAACATAAGGCTGAGTATTTTAAATGCTGCTTTGCATGTTTTCTGTTCCTGCTTCTACTTTTTGGATTTTTTTTTCTGTTCTGTTTTGATATTGCAAACATTTAAGTCAGGTCTAAAACCAACCTTCTTCTCTAATATGTTTTCCTTAGTTAATAAGTCAATACACAGAGTAAAGACTTAATAACATGTTGAGAAAAATTTTTCCAAAGAAGTATTGGCAGCACTGCAGATCTGCTACTACATGTTCTGATCTGAGAAAGGGTAGGCTGTGCTATTTTTATTTGTTTTTTAAATTTTAGGACCTCCAGACCTTATTTTTATGGTTTTTTTTAATAGAGTGTCACCCAAACTGATGAACTTCATCAATACTTTGCTAACATCTTAATTACACATTACAAGCATGCATTCAATAAAAGGTGAAAAACTCTTTGAACACAGTCAGCATGTCACAAGCAAGGGGTTCTGTCTGAGACACAGCTTTTAAAAAATATATACAGTAAACAGATGCCACCATTTAGTTTTAATTGATATATGCTGAAATTTTACAATATTACATTTTAACATGTTTATACATATGTACATAAACAGGTAAACTTGAAGGCAGTAAAACGTAAGGGTCCCACTTTTTAATGTTTTTGATAATTGTCTTTTTCTCAGGCTTCATTGAAAACTCCTTTGATATAGTTTGCTGATGCTACTAAATAGCTTTGTTCTTTTTTAATATTTCAATATTCCATTTAGATACTAAATAATGTTTATTACTTAATATTACATCAGTGCCATGTAAGATGACGTAAGTTGCTCTGGTAATACACAGAATCTACTTTTTGCGAGACCTAACTGTTGGTAAAATCATTTAGAAGATCTGTACATCAGTTCTTAGAAGTTCTAGCTTGCTATTCATTTTTACATCTTATTTATTTTTTTTGTTATTTTACAACAATGGTATGTAAGAGATTTTTATATAGACAAATATAGAGTTATTATTTATAAAAGGACCCAATCATATTTTGAACAGTTATGTATTTTGAAATTTTGCTTGATATCCAGTCTTATTACTGACATTCTTGCATTCTTTATCCTTTTTAACTGTAAGACAATTTAAATACTGACCGTATACTGTAATAATAATTATATGCCTATGCTTAAAACTTTATTGCTATAATGATAAGTATATGCCTTTGCTTAAAACTTTTAGAAATCTTTCATAATATATGTTTAGTCATGACTGAATATTTTAAAATCACGTATCAAAGAAAATAAGCCCGAAAAAAATTTCTTTCTAGCTCAATACTAATGATGACATAAGTTATGAAAGGAAAAAGAAATTTGACCATACTCTTCAAATACAGCTAGTTATCATTCCATTTAGTTCTGATACTGGGATCAAACTTTGTTAGGATGGAGTTTGTGATTTCAACCAGCCTAGCAGCAGGCAGCAGCAAGTAATCCTAATTTTTCTGCTTGGCTAAACTTCATCTTGTTTCAGGCAGTATTATTATATCAGTATAGTTGTATGTTTTCTTTCATTAGGTTTTTCACTGTTATACAGAGTAATATATCATCTTCATTGTTTTTATTTTGTCATGAAAGATTTTCTGGTGGGACCAGTTTCAACTTATCAACGCATCAACTTATCAACTTTTGCAACAGGCATTATTATCCTGTACTAAATATTTTGGGAAGTTTAGCAAATATATAATGCAGTTGCTTGTTATTACATTATATCTGAGGTATTTTCACAAAACTGGATTATCATTTTTATAATTTGGCCTCACTTTTGTTTCACTATTGTGCGTGTGTGAGTGAGTGAGGCAGATATGCTTCAAAGGAGGAAGTCTTTCTTGATCATTTATTTTATACTAAAAATATAATAATTGCTCAGTCACATTTCAATAAAGTACATGTATCTGAAATGTTGCCTCCTTTAGGAACTGAACTTGCCATGTCTTCATTATATTGTTAAGGACTGCATACATACCTAAATACCCATACATGCACATGTGCACACAGGCAAAAGGTGTGTTTGGATAACAATAATGTGTGATTCTAATCACAATTTTTTTTTTTTTTAACCGACATTTGTTTCCTATGTTGTCCAGTCACTTTCCTTTTATT
Source organism: Marisa cornuarietis (assembly GCA_004794655.1). Classification (NCBI taxonomy): domain Eukaryota; kingdom Metazoa; phylum Mollusca; class Gastropoda; order Architaenioglossa; family Ampullariidae; genus Marisa; species Marisa cornuarietis. Next base: position 11,569,433 of record SMMW01000003.1, on the reverse strand, counting down.
TTTAATATTTTTAATATATTTCATTGAAACAAGAAGTAAGCTGAACCTTGATATGAACCAAAATTGTTCCGCTAACAAAGATTCCAGTAAAGGGTGCCATTGTTCCATTATTTTCTTATTTTCTGCCTCATCCAGCAAACCTGAATCTCATATACCAACGTTTTGTGAAATAATGTTTTCAAACATTACAAATAGGGCAGCGTACTAGAAGGTAAACAGCAAAGTATACTTATTAGCCACCGAATAAAATAAACGTTAGGTTTACTTTGGAAAATGCCTTTAATACCCGAGTAATGTATGTGGCATACTCCCTCATCTTGATAACGTACACTAACACTACTTTCAGCTGAATCGTTTATTTGCTAGGACACCTGAGATCAAAAGACTCGAAAGGGAAGCTACTTTGTGTTTTTGTGACTCTTTTGTTGCCTCCCCTACTCTAGAAAACGTGGGCAGCACCAAAATCGACTTTTCTTCGTAAAATGAGCGATGCTTGCGCTGCTGGAAATCACGACTGCAGGTAATGAAAATTCATGCGTTCAATTTCAAAATACACCATTCTTAACTTCCGTGCAAGTTTTAGCTTAACACTTTTTTGTTCATTCAAGGTGCATTCATAATTCCTTGTCGTCTGCTTTGAGGTATCGCACACTACAATTGAATGACAACACACATTCAACATGTGCAATGTTAGGATTGTTCACGACACGACACAAAGCAGCCAAGCAAGGATAACTCAATTATAGGTGGCTAGTAGGGTAGGGGTAGAGTTTTCGGTCAGTTTTGAGTCAAAGCAGAACAAGATAAAAAGTCTGTGATTCGCTGAAAACACAAACAAATCATCCATCAGCTTCTCTACTGTATGAGAAAGGTCTCTATGTCCATCATCATCATCATCATCATCATCATCATCATCATCATCATTATTCTCTTTCCTTTGAAGACACTTAAGGGCTTGACACGCAGATTTGCTCGCCCATTAGAAACACTGCGTGTGCTCTGGCCTTTTGATTCCTCATATGTCTCCATTTTTAAAAAGGAAAATTCTAAGAGGCGTCATTGAACTGCTCCTATAGTAAGTATAAAGTTCCCCACTTAAAGTGATTCTGGCGTTCGAACTGTTTGCCTGAGTACTTTGTGTTTTACCCAGATCAAGGGGCTGGCTGATTGTTTGTTTGAAGTTACTTCCTCCTAGTGATGGTTTTTCACGGGGGGGGGGGGGGGGGAGGGGAATTTAGGAAACCAAAGTACAGGACGAAAACCTCCAACGACTTTCCATTCGAACATGTGTTACATAAGCAGTTATGCCGTAAGGCGAGACCTGGACTGCGGGGATGATAAATGGTGACCAGGGCGCCCAGAGATCGATAGATATTGGCAGTTTAAACCTGTAAATGAAACTTGAGTATCTTAGGTGCAGAGATCGCGTTTTGCACCTGTAATCAACACCTGCTGCAGAATCCCGCTCGCGTGCGGGAACTTCCTGCGACTGCTCTCAGGGGTCTGGTGCGAGAGAAGTCTGTATACCTTGCAATGATTCTAAAACCATCCTATTACGATCAGGGCACAATAATTATCGACAAACCTGGCGAAGATGAAACCTAAATGAAGAATGAGATTGCGACGTCGGTAAAGAGTCAAAAGTCATATGTCTATGACTCGAAGAGTGAAGACTTCACGTGACGCCTGACGTTAAAATGGGTCGCAACCTGTAAATTCGAACGTTTATCCTGGCTGTTAAAAACATGCTAATGCACGGTTTTATTTTTCCTATTGAATGTTTTTCACTCTTGACCCGGTCTAATGTTTACACTAGATGACTTGCCCAGTGTCGGTCGCGAACATACACTAATGATGCAGAGAGAAGACAGACGCTGCAGTAACCGCACACCAGGGTTCTGAAGGCGGTGAAGGACCCTAGAGCGGGCGCGTGGTCTTACAGAAGTCACTTTCCGCGAGCTAACTACCTCTTTCCTTCATTATTTTCCCCTTTTGAAGAGGTCCTCTCAGCAAGTTCTTACGGCCAGAAGGGAGAAAACTTTAGTGGGGCGAGTAGTGCTTCCCCTTTGCTCTGCATCTAGGGAGTGGAGTAACTTCCTTTATTGGTGCAGCGATGGGTATTGCACCGCTCAAGCTGTCTTTGTCCTATTTGGCCGAGGTCTTCGTGTTACGCAGGTAAAGGATGAGAGGAAACGTTAACGTTATGCGGCTGGTTAGAAGATGATCTCGTCGTGTCGGTGTCGAGGAGCCGCCTAACGCTGCAAGTGCAACACTTGGCGTATCCCGACGTTCAGCCACGTCAAGTGTCTGGTGATACGACGAGGCGAGGGACGAAGCGCTCGGGCGGCTTATTAGCTTGCAAGAATACTTTTTAATAGCAAAATTTTCTGAATGACAAGAACAGCGAAAACTATGAAACCATTTCCAATAGTTGCTTTGAAAAATGTGGATCGTCTTTTCGAATATGTGGCCAGGTGTACTGAAAGACATCAGCATCATCCAAATTAAGATTTTTTTTCTTCCATTTGAGAATACCACTTTAGCACATCCAAAATAGAGGTAAACTGGATTATACATTCAGCAAAAATGATTTATGAACTATTTAGCGCGTTGACAACTGTAGAATGATAAATACACCATTGTAATGTCTTTTAATGCTAGAACTTGATTACTATTGAGTGAAGCTAGAGTTACGTTGCATTTTTTTTATTCCTTTGTGCTAGTGTTTGGGAGACTTTTAAGTGCACTTTGTTTTCCGCGAATGACATTCCGTATTACTCAGAGACGCTCTATTTGTTCAAATCACTTGATCCTCCTTGTGATCACTTATTTGCTAAATTTGATGCCGTTAAAGGCTTTAATCATTCTTTTATAATCGATATTTATTTTATTAATTTTGTTGGCATAGATACATTTGAAAAAAACAGGATTCAAATTAATAATTGCTATTTTAGACAATAAAATTAAACATCTCCACACAATGTAATCGAAATTTTTTACAAGTTTCCTATATGCAGTCCCAGAGTTACAAAAAATGTTACCCCCCCCCACCCATTTTTTTACGTAATATCCGGCTCCTGAAAACAATCAACACGTTTATTTGTGTATTTGTTAGAATAAATGAATGCGATAGTGCTTTGACCATAAAATCATTACTGATGATAAAATGATGCGTCTGTACTTTTGCAATGAAGTATAATGCTTTCCAGCGAAATGTCATATATCGTCTATCCAAAGGAGGGAAATGAGCCAGAGCGAGGTAACGAGCAAGTCGGAGATTCTTGAGCCTGAGCGTAATGGTGTTCAAGTGTTGCTAAAAAGAAGAGAAGGAACATAAGAAGCTCTTTGAGGAGGAGAAAAAAAACCCAGAGGGGTATTTGTAATGCAAGAAATGAGAGAGGGAGACAGAAAATCGTGATACTTCTTTCGTGAATTAATAATAATAATCATAATAATAAACGTGTTATTTATGTAGCGCATGATCACGCTACTGAAAGAGCATGATCATAATAATAATCATAATAATAAACGTGTTATTTATGTAGCGCATGATCACGCTACTGAAAGAGAATAATAATAATAATAAACGTGTTATTTATGTAGCGCATGATCACGCTACTGAAAGAGCATGATCATAATAATAATAATAAACGTGTTATTTATGTAGCGCATGATCACGCTACTGAAAGAGCATTATAATAATAATAATAATAATAATAATAATAATAATAATAATAATAATAATAAACGTGTTATTTATGTAGCGCATGATCACGCTACTGAAAGAGCATAATAATAATAATAATCATAATAATAAACGTGTTATTTATGTAGCGCATGATCACGCTACTGAAAGAGCATGATCATAATAATAATCATAATAATAAACGTGTTATTTATGTAGCGCATGATCACGCTACTGAAAGAGCATGATCTCAGCGCTTGAGACAAGAACGACACATGAACAGCATACGAAGGACGAAAGAAATTCTATATTGCAATGCAAAACGTTTGGTAATTTTTGACTAAAACATATTTTAGCCAAAATTGGCGTGCGACTAAAGTGAAAATTGATACAAACCTCAGAGATAAAGATTTTTTAAACCCGATGAACATCAGCTTTTGTCATTCCGTGGAAGTTTTCATTTGTTTTTTGGCATAAAATATCACTGATGTTTTAACGAATTCAATTGATTATTATCAACAAAATGCATAAATTTCAAGTGTTACAAACTACTTTTGACGTATTTTTTCTGAATATATGTTTTAAACATCCTCCTTGAGAACAGGGGCTAGTTCAATTTGCTTTATCTCCAGTTTATACATATAGGTTATGGGTATTATGATGATAGAGCAGGTGCAGACAGTTGCTTGGGGAATATAGATGAGTTTCCGGACCTTGACTGATAGAATTCATATAAAAATCCTTTTAACAAAGTTTCCTAAAAAAAAGAAAGTAAATGGTTAGAAGAGACCGAATTATTGGTTTTATCTCTATTTTAATACTGGGAATCTGGTTAAATTTTGTTTGATGCTAGTCTTTTTAATTATCTGCACAAATATTTCTTCGCTTAACAGAATGAATCATAAGTCGTAATAATCTCTTTAGAACCGCGAACCGCTGTGTAAGAAAATGTAACATAAAAAATTAACCAGAGTATAATAAGCAGAGAAAAATGATTACCTTGCTGATGTAAGCTTTCTGGTGAATGAGGTCACTTATGTCACGAATGTCGGTCAGAATTAGGACTATAATTGGTCTTCACAAGTCTTACTTGTGTGACGGTGACAAGTTGGGACATGGTAATTTGACCGTCCAATGCAGCAGTTCAAGGACATGCCTCGAGCACCTCTGCATACCTGACATGACACAGATGTCAAGAAGAGAAAGATGAAGCCATCATGGTCGGACCACCACTCTTCGACTAAATAGGGCATGGGGGCCCTAAAGAGTTCGCACCAGTCATAGCTCGAGCTCTAACGAGGCCCATTCCTCTTCGCTTTCCCTCTTTCACCTCTTTCTGCAATTGCTACCATTATTTTGCTACTGGCACTACCACCACACCATTGTAGTACCACGATCACCAAAGTATTTATTTGATGCCGTCGTCTGCTTGCAAGGCTCTAACGGTTCATCTGGTTTAAAGATAGAAAAGATTACTACCACTCCACCAGAAACGTACGTACAACTTCATTAACAGGCGCGCACGACCATTTCCACGCGCTGCCGCGGCAAGTAACATACAAGTGAAGGTCGCATAACCCACTTATCACTGGACACCGTGGGTCTGAACAATGACGGGCGTAGTCTCCCTTTGCGGCCTAGTTATTAACGTTGAGAAGAGAGAGAGAGAAGGAAAGAAAAAAATTGGTGTGCATGAATTAAAGAGGTGGGCAAGGCTGGTAGTGCTGTCTCTCTTTCTCTCTCTCCTTAGTGTCAAGGCCGTTTCCTGTGATTGCAATTACTGAATGGCATGGCGTACTTCTGAATAGTTCTTCATGGCGTAACTCGCACGGGCTCTTATCGAGTCGAAATAACGCATGCGCGCGCCTCTGTGTGTGTGTGTGTGTGTGTTTATGGGAGTCTAGAGTCCAGGATGTCAGATTTTGGAGTCTGAAAGATCTGCCATGCGATCATTGGGCAGTCTGGGAAGTCGACGCGTAGAACGTATTTCAAATTATTGCCGAAGGTTTAACGAGACAATGGGTAAAGTTTCATGGTGGCGGAATAGAAGGCCGCAACTTACTATAGAAGTTAACTTTTATCTTATCAGCTTTCAGAAAGACAAAAAGATGGGACGGAAGGAAGGGAGAGAAGGAGAAGGGAGGAACATCGATCTAACGATGTGGAGAAACAGTGTGTATAAAGTATGAGGAGCATGTTGGTAATGCTTGAATTTGCAGAGAACCTTTCCCTCAGCGCATATTCCATGAAGGCGGGTTCAGTGCAATGTGACTATAAACAAACCGACAGTTTACTAAACAACGTAGAAACACAAGCAACAGCAAACGGGGATGAGCGAAGGAGGTCACGTAGTCACTTAGTTAGATATTGCAATATTTCTTGCTCTGAAGAACTTGGAAAAAGAAACAGTCATAACCGCACAGAAAGATTTATAACAGCTGGACAATGGTGCAATAAGACGATGAGAGATCGTGGCTGTAGAACGTTGAGAGTTTACATGTGGTCGTCAATAATATGATTTTCTATAACCAGACAATCGTAGCAAAAAATAAATTTCTTCGTCTGCGTAGTACTTATTAGCAGCAGATGAAAAAACAGTGTCGAACAAAGGAAGAGCTGCGCGCGCGTTTATGTGGATGCTCGCATGCGTGCATGGGTCATGTGGGATGTTTGAGCTACGGACGATGCTCACGAACGAAATGATCGAACAGAAATTTCAGGTTAAATAAGCTCTACGGCGAATCTTCTTCAAGAAAGCACAGGTGCTATGCACTAGACCATAGAGCTTGAAGTGTCGGGAAGAAGAGAAGATGGCAAACCGCGACTTTACAGGCCAGCTCTTCCTGTCCCGTCGTCCCTTTCGGCCCGGCTCGTGCGCGGCCCGCCTGGACACCATTGTCACCAGGAGCTGCCTTCCGGTGATAGAGCGCCACACTCAGGACCCACTTGACCGTCAGGGGGCGCTGCTTGCGTTGCAAGATACGCAAACGCGATGACGTGGAGAAGGGAGATTCGCAGAAGAAAGCAGCCCTTAGAATGCGTAACTGCAGGGCTGGGTGGCTTTCACAATCTAGCGATTGACCTGAAATGAAAAATGGCAGACGAAATTAAAGCCTGAAGGAGGAAAGATGGCTGGTAACAATGGGTTGGGCCAAAACCGACTAGGATATGAAGAACAATGAAGCAAATGGGATGACGAAGAGGGACAAGCCTTTCATTCAGCACATCCCTAAAATGGCCAAAGAAACGGCAGCTCGGCGAGAAGTGGTGGAAGGGTACCACCCAATAGCTATAAGGTTTAGGGGGCTGCTAATAACGACGGTCACAACTGGCGATACTAATGATAATGTATATACAACTAAATAATATAGCTCATTCATGTATCTGTAAAATGCGCATCGTGGTCTACTGATGTCTTATTTTATGTAATCTTTTTGTGAAGTAGCCTCTGAGGAGAGGTTTGCAGGTGCCTTGGGCATTGTTTTTATCTCTGGTAAAAATCCACGTATCAGACAGACATACAGACCAAGACCAAGACAGGAACATCTGTGTTATCTGTCCAACATTTGCTGGACATTTTATAACGACTGTGTCTATCCTAAACTGCCGAAAGTTCTGCCAGATTAGTGCAGCATGGAGTGACGGGTGTTCACGCAGATGGTCAGCCCCACAATCTTTTGTTAGAGTCTAACATAACAGGGCCATGCATATCTTACAGTTGCAGCTACTGTTAACGCCACTGTCATCAGAACCACGACTATCATCACTGCTACTGGTATTAAAAATATCAATAATAACAAAGATGATAACGTTGACATTTTTAATTTTTGTTTTTATCATAAGGATGATGAATATAAGAGCCTATGCACATCCTCTTGTGTATGCGTGAGCGGATGCGTGTGAGTTTCTAGTAGAGACAGGGTGGCTTGAGTCTGTTACCAGATAATTAGCAAGCGAGATTGGAACTACTCCACTAGCGAGAAGAACGAATGAATGCAAATACCGCCCCAGGGCTCCTGCCGCAGTGACAAAGTGCCACACTTAAGCTTATGTTACAACACTTGTCTTGGAATGACCGCGTCTTACGCTAGCATAAATATACACATACAACCTGCAGCAGTTGTAAGGGAGACACTTTTAAAGTAGCGATGTGGGCAAAGTGACTGGACTGCGTTTCTGGACACAGTGGTCGCGAGCTGAACTAAGGAGCGATGTGTCCTCCATTCGCTTATACGGTTTTGCGCTGTGATCTTTCTGGACATAAGGTTTTTGTGAAAAAACACCATGCCTAAGCTACTCTGTGAAATGCGCAAAAATTGTTCGGATCTGGGTGACGACTTTTCATCGGCTTCGTCGTTGTTGTCGTCGTGTTCTCCCTCGTGATCATTGCCATAATGTCATAAGCCAGAGGACTGCTGGATATTAAGAACACAGAAAGAGAGAATTCACTTTTGCTGGGTCTGTATCTAAGACAAAGCAAGGGGAGACAACACCAGCAGACCGAGGATACAGCGCGTTGTTCTCTGGATTGTTGCGTACATCTCTCGTTTCGTGAATGCTTCAGTACACGGTATGTTGCTGGTGTGTCAGCTAAGTAGTAGTTCTCCCTGAGGATGCTCCGGGTTACAGAATCAGCATCCTGGTTTATGTTTGTGCTGCATGATAGTAGCATGAAAGGGTTGGGAGACAGCATGGTGCTTTGTACGTTTGTAGCTATACAGGACAGCAGTGAGTTATTCTCTCATAGGGATAGTCTATTCAATGTCTTTATTAGGACAGTACTGCTCATGTCTTGTTTTCAATTGTTTTCTAAACATTTTGTTGATGGTTTTGTTATTAATGGAGGTGGAGACAAGTCTGAAGCTTCGTTGCGCATATTGCAACAACTGAAACAACAATACTGTGTGCATTGCTGCACAACAAGAGCTACACGGAGCTAACTCCACTGAATGCTGTCCCTTTCGTGGCCTGTTAATGAGTGAAGTGTTTCAGAACACATAAGCCGCTCACTTCGAGGTTTAATTGTATGCACGGGAATCTTTGACCCTGTAAATCCTTGTTCGCGCATAGACGTAGCGCGTGTGACCCTTCGAATTAACATCTTTAAGTAGATCCTCTTGTCGCTGATTGGTGGACCGGATGTAAGAGGAGATGGGTTTGTCGCTTCGGATCTAGTCGCCTGGCCTGCCTTTGGACTGGAGTGTGTCCACATCCTCTGGCGAAGCTTCAAGGTTTCCGCTTAAAATCTTTTGATGTCTGCCATGGTGTGACTTCTGTTTACATCGCTCGTTTAACCAGATTGTCAACAATGGTAAGTGGGGAAATGCACGTAGGAAACTCATTGTAGATCGTTTGGGGCCATGTTGTGTATGTATACATACTTTTTTTAAACTTGACACGGAAGTCAAAGGACGAACAATGGTTACTAAATCAACGAAAGGAAAATGATGCGACGCAAATTTTTTAACATTCGATCAGGCGTAGTTACAAGGGTATGTGACCTCATAAACGGGAAATCTCACGTTAAAATCATCGCATAGCTGATGAAATACTAGCTTTTCCTGCAGCTTTATAAAATATCTTGCATATACATATATATCTACCAGGACTCACTGTTATAGTCAACCCGCTTTATGAAAGTATAGTCGTTTAAAGCGATCGCAGGATATGCACTTCGATCGCCACCCTTGGCAGATTTTCCACTTGGTTTGACTTTAATAATTTGTCCGATACTGCAAATTGTTTCTCCTAAAGCATAAAAACCAAAGTTAATGCATATTGTGCGCCACGATAGTTGCCAGTTGGTCATTTCTTCTTCTTTATTTACTTTTTTTCTTTTTTTTTTCTTCATTCTTTTTCTGGGGATCCTTACGCAGAAAATCGTGGTCGTGGCTTCAGATCTCGCCTCCAGCGACTGTAATTTTTCTCTGCACGTGACATGAAACATATGTTTGCTTGGACTAGTTTGTCACAATATTGTTCAGCTGCTGATCTAGCTAGAACCACAAGCTGTCAACACTCTTTCTCTCGTTCTTACCACCCCTAAGTAAGTAAGTAAGTAAGTAAGTAAGTAAGTAAGTAAGTAAGTGAGTGAGTGTGTGTGGGTTGAAGAGAGAGAAAAACAAAGATTATGTACTTTTTATGTCTGAATGTTTGTAGGTATGCAAATATAAAGATATGCGTCTGTCTCTCTCTGTCTGTATGTCTATCTGTCTTTTATTTGAGCATGCCTATCCGTGTATGCATCATCATCATCATCCAATGAAATTTACTGTACTTGTAACAGTGATTATTTTCATCTTTGACGGGTTTTACTAACACAATAGATCCTAATGTCACTCACTGGTCGTGAGATACCGTGAGTGCCATGTAGTACGTCAATGACATGTTATTGCCCTGCTGTATGTCATGTTCTATGATTGTCTCCAAAATACAGTGTCTCTTGCAACATGCCTCCCTTCTCCCACCACATTGTCTCAGTTGAGGGCCATTAAGAGTGATGTCGAAAAACATTACCCTTTATGATGAACAACGTGCAAAGAAAACATTCAAATGTGTCTAAAGTGTGCCAGCATAGGCTTAGGGTTGTAATAAGGTATTGTCAAATGTTTCTTTTAAAAATACTGTCTGAAAAGTAAACTGTAGTGAAGATTATCATTCACATGACGAGTTGTGGTTTTAAGCAATTAATGCAAGAATTGTTGTTAGGAACTTGCCATTATGCCAGAGAATTTCATCAACGAATACTGTCTTTCAGATATATATGTTTATATACATAAATGTATTTGAATGTATGCATGTGTGTGTGTGTGTGTGTGTGTGTGTGTGTGTGTGTGTTCCTATGTGCACGTGTTAGTAATACGTGTAAGATATGTTCGTATATTAGCCAGTGAAAGCATATATCTTTTTTTTCAAATAATTTTGTCGTTGACCGATGCCTTTATGTTGTGCTTATATGTTAGATGTTGAAAGTAAATCTTCTGCAAACTTTCGGGCTGCAGCTGCTTCTCGCTCGTTAAGTTTCTTACACTTACAGTCTGGACCAAAGAGTTCTATGACAGATTCCCCCATAATGTCTCCGCCAGACTGTGGCGAACATCTCCGCCTGCAGTAAAAACTCGATTCAGTTTAAATGTCATTTAAATAGCAGTTTCCTTTCAGAAGGCTGGACTAGATATTCGCTAAATGATTTATTCGATATAGTCAAATCGACGGAGTCTAGCTTTAGTGCCCAAAACTGACACAGGTCTTTTTTCGAATCTTCATTCTATCCTTCACCTTCGTCAGGCAGTCATCTATCCATATTCTTTCTCTTTGACTGACATTCTCGCTTATAAACCGATTAAGAAATTCGCCTCCAAAAATATGTCTAGACCCAAATATCATGCCATCTTTTCAATACACTTGCAAGGTTAATTCCTTTTGGCAGTCGGGTTTACAATCAGAGGGGCATCTATGTCATTAATGAATGAAAAGTCAGCGCCTTGTTAATAATCAGCTTCAATTGTTGTCATAAACAGCATGTAAGGATGTCATTTAAGTACAAAAACACCAATCCTGATATCTTATGAACTTTGCACCTCATTACGGGCACTTCAAATTTAGAACAATTGCAGGCAGAATGTAGAAATACAGTAGCTGTAATCTGCATTAAATAGAATATCTACTTCATGTTTCGAACTCTAACCCCATGTCTGACACTTGTATATTTGTGGTTTTTAATATTTTAGTAGTTTCATACAAGTGCCATTAACTAAGCTCATTTCACATGGTCGAAAATGAGCTCGCCATGATTGGAATCCCTTTACAACGTCATTTAGAAATGTGAACACACACACACACACACACACACACACACACACACACACACACACACATGTGAAAAGTAATTTATGGTGGGAGCTTATTGTGGCTTGGTAGAGTTTATTACGATCATCACTTTCCTTACACCTTAGAAATGTGTCTATAGTGTACGTGTGTCTATAGTGTATGTGTTTCTATAGTGCATGTGGGTCTATAGTGTATGTGTGTCTATAATGTACGTGTGTCTATAGTGCATGTGTGTCTATAGCGCCTGTGTGTCTATAATGCATGTGTGTCTATAGTGAACTTGTGTCTATAGTGCATGTGTGTCTATAGTGTACGTGTGTCTGTACTGCATGTGTTAGTTATATTTAGTTGAAGTGTCAGTAAAGTTAAAAGAGCTTAAATTTGAACAATACTGTATAAATTCGACGACGACGACAACGACGATGATGATGATGAGGAGGAGGAGGAGGATATCAGAACAATGCTCTCAATAGCAAACCAGTAATGAATATTGCCGTGGAATTATTTGTTCTTATTCGGCCGTTTAAAGTCACTTATTTTGGGCTCTACCATTTTTTCGAACGAATCAAAGCTTAAATATCGTTTCAGGAACTGTTATTATTTTGTGATGTAGTTTCTAAAAAAAAAAAATCGGATTTTTAGATATTTTCCCCCAGATGCTTAGAATGTTTACAATGGACTAGTATATTTAGAGGAGACAGTGAGATATATATTTGGAATATGGAGCAAATACAAATATCTAAAACACTGGTCTTCAAAACCATGAATGCTCTGTATGAGGATTAGGTTTTCGTGGTCCTTGTAATGTGGTAAGAACAAACCAAAGCCAAACCCCACAAAGTCAGCCTCGCAAACAATGCATGAATAGAGAAAAAAAACGAAAGAAAACTAGTCTTGAAAACATAATTGGAGTTTCTATAATGTTTTGAAAATATTTATTTCAGGCTCCTCTTGAAGTAAAATTAACGAGAACGAATAAATCGCAGAGAACCAGACGGTAGAAAGAGGCTCTTAGCATATTACTTTAAGGGTGTCATTTTGTTTCCAAGGGTTGATTTTCTGCGTGACATAGTCTCTTGCGATATTACTGACGAGGATGTATATAGCTGTAACATCAACTATTCAGCAAGTCTAGAGTCTCTGAGTCACTCTGAAGCAGACGACATCTAACCGGAAACAGATTTCAAGTGGCCGCTATCAGTGGAAGCCACAATGTCGGCTTTGTCCTGTATCGCTCGCAACACTCGAGTTCTCTCGCCACACTTTCGCACGCAAGCGTCACAATATATTCAAAGTTTCAAGACCAGAGATCAGCAGTAACGAGAGGTGAATCATTTTCTTTAACTCTGTGTTTGAACAATAAAAACACTCAGCGGAACACAGAACAACTCGTTATCCTTCAAACGCATTAGACTGGCGAGAACTAACAAAAAATGGGGCCAAAATTGAAATACTGAGTCCTTTTTTATCCATTTTCAGAAAACTCGGCAATAAGGTTTACATTTTTATCACACAAAGAGATATCATTCAGGAATGAGGCTTTGTTGATAAAATTTAAAGTAAGCTGTATCAACAAAGCTGACACTTTTGAATATTTGAAAATTTGTTATTCGAGAAGACAAACAGAATGTGAATTTATTATTGTTTTAGGAGTCCTGCCTGCACGATTTTGAGTCACTTATGAAGAAAAATGTTATTGAAATCGGAATGAATAGAGCTGTTTAGTATATGTTCAGTTTCTGTGCGCTTACCTACAGAATTATGATGCATATACTTCAGCATAAATACTTGATAATTTGCAGGATGAATGAAATTCGTTATATTTAGGAAGCATGTCTTTGGTGTCGGTTTAACAAAAGTGTGATTCGGAAATTGGCTAAATAAGTAGAAAAGTAGGATACAAAAAGATCAACGGCTTTATTATGGTGGTCTGACGATAACACGGAAGTGAAACTATTAAAAGGTTTTGCATCTGGACAGGCCATTTGAATAGAAAGGACTGAAAAACCGACAAGGACATTTGAAGAAGATTGATAATCCTCGAGGGTCATTTGAAAGAAAAACAATGAAGCAATGTTTGTTTTCTCTAGTCAAGCGTACAAAACCTTATTTCCTAGGCATTGCTAGTTGTAAACAGGCTTTGTCATTTGATTCCAAAGTGTATAGATCTAAGCTAAATGGTAGAGGGTAAAAATTATACCAACTGACTCTTTTCGTAGAATTTTATATTTAAAAACGTGGCTACTAAGATCTCCTAAGCAGTACTTTATGATGTCATATTTTATTACGGTTTTCTAGTTTTAGTTTTTCTTGATAATTCCTCCTACTACTACTCCTCCTCCTCATCGTCGTCGTCGTCGTCAGCGTCGTCGTTGTCATCGTAATTGTACCAATAGGAGGAGTGGTAAAAGGACAAGAACCGGAACTTTTATGTACCGGACTTATAGCAGCTGTCAATCAAAATAAGTAGGCGTGTCCAATCAAAGACCGAGTTCGAGAAGGCTACGCCTCGCCAGCTCTGGCAGGCTCTGTTCATGTACTGAGTCACGTGTTCTGACTGGAGGCAGTAAGACTCCACGTATTAGGTCTACACGGACTTAAACTTAAACAACCAAGCAACACTTGTGTCTTTATTTTTTACTTTCCTGGTGTTTTGTTGTTTGGTTTTTTTTTTTTTTTGCTGCGCAATGAGCATTCTTCCGAATCAATACCTGCGCATTACAAATGGACATCATCATCATCATCATCATCATCATCATCATCATCATCATCATCATCATCATCATACATAAATACCACATAAAACCTTTCCCCAAATCCCGCTAAGAAATCTTGACAGATACCAAACTGTGGAAGATTGTGCAGCATGTGCTTAAAATCATGTTTATCTAAGAATGAAAACTAAAGAAGTGATGGGAGTTTGAGGCTTTTCCTCTCACATAATCTTCGTAGCATTCTGCAAAAAAGAAAAACCCCATAAATTATTACATTTGAGTTCCACTGGAAAGAAGGCAAGATTTGAAAAAGAAATACAGTCACGCGAAAAACAGTTTGAAATATCGGTTTCTGTTGCAACTGTCAGTCGTAACTATTTGGACTATCCAGCATTGTTTCGTCGGTCTCAAGGCCACTCCTAACTGGACACATATTGTCAAATGTGTGACTATGTTTGGCATATTTTCTCACGACGGTCATAGGTTTGCCAGATATAATTGACTGTATGTGTCCGGCTTAGAAGTGTGGAAATCAAACACATTTGCTTCCCCTAACCTAATTCCGTTTTTTATGGGAGACACATAAGACTGCAGCACCTGCCCCTTTTGTGATGTGGTCCAGTGCATCATTTAAATTATTGTTATCCTCCCCTTCCCTTGCATTATACTCGCAGTCATTATTGTCCTCAGAGTGGGCCAAACAAAACTGGCGGCAACTAATAGGAATTTTCTGCAGTTGCGAAAATATGCGAAACATTCTACCCGCTCCCCCACTCCCACTGCCCCATTTATTATGTTCGTGTTGTTGTGAAAAACGGGAAATACTATAGCAATCAGGACTCGAGCAATCGGTAAGCTTTCATTTCATCCTTCGCGTCCTTTGGCACTACTGATCCAAAACGACTGGGTCGACTGAGTGAGCCATGTAGCAGAAGTTGCTGAAGCCCCCACGTAGCCATCTTGCCACTCGTAATGTTAACTAAACTAGCATGGAGCATGAACAGGTTGACACGATAAAGAGAAGCAGGTGTTCAAACGTGGAAATTATATTGATTGGATATGTAAGGTGGAGATACCTTCGTTTTTCATAACCTGGGCGTCGTAAACACATTAAGTACCTAATAAGTACCTAAAAAAACAGCCCGGACAAGGATGGGAACAGTGTACTGTCATCCCGACCTTTAAGAGCCTACGTTTAATACTGAACTATTGCGGGTAATATTGAAAAGTTACAGATAACAGTCAGCTATTATGGTTAATAGTGAACTAGTATAGTTAATGGTTAATTATTATAGTTAATAGTGGGGTATTAAGGTAACTGCGGAGGATTACTGGTGACAGTGGAGCGTTAGGGCAATTGTGAATTACTATGTAGAATATTACGGGTAATCGTTAAATATTATAAGTGATGGCAGAATATAATGGGTAACAATCAACTACTACTTCGCACCCTTTTGTCACCTTGCTTGATTTCACTGCATCTGTAGCCGCTTATGTAATAAGTCATTTCAGAACTTGTATAGCCAAGGCAACCTGTCTCGTGAGGGCAATCTGGGTATGTTTAAGTGACATTCAGATGAATGTCAGTTACGTTATCTTTTTATATTTTCCTGATTAGTGTCAACAATCAAATCTTTTAGTTTTTGCCGACCAAGTAGCAATTTTGAGTTTTCTATTCAGTTTTCTGAGTTAAAATTACTAGTTTTCACGAACTACGCTCTTTCCACTTATCAATTAGAGACATTATAACTTAATTTTCAGCATGGGTTCAGAGCACCAGCCCCTTAATCTTCTACTAGCCTTCCTGTGTGAGGCTATATCCAGGAAGGAAATAGAAAACATAGCCACAGGCCGCGATAAGCTTAGCCTTCCTGACTACACTCGCTGATTCCCGCTAAACCTTCGCCGTCGACGGTGCCTAGTGTCCTACGTCACCCGACTGGCTGGTGACTGTCACGGCGGCGGTGGTGGTGATGGGGCTGAGAGCAGGCCTGTGCATCCTCTTTAGCCGGCACATCATCTTGTACACACCCTCGTTAATCAGCCGTAAAGCGCTTAGTGTTTCCGTCTCTCTGGAGATTAGCGACGCATCGCAGGCAGCTTACAGTCCCATCCTGCCCAGAGAGGCTGCGCTGAACAAGATTCTATGATACGGCTACATAGTCACAGCGAGGGGATGGTTTGAAAATATTACAATTCTGGCTTGGTTTTGATTGATTGATGTTTTTTTTTGGGGGGAGAGGGGGAGGAGGTCTCGACTTTTTTGTCTCGTGGCTTTGCAGAAGTAGCCTCATTTGCATGTGCATAAAAGTGTATTATTATTCAGCTGTTGCATCATCCATCTTCCCGCCGTATGAATGACCAGCACAGACCAATCGACTGAAGTTGTCGTATTAGCAGCTGCGGCCTACAATAAGGTCAAGGTTGTAACTTAGGTCAATCCTCGCTTACTTACTGTTTCCCTTCAAAATCGTAAAGCGTTTTGTGACAAATTAATGATTGTTGCTATCAACTTTCAGCTTGCTTGGACTGGCCTTCAAGCTCCTCTAGGCTTCAGACACAGCACTGGCTTCATTAACTGTACGTCTGTGAACCTTGGTGTTATCTAGCCTTGTATGTCCATATAACATGGCAAAGTTTCACGAGAGTCTGCCCTCTGGCGGTCAAAGTAATCCATTTTAATCATCCATAAATACTTTTGAAGCTTTAAGTATTAATTAACATCCATGGAAGCTCAGATGTTATGACTCATTTTGTTTATTATTTCGCTTTGGTAAGCCTTTTTACAAGTAGCGACAAGATTCTTCTACTGCAATCGCGTATCAAACATAAAGGTATTCGCGGATGGGCTTGTAACTTGTCAGCAGAATACTAGCTATCCAGTGCTGTGCACCTTGCCACAAACCTCATGTTCTATTGCCCCTGCGAACAATATGAAAAATACTGTCAACTCGAGTATTGAATCCAACAAAAACCTACGCTATCAGCTTTCTTTCTCATTATCATCGTATTTTTATTGGAAAACCCCAAATCAAAGAAGATAAAAAAAACAGACGTACATGTTTTAGAGTTCATTGATCGGCCATATCTGAGAAATGGTAATAGTTTCATTTTTTAAAATCTGCTGTTCTCGATTTTTTTTTTTTACAAAATATTCCTCTCTCTCTGTGCCTTTCTCGAAATCTTCTTGTAAATAATTTTAAAGTTTGCACATCCTTCTTTCTTTTAACGTTTTTGGAAACAAAGCGTGTGGAAATGATAATATAATAAATGAAATTTTGAACTCTCACCACCAAAGACTCTGACCCTGTTTCCAGCCTCGTTTTACCAACAAATCATAGACCCACAGAATGGGCAGTGAGCCGTCTAGTTTTAAAACACAAGAAAAAAATTATAGCTTAATAGCTTTAATAGAAAGAAACAAGTTTACTGTGCTTTTATGTACTTCGTAAAACGTCTTCAATTAAATAGGCAGGACAGACGAGATTTCTTAAAGACCGCTTTACTCAAACTGTAGGACATTCAAAAGTACGTTTTCACAAAAATACTACCTAAAAATAATACCTCCTCATATTTCATTTTAATAAAATTCGTACAGTTAAACTTCCCTGTGAATAAAAAAAAGACGAAATGAGATTCCCAGAAATTAAAGGCTTTTTAGAGTCTGTGACAGCGAAGAGTGTGTGGACTTACATTATATGTTACTGGGATAATGAATAATTGAATATATCAATGCCCGTTCAGAGGGTTAAACAATAAAGTTTCTCTCTTGAAATATCTTTCTTCACATTATTTTAAATATCTGCGCTTGCTATTCTTCCTCATTTTGCATACAGTGTTTTCCACTATAGACAGTGTATGCATTGTCGTAGACTCGCATAATACACCAAAGATGACTTACAAATGCTCATTATATCAACTGTATAATTTCTCGTGTGCAGTTGAAGAACGGGGCTCATTGCTCACAATTTGTATTTTCTTTTCGCTTCCTTTATTGAACCGTACCGGTTAATTGGTGAGAAATATTTCGAGATATTTAAGATAACTTTTCAAACTGTAGTTGATGTTGCAGACATTTATTTGTCTCCAATGTAGTATTAAAACGGTGTTAAGTGAAGTGGTATTAAAATTTGCTTCTTCTCATGGTTAAATTTTATAGTTATAAATGCAGATATGTTAATCTTCACTTAAAATTTATGGTACTATTTAAGAATGGCTACCATTTATGAACACATTTTTGCTAAACCAACTACCAAATAAAAAAATTTCACAAACGTTCAATACTTAGAAGTAAACTAAAATGTCTGTATTTTGTCTGAATACTTGAGTAATTACCTAAATTACTTCGAATTTCAAGGTGCTTCACTCTTTCAGTTCACTCATTGCCTTCTTCTTGAAAACTATATGCTCCTATCTTCACTATTTATTGCATACAGCTTAATATATTGAATCTTACGTCAATTTTATGGCTCATTTACAATGGCAGTTTTAAAAACTGTTTTTCAAACGCGTGACTGCTGTTTTGTTGTGTTATGTCCGCTCGAAAGTGTTGCTCTAGCTACATGATAATAAACAAATCACGTCACTCCAACGTGTTCCATACGTTCTCCAAGTGTTACTTAACGTCTGCTCGAACTGTGACTATATCTATTTGAGAAAAAAACGAGTCACGTCGTTCTAACGTGTTTCGAACTTTCTCAGCGTATTACATCTGCTGAGATTGTTCTGTTTAGTGTGTGCCTAACTTTCTCATTGTTACGTCTGCAGGACGTGAGGCGCAAGAAGCCAGGAATAATGCTTTCCGACCCCCACGCAGACGACAGCGTCTTCTCGAGTCCACAGACCTGTCAGACCAACGACACCGACGACCTCGACGTGAAGCGCCGCTTGCAGGAAGAAATACCGTCTTTCTTTGGCACAGCGAGCGATGGTGAGCGTGGCGAGGGCGCCAGAGAGGTCGAAGAACCCGTGGGCATCGGGAGACAACCGGTGCTTGACGGCAACGGCGAGATGGATGGGACAGAGGAGCTAGCCGAACCTGGCAGCGAAGCCGAGGAGGTTGAAGGGGAGGTAACGCAGCAGCACTGGTCACCCTTCGAGAGCGGAGTTGGATCTGGGATGAGCATGGCGGACATTAATGGCATGAAAGTGTGCACCTGCAGTGGTTTCGAGATCACCACCCAAGCCTCACCACTCTACAGCGCCCAGTTGCAGCAGCAACAACAGCCCCAACGTCAAGAAATCCAACAGCTGCAGCAGCAACAGCAGCACCTTCTGAGCCATCAGCAACCGCAGCAGTTTTGTTTTCCGAACATGAGTGACGCTCCTACCTCCACTTCTTCCGTAGTCCGGTCTCCTCCGCTGGATCCCATGTTGACGCAAACACAGGA
The DNA here is from genome assembly GCA_004794655.1 of Marisa cornuarietis. Classification (NCBI taxonomy): domain Eukaryota; kingdom Metazoa; phylum Mollusca; class Gastropoda; order Architaenioglossa; family Ampullariidae; genus Marisa; species Marisa cornuarietis. The sequence continues at coordinate 11,549,814 of SMMW01000003.1, read as the reverse complement.
AATGCCTGATTCGGATGGCCTGCCTCCATACGAACCTTCCACTTACATCTACAGCACCGGAAGCCATTACTCCTCTAACTCATCACTGCCTTCCACCCTTTCTCCATACACGGGTGTCCCGGCTAAAGGCGTCCACCCCAGCTCTGATCTGGGAACTACGGATGGCCTTGGGGGACTTGGATCCCTGAGAAACAGACATGGCCGCCCCACGATGGAGCAGACAGGCGGTGACTTGGGCTTAGACAGAACTGTGGGCGATACCGCGGCTTCCGGGCCACGGACGACAGCTGACGTGTTTGGTCGCCTGTCGGGCTCCATACCCTCGATGGGAGGACAAGTTGCAGACCAAGATCCGGTGGGGGAAAATTTGGAGAAGGAACCAGTGACTGTACCTTTAGGTAAGTAAGCCGAGTGTTTGTTGTTTATTCAGGATAGTAAAAACTAGCGTGGTACTTACAGAAATAAAATATAAACCACAACTCATATATTTATATTTTACTTAAGTACCACGCTATTTTTTTTTTTGAAAGATTGACAGGAGTGACAAAGATAGACACTTGGGACAAAATATCCAAAAGCTGTATTAGGCTTTGACCATTTTACAGTTGGAGAACTAAAAGCAACAGGGCTTTTGCGATATATTTGTGAAACAGTCCTCACCGAATCTAGCTTTGTATGATCATATTCACATTACAGTGTCTGGCAGGTGCTGTGTAACCTTGCCTCTTACTTTTATTTTTGTTTGCTTTTTTTGGTGGGAGGAGGTTTCACTGCTCTAAGTCTTTTCTGTACAGTGTTCACCAGCTCTGTGCAGGTATAAACAAAGAATCCTAGCCCCACATCAGATGAAATGCTATGGAATTATAGAATAAGAGTGAAATATAAATCACAAGTGTTGCAGCTTTGGCAGAAAAGACCGATTAGAACGACACCAGATAATTGCAGCTTAAAGAAAAATTCTCAGATGACAACTACTTATAAATGTCACACTCATACAAAGCTCGACCGCACTTGCGTTATGGTGCATATTGGAAAGAAGAGTCCACGTTTCACACCGTAAGGCCGGATCGGAATCACGAGCATAGTGTGTATGGTGTATATAGTATGTCCTGTACTTGGTAGCCAATCTGATGGTGTTGTTGCGCCAGATCTGTGGCCTGCCCATTGCAGCTGACGATGTTTGCGATCCTGATGCTGATGTTTGCTGGGCAGCTGCCATCTTGGGAAAAGGTGGCTCCTCAGTACATGAAACTGTTCACATCCTGAATATGTACTCCCTTTACTCCATTTATGGATGCCGTTAACCGTGACTTTGCTCTTGTCAATGGTTGTCTCCATTCCATATTCTTTAAAATTGTTGTATGAATAGTCACTGCCTCCCTTCTTTTGGCCATACTTTGCGTTCCCATATTCTTTGTCGCAGAGCAGTAAGAAACTTTGTTGTTTCTTCGTTACCAAGTTTGCGCAGCTTAGCTTGGAAGTTGTCAACGCCAGGCGATTTCTCTTCCTTTAGAATAAGTACCACTCAGCCGACCTCTTCCTTTAGGGCTGGTAGGTGTGCTGGGTTGCTGGTTCTAGTTTGGTTGCTATAAATGACGTTAATGTCTCAGCTGGAATTGGAATCATGCAGGTCGTTCGAATTTTGTCCTTCAGTTTAGTACAACAGTGCTTTCTGGTATTAGGTGGTCACTGCTATCTTAGTGAGGGTCCTTGATCCAGTTTTATTTAGCTGCCTTCATCCCCTTCTTGATGTCACTATTCCCTGGTTTATTCTTAAAAACTACTTCGGGATTGCTTCTCCCCCCCTCTTTCTCTCTCGCCAGCTCGCATCAAGGCCATCCTTTGATCACGGAGATCTGAGATATCATTTATGACCCAAGGTTGTTTCTTCTTCCTTTGTTGTCCTACCACTTCTTGGGTTGCTTAAAGTATCGCCTCTTTGATGTTTTTAACGAGAGTATTTACATTAAAATTCACTATGCTCAGTACAGCAAAGTAACCTCCAGCTTTGGCCTTGAAATTCTCCGCTAATTTTTGAGACTTGCAGCTTTTTGAAGTCTTTACAAATTCGGGGGTTGGTTGAGCGGCGTTTCAACTTTAACTTCAGGTTCGTTAGGACAAGGTTTATGTTCGCTGCCTACGTCAGCTCCTGGGTATGACTTTGTTTTGGCCTTGTTGCTTTCCGCCAACCCCAAGAGTCTTAAGCCCCTATCGTCGGTGTTGCCTAGGCCAAATTTACCTATCGCTCCTGCCCGTTGCAGGGAGGCGTCTGGACAGATTTTTGCGCTGCAGTTACCTACTACGATGAGAACTGTGCAGATTGTTCTTTGGATAAAAAGTCTATGAGTTCTTATACCATCCTTTCAATTTCATTGATGTAAGCGAAATTATATTTTACTTCAATAAATAAATAAATAAATAAATAAATGTCTTTGATCTTCTTGCTGGACAAAGTACAGCACCCAGATCCACAGCTCACTTTTTTATATTGACGAGGGAAGTAGGCAGGTGAATGCATCTTTGAAGATGAAGGACTTGTGCGTTCAGTGTATTTGCATTTTGGGGTAATTATATTGCAGACGTAAAAATTATCTACATGAACTGTTCGCACCGTTTTAACTTTTACCTTCCCAATTTGAAGAAAATTAGCACGTTGTGTGCAATTGGTTTCGAAATTTATTCAAAGTAAATTACCAATGCTTAGTTTATTAGCGATAGAAATATGTTCTAACCTAAGTTATTGAAAGATGTTCTGTCACATCTCACCACTAACCTTTTCAATTGTTTCATATTTTGTGCATTACAGTATTTTCTTCTCCCTGAGCCATCCCCTTAAATAATAAATAATAAACGCAAGATTTGTATTGTGCAAACACACTCATAAAGAGCATGCTCTTAGCTCTTAAGAACAAGAACGAGACATGAACAACATACGAGGGACGGAAGAACAAACAACAAGGAAACGACGGAAGGATAAACTACAGTACTGATGACGAATAAAACACATACAGAAAACGCAAAGAGGAACCAATGACTGAGAGTATCATGGTTTTGCATAGGAAGACGAGTAGAGAACTAGTAATAAGCGGAAATGAGGGAAAAGGGTGTAACAAAGGACTAGAACAAACAAAGAACTTTTCCTGCATTCAGGCACAATTTCTCTCATCGGCGCCACATTCATAAAAAACCATGCACATTCACTCGCACGCACGCCAGTTCACATCCAGTACCACACACACACACACACACACACACACACATTTCTCCAGTATAAAAACCGTCAGGCTTTGTATGCAGCATCGTCTTTACTTCCTGTTGCTCCAAGACACGATATGCGACCAGGACTAAATTCGGCGGTCTGCACACTGCTTGCCAAACCTACCAGTGTAACAGGAGATTCCGCACACCACATTCGTACAACATCAGTGTTCATACACATACCGCAGCCAGACTCACTTTCGTGGCCTGACTCACTAAAATTGTTACCACGCGACTTGTCCAAGGCAAGGAAGAGGTTAGTTTCTCAGTCTGACGATATGAAATGACAGCCTTCTAAATCGACAGAGGCTGTCCTTTTTTCTCTTTCCCTCCAACCGATTTCAGTTTTCCATGGAGCATTCACTTGGGTATCTACTTCATACGCTGGATTAGCTCATTATTAATCCTGTTCTGTGTGTTCGGACGATATCACTGAATAGGAATAAAGAAGAAATAAAGTTAAGCAATGTCAAGAACATAAATGCATAGGTAAACAGATTTCCTCTCTCTTATTTCGCAATGTGATCCGACTCAGATGCTCGCCTGATTTTGCAATACATTGTGCTTTGCGCGCTGTGGAACTTGGTTTTCGCGATATAAACAGAAATTCGGTTGCCCCCTTGGATGGGGCTGACGCACTTTCTATCTCGCGCGCTTGAATCTTGAAAATGTTTAAACAATCGGAACATCCGAGCAGACAACTGCCCCTTTCCTCGTGTTAACCGTGGCTTCAGTTTCATTGTGGGATGCTCTGACAATGAGCTCATTGTTTTTCCTCGAGACACTTTGGTGAAAGGTCAAATCAGGTGAACCATGAGGTCATTTAGCACCAATCCAGTGTATGAGGACTAAAAGTATTGTCTAGGAAAATTAAATTAAAAAGGAAAAATGCAGAAGGCAGCCTCACTATTCTAGGTTCAACCTCCACTTCATGGGAGCTTTCCCGTGTAACAATGATCTGTCTCTGCAGTCACACCATTGCCGAATTTTGCTATTTGCACTGTTTACCCCGCTCTTGACTAGTTGCGGGAAACCTCGCATTTTGTATGAGTCACAATGTCTTAGTTTTATCCTGTCAGGTTCAAGCTAGTGTGCAAAATAAGTATGAAAAACTCGATTAGTATTCTCTCGTAAGGTTGATTTCAACAACCATTTACAAACGAGGCAAAAATAAAATTTATAATCAAGAAATCTATTTTTTCAACCACCCACCCTTTCAACAAATGCCCAATGAAGAAATTAAAGACAGCAAGGCTTCTCGGAGAAGGCTTTTAACAACAGCTACTGATTTACATTTAGAATATGCTTGTTTTGTATGCTTAGATAACTAAACTCACTTATAAACACTGTAAAAACAAAGCGGAGCTAAAAGTAGAGGAGAGGTCAATTAAAATGATGGTCTTGACATACTAATTTAGTCAAGTGTTACACTATATTCTTGCTTTGCTCGACAAAACTTTATTGTAAATTCATGTCTATGTAAACACAAAGAACTGAGCTGCAGCACCTTGTATGTGTTTGCTTAGTGAAACCTTCGGACAATTAATGATGAAAAGAGGGACCACCGACTGTGCACTACATTAACTTTTGCCCTTTGGTTACATCAACAAAATGACGGAAAAACCAAATATACATCTTCAAAGAGTCGGTGTCTTTTGAAATATCAGTCGCTGTCTTTGCAATAGTGGGGTGTCACCATACAACTGCTCCACTGCCCTGTTCTTCCACATTTATATTTTTCAGCTGGGGTTACACGGAACAAAAGCTAGATAAAAGTTTCGTGAGATGAAGCGATTAAAAAAATACAAGATAAAAACTCGCCTGCAGACAATAAACAGTTTCACTGTTAATAAATATTTAGTATGCTCTGAATGATTTATTTGCAATGTGCTAACTTACGGTCTGATTATTTAGTACGCCACAACACATATAGAGTAAGCAGGTTGGAAGCGGAAAATACTTGAAATGTAATCAGAACAGCTAATAATGCCATTCCAAACATAGCTATCCTGTAAGAGTAACATAAAAAGGCTAGAAATAAGCATAGAAATAATGGAACCACAGCCACGTGACTTTGACAAGCACGTTCTTATTAACTCCCCTTTGTGAGCATTTATTCCGGATGTGACGTACACACGCAAAGAGGAACAAAGAAAAAGACAGTTCCTAAAACCGGCCAATGTACTGGGGAATTATGGCTACCTCCAAACTCAATAGTGGTTTACATTTCTTAGGTTAGTCATAGAGAATTAATGAGTCATTTCACTTCGTCAGGAAACCGCTTTACACAATAGAAGTTCTTCCATACGGTGAACGCTGTGTATGACCGGGATTTACTTCACAGGTAAACTTTACAGGAAATTCTGGTGCTGGCGGGAAGTGAGAGTAAATACTGACAAGAACTATTCAGGTCATGTTGCTTATGATGTTAGGGTTATGGGTGCCCGTGAAGCCTACAGCATGCAGGTTCCTATTACCATACACGTGTTCTTTGTATCTTGTGCACCTGGAGAAAACCCCGAGATAGGGTTTCATCCTCAGACATCTTTAACCTCTATGTCTGTGACTGTGCCGTCGACTACAAATTTCAGCAAGGCTGGAGATTGCATATAATATATGTAGATGGCGTTCATACTATTTTCAACATGAGTAGTTACACTAACAGGGCTCACAATCAACTTTGTGCTTTTGAGACCAGCTGTGTTTTTTTTGTACAGCTTTTTGAGCCTGCCTTTGATGGTGGGGTAAAGTGTTATATAAATCAACTTATCATTATTATTAACTGGCGATACTAGGTTCGCAATGCTTCGTCTTTGGCCAGATCTTACACAGATGTAGCAACGGCTCCAGCAAAATTATATGGCTGTTATATGTTCATCAAGAAAATGTAACATAACAATTGTGTATCCAGAACAACATTTTTTATTTGGCAGTTCCCTGAGATAAAATGAAAATGTAACAAAATAATAGTGTATCCACAACAACATTTTCTTTTTTTTTCCTGAGTTCCCTGAGGTATTATTTAGATTGTTAATCCAGGGGAAAAAACACTGAGAAATTCTAAAGTCTATATAATGTGTGCACCGTCCCAAGGTACGGGCGCTTGAGTCGTTATTTTTGTGTCGCGATAATGGCGAAGCAACAGTTTATAGTTTGTTGATAACTCGTGATAACTAAAACCAATAATGCTTGGCGTCGGTTTAAGCGCCTCTCTTCTTTCTGTAACTCTCCCTTACTTCTCCCTTGGTAACAATATGAATGATCATACTGGCAAGTTTAATTCATAATGCATAAAGACCCAGTTAATTCTTAACGTGTTTTTTCAGTCTTTTTCATTGCAACATAGAGATTACACCAGTACAAATAGTACCTTTATGTCACATAAAGTACATAACAATTGCATTAACTTGTGTTAATTCTATTTCTACGTTACTTACGAAGATTATCGTCTTGTGTATAAATAAATAGCATTGTTGTTATCAAGAAACTGATACCCCCAGTCTGGTAGTTCTCATAATATATTACCAGCTTGCAGTGTTTGATAAATTGACATTAGCAGTATCTGTCTAGCCTCATGTTCCTAATCGGGTACAGGACCGGCTGCTTTGTCGTAACACAGCCTTAGTTTCTGGCTCGGCGTAAAACATTAATTTCCCACTCCTCCTACAACCCTTCCTGTTCCTAACCCTCCTATCTGCGCATTGTCCTTCATGCCCTGTCTAAACCTTACTTCTGTCTGTTGTCCGATATGTTCGCTAGAGAAGTCTTAAGGCTGCTGTTGAAGTTCGCTGTAGCAACTCAGCTGGTCTAAACATGAGTAAATGAGTACCAGCGGATGGAGCTGCTCCCATGCTGCCCTGTCTGGTAATTGGAAACGCGTTGACCCTTCTCTCATACTCCTCCTACAGGTGTAGCGGTGTTTATGTTTCACTGAAGTCTAATATGAAGGTGTTTACTCGCGCTTCTGTTTCTGCTGAAGACAACCACGACGTGTTACTATGGTATCGAAACCCAACCAGGCGAAGACTACTCCACCTTGGAAACATTACCTGTTGTATACTTCATACTGTGTCGTTGTTTGTAGGAGGGCAAACTTGGTTTTTCTTTACTCTACTGGTGACAGGAGAGGTGGGTGCATTAGTTTCTGAGGAAAGTGGTATCGGATTTAAAATACACGTGTGCGAAACCGAACAAAATCTGAAATCTTAAAACGCCGATTGTGTCTTGTTATCGGATATTGTGGCGCCATGTCCAGTGAAAAGCTCTGTTGAAGGCAGTCGACAAAAATATTATAAAGTATAGGAAAAGAATTGACATTGATTCTTCATTTTGCCGGCTTAAACAAAAGGTATATGTGTGTGCGAAGGAAACATTCTAACACTTAGAGAACATTGAAGATTTTGTTGTGATACTTGAGAAAAGAAGGAAATGCTTTTCAAGAAAGAAATAGTGCCTTTACGTATTATTTAACTTCTTTGTTCCCCTTTTCCTTCTTCTTTCGTTTTTTTCACATTTTTAGCTATCTTTCTTTCATAGTTTGTTCCATCATCATCATCATCATCATCGTCGTCGTCGTCGTCGTCGTTTCTTCTTCTTTGCCGGTGTTGTCATCCTTTTTCTATTGCTGTTGTACTTCCGTATTTCGTCTGTAGATGTCGATCAGTTGTTCATCGTATAAAAGATGTTATCGGCTCTAGCCGCCGAGATCTTCATCAGCATAGCCTCCTCCCCAACCACCTCCGCACCCAGCTTAGTACTTAAGCGTCTTTGGTCCCCTGGCAGACATCGTGGTATCCACTTGCTATGGCATCATGTAGTGCTGTCACCGAGCACAGACCAGATGCCGCCCCTGGACACTTAGAACCATCAAGTGCGTCTTGAGATTCATCAGTCACACCAAAGTGGGAGGACTGCTGGTAATCCCGGCCTCCCTATGTCTGAAGGAGCCGCTTTCCCTAATTTTACCACGGAGTGACATAATTTTCTTGGTGTCCAACTAACCACGCGGTAGAGCGAAGGTCTTCTAAACTGTCTTCAGCGCGTAAATCCTTTTTCATACCGCTCTCTCCAATCTTTCGTTAAAAATGTGTGGGATATTTACAACTTAAAATTGTTTTCTCTAATAGGCTTATAAAATTACGCAGATTTACAATATAATAATAAATATCAAAATATTTGTAATATTGTTTAACCGGATCTTAACTCTCATCCTGATCTATGATTTACTAAAGCTTATGTCACATTGTACCAACACAATTCGCCGATTGGTACTCGCAGTATATATGGTCATTTTCCATCTTCATTTTAATGTCGTTTACTCCTTTTGATTGACAAATTAATTAAATGTTCACTGCTTTTTTATCTATCTTTTCGTCCATAAGTTTGAACGTTTAATAAGTGTATATATACTTAATATAATATACTTAAATAGCACACATATTAAATTGCTATGAGAGTTGATGGATTTGAGATGCCACGTTTTCTTGGCATATGGGTGGTAAAGAGAATGAGCAATTTATTGAGCATACTAGGAGGTTGTCGTCTGTTGTTTCTTCTTTCTGTCCATTTTCTTCCTTGCTTATTCTCTTGACTAACTTTATCCATTAATGTTTAACGATGTGGTCAACAAGGTTGAAAGAACGATGATGAGCGACAGCGAAATAAAATGTGTTACTCGAGGACGAAATTCTCTTGCAAAGAAACTTTCCTTCAAGAGTTGAAGAAAGAGGCAGACCGAATGAAGGTGGGGGTGCGATACGTAGGAGGGCAAAGCAGGGGTGGTTGTTGCCGACTAGTTTGAGAGGCAGGAGTACCATTATCAAAGGGCGTGGTTACGGGTATCCACTTGGAGCACCTCTTTCATCCATGTACCGCCGTCGCTGGCCGCCACTTCCTCCGAGTCCAACCTCTACCCAACTCCCATCCTCCCATCACTCACCCCTCCGAACTCCTTTTGTTGTGACACCGAGTCACGCCACTCACGGGAGCTCTTCAGATCCCCACCTTCCTCCCGCCCCACGTGCCGTCCAGATAAGCTCTGGCATCTTGGCTTCTGCTACCTAGGTACGGCGCCGGCGTACGCGAACCAGCAGCACTCATCCCCCATCCCACCCACTGATGACAGGACGAGCGCCGTGAGGGTAGGCTGTCGTCACGCCTCACTTGCTCTTGACCAGTTGTCCGTGAAGGTTGAAGCGGCTAGCTAGTGTGGGGCGGGTAGCGATGGGTGTCAAGCTATGTCCTGATACCCTGTGTTGCGGCAGCCTCAACTGTGCGTCGAGTCCTGCAGCAATGTTCTGGAACCGGTCGCACCCGGATACGATGTATGGTCTTTCTAACGAAGACTGCACGTGTTTGGAAACAGGTGAGACGAAAAAAAATGTGTGTGTGTGTGTGTGTGTGTGTGTGTGTGTGTGTGTGTGTGTTCGAGATCGAGCGTGTGATCGTGCAACGAACGAGTTAAATATGTATCTTCTTTGCAACTTACTATTTGACATGCAAATGCCATTCATTCAAAACACACATTCTTTTTAGATAAAGTTTCATAGCGTGAGTTTAACCTTACACGCATGTTTATTCTTCGAGTCTACCCCATATCATCGGGCGTTAAAGCTGCTAATTAAGGTGCTCGATACGCAGATATCTAGATTAAATCTTTTTAATGGTAACGTTCTATATTCTAATTTATTTGTACTTTTTGAAGGAGACTTTAAGTATATTAAACAGTGACTGGTGTTGAAAGTGTCGTCAAGAGAAAGAAACACAACTACAACTCACATAAATCATTTAAAACTAATGCTTTGTATTTGATTAGCGACACAAATTAAAAAGATGGAGAAAAATTTTAATTTTTGTTATCTTTTGAAGGATGTCAAAATGTACTGAGAACTTCAGAAACAAAAAACATTACCACGGATAAAAAGTAAAAAAAAAATAAATTGGTCTGTTTGTACTGATTTGAAAAGTTATTTGGATATCGTGAAATGCAAAGCATTTTCCATCGGCCCTTAAACAAAATTTTGATATTTAAACGTAGGACTAGCTTAACTTGAATTTCCGTCTTCATGATAAACAACAAATTATTAAGAGCTGTATTTAGTGAGTCGGTTCATTGCTGTTAACCTTTTTTCTACTTTCTACCTGGTAATGTTACTGTACTATTTTTTTAAATGGAAGTTTAACGAATATAATCAACATGAAATCCGATATAGAAAAGTCAATGTGTAAGCCTTGGAGGATATGTTGCATTTTGGTATCTTGGGTATTGTATTTTGAGTACTTATCGGAAATGTCGATTTTACTGCTTTCCGTCAAACGAGAATATTTCTGGTGGCGCCAATAACAATAATTCCCTCAATATCCGTTCAGCAACATGTTGAGCTGCTTAAAAGCATCTGGAAAAAACCCCAGTCATGAGAGACTATCTCATTACCTATTTAATCCGGTTTATACCATCCGCATCGGTCTGTATTCCTGAGTTTTCACATGAGATCTCTATAATATGTGTAATCTGTAAAGGTTGATGAAAAAGCCGAGTACTCAACACTCCACGAAAAACAAAAAAGAAAAATGCATATTTGGGGATTAAACGCTTTTTGTGGCCGTTCAATTTACCCAGTGGAACTTTCTGTTTGTTTGTTGTGCTTGTCTAAGTTTCCCCTGGATTTGCTTCTGACACCACTCATCAACCGGCCGCTAATATCACAAACACGTCTACAAATTATTAAGTGCAATGGAATAATCTTCATTGTTCTGCGCTGGCCAGATAATGTAGATTTTGCTTTCAGAAGACCTACCCATATCAATTTCTTAGTGAATGGAAGGTTTTACTGCTGTGAAGATTAACAACATAAAGTTCTTTCAGTTGCCTGCAAATGTCGATCTGATGAAGACATTCTGCACTGGCTTGCCAGCGTCAAAAATCGCTTTATTATCACACAGTCATATTTAAAAAAACAACTGTCGATAATAATTCAGAAGCGTTTTCAAAATGAAAAAGAATTAATACAAAGAAGAAGCTTTTGTGATCTACATTATAACATGATGTTGGTTTTGTTGGCTTAAAATGTTTATGAATACTGACATACGATAGATTTTTCTGTGCCACGTGATAAATTGCAGTCCTGGTGCCAGTTGCACAACATGTTTCTAAACCTTAAAACTGTTCCAAAGAAGCAAAATCTCTTCTCTGCCATTTATATGCATTGCACAAAAACATACACAAAATTGTACGGACAGGACAAAAGTCAGACATTAACAACTTTATTTTACTTAAAGCAGTTTTAGTTTTAAAAATTCTAAAATTGTGGTGTGCTATTTAAACAGATTATCTAAAAAGATTTAATGCCCCAAAGTATTTAAAATTAGAAATGTGTTGTCCAACTGGCCCCAGTGAGATTCGTACTAACATGCTAATATTTCTAAATGTTTTGCTCCTATTTTTCTGTGCGAAAATGTTAAAAGACCCCTACCCCACCCCCACCCCAACACACACACATCTATACATATAAAACATATCATTTTAAATACATACATTTAATATTTCTTTAAAAGTCCTTTCTAAGTAGTCTCAAAGATGTTATTTTTCAAATCTCTTAATACACTTCTGATTCATAAAACCATAGCACAATGTGCATCAAAAGATGAAAAGGATGGAATCCACCTGTCATCTTTTGGTTCATTACAGGGAAGAGAAGCTTGAAAAAACGCGCAATAATGAACCCGCCACTATATACAGCAACAGTTTTGCTATCTATTTAAAGACATCAAAATAATTTCTGTAAAAATGAGTCCAAGCCAGCTTATTCTGTAACGATTCTAAAAGGCATTGACTCATGCTACTTTCCTGAGCAAGATAAGTAAGCGAAATTTGTAGACTTTAAATTCATTATCAGCTTTCTTGTAATTGTGTTTGTTTTCTTTGCCCACATCAAGGTGTAAAAATCGTTTTATCTGGGGTTTTTTTTACCGACGAAGCAAAAACAAAGCTCACAATAGCCCTGCAATCCTGTTGAGATCCTTACTGAGGTTAAAATACTTCCTAGACTTAACCTTTCATCTGCGCGGTCTCTAATGAATGAAATATGCCCCTCTTTTCTCTCCTTTTCAACTGTTTTGTGATTTCTGTGTTCTGTGGATGTCAGAAAACACCACTAGTTGCTTGAGAAAACACTTTCTGCACTCTCCTCTTTTCTCCTCTTCTTTCTATCCTCCTCTTCCACCCCCTCTTCTCTTTCCCCCTCCATTCTCTCCCACCCCCAACTTCCCCTGCCACGCGCACTCGCTGACTCTCGGCTTAATCATTCACCTGCTCTGCTAGCGACGTGAGGTTTTTTAGCGCCCTGGAGGGTATGTCGCAATACGCATTAGAAAACAAAGAAGGATCCCAAATACATTCATCCCATTGTTTTCCGCACGCGCTAACACATGCCGTAACTCGCTGGAGAAGCGGGGAACTATTTAGCAGCTACCCCGCCCCTTCGGGCCTTGCGCGCGGCGCTTGCGTGCTGCGGTGATTAGGCGACAGATGCTGAACACTTGTACTCTTCCGCGTCAGACGCTTCCCGACTTGACTACACAGTTTTCTTTGGAGTCCTTCGCGCTTTTTGGAAACGGAACTTTTTTTTGTTTGAGGTAGGGAAGATGACGGGAAAAGGAGAGAAGAGGGGGGGGGGCTGCCATTGCCGCGGGGTGACGAGCTTGGCGGAGGTATACAGGAAAACAGCGAAACCATCTGAAAAAACTCCAGCGACTGGGTTTGGTAACTTCGAGAAGGAATCGAGTCCAGATTAAGCACTGTTTATTCAAAGGCTTTCCGCCAGGACCGGAATGTTACTCTTTGCGCCGACAGAAAGTACGGGCTAAAGACAACACATTGTTGTCACGCCTGGGTCCAAATGTTCCCAGTATCACGTCCGGCGCAGACATTGTTGTATTCCTGTTGGAGCCGCCGTTTGATTGGCGCCGTATTTTCTCGTGTTGTGTTTTCCTGCAATGACAGAGGAAGCGGGGGAGGGGGGGAGGAAGTGAACTGTTTGATAAACAACGTGTATCCTATGCACATTACGGAGACCCGTGGTGTACATCAGTAAAAATGATACTTACCTTGTAACTATTATGCACGTCGTGCTCTGAGACCGTCACGCACAAATATCCAGACACTAACTTTGCAAGGAAGGGAATATAAGTGATAAAAATAGAATAAATATGAGAAATATCCATTTGCTATAATTTTTAAAGAACGAAGAACTATAGTATAATTTTTTATAGTTTGATGTGTGCTGATTTGGGCGATAGAGTGGCACGCGCGCGCATAGGCGTGCACGAAACCAGGGAATTTCTGGTGCTTATTGTTAAATATTCCGTTAAATTATACCACGAAAAGTTTTAAATTTCATCTAAAAAGTGTTTCGGATTCTATAAAAACGTTGGTGCCTTCGGTCTTGAAACTCTCCCACATAAAAAATAGACTGTTTTTAAGGGGGGGGGGGAGGGAGTGGAAAGAGCCCAAGCTGATGAAAGAGACCACAAACATTACCCAGAGTGGGATGTTAAGCTACTTCCCAAACTAAACGTACCCGTGAATGGCCTCGTGGTAACTTTTATGGACAAAGAGGAACTTTCATGGAACCCAGTTCAGAATTATGGCTTTCAGCTTCGCGCATTCTCCTCAGTTTTGGGCTACGTGAACATGTGCAACAGAGACTCACACCGTTTTTCGAGAGCGATTTATATGGCGCCAGCGAAATATTCTATTAAATAACAGTTACATGGAAAACAGAGTGAGTGTATGAGTGGCGGTTTCTAATTTTTTAGAGTCTATTTGAGGAAAACATGAAAAATAAGGAATGCATGCATATTATTCCTAAATGTTATGTTATGGAACTGGTGGAACGACTAATGAGGTTTAAGTGCATTTGTGTGAATGATGTAACCAAGATCAGTTGTACATTGTGTCCTGGTGAACCATAAGGCTGTATAAGTGCCAAGGCTTTTTTTAAAATATTTTTATTGCATATGCAAGTTTAGACTAATAGGCAGATATTATGGGAAAAGAAATTATATTCTAATAGTTACTTTGCATTACCAATTTCCTATATAATGAGGTAAAGCTTTTTGTATTGGTCCATGTGGACATGTGGACTTATTCTTTTCTCCTCCCTAACCCTACCTCTCCACTTCAGAATCTCTTTTCTATCCTGCACTGGTCTCAAGAATGACATTGTGTAAACTATACTTATTGAAATTTAAAAAAAATCTATTAAATCGGTAAAAGTGATTAGCTGAAGGGTGATAATCAGGGTTCCCTGAATTGAATTTAAGACGCAAAGAGAACAGCTGTAGCGGAAAATTGTTCTAGCTTTGTACATCGTTTGGTTAGCATGGGGGTGGTAAAGTGAACATGAATTAAAGCACGTAGCATGTTTTCATGTTTGACACTAAAGTGCATGCAACGTTCGCATTACATCAGTTTATCTACAGTGGTAGCTGTCGGTACGTGCGTGCGTGCGTGCGTGCGTGCGCGCGTGTTGGGAGTGTAAACGTGAACAATGGTGGTGCTTGTGTGGTGGTCGTTAAAACTGTTAGGGTCGTGCATGGATGGTGCGTATTTTCTCACTTGCTTGCTAGGAACCTATCTGCAAGGAAGAGACATGCATGTAATGCTAAGTGTAAAGACCACCATTTGTACTCTCCATCCCTCTCTTCATGCACGCACGCCAGGCACACACACGCACACACACACACACACACAGACAAGCACACGCACACGGAGTCAGCACGAGCCAAGTGAAGTGACAGTGCTGCAGTAAGATCACGACCGAGAAAGCCTGTTTAACTGCGATAAGTACAAAGGGAACGGAAGTGTGAATGGGTACACACAGCATCCTCTTGTGCCGCACAGGCTTATCGCCCTCCACAACAAGCCCTCAAGTGAGCGTCTTCTGCGCTCGAGCCGGTGCTGTCCGGCCTGATGGCTAAGCACGCGACCGACTGGTGACTGGTTATTGGTGATGAGGGGAAGGATCGTGACAACGAAACGAAAATGATGGCCGAGTACTTGTCAGCGCATAGACAACAATTTTTTTAATTTAATTTTATTTTTACACTGAATATTATCCTGTTCAGTAGTAGAGCTGTGGTTTACGCGTGTGCTTAGAATCACTGTCGGGTCTGACTGCGCTGTACTTTCCTTGCAGTCGCATGCGCGCGTGCGTGAGTGAGGAAGAGGGGGTGGGGGATAGAATGTTCACGTAGGTGTGCCCGTATCTGTGTTTTCTCATGTGCTATGACGCATTACCGCTCGTCCGCGTGTGACCACGAATATTCTGGTGGGACGTTAATGTACAGAAATAAAGAAGCAGCTTTGAGGAAACGTGACAGATGACGTGTCAATACCGAACAAAATGATGGCGGACCGCCAGGTATCCACGAGAGAGAGAGCGAGACCGTAGTTGCCAAGGTTACCTGCATCTGCAAAGGTTAACTTTGGCGTAAACGTTGTTACTAAGCGATTGATATCACGTGCGTCATTTTCATAAATTATCGAGCTGTATAACTCATGGAAACTTTAGTCAAGAGTTCAGAATTTAAGATTTATTTTTCAGCGATACGGTAAAATCTTGGAGAAGACGAGAACCAAGAAAATTAAAATTACAGTAAGAAATGCAGCGATGCTAATGTTAGTTATAGGCTATCGTTGCTAGTCACAGTTTGTTCTGTTTGCTTCCTAAATAATTTGATAATGTTATCGTTGAATATAACTAAAATAAACACACTTTATGTCATCGCTAACGAAAACTGTTGACAATCACATGATGTTTTTGCCAAATTTTTAAACTTTGGTTGATATATTCGAATACCTGAAACTGATGAAACTTTGAACTCGCATGCTCAGTATGCAAACATTTTTCAAGATTCGTAGAGAGGCCTGTCGGCAGACCTGTGAGACCTGGGGAATTCCAGAGTGTTTTGCTGAGCTAAATACAGACAAGTGCTGAACTAGAAAGTTTGAAGTGGTTGAAAAAAACACCAGCTGTGGCCTGTGGCTATTTGAAGTCTGCTCGTTAACTATTTATCGCCAGTTCCGCATGCCCGATGTCGCTTCCGGCTATTGGTTTACGTGGCAAGACCTTTTGCACCGTCCTCTACGAGAAGTCTACAAGACAATTTTTAAAGTGTACGCTTCCTCCAAAATTGGCGCTGACTCTCACATACACTTATTCAAAGTTTCTTGTCCATTTTTACATCACCGTAATAGTACACTGCTTTCGTATTCTTGAGGCTTATTAAAAGTCAGCGTCTTCTCGCACTTCACGAGCTGCAAGCTTTCAGCTCCCTCAAATTGTTGTTGTTGTTATTTTTACTGGAGGACAGCATAGCATTTGAACAGTTTTACTTCTCGGATATACCCGAAAAAAGTGTCTGCATGTGTAATATTACAGGTTGACTTTTCAGATATCTCAGACAGTAGTTATCTGTCGCTTTCTCTATTTAATTGTCATGGTTTCCATATTATTATTATTATTATTATTATTATTATTATTATTATTATTATTATTGCTTTTGCTGCTCATCCCCCAACTCCTTCACTGAAATCTTGTCTGTTCACACTCCTGCTCGAAACCTTCGCTCTTCGTCAGACTCCTGCGTTCTATCCATCCATCCATCCCACAATGACAGTCACATACGGACAACGGACGTTCTCCTTTAGCAGTAGAACTCTCTATTACATCACATTCGCCACTCTGACTCCAAGGCTACATTCACTCTCTGAAAACATCTCTTTTCACTGAATTACTATCCTGAACTTTTGCAATACTGTCTGTCATGTCAACCATCATGTAACGACTCCATCTTTAGACTATTTACTGTACCTATATCCCTTATACCTTCATCCATTGCTTTATGTTCTACTCTTGTACCTCATCTTTATGCTGCTCATTGTGCCTATATGTATCTCAACGCCCACTGTCTGTTATATAATGTTCATTTAGCATTACATTACTGGTCTGTGCAGAGAGTGCGATCTGTCTTGGTCGTGACTACTGTTAAGCTGCTGCAAAATTCGAATTTAAAATTATCACCGTTGTGTTTTGCCTAATTTAACTGCTAGATTTATTTTTTGTTCATTTTTTTTTGTTTTGTTTTCTATTCAGTGGTTGCTACGTTTGGCATAGAGGTTAAGCTCTAGTAATGCGACAGGTTCAAACTATTTTTCTGGAACGAATTATAGTTTATTATTTTGTAAAGCTGCGTGAAGCTCTGTTGGGTCCTATGTATTTTGCTGGTTTATTTTAGTGTTGACCTCACTGCCCTCTCAGGAAGAAGTGATGGACAGACTTATGGGAGAAAGAATTAGTGTTTTAAGTCGAGCCAGCAATGAAATCTATGTGAAAGGATAGCAGCTAGCCCTAAAAACAGACGTTAGACTGTAGCCACCGCTCCCTACATTATCATAATCATGTTTGCCGCGAACCGTTGTTTTTACTATAAATAAAACCTATGGGTTTGGGGTGTGAAATTAACCAAAAATCAATTTCTTCGGAATTTTACACGGTTGTATATGTATTTCTCGGTTATATAAGTGTTACGACGGTAGAGTGCCAGTTCACTCAGTTAAAGAAGTAATGGAGTGCGAACGTTTTGCTAATGATTGGGTAAAGTTCAGCTCAAGATACTATTTGGGTTAGTTGGTCAAGATACTATCCCTCTTCCGTGTTTGAGGTATACACCTACAAACATCAGCATTAAGAAAGGTCGAAATCGGGATGTCACTATATTCCAAAGTAACATTTGTTCCCAGTTCTCTTACTGTCTGAGGCCTATACATAAACATTACCCATACATTAATATGTGATGTTAACCCCAGTCTCATGACACATGTAGGTGTGTATTTTGAGAACGGAAGCGAAGGCGGTATTAATCCAGATTTGGAGAAATAGTATCTCGCATCGAGGGAACATATAAGGCGAATCAGACAAATTGAAGTATCACAGGTGACTGTTTCGAAAAATATGTAGACGTGTGATCAATATATTCATGGCTGGTTTGGAGAATTAGAAACGAAAACAATACTCAAATTATATAACATTAGACAGATATTTTACTATGTAATATTACTTAAAAGCCCTGCCCTGCCTTCATCTGTTTCTTCCGTTAGTACAATTTTGCTCTTTACAGAACAACTTGTCAGTCAAGAGAGGTAGACAAGAAACTATTCCGAGACATGAAATACTCTGAAGATTCATTACACCTGTGAATGTGGTAAAGTTATTATTGAACGTAAAAACGTAAATTAAACGTTGATATACCCCTCCCCATTATATTAAACATGAAAACCAAAACCTTTTCTCCACCACAAATAAATGAAACTAGCCAACTTCTTCTCATTACTACTTAAAAATGATTAATAAAAATTCTGCCATTCTATTTCTCTCTCTCTCTCTCTCTCACACACACACACACACACACACACACACACACACACACACACACACACATATCTATATATATATATATACGAAAAACAGTCAACTGAAACGTAGCGGCCATCGGCCTTGTTTTTGCCTGATGTCCACTACGGTTTTTTTTTACTATCAATCATATATCACAGTCCACAATGCTAGTCCTTCTTAACCCCGCCCCCTTCCCTCTTGCTACTTTACCCATTTTTCTCGCAGAATCACTATATTTCTCTGTTCCTGTTACTTGATGCCTTTTTTTCTGTTTCGTCAGTACTGTCGTTTTCTTTGGTCCCCTTTGTTCCGTATCTACTTAGTCCACGTCTCTTCCTCGTTTTAAGCGCTAAGAGCATGCTCTCTATGAGTGTGGATATGCGCTTTAAAAATCTTCACTATTATTATTATATCTATTACATATCATATATACATAATGTGTATTATCTATGGTAATGATGTTCACGAAAGGTAAGATATGAAAGAAGTAAAACTAAGTATATGTTATTTTTTATTGCCTCAGTCAGCCGGAGATTGCCTTGGTCCAGCTTGATCTATGAGACTAGAACTTTATTTGAAAACGTGTCTCGTCGGCTATTGTTTATTTCAGGGAATTTCCAGCCCCTCTCTTTCTTCTTTTTTTCCTCTCTTTTCTCCATAACAAACTAGGCCGAAATTTAATGAAAGTTCAAATTGTGAGATCGGCAATACTTCAGCATGAGGTTGGGGGTGAAAGCTCTTAAGACCACCGAGCTTCGCGCTCGTGAACATAAATTTGGGCCCGCCACTTAACGTTTGCTCCCTCCCTACCTCTGTCGACGCTGGGGGGGGGGGGAAGCAGAAAATAACTTAAGCACGTGGAGAAACTTTCCTGTGACGTCACTTGCTCCACCTCTTCCCCAACAGTCACCTCGTAGACATTCGCTATGTGACGTCATCATTACAATGGTTGCCACGCGCAGGCCCAGCCTACACGCTTCCGGCACACACTTACTGACAACAGAGAACAAACAGGAAAAGCAAAAATATTGCGATAAGAAAAGATTATGTTAGATACTTTCAGTTTCATCACTTTAACCGCGACATGGATGATTTTTAAGCGAGTTTGTAACAGCACTGACTGCTTCAGACGCATCGGCTCCGTAGTTTTCAATTAAATATTACCTCGATGAATTTCTACAATCTTTATAATTAACTTTTAAGCCTTCTGATGGACTGGGATTTTCTGACAAAATGAATGAAATAATGCTTTTCCTAGGTAGAAGAGAACTTTTCGCAGTTTTAGCTGAACGTTATCGGATTTATCGCTAATATTTTATTATTATTTCGAAGTAAAGGGTGTTTACCGAACATGTAGCTCCGGATAGCAAGTAGATAACGTACACTGTTCCAAGGTGGGGGTCTTTGGTTGGAGTTATGTGAGTAGTTGTGTATAGGTATGTGTAAGTGTGTGCGTAGGTGTATGGATCTGTGTAGGGATGTGTGTAGGTGTATGTGTGTAGATGTGTTTAGGGATGAGTGTGAGTGCGTGCGCGCGTGCGTGTACGTGGTGATGCATTTTGTGAACGTAGTCGTTCTGCCTGACGCTCTATCAACAAACATGTCCACTGGCATTGTTTACATCCTGTTTATTCCGCTGCTTTGCTGTTCGCTTCTGAGTCACGTAGGCATTCAAGAAAGTGGAGGCTCGTGGAGGGCTGTAGAGGTTCCATATGAACTGTCGATAAAAACCTTGCCTTTTAACGTTATGAATGAGCCTGCCGGCTTCACTGAATGGAGACGAAAACAGAGCGACAAGCGGAAACTCTACACGACGGAACTGGCTGCTTCAGGGTGGCATTTGCATCATTTACTCGCAGCTGTAGGCGGGAATCCTAGCTTTTGTGTGGGAGGTTATGCAGTGCTGTCTGCTGTTGGCTCCCTTTTGTTAGCAGTATTCTATTTCAGTGTGATGGCTCCACTGGTTAACCGGTTCCCTCCCCTCTCACCTCCCAAAGTGGCATAAAAAATGTCAGTTTTGATTAGAATTACAGCTCATTATGTTACTACCTTTCCTCTGTTGTTTCTTTTCATGTTTACCACCTCTTCTTTCCTGTTTGTTTTAATTTGCGTTTTCTTCTTGTCTTTCCTTCGTTTGTTACATTCTTCCTTTTTTTCTTAGTTTGCCAAGCCGTGTTCCTGTTGCCTTGTTCTTTTGCTAATTGTTGTCTGATCCTTTCAGCCTTATGCCCAGAAATTTCATCCGTTTCACAATTCGTTTTTCTTTCTGTTTTTAAACTTATCCTATGTGTAGTCAGAGCAAACCTACAAATCAAAAGTTAATGATCATATGTGAGCTGATTACTTATGTATATATATATATATATCATTTGATGATCATGGTTACCAAACACTTTAGATATTATGCAGGCTTCGGGATATTGTACTATTTCTCCAAGGAATGGTATAATGGGTCACTGAAGACGAGGTGACTCATTTCTGCTCATGATATGACATTATTCAAGATTTACCTTGTCAGCTCAGCACTGTGTTTTCACCAACTGGCAACACTTTGTAAGGCAGTAGCTGAGGGTTCCTTTAGACCTATAAATAGCCATGTTTTTATCAAGTGCGGGCTGCACACTCGGCAGTTGTTGTGAGTTATTTTAGACCTAAAAATGACCATGCTGTCATCAACTGCCGACTGCACATTAACCTTCAATGACTACCAACTGTTCACTAGGCATGCTTACTGTCACTTTTAGACATATAAAAGGACATTCTGTAGCTTTGTCAACTGCCAGCTGCAGTTAGTACATGTCTATTTTCGGTAGGGTCATAAAGTCACAAAATAAATCTTGTCTTTTTTTCTTCAGACGTAGAATCATGGACGCGAGAGCACGTGCGTCAGTGGCTGGAGTGGACGGCGCGCGAGTACCAGCTGCAGGATGTTGATGTCAGCAAGTTCCAGCATGTGGACGGCCGGCGTCTGTGCGCCATGAGTCGCGAGGACCTTGTGCGCCTCGTCAACACACACAACGCCAGTGTCCTGTTGCAGTACCTCGCCTACCTGCGCCGCAAGCACGAAGGTGTGTGCACTATAGGCCCAGGCACGTGTCGAGTCGACCCTTCTCACCCTGGTCGCCGTCAAGACAGGGATTAGTACTTTTCAGTGGAAGCTAAATCTTTAAAACAAAATTAAATCTCCATCACCTCTTTTCCAGTTTGGAACATCTTGCACGTCTTAACTTCCCAAGAATAAGAATGTTGTTTTTCATTAAAAAAAATAAGGTCATTGTTTCCCCCCGATGATGTTCTTTCCAAAGAATCAAAGAATGTCCCCCGTAGATAGAAAGCACTGACAGCATGGACACAAAGATATATATATATATATGGCGATAACAGCGTGGATATACATATATATAGATTTAATAGATATATTGCGATACAAACATATACAACTCTGACATCGTGGATAAAAAGAATCCTCTTTTTCGTCATGCTTCTTTCTTTGTCTTGTTGAACAAATATTTTTGGACGACGCCAATGACGACGTACCACGCCCTTTCTGTGCAATTGTATGTATGCATGTGTTTATAATATGCTTACCTGCTTACTAATTGTGATGCTCAATGTTTGCATATCTGTCCGCAGACTGCATGAAAAGCGCCAACTCTCGTCTAAGCGGCGGTCCGATCAGCAGCACAAACAATTTTCTGATTGGTCAGTCACTTTTTTTTGAGAGCGTACTTTACTTGATTTTCCTTCGTAACGAACTAAATAATCGATTTTTTTCGATCAGTAAAATCCATCCTCGTGTAAGACATGCAGTTTGTCATATCAACCTATTTGCAAGCGCGTACTAATCATCCCTTTTTCTAAAGTTTTGATGGCAATATCTTAGTTTATCGTAGCTTAAATGTGTATTCTCGGTGTCTTAAAACAGAACAGTACATTATTCTTTACATTCAGTTAAAGTGTTTGTTAAATTCCAGCAACCATTAATGAAAATGGATTATTAGATTATAATATTATAAATCACTTATCATATTACACATGTGCTTGTATCTTTAATTTTTGTAAGCGTTTAAAAAACTATGTTACTAGGCACAGAACAGCAACTCCACCAGCAGCAACAACAGCCCCATCATCAACAGCAGCAACGTCAAAGCCCGCACATGCTGCATTCGTCGCCAACCAGCACCACCCACTACAGGGGCCATATTGGTGCCACTGCTGTCTCTTACCCCAGCCACGCTGGGTCTCCGGCTTACTGCATGCCAAAGCCAGGTGCGACCTGCTAATTTGTCGACTTTTCTTTTTTCGTTCTAGCTCTGTTTTATCATAACACCGCGAAGGTCTCCTTCGCTAAATAGATTTGGCAGTTAATTTCCTATAAGTAACCGCCATGTAACATTTTGCCAACTAAACCACCTTAGTTTACTTATTAAATAGTCACGTAATCGACATTTTATGTGTGGTTAAAAAGGCTTTTTAAGGCATATAGCACTGAATCATGCGGGTCTAAGACAGTTGCACAGCAGGGGGCGTAACTATGGACTAAAGGCATATCATGGTCTGGAGCTGCTCTGTCTCCGTTCCATAACCACCTCTCGGTGATGTCCCTTGGGCCGCAGCTAATTACCGAGAAAGTATCTTTAGTTTACCTGACCAGCCTCAGAGGTCTGTGCCACATTGCTTCCGATCCATACTTTCCCCCGAGGTAACTATCGTTGTGGCTGCTCATTTCCGAAGTAACTTTACCCTAGATCTATCTCTATTTCCCAATGGTTGACCATACCTTGGGGAACGACAGAAAGCCTGTGAACACTGGCGATAAAATTACGACGCTTGACCACAGTTGTATTGAAACCTCCAGCATTTTATATACATATTAACACAAAGAAATAAAGGCAATGGTTAGGTCATAGCGTATGTTCAATACAAATTCAATACAATTATCAATAATCCGTCAGGTCATAACGTTACAAAATAGTTTGTCAAGCATCTAGTTGAGATATACATCATTTTACTCACATTTCACAGCTAATTTTTTTTTACAGATATATCAGAGGAACAATTGGAAGTTTGAATTAGTCAGCTTTGTGTCATTTATCAGGGATGTCTTCACTTGGAGTTTGCTAGCTTTGGAATAGTTTGCTAAGCAAGAGTTTGGAAGAAGGATGCTGTCGTTTGGTCATGTGCGTACTATAACAGACATCTTAATTAGAATTTGTTTTTAAATTTCTTATTAAAAAAAACGCTTCTAAACACTTGTAAATCTTTGAACCAGAAAAACTTACAATACAAGAATCGGCAACTAAAGAATCCTCATGGATGGTCACACTTAAGACGTAGTGGTAGACCATAAAATTTCTAATATTTAATAATTTGTTCACTTGTTTCTATGGATTCTTTTTTCAGTTTTTCACTTCTCTCGTTACTACAATTCTTTAGCCTCGCTTCATGCTTCAGTTAATGCGTATTCTACCTCGTCACGCTAGATATGTTTACTGTCTCGTGAGAGACAAATGTGTTTAAAATTGTATTCCATTACCGCTCTCGGGCGAAGAATAAATACACACCTGAAACCTGACACCCAAAAACAGTTCCAATGCTAAAGGTGATCCCAGGGACTGTGGCCGAGGTAACGTGTTCAGGCAGCGCACCGCCCTCGTTGGACCCTCGCGGTGAGTTTATTTAAAATCAAGAGGCAGCGTGCCTGGTGCCTTGCTGCTGATGTTAGACCGTGACAGGGCAGAGCGATCAAACACGCGCATTTTTGTCCAGCGTTGTTCAAGGCTACATTAGCAGATTGCAGGCGATGCCAGGCGCATCTCCTAGTTCGTTTAGATCTGTCTCGCCCAGGCAGTGGGACGCCGAAGTCCGCACACGATGACCGCACTTCCGGGGCGGAGCATTCTTGGGGGTGGGGGTATAAAAAGAACCTGTCTCTTCCGTTTTCTGTCTTTGAGGCACGTGCCTCTTAATATGTTTGTTATGTGGGTGGGTCAGCACTTAAGTGCACGTGGAAGAAAGAGAGATAGAGAGAGAGAGAGAACATGATCGTTGACTAGGACAGGCTTGATTCTAGTCATACGGGCAACCAGTTTTTGTTCTAAATGCCACAGTCGCTGTAAACTGCGCTTCTTGTGTATTCCAGCATTTTCTAATCTTTTCTATTAGCTTCTTGCTAGCAGTTATGAGATATATTCACATTAATACTATTTCCAGTTTGTAGATTCATGTATATGTGACCGCGTTTATGTTAATGCAGGCGATTAGGGAAATTATTGAGATGGAACCGAAAACACACGCACACACTCTCTCATCATGTGCGTCAAATATAGAGATACATCCTCATAATCATCTTTGAAAAAAGCTCTCGTGACTAGAAATTTAGACGATAAATCTGTGACATGTTCAATGCCAGAACTGCACCAGACGTGTCACTCGGGTGTCTGACAGTCTTGCTCAGCGGAGTCGAGGTTGTTGACCGACAGGCTGCAGTAGAGTGGCACCCCCTCGCCAGCTGCCTACAGCTAAGCCATTATGAGAAGCCTGCCCTAACCTGTCCTTTAATGTCTTCGGTAGTGGTCTCCTCCTGTGCTGGTTATCTTTGGTACGTGTATTGGAACTGTCACCATATGGGGACCTTGGATGGGACATAAACAAGGTGGTCCTTTGAGGGCTAGAGACTATTTTCTTTCGTGAGTTCTTTGATTGGAAAGCGATGTCTCTTCAGAGTACTTTTCTTGACAATGTACAAAGAACTCCAGCAGTGTACGAAGAACTCTTAACTTTCTCTCTTTTTTTGCCTCCACACATCTCGCAACTCCCAGCACTATTCCTGACTTCTTCTTTCAGTCCTAGAAGCTGTATCTCCCTTTCTCTCACTTTCACGCTTTTAATCTGACACACACACACACACACACACACACGCACACGCACGCACGCACGCACACACACACACGCATCAAAGAATTTTTCTAAATAAGAACTTTAAAGGCCAAAAATAAAAACAAAAATTTTAAAAAATGCAGAGAAAACGCTACAAGCGTGCGAAGGGTTTAATTTGCAGCTCACTCAGCAATGAAAGCGAAATTAGATCCCAGAGCCCATCGCCGTCGCCGACAATGTTGACTTTTCCACCGGAATGTATCATTGCGCGCTTTATTCCCGGCCGCAGTGTCTACAAACGGCTGGCTGGCTAATGGCGCGAGGCGATGTAGCTCTGAGAGCCTGGCCGCGCTGTCTGTAGATTCTGTGCGCTCCGCGTTCCCCCGGGGTCCGTCCTGGGGGAGCCAGCCTCCAACCGTAGCACAATGCCGCCAGGATATCGCTCATTTATCAAAATAGATCCCTGGCCAAATGTATTCCACAATCATAACAGTCATACTCGGAAACGAGTTTGCTGTTTCATTTTCCTGCGCCACAATGAAAAGGTAAATACACGTGCTAAAAGCTCGCCGGTGTCTGTCCATGGTCCAGGAAATTCGGCAAATATTGGACTTGCCTCGCGCCCGGGTACAACTTGTCCTGCTGGTGACACCTTATCCTGAAAGACCTCGCCGCGTCCGCAGCACAGCGGCGTCTTCCGCTGGACGGGCTCCGGTGCCTGATCGAGACGAGGGGAGATTATCGTTAGCTCCGAGTCTGAGGGCTGATTTGCAGTTTTCACTGGTTGCAGCGGCGCTCTAGTAATTACTGATAAACTCGGGGAAACGCAATTACTCGGCGTGGCCCATTACTGACGCTAAATAGCTCTTTCCCGCGCAAACGACCGCCATTGTTCCGCGACAGCCAGCTCTCGGGGAAGACAACTCCCGGCGTGGGACCTTTCCGTTCAGCTCTTCAGTGTCTGAAAGCCAAATCTTTTTCCTGCTCAAAGTTCAGACCAGATTCAGTTGTCCAGAAGCTCTCTGTGGTTCTGTTTTCAGCGAGGAGGGCGTAGATCGATTCTGAACTTGGTGTGTGTAGGTGTGTGTGTCGGTGTCTGTGTTTTTCCTTGCGCTTGTGCGTAAATGTGAGGATTAGAAGATAGACCCACACTCTATGTTACTATGAATATAGATATATTATTGTTATATATGTATACACGTAATTTTCAAACTTGACTGAATAACACCAAAATATTTAACTATTTATTTTCCGAAAACGGTGGAAAAACCAGAAGAGGTTGATAACTAGATAGACACATTTACGCGCTCAAATAACACTTTTGTTGCATTAGTATTTAGCTCGTATTTTTTTCTGTATGAGTAATCTGAATTCTGCATATGTTTTTTCCCTAAATCAAGGACTTTATTTATTTAGTAATTGCTATAGATTTATTTCTTAAAATTTTGTAATAGATATTCCCTACAATCTTAAAGCAATTTATTTTTATTTTTAACGAATATTTGGAGAGAACATCCTTCAGCAAGTGACGGCAAAATTTAATAATAATTATTCAAACCCAAACCAGTCCCTTCTTTTCAACCCTGAGGGCAGGTCAAATCAGGGCTGTCCCTCTTTCCTGTAAAGGCGCCTGGAAAGATCTTTTGATATTAGGAAAATTATTAGATTCAGGGAAATGCTAAACCGTTCATTGGCTTGCGGTTTAATCCAAATACCTAAAGAATGCAATCGTTTTGCTTCATAGTGCACCACGATAGTCTTTCAAAACATGACCAAAAACGAGAAAATATAAAAAAGAAGGAATAGAAAAAATATAGAAGGATTTGTGTGATGGTCTGACGAGCCTGTGTGAAATAACTAATTTCACAGAGCGAGGCACCGCTTGTTAAACATTGACCCTCTCTCACAACTGCAGCCATCGCCATAGAATCGGTGGAAGAAAAGAAAAATGATGCAGATGAGTCCCCAAGATTTTGTGGTTAGGGCTGCTTCTCTTAAAGTTGTGCTTGAGAATTTTTATTTGGTGTTTTAGAAACAATTTTTATTTGATGAATTAGAAACCCAAGACCGTCCAGGACAGAAATGTTTGGTGAAATACCAGAACTACCTCTTCAATGGACAGAAGCTTAATGACCAAATCGAATAGTTGACTTTTATTTACAGATACTGATAGCTGTTGGCAAAATCGAATGTCATCTATGCACTGACTCATGTTTAAAAACAGTATATAACTGCATGTGGAGCTCATCTAAAAAAGGATCTCGACAGGAAACTTGCCGAGTAGTAGTAAAAAAACAGTACAACTAAGATAAAACATGAACTAATCATTAACAAAGCCCACTTGCAGACAACCTCTTCCAGAACAATGCCGAATCGATCCTGTAGTTTGAACTGCTTGTGCTTCTTGATTGTTAAAAATAAAAGCGGCTGTGTATCAGTGGCTTGTTTTATTAACGTGCATCAAATGAAACCAACGACAATTTTCTTTTTAGAATGAACAGCTACTAAATGTGCCATAGATTTCAAATCTTGCAGCTATGTTGTTAAATGTATTGGCGAAGAGCTGATTAACTGCTTTCAATTCTGCTCATTTTCTTGCGAAGAAGGGAAGCCACTGGAAGTGGTGCAAGACGACTGCTACACAAAAGTGAGCGAGGCATCTCGCAAGCCGCAGATTAGCCCAGGCAACCGCTGCAGCCACCTCTCAAGATGGAAGCCATACTATGCGCTCGAGTGCCGTGCGGTTTATTATTAGAGGCTCGAGTACCGATGAAGGTGCTTCAATCTCTATGGCGATCCTGTCCTCTCTGTTGACTGACCATCTATCCACCTCTAAAATGCGACTGTGGCAAAGGAGCAATTGTGTACCATCTCGGTCGTTAAGCAGGTCGTTGTACAGACGCGAGGAACATAACCTCACAGCTACTACACACAGTTCTATGAAGCATACAGTCTATGACAGCACCACACAGTTTTTCTTGTAATCGCGATCTGTCAAACACTCTTTTGCTTGAGTGCAGAATGATTTATTGGAAATATCGGACTGGCGAACTTCACCCTTTGTGACCACATCGTTGCAGCCTGACACCATGCAGAGGACGACCGCTCCAACACTCCTTGCCCTATGCTAAAGAGTGAGCTACAAAAGAGCGCATGTATACGAACCTCACAGACACTTCCGTCGGCGCAGAAGTCGGGATTTCGGAACTCGTTTGGACTTGTAAGTGGAAAATTAACTCTGTCCAACTATCAGTGAATCGGTTCCTGGTCTTTCGGAGAAAATTAAATACGGCAAAAAGAATGGGTTTGGTCCAGCCATCCAGGCGCTGTTCATTAGATAGGTTCACTATATATACATACTCTCAGAAATGAGTTGTTAATCTTTATTAATCATTCTTTTGATGAGAGTTAACAGTTGTCACCGGTCAGAAGACTAACTTTATTGGCTTGGTTTTATGCTGTGGTTGTGTGAAACTTGTAGATTGACGTGGAGGACGCAGTAAGAACACTGGGCTATTCCACATAGGAACAAGATTTATGTGTCCGCAAGTCCACCGTTGACCAGGAACCAGAAAATGTATCGAGAGAGCGGAGCTTCTCCGCGACAGTATTAACCGCTCACTGGCGACTTCAAACGGCTGATTTTCTACGGGAGGAGAGTGAGGGGGAATCGGACGTCTGCTGGTGGAGGAAAGAGGACCAGTGCACAAGAGGAAGTCGTGCGGACGGGAGGGGAGGTTCGCCACTTAGCACCCATTCATTGATCATTCGAACACACGCGGGCGTACCGCTTTTTCCTCTCTCCATCCCCCATCTTCCCCTCCCCAACTTCCCCACACTCTCTCTCACACAACTCTACCCCATCTCGCCATCAGCCGGCCCCTCCCCTTTGCTTCTGGGACCGCGGGAACCGATCGGCGCGCGAGTGCTCTCCCGTGTGGACGGCACTGGCGGGAGGCGGAAACCACAGAGCCCAATCGTCGGTAGCCTGCTGCTGGACCCATTGTGCGCGCCCCCTGGCGGGACATTGAGCTCTGTTTACCGGGGTCTTCGGCGGCGGAGTGCGAGCTGTCCAGCCATGGCTATCACACACACAGTTCCTGCAGGAAGTTATGCCTCTCTCCCTTTACTCTTTCTCTCTCCACCCAAAGATCACTTTATGTCGACCACAGGCGCACGCACGCACGCACGACGGCGTAGCTCCCTCTCCCTCCCAGATGTCCTTTACCGCCGAGCGAGCGGCGAGGGCTGATTGATTGGTTAGTTGTTGCAAATTACAGTTATTGTATTAGTAGGGCTATATAAGGAGCGGCGGTTGGGAAATGGGAGGCGATAACTCCTGACGCCACTCTGTCAGATTTACACGTTCGGCGCGATCGCTGTATGGATTCCCTCCCCCAGATGCTCTGCTCGCTGACAAGCCTGTTAGTAGCGCCTGGCTCTTTAACGTCTGGCTCCAACGCCTGCAGCGTGTCTCTCTGTAAGCCCTGACATGGCCGCAAGCTGGTCACAGTAGAAGGTGAAAGAGAGAGAGAGAAACCCCCACCCCAAAAAGAGGAAAAGAAATCAGTCAAAGGGCATACGTCTAGCAGAGACTTAACACATTAGAGTCTCTTCCTCAAAGTGTCTATGAGAGTGAAAATTCGTTTGGACTCATCTGACTAGAGTGCCAGGCCATCGAGGCCTTTTCTTCTCAGAGTAAACATGGAATGGACCTGGAGTCAGGAGCTGTCTGGAAGAAAGTGAGATTTACCGGGAAAAGTATAAATCAGCAATCTCTTTTATTGGTGGACAGGGTAAGGAAAGAAAGTTTTTAGCCGAGGATAACACTTCACTGGACAGTCCACTGGTGAGCAGCGCTCACGGATGTTCAAGAATCAATGACTGGACAGAACTGTGGTTAGGAGCTCAATGGACTAAAAAGAACAGGCTTTCTAAAAGCAACATTACCAAGTGAACACTTACGCATGATAAATATTTCCTAAGGATTGTCAATCATCATGATTGGCTAGCTATGGTCTTAGAAGAAGTGTCTTTCGAAAAGAGAACAGTGTGATGGAAACTCCACCTTGTCTTTGCCACTGACGCACCTCAAAGGATGCCATATGTAGAATCAGGGGAGCTACGTTCGAGTGAACGTCCTTGAGAACGAAAAGAAAAACGTATTCTCTGTATAGGGTCTGAACTTCACTACAGGCTGGTGAAGGCCACTACTTTAGAGACTGTGAACGTCACGACAACCAAGACCAGAGAACGTCACTGCATCGGGGACGTTTCGACTCGGTGGCGGACTTCAAGACGACCAAGAACATCCGCTCGTGCCACGCGCACGACAGGAAGGGACGTCAGGCTGGAGAAAGTGGAGCGCGAGCTGATGGGGCTGTGGGAGAGCACATGGAAGCTCAAGGCCTCCATGCAGTCCCTCAAGCGCCCGGACTATTTTCGATCGTGTTCTTTGCCTGGTCTGCCGGGCCTGGTGTTTACAGGTAACTAAACACGATGTATTAAGAACCGTTTTGTCGCTTTCGAGAACACCAGACTGGGATTGTAGACTTGGAATAAGCTCAAACGCTTGTTAAACGGTAAAGTGATGACTCTTTTTTCGTCTTCCTCGGTTCTCTCCTTTTCTTGCGAAAAAAAACACAAAAAACCGCAAGAACGCACGAAGGTACGTACACGTGCAGTCAGGGTAGGTAGATAGAGAATGAAAGAATTCTTTGAGATCAGTTAGCACAAGATATGTTTTAGGCAGTAGAAGCCAGGACACAGGTGTATTAGTAATCAGTTACGTATGCTCATCTTTGTAATGACGCGGTGCCCATATAGGTAAAGGGTTTATTCTTAAATGCCGGTTCCGAAATTAGACTTTTTTCCCAACTACATGTGACCTGCGATTACTTATATGAACCCTGGCTACCATTCTTTTTCATCTTTTGACTCTTGACAGTCATAAAAATGTCGAAACGAAGCAGGGAGGCAAGTAAACAAAGAGAAAGGATAATACGAGAAAGATAATTGGTGGGGAGGAGTGGTTCAAGACATACAGTCTACCTACGCTGACTAGGAGACATTCCCGCTATGATGTCCGTTTTTGCCTTGATATATATTAGTTTTGAAATAGGGTTCGATCTTCTCTTCGAGCCCGGATGTCAAAAACTAAAGACTAAGTCTGAAGAGGCAGACCAGACGTTGGCTTTCAATCGTATCGGACTAATGCGGACTAATACAACACCGTAGACAAGAGTTTATGTCTTCTGTGCTTTACCAGTTATATCAGTGAAATTACATTAGATGTTGTGTATCATATGATATCACGTGGGCAGAAGGAACGAAATTCCGAAAAACAAAAACCGCACTGTACAGTGCAGCAAACACACACACACACACACACACACACACACACACACACACACGCACGCACGCACGCGCACGCACGCACGCACGCACGCACACACACAGAGTGCCATCGCTTTCCAACCAACACTAAAATTTTCCTGACATCTCCCCCTCCTAAAACACATACTTTCAACTCCATGCTATGTCACATGGTAGCTAGGCAACTTGGCGTGGATTTCCCATGATACCTCTTTGTGTTTGTCTTGCGATGAGATCAGCAGACTCACTTTAGAGCAATGAATTCTGCCTTCCTGCCCCACCTCACACTTCCCGTTGTTGTGTTCTTTGCTTTTAGTATTCTTTTACCAACATTAGAAGAAATATAACTACAGTTGTGTTATATTTATATTTATGATCAATGGCAACACTGTGTACATACTAAATGTATTTAAGGCAGAAACGTCCGTCTGGGGAACCCACAAAGTAACTCGGCTTGAAAGTCTTTGAATGGTGAACCACTCTTTGTACTTTGGCCCGCTTCACAGTAGTTTGACTGGGACTGAATGAGGTCACCACACAACCATGTGCAGATGATGTGAGGCAGATTTGTGACACTGTAGTAGACAAATATATTTTGGAAACACGCCCGTAAATTTCGTTTAAAAACTGAAAACGTTGTCAACATAAATTTTTACCGTTCGGGGCAAGAGTATGATCTCTACGTGGTACGTGGTGATGAGATGACTCATTGCGACTTTCGACAGCAAGTGGGTTAATTTTTATTGTCATAGAATTAAATGTTCGGCTGAACAGTAGCACGAGTACAACATACAGTACTAAATCGAAGACGAGGGCTTTAGGAAATGCTTAAAGCATTCTAAAGGACACTGGCTGCTTCTCGCTGCCTTTGCTGCTGTTGCCATTATTCTTTCATTTTTCCGTTTCTTATTTTCTTTGTTTTATTTCTGTCTTCCTTTCTTCTTTTTCTTTTTATTTGATTCTCACTTCTTTACGCCTTCATTCCTACTTGTCTTTCTGTCTCTTTCTCTTTTTTTCTTTTTCTTTCTTTTCTGACGTACATCATGCTTACATTTTCATTTAAGTGCAAAACTTTCTTGAAAGAGTTCAAAGACGAAAAAAAAATAATAAGATGAAGTATAAGGAGGTAAAAGAAAGCTAGAATCTGATGGTCTAATGAACTGCGAAATAGCGTTTTTTCTGTCTAAGATGCTAAGACAGATAATCAAAGGCCTGCTGGATTAATCTATATGTGACATTTAAAAGAGGACAAAAGTTGCCTCCCTCGGTACAGATCATCTCAAGAAGTGCAGAGTCCGCCGTGTGCATTGTTAAGTATTGTGCCTGTCATCAGTCGTTGCGAGTCTAGTGCTGTAGTTACCTACACGCTGGTGCTTGACATTGATGAACATGTCGACCATGATGACCATGATCACAAGCTGGTATCGGAAGGGTGTAGAATCTGAGCCACGTAGTGGACATGACAAACACACTACTTAATAGAAGTAGTTGAAACGAGAGTTCTACTTTGTTATTGTTATTGTTTATTCGACTTCCAAAGGGGGAGTTCTAAAGTCAAGATTACAAAGATTGTGTTTCGTTTTCTATTTCAGTCTGACGACACTTCGCGATGTCAAAATACCAAGTGTAAAATTATCTTTAAGATTTCTTTTTTTAATTTTAGTCTGCGCTATGATGTCAAAGTACCAGGCATAATATATGCTAATATAATATTATTATATTAATCAGCTAGGACTGGGTTATTATTATTGTTATTATTGTTGTTGTTCTTGGATTCACCACACAAACCCAAATCGATGATCTTTGACACCGACATATGCAGATTCATGCCTACTCGTACAGATTCTCTAGAGAGTAAGTTCGTATAGATATACAGACAGGACAAATAATGAACTAGTACACGGAATACCACGGTATGCTTTGTTATTTTGTATTTGGTGTTATTACTCGGCATGTTCAAGTACATGAGAGATAATCATAGCTTAGTTCGCGTACTGTGACAAAGTAGTATACATACTATGCTGTATGTATGTACTGTATTATAGCAGACTACACCGCGAGTCATCACCGCAGATATCACTTCATTTCACGACTTTTTTTTCCCCCATTTTCAGAACCCCCTACCTTCAGCGGTAAGCCAGCGTGGAATCCACAGCAGGCAGGCGCGCAAGGTGAGATTTCGCTTACCTCCCTTTCAATATGTTGCCTATCATTTCTCGTTTCCGCTCGTCGAGACAATGAAGTGACATTTTTAACCTTATCATCGTCGGTATAATTCAGATTAATGAATAAATGAACAATTAAAATCTGAACCACAAGCTGGTTACAGGTAAAAAGGCGTGTCGCTTTCCCGGATGTAGAGATGTGGGCGGTGGTGAAATAATGATGTAGGGGTTTTTTTAACTGTAAAAATCTAAGCATGTTTTGGGTACACATAGTTCGTATGACTATATTGCGCTGGTGAATAAATGTAGAATAAGCGAGTGAAGGAAGAAAGGAAGGAAGGAAAGAAGTAAAGAAGAAACTAACAGTAAAAAATAGACGAGAGAAAGAGGGAGACAAAGAAAAGTGTGTGTGTGTGTGTGTGTGAGAGAGAGAGAGAGAGACCCGATTGTATTTCATCCCAGATATGGATGCTGTTACAAAAACGCATGAACAACAGAACTGACTAATTTTCATCGGTTTTGGTTCCTGTTAACAATATCCTTCGTTAAAGACACACCGACCGCACTCCGTTCCTGTTGGCTACACAGCATAACAACCCTGCGCAGGCTGAAGTATAGCACAAGCAATTTATCTTGTACCACTAACCATCGTAGACCGTTAAAAAAAAAAAGGAATCCGTCTCACTCTAAATCCCGCCCCTCGCAGCTCTTGTCGCCAGGGGTCACCTTCGTGCATGAGGCGCGTGCGCCAGCTCGTGCAGCCACCAGATTCGTTCCGCGGCGACGCTTCTCCGAATTGCCCAACACCGAAACTTTGATGATGTCGCAGATGAACGGGTTTTGTCTCTCGGGAAGTAATCATTGCTCAGTTCCCGTTAGAGAGGTTTCGTACACTAATAATGGCGATGCAGCTTCCAGTCACGTGTCAAGTAGTGTCTTGTCCTGTCCTACTGTCTAGACACTCTAGTGTCTTTACAGTCAGACTAAAGTTTCATTTGTTTAAAAAGCTTTTTTTCTTCTCCATATGGATAATTAAAACTTAAAAGTACCTCTGTGGTTTCGATTATTATTATTATTTAGTCAGTTCGATGAGAGCCAACGTCTTTAGCAACTATAGGGGTGGGCTAGGGTTTGAATACGAGATCATTTAGCAGATCCTTTCGGAGTCATGCCTTGTCAAGATCCGTGAGAAAATCCGTTAGTCGATCTATGAAAGACAGATTGTGTTATCGTTCGCATCTTCCGTCCACGAGTGAAAATCGCTACACATTGCATGGATGTGTGTATAAAAGTGTATTTGTGTGTCTGAGGGTGAATGCGTGGGAGGATGAGACTGAGGGAAATACCAACCATGACATATAACTTATTGGCAGCTGTATGTGTGTAAACACCTAGTTCTGATATAATTTGTATTCTTTGAACAGATTTCCCCTCGTATTTATCAGAAAAGTGAGCTTAACAGCTATTGACTGCGATTTTTTAAAGCCAGAGAATATCTAATATATACATTACATACAAAGTACGTATACATGCGTGCATATCTACATAAAACACATACAAGGCAAAAAATATGGGGACATAGCATTTCAGAGCAACAACAAATTGCTAGCAATTCTTTGGGACCATCAATTATTTTATTATAGGCAAAATTCTGTAGGTTCACATAAAAGCTTCCATGTTAATGTATGCAGGAAACGTCTTTGATGAAAACTTTCACAGTGAGGTACGCGGAATTGTGTAATGATTTGTAATTAGTTTACATTGTGTAATGGAAAACATAGTTTCTGCTTTACATTACGGGGATGACAGCTACAACCCACCGTCTTTAAACACCAGTAAATCGGCTGTATAAGATTGCTGGTGCTGAGTTTGGTGTCTTAAAGACGCGTGCAAACATATCTTCAGCAACTTGAACTTTTTAATTTGCCTTTAATTGCTCGAGTTTTCAGCAGCTTTGCGGCACAAACTATGCAGTCACAGTGACACAAGCTTCACATTGAAGTCCTGCTTCAGCAAAGTTAAGAGTCTGTAAAAGCTTCGAGCGATTAGGAACGGATTACGGTCACACAAAAAAATTGTCTGCACTTTTTCTTCAAGGGGTTTGAATCTCGACAACAGAGACTGTAGGTGGCTGTTAAGCGGATTGATCTAGAAAACTTAGATCACGAGTTCTCTTATGTATAGAAAGAAGTATTAACCAAGCAGTTACAATATGAGACTTCTCCCACATTACTGTAGCTTCGTCCATCGCCATGAACTGTGGACAGTCATGCTTGTCGTGGGCTATGGTTCTTGCCGTGACCTGCTGGTCATACACAGGGGTGTGAAGACTAGCCATGCTTTATATCAGCTAGCGGACAGGTGTGTCTCACTGGCTTCCACAACTCCACAGTCTATGACTTTCCTAGCATACTGCTGATTGCCTCCAGTAGTTCAGTCCGGAAATTCTTGAACAGAATCTGGATATTTCTCAGTGATTGTAAAACTAATCTGATGATCTTACTACAAGAATTCTGCTATTTTTCAGTGATTTTAAAACTAACCCCAGACACTGTACAGCGCATTGAGTCGACTCTGGAGTTGAAAATTGCGCTATATAAATCTGCTTTATTATTATTATTATCTCGCATTTAAAGATAAAACTCAACAAGAGGATAATCCTGTGGAATCAAGTGATGAGTAAATGGAACCATTAACCAAGAAAACATATTTTCTCCCTTTCAACCGTATTCATCAAAAATTGAGTTTCCTAACCCAAGTGTATTTTCCTCCGCAATCAACGGGGGCAGCAAGCCAAGCGCACGCGTGCATTTTCTCGCCTAAATCGCGCGAGGCTTGCATTAGCCACACCCAAAATTAACTTTTCATCGTCTCAGCTTTCCAGTTCATTAAATTTCATCGCTTCGGCCGCTGGCGGTGACACCGAAATTGCCTTGAATTAATGTGAGGTCATCTAACAACAAGGACCGGACCGAGGACCGATGCGCTATTCAACACTGTTCCCAGTTGTGTGGCAAAGCTGGGGTAGGGAGAAAGGGGAGTCACTTTCAAGGATACTTTGCCGAGCGTTATGAGTCGTTTCTTGTTGAAGTCTTCCGCACCGTTAGGGTCAAACGCTCTTTGTTTCCATCTGTGGAACCGTAAGATTGACGGGTTGTCTTCAAAAAGGAATTAAAACTAAAACAGAAAGCAGCATTAGTGATGTCCTTGGAATAAATTAATTTTGACTGCTGGGACTCTATGCCCAGTTTCACTTGACAATTTCCTGGTACTCGTATCCCCCCCCCCCCCAAAAAAAAAAGTTTAGGAATACGTGCCATCGATAAAAACGTGTTTAGAGATCAGGTTGACCATGGCTGTTGTCAGTGTCAGTGTTACCATGCATATTTGTCAGTAGTAATATCACATACTCATTTTTCACCGGCTATGTGTATGACAAACGCTTCAGGAGATGATGCTGGGTTTTTTTTTTTAAAGAACTCTTTGATATTGGATTTATTTTTACACACTGAAGCGTGCAAATTCAGATTTTTTTTCTTATTTGTGTTATGAACGGGTAGCCATTTTGTCCCTAATTTTGTATCTTTGTGTTATTTTAAAAATTTGCATTGAACTCCATGCCTAGCGGAGGAAATGAGCTACATCAAGTGTTCTTTGTTGTCATGATGATGATGATGATGATGATGATGATGATGATGATGATGATGATGATGATGATGATTAACGCACTGGTTTCTGTCTGTTCAGGGTCGTGCTACTCACAAACATTCGCAACAGTGCCCAAGCCTGCATTCGACCCATCGCCATCTTGGAGACCCCAAGGTCAGTCAGTTCTAGAGATGGAGAACCCTAGTCTGATCACTCCTTCTCCACAAATTTGTCTTATATTCCACTATCAGCAGGCTTCTGAAACTTGCATGTCTGTACAACTCAGTAAATACTGAGGACACGGAGTCCTGTCATCTCTCAGGTTAATCCTAGCGCCAGAAATACAATTCGGTTTTTAACCCTCTTACTCATGAAGATTAGCAGCTGTTGAAGAATTAACTAATCCTTCATTTTGATTTTGAGTGGTCTGCGTGTTAGAATTTAATGCGAAGTGCTGGCTGCTGGTCGAATTGATTTTTTTCCGAAGCAGCAGACAGGACGTCGTTTAAGCAAAACAAATCTTAGTTTGAGTTGTTTATTCTCAAAACATTTTAGAATCCACAGAGCATTCAAGACAGGGTTTCAAGAACTTGCTGAAATTTTAGAGAACTTTAGATAGGAGAAATGGTTGAATTATTTCTTAGAAGTGCCAGTTGCACTGTGCGTCTGCTGCGAAAGCAAAAACAAAGGAGATAAATTATGTACCTATTTACACTCGTGGCTAGCGCGTGGCAGCCAGTAAAACCGTTAGCAAGGGGTAACTTTCCTGAGAAAAGGTGATGCTGATTTAGGTAGCACAAGGAAGTGCTCTTAACACTGAAAACATGTACTGCTGTTTGCTACTGTCAACCTTCGTGGTGTTTGGAGAAATTGTGGACTTTCCCGTTGGTTTGTTTTAAAAAAAAAAAGGCCCCTCGGCATGACCTTCTTCCAAACCGCCAACATTGTCTCCCATGTGATACTGAAGGTCAGCGGATTGTGGGTTTTACGACCGTTTTTATTCTTACACCACTCGTGTCTGCATCGTTTACTTT
Source organism: Marisa cornuarietis (assembly GCA_004794655.1). Classification (NCBI taxonomy): domain Eukaryota; kingdom Metazoa; phylum Mollusca; class Gastropoda; order Architaenioglossa; family Ampullariidae; genus Marisa; species Marisa cornuarietis. The sequence continues at coordinate 11,511,000 of SMMW01000003.1, read as the reverse complement.
GCTGCATTTTTTTCTTTCACTTGCTCTGTTGCCACTTCGTATCCGTCTTATTGTTTCTGCTGCTGCGGCGACTGAGAAGCGTGTCGATTCCGGAACCAACTCGACAAAAGAGAGGACTGCCTGGCTTCCCACGCCATACTAGCCGCCCGTTCTTCTACGGTTTCCTATCTTCTGGCTCTAGCAACGCCAGACACCTTGCGGCCTACCAGGCCACAGCAATACACGTTCGGATCTGAATATATCATGTGTTCGAAGGATTCTGTTAAACTTTTGTGCAAAGATATCGGTAAATATCGAACTGGTTTATGGAGGAGCTTAACACACACACAAACACATAGACACACATACACGCACGCACATACACTGCATCCTTGTATTCTTGTCCAGCTATGTATCTCTCTTGTCCTTTGTGGACTTTTTTCTTGTTTGTCCCTTAAGTAGGTAAAGGATATGAATTAAGATCGGTATTGTCAGAGAATTTCATTGTTCTGCTCAGCCCTTAAAGTTCACATCACCAGTTATGTAGTCACTGATTGTGTCTCTCAAATATCAGAGTTTCTTTCTCTTGAAATCTCATATTATTTAAAATCTATTTAGTCTTTCACCTCTCTTTTCTTTTTTTTCTTTTTTTTTGTGTAACGTTTCTAAGTGGCCTACGCAATCCATTGAGGTTCGATGCTCTGATTTAGACTATAATAAAACATTGAAGACTAAAACCTCAAATGTATGAAAAATAAAGAAATATTAGTAAGAAAAAATATTTCACGAGACAGGCAAGGTGGAAAACTCACGTTCTCATGTATATGTTAAATAAGCTCTCACCGAACTAAAGACGACTTATTTCTTCGGCAGAGAGTTTTTTTTCAGAAAGACTTTTGCACAAAACCAAACTCTGTGAGTTTCTCTCTTTCTCTCTCTATGAGTTTCTGAAGTGCTTTCACTACTCAATAAAAGTTTCAGTTCTATTTTGAAGATCAGCTTTATTGAAGTTTTAATGTGCCTTTTCTGACCCTTTTATCGGTTACATATTTCAGGTAAGCTGTATTATTATTGTATTTGTATGATCCTTTTCCTCAGTCAACGTGCATGTTAGCAAATATCCCGAAAAATACGAACACAGGATTTTACATTTTTGTCAACCCCAAAATTCATTTCCCCTGAAGTCAGTTTGGTTTCGGGGTCTGGAGACATTCAGTCTATGTAAGCAATGTAGTTCCTAAAAATGCAATAAAAGAAGGAAACGCACTGGGATAGAGAGAGAGAGAGAGAAGTAACACTTTTAAAGTAGTTTACGAGGCACACAATTCTCTGCGTGTGCCGGAAACGGTGGGGTTTTTTTGGTGATGTGTTTCACTTACACCTGTTTCATTAGTCCTCTCCATCTCTAAACTATAATAAGCCTTATTCGACTTTCAAACTGAGTCATGCAAGCACAGTTTCAAACAATTGGGCTTACTAGAAGATACCGCTTTATCACCCTTCCTCTTTTTATATCGCTTTCTCCCTCCCCTTCCCCCAACACACACACACACTTCCCTTTACCTTTGATTTCATGAGAATGACAAGCCTGGAAAACTGCCCATTGTACTGGTGAAGTCTTCAGCGCCAGGCGGTGTCCTTGTGAACTGACGCAACACGGATATCCTATGTGTATGGAGGGAAGCCCCACTCGTATCCTGCGCATTTTGATTGCTCGCGCGCGCAGAATGCGACAAGGATTCTCAGAGATTGGATTTCGCCATCTCTCATTACACCCTTGAAACACAGACACCTTTTAACATTTTTTAAGGCTCCTCTTGCAATCTAACTAGGCACAGATTCATAATTTATACTGGAAATACAAATAATACGTGTGTGCACCATGAAATATTGCCTGCACTTTGCCCCGCTATCTCTCTCTATTCCACTTCCTCTCTCCCTCATCTCTTCTCCCCCACCTCTCTCTCTTCCTTCATTGTATTACATGTCAAAAGTAAAGAAGAGGGAAATTGATGTAAGCTGGTTGCGATAGCATTTGTCGTGGTGCTTTTTCCCCCCACATGATTTATCCTATTTGAATGCATTTGATTTACATAGGCATAGCTGTTCTTTTTTATATTTTCTTTCGGTTTATTTTTTTCATTTCCACCTAAATACTTGAGAGGTTCATGCTTATCTCAAGAAATCGCTGTTAACATCAGCCTTGCTTTCGTTCCAAGATCTGTCTGCAGCCTTCAAAAGGGTGATGTAGACAGGGTGCTTGGTACCAAACAGCACTCAGTGAGAGACAGACACGCAATTACACGAAGTGTGTGATAGCTTTGTGACTGTCTAGAGCCAATCAAATATATTGTCACTTTTCACAATTTCTTGCGAACTGTGAAACATAAGTTTCAGTGCATGGGTCCCTCAATATGTCAAAGTGTTGGAAGGGAGTTGCATTGTTGTTTCGTGTGTGTGTGTGTGTGTGTGTGTGTGTGTGTGTGTGTGTGTGTGTGTGTGTGTGTGTGATAGAGAGAGCGAGTTGTGTGCGTGTCCACGCGTGTATCTGTATGTGCGTGTGTGCGTGCAAGTGAGTGAGAGATAGAGTACGCATAAGTACAGCTCACGAGAAAGCATGCTGTGACTGCTATCACCTAGAAACCATCTCGTTGTTAGGTACACACCTTGTGTAGCTTTAACATTCTAATCCCAGCGCTAATCTTGGATCTCCCCAACAATTTACACACATCGAATGGCCCCCAACCCTTATCGTACTTTTTTTTTTTTTTTTGGTTTCTGGAGACTTTAGAACACCTAAAATCCGGTGCCACGATTGCCGTGAAAGCTGAAAGCCTGAAGACCACGTGTGCCGGGCACAATAGCAAATGGCCTTCGCTGAGGTCGCCCCGCGGATACGAGAGGGCGCCAGTGAGGCGTTCATACCGGCACGTGCGTCCCCACGACAGGTACGCCGACACGGCGTCACGTGACCGACAGGCACGCGCTAGCTTTCAGGCTCGGGTCACTCACGCGCGACCGTCGGCGAGGCAAGGAGTGTGTCACCATGATAGGAGCCACCTCCCCGACCCCCACAAACAAACTTCCCAGAGGTGGCTTGCCTACGGTGATTGCGCAGGACAGTTAATATCAAAAGGACAAAGGCCTCCCCTGCACGGACAAGATCAATCGCTTGCCGGCTAAAATTAAGACACAGAACTATGAAAGGGCGGGGTGGGTCTTTAAGCGACGATCGTCTGTAACGTGCAAAGCTGCAAACAATAACTTTACTCAAGCTGCAGTTCTCTCCTCCTTCCAGACAGTCGCAAGTAATGGACGACTTTTCAATCTTTGGGTGAGATATTTGGCGGGTGATAGGGTGTAAAACCAGGTAAGAACATTCTTTAAATAAATAGCCGTTAGATTCCTGTCTCAAACACTTGGCACAAGAAGTTGTTTGTGTTGAGAGCGTCTGGTGAGAACAGTAAAAAGACAAATCTGCAGCGAACTGTCGGGTAAGGTGCGTGGCTAGTGCGCTGTCTGCCCTGTTGCTGCGGCGTTCGAGTCCTACTGCTGGACGACTCTTTCTTTTAATGTCTGTTGATTTGAAACGTTAGTAGATACCGTCATTATAACACTTTTCACCAGCACAACCAACAATTTATTACCACCATCAACAACAACCCCAACTGACAGCAACAACAACAACGACGACGACGACGATGATGATGATGATGATGATGATGATGATGATGATGATGATGATGATGATGAAAGGGCGATCGTTTTAGTCTTCATTCCGCAGACTCATATTTTAAAATCAAACAATCACACACGTGTGATGAAAGCATGGTCGTTGTTACACCTTGCCCGTGTAAAGAGTCCGATCTACAGCCCAGTTAGATTTTCAAAATTCAGGATCATTTAAAGCAGTTGATAATTCCTATACATCTGTGTGTGTGTGTGTGTGCGTGCGTGCGTGCGTGCCTTCATCGGATTTTAGATGCTGTAACTTGATGAGTATATTGTAAGCATGGTCACCAGAAACTCTTGAAATGTCTAACGAACTGCAACTGAGGGCGCAGTAAAAAGCGGTCTGGACCGATCACCACAGCAGCTACGATTGAGTCCGAGCTTTGATGAGCTGGCGTTGACAGTTTATTGATCTTGGGGGCTGGCTACATAGTTCTGGCGAGGCATCTTCGCGGCCCGCAGAGACTCGAGGAAAAACACGAACCCGACAAACTTCGGTCCGCCTCGGGAACCGCGCTCGACGCGCGCTCCCGTCCGACATTTCCGGTCCAGAAAGGGTCTGCTTTTCTAATATCCTGCCTTTTCCCTGCTTCTTTCGGCCATCTCCCGGTCTGCTGGAGTCTATTACCTCCTTTGGACACTAGGCTAACTTTTTGCGTCACTCATCTGTACTCGCTGGCTGTCATTGTCATGTGTGTGTGTGTGTGTGTGTGTGTGTGTGTGTGTGTGTGTGTGTGTGTGTGTGTGTGTGTGTGTGTGAAAGAGAGAGAAAAATTCGATGTGAGACCCCTGCTGGACAACGGAAAAGTTTACACTTACGCCTACAGCACCAGCTTAAGTAAACAACTCAGCCGAGTTGCAAATAGTTGCAGCCATCTTTAAATATTTATGAATTACCCTTATTTTGTTACTTTCGTAAAAATGGTAATGTGAATATCTTCGATTGGTCATTATCATTCCCGTGAAGTTTTTGCCGTAGTAAAACAACTTGTAAGTGATGAAGGATCTCATTTTTAAATGAAACTTATGATCAATTCACTTGACCTTTCCCGTGCCCCTTCTAACACGATTTGCCGGACACTAGAACGACAGGCTTTCCACAGGCACTGTGGCGAGTGGAGCTTCAATCCAAGTTATCGGCGTTCCGTATTGAAAAGGCAATAATTGAAAAAGCCTGCTTGATCTTGGTGTTAAAAAAAAGGAAGTCCGCCGGCAGAAGTTTGGCCGGGGACCTGTAACCGTTTCGTCCCGGCCATTAGTGAGGGAACGTGTTGGGCAAAAAAATCCGATTCGACCCTGGCAATGAGCATTTAGCGAGGGCAGGACCTTGTCATGGAAGAGCTGCCCGTGTTACACCGGCACACGGCCGTCCCTTTCTGTCCACTCCTCGCCGCCAGAGAATCCCCAGCAGGCACCTTTTATGCCTCAGTGAGCACGAGTTGTCTTTCCATCTCCTGGGCCCCTGATCGAATGTTGGAGACTTCGCAGGGATAACAAACCGTGTGCGGATGCTGAAAGGGAGGTGAAGTTAATAATGCATCGCCGTGATTTTGCTGCAAACGAGCGGAAAATTCGACGAGAGTGCCCGTGATGGGTTGTCTTCCCTTGAAGGAGCAGTTAGGGCCGCGGCGATGTCATAAGGAGACAGGTTTTGCTGCAGACAGCTTATGATGGTGCTGTCCCATTTGGTTTGGGCACTAATTGATCAGAGAGATGTTCATACACACGGCCTGCAAAGCATTCCTCGCCGCTGACATTTGATTTGACGTTTTCATTTGCTTTTTTCTGTTTTTTATTTCTTTTCTATATTATTCTAGTTCTGAATATAAAAAGAGGAAAGATTAGAGACGAAGGGATGGGAAAGCTTGTCTCCTTGATCTGATTACTGAATTAGCTCCTTAGCCATTTACATTTTTTGATTGTTGAGTGAGCTACCTAGCCACCTACAATACAATCTGTAATTCTTTTGTTTCAGTTAATCCGTACGATGTTTTGGCCCCTATTACCAGTCGTCTGTCAGCAACAGGTAACAGCTTCTTATCTTTACACTTTTTTAAAAGTTGATGCGCCATTTAAGAGGATGGTCTATGGTTTTCTCGCCGGCTTTAGATTATTTAAGCATAGTGCAATAATGAAACAGGTTAAATCTATAACTTTTAAGAAGTGTTTTGTCTAATGAAGGCTTTTCGTACCAGCAATGGAAAACGATTCATTTTGCCTCGTAGATCATGCCATTTTCGTGGGTTTGATTGTTTGACAAAGGTGTGGTTTACAAATGTACATGCATTTCTGTCAAACCAGGAACTATTTGTAAAGTATTTGTAATCTTCGCTCTTTTGTTATTTACAATCGCATGGTAGACTACTAAATAATTTGTTTATCTTTGTTTCAAACTTGAGAAAGCCGATTAGATAAGAAACTGATCGGTAGTGAGCATTAGTAGCTAAATTAAGCTAGTCTTACACCTGTGATAATTACATTGTTTTCGTTGTGCGACACCTACAATCCTCTGTTGCTATATATGGGCAAATCGTGTGTCGTAGGGTCAGGCCAGATCCAGCTGTGGCAGTTCCTGCTGGAGTTGTTGTCCGACTCGGCCAACGCCGGCTGCATCACGTGGGAGGGGACCAACGGCGAGTTCAAGCTGGTCGACCCCGACGAAGTGGCGCGGCGCTGGGGCGAGCGCAAATCCAAGCCCAACATGAACTACGACAAACTCAGCCGCGCGCTGCGCTACTACTACGACAAGAACATCATGACCAAGGTCCACGGCAAGCGCTACGCCTACAAGTTCGACTTTGTCGGCCTGACGCAGGTGCTGCAGTCGTCTGGCGACTCTTCGGCCTTCAAGCGGGATTTCCAGCAGGACCTCTTCTCCTACTCGGCTCACAAGTATCCGCATCACCACCCGCACGGTCTGCCCCCACCCCACAGCCACCACATGGGTTCACCCCCTTCCAGTCTGTTCACCCCGCACAGCTCCTACTGGCCCAGCCACAACAATAACTTTCTACCAGGGATATCGGCATCCATGATGCCACCAAGTTCACATCTGGGATCCCCTCTCTCCTACCACCCATATGGATAAACCAGGAGATGGATTTTTGAACTGCAGTACTCAGGCTTGCTAATGTAGATTTTTAAGAAAAAAGGAGATAGTGAAAGAAGCATTTAACATGCAAGGGGAAACAAATCCAGCAATTCGTCTCAAATTTCTGTGTGCACGCTTGTTATGCCTGGATGTGTGTGCTTTTTTAAGTTCCCTGTCAGGCGTGGGTAGCAAAGCTGTCATGTCTTCGGGGTGCTTCTCAACACCCCAGGAGGAGTGCATTGTGTTTGCAGCAAAATGGCGGGTGAGAACATGAGTGACACTTATCTATGTCGTAGCTAGCCTGAACGCTGCCCATGGCTTTCTCGTTAAATCTCTTGAAGTCTCATTATTTGCAAGAGACCTCATCAGGTCTCTAAGTCTTTAGTTTGACTAGCAGATGCACAAATGCTATTGTTAAAATTATTTCGTTTCGAAAGAGATTTCTTTAAAAGAAAACATTCGTTAAGAAAAACAATTTTATACTGCTGATGCAATAGCTTGTGTTTCAGAAGAGATTGCTTTTTCTGGAGGCGTGCTGAAGAACGAGAGACTATTCCTTGTAATTAAGAAATCGTGACATGCCACTGGGAGACTGTTGAAACTGGGGTTGACATCTGTTATAACATATACATTGATGGTGCGGAAAGTTTTTTTTTTGCGAAAAATTTAAAATTTATTTAATGTTCTTTAATGATCCATGCTTTGTATTCAGTTACAGTCTGTATGTCACTGCGTGTGATACGTATGTGTGTGGTTTTGTGTATATTAGAGAAAAGAAGGGAAGGAGAGAGTGGAAAAAGGAACTGAGAGAAAATATCGTAGTTTACTTACCACTTCTGTTGTGTTTTTAATTGATATGCTCTGTGTATACAAAAGAGATCATTGCAAAGCTGTTTTCTACTCACATGACAAAACTTTAAGAATACTCATTTGTTTGGAAGTCAATGCATATCTTTCAGTATGTGCTAAAGTGTTTAGTCACAGAAAGTAACAGTGTTTCGGCCATGCAACATGATTTCTACGTTTTGTGATGAATTATCGAAGATATTTACTGTTATGTATTACTTTCTCGGATAGAAGTTTTCAACCTAGGTTTTAAGAGGCCGTAGGAAAAGATGCTCGTTCTTATATTCCGTTGCTGATGAAGCTCATCATCATCATCATCATCATCATCATCATCATCATCATCATCATCATCATCATCATCATCATCATCCTTCTTTTGCTTCTGTCCACCTTACAAAAGGTACTGCGTCTACATATTACAAGTGAAGATTATCTAAAGGCAAATTGAAGAACACTTCTGGACATTAAAAGTTGAGACGTACCCACTACAATGCTTCCTTGGTGCCAGAACTGTTCTTTACTTTCAGTTGTGTTGGCCTTAGAAGTCAATTCAAAACAAAACTGTAACCGATGTGTTTAGACTTACCTTTCTCCCACTGCCCCTCGGCTCGGCTGCGCAATCTTTCTCGGTACGACAGCATTGAATGAATTTTTGTGTTGTTGTGTGTCTTTATATTTGTTTAATCAAATGCTTTGGTATTTGTATGTTTGCGATGTTTATTTTGACTCTTTATTTGTATATTTATGTATTTTGCTTTGGTTATATTTCTGTGGAGCGGATAGAGCCTACTTTAAAGTAGGGAAATGCGCAATGACAAAAACTGCTGCTGTGTTTATTAATTGACCTTCCGAATAACAGACTAACTACCTTGCTTCATTCATGTACTAATACAGTCACATTTGCTGGCTGTAGCTAGCTCTTTCACCCCTTCACCCTACCTCTCTTTCTCTCGCACGCGCGCGCACGGCACGCGCAGGCTCGCACACACAAAATTATCTGCATGTTACTCTAATTGTACCTTTTATTTTTATATAAGTTCGCGCCTGTTAATTCTTTCAGGAAATTGCTTAAACTTTATTGAGAGCAAGAGAATTTGTTTGTTTTGTTTTTTTTTATTTTTCCATTCAGTATGTCAGATGAGGAGATGAAATGCTTCCCTTAGAAAAGCAGTAACCCATATTCACCATCCAACGTTCCCCCCCCCCCATCAAAAAAAAATAAATCACTGACTTCTTTCTTACAACATGGTCTTTAAAATGGACATCGTCTCCGAAATGGCTACGAATCAAACAGAAAAAGTTATTTTGGGATAGGTTTTATAAAAGAAAAACCCAGGTGATGATTACAATTATTATACCGACACGAAGTAAGGACAGATAAATTCTCCAAACCCTGCTTCTAATGATCGAATTATAGAAATAAGTTGTATGTCTGATTATTTTTCCATAATTATTCTCCTCACTGCCTTTATAATACTCTTTATAATTTTCAGAAATAAGAAAAATTTGACTCGTTCTTATAGACTTCATATAATAGAGATGTTTAAGTCTGCTGCCTACATAACAATTCAAAATTTACTACAAATTGCAATAGTAATACACACTAGGTCAAAAATTTCGCCCGCGAATTTCAAAGTGGCGGTTACGCAGTTTCTTTCATATCGTTTTTTGTGGATTTTTTACTTTTTGTCATGTCGTCGTCGTCTTTATCATCATCATCATCATCATCATCATCATCATCATCATCATCATCATCATTGCGTCAATCATGTTCCAACAGCGATCTCATTTTAGAGAAGGTAGGCCTATCTTCGTAAAGCTTTGTCGAAGAGAGAACCGTATATGCTATTTAATCTCTATAGCACCTTTCCCCACCATAAAGACAGGCCTAAAGCGCTACACAACAACAAGATATAATGATAATAACTGCTCAAAGCACAAGGCTTTCGATTCTTGAACTGAGAAAGCATTAGTTATCATGAAATAGCCAGGAAAATTCATAGAGACAGAATATACACTTCTCATCGAAAGTGCAGTCTGTCTTGTGTACAAACACAAATCCAAAATCTAAACAGTTAACGAAAAATGTATCGACGAAGAACAAGACCCATAATACGAAAAATGTGAAGAGTGCATGGTCGGTAGATCAGGACAAGGTTATAATTACAGAGAAATGAAGAAAAATAAGCCATCATGAATGAAAACCTCGGACCAGATGGTCCAGATACCTTCAGTAGAAGAAGTGGTCTGCGAGTGGAAACGACACAGTCATAGAACAATTCAGAACAGAGGTATACGGTGTATAAAATAAAAAGCACAAGGCAAAATATGTATATATAAATATATACCAAAGTCATCGTGGATTCAGGGACGAGACAGAAAAATAAAATAAAAGACACTCCAATTAAACGGACATCACTCTCATCTTGCTTCTTTACACTCCCTGATACTGATTTACTCTTTATACTTCTCATACTTGCTTCCTTTTTCCTGGAGGAATTTTCGTAAGGCATCCCCAAATCATGCATTCTGTTTTACATTCGCAGACGCCGGGGTCGTTACGACTGTCAATGTGCTTTTTGTTTCGCCAGCAACCAGCCGGCGGTGACCTGTAAAAAAATGATTTTTCACGACTTTCATGTTTCGCTTTGTGGAAATTTACCTCTTCACCCTGGGTGTAACTAAATCTATTGTTTTTAAACCATATTTTCCTTCTGTGTATATCAACTGACTGTACCATAGATCCAGTGGTGCACCTGCTGTGAATTCATAACGGGGCATAAAAAAAATCCGTTCGTTTTTGTTTTCTTTGAACATTACAACGACATTTAGTTTCCAACAGTGTTCATGCATAATTTACTTACGGATTGAATTGTTGGCACCTTACACTGTTTGATTAAGCCGTTGTAAGGCACGAGATTCAAAAAACCTCATTTGTTAACTTAGCTGCTATGCTTTTAATGAAATAAACAAAATCAGAAAAAATGGTTTGGTTCTTTTATGATGTCACATACAACCCAGAAGTGATGAGGTGTACTCAGTGGTCTCAAACAGGGATTCACATGATTCACGGATAAACCATTTTGTCTGTTAAGGTAAGAACACTGCATAACACATGGGTACTCGCGATAAAATACAAGGTTTTTGTATTTCTATTAGTCAGTCGGTCCCTCTCTCACTCCGTCCTTCTCTCTCTCTCTCTCTCTCTCGCATACTCTCTCTCTCTCTCTCACACACACACACACACACACACACATCCACTTCCCACCTACAACCCTTTCTTACTCCCATTTGCGTTATTATTATTATTATTATTATTATTATTATTATTATTATTATTATTTCCTTCTCTAAGAGAGAGAGTGTGTGTGTGTGCGCGCGCGCGTGGGCCAACAATATTTTTCGTGCGTTCGCTGATACCCCAATCCCTGTGCTTGCGCTTGTCAAGAGTTTGGCTTATGAGTCTTAACTCACGGCAAAGATAGTATCTTTGCTCACGGTGAGGATTTCTGGTTTAATTTGTCTTTATCCCTGTGATGACTTTCCTTGTGGGACGTGGGCGAATGTGCGTTTGTTTTTCATTTCAAAATACTTTATTTGCTGTAAAACAATAAAGATGCCATTCTAAACTAAAAATATGTGGTCATTCCAGAGGAACGTCATGTTTTCTTTATTACATCTATATTCACAGGCAATTTTATTCCAGCCCCATTTCATTCAATTGAGATTTGCCACACAAAAAATCAAATCAAATAAAAATTTAAAGCACAAGATGAATATTCAAATGCCGCTCGTAAAGTGTTGCTCTTCTGTTTAACGCTTCGGTTCACTTTGTCCTCCAACTCTCCCAAAAGAAAGCCTGTAAAAGCTGACTTTATGGCCCCCATTTCTTTCTCTTCCTTCCCTTTTTTTGCTTCTCATTTTGGGCTGTAAACTGGACAAATTCATGGATCCCTTACATCTTGCGGGGAGGAAAAAAATGAGTTCATTCCTGATCCGATTCCTCTTAGTGCATTCTGGGACTGCAAATTATTGGCATGCTGCCGGAAGTGGATGGAGAAACGATCTCTGTGACCACGCATGCGCTAAATGAAAATCACGCGCAGTCAAATGACGCTCAAGCGCCACCACCAAATGGCAAAGACGCAAGAAACACGTTCATGTCGAGTTCTCGCCCCTGCTGCTTAACGGAACAAAAAAAAAGGGGGCGCAGTTAGGATGGGATATTTCTTCTCTCGGACCAAATTAGCAGTATGCCAACATTTTCTTTTCTTCTATGTTTACATCTATAGTATCCCAGGTGAAATCCCGATAATACCTGTCAGTTAATGGACAACAATCTTTAAATATTCATTATTTTTTCCCCGTTGCTATTTCTAGTATAATATTAAAACAATTTTCCGCAATTTCTTTTTAATCGTGAGGCGAAATCTTGGAGCGAACGCCGTTCTCAGAAGTCGACTTTCTGGATATTGCCTGATTTTACTCTGGAGCGTCTCGCGTTCACATGAGTGTAGCCTTTTTTAAGAGGGAGCGAAACGCGACTCTTTTGCACGGAGTGAGAAAAGCAGATCCGACTGCACAAGGGCAGAGAACCGGGACGTTGGGCAGCGGATCTGGACGGCGTGTAAGTCAATCAGGGGGAGGAAATTGCCATATTGAGTGGCCGGGCTCCTGCCTGCACGATGCACGTTGTTCCGGTACGATATTGAGTTTTTATTTCCGTCCTGCCTCTGTCCTACACTTTCCCGCCAAGTCACCGGCACGTCTGTTGCCGAAACACACCACTGGCCAGCGCGCGGACTGCAGATCGATGTCCTGGCCCCGAGGGTGTTGTGAGGGGATGGGGGAGGTGGAGGACAGTACCGAGGTCTTGCCTTTGGGTGGCTTTGGGTGAGGATGGAGGCAGTTCAAGGGTGTGTATTTCATGAATTTTGCTTATTTATATTCAGTTTTTTCTTTCTTTCTTTCTTTCTTTCTTTCTCCTTCTCTCTCTCTATCTTTCTTTCTCATTACTTTTTACTTACTTATTTTTGCCTTTTTTCTTTTTTGTCATTTGTTCTGTGTCGTTCCCCGCCCCCTTTTTCATTCTTGCTATTTCTTTTGTGTGTGTGTGTGTGTGTGTGTGTGTGTGTGTGTGTGTGTGTGTGTGTGTGTGTGTGTGTGTGTGTGTGTGAATTTTTCTTTCATTCTGCCCATGCATGGCTGTAACCTGTGAGTCCCGATCCTCATGTTCTACCCGCGTACTTCAAACTTTACAGCTAAGAGCAGTTGATTGGTTGGATAGAGTATGCTACAGGTTAAGCAGGATAAATCTGACACGTGACACTTGACGTAATTGACGTGACTGGGTCAGAAGTAGACGACAGGGTGACGTCGAGAAGGTCGGGGGTCAGGAACTCGTGATTACGTGGCTTCTGACAGTGAGAGGGAAGATGGAGAGAAACTGAATACAGGACGCGGCATTTTATTGGCTCAGTTATTTGTTTATATTTTTGATAAACATAATGTATGTCGTAGATATTTGTGCGCCATATTGTGCAAGATTCCGTAGGTGTTTAAATTCATCTTTTACTTCTTTTTAAAGCTTTTGTGACCCGGTAACTGAACTTCTTTTGCATTCTTGTTTCTATTATCACTTTCTATTTATACTGTACATACTCTTGAGATTTTTCTCTTCCTTGTGCTCGATCTTTTACTCTTACTCTCTTCGTCTTCCTTATTCTCTCTTACTGTGTTTTCCCTTTTTATAACTGTTTGTTATTTATTCTACAAATATGGCTTTGAGTAGCAAGAAGAAAATCAGCAGGAGGTGATAAATTGTCTGCGAACGATTGAACGAAGACTTGAAAGTCAGCTCCAGGATACGTAGGCTGAGGTAGATGTCCTGTTTGTTCATACCTTAAAGGCTCACCCGAGTGCACAGTAAGTGGGTCACCTGCGTTTTAGAACGGCGTTACAATGTCACGTGGTGTAACAAGGCAACGACTTGTTACCACTTTCTTGATGTTTTTTCTTGACTTTTGATCGTCTTTGACTTCACACATTGGCATGTAGGGCAACTCAAGCGTACAATTCCAAAACAAAGGTGCCACTTTCATGACAGACTCTTGACAATAGGCCCTATCAACTCGCCTTTCATTCTGAGCTCGGTTTCATGTTTACTTGGGTTAACCTTTGACAGCGTTAAATCTATATCTGTAATGTATATAATAATATTGAATATAATTATATAAAATGATTTATATAATGTAATAATGTATTTATAAGCAATCGTTTTGTGTCAGACCTGTTTAACATTTTGCTCGTCTGCTTACCTAGTTGTTTACCTGTTTATCCTTCTGTTCAGGTGTAACGGCGTCTGGGCTTTTATAAGGTATGACCAAAGAGAAAGGTACCTCTACGCCATCCACCCGAAAAAAAAGATTGAGCCATTTCGAATATACCGCCCATACCTTTCAGTGTTCCTCGCCTTCTGCTTACCCACTGGCCGGTAGTGATAAGACAATGTCAATACCAGCAATTAACTATACTTATCAAGTTTTCAAGGTACATAATTCGAACTAAAATTTGTCTGTTTGATTGCAGCAGGTTTGGCCAACGGATGGATAGATATAAAAACAGAGGAAACACGTTGCTCGTCCTTTCTACCCTTTCGGAAGAGACAGAGATGTAGCGACGACAGTCACGTGCGTTGAGGAGGACCGAGATGTGAGCTGGAGGTAGGCATTAGATAGATAGATAGATAGATAGATAGATAGATAGATAGATAGATAAGGCTGATGACATTTAAAATAAAATTATACTTCTTCCTTATTTTAGCGCTCTCTCCTCATGTTTTTCTCCCTTCTTTTTGCTTTCTTTATCTCTATCTCTTGATATTTATCAATTTTTCTCTTCCTAACACTTTCACTCACTCACTCCTCTTAATATCCTTGCGGGTAGAGAAAACGCGAAGTTATTTTGTCCGCGTCTTGCCCAGAATGCACCCATCTCGCAGAACACACACACCGGAAGTACAAATGATAGGTGTTTTCCTTCAATCTAAAGTTCGTCCCCTCCTTTCCTTTGTCGCTGCTTTTTTTTCATCGTTAGTCCTGGCTTTCGCACCACGACCTTAAAGTTTGTGATCGGAAAATGAAACGTTCGATTTTTTGCGCCTTGACGTCAGACTCCATGGTCCAGCGCCAGGCGTTGCTGCTGACCAAGCACGTGCACCGGTTGACAAAAGGTCAGGCAAAGCTTTCAGAGGTCATAACCTTGCCCCTTCTCTAAAAAAAATAAAACTCGCCAGAATCAGGCTTGTTGTTTGTTGGATATGCGAAGCGGATGGTGAGGAGTTTGGGTGTAAGAGCGGGGGATGAAGGCGAAAAGAGAATTAGACGCCGTTCCGACAAAGAGATTTTTTTTCGCTGCATCATATTATGTGGAAAAAAAACTGATACAGCACATTTCCTCACTGCTATCGAGTTATCATCTAGCGAACTTAATGCCCTTTTCAAAATATAAAAAATAATATTCAATAAATAATAAGTAATAAATAATTTTTAAGGTAAGAACACTTACTATCTTAATATCCTTGCGGGTAGAGAAAACGCCAAGTTATTTTCTCCGCGTCTTGCCCAGAATGCACCCATCTCGCAGAACACACACACCTAGAAGTTGTATCAGTTGTATTTTTCAAGTTCTCATTGAGTCCAAACTGGTTTAGAAGGTTTTATCAGAATATCGGAAGTTTGTGCTCGTTTGCGGTAAGAATTTTGTCAATTTTTCAGAGGTATTTACAGATGGTCCTTCCCAAATATTACATGTGCTTTCATTTTCTGAAGACACCCCTCTCGCTTGAATAGGGTTAAGAGCTATTTCGTACATATTAGCCAAAATTTATTCAAACAGCGGCGGTATGCTTATTATTCATTGAATTGAAGGTCCAATGGGGCGTAATATTATTTTTAATGATAAAGCAGTACAAAATACTTTTTTTAACTCGGAGTGAATATCACCTTCGAGTTCATGAACTGCTCGCTGGCAAACATCACCGTGCAAAGAAATACAAAATACAGGCATCATAAATGTTCGTGCTAACGTTTACATTTTAATGCCCAACAACCAATGGGGAAAACTTGTCTTGTGTGTTAATTAGGAGTGTCCGTACTCAACCCAATCATTAGAAAGAATAACATTGTGCCCCGCTAGTCCTTTAATTAATGATCCCAAGCTCTGGCAGATGTGAAGAAGAGATTACTTTTCATATTTTCCAGTTCTTGACAACCCCCAAAATTCAAACAGAAAGGTTCCAAAATCCATGGTTTTTATCATAACCTAGTCATAGGGGCGGTAAACTCTAAATGGCTCATTGTGTTTATAGGACACCCTGTGAAACATTAATCCCATCCTTCTGCCGTGGTCTTTAAACTTTCTTTAAGGTTCAGGTACCCATTTATTAATTGCTGGACACAGGTGAGTTGCCAGTTAATGACACGAAGGACCCGCGTTGTCCTAAAAGGCTTCATCAGTTAATTGGTTTTTATCTCCGCATCACACTAACTACAAAATAATGTTTTATTACATTTTTCGCCGTTTTTCCTCGTTGCAGCATAACGCTATGTAATGATATTGCTCCATTGATATTTTTCAATATTCACATGCTAGAGAAGACGCGTCAATGTGCATGATGTCACAGTCATGATGTGCCACCATGTCCTTGTTGATGTAGTCTCCATATTCTTGCTGTTATAGTCTTCCTGTCATTATGTATCCTTGTGACAGTCTTTTGTTTCACTAAACTCACAGTTTTGCAAATATCTACTCACAAACATTCACAAGGGGTGACACTGCCAGTGAAAGCACCCGACACTTGCAGATAATATTCTTTTGCGCTTCCATTCGTTGTCACGAAACTTGACTAGGTCTGCTTTGGATGTTCCACTTCAGACTGTCAGTGTTTCAGATTTAATTAGAATCGCATAGCTGAGCAGTATGTTGTATTTCACCAAAAAATATTAATAAGACAAATTCCCGTCAGTGGTTTCTTCCACTTCAGCTTTTCGCACCCACTCTCCTTCCAAACATCCATAAACATCAGCAATTCTGCAAACACCACGAAAATAAGGAAAATGATTTTCCCCCATAAAATAGAGCAGGAATGTAGGAAAAACAGTATAAAAAAAATCAGGGTTTTTTTTCTCTATAGGGATCCATCATTTCTGCGCACCGTTCCTCAGCCAACAAGCGATGTCCGATTCGCAGTGCTGCATCCTGCCGGATTCCCGCCACTCGCGGCGCGCGCACGCTCCCTTCCGTTGTGTGCGCCTGCGCTTCCGAGTAAAGCGCGGGAAAGCATTAGGCCACGCGCGCCAGCACGAAGAATAGCGCAGCGAGCACGGAGAGACAACTACAACCGCGCTGTTCCGACCATCTCTGCTCCGACAAAAGTCAATCCGCGGCGGAGGATAGCTCGAACCCTCGCGCAACCGCTGGTCGCTCCGCGGTCTTCTGATCAGAAATTCCTCTTTAAGCCATTCCTTCGGTGAAAAGTTCTTTTTTCTCTCCAGGAAGGAAGTAGGGCCCGGCCAGCGTTGCTGCTCCGCTATTCGGCGTATTGATCTCTGGAGAGGCGAGAGGAGAAATCGGGGTAACGCGAGAGAGCGGTCTTTTTTGTGCGAGTTCCCGCTAAAGGAAAGCAAAGGACTGGCCAGAATGGTATACATACTTGTGAGTTTTTCAGCCGGTGGGAAAACACACTCGGGGAAAATGATTTTTCGGAATTTGCTCTGTTAATGGAGATTAATGGAAGTCATTGTCTAGAAACCCGAAGAGGCGGACACTGGAGATGGCATTAGATATTCGGCCTTGTTTGCTGGAAAAGAGTGCAGGCACCAGGTTTTCTTTTGAATGCCCGTATGTTCGGAAAATGAAAGGGTTTGATATTGCTGTTCTATTTTAGGTAGAGTAAGACGGGCGCCCTGACTGGGAAATAGGCGTCAGTATGGGAAGGAGTGACGGGAAAAGGAGTGTGCGCGTGCGCGTGTGCGTGTTTGCCTGCGTGCGCATTTTAGACACGTGCGTGCTTGGGGGTAATTAAAGCCAGTCTTAAGCATTTTATTGCTTCTTTTTTTTCACGGAATGTCAGTTTAACAGGTTGATAACTCCAGTTGGACGCTGTTGCCTTAAAAAGTATAACAATAAGATTTTCCCCATCATCATCATCGTCGTCGTCGTCGTCGTCGTCATCGTCGTCGTCATCGTCGTCGTCGTAATCATCATCATCATCATCATCATCATCATCATCATCATCACTCTCTTTTCCTTTTTCGTCTTTTGTCTTTGAGTCTTTGCATCATGGGGACAGTAGACTCGGTAAGACTAAAGACAGAAAGAGAAAAAACATACTGACAAAGACACGGGCCAAGTGATTTTATTTCTTCTTCTTTACTTTCTATGGTAGTAAACCGTTATAAAATAACAACTGTCGTGGCATGCAAAAAAATCTGAAAATAGTGATTTAAGTAAAGAAGTTCTATTTCTACAGGCTGGAAGGTTCATTTGACGGGAAAGGGCTTCTGCCTGGCAGCGATTTTGCTTTAAGAGGTGCGAGAAATGGTTGAGGATGAGGAGGGAGATGGAGTATGTGGAGATAACTCACTATACTCAGCTTTGTGGTACAATGTGTGTTACATCTACAAAGAATGGGCCAAGACGAGATGTGAACCAATGGCCTTACTGTTCTCGCTGAACTATTGACAAGTGACTGCTTCAAATTGGGGCACCGGTCAGCTGCAATGTAAAAGACCAATTTTGTGATCTTCTCCCTTGGCTCTGAAGGTTCTACAATATGATTTTTTTTCTCGTGCAATAATACAAAGTTCAAAGCTTAAGCTATATTAAACGTTCCAATAAAGGAACGTAGAGACGAGTTCTGCGGACCTACTGAAAAGCAATAAATAAAAACATAATCGCAGAAGCTGAGAATGGGGTTAGCGAAGAGGAACAACATGGCTTGAGAGTTAGAAGAAAGGTCACGTTGGAGAACAAGCACACTGTGACGTCACCTTGTTCCCTATCCTCCTCTCCCTCTCCCTCCCACTCGACTCCAACTAACAGAGTGGCCTGGGGGTTGAGATGGGGGAGGGGAATGCATCCGCGGCGGTTTCCTCCCGTTTGGTGGGATCTCTTCTGTCAAGACTGAAGCGCACCGGAAGCGGTACTCGTGCATGCTTGGAAATCTGCACGTGCATCCAAGAGAGACAATGGGGACATTTTCATTACGAGGATGACGCAAGCGTCGCCGTCCTTCTAGACGGTGCAAAGACTCACCCTTCTCCCCCACCCCCTACCGTAACCGACATCCCACCCACCCTCTCTTCTCCCACGACAACCGTTCTTCGGTTCCTAACTGACCGCACTGCCTTAGCCATTGTCCACTCGTACCCTCCGACCCACGAAAAAAAGTGAACACATTTCACCAGAACTTGCCGTTATTTTGTGAGGAAAGTCCGGCCCGGCTGGGCTCATTACATGTCCTCCTTTTCGTCCCTTTCAGTATTTTGCTGTTAATATTTTTCTTTCAAGTTACCTTCATGGTGCTGTACTTTGCGGTTTTTCTCTGGGGTATGCATGGACAGCGCACATTGTTTTAAAATGGCTTCTGCGTTTACCTTAATTTATTTTAAAGCGTCATTGCTGTCAGTGGGTATTTTTTCACTTTATTTCCAGATTGCTGTACTTTGCGTTGTTTCTTCAAATAAGGTCTGCGTTAATAATACACACCCCTGGTTTAACTGATCGCTGTGTAACCGAAAACAAACAAAACACATCATTCTGATTAGAAACGCTTGGCACTAAGAACACTCTATTTACAACGCCTAGTCATGAATTTTGTTTTGTTTTGTTTTGTTTATTTGCTTGTTTGTTCGCTTGTTTGGGGTGTTGCCATCGGCACTGTTCTGATCTGGCACAACGAGGAAAGAACAAGAGTCGTTTACAAAATCATTACAAAGTGTTCATGACGGGTTTACAAACTCATCACAAATTGTCTTTAACGTGTTCGCAAAATCTCCAGAGAGTTCTTGATGCGTTCAGAAAATCACTACATCGTTATTGACGTGGACACAAAATATATACAGCTGTTATGTGTTCACAAAATGCTCGACGAATTCAGAAAAATCACCACAGAGTGTTCTCGATACGTTCACAAATCCTCTACAGCTGTTCTCAACATGTTTTCAAATCAGGGCATAGTGTTATTTTGTGTTTCCAGAATCACTACATAGTGTTCTTGACGGGTTCACAAAATCACCAGAGTGTTCTCGACGTAGCACGTTGCGTTTCCGAGCTATTCCATAGCACGGCAAATATATCATCCCCCCAAAACAAGTAATTACTGTATAAGTTATGTTGTTGTTATTGTTGTTCTCGTTCGCCTACTTTTTAAACTATGTTAGAAAACATTTCAACTTTACTTTCAACATTTTTAATGAAATGTCACTTACGCCGGAAGAAGAGTTATGTCCTAAATCATTCAATAAAATGTTCACACTAAATAGACTTCAATTTATTATGAACAAAATTATGTTCAGCAAACATAATGTTCTAACTTAAACATTGCCCGTTACTGCTCGCAACACCTACGTCAGGTGTTTCAGTTGCTACGAACGCTTTTTTTTTTTTTTAATGTTCCGCTTGTGCCGAGGGCTAGTAACAGAATCCTGCGCTCTTTCAGGTAACCCCATTATCGGCTTCCTGGGTCCGATAAAAATAAAGCACTAAAAATATATTTTAAAAATTAGTAATTAAAACGGTTGTTAACTTTGCGACTACCAACCTTAACCATCGGATAATGTAACAGCTTCTGTGTCACTGACAAGGAAGGGCCGATGTCACTTTTCAGTCGATTCTTTTGATGTCTTGATGTCCGACTTCCACAAATAGCTCGTGCAATCTCGGGTATAGCAGAGAGAGTTTTAGTACTGATATTCTTCTTCTAGTGGTCATACAGTATAGTCTGGTGATAATGGAGTTCGTGACTGGAAGAAACAGCAACAAAAAGAACAGTAACAGTAGATGTAGTTTGAGATCGAACTTATTTCGAGGGCAGTTGTGTGTGTGTGTGTGTGTGTGTGTGTGTGTGTGTGTGTGTGTGTGTGTGTGTGTTAAAAATAATTTCTTTCTTCAGTTGTTGAAGGCTATCCGGTGCATACGGTGCATATCAACTTTGAATTATGCTTGCTATGTGAATATCAATTTTTGGGGGGTTGTACATAAGCATCATTTCTTTCGTATTAAGGGTCTACAGCATAATAAAACAAGATTTTGACATTCTTTAGTGCGTAACCTTATGTGGTGTACATAGTTATGGAGATCTCATTCTGAAGTATTCTGTTACGTACAAGGCAACTTTAAAGGCTACAAGAACTGTCTGTGTGTGTGTGTGTGTGTGTGTGTGTGTGTGTGTGTGTGTGTGTGTGTGTGTGCGAGAGAGAGAGAGTGAAAGTAAGAGATCTACTCTCCCTGGCTGCCTTACGTCCCACAGTCAAGTACACATTTCCAGTAGCCGGTTCGACCGAGGAAAGTGCACTGGTACACACGGGTCGAACCCCGGCGCGTTGTCCTTTAACTATCGGGCTATCCGCTTACTCAAAAAACAGTAGTAGCAGCAGTATAAGAAACAATGGTAGTAGATGCAGCTAGTTAGTTACCACTAAGCTACTAAAAATAATGAGTAGTTGCATGGATCAAGAAAAAAAGCAACAATAGTAGTTTGTTAGTCGAAGGAGCAGTACTAGCAGCCCCAGTAGTTACAAGGAACAGCAAAAGTATGCAAGCAATAGTAGATACTTATCAGTAAGAGTAGCAGAAGTACAAAAACGATAGTACATGTAGTTAGGTAGAAGCAGAAGCACCAGACGAAGCAATGCAAGTTTTTTTCATGCTTGTGGCAGAATTGTAGATGGAACAACAGGAACAGCATTTGCAGCAGCGTGGCTGCTGTAAGTAGAACGCTGGAGGGCTGATACGTGCAACGCGGGTAGAGGAACGTATAAGCAGGTGAAGAGGGAATATTGATAGAGGGAGACCACTCAGCCAACGAGCTGTTTATCGATGGTAGCCTTCCGTGGAGGAAATTCGTTCTGCCGTGTGCGCAAAACCTCTCTCTCTCTCTGTACCTGTCTCTCTCTCCCTCTCTCGTCGTTTCCTACTCGCCTTTAATCGGAGAGAAATCTTTTTCCTGGCGCTAAATGCTCTTCATATCCCTCCCAACATCAAACCCGTTCTTGTCCAATTTCCCGCACCCGCCAGCGGCAACGCAGTCTTTGTTTTCTCCCTTTTCTTCTCGAGTTTCTCCCTCTTTCATCCACCTCCGACACCTGACTGACGTCATTAGTTCCGAGCTAGAGAAGGAATCGAACTTCGCTGGAAAAGAGTTCCTTCCGCCTGCTTGATGGCGGTGAAGGTTTGCTCTAATCTGCTCATGTTCTCTCCTGGGACCGGGAGTAGGCGTGCTCACAAAATAGCTTTGGAAATAAAAAGTTAAAAAAGTGACCATAACAGGTTGTAAAAGAAAAATAAGAAACTAAACACCGATGAAGTGCCCTGGCAGCGAAGACAAGGGTTTGATCTTTGGCGGACTTATTGTGCGAACAATGTTAGAAGGGAAAAAGAAATCCAAGACTAAAACGCACCCACCACTTTTTTTTAGCTGTGAAAGAAGCACAGAAAAAATGGCCTAAAGATTCAGTAACTTCTTTCTGAGGTATGCAGGTTTCGTTACGCGCACTCACGCAAGGAAGTCCTGCAGTGAATGTGTGAATATTACATTATTTTGTTTTTATTTTGATTTTTGAGAGGCGGCATCGTGTACACTTAAAACAGAGTGGGAGAGGTCCACTTGACTCTTGAACATGACTTTGATTTTATTCAGTATAGGCCAAGGCCCATGACTGAAGAGGGTGAACATAAAAACATAAGAAACCAGAATAAATATGTTTACATTTACATGGATGTGTTAACTAGCACAGTTGGCATTCCAGTTCCAAAAATATATTATAAATGCATTCATACTGTAATCTAGCTGATGTACTGATTCATTATTAAAACTCTTGTAAATATACATCTTTTGGTGAAGCGCTAAGATAAATTCGGTCTGGAACAATGTCTCAGAGACAATTCTATAGACAGAATGAGAAAAAAGCAGAAAGAAAATAAGCCAGGAATGTGCAATGAGTAATAAAGAAAAGACGATGGGATATCAGATTTTCAACATGCACCCTCTTCCTGCCACACACACATATTTACATACAGTTACGCACGCACGCACTCACGCACGCACGCGCACGCACGCACGCACACACACACACACACATACGTAATCAGGCATGCATGCGTAAGATACCCAGATAGAACGACACAAAGAATGACCACGGCGAAAATTGCTGCAGCGTGTCACATCTCGAGAAACAAACGTCGGGTAGGTTATAAATTTCAAAAACCTTCCTATTTCTCTAGTGTGTCCACGATTGATGTAAGGGTTAGTCATGATGGTCTCTCTGAGAGGAAAGTTTGAGGTTTTCCTGCAATTTCCTACCCGTCATGTTTGGCGCGCGGGCTACCTACCGGAAATTATCGATTTGGGGAGGGGGGAATAAGGTGGAGGGGAGCGCGGCGAACTATTTTCTCTCGCGTAAAGCTCGGCGAGAACCACAGCGCTCCGTCCCGGGCCGCCCCAGACAGCCTTTCTCCGCTGCCAGCCTACTATGACGTTGCTTCACCCGAAAATATTAATCTCGCTTGTCCATTTAATGCTCTGTAAATCAGACCCAACTCCAGACGATCGATCTAAGAGTTGGTCGCTGAAAGGAACCGCCTACTCTGCGCCGAGCTGATAAAGAACTGCGAGCTTTTAACGGGACTGGCTGTATCTCTAAGCGGACCCTCGTGCCGTGTTGGGACAGGAAGCTCTTTTTTGCTGTCAGTTCTAGGCAGATAAAAGCGGCGTAGTGAAATTTCGTGTTGCTGCTAATTTTTGTCGAGCTGGCGGCGCGCTGCCTTTTGTGCGACTGTTTTCCTCACTTGCATGCAGACCGTACCTTGCAGCCGTCTATGTGCTTTATAGTGTGTAAGAGAAGGCCCCATAGACTCTCATGCTGAGAAAAGATGAAAGGAATAGTGGTGCAGGAAAAAGTACTCTTTCTCTCTTTCCCTCTTCTTTTCTTCCTCTGTGTGCAAGTCGCCAGTATAGTTAGAATCGGGCATCCTAAGTGTAAGAGTTCAAATCTAGTCTCGGGCACTCTTTTTTTTTTTTTTTTTTTTTTTGCTTTTTCTTTTTTTCTTTTTTTTTTATTTTTTTTTTTTTAGCAAGTGGCACCTGTTACACAATACCGACAACTTTGCCGTGATAATGGCCTAGTTGTGTGTTTGATAATGTGAGTGTATGCACGAGTGAGTTCGCCTGTGTATGTTCGAGCAAATTACTAAAATAATGTCCCTTATAGAGTATCTGCGGCGTTATTTCTCTTGTCCTTTAAAGTAATAAAAGTTTTGGGATTCTCGAGTTACTTGCTGAAATAAAGTCAAGTGATGAAATCTTTACTTCGACTGTAAGCATTGCATTTCTTCTTTTCTTTTTCCCTCTCTAAAGGTGCAAACGCGACAGAGAGTCGGATGGACAAAGTTGGGAAGACAACTATTTTTACTGCTCCAATGTCCCAAGAGAACGCAGTGATCGTTCTTTCAAATGATGCGTGTCGACGGGGGCGGGAGAGGCAAAATTTAGTCGTCCGTGGAAAAACCCCGATTTCAGATCCTGCATCCCAGACAATGACAGCTTAAGAGCAAAAATGTGCTTAAATGGGACCCAACAGACGAGGCGAAAACAGTTCGCTTCAAATAGAGGGTAGGGGAGGAAAACGTGGAGGGGGAGGGTTGTCTCATCATTTCGGATCAGAAATTGACAATCCTGACAATCGAGACTCGGGGGTCGAAGATGAGGGGGCCGTCTTCTTCAGAACTTTTAGCGGGGCGGGAAATGTTTGAGCTTCCTGAACCAAACTAACGTTGGCCTCGCGGACCCGACTGCGTGCGCGCTCTCCCTCACGTGCTGCACGTGCAAGGACGATTGCGTGCTGCGCGCACGCGCGTGCGGAGACCTCGTGCGCGTTAAACAGTGCTTCTTCATTAGTGGCCGGCGCGTGGGGGCCTGACGACGTTGGCCGTCGACCGCTTTTGTTTATGGAGCCGATCGCTCGCCGCTGGGCGCCCGGGCTGTCCCGCCAACATCACCATCCCTCCCATCCCTCCTCTCATCCCCGCTTCCCATTACCACCCCTCCTGCTCTCTCACTTCTCTCCCTCCCCCACACCAAACTTCGTCCGAGTCGCACCCCGGCGAGGGCTTCTCACGCCCCTCCTACTCCTAACACCTCCGCCCTTTTCTCACTTCCAGCCTCCATTCCCCCCCCCCAAGCTCCACTCCCCAAGTCCTTCCTTTTCGTTTCATGCTTGTCTCCCCTCTACAACGGCGTCGCCACCTCCAGTCTGTCTGGCCGCACGATTCTGTTTCCGGTCTGGAAGCCATCTTGGTCATTCATCATCGCCAACAGCGAAACATCTAAATTTTAGTTTTTTCCTTTTTTTTAACTTAATGACAGCAAGAGTCACGATTCATTATCGCATGAAACAAAACGCTGTAAGGTTGAGCCTATTCATGCAAAACGTCTTGCAGCGCCCCCTTGTGCATGTGTGTGCACCGATGCGTATGTCTGCACCGACACTAGCATCTTTTTTAAATGTTTAGACCTTTGCTTTCTTTCTTCCTATTTACCTCTGCATTTGCTCAGTATGAACTTGTTCTTACAATAATATGTTACCGTTTCTTTCGTATTCGCAGTTATACCCAAAAGAGACAGAAATTTATCTTTTCTATTCTTCAAATCTAAAAATAGAAAGTTGAGGATTTCTTTCTGCAGTCCACCTTCTGAGAGTTTATTTTTTAAGATCGTTTCCAGCGATTTAGTGTAAGAAGTAAAGATTAAAGTTTTCGCTTTGTTTGCCATTTTTCGTGCAATTGCTAAATTATAAACTGCCACTCAACACCAGTATGAAGATTTTCTTAATTTCCTTCGGAGAGAGATACGTGCTTAGAAGTGCTTTTTCCCATGCATCTTTAAGTGAGGAAGACAGCAATATTTCATCACAGTTTTTACTTTGTCATCTTTTTCAGTCACAATGTTTAGTCCTTAACTTCTGAAATTTCACGTACTGTCACAAAATTTCAGTAAATAGTTTAAGTTGAGCCAACAGCTGAGGCTGTATGACAGCAAGCTACTCTTGCCTCGTAATCAAATGCCACTTCTAAAGAGAGATTACTTGGTGTCTAGGTGACAAGAGCTACGTGATCGTTCAGAAATGATAAATGCACGTTATATTGCAATATACTCATTTTACTGACTTTATAATGAGGTATGCGTAGACTATGTTAGGATGCAATCTACTCAATAATAATAATACTAAAATGCGGGATTTGTAAAGCGCTTACTTACGCTCGTAAAGAGTGTGCTCTTATCGCTTGAGACAGGCCCGGAAGGATGAACACAGTAGTGATGACTAATTAAAGACAAATATAGAAAATGCAAAGAGGAATCAGGTAACAAGAACTAAGAGTATCATGATTCAGCAGAGGAAGACGAGTAAGGAAGTAGGCTCAAGTAGCAATAAACGGAAAAGGCGGAGTGTGGTTGAAAAGGGAGCATCATTGTGTGGATTGTTGTCAGGAGTAATGCTCGAGGAGGATGTGTGTTTTCTATGCACGATTTAAAGATTCAGTGGTGAATAGGTGGCGGATTTGGAAGGGGAGAAAGTTCATTGTTTTGCTGCACATTAACTAAAAATCCTGTATATTGTTGTTCTGGTGACAGGAATAGTGAGGATATTGTCATCACACGAAGCGCGTAGTTGTCTGGCTGCGATGTACTGGCGTTATGATGAGGTGTGCGTACACCATGCTAAGAGGCAATCTACTCAATTTACTATCGTTATAATGAGGCATGTGTACACTATGTTAAGATGAGATGATCCTAGTGCCTGTCTTTGTTATTTTCTTTAACATCTGTACTCATATAATAAGACTTGATTTTGTTGGCTGGAGCTGCAGGTTGTTTGTGTAATACCAAAGTAGTCCATTAAAAAAAGTGAATAGAAGCACATTAATTGACATGAATTTTCCAGACCTGTGTGGCTAGGGGGTGGGGAGATTTGGGGGAATTCCTATTTCTTGTTGTTGAAGTCTGTGAGGCTTAGAGCGACGGTGCAGGTGAGGCTGCAGAGCTCGTGCGCTAGGTGCATGGAAGGGAGGTAATCACTGCTGCACTGTCGCCGAGAGACAGAAGAGGCGGTTCACGTTTCAAGACCGTGCAGTGATGTCGTCTGCTCTTCATTCACTGAAAGCAGGTCTCCATTCCCACTCTACTTCCTCTCTCTTTCAACGTGTCACACCGATGAACTGCTGACAAATTCCGAGTTTCTTTATTCGCCACAAATCTCGCCTTCTGTTTTTTTCTGACAAAAATCTGTAATTGTTAAGCAGATTGGAGTTTACTTATACAGACATTTACGATCTTGTTTGCTGCCCTTTGATACCATGACAGTCTGTACTTGGGAATTCTAGGACTTTTAAACGCTTTTTAAACGTTCACCTGCAAAGACAGCTAGATTAATGAAGACTGTGTGTTTGAGGAAAGGGGGCGGGGCTACACATTGAAAGTTTGTACAGTGATAATATGTTAGAAGTTATGGAAGATGGACTCAGAACATGCTCCCCTACACTAGGGAAATAAAAACCTCTCCTATACCAATAATTTATTCCTTCCCCCTTGTTTTTACTAAGCACTAATGATCCAACGATATAAATTAAGCTATATATAAATATATAATGAACAAAGATATCTAAGCATTTAGGAGAAAAGAGTATAGTAGGTATCTGACTCTTGTTCAGTCTGTTTCAAACTGATTTACTTCACTTTCTGTTTAGATGCGCTGTGATATTATTATGAGCTGTTGCAAAGTGTTGGATTAGTTGTTAATACACAGAGTAGGGAAGGAGGTTATCTCATGAATCACTTGATTTTACGAGTGGTTTGTTTGCCATACTGCTTTTTTTTTTTTTTTTTTAAAAGAAAGCAACTTGTTTGCAAGAGGTTTTTCAACTTAGCAGCAAGGTTTCTCAGTTTGATATATAACAGGGGATTCTGTATTTGAAAAAATTAGTAATTGTTTCTTTATTTTGCCTTTTATTATTGTGTCCCATTAAATCTCGTATTCTCTTTCTCACGCCATTCTTTTCTACATCCGATATGTCTGACGCTGTTTCCTTCCTTTAACAGTTGTCTCTCAATACTATTTTTCCAGCTTCGTTTTTCTCCTGTGTTATTCTTACTTTGACTGCCTGATTCTCACCTGTAATGAGTTGTAGTTTTTATGTTTTGTGTATGAGTGAGGTCCTCGTGTAATGAGTTTTAGTCGGTATTATTGTGTTTCTGCATTCTGGTTCTACCACTCGATGGACGAGTTGTGTTGTTGACTTCTTCGTACAGCTGGTAAAACAGTGGACTTTCTCCGGACTTCCTCCCTTCTGACTGTTAACATCAACTGTATTCACTTTTCTGTGACTTCAGCTGAAGGTCAAAGTGCATTGTTCATATCAGCTAGAACTGAAGATCAACCGTTTCCACTATTCTTCACCTTCATCTGCGGGGGCTTTTCAACGTGTTATATTATTATGTTTGTAATTCGTCGTACATATGCAGGGGTAAGCGTGCGTAGGACTAATTACACACACTCTTCTTTGTCTCTCCTCTTTCTCTCTATCGCTGTTTCTATGTTTTTTCGTCTCTCTCTCTCCCCCCTTTCTCAAACCACCACCCACCCACGCACCCTTTTATTCCTTCTCTGTTCGCCGTCTGAGGAGGAAAAGCTAACGTCAGGACCGTCCTCTTGGCCCCCTCGTCTCCTCGTCTCGATACTGTGCGCTCGAAGTGAATGGTGCTAGTTTGGAGCGGGGCAGACGTCCTAATGGCAAATATCCCCCGTCTTCCGGTGCCTTCAGTTCCAGACAGTTTCCTGACTCGGCGTATGCATCCTGTTTCTTGGAATCGCGATTAGGGTTTTTAGATGTGACGCGTTTGGATTTTTTTTTTCAGAGGAAGGTCCACTTGGTTTGGGAAATTTGTGTATGCTTGCTCACCTATGTGTGTGTGTGTGTGTGTGTGTGTGTGTGTGTGTGTGTGTGTGTGTGTGTGTGTGCTGATGCATACGTACATACAAATATGTTTGTGAATTTCAAAGAGGAGGCATATGATGGACAAAGACAAACGCGGCTATTGACAGACAAGCCGATCAACGTATAGAAGGATAATTAATTGATCAATGAATTCAAACCTTTTGCTAACCTTGCCATGCACGCATGCAAAACTTTTGCTAATCTTGCTAAAACGCGTATAAACCTTTTGCTACCCTATCAATCAGAAATACAAACCTTTTGTTAGGCCTACTAAATTTAAAGACAATTTTTTTCTGTTCGTCTTGTCAAACATGCATACCTTGCTAACATGTACAAACATTTTACGCTTTGGCGAAGTTGTTGAAAGTGTTATGTTATTTTCAGCTGTCACATTATACTTGGGTAGTGGTGTAGGGGGGGGTGTCAGGGGCAGATGGGACGACAGGAAAAAATGTAAGTCTTGCGCAATATCTTTGCCTTTGATTGACACTGATGAGGATGAGGATCAGAACTCGCATGCAGACTCTCCGAGTGAAGTTCAGCAACTTGTGGTTAGTGGCTTCAACAACGGTACAAGACTGCCGGTTTGAATCCTGGTCGGATCTACGGGTGAAGTTATCCCTTCTCTTTTAAGCATCCAGCGAAAACCCGTGAGCGTTTCTCAGGAAGTGGAGAGGTGGCAAAAAAGTAGTGTCCTGTCCTGGACACGATGGCCCTTCACCTGTGGCCAATATGATATTAGCATTGTTTCTTCAAAGGTTCGCCGCGAAAAAAAAACTTATTTTCAGATCAATATGCTTAATTCATTAAAAGACACTTGCTCGCCAGATCTGAGTGAAGATCGCCTTTCTAAGCCTTTAAACATCGCAGTCCTGACCGGGACTTAGGAAAAAAGGTCATGACCTCTTCTTTCTGGAATGAGACAAAGACTGATGGTGATTGGTTGACTGGGCAACACTTTGTTAGCTCTCGCTCTGGTTTTGGTCTTCGATGCCGTCAGAAATTGAAAGTTAAATCAATGTATGTGTTGTTTTCTTTAAAAAAAAATATCGCTACACAGTTTCTTAGCAATCATAGCTTTACGTTCTCTTAACCTGCAAACAGAGTTGACCTTAACTGTATGTTTGATTTTCGTCTGGAACTTTTCTGCGAATTTCGTGGTGATATAATGGGGGCTGGGAAGCGGAGGAGGTATGGCGTGGCGAACAAGGTCAGCATTTCTGATATAGTGGGCGTAGATATGAACACATGGTCCTCAACAGCCGCTAAAAAAAAAAAAACCTGGAGCACGAGGGTCACGTGATTCACGCGGTTGTATTAGCGGCCGTCAGACACGCGTTCTTGACAACCCCCATTTTTTTTAAACGAAGCTCATAAATTGAATAGTTATTGCTTATAATTTTTAAATCACCACATGACATTTTAAGTGATGTGAAAATGGCTAGTGTTGTTCTGATTTTAATTGTCATCGCCACGAGCCATGACTCCAGTTTCATCACACATTCTCAATAAGTTTGTATTAAAGAGTTGGTTATAATACTCTCCCGAAGAACTGCTATTTTTTTAACATTCTTCGCAGGAGGGGCTTTAGAAAACTGTAGCAGAATCATCGCAGGCGGTGCGAGGAGAAAATTAGCGCCGACTCCCCATCAAAAGTCGGGTTTGAAAATGTCTAGGAGCTGAAAGGGGTCGGCGCAGAAGTCAGCAGTATTGACGAGGAACTAAATTGACGTTAATGACTAAATGACGGGTTGAGAGCGGCGTAGGACGTGTGAACGGTCATTTCAGGTCACAAGGCCAGAAATTACTGCAGCGCCTCCACCGCCGTTTGTCGACTGCTAGGGTGCTTGACCAGCTCTTCATGCAGCCGTGGAGGGATGCGGTTGGGGGGGTGGCGAACATTTCCATTTGAATGAGTCTAGCCGAAATGTTTACCACTCCTGAAAAATGAACTGTCAAATATATTATATAATATTTAACTATTTGTATCTGGATTTGAACGCTGGGTAACGTTCCACCACCTGCTTTATAATCTCCCTTTTCTCCTTCTTCTTTAGTACATAAAAAATGTATATCGAAGATAATTCAATAGATTTTTAGAAAGTGAAACTGGGACAAAACATATATTTAGTAATAATGGTGATGGTAGTTAATAAAGGTATTTAGTAAGTATTTTTATCACAAGAAACGTTCTGTCATCATTTGGCTGCAAAGTTTGTTGAAACCTGCGAAGCTAACAGCTAGATTTTCAAAACTGTACCTGACAAGGAAAGGAAAACTGAAAAGTCAGTAATTTCTTAGTTCTTAACAAGCTTCTGTAATTTCATTTGTGTCTCTAAATGTTAAGTGATTAAAGTTTTGAATAGACTTGCTCAACGAGGGAGGACAATTGTTTAGTGTCATGAACCGAAGATCTTAACTCTTCGTGGTACACATCGCTCATACATCACGGAAGGGGCGGGAAGGGGAAATAGGTGTTTACACTGTCAGCAACTAAAACTATATCACGGCAAAGCAGCTAGCCCTGTAAACAGATGTCACATGCAGGTCACATATCGCGATGTCTGGCATCAAATCTAACAGGACGGAGTCGATCGTGTCGAAAGTTTCCTTGGACGCGAAGACCAATGAGTCTTTGTTGACAGAGGTTGTGAAAAAGACAAAGAGTAAGAATCTGGCAAAGTGAAATACATCTTTCAGTCTGAAGAGCTGTGACTAACCGTCACTAACAACAACTGACCAATCCACGACCCAGGAACCGTAACGGAAGTAGAGGTATCTCTCAGACAGTGAGGAGGTAGAGTCAGGATCCCTAAGCACAAAAAGGCACATACCTTGAAAAACTGCAGAAAACCAAGAACCGCCCTCCCATCCCGCCCCCATCCCGC
Organism: Marisa cornuarietis; assembly: GCA_004794655.1. Lineage (NCBI taxonomy): Eukaryota > Metazoa > Mollusca > Gastropoda > Architaenioglossa > Ampullariidae > Marisa > Marisa cornuarietis. Next base: position 11,479,194 of record SMMW01000003.1, on the reverse strand, counting down.
CCTTCAACTTCCGTCTGTAACGTAGCTATTGACCAGAGGTTAATTTAACCTCGGAGGCAGCTAGTACCTACGATTCATCGCTCCGGTGCCCCTCCCCCCCTCCAACAAGCTTGACATCATCTCTTTGACTGACACGATGCATTAAAGAGAACGGAGATGGCGGAAATAAGAGGTGTGATCCCCATGGACTTTTGCCACGAAGCATAAACACGCGCGGTCCGCGTGCCAGCCGAGGAGACAGAGGCTGGCAAGTGGACACAGTGGATGAAGGTGAAGGGAGGAAGGCTAGAGACAGAAAAAGAGGAGGATGGGGAGAGAGAGAGAGAGTCAGCAGAAAGGGCAGCTGTACGTGTGGGCAAGCAAGAGACATTTTTTTATCGACACCCAAGTAGCAACATTTTCATTTTCAACAGACAAATGCTCCTGCGAAACGACATCCACGGCCTCCGACCGACGCGCGCTTCCGGTCGTCGAGGCGTCGTCATAGCAACGCGTGTTCTGATTTCTCTTCATCAAAAGTGGTAATTACTTCTTGTGGAGGATGGCCGCTCGAATCCGAGATCTAAATTTCCTTTTCATCCCGTTCCGCTCCCCACTTTTTGTGCGCAGACCAAATACAGGCAGGCCCCCCTCCGGGACAAATGAGTATTTGCGCAGACCAGTTGCAGTGAAAAGATGGACCAGCGGCGGAAATTTCTCATCACAGAAGCTGCGATTTTCCGCACTTTGACTTGAAAGTAGTGGCAGAGACTAGGAGACGATTTCAAATTATCTCGAATTTCTTGTATCACCTCTCTCTCTCCGAGTGTTATTCCTGTCCACGGAGGTTGGGGTGGCCATCGCAGCCGCTGAACCATACTTTCCGACTCACGTCTACCCCACATCCCTGTCATCCCCCACCTCTGTGTGTGTGTGTGTGTGTGTGTGTGTGTGTGTGTGTGTGTGTGTGTGTGTGTGTGTGTGTGTGTGCATTAAAATGATCTTGAACACCGTGTTATGTGATACGGAAAAAGGAGGGGGAGAAGGGGAGGGAGTTGCTGGAATTCGCGCTCTGAATTATCGTCCAAAAGAGGTGGGGGTGGGGACGGAAGCAGTGGTGTCAAACATATCCTGCAATTCAGATCACAACATGCAGGCAGAGGACCGTATGATAGGGGGACGACGATTACGAACAAGGCAGCTGGGCTTCGGTAACATTTTTGCCTCTTTGAGGTTCGCATGGCGAGTACTGACCGTCGATTTTGATAAAAGATGGCAATAAGAAAATGTTAGAAGCTCTTACAACCAAAACTACTGAAAAACCGCTTTAATACTTTATTCTGGTGTGTATAATGTTTTGGGAAACTTTATAATTAGTCAGGAATATCATATTTTACTTTTTTAACGTCCCTTTTTGTGCAATATACTTTCAAATTCTTTGTCTATTATGAATCCTTTCTTAAATTTGTCCTCCTTAACTTTATGCATGTCTTTTTATCTTCATTTTTCTTTCTGTCTCTTCTTTTATTGAATTATTTATCTTTTGTTTTTTATATTCTTTTCCTTTAGTATATGCTTCTTTCTGATATGACCAACCAATTTTCGTTTTATCTAGTGCTCGTTGGCTTCAGCTTCCGTTTTTTTTTTTTTGAACTACCTATCCTTTCTTTGTATCTTTTTATAATCTTTATTTTACCATCTTTAATTTTTCGCTTTTCTTTTTTTTTCTCCGACAGGTTTTTTTCATCAATACCCAATCTCTTTTTTATTATATTCACGTTAGCTTCATGTGACGCTTTCCCGCTTTTGCTGGCCTATTCGCACCCTGCCCACTCTCTTCATTTCCTGTGTAGGCTCCATGGTGTTGACCTTTACCCCTTTGTTCTTTCTTCATGTTTCTGAAACCTTCATTACTTGTTCTTCCATCTTCTTCTTTTATTCTTCTCCTCCGTTTTTCTCACAATGGCTTGAACCTCGTATGCCATCTAACTTCTGCCTGGCACTTTCATTCTGGTCTTTTTTTTTTCTTTGACAAGCTGGGCGGCACGATGGCACAACGGTTAGCGCCTGTCACCAATGCAGTGAGGGTTTGCTGTCCTGGGTTCAGCTCTCGTCTCGGGCACGCTGTTCTTCCTCTGCATGTGACATCTGTTTACAGGGCTGGCTGCTTTGTCGTGCCTTAGTTGCTGGCTCGGCGAAAAACACCAGTATCCCCCCTCCCTTCTTTGACAAGCTTCTATCTTTGCCTGGAAAAATTCTCGCCTTCAGCTGTCGATAACTCCATGGCTAAAACACTGCAACCATTTTCAAGGCGGATGCATCTACTAAATATTATTTCCCCTGTTCAGCTCCTCCAGGATTAATTTCCCAGGTACGTGCCTACAGTTAAGGGGATTCCACATACACTTGTAGTGAAGAGCATAAATACATTGGTTGTCTGTTTTATAATCTAAACTTCACTTCTCATTTAATCCAAAGTAACAAAGATTTCGGACAAGAACAGGAACAGGAACACAACAGATTTACCGCGTGTCTTTTGTATGTCACGTTATTGTAACATGGACAAAGCTCAAATTTAGCCTTCAATTTCAACATTTTCATTTTCTTAAGGAGTGTCATTTTAATTCTTTCAACACCTATATGGACCTAAAAGGATGAAGCCAAAAGGCACAGAATGAAACAAAAATTGCTTGGCCTTTTCAAACTATAAGCACATTTAAAAGAAAACACACAAAAAGAAGAAAAAAACAAGAGTGAAGAGAGAGAGAGAGAAAAAACGAAGAAGTTTATAAAGTTAAGGTAGAAATGATTTCACAAGGGATTAATAACAAACCCGTGTGTAAAATTTTATTTTTGGACCTGAGAATACAAGCAGGCTGTATTGTGCAGTCTGTCTTCTTTTCATGAAAGACCACGAGGAGGAGGTTCCTCCTATATCCCGTACTCGCGACACGACCAACCTCTTACATTCACTACTCCTAGACAAAAAGGGCATGAGAAACACCACCTTACGAGCCTGTTATTAGAAACGTTTTTATTTTTAGCTTTTTTGTGTAATGTGTGTAAGTGGAAGGAAGAACTTAGAGGTAAATTATATCAAACCTCGCAGAATATCGAGCACCAATGATGAGTCAATATTTAAACCTCGCCACCGAAACGTCAGCACTTCATTAAACGACTGGATTTTAATCTTGCAGGTGTTTCTGTTGCAGTCTCTCGCGAAACTCCTCGACCGTAAAGCTTGCGATGGAATCGGAAATTAATTAGCATGAAATCCTGTTAGTACGTTTGATGCTCCATTAGCACTGGCCTTGACGCTTGCCTGCAAGAGACAGACACTGGCTCCGCTCCCTTGCAGACAATCTTGTTGAGATATTGCCACCACCGTTATATTGACAGTCGCTTCCCCTTCGGCCGTTTTCATACAGGATTATGTCCCTTATCTGTCTGCATCGGAAGCGGCCATCTTTTAGCTCATGGGCTTGACGGCCAGGGAGCGAGACCAGAAGACGTTTTTCGTGCGCTGATTGTTTCCGTTGATGAATGCAAACATTAACAAAGCAATAGGCTCATCCCGTGCGATAAAAGATAATCGTACGAGCTGACGACTAGAGCCGCGGAAAGACAAGAGTGACCTTTCGTTAAACTGCTAGAGGACGAAATACTATAAAGAATCTTTTTTTAAGGAGCAGGGAGCAAACAATGTAAGTTCTGGTAGAGTCCTTAACGCTTTTCAACATTTATATTAAGTCAATATAGTTTTTGTTTTAATATATTTTTATCTTCAATTTTTTTTTTATTTTACTGCGTTAGCAAATACTAGAAGAGAAGGAGTGTGACTAGAGACTTGCAGAGGAACACAGTCTTTGTACAGGTCACGAAAGCTCAACGCGGCTGCCCAGAGACAAAGCTGCATTTAAAGGTAAGAGACGACTTTTCGAAAAGTTCAGGAAGCATGTGAAATCTGGATTTCACTTATTATTTCGGTTTTAACAATCCGTACAACACTTTTTTATTCATCAAAAGTGTTTTTAATCCCGTGCACCCTTACAAGCAGATCTACTCTGCGGAAAGAGCTGAAGACTCGTACACCCACAACTCTCTCTCTCTTTCCATACTTCTTCGCCCCCCCCCCCGCACGCACGCACGCACGCACACACACACACACATGCAGGAAGAGGCGGGAATAAAGAATACATTGATCAATGCGACAAAGGAAGGGTACACCGGCCGGAGATGTGTAAATGCAAGCGAATTTCTTGCTCAGTGTGCACGACTGGACAGGCAGGCACAGAATAATGTCCAAGGCCCCGACATCAAGAATGCGCATGTCCACGCCTATATTGTCAAAGTTGTAGCCAGTGGGAAATATGGTGTCAGATGCTAACGAGTCATGTCCGCGTAGACACTTGTGATGTCTTTTTGATCTCTGTTCATGGTGATGGTTATGGCGATGATTGTAGGCTTGAATCTCCACAGCGTAAGGGAGTTAGTAATATCAGCTCTTAGGTTTACTCCCCTTCTTTCCGTTAAACAACAAGAAATATTACACTTCAGCTGTTTAAGCATCGGAGCCAAGTAAAGTTTGAGGCTATTTTGTGTGTGTGTGTGTGTGTGTGTGTGTGTGTGTGTGTGTGTGTGTGTGTGAATTCTGTTTTTTTAATCATTATTATATGAGTTTATTTTTATAACACGATTTCTCCCCTTAAAATGTTTTTGTTTTTATTGATAAAACAAAGTTGTTTTATCTTGCTAATTTTGTCAAAATGCTGTAAAGCGATTGTCTCAAAAAAGTGACAGCTTCATCTAAGTAAGTAGTAGCAGTAACCCCGACAAATTTAGACAAATTTTATTTAATATCTTGTGCCTTGCTTAACCAGTCACCAGACTGCATTCATGTGATCTTTAAAATAGCCATATAGTAATCTTAACACATACCTACTACATCCTGGACACCCTATTGAGAATATGACTATAAAATGAGATTTGAAAACCATACAAACGTACTAGCATTTTCCACTTAATAGCTGCGGTAATACCAAGAGAAAATATCAAATAATTACAATGGTGTGTAACGTAAATATCACGTAACAACAATAAGAGTAACGTAGCCGCAAGATCACGTGAAATAAATATCATTTTAGCTTTAGTGACCGTGTGAGATAAGCACACCCTGGCCACAGAATTATCGCCGCTACAGAGTTGATCAATGCCTCTGACCAAGGCTAGTCTTTTGCCCAGTGAGGCGTATCGGACCCGCAGAGGCACCGCACCTGTGATTAATCGGTCCTCGCAACGTCTTGCCACGTACACAGGGGAAATAATGCACCTGCGTCGACACAGTTATCCCCCGTCCGAGAACAACCTAAGCACGTGTCAGTGTAGCCATCAAAAGGTTCCATGCTGCATGGAGGCTTTGTGGACCAGCCAGCTAATGCTGGACCCTTCAGAATAGACCAACGCTTTCTTTGAGAGCTTCACACACCATTTTATGGCTACCCTACGGCTAAGCATTGTTCATGGGCGCGAATCAGCACTTTTTCATCAGAAAATGCAAACATTCTACCCGTTCACACGTCAGCGAACTAACAGGGGTCTGTAGTTTGTGTTGAGAAAGAAAAGTAGTGTTGAAACGCTAACCTGAGTGACATGTGTTACCAAGATTAAACTTCCAAGTTGATAGAGCATAGTATTAGTATCTTCAATTGTTTCTTACAAATATAGTTTGGGAGTTGTTATCATTACTTTCTTTTAACAGCGAACATGGCTTGATCGAAACTGTAACTACAGAAGTCAGAAAAGACCGCAGCCAATGAGAAGGCTTTGAACATCAGCCTAGTCAGCAAGCCGATTTTGTGATGATGTGGGAAAATGAAACTTGACTTTTTCCAAGCTCCTGGTGAAAACTGTGACGATTAGAAAGTTGTATCTAGCAAACGAAGTGATGCTTTCCTCACAAATTTGGGAAATAAGTTTTTTTTTCTAATGAGTTAAAGAGATTCATTTGAAAACAATTTTGTACTCGGGCTAACCTATAAAACAGGCTATAAAACACATTTTTGTTCTCAGAAAATGGACAAGGAAAATATGAATTCACATGTAGATGTGATTCGGACAAAGGCTTTCATGGATATAAAAATGTGTACTGCAAAAATATATTTCCACTTGTTTGCATAAGGGGGAAGAGAAAGAGAGAGCTAAACGCAAGATACCAAAGTTTCATAATTTTTGCTGTTCAGTTTGGTCAAGGCGCTACCCCGTTTTAAGAGAGGTTCCGGCTGTATGAATGAATTTGCGTCAGTTCTAGGACATTAAACAACATAATACCAGGCCCTCAGTCCATTCCACGGACACAATGGCAGGGTCCCTGGCTCAAAGCTCAATCGGATCTCCAGCCATTGACGGCTGCCCATGATGGCTGAAGGAAACTGCAAGAGGAGTGGCGGGGGTGGAGGTGGGAGAGGAAGGGAGGGATACAAGTGCGGAGCGGCCACGCGCCCATCCATCATAATTATTTGCAATGCTCGAGCAGGGCCACGCACGTGATGAAAGCGACAATATTTTGTCTATTTGCCGTCGGGCCGAGGGGGGAGGGGGCGAGGCGTCCGAGCGACGCGTGTGCGCGTGCGCGCTGGATCACGTGCATCTTTGGAGACGCCGCCGAGAACGACTTGGGGGATGTTTCATCGCTCGCCTGTCCCCCTCTTGGTGTCATCCCGGCAAAATTAACGAGATCGCAGAGTGCGCCCTCCCCCCTCTTTTCCCTCCGACTCTCTCCTCTCCGCTTCCCCCTCCCCCGCCACTCCGATAGAGAGAAGGTGAGTTGACTGCATCTCGCCCTCCATCTTCTCATCAAGCCTTTGAGCGCTTCTCTGTACTCTTGCGAACTTTGGTAAATGATGAAAACGAGTCAGATCAAATCTGCGTTTTAGAGCAGATCCAGACATCACGTGGTTTATCAGGGGTGGTATCTGTTTACTTTTGCGTTGATCACGAAGGTGCTGCCAGAAATATTTACAGGTTCCTACTCACCCATCTGTAAATATGACTGAGGAAAGTTTTATAATGCCAGCGAGGTGTGGATCTTCAGCTCCTCACAACGTGATTGATTGATTGATTGATTGATTGATTGATTGGTTGATTGATTGATTGATTGATTTCACAGCCCTTTTTGAACTTTGAAATTTTACTTCATTCACAGTAAAAGAATACAACCCACAAGCAAACTAAAAATTACACAATCTTCCCGGATTTGACAGTATTAATTTCGTCGGCATCGGAGAGAAAAATCAATCGCTCAACCCCCTGCCCTCCTCCCTGCCTCAACAACTCCTGCTCCCTTTCTCAGGTGTGTCGGATGCGTCATGGCGGCGGCCGCATGCACGCTGCGGCATGCGCGTGGCAAGCACGTGCCGCCTGCTGCTGACGACAACAAAAGATGGGTTCGGGCACAGAAGCTGAGGCGCATGGCATGTGTGTGTGGGGAAGGAGGTTCCCCTCGACCACCCTCCCATTCTCCACGAACGACACGTTTCTCCATCCCACTTGGAACGTGATGCGACTGCAGTTCGTCTCCTTCCACTCACTCCTACCCTTACTCACCTTCCCTCTGCCAGAGACCTCGGCGACGTCAAGAAGGCCCGTCCTCCCTGTGGCTGACCTTTCCTGAACTCTCTTCCCACTCTTGAAGGACCCCTAAGCGTGGCTTTACGGTCCCATAAACACTCTCCAAGGTCTTTTCAACGGGGAAGGCATCGTGATTCACCTTCCCTCCTCACACTGAGGACTTTGTTACCGCCCCTCAATCCCGAATAGATGTTTCGTTCTTTGAAGCGATTCGCTTTCCGGTGGCGGCTCTCGATGCCTGCTGCGTGAAGAGATTTTCATCCTGAAACCTGTCTTCGTGGGCAGTCCTGCTGGGGATAGGGAGGAGGATAGTGGTGTGGTGCCACAAAGGGGTGCTACTGAACGCGTAACCTTCGGCAGCAGTAAGATAAAAAAAAAAACAGAATGTAGTAACACATGTTGTAAAGTGGAAATTTTAATAAAATGTGTTCAACGGACTCACTTGTGAGACTACATTCACACCAGGGGTTGTTTGTTTAGCGTCTAGTAAACAAATCTAGATTTGAAATACTCATTCCAGTATGTAGCCTAGAGTGTAAGTTTTGGTTTGTTGGTGATCAATGTAAGAGTAAGCGAGAATGTTACTATCGGACATACTCATGTATCTTTTAAACTCCTAAACTTATTTCGTTAACGATAGGTTGTTTCACTCAAACGCTGCGTGTAGCATAACAAAATTTCTAGAAATTTCGGTCTTTATTGCAGGAAAACGTCTTTAACTTAATTCTACGTCTGTTGTAAGGGTCACCTGCTGGAACTAGAGGGGGTAAAATTTGTAACAAGTAGTCTGTGCCAAGCTCGTTTATTATTTTAAAATAGAGCATTAGCCTGTCTTTCTTTCAGCGTACATAAACCCGATTCATCGACTTATTTCTAAATGACTAGTTCCCTTCATGCCCCCAGTAATAGTTCTTATTGCTTAAAGATAAAGTTTTTCCTAGATTGTTGATTGTCAGTATAGCAATCCCAGGTGTCATCAGCATAGTCATCAACTTTCAATACAAGAGAATTGTACACGGCTTCGAGTGAATTGCTACTTAACTGGTATTTATATTGTTTAACGCAACTGATGTTCACCTATCATCTCCAACTATTCTGAAGTGAAAGGTCAAGATATTTGTGTAAGACAATTTCCCACAGAATACTTATATATACGATTATATATATATATATATATAGGAGCTTCAGTTAAATTTCAATATTTCGATTTTTCCTTCATTAAAGTTAACTTTCCATAAATGGGCCCATCTGAGTATTTTCCCAAGGTCGGTCAGTCTGTATTAGTCTGTAGATTTTTGAAGTCCAAAATGAGGATTAAGCCTGCCTAGGAATAAACTAGTGTCGTAAGCAACAAATCTTATATTTGATTGTATGTCGATAACACTATCATTAGTATAAATCAAAATATAAAAGATTGGCTATGACAGAGCTCTGAGGGATGCCTGCAAGCGCTGCTTTATCTGTATATTCTTCATCTTTCAATATTACCGTTTGGAAGCAGCTTGATAAGCAGCTGCTTAGAACGTGTAGCAATTCGCCTCTAATACTAGCAGCTATTAATTCACATAGTAGCCGTCTGTGCCAGACTATGTCAAGTGCCCTGGAAATATCAAAAGATATAGCCTATGCAGTAATTTTTTATCACAAAAGGAGACAAGATAAATTAAGGTTAATTGGAAAATAGCATAGCCACCCTGCATAAAACCTGACTGGACTGACGATAGAATGTTGTTTTCAGTACAAAAAGTGTAAATTTGAGAGTAAACGCATCTTTCCAGCGCATCTCGGCGAAGAAATTGGTCTGTAATTTTCACAATCATCTCTGTTGGCTTTCTTGTAAACGGGATTCACGTGGGCATCCTTCCAGCAGTTTGCGAAGACTTCTTCTGGAAAACAACATTTAAAAGACGTTAGTGGTAAAGTGATTGTGTCTCCTGCTGCAATAAGAAATTTGTTTTGGATAACAAGTCAGGGCCAGGGGTCCAATTATGTTTTCGCTGCCCTATCGATTCTTTAACTTTAGTTTGGGACAAATAATTTCACGTAATTCTACATTACAGGGCTGGATGGAAGAACGAGGGTCAGTGCTACCGGCTTAAGTTCTTTTTTTAAAAAATCGTTTAAGACTTTTCAACATTTGTATGATAAGTTTTACCATCGCGACACACACAAGGGCTTTGATGATAAACCTGAAGTGCGTGGATAAAGAACTGAGGAATCAGCGTAACCCCTGATTATGCAAGATATTTCCTAAAGAGATGTGCTTTGGTGCCTGATTTTTCCCTGATTAAATCCTTTTTTATAAAGCTAATCATCTCCACATCCCATTCATTAGTGTAGAATAACTATTTTAAGAAATTCTGTTGTTCTATCTGGCATCGATATTCACAAACTATAGGATGCTTGACTATCAGGGATTTTGCTTCGTCTGTTTCGATGTTGTAAGGTAGTCGTGACATATTGCGGTGACGGTAATGCAAACCCCAGCAGTTCCAACACCCACGGAAAACCTGAGCCACAAATAGTGGCTTCCAAAGCACGAGAAAATGTAGCATTCACAGTCCCGTACGTACCCGCGCGCGCACATATATATATATATATATATGAATACACAAATCTACGCACGCATGCCCGCATATTCATCCACAATCGCGCGCACTCACGTACGCACATATCAGCACTAATACTAGTTTGTTGTATATGATGTTGACGACAGTGACTGATGTAAAATAATATTCATCCGTGGAGAAATAAAAGGAACTAAATGACCTCAAAGATTGATAGCTGAGATAAATGACGCTGCAAGTAAGTTATTTAGTAAACAGATACGAATTGTAAAAAATACTTTTGTTGCAGTTCTTATGCGTGTACTGTACTGTAGTCAAGATAGGTGATATTATGGCCGGAAGTGCCTCGTTAGCGGCAGCCATAAGTGTTACTGTGTCTTCGTTTGTCCACCGTAGGCCGATGGTGACCATGGCTTTATAAACACAATAAATTCAATGGATTTTTGTCGGTGGTGATGGACTGGGAGGCAGCTGATGGGTTTCAAGAGTGATGATGAGGCCATTCTGGGCCCAGAAGACTCTCCCACATGTGAAGCATTCGTGAGAAGGTGGGGTGTTGTCAGAGATGGACGTTCTGGCCGTGTGTGCTGCGCATCTCTTTTGCTGCCTTGATGCTTCTGGCCGCAGCTGCACGGGCTCCGTGGGTGAGGTTGCTGTGCCAGGGTGGGTGGTCGACGGCCTGCCAGTTGACATGGCATCATGAGTTGTTTGTGTGTGTGTTTTTTTTTTGTCTTTTCTTGGCACAGCTCTCCATAGAGTAGGTGCTTCGTCAGGCATACGGACCACGTGTCCAGCCCATCTACCCTGAGATCTCAGCCGAAGGGTGTGGATGCTGAGAATACAGGCATGCCTCAAGACTTTTGTATCGGGGATCCTATCCTGCCAATGGATGTGAAGCAGACGGTAGAGGCAGCTCATGTGGAACTGGTGGAGCTGCTTGACGTATACAGTCCACGTCTCGCTGTCGTGGGATGTGAAAGATATCTGCAGTGTAAACTTGGTAGTAGGATTGAGACTTCTAAACCCGCAAACGCTTGTTCGATGGGGGCAGTCACGTGTTACTAATAATATTTTAAGTCGACTTCCGCTTCAGTCGTACGGCTGCTGTCTTCTACTAGCTATGAAGGATATAAGATGTATATATCTTTTTAGCCTTTCTTGACGTATATGGAAAAGGATATAAGTGCAGAAGTGGAGAACAGAAGTTAAAGATGACACAGCAACAAGGAGAATGGATGAATTCACAGAGAAAGAATGATCAGAAGAACATATTCTAAATTTTGTCTCGCAGTATGTCTTTGTAACAAAAACAGACAATATCCTCCAAATATGTTTCAAAAACAATAATGAATATTTAATGTTTGACGAACTTTTCATGCAACTCTTCTCAACATCAACCTGAGCTACCTCCTTGCATACCACCTATTGCTAGGGCTTACTGAGAAAAATTTCGAAAAGTCTATGTGTATTCACTTCATCCTTCGACAAACTTCATTTCTTCAAGTCTATAATAACTATTTGGGTGTTTGTTTGTTTGTCTGTCTGCTTGTTTGTTTGTTGTTAATCCTTGATTATAAATGATATTAACAAAGATGCAGGTTGAGGTTGCAGGTCATCTTGATAGCCTGACTTTAAACATTCGACTTTCCTCATATCGTCTTGGCTCAGTAACCAAGATCCATGGACAGATCGCTTCGCCTGCAAAATCATCTTGTACTCGGTATTGACCGCAAAATACACATAATACTGAATGTCATGATAAACTTTGAACTATTTACTTGCCTTTCAAAGACGAATTATTACATGATTGTCACTAGAAGTGAGTTTTATGCGCTAAAAACCAAGATAATTGTTACTTTTCTGCGCATGGAGAGGCCGCCATTCAAGAACGAGAGTCGTGTGCGACTTCCTGACCGGATATACTTCGAAAGGAATACTTTGGTGTTTACTTTGAAGGTGCCTTTGGCCTCTTAACTTGCATCCAACGTTCTCTTTCATCTTTAACATACAACGATATGACAGCCCTACGAACACGAGCCCTTATCGTGCAGCCACCATCTAGAAGTGGTCGGAATCCAGTGAGGAAGACACAGAAATGACCGATACACCATGAGTGCCAGAAACAGAATGGTAAAGAGAAAGCCAGATTAAAGCAAATTAATTTGATGTGTACATTTGTATCAGCAACTTTCCTTCTTGAAACACATGCTGGATCTTGGAAACAGAATTAATCAGTCTCAATACAGTCACTTCATACTACTACACAATAGCCAATATTATGTATGACTTTGTTCGGCACTAGAAATTTGGATTATAATACTAAAATTTAAAAAGTACACATATGCTTCCTTTGTGTTATTTAGCAAATTCACATGCTGTGAAATGAAGAATTTGTTTACGAGAGTTCGAAACCTCGCAGGATGCAGTTGTACGAATACGCGAGTCGTCTGCTAGTCAGTTAGAAAACTGAATCACAGAAAATGATTTCTGTGAAAATAAAACTGGTAGAACTTTAACGGTCTCTTGCAAAGAAAATATGGCTTGAGATGTAAAATGTCACTTTCAGTTTCTAAAATTTAAGAAAGTTGTGACATGATAGCGAATCTCTTTTCGTGCACGCAAGGCAACCATGGCTTTCCCGTCCCATGTACTTTTCTGTTCACGTTTACTGCCCACTGCAGGGTAAGCTCCGGATTTCTCAGGAACATGTGAAAAATGTGAGGAGAGCCTTTGACAACAAGCTCCCGACAAACGCTAGCAGCACATTCTTGTGGCATTTGGGTGTTTTATGACAGCAGAAGACTTTTATGACAGACATACACAGCAATCGTGATCAAACACGCAGTCAGATTAGTCGCCTGTAGCATACGTCATCAATCACTACGCATGCCGGTGAGATTCTCCGAGACGCCAAGCAGCAGGCAAACGCTTCGCTGTGAAACGGCTTGCATTTTACGACTATGCAAGCATATTTATTTGGAAGTTTGAATTTTTTTTGTGGTAAAAATGATTACAAGATGGTGTACATTTTCAATGGCATAACGGCATTTCAGGCAATTCAAGTTAGTTTGTAAACCGTGTCCATGGAACTTTAAGGTTAAAGGTGCTTTGAAAAAAAACTATAATAATAACACTAAAATCTCATTTGGGCTGAGAACTAGAAATTGTGCCATCTGTCTAGTGGGACTCAAGCCACGACCGAGTTTTAAAGACAAACCTAAATGGTTTGCGTTTTATGCAAACCATTCAGGTTGGTCTTTAAATCATCATCATCATCATTCCTTGTTACTCCTCGAGGAGCATACGGCCGCAACAACACCTTGCCAGCGGACCCGGTTTTGGGCTGCCCCCCCCCCCCATTTGGGCCCATGTGATTCCGGCATCCTTTGCCTCGCTCTCTACTGACCTTCTCCAAGTCTGTTTTGGCCTCCCAACTCTCCTCTTCCCCTGAGGGTTCCAGTCAATGGTGTCAGCTGGTTTGCGCAGGGTGTGTCCTATCCAGCCCCACTTGCGCATTTTGATGTCTTGACTAGTGGCATTCTGGTTAATTCTTTTCCACAGGGTGCTATTGGAGATCTTTTCAGGCCATTTTATTCCCAAAATATGGCAAAGGCATCGGTTGTTAAAGGTCTGGAGCTTGTTGTTGATGGTGTTTGTCACTCTCCAGGTTTCAGAGCCACACAGTAGGACTGCCTTCACATTGGTGTTGAAGATCCGGGTCTTACTGCGGAGGGATAATGCTCGGGAGTTCCAGATGGGGCGTAGGGTGTTAAAAGCATGCCTGGCCTTGTTTATGCGGCTTCTGATGTCGTCCGCGCCACTCTGATAGCTTACTCAGTTTGGTTTGTGCATGCTGCTGCCGATGAGAAAGGAGACTAATGTCATCTGCAAAGTCCAGGTCCTCTAGCTGTTTGGTGAGGGTCCATTGGATACCGGTGTTGTTGTCTTGGGTTGTCTTACGCATAATCCAGTCTGTGACCATAAGGAAGATTGTCGGCGATAATATGCAACCCTGTCTTACGCCAGTCTTCATTACAAAAGGTTTAGTGAGTTTGCCGTTATGGATAACTTGGCAGGACGAGTCTTCGTACAATCCCTGGATGATGTTTATGAATTTTGGCAGAATATCACAGTGGTTCATCAGCCTCCTGATGACGTACCTGTCTACACTGTCGAAGGCCTTCTCAAAATCCACAAAATTTATATAAAGGGAGGATTGCCATTCGATAGACTGTTCTATGATGATACGGAGGGTTGCAATGTGGTAAGTGCATGACTTTTCCTGGCGAAAGCCTGCTTGTTCTGGTCTTAATCTCTGGTCTAGTGCCTTCTTCAGTCTGGACAGCAGCTTGATCCTCCGCCAGTTGTTGCACTGAGAGAGGTCTCCTTTCTTTGGTAATTTGACCATGTGACCTAATTTCCAGTCTGTTGGGACTAGCTCTTATTCCCAGATCTTGTGTAGGAGGGGCTGTAAAATTTTTGCTATTGTTTCTGGGTCTGTCTTTAGTGCTTTTGGGGGTATGCCGTCCAGGCCTGCTGCTTTGCCATTTTTCATGTTTTTTATAGCTTTGATGATTTCTGTCTTAGTGTGAGGGCTGGTGTTGACGTGAAGTTGTGCAGTTGCTGGTGGTTTGTCAGGTAAGGATGGTGGATGAGGTCGATTCAGCATCTCTTCGAAGTGCTCCATCCAGCGGTCTCTTTGTCCTGCATCGCTTGTTATGGTCTTGCCGTCTTTGTCTTTCACAGGCTTGTTTGGGTTTACGCTCCTGGCTGACAGAGTTCGTGTTATGTCGTATAATCGCTTCATGTTTCCCTGTATAGCTGCTGTCTCTGCTTCCTCTGTCAGTTCATTGGTGAAGCGTCTTTTGTCCTCCCTTACAGACCTCTTCACTTGGCGGTTGGTTTCCCAGTATTTCGCTCTGAGACCTTTCTTTTGCTGGTCTTGGCACTGGTTGAGCTTCTGTTTCAGTCTGGATCTGGTGGTCTGAAGCAACATCTGCTCTTTTTCTCACTCTGACATCTTGGAGACTCCTTCTCCACTTTCGAGCAACCGTTATATGGTCGATCTGGTTGTCCGTCTGGCCATCTGGGGAAGTCCACGTGGTTTTGTATATATTTTTGTGTGGGAACACAGTGCCACCAATTACGTGGTCATTGAAAGCGCAGAAGTCTGTGAAGAGCTCCCCCTTTTCCTTGAAGGTGCCGACGCCATGTCTTCCCATGATGAGCTCCCTGTTGGTGTTGTCTCCCACTTTGGCATTTAGGTCTCCCATAATGATCTTCAGATCTCTCTTTGGTGTGCGGTCAAGCAGAGACTGCAAGGAGCTATAGAATTCTTTGTCCTCTTCATCTGCTGCATTTGTTGGTGCATAGCATTGGATGGTGTTGATCTTCCTTACTTTAGCGTGGTCTTTAAAGACTTGAGATTTGAATAAAATTTTCAGAAACAGTGTTTGTTGGGAATGAAAGTTGCAAAAACAGATTTATCTTGAAATTTGAATAGATTTTTACGACCAATAAATATGTTTAAATTTGATTTGTGTCTCATCTGAATAAACGCATATGTCTTGAGATTGAAATAAAATTTCAAAAACCTGATTTCTCTTGAGCTTTGAATAAATGTTACAAGAATAAAATATTATTTAACATTATAAAACAAAAAATATATCTTAAGCTTTGGATTAAAGTTACAATATGGCAAACTTTTTCAAATACTCTACATCATGAATCGAGAGATTTGAATAAAAATTAGAAAAGGAGAATATTCTTTTTTGATTTTAGTAAATATTGGGAATATAAAAATTATTATTTTTATTTATATCAAGATAACACGTCGTTTCATACGCGAGCGGCACGACAAACCCTTTTAAACAAAACCCGCAGCCGTCTGCCGTTGAGAGGTCAACTCAGTCCGCCGTGCACCCACTCATCGTCTGGCCTTGTGATGACGGCTTCTGGACAAAGACAAACACGGCCGCCGATGTTTACCAGCCCTGATGAGCCTGACCTGCAGATGGTCGTTACGGGCCATTCAGTGTCGCGAGCTGCCGTTAGCCGGGCTTCCAGCAGCCCTCTTGTATCCTGTCCTCACGTGTACGTGTTCCATAAGAGCATGCTGACCCTGTTGTGTATATGGGCAGTGTTACAGATGGAAATGCGATACAAAAGTGCATGCAACCCGGCCCAGTGAGGCTTGCCCAGGCGCACGCTTGCTGAACGGCACCCTGGGGACATTCTTCCTCCTACGAGTCCCTCGGGTGCACGTTCAGCACGTCGTGCAAGAAATCAGTTGACTTGTCCCCGTGACCTCCATGGTGCTGTAGGGGTGACCTCGACTCGCTGCCAGAGGCTTGTTCGCACGTGGGGGCTGGCACTTTAAACTCTGCAATAAATCGGCATCCACCCCGACCCCAAATAAACACCCCCTTTCGCTCTACGTACTCTCTATATCTTGTAAAACTGCTGGAGCTGGTGAATCTGAATCCGAAGATGCCCTGAGTCCCAAAAGATATGGGAAAAACCCTTCGTATTTACTTGCTTTGCTTCTGCTTGATTACAGCAGGTCATAAGAGGTCGGGGGTCGTTCAAACTGTGGTACGCGAGCACCATGCGCCGCAATTAAAGAATGAGTATATATATTTTACGGGAGCTGTATGTAGGGTTGGGAGGCGGTACTCGGTCAATTCGAATTTTCAAAAGTGGTACGCGTCTGGAAAAGTTTGAAAACCTCTGTTCTACAGCGTCGAAATCAGTAAATCAATAGATTTTTGTATGCCTGTTACTGTAGGTTTCGACCCTCGTCACGGCTCAGTAGCTGTCACGGGTCTGTTGACACCACAAAGGTTAACACTCCCCATATCCAAGAGAACTGCGGAATTAGTAAGGAAGAAATATTATTGAAATAAACAGACAAGTTTTAATAAACATATATAGCGAGCAATATAAATACTTTGATCCAAGTTATCTTTTCAACTTTCTCTAAAAGTCGAGGCACTAGGTCTGTTTCCACTGATGTATCACGCATGTATTTTGTTTCACACCACAGTTCATTGTTCACAATTTACAGAAATATTCTACCACAGTCCCATTAACAGATGTATATCTCTGCAACACGATAAAGTCCACAGACCTATACACAGTCCTGTGCTGACACGAATTTACTAGGGCGGTCACCCCACCACACGCCCAAACATACCAGCACTAAGTAAAACCTTCGTAAAAACAACAATCTTGACGTCTCCTCGAGACAGATTTCCGCTCTGTATCCAGAAGCTCGGCAAAGTGGAAGTTTTCTGCCCAGTCGACACCTTCGTTGTTGATAACTAGTTCGGCAGAGTTCCTGTCGTCGTCGGGGGTAGCCTAGCGCTGTTCTTTGTTGCCAACGAAATATAAAAAAATGACATCACAGCACCCACGTCCAGGCAGGCAGGTAAGGCGTCACCTGGTCCTCTCCTCACCTGTCTAATATTCACATTGCACCGCGCGGACCTTCATCGCTGGCCGTTTATACCGTGGTGGAAGCTCGACCACCCGAGTGTTGGTGGTTCGCATTAATTTAGTTCCGGTGTTAAAAACATAGCTTGTTGCTAACGCGGTCAGCTGTCTTGCAGGATCCGCTCTGTAGTGTTGCAGGATGTGCCCTGCAGTTTTGTAGGATGTGCCGTGTAGTTTGTAATGCACGTGCCGGAACGGATTAGACGCATCACTAGTACCTCCTCCCGAGGTAAATGTAAAGTACACTTACCCATAAGTAAAATTACATAGTTAAACGCAGCGACAAAAAGAGAGAACAGAATGCTCGGTTTTAAAGTCCTTTCAACTTCATCTTAACTAAAAGGAGAAAATTGGACGACAGCCATATCATAGCCAATCAGCTTGCCCCGTAAACAGGTGTCGCATGTGGAGAAAGAACAGTTAGTTTGAGATGGTATCTGAGGTAAGGACAGCCGATTCTCACTGGACTGATGATCAGCGCACATACGTTGCGTCGCAGGACCGCCCACACCGGCACACAACGGTTTCTCCTGCTGCCTGCAAGTAACCACATGTCTTGTCAAAGTTCAAGGCTGACACAAATCAAACATACATGAACTACAGCAGTTACTTGATAAATTCATTCGTTCATTCTTACCTTGACTGGTACAGGAGGACGACCAGCTGTGCTGGTGCCCCAGTATTGGCCATCGAGGGGTTAGGCCGTTAGGGAATGGATACAAGAGGCGGATGTCAAGGTTTAGCCACTGTGGCCTGTACTTCACAAGCAGTGTATTTTTCAGTGCTGATAAAAATAAACAAAACAAGTGCTAATTACAAGATAAAGATAAGGTTGTGTATCAGAGAAAACTTAAAGAACATGCAATCTTACATCTAGATCATTCTTAAGACACACCTAAATCATCACACACCCATGCACACAGAAAACTGACAATTCATCTCTGGTTGATGAGCTGGACTGTTGAGGAAACATGATTTGAAGTGCCGATTGCTTCTGCATATAGGCATAGCATACCGTTTACCTGAGCTCAATAAAACATTCTTTTGCTAGTACATGATGTGGACAAAATGCAGGAAGCCTTTCTGACAATCTGTTGATTACAAAGGGAATCTTAATTCCCTGCTTGACACCAATAACTTTAGAACATACATTTTCAATGCTGTTCAAACTGCTGCTATTAAGTATCGGCATTTCAAAGACATTTTTCCAAGAAAACATACTCTCATGCAGTCGACTGCTTCGTCACTGTTGAAAACACCCACCATTTTTTGGAGGAAGCACGAGAGGCTGGCAAGAAGACGCGCCCGGAATTCGCCGGAAAGTACCGGACTGGCCCGATGATCATTCATTGTGTAAAGTCCTTTACTGAACAACATTTCGCGGCCGGGCTGGCAGCCAAAATTGGCGTCCGTTGATTAAAAGATAAGCGTCGCAGATGACAATAGCACCAGATGCGTTAGTAAGAGGGTTGGGGAAGATATTGACCGTCATTTCCCGCGTCCGGTCTGTCCGGTCATTATCAGTAGCATCCTAATGGGTCAGCGGTTTGCCCCTGACAGTCGGCACTCTCGCACTTTTGCGGGTCACGGCGAGTCCCCCACCCCACCCCCTAAAAATATTAGAAAAAAGTTTCTTGCTCTTTGGGGGATGGGACAGACGCTGAAAAAGAAGTGTATTTAGTGGACGAATAAAGTCACAATCCACAGACTTGCTTGGGAAGCACCAACTCCAACACCTTCCCTCCTCTCTCTCTCTCTCTCTCCTACCCCAAGAGTTCCAGACACTGACTAAAGCGGTCGGGTACCGGGTACGGTGTCTAGCATATTACTCACCATTGCAGCTGTGACCGTGTCCTGGGCTGAGATCGCGTCTTGGAGTACAGGATGTACCCCGTTGACAGGGCTGAACGCCGGGGTGTTCTTTGGGTACTGGGGTTTGCTGTCCTGTCACCATCTCTTTTCCCACCCACCATCTCTCCTCCCCATCTCTAATGTATGGAGGAAGCACTTTCCCAGTCAGCAAAACCCTTTATTAACACGGGTGCATGATGATGATGACGATCTTTAAGCTTTGGCGTCGTTATAGCATACATTGTCAATTAGCGGGGTATTCCACACTAGCCCAGCCGGAGAGTCATGACGGTAGGACATATACATTTACACACCTGGCAATGACAAACTGTATGAATCCCCCGTTGGCAATTTAAACAAGGGAAGGTGCTCAGTTACTATATATGAATAGGTACACAATATGTAATAAAAAAAATGATCAAGTGGAAAAAAGTGTGACAAATATGAGCAAGTGAAGACATATGAACAAGTGACACAATCTTGAAAAAAAACCCTTACATATAGACAATTAAAATGCACACAAACAACATCACAGACATAGCATACCGTTTAACTGAACTTAATAACACAATTTCTCCCTTTAGTACATGTTCAGACATTGATAGAATGCGGGAACTTTTCCTGAGTAGTTGTTGATCACAGAAAGAAGTTAAATGCCGCTGTTTGATATCAATTATCTTAGAGCAGATGAGGACAGTATTGTTTGACTATTTCTGTCATGGACAGACAGACTGCGGAACCAGCATATAAATGAAAAGACTCAATAAACGACTAGTAGAAGCGGCTTAAGATTGCTTTGCTAACTGAAAAAGTGAGCACATGGTCCCCCGTCGCCCCACGTGCGTGAGCGCCCTTGACCCCCTTGACGTCCACCTTTCACGCAAGTGCACGCGCGCGCACACATACACACAAACATTCAAGACTCATTCCCCTCCCCCGTCTCTCTCTTTCCTTTTTTTCCTTTTTCCGATGTTCGCTCAGCCAGACTCGACCCCTTTCCTCCCTGTACCGGCACTGGCACAAAAAGGCGCTCGCCTCCTTAATCAAACCAGCGGCGCGGAAGGAAATAAAAACAAAATTCAAATGAGGTAAAAAGTGTGAATCAGCGAACAGGGAAACGCTATTTGTGGGTGATTGATTGCCGGGCGTTATCGATAACCGAACAACGCGCCCAGTGTGTTGGCCACTTCTGGCCACCTCGTCAAGAACGAGGCTGTGCGCGCCGCGTGCGTCTCGCGACTAGTCAGTGCGCATGCCCAGCTCACATAGAGCATCTCTAGTGCCAGATCCTGACTTTTGGTGATACAGAATCTGTTTTGCTGGCAGAAGCTGTAGTCAGATTTCCTTACCTACACAGAGACTGCTCACAAGTTATTAGTGTGTTTAGCACAAATCATTAATTTGTTGACGCACTCGCCTGCAAGCACACATTTCTTTTAATTTTGCTGAGTTTAAATATCAAAGTGAGACGATTTAGTCAATATTTTAGTAGGCATGTTATTTATTTATTTATTTATTTCCAGTCTTCACTTGTTTACCTGAGGCGACAACAGCTGTGTTACGTGAGTGCTCGATAAATGCAAACTGTGGCAGACGATGTTGAAGACAACTGAGTTAGGCAGACATTCCACCATTTTCTGACCAACTCGTACTGTTTCGTTCATTGTTCACTGATGTGGTGATCTCCCCTACACTGAAACAGCTGAGTCTGCTAGTTGCCAGTTGCTAGCTATTCATCAGTCAAAGCTACCTGTACTCTACTGCATGCATCTTGTGTATCGTGCATCTTTCCTACTATCCAGTACATTGTCTTCTTTTATTTTTTATTTTTTGTCCGTTTACTGTTTGGTTTCTTATGTCGTTCGGCAGGTTGTTAGACATCTATCGAGTTTCGTTTAAAGAGATAGCATTGTCATGACTATAACCTATTGGCAAATTTAAATATAGGAAAGGTTTGAAATTATGCCGCTAAGCGACTGATAATCAAACGTTGCTGCTTTTGTCCGCTGCATTGCACAGCGTTAACAGGTTATAATTAAAGAAGGATTTATTAAATATCACATTTTAAATGTTTTGTTTGACGGTCTTTAACATGTATGCACGCCTGTGAACTATGATGCCATGCTAAAGTGCGCTAGGCCGACGAACTAGGGGCAAGAGCAGTAAGGGACACTCGGAAGATGTCTTTCATTTCATTATCGTCAGCACCCCGTCCTGGCCGAGACAAAAACAAAAAACAAAAAACTAGCATTCCCTGTCTCCGACGCCAAACAAACCCTCTACCATTCCCTGTCTACAAAACCAAACTAACCCTTTAACGTTCCTTCTTTTCGACGCCAAACAACCTTCTTTGGTTTCTAATATTCCTGGTCTTCAAAAATGAGAAGCAGGTTCAGCAATCAGATGATGATCGTCACAATCGTCACAGCATTGAGCTTCAGTTGCTAGCACAATCTGAACGGAAGCGATCGCCGAGATTGTGGGACCCGTGACAGTGGGCGTTGGTCAAGGTGCTAATGGTGTTTGGTCGCGCTGGGCGCTTGGCGGGTGAGTAACCAACCGAGCTGAGTCAGTCCTTGCCAGTAGGTTTTAGTACACTTGCTGAACGCGAACAGTGTGTCCCTCAGGGTCATGTCATTAACTGGGCCAAACCTTTGCTGCTTCATCGCACGAACCTGCATTTCCGATGGACTGCTGACTCGGATCACGTTACCCAGCGTTAGCTCTGATCCACCCACCGTTGAGTGAATTCTAGTCGTAAAAGAAACATTTTTCTTGAGGCTGAAGTAGTTTTCTGTAAATTTCTGTTGAACACACATTGCGTGCGTTACCATATAATTTTATGTGCATTGGGCACTGCCTTTGGCCTCGTGCCGACAATATATATTTTGTTCTGTAAACCCCCTTTAAAGGAATCATTGTGTGTAGCGTATGACATTTGAAAGCTGGACCCCACTCCATTCCTTCTGTTGCCTTTAACTTCTTTGATAAATTATGTCCCCAAGCCTTGTAGAAAGGCAGTGAATAGGAAGGGGAGAGAGTTTTACTTTCCCAGATAAATCAAGTTTGCAAACTGTGATCCTGATGGTGTGCAATGGATTTTTCCAGCCCGGGCCAGGTCAGGACACGAACCGCGGTACGTTTTTCCTGTGAAATGACGTGCACTAGCTGCATTATTATGGAACCTTTGCCATAACTTTTTCTCGTTTTCGTGTTCGACACACGTCTGAACGCTGCACTTGTGTCATTCCAGCATTCCCAGTCTTTCTCGTCTGCGTTCGAGCCCCTTACCTGGCCGGCCTGCAATAGTGCCACTGTAACGGCGCCCATTATTGGCGTGACACGGTCTGCAGCTTGTGGCTGAAATAATTGTCATCTGGGTGCCGCACGTCCTCCCAGAACAAAAGCCTTTGCTTGGTAACAGCCCCGGGCGATGGGCGCAGTAGACCAAGGGCCAAACACGTTAGCGAGCGACCTCTGGGTTGAATGCACTTCCCTGGGTCACTCGCTCTTATTTGGAATCAAGGCCCTGGGGGAAAATGTCGAGATCTCCGCCAGCGCCAATGGCATGAGATGGTTAACCCCCTATTCCGCCAAATAAAACCCTGTGATTAGCATTATTATTTGGTAAGGTCAAAGACGTTGAAATTTTTAAGAAAAAAAACCGAAATCTAGAGTAAATTTGCTATTTGCTGGGTCTCATGGATACCGTCAATGTTTGTAAAGACCGCACCGGCAGCAGCGAAGATTTATTCAGTGAACTATGGACTAAGAATTCGGAGGGTGAGTGGAACTTGTGTCATGATTTGTGGTGGTTTGGTCTGTGATTTCCAGATCGTTCTTAAACTGCACTTCAAAGGGACTAATGGAAGGATCAAACCCTGATTCATTAGAGTACATTTTGGAAAAGGCAGAGCCCGGATGTTAGTGTCCGGCTTACGACCGCGAAGGAGGCTCCTCCATGCCCTTGACTTCAAATGTCGTGTGAGCTTTGTCAGAATGGTGGTTGTCATTACCAACATCCGTTTGAACGTCAGGTCTAGCTGTTCATTAATGCGACAAGTGAAATGTTTGCAAGCGAGCACGCGCGCGCGCGCACACACACACACAACCTGGCTCCTTGGTGCCAGCCGCATCCTGGCATTTTTCCAGCATCCGGCTACCTCGTTTTCAAAGCACGCATTTCTCTTTTCAGATTAAGACCGTCTCTTCTCCTCATCCCCCTCACCACCGTTAAGGGAGCGGGATGCCTAAGGTGCTGATTTGTAAAAATGTCTTTGTACTCCTCACTGGAGATTGTCCCGTCAACAAATCGAAAAGGTTGTGCGTAGTGTTATTTTTTTTTCTCTCACTCTGTCTCTTGAGCTAGAAATGCAACCCGAAGAAGCACGGAATTAGCGCTGCTAAGGGAGGATCTCTCAACTGACTTGTCTGTTTGACCAGCAACCCCGGTTTTCTCATCATTTTTGAAAGGACGTCACACGTAGTACAGCAGAGTGTGGTGGCCAGTCAGAGCAAGAGATAATGAGGTATAATTGTTTTGGAGAGGGGGATTTGTATGCAATCTGTGTGTAAGGTAATAATTTGAGCCATTTCTTACTTTTTCTCCTCTTGGTTTCTTTGTGTTCTCGCTGGTCTGGGGTCTTTCCGTTCAGTGGCTTTTGTAGACCAAGCTGTCCGTTCAAGTCAACTAATTATCTTCTGAAAGTTTGAATTTTGTACGTGTGTGAGACCTCTCTCTTTCTTTCTTTCACTCGCGCCCGCTTGAGGATGCCCGTGCAGTAAGAGAGGGCCTGGAGTAGTGTCATCAATACAGTGAAGATCGTCTGTCCTTGATTCTGCTCTCTGCTTGTGGCACCTGTGGCAGCTTTGCCGAAGTACACCCCCCCCCCACACACACACACCATTAAACCCACCCCACTTCTCACTCTTACACGCACACACACTGTCTTGAATATTCCATTCGTCGTTATGACGGACGGACAGCATTTGTGACACAAACCCAGACAGAATGAAACGGCAAAAATTTTTCATGAAATAAAAATTATTTTTCAAAACTTACATCTTTCAATACCTGTCTCTGCTACGACCGTTTTGGCATGAAAAAAAATAGGTAGAATTTTTTCGGGGTTTTTTTTTCCTGATGGCGCGCCAAGACTTCTGTATCGGTAGCTGTGCCGGCTCTTGTAAACACAAGCCCAAAACCCATCGACGCTTGCGCTGTGGAGGGCAGCCAGGACACCAGACCGGCCCCTTCTTGCCGACCGGAACCTCATCGGGATGTCATGATTGATTGCGGGCCCTGACTAAAGTATTTGAGGCAGCAAGGACAGGTTTTATTTCCCCTTTGGCTACGCCTGAGCCCGGGTCTCCTCTCGGAAATCAACTGTCATCCGAAAATGCACATTCGTATCTGTTTACTCAGACGGTATCATGCGTCGTGGCCATAAGCCAGCCATCCCCTCCTGCAGGCCTAATGGCGGAAACGCATCAACGCCAGTCACGTGATCGCGCCACTTCCGGAAGAGAGTTTCGAGTTTCATTGATTTCATTGGTTGATAGCGGCGAGATCACGGCAGCTTCGATTAGCTTGTCAGAGAGTTGACAAATATTTAGGTGTTTCTCGCCTGGTGGGGCATCGATCAACGGGAGGGCCAACCAATCCTTGTGCGGAGTGAGGGGGAAGGGTGAAGAGCAGAGGGCGTTGTAACGAGAAAGATTGTCTCCCCTCCCTCCTCCTCCACTCTCTCTACCCCACTTATTTCCCCCTCATCCTCCAGGCCCTCATCCATCCTGCATTCTATGCCGGGGGCGCACTGACTTCCGGTAGACGACGAAGGGAGATGGCTTGTTTGTCAGCGGAGGAATCTGGTTGGCTGCAAAGAGCCTGTTTCCTTTCCAACCTCTCCTTTTTAGACCTAGGCCTAAAAAAGTGAAAAGGGTGGGTGGATGGTCTGCTTTTGATGTAGCGATGCTTCTCTCGATGCTTCGATTGTCCTCAAACTGCACGAGTTTTCTCTCTGTTAGAACTACACGTGTGCAGTGCTATCTTTAAGGCAGATTTGTCTGCGCTCCCTTGTTGCATGTCTACCTTGCAAAAGACATTGACGTTTTAAGCGTGTCTGTACCCTTTTCCTCTGTGTGTATGTGTGCGCGCGCGCGCTCGCTCGCGTGTGCGAGCCTGAATGAAAGATCAGCTTTCTGAGCTTTGTGTTCAAGCAAAACTAACCTTTATTGGTAGCCGGTATTTCACTCATCAGTTTACAGGTACATGCAAGCAAGTCACCACTAGCACTTGAACAAGTTTGATTTTAAAATAATATCTCCGGGGAAAAAAGTAAATAAATAAACCTAAGTACTTCCCTTTGTCACTGTTTACAAGCGTTCAAAGGTCGTTTGCTCGGTAAGTCGCTCGGCGCTAGCTGCAGGGCCGAAGAGAGACACAGTGAATTAAACTGCGACATTTTATTAGTCATTTTAGCTGACTTAGCCATCCAGCTAGGGCCTACCGACGTGTCGTGCACTTGGCCCCAGATAACAATACTTTGTGACCGTGCGTGGGTGCGACCAGACAATGCACATTTAAATGGACAGATCACTAGCTGCGGCATGACAGCCAATGGATGCGAGAAGACAACGTATTCAGACAGATTCCCGTACTTACATGACTGTGCATGGTTGCAGCCAGACAACATACATTCAGTTGGACAGACTGCTAACTACGTGACTGTGCATGGTTGCACCCAGACAACATACATTCAGTTGGACAGACTGCTAACTACGTGACTGTGCATGGTTGCACCCAGACAACATACATTCAGTTGGACAGACTGCTAACTACGTGACTGTGCATGGTTGCACCCAGACAACATACATTCAGTTGGACAGACTGCTAACTACGTGACTGTGCATGGTTGCACCCAGACAACATACATTCAGTTGGACAGACTGCTAACTACGTGACTGTGCATGGTTGCAGCCAGACAACATACATTCAGTTGGACAGACTGCTAACTACGTGACTGTGCATGGTTGCAGCCAGACAACATACATTCAGGTGGACAGACTGCTAACTACGTGACTGTGCATGGTTGCGACCAGACAGCGGACACTCTAACGGTCGGATCAGGGTGCACGAGCCGCGCGTGCGCGGGCCCCAGAGGTCTTGATAAACATGTTACGGCCGCAGTAACAGATAGCTTTTCACACGCGAAACTGGACTTTTCCATTAGACGTAATCGGCGATTAAATGCCCAGCAAACTACAGATAATCGGGGACGTTCCCAGCTGCCCTGCACTTTTGCGACATTCTCACACGACAGACGGCAGAGCAGTGCGGGGGCCGTGGGATGCAGTGTTTGGATAAGATGTTTGTCGTGCCGTCCTCACGATGACAGGTGAATGAGGACGAAGAGACAGCCAGGCAGAACGTAGAGGTAAAGAGAAATATAGCGACATTGTAACTATCTCACCAGTTAATTTAAGGGACGGATAATAAACTGATAAGGAAAAATCAAGGATAAAAAGACAAAATAAGGAAGAAAAATAAAATATCAAATAGAAAAGTAAACAAAGAAGAGACAATACAAAAGAAAATGGAGGAAAGGAAGAGGGAAAAAAAGAATGAAATGAGAAATAAAATAAAACAAAACAAGAGGTTCTCCTTACTGATAGCTCTGACGATGGTTACGTGTGCCTTCAAGACCATTAGACGGAGTGGCACTTGAACAAGATCTAAAGCTGTATCACGGCTGGTGCAAATAAACAAACGATTTGCGTGCATCAGACACGAACGATGTGACCGGGTCACCGGGCTGTTAAGCAACCTGTCCGGTATTCGCCGCAAAGTTACCGAGCAAACCATCTCGCGAGATGGCATTTGCTGCGGAGCTTGCGCGCGCACGACGGAAGTGGAGAGCTTGATAAGATTGCTGCACCTGCCCGCTGATGGAGAAGATGACCCGGTGATTCTCTGAAACAAAGACAGGGTGTAGTTGTAACTGCCGAGGGATGTTAGCGTCAGGTTTGCGCTTCGGCATGGCGATATTGTTTCCAGCTCCAGAGATTCTCGACACTCGACAGTAAAAAGAATCTGCTACACCACCACTTCATTTATTTTTTATTTAATTTTTTGGGGTGAGGGGAAAAGTCATGTGTAAGACGACACAAAAAAATAAAATAAATGATTGTGCATGCAAGCCATCGAGTGAATTACTGAGCGAAAAAGGAAAGAGAAAGAACTGATTCAGACTTAAAGAAATCATTGTTACAATTTTATTTTTATACTCAAGGCGGTATTTATAATTTCTTACATTAAAGTCTACCCAGACAAAGACGCTCATAGCTGTTCGTAAAATGTATAAAATGAGATCTGTTCTATGTCTCCTCCTCTCATCTCATTTAAAAAGGGCGGTCCGGTGGCGCAACGGTTAGTGCCTGTCACCAATACACTGAAGGTTTGCTGTCCTGGGTTCAGCTCTCGTCTCGGCACACTGTTCTTTCTCTGCATGTGGCATTGTTTACAGGGCTGACTGCCTTGCAGTGATATAGCCTTAGCTGCCGGTTCGGCGCAAAACAACAATTCCCCCACCCTCTTATGTAACAACAAAAGCATCAACAAAATGGCGAGCTCGCCAAACAGGGTGTTTGTGTCAGGGCTTGCACAAGACGAATTAACTGCCCCAGTGATCACATCAACAGTACAGCTTACAAGATTCATTCTTGCTGCATCTGAACCAGACACAAACTGTCAAGCAAATGCACAGAAAAGGTCAACATCTCAGACTTCAGGATTGTACCCAGATAGTTTACACTTTACACAGTAAAGGCTTCAACCAACGGGAGAACTGTAAATAGACACAGTAATTAGGGGTATCAACCGTGACGTCACGATTTGACAGCTTTCAAGGCATGGTGATTATGCAGGCATGTGTCTACATTTTGAGAAATAGCAATTTGTACTGAGCTTTCATCGGTAGTTTTGACTTTTGACCAACTAGGTCAGAGAAGCACGGTTCCATGCAAACAACCCCTGACATGGCCAGGTGGGGAGCTAGGAGATGTTTCGAAAACTCGGCTTGCGAAGGGCATCGCGAGCTTTTATCTTCGTGACCTCTCACCTGTCCTTTTCTTCCAATAATCCCCAGGATAGCGCAGAAGCTTGAGATAAAGAAATCAACATCAGACTGGAGGAGGAGGTGTTTTACGCCGAACCAGCAACTAAGGTTACATCACATCAAAGCAGCGGGCCCTGTAAACAGATACCACATGCAGAGAAAGAACAGCGTGCCCGAGACGTGATCCGAACCCAAAGCAGCCAATCCTCGGTGTATTGGACCGGGAAAAGAAATCAACCAGCATTCCAAAACAAACTCAGTTATATCTTTATATCTTTTCATAAAACATATAACCAAAGTTCAAAAGAATAATGGAAAACGCAGTCAGAAATTTGGTTTAAGCATTGGTATGAAGTTTTCAAATGCTTGCGACTGCAGAAAAATAAACCATGTCGTTCACGATTATTTCAAACCCGTGCATACTGACAAAATAAATCCCATCTCTCTAACAATCAAAGGCAACAGTACGAGTGCGCAACAGCGTAGGTTAAAGGTCAGCCTCCCTATTGTCATGGCGCGGGATACCCGATTCTCCTCTCGTGTGGTGCGATCATTAACCACTGCACTTGACCTGCTGGTCACGAATCTTCTGTTTTCCTCTCCCTCATTTCAACCTTCCTCCACGATCAACAAGCTTTAGCTCGGGTACAGTAGGCGGAGGCTGTCCTTCCACGCTACAGATAGGTTCTTGATGAGTACCTGTGTGGCAATGATTGTAGCTACCCGTTGTTAATGAATACCTGAGTGTCAGTGATTGTGGCTACCGGTTGTTGTAAATAACTGATTGCTAATATTTGTGTTAATGGCTGCTGCTAGTACCTGGCTGCCAAAGTTTTTTTTGTGATCCGGTGTTGTAAATAAGTGTCGATGTTTTTGTGCTGTCGCGCACGCGTGCTCGCCGGGTGTGTAGGGGAAGGATGCCGGAGGTACGAGACAATCATTCATTCTCACCTCCCCCCTTCAGTCCTCCTTCCCTCCCAGTTTTTTTTTAATTTGAAAAACGAAGTAAAATAAGTTAATTCATTTGTGTGTGTGTGTGTGTGTGTGTGTGTGAGAGAGAGAGAGAGAGAGAGAGAGTCTATTTGCGTGTCCATATCCATTCGTGATACGTGTATTGTACGTCTGCCCCGTGAATCATGCTCATTTACGCATAGGAAGGTACAACAGGAAGGTGGCTGTGCTGATTCCCGATATAAATGGAAGCGTTCGTGCGTGCAAGAGAAAGAAAGGCAAGGAGGATAACAGTAAAATAAGGAATAAATGCGGAAATTGCACTTCAAGAAAAATCCCTGTGCTGTCGCCAATAGAAAGGTAAAGGTGGGTAGGAATATACCACAATCATGTTAAGTTGCCATTCCTGACACCTAGTTCTCTCCCCTTCCCACACTGTCCACCTCTGATGTAAGCAAAAGGGACAATTCGTTACTGCTTCTTGAGCCCAGTAATTCCAACAGTTCTAGTAGCAGCATCGAGAAAACATGACCTGTAAGGTCAAAAGAAAAAATGAAAGAAACCCGAAGGACAACGTTTTCAAAGAACTACTTAAATTCGCATATTCCTTTTTTATTTTGGTCAAACAGAACAAAGCAGCGCCAGAGGTACACAACGATGGCCTCCCTCCCCCCCTCCCCGTCGCCTCCTCCCCCCCCCACACACACACACCATCCCTTTCCTAAAGCCCATTCCTTCTTTCAACGCAGACAGTGTAAAAATGCAAATTGATCGACAGAGCAAAGAACTGGTTTAACAAGATGGAGGTCGTTACGCGACGGAAACGCCGCGGAGAAGACGGTCCAAAATGTCCGAAACTGTTTTGAATGCCTTCAATGAGGCCGCCATGCTGCGCGCACTTGCCGCACGTGCTGCATGTCAATTTCACGTCAGTCAAAGTTCAAAGTTGCACGCGCTTTTTTTTTAACCCTCCCTCTTTCTCTCACCCTCCACCCATCCCACAATCCCTTTGCCCGGTTCACCTCTTTCCGAACCCCCAACCGTCGAAGCTTGCAAGCCTCCCGCTGAAGCAGTCCAGGGATAGAGGCAGGCACTCAAGTCGCCGTACCTACCGGATTTCTATTGATCTGGCTTTTCCCGGAGAGACTTGGCGGGTGCGCCGTTCGTTTGGCCGTGCCGTATCCGCACCTGATCGATGGGCAATTGTATGCAAAATAGTCAATTAAATAACCTTCTACCTAGACCAGTGTTGTCGGCTGAAGGGCGCAAGAAATGGCGAGCGATGCATAAATATGGCTCCGCCTGCAACACGGCAAGGAGAAACGTTGTTAAATAACTCTTCTGGGCAGGAGGGGATGGGTGGGGTGGGATTGGAGCTTGCGGCTTCTTTTGGGAAGGCTGGGGGTGGAGGCTATCCTCGAAAAAAAGCTTTGTGCGGCCGCTCAATAAATTTTCATTTTGCCTTTGAGGCCGCCTGCTAGCCTGTGTCGGGCCTAATGGGATTGTATTGTCGCTGGCTTCGAACAAGTGGATTGGGGGAAGAGTTTTCCCCGGTCAAACGTATCGAGCGAGCTTTCACGAGGCCAGGAAGGCGGTTCTTTCCTTTTCCGATGGCGGCTGCCTGCCGCGGAAGTGGCCCACAAATGATACGAGAAATGAACAGTTTGCCTGCATTACCTACGGGCCCCCACCTATCTTCCGATAACATTATTTCTCGGATGAGCTGACATTTCAGGTGAATATATTGCAGCCTGTCGCGGAGCCAGCAGTCTGCTGATTCCACTTCATAAGCGAGAGAGGCCGATTTATGCTGTCATACTAGAAGACACTACGGTAAGGCGTTATACCCCTCAACACACCTCCCCTTACCGTTACCGAAAGTCAGGTGAAGAGCGGCGGACGCTTGGACAGGCACACCTGTCTCCGGCAGCGGAATGGAAGCGACACTAGCAATCGCCTTCTTTTACCTGATCACTAGGAGATCAAAGATTTCCTCCAATCCTGGTTTTTTTGTGAGTTTTAGTTTTGTTAGATAGGGATGGGGATCCAATGGGAAAGAGGAAGGGGAGTCGTGGAGGATGAAAGAACTGGTGTGGGAAGGGAGGGGTAGTTTGCTGGACCGGATGCGTCATCTTTGGCGAAGGATTTCCATTCTTTAGGTGCTTTTAGCATGATTTTCAGCGTTTGAATGGCACAAAAATGTCTTTGCTGTTTACACGGAAAGTCTTGCTCAGATACTATTTCAGGCCCAGTATCGTCCTAATAGAAAGGAACAGAAAAAAAAGAAAAAGACGAAAATCAGCTTGGTTTTCTTTCTTTGAAAGAGCCGCAGACTTCTGCTGAAGGAGCCAGAAGCTAGTATTAGTTTCTCTCTGATTTCAGCGAATGCTTCTTCCTCGTTATACCCATTTCTCTCCTTCTCTCCCTCTCTTTACTGATAAAACATCATCAGCATCTTAGATGTTCCATTAATCTAAACTACCTGTAGGCACAAAAGGGTGTTATCTTCATGTTTCTATCCTTTACCACCTGAAAGACTCTAAAAAATAAAATAATAAAAAATGCAATCTCGTTTTTCCGCTTTTCTGGGAAAGTGCTGTTGTGTCATATAATCCAAGTGCTTTCAGTTTTTTAATTAAACGCCTAACCGATATTTGTCTTTCCAGACTTTAGTACTAGATGCCTCATACTTATGTACAGTCTACGTCAGTGTCGTGATTTCTTGTGAGATGATGTCTGGGACAGAGAGTAAAGAGATGAGGGTTAGGAAATGCAAGGTCACTGGTATAGTCGAGGGTTGATTTTTTTGTTGTTTGTTTGTTTTTTAAAGAGAAGGACGGACACATTTTTTCCCCTGTGACGAACAAATTGCGCCGCGCATGCGCACATTATTCCTTTTCGTGTGTCACCGCGCGGAGTCAACAAATGTAGTGCACTTGCTTGTTTGTCCTTTTTGTGTGACGTTGTCTCTCGTTGAAGTCCCTAGGGAAAAACACAAACCTGACTGCACAAGAGTAACGCGAAATGAGGCCCAGAGCCCGGAACAAAAGTCCATCGTCTATAATTAGCACTTGCCTCGACGCGGGCGAGTGAGTGCTTTTCATTCGTCGCTGACATGATGAACGGCGCGTCGCCTACACGATCAAGGTGGGCGAGGAGGTGGTTGGGGGGGTGGGCAAGTCTGTTTGAGGAGAAAGTCAGCTCAATACCTGGCTTTGACAGGTAGCTTGTAACTTGGCCGCCGCTTTCTTTGCGCCGCGGAGCTGATTCACCGCTGACCTTGGGGGTCAAAGCGCTCAAGAGGTGAAGACTGGCGAGGGAAGATAAGTCAGCTGCTCGTTGCCACCAGCAGAGTGGGCTTAGATTGTTGGAAACAAGTGAGAGGAACTCTTGGAGGAAAGGTAGCGATAGCTAGGGGTGGGTGTATTCCGATTCCCACCAAATTTCAAAAATATTCGTTTCTGTTTGGGAAAGGATGTAGACTATTTTCGTTGCTCCGAAGCATGTTTATTGCTTGGTGTTTATTTTCTATATAAGATGTACCGAATGCTCAGGATGAAACAATAAAAGACAGAAGAAGTTGTGATATGCGAGTATTTCTAAGAATAAAAGTGGACAACGTGGTTTTCAAACGGTTCCAATCTCGCTCTCTCACTTTCTCACGCGCTAGCGCACAGAGAGAGAGAGAAAAAAAACGAATTTTTTAAATTGACTCCACGTTTCCTAAGCTCCTACAAAAACATGAAGCCTAATGACTATAATATAATATGATACGATACTACAGTCAACATAATACAGTGTAATTAAACATCTTCACTTTCTGTTCCATATAGCCATTTCGTGAGAAACATTGATTCTAAATGCAAAAAATGCAAAAACAAAAAAATCCTTTCTACGTTAGAATCAGGGATAAAGGTATCTAGCAAGACAGTCAAGGTGTGAAACATCGTTAAACAAAACAGCGTAGAGTATGATGGATGGGTTCTATTAGCAAATATTTAAGTCTCAGATCTTTCAGATGGTGGTAGAGGTAAAAAAAATGTATGACATCGTCTTGCGCAGTCTGACAAATAGGGTTATTTCAAGTCCATCTCTGAAGTAGTCACGTATCTGTAACAATGAGTCTTCAGAAATTACCGAATACGAAATCTCAATAGAATCTTGTTTTTAACATTGTGCAGATATGTAAACTTGGTTTTAGAGTTATATAAACGACAAACTGAGAACTGTCGGTAACAGGTTGATGCCAGTATTGTCTGTAACAGTCAATATGGCGTTGTGTAATGGTAATGCACATACACACACACACACACAGCGTTGCTAGCAACTCGAAACGTTGTGCTCCCGTTTCCGAACATGTGCTGTCAGCCCGTTAGGAGGCATCAGGAGTAAAGGTGTTTCTCCATTTCACTACACTGAGACAGCCCGTGAATATGTTTGTCTTAACTGAAGTGATAGACCGCTAGTTGCCAATAAAATCACAGATGGAAGAGTTATAGGCAGAATACAACCCAAGCGACGCCGAGTACCCCGGCACACGTTCATATAGGGTGTGTATGTGTATGTGTGCGCGCGCGTCATAAATTCATAACTAAGTCATTCAATTTACGACAGTTTACAAATACTAAGTACGATCTATACGATTTCTTCGATTTAAGATACCTATTTTGTGGAACTGAAATCTACCTGCTATGATTAGTTTAGAGTTGTTCGGTTTTTCTGTTCCTTTATTCACGCAGAAAGTCAGTCCTCGGGCGATCAAGGTGTGAGGTGCACGCCGATGTACAACAAGACAATACCGTTGCGAGAACTTTCGTGAGTCTGTGTACAAATGCTGCAGCTTAGTGGCTCTTGCAATACAGCAGCATCTTCCCACCTTCAAGTAACGCGATCGCGCTTTAAAGGACTAGTGAGGTGTAAAATGTTTTGATAATGATTTAGTAGAGTTAATTGCAAGATACTATTTCACGAACTCTGGGTGAATACCAACTTGACTTATTATTATGTTCATGGTCATGTTTGCAGATGTATATTTTGAAACAGGAAGAAGGGTATTCACCAAGACTTGAGAAAATAGTTTCGTTTTTCCCAATCATTAAAAATAAATGCAACACGCTAGTCCTTTAAGCAATTGTAAAACGCCTACATGTGTTTTATCTACTCAGAGTTCAGAGAGCTCATCCAGTAGGCGTCACCTTTTTGAATATTCAGTTAACTGTAAAGAGTTAAAAAAAAAACCTGTTCCTGAGCCGAGAACGTGCAATTAGCTGCGCAGAATGGTGACCATAATACTCACCTGTCCACCAGTCTTCAAGCCCCGTTGCCTCTCGCTCGCACTTTTGGAGGCACTGGTTGTTCTGGTGGAGGATGGATCGCCAACACGACAGCTAATTCATTAATTTGTGCGAGGACAAGCACGCGCGCCTGACATCCCGCTTGCTTCGCTCATTCATTTACAAACTTTGGCCTTTATTGGGCGCAGACATGATCTATTTATCAATCACGATCCAGTCGTCTGTAAAACCTCGATGATGGCGCGGCCTTCCCTCGTTTTCCAAGAATGCGCTGCCCTCGTCATCACGAGACTACCCACCCACGCAGCCTCACCCATCCACCGCTCGTCCTTTGTACACGCGGGCTAAGATAATCGACTGTAATAAGCCGTCAGTAATGCCGGCCATCTTTGTCCCGCTAAGTCCCTAGCGGCAATCTTTTCTCTTTTTTTTAAATTTATTTATTCATGTCAGGTGAACGGACAAAAATTTCGTTATGGACGAGTGACTTCTAAAGGGAGATGAAGGTAGCAATTTAACGTGACAGTTTGCATGTTCAGAAGGAAACACAGGTCGCCGTGGGGTGTTGGAAGGTCTCTTCCTTCCCCCCTTCCCCCCGACTGTCCCCCCCCCTCGAGATCCCACCGGCCTGTTTGCTGTTGATAATAGCGACAAGCTTCGGTCGCTGACAGGCAAACAGCATGTCCTGCGGGGGAGAAAGCGGGGGGGGGGTCAGGTCTAGTGGGTCACAAGAGCCAGAGTAAGGGGTCACGGGTGACTCGTGAGTCGTGTGCGTCACCAGTGTTGATCGTTTAGAGACGCGTTGTAGCCTTGCAGCTGATGCTGCACAGGTCTGTGCGAGAAGGTTCTTTCGTGCTGTGACGTCTAGAACGAGCGGAAATGGAAATCTACTTCAGCCTACAGCTCGCTTCTAGGTGATCTCACCCTCTGTCTGTGAGGTAACCGTCACCAAATAGTTTAGTCTTGATACTGTCTGTGAGGTAACCGTCACCATATAGTTTACTCTTGATACTGTCTGTGAGGTAGCCATCACCAAATAGTTTTGATACTGTCTGTGAGGTAACCATCACCGTATAGTTTAGTCTTGATACTGTCTGTGAGGTAGCCGTCACCCTATAGTTTAGTCTTGATACTGTCTGTGAGGTAGCCGTCACCAAATAGTTTAATCTTGATACTGTCTGTGAGGTAGCCATCACCAGATAGTTTAGTCTTGATACTGTCTGTGAGGTAGCCATCACCAAATAGTTTAGTCTTGATACTGTCTGTGAGGTAGCCATCACCATATAGTTTAGTGTTGATACTGTCTGTGAGGTAGCCGTCACCAAATAGTTTAATCTTGATACTGTATGTGAGGTAGCCGTCACCAAATAGTTTAATTTTGGTACTCTCTGTGAGGTAGCCGTCACCAGATAGTTTAATCTTGATTCTGTCTGTGAGGTAGCCGTCACCAGATAGTTTAGTCTCATTGTCTGTGAGGTAGCCGTCATCAAATAGTTTAGTCTTGATACTGTCTGTGAGGTAGCCATCACCAGATAGTTTAGTCTTGATACTGTCTGTGAGGTAGCCGCCACCAAATAGTTTAGTCTTGACACTGTGAGGTAGCCGTCACCATATAGTTTAGTCTTGACACTGTGAGGTAGCCGTCACCATATAGTTTAGTCTTGACACTGTCTGTGAGGTAGCCGTCACTAAATAGTTTAGTTTTGACACTGTGAGGTAGCATCCACCAAATAGTTATGTCATCATGATCTGTCTGTGCATCCGCTAAATATCTTGACGATCTTTGTGTGAGGTAGCCGTCCAGTAAATATTTAGCCCTGACAGTGTGAGGAAGCATTCACTAAGCAGACTTGACACTGTCTGTGGGGCTAGTAGCTGTCCATAATCCAGTTAGCCTTCACAGTTTGTGAGATAGCCCTTCATTATACAGTTAGCCTTCAAGACAAGTTGATTGTAAACAGCACGGCACGGGCGGATGCTATTTCTAGCTGTCAACTAAAATCATTATAAATAAGGATTATATATTATAAATGACTTGATTGCTGACCACTAGTAGCTTGTGAATCTGTGCATCCAGCCCTAGGTCACCGTCTTTGCTTCGTAAGCCCTCGAGCACGCTCGCACGCACGCACACACACACACTCACATGAATCGACACACGCAGACGCACGTGCACAGACCTGTTATTAATGGCGGTAGGAATGGAGGTTGTCGAGGGTGGAGTGGAGAGAGATTTTTGTTGCTTATTGCATTCGACTTTTTAACGGCTGCATAAAACCTTTCGTACGTTCACCTTTATCAGGGCTGCGCAAAACCTTTTCCACATCCAAGTGCGATCAGGATGGCTTATGCTACGTATCGACTGCAGTCCCGTGTCCCTGAGGCGGCATTGAAAACATGGAGGTGTTGTAACGTAGAAGGGAAAACGGACCTCACAGCGCACGCCCTGCACGTGCATCTCCAGTAAACATGGCGTCCTCACGCGCCGTCGGCGCCACGGCGCTGTCAGACACAGAGGTCAGTGATCGATGGAGGGCACGTAGATTACACGTGATATTACGTCATGAAGAAATGCGCGTTTAGAATTAAAGGACGGTTTTTTTTTCTTTCTCTCTCTCTCTCTCTTTTCCCCCTGTTGAGTGCGAAACCCTCACTTTGAACCCTGACTTTGCGTCAGAGCAAGATGATGAGGGGAGAAGACCAATGCTTTAAATTACTCTACTTTTCAGGGACGAGGCTTTGGGCGTGGGTTTGGAGCAAAGGTGAACAATTGCTTGGGGAGTTGTTGTGCCTCTAGTCCATCAAGCAATATCCCAGGAACCCCCCTCCTTCTCCTTTCCCCACTGAGTGTTTTTGGATGGATGTCAGACAAGGACCTCAGAGATCTGCACCTAGTTTCTTTTAGACACCCACTTCCGAGTCAGGTTTAGGTTTTGTCGACAGCTACCACCCCTTCCCTCTCAGCAGTGGCACATCTGCCTCCTCACATTAAGGTAAAAAAAGGTGTGTGTGTGTGAGACACACACACACACACACAGAATGATGGGCATGTGTTTACGTTAATTTGAGAAAAGATCATCGAACGCGCGCACACATTGACGCACAAACATACACAAACGTATACGTGCATACACATGAACCATTGCGCAATGATAATAAATACAACCTCCATGCACGTAAACAAAACGCGCGCACACACACACACACACACACACACACACACACACAAAAACAAACACAAGAAAATACGTGCATACATACAGACACATTTACAAATATTCTTTGAAAAACACACTACACTAACACACACACACACACACACACAGATTCAATTGTTTTGGTCTTTACCACATCACCGCCATTCAGTGGCGTTTTGTCTGTTGACATCAGGAATCTCTCATAGATGACATTGCTGACTCCAGGAAAGA
Source organism: Marisa cornuarietis (assembly GCA_004794655.1). Lineage (NCBI taxonomy): Eukaryota > Metazoa > Mollusca > Gastropoda > Architaenioglossa > Ampullariidae > Marisa > Marisa cornuarietis. Next base: position 11,440,888 of record SMMW01000003.1, on the reverse strand, counting down.
GAGTAGTGGTGTTACAAAAGAAATTCATGGAAAATAAATTTAATAGTCTTTCCTTACAAACAAACATGAACCTGCAAAATTTTTTTCTTTGCCCTTTACAGAAGACGCGTATATTCAATGCTTAGCTGTGTGGGAAGCAGGATGTTGTGAGTAGTGCTCAGTAGACTGTTTATCCCCTCACTCACACCATGCGCCTTGGTTACAGCATGCGCGTCGGCTTAACCACGTGAAATAAAATTGTTCTGATGCGAATGTTGACGCGTGAAAAGCATTTTTTGTCTCAACGGCCCAGTTATTTCTCCGGCTGTCAGATTTGCTCCGTGGACCGCCGCTGTTTCTGCTGGTGCTGTTGCTTCTGGTTGATCTCTGCTATGAATACTTGTCTTTTCTCTGATGGAAACGTCATGCATCGAAAGTCACCGCCGGCGCTGAGCTGTTGAGAAGCAGGGCACGGTCTGCTGTGAAATCAGTTTGCCGACATGCATTATAGATGGGCCGACGATCGACGAGCGGGGCGATAGCGGGGTTAATCCGATTTTCATTAGTGTATCAGCGCCTGGGAGGAAAACGATCCATAAGAGACTGATTTTATTCATGAGAGCCAACCCTGCTGAGTTCTCGCACAGCGGGAATCCGTCCAGCCAATCAGGAACGGCGTTACATTGAGGTTATTTGAAGACGGTCCAAAATGCTGCGCACCGGTCCTCCGCATGTGTGTGATTACTGAGGGCGTTGTTAGAATATTGCGCTCTGAGAATATTGCCATCATTAACGCCATGTAGAGAATGGAAAAAAATGCTAGGTCACCTTTAAATAGAAGTCATTGTCAGGTTTTCCGTGGTAGAGAAGAAGTCAAAATTTGCTTTGTTTTACTTCTTTGGGCACTTCATCATTCCAGCTCTTTCTCCATATGCTACCTGACGGGAAAAAAACTGAAGGGAACTAATACAGCGTGGTTGCAAAATAGTAATATTTTTAATCGACGTATTTCATTATTTAACCTGTAATGTGTGTGTATATATGTATGTATGGTGTGTGTATATGTATGAGTGTGGGGGAGAGGGCGGCGTGTGAGAGAGAGAGAGAGAGAGCGTATGGGACACAATCACGACTCATTATTTTTAAAGGGTTTTTACCGTCAATATGGAAGTGTGCACATATTTCTAATTATCAGCTACTTATTCCTTATTCTTCTGCTTATTCTTACAAAACTACCAACAGATTGTTCTTGAATAATTATAATAATAATATTTGATGGGGCGCGGGGGAGGAACTGGGAGGGTGGTTACTACAAAATAAAAGATGATTGTCCTTTTTAATTAGATTATAAACTGTTTGCTCCGCATTAAAGAATAGTTAATTATTTTTTGTTGATTTAAATCTACAAACTGCTTTCTCGTAAATCCACCCACACACTTACGCGCGTGCACATTCTCTCTCTCTCTCTTTTACGCTCAGTGTTCCCGTAATGAATCTTTAAACTGCCTGCTCCCGGTAATAACAGTTAGAAACTGTTTTAGCCCTGGATTTCAGAGCCTTAAACGTTTTTCTATTTGATGTCAAAAAAGTTTAAACTATTTTCTTCAATTATTAAACGACGAATTTATTCATCTTATATTTTAAGGATCGCCATTTCAGAACATGCGCACATGCAGGCATCAGACCTCTGTGTCTAACGATGGCGCGTTCTGAACTCACTCCCCCATCGCCGGTGGAAATGCTTTAATAACCACTGATTGTGCCTCTTCCTCTCAGGCAAGGGGGAGATAATCAGACGCCTTAAAGTCGCCGGAGTTTTGGGAAGGAAAACGGAAGCTGGAGAAGACACAGCTAAGAGAGGCGACTGCAGTCTTTGCACCAAGACCGGTGTCCGTTGGCGGCAGACTATTTTTATTTGTGAAAATAGCTTATTTTCCTCTAATAGTAACCTCCTTTCCACCCCCACCCCCTCCACCCATCCCAACCTTACCCTTCTTACCACTCTTCTGGTATTAAATTTGTTCCGTTCACGGATTGGTTGCCAAGGGAACTGAGACCGTTTCTTCAAGAGCGATAGAGAGACGGAGGAGCGAGATGGGGGGGGGGATGACAGGGGTGTAGGAGCGAAAAAGGAGGTGGGGGAGAGAGGAGGGGACTGGGACAAAAAGTGGTAATGACATGTATCAGATCTTTTACTGGCAGTGCTCCCCTTTCATTTCCCTTGCTACTTAGTCGGCCGCCGCACGGCCTCTGCAGACCTATTGTTTGCGTTTCCTGGAGGGAGAGAGCGGTCCAAGAGAGGGTTCCGGCGGCCGGAGAGTCAAAGGATATTATTGTTCACAATATATGACACTTTCCATGTCTCTCGCCGTGTTCCCGGCTAAGTGGGGCTCCCTTCAGAAATTACTTCACTTTTATTCCTTCCCTGCGCAGTCGGTAATGGAAACGCCAAGAAATTATGGGTGATCAGAAATGAGAATTCAATGAGCGGGAAGAATCTCGGCCCAAAATCCTACGCGCGAGGGACAGGAAGAATAATTAATAGCTTTACAAAAGTGCGGGGCCGCGGCGTATGGGACATACACACTTCAGAGGTAATCAAGTCGGAAGCTGTTTTTAATTCGGTAGGCCTCACTTCTCGCGCGAAAGGGAGTTAATTATCCACGATAGATGCAATCTTGCCGTGTTTTGCTTTTCTGTTGTTCTGGCGCTTCGGTTAAATATCGTCGCTTCGAAGCAAATTTTATGACCGTCGTGTGAAGGGTTTTATTACCCGAAAAAAGTGCGCGAACGCGCGCACGCACACACACACACACACACACACACACACACACACACGCTCCCCCTCTCTCTCTCTCTCTTCCTCGCAAAAATCTAGGTGCCAAAAGAGACTAGCTCTCTTCAGGTTATGGCGGTCTGATTTCCAAGATGTGACCGAAAAAAATCTGTAATTTTACACACTACTTTATATAAAATGCATTTGTAAAAGTTACCTACTTACCCGTTTGGATTAATGGGTTTTTTTCACTCGAATACAGAAGCTGCAGGCTTGTCGAGTGTCTTAAGAAACCAGAGATCACAGTAGGCAGTGTAACGTCACAGCTATTATTACCAATCAACCCTACATTGTCGTGAACCAGGAAATCAGCTTCTAGTCATTCACCAACAGTAGACTTTGCTGTTAATGGACGTAGGAATGACTTGCGTCACTAAATTCTGATCAGCAGCTGCAAAGGTGTATAGTTTCTTCTTAACTCAATTATGTTGTTAGAACTTGTCTCCTTCCCTCTCCCTCCAATATTAATAATATTATTCAAGGCTTTATTCCTCGTCCTGACCAACTCGTTTCGCTGTCATGACATCAAAGGAGCGAAGTCCTGCCGTTAAAGGTTCTGAGACTGACGTCAGACCACTTACTGACTAGTCGTAAAGGTGGCAGGATGTCGGTTACCTGAGTGTGCACTGCGTTCTGAAGGTGGATGATGGAGCCAGTTACAATGTACAGCCTCGACTGACCGAGTGTCTTCATAAGAGTCGGTCTGGGCGGTGCTTGAATCGCAGTGCTGTCTCGATTTATCGCGATGATATTTACAGAAAATCTCTCATTTACAGCACCTTCTGATAGTCAGCATTCTCTTGCATGTTTTTTTGTTTTTCAAATAAAACAAATTGTGCTTTAAAATGTTTTTTTTTATTTCTCCTTTAAAATCAAGTCACTTATTTAGAACACACACACACACACACACACACACACACAAACACACACAAGAAAGAGAGACAGACAGGAACAAAGAAAGAAACAAAGAAAAAAAAGCGGATGTAAATGACACTAGGAAAGAGAAGATACAGAAGGAGACACAGATGGCCTTCGCTGATATGTCTTGTTTGTGTTGTCTTTCACTCGCTTTTGAGAAAGGAAGGAAGGAAGGAAAAAGAGTTATTTTTTGGTACCCTTCAGGCAAAGAAGTTAATAAATTATCCTTGTCAATATTACTGATAATGTGCTACAACTCAAGGATAAAGAGTTCACATGCAAGCTTTAACACTGAACAACCGTGTGTAAAACCTCGATATACCGTAGTCTTGGTCTCAAACAGCTCGCAGCTGTAAAGGCTAATGTCTGCTTGTTTCTTGACTTGTTAAGTGAATTTTGTTAGGGAATTTTTCAGCAGCACAGGTACGATGGCGGGTGTCTTCATTCTGCATATGGTCCGACCGCACGTGTGGTATTAATCTTTCGCGCTTGTTATTGAATCTTGCATCTATCTATCTATCTATCTATCTATCTATCTATCTATCTATCTATCTATCTATCTATCTATCTATCTATCTTGCACTGTCGGTCTTTCTTCTGAGTCCATTCACCGCCAGATCTTCTCACGAACCTGACAGAGCACCATTACCGCCGCGTGCAGCTCTGGGAGAGAACCTTGCCTCCAGGCGAGAGAGTGGCCGGCAAAAAACGCCCACGGAGACGAGGACTGCAACTTGAAGACTGCAATGAGAAAATATTGACGTTCACGCGTGAAGTATTTGCATAGCAAGCCCCGCCCTCCAGCGTGCCGTTTATGAACGGGCATGGCGGCCGAGTGGGGGAGCGGGTAAAGAAGGGGTGGATGAAGACAATGGACTGAAGTGACCATGGTTAATAAAGTTTCGTATTGTCTCGTCAGATCTCGAGACAACAGTTCTTGGTCAGTGTTTGTTTAATTATTATTATTATTGAGTCCGATGTGAATTTTACAGTCTTTGTGTAAAACGGGGTGATGTCAGAGATTTTTTTTCTCTCGTTAATTTTTTACGGGAGATTTTCAAATTCATCAAACATTGTATGCAAAAGGGAGACACGGTTGGCATGTTTTGTGCATTGTAATACGACACACAGGTTCTCTCCCTTGACTGAAACACGTGACACGAGCTTCGCTGGACTGAAACAATGGCACAAGTAGTGACCTCCCCTGCAGTGACAGTGTCAGCGCTGTGCTTTGGTGTTTGCATTGCAGTTTGCATTGCTTGTGATTTCTTATCTTTGAACAAGCAAAGCGGGAGATCTTTAACACCCACCGAGCTAACTTATTTATATTAAAACTTTACCAAAAAATTTTTTTGTTTCGTCATTTCCGCTTTCTTGGGATCCGAACCCAACTCTTTGGAACACCACAGTGAAGTGGGGATTTTTTTTTCTTTTTTGCCCTTTCTTATTTAGAGGTCGCTGAAAAGCGTTTTATTTTTCTGAGCATTCTTCCTTGAGGTAAGTTAGGCTCCCCTTTATCACTTTTACACTTTTGTGTCAGCGACAGAAGTTTTGCGATTTTCTTCCACTGGCACTACCTTTTGACGTCTTCTTTTGTACTTCGAAACATTCCATAATTTTATTTTCCAGTTATAGTTGTAGCAGCTCTTGGTGTAGTATTGAACAGTTGTTGTTATTCGTGGTGGTGGTGGTGGTGGTTGTCACATTCACTTTATAGTCATGGAATGCAGCAATCTTATTCCAGTGATATGGTCATTGAATTTCATTAGTCTTCGTCCAGTTATATAGTTGTGGAAAGCGGCAAGCTTGATCCCGTCGTACAGTTACAAAGTTAACAGCTTATTGCTGTTGCGTGGTCACGTAAGGCAGCAAGAATATTGCTGTTACATTTTCATCGAAATCATCAAGCTTCTCTACATTTCATACGTAGCGACATGGCGGTCAGAACCTGACAAAGACGTTTAGTAACTGCTTAGTGTCAATGTTTGCTTACGGCGAGTTGACCTATACAAGTGTACTTCTAATAAATATTGTAGTTCCTAAATGGACTTGTAAGGGTTTAGGATAAATCTTTTCTTACAGTTGACCTATAGAACTGTGCTTTTCATAAGTATGTTATGTCCAAAGGGAGTTTGTGCTATTTTATTAGTCATAAGTGTATTTCCTTTTCCAGGTCGTGTGTTTTTCATAAGAACGTTTAGTCAAAAGTAATACATTAGAGCATATCGGTCAGTTAATACAAACGTATGTCGGTCAAAACGTCACGTGATCTGAGAAGGTCATAACTGTCTCCTTTCTTTTGTATGCGGTCCGGTGGCGCAACTGTTGGCGCCTGTCACCAACACAGTGAGGACTGGCTGCCCTGGATTCAGAACTCGTCTCGGGCACGCTGTTCTTTCTGTGCATGGGCTGGCTGGTTTGCCGTTATATAGCTTTAGCTGCTGGCACGGCGTAAAATACACCCCCCCCACACACACACACACACTTTTGCTCTCTGTGCCTTCAGTGTTTGCAGTAGTTCGTTAACAAAATGACGTTCTGACCGTTTGGGAATTTTGTGAATGAGTGTTCTGCAGTTATTACAATCATTCACTGAATGTTCTTAAACCTTTTGCATAGCTGGCAGACTTTCGCAGTAAGCTCCGCAGCACGCTCTGTGACCTTCACCACAGTCTGCAAGTCTTCACTCCATGCACAACAGGCCGGATCTGTGGCCTTTACCACATTCTGCAATATTTCCTGCCATGCTCGCCAAGTTTTTAGCTTCTTTTTTTTCTTTCTTCGATTAGCATTTTTAAAACGTTTACACCTCCCGAAAGAGTAAAGAAGAGAATAGTTTTTAAACGTGTATGTGATGTTGTGGTTTTTTGTTGTTTTTTTTTTTTTGTTTTTTTTTTAGGGGATGGGTTCCTTTCTTTTTCTTTCGTGGGTCGGGGGAGGGGATTGAATTCAATTGCTTTCCTGTCAGAGATATGACACAGATAAATAGGACCTCACAGACTTAATATGTCACGGCACTCTACAGATGGACTGCCTCACCCACGGTTCTCTACAGATGTAACAAATCTCATTTCTCTACAGATGTAATATATCACGGTACTTTACAGATGTAATATGGCACTTTAGTCAGGCGTCCTAATCGCCTTGTTCTAAACCATAGTAAGGGTTTAAAATAAGGGCTTCGTCACTTTCTACACACACACACACACACACACACACACACATTCACGCAGTCAAGTTAGGAAACGGTAATGGAAGCATAATGAAAAGAGTGAGACAACGGGACTGAATGAAATCAAGACCCAGATCATGTGACAGGAAATCAGCGATGACAGACAAGCTGCAAGACAGGATTGGCTATGGCCAGGACTAGCTATGCCCAGAAGACAGGGCTGGCTATGCCCTGCACTTCGGCGAGAGTCGCTACTCTCCGCTTCGTGATAATCGGAGGAGGAAGGGGACCATCTTCTGCGGTCGGTCAGCCGGTCATCTCGCATCGCTGGCCACGTCAGCAAACAGCACTGTCGACGTCACGTGACACCGCGTGCTAATATCGCGTCATCGCCTTAAACCTCTGATGCGACGAGCACTTGACGAGCACGTTGGAAGAGAGCAGCGGGTGAGTTATTGCCATCATACAGCCTGTGACCACCCGCGGTAAAGCAACACCAGGCAGAATTACGCAGGAGATCGCTTTAGGTTCAGTGAGTCAAACCTTGAAAATGTAAACTTCTCCGCTAGGCCACGTGTTGGCTCGTTTCGTACTAAAAAGTGAGAGAGGATCTCGGTGACGGCCCCCAAGGGCACAAACAGCAGTAGATCGCCACAAATACACGAGTCGTCAAGAGTCGAAATTTCATGAGATAATTGAATTCGAGATGCAAGAGGGTCGAGATTTCATGAAAAAGTTGGATCGCAGAATCAGGATAAAACGAGCGAACGAAACCGAAAAAAAAAACCAAAAGAAAGAAAAAGAAGTAAGAATTTTTTTTTAAGAGGTGAGAACGTAGAATCTATAGAGTGAGAGCAAATTTTTACGAAAAAAAAGGCCGAGGGTCGAAAGTGCACGAAAAATGTGGATCCTAGAAGAGATTTCAGGAAAGAGTTCAATGAAACAAACAGAAGTGTCCGAGCGTGTACAGAAAAGTAGGACCGGATGGTAGGGCAGACGAACGACGTTTTTGTTTTTTGTTTTTCTGAGGGACAAGAGTTCCGAGAGCTGGGCAGGGATGACAACCGTGGAAATTGGACACCACCACCCCGTCTCCCGCCTCTCTGAATCTCGGGCTCTTCGCTTTCTTGAGAGGCACGCGGTGTGCGTGTCGGGACACCTGCACGTGCAATGTGCGCTGAAAGCGCGCGCATGGTGATTGATGAACGAGCGTGCACGCGCGTGCGCGTACGTGTGCCTACGACTAGCAGTGGTGTGCAACTGACGTCAACCAGAGAGGATCAGACCAGGGGTCGGGGAAGGGGAGACTAGTGCACGTGGGGAGACTACCAGGACTGGCAGAGATGTAAAGAAAGGGGACAGTGTAGGTGTAAATGTGTGTGTGAGTGTGTCAGAGGAGAAGGAGTGTGTGTGTGTGTGTGCCTGCGCACGCTTGTGTGCGTGTGAGTTTCTCTCTCTGCCTATGTAAGTTGTTTTGTGTTTGTGGTGAGCGCGCGTGTGGCGAGTGCGTGTGTGCCCGCGTTCTGCAGATTTCAATAGTAATAAAGAAGAGACTAAACGGTACGTGTATTGCACATAATACATGATACCTACATGGCACATTTGTTGCATTTTGTAACTGCTAGATTTTCTGTTCAATTTGGGCGATTTCTTTTTTTCTCTCTCTCTCTCTCTCTCTTTTAGCTGAAATTCACTGAATTTACGAAGTAACGTTGAAAATGTGAACTCCTCCGCTCGGCGCTGCATTCATTGTTCCAAATGTTCTTTTTACTTTGAGAGAGTTGAAGTTATTGGGGGGGGGAAGGGGTGGTAAGAGATGCAGAGAGAAGAATATGGGTGGAAAAGAGGTGTGAGAACACCGCATACTAACCCTCTTATTACGAATAATTATTGCAGAGAGCGCACCACGTTTCTTTCCCCAGCTCCGAACACGGTATGCTTTTTTCTCAGCCCGCCCTTTTCCCCAGCAGCCCTCGCCTTTCGATTGAGCATTACAGATCTCACTGCTGGGGGTGAAAGGTCTAACTCTGCCTGTGTGCCGCAAAAGCCAGCGCACGAAAAAGACAGCGACGTGCATCAAAAACCGATTCACGTCACTGATTACAAATTCATTACCCGTGGAAAGACTGCAACGATAAAACGTTCTTATTATCGTTACCATTATTCATTTCACAGATGCTGTCTCTAACATGCACCCGTGCAATAAAAACACTTTCTCGCTTGCAAATTTCTTGGAGTTTCCGCCCAAGTTTAGGGCTTCCATTGTGTACATCAATAAACGGTATTAAAAAAACAGGAAAAAAAAAACTTTGAGGGACGAATGGCGGAAAAGGGAGGGAGGAAAGCTTTTCGACACAAACGATAGTCATTTCCGGGTCTGGGATTCGCTGTGTTGATGTTGCTTCATTGCTTTCTTTCCAGTCCTCATCGCTCTGTGAAGTGATGCATGTGCCAGGGCTACATCATCATCATCATCATCATCATCATCATCATCATCATCATCATCATCATCATCATCATCATAAGAATTCATCCACCCATTGAACAAGAACTATAATATAAATCCAGTTTTTGTAGGACAGATCAGACCCGCATTTATCGCTTTGATAAGCGTGGCAAAAATGAGAAAAGATGCGTCTTTAATGTGCGGATGTGTGGTCCAGAAACAAAAATACAAATAAATCTGTTTCGAGGAGAAAACAAACTGAAGATTACATGACATGAACAAGAAATGGACGTGTGTTTTTCTTCTCTCAGATGTGAGCAGGTGTATGTTGCTGTATGTTTTCCCCCGCAGGAAATCTTTGCTTGTTGAATATTACATAATTTTGATTCCTTTTTTTAATCTCAGATATATTCAATAATTATTACGAGTTTTGGTGGCGATAGCAAGGCAGTGATTTCTTAAAGCGGTATTTTCTTTATTTTTATCCTTATTTCTTACAGACTTACTTTTATCTTCTGTTCTTACAGATCTTTATCTATCTATCAGTCTATTTATCCATCTGCATTTCATTCCGTTAACCTTTCTGTCTGTTACCTACGTATATCGATATTCTGCAATTATCTGATTGCATGATGATGATATGTATGATGATGAGGATGATGAAATACCTGACCAGAAAAATGAGAAGAAATCGAAGGATGTATAATAGATGTTAGCAAAGGAAACCATTATCAAACAACGTAAGTAAAGAGAGTCAGGGCAAGGCAACAATGTATTATAATGAATAAATAATAATCTTAGTCCAGCCAGGAGGAAATATCGCTGTATGCGGTTCTGGCGGCTGCTTTAAGCCTGACCTGATTGATTGATTGATTGATTGATTGATTGTCGCACGGTGTGACGCTAGCTGAAAGCTCCAGTGTCTTGGTCTACCCAGCTTCACTCCTGAAAGTGCCGTTCGCGTCTGATGGCTTCAGAGACGACAGGGTGAAACCACCAAGGAAGTGAAGAAGATGAATGGCAAAAACAATTTATCAGGAAAGGAAATAGCAACAATTACAAAACCCTAGCTTGTCGATGACTGTCTCGCATGACCTATGCAAGCGGTTCTGCGGTTGCATGGTTCTGTTGCCATGCAACCGTGCATTGAAAAACAAAATAGAGGGGAAAAAACAAAGAAGGAAAAGATAAAAGGAAGATTTTGTATCTCCAATAGAAAAAAATACCGCTGACAAAATGCAAGACCAAAGAGGAGGAGAGGGGGGAAACCCTATTGCCCCCCGCTCCTCTAACGTAGATGCCAATCAGCAGGCTCGGCCGAATGATCAAGGCCAGATAATCAGAAGGGTGATTAAAACATGTCTCTCTTTCTGACGGCCGCCCCGGCTCCCTGGGTGCAGAGTGACGGCGCTTGTTTTTATTTCACCATTTGATCTTGCGGCCCGCCTTTGTTCCCAGTGGGCCACTTAACTAGCATCATCGCTGTCGCGCTGGCTGTTTGAATTGCATTGTCCCCTCGTCTCGCTCCTTGGGCCTCTCAATATGTTAAACCCGCCACACAATCCAGAAATCCATATTTTATGAAATGAGCATATTAGGACGTTGGATTGAAAGGGTTGGGCGGTCTTAAAATGCGACGGACCCTGGGGAGGCTGGCGAGGGGTGGAGGGGGTTCCTGGCGCTGGAAGGGAGGGGGACTGGAATGGGACGGTGGACGGCAAACATTGCGACAGCGGACTCCGGTGCCTGTCTCGCTGACTGGCTTCTTAGTCCCTCTGCGCGCCCTGCTTGGTGATTACCAAGGTTCTTTTTGTTGGGTGGGCAGGTCGCATGGTTCTCGTTTATATACATATGTTCCTAGTTGTACTAATTGGTGTTCCGTTTGTAAGTTTTTTGGGGTTTTTTTGTGTGTGTGTTTTGTTTTTTTGTTTTGTTAGGGCTGAGAGCTGCTATCGCTATCCTCTTTGCTGAACTTTGACCTCTCTGCATGTACCACCATACTGCTGTTTGTGTATTTATGCGATTTAGTCGTTGTTGTTGGCTAACCCTCTGCAAAGGATAATATTGAAATCGCCTCTTTCTTCGCCATCGTGACTAGTAAGATAATTTAAAATAATCGCCCTACATAACTTGAAGTGTTAGTAAATTACGGCTGTAATTTGCCTTATCAAGCAACTCCATTATGACTGTTATAGTATGTTGCCATATCTGCCAGACCCATGCACGCAGTGTTGGTTTCAGTCTGTTGGCTGGTTGTCCACTTTCTTGTTTTAATGTTTTTCTGTTTACCTCTCCTTCTTGATGTCACCCTTGGACGTTTATTACAACTATACTTTATGAGCAGTGAGGGACCTCTGCTATAAACGAATTTTTGTGACAGTTGGGGAGGAGTGGGATTTTACAATAACAACAAAAATATTTACAAATGAGGGGAGGGTGGTTTCTTAACCAGTCATGAGTAGTAACGAGGTGCTTAAGATCGAACGTTGATAACATTTTCTCTCACCCCCCCCCGACCACCCCACCAGCTGAATCACTTCCTATTTAGAGGAGGGAGAGAGAAAGTCATGTGTCACCTTTAAAATGCAGTCTTTACATGGTGAACATGATGTATGCAATCACTTGGCTGCTTTAACAATACTGAGTGACAAACGAGAGAAAGACTCATTGCTGAATGATATAACGTAAACAATGGCATTTTAAACCACGACTCACCGTTATAACAACGATCTTTGTTCACTAGCAGTTCGGATGAAAGCTTGTCATCGATTCTCACACCTGCTGTACTGTGGTTGGTGAAATAAGTAGTGAGTTTGCTGACTAAACAGAAAAGAAAACTCATTTAGAGCTCATTTGCCATCGTATGCTCGTATAGGCGAGGTGATTATGGGGCTATAAGACTCTAAGTAGGGTCTTGACTTGGCTATCGTTCCAACGGTCGGTTTGTAATCAAAAGTCGATCAGTACGAACTACTGTTGCCTGATGTGTTATGTCCAACAGCATGCGCCAGTAATAACAGACCTTCTTCATGTCTTTCGGCACGAGAGCTCGACCAGTCAGCAGCAAGGATCGACTAACAGACGAAAGGTTTCCATAGCACGTTGTAGGAGCCTTATTCCGCTCTTTGCAACCTTAGTTTGAATAACTACATCTTCCCATCCCATATTCGGGACGGGGTTCTTCCTAGATAAAAACAAACATGAGGTTGACGATGATCGCTGATTGTCCCAACCCAACCCAACGACAAAAACCACGGGCGTTCATGGGAAGATCGCTGTCAGCCCCTTTCGTTTTCCTTCTTTCGAAGTTCATAGAAGGTCATTTGCTGGACCCGATCCTATAGTTCTGTTCGTTTGTGAACATCCGCATCAACTTTAGACGCGTATGCGCATTTTGTTTTCAATAGATGGAAGTTTATAGTTAAAAAAAATATGTTGAACGTTTAACAAAAATTTGTTTTTATAATCAGAATTCGATCGACATTTGGGTGAGCAGATCAGCCTGTGCTCTTTCGCTAAAAAATGGACCTTTTCCTGCTTGATTGTTTGCTGGGATTGGCTGCATCACGTGACTCAAGTCAGCAATTAATAAGTGATGTATAAAATAAGTGGACAAATCCGAACGCGCCCTGCACGCCGCTCGCCGTTAGAAACTGCCTGTCCTGCAGCTGAACTCACAACCCCCTCCCAAGATGCGCCAGAGGAAAAGGACCACGGTTCGCTGTCCTAGCCGGCGTATAATTACGTTCGTGTTCTCTCCCCTTTTCCTCGCCACCGTTGCCTCCCTTTAGTGCTAATCTTTGATTAAGAACCTCGTCATCGCCTCTCGCCACCTCCCCACCCACCCCACCCCACACCCGTCCCCTTACACCCCGCCCCAGCAGTCTTCCTTCTGCCAGCCCCTACGGGCAAGTAGCGGAGCGTAGGGTGCAAGGTTGAGACATCATCCAGTTACTGGCCAATTATCGAATTGGCAGCTTTGCCCAACAGTGGTAAGACTTGATATTAATAGCCGTAATGCCTGTCCTTTCGGCGAGGGCCTGATGATGGGTTGGTAGCGCGGTGCAGCCAAGTGTCTTTTGATGTGAGGACCGAGAGCGTGCATTAAGGTGGCCACAACGGAGGGTTCATTTGCTGACAGCTCCTTTCCCTCTTCTGCGTAATTGTGCAGCTGTCCGTAAGTGTACTATTGCAGCTGTCTATACATGCATTTATGCAGCTGTCAGTGAGTGATTTGATCGTTAAGTAAGCTGATGAAACTGTCTTAACAATAATAATAATAATTATTATTATTATTCTTTTAAAAGTGCACGTTTTAAGTAAAATGGTTGCTCTCAGTGCTAAGCTTCAGAATTCCCTAATACAGAATAGTAATAGTAAAAATCGCCACAGGAGCTTTAAAAAAAGACCAGACTCAAGAGTAAAGTAATAAGGATTAGCAGACAGAATAACTATTGATAAGACACCATAGAACAGACCAGACAGTTCAAGAATGACTGTTAGATACGGAGGAGGACAGGACTGAATAAACGGAAAATAGTTCAGCCTGGAAATTAGGTTTGCTTTCTTTTCCCTTTAGGAAGATGAGCCTTCAGTTGAGCTTTGAAAATAATAAATGACTAAGCATGTTGAATGTGCATCGGAAAGGAATGGATATAGATACTGTTGGCCCCAAAGACTGCAGTGTGGGCATCGCAAGCATATGGAAGCCACTTTGTAATGAATGCTTGCCTCTAACCGGAAGTTAGTAAATGTTTTAAGCAGCTCAGTGGAAGTAGCATGCATGGCGAAGTTGTCACAAAACACTGCAAGTTTCTTGGCCGTATTTTAGCGACGAATATTTGCGAAACTATCCGAGATGACGAAGATTTTTTAAAAATCAGTATTTCACAAAGATTACTAAAAATTATATGCAAATTGTGGGTCATATTGAAAATTAGGATTGCGAACTGAGAAAAAAATACCAATGTCACAGTTCAGAAATATGAGGGAAGATGTAATGACTTCTGCAGGCTGTGTAATGATGCATCTACCTGTAAATACACTAATGCACCTGCTCACGTGTATGCTCACTTACTGAATAAGCTGAACATAAATGTACGATGTAAATATATATACAATGATGAGTGTTTTGGTAATGATACTTAGTACTGAATTGAACAGCTGTGTATAATCACGTAGAGAAATGAAGCAGTGAACGTAGTTGTGTACAAGAAGTGAAGTAGCGGAATGCCCTACTCGGGTAGCCGAGTGGTAAGAGCGCTGGCGTCCGAACTGAAATGCGCGCCAGTTCGATACCCGTGTAGGGCAGCCGACCTAGCTGGCGAGAATGGGTACTTGACTCCAAAGAGGGTTTTGGAGGCTTAAATTTACAGGTTATGTTATGATAGCCAGTTGTATTAAAATACAGCTATCCTGAAATGAAAGATTGTAATATCATTGGTAGTACAACACACACACACACACACACACACACACACACACTTTGGAAATGAATTAGAATAACAAATAGTGATGTACTGGGTAGGATGGAGCGAAGGGGCGTATCGGCGTATATATGCGTACATGTGTATATGCTGTGTGTGTTCACCGTGTGTTTGCTGTATGTGTTCGCTGTGTGTATTTACTCACTTTTTTTATATTTTCCTATCTCTGTGTCTGCGTGCGTATGTGTGTATCACTGGCAAGCACCCACGCAAAAGCTACTAACCTGTGCAACAGCTGACTTCTTATTAGTCGGGACCCCCTGTACTCTTCTACTGCATCTAGAATCTCTTCTTTTCGATGAAAGTTAGCCGAAACGAGGCTCAACTAGCGACATGCTTCCCCACCTCACCCCTGACCATCCCTTTTCCTGCCCTACCCGCGGGGTCCCCTTGTTCGCTTACGCGCGTCGGGCAGTGGAGCCAGCACCAAATCCTGGGCAGTTCCTGTCGGCGGCGCCTGATTGGACTGGAGGCGCACAAGCAGACTTCCTGGTTCCACTTTTCTCGAATCTTCTATGATCATTGGCATGACTGGTGCTGTCTGCTGGACAGACTCGCAGATTTAATGTCCAAAGGCGTTAGGGAGTGAAGCAGAACTAAGGGGAGAGATAATTTGTTAAGGGAGGCTAGAGGAAGGTAAAAGTGTGGTAATGTCTTTCATTGAGACAAAGTAAAATATAATACCTTATTTAACAAAACTCCTTTTATAAACAAAAGATGATAGAGACATGTTCCATCGCCGCCTTATCGTAGAGGCGGGGAAATGTAAGTGGTTTACTAGCGGGGGAAACCCTTTGCTTCCTTTGCCTCTTGTTTTTCTTTAAAGACGAACCTGAATGGTTTGGGTTTTTTTGCAGATATCGGTAGATACAGGCGATATATACATAACCTGTAAATTTCAGCCTCGAAAACCCATCCGTTAATTAGTTATCCGCTAGCAAAGTACGCGATTCCCACCTGCGATTAACGAGCGCTGCTAACTGTACTACGTCACAGTAGTGCACCATTCACAACATTGGCAGCCGTCAACACCAAACACACACACACAGAGAATGAGCGACAGTTCGAATTATTCGGACGTTGAAAGTCTGCATTTCTTGTGCTAAAGTACCAGTTTTTGAGAACCACAATGCTAGTCCTTTTTACCCTCCCCCCTTCCGCTCTTGCTACTTTTCTCCACATCTTTCTCTGCAGAATCCCTATTAATTTTCTCTGTTCCTGTTACTTGGTGCCTTTTTGTGTTTTCTATCTTTGTTTTCTGTTTGTCGTCAGTATTGTCGTTTATTCTTCCGTCACTCGTGCTCTATCCATTTAGTCCATGTCTCTTTCCCGTTTTAAGCGCTAAGAGCATGCTCTCTATGAGTGAGAATATGCGCTAGAACAATCTTCATTTATTATTATTATGATTATGATTATTATTATTAAATGCAGACTTTCAGCTCCGAATAACCCAAAATGTCGCTCATTCTCTCTCTCTGTTTGGTGTTGGCTGCCACTGTTGTGTCTGATGTACTAGCAAGTAGCATCACGTAGTACACTGTCAGCGTCGCTTGCTGATCGCAGGTCCGAATCGTAGCAGACAATTAGTTAACGGATGGGTTTGGGAGGCTAAATTTTACAGGTTAGTTTAATATCGCCTTTATCTAGCGATATCTGCAAAAAAAAGCCGCAAACCATTCAAGTTGGTCTTTAATAAATCTCGTGTTTGGTTCGAACCAAGAGCCTTCTGCTTAGAAGTACGCTACTTCTTCTCACCCCTTAACTGGTACCGGAAGTGCCAGTCGTAGGGGAGATACGATGGGAGGTCGCAGAGGTGAACACACCAGCGGGACCAGTCGCGCCAGCGTGAGAAGAAGGTCTGCCAGTGGACAGCCGGTCCACTCCATGTTATTCACGTGCTTGTCACGGCCTTCAGCTTTCCTTTGAGAAAACCGTCTTCAACAAGGTGTCACGTCGGACGACATGACCAAAACACCAAGCCACACCAGCTTCTTGTTGACACTGGTGAGCAGAAACTCCTGGGGACCCACTGAGCAGGTAAGGAGACTGCGGACGAAGTCGTTCGTCTTCTGTTCCAGCAGGTTCTCCTGGAGCACTTCATTTCCAACGCTTGGATTCGTCGCTCCGATTCCGTGAGCAGGATCCTCAGCATGACTGGCACAACGAGACTTGCAAAGCATGAGTCTGGTGCGGAAGCTGACGCGTCTGCTGTCCCGAATTTTGCTGAGCTTGGCCATCGCCGCTGTTGCTGCTGTGATCCTGATACGTACGTCCACCGCACAGCTACCGTCCTTGGAAATGATGGCACCCAGGTACTTAAAGGACCGCACTTCCTCCAGCTCTGCTCCGTTTGACCAAATCTCCGCCTTGCTAGATCCGGTAGTAATCCATGACCTTGCTCTTGTCCGTGCTGATCTCTATCCTGTACGCGCAACAAGCTTGTCCGTGGGGGTCTGTAACCGCTAGTAACCGCCCGCCATCAGATCGTTGTCGTCGGCCAATGAGGTTAATGAGCAGCCTCTCGCTGATGGACACGGAGGTGTGATGATCCTGCAGTGCATCACGCGTCATTTTCTTCAGGTAGATGTTAAACTGGGGACAGAGAGCATCCCTGGCGCACACCCACCGTCGTGGGAAAAAGGTTACCCACTTGGGAACTGAAGAGTACTGAGCTCCACTACGTGCTCACGAAATCCGTAAAACGACGTATAAGATACCCGGGGTAGATCCAACTGTTTGCCTGTCACGAACACGTTCGGTCACGCACGTACAAACAAGGGCTCAGTCTCAAACACAGTCTCACTCTTCATATCAGTCTCGGTCTCAGTCGCGGTTTCAATCTCGGTATCAGTCTCAGTGTCAGTATCAATTTCAGTTTCAATCTGAATCTCAGCATCGGTCTCATTCTAATCTCATTTTTAGTTTCCGTCTCAATCTTAGTGTGATCAGTTTTCTTCTAAATACGAATCTCAGTCTCAGCAGGCGCTTTCTAAATAATAGTCTCAATCTCATTTTCATCTCAGTCTCATTACTCTTCTTCTAAATATCAATACCAGTCTCAATTTCAGTCTCAGTCTCAGCCTTTTCAGTCGACTTCCATCAATTTCAGTCTGATCAGTCTCCTTCTAAATACGTAATAACCTTAATCTCAGTCTCAGTCTCGTCGGTCTTCTAAATATTTATTTCATTCTCAATCTCCGTATCAGTCTCATTCTTTCTGAATCACAGTCTGTCTGAATCACAGTCTCAGTTTCAGTTTCAGTCTCAATCTCGTGAATTCAAAACAGAAAGAAGAGTTTACCGATGAATGTCAACGAGGACGACGACACTGTCTACTGCACCATCACACAAACTACCATGCCTCTCTCTTCGACACTTGGCTGAAGCTGATTATCATTTCAAGCTTCACGTTATGACGAATATAATTTCTTCCACAGTTGCAGACTTTTACAGAAAATTTCTCTTTCGCTCTCTCTCTCTCTTTCTCCCCTCAAGAGCCTGGAGAGGTCAGCAAGCGAAGATGAATGGTGAAATCGAATGGCTAGGCGGCCAACACAAAGCCGTCAGCGCAGGCGCTAAAAGAGGGAGGGACCGGGAGGGAGAGTGGCAATGCTGGAAAGAAAAGGCAATGAAATGAATTAAACAGAGGGACAGGACAGGCAGGGGGCATAATCGATGACAAAGTCAAGGCCCGCTAACTAATGGTGCCTGGTCTCAATATTGCGACACAGTGACGGCTAATAAACTGCCGGCCCTCCCTCAGCGTGGCCATCCACTGTGCTCAATAATCACAGTCGCGCAGACTGCATCCGCCAGAGAAAAGTTAAAAGCTTGGCAGCGGCCAAGAGAGCCCACGAAAGGAACCATCGAAGTACGCCTCGCTCCTCCACAGAACCCTCACTCCCACGGTTTAAGGCAGCCCGCATGCAGACCCGTTGCATCTTTAAATCTCCCCAGTTCCTTGACGATGTTCCGCAATCTGGTTTGTGTCCTTTCGAGCTTTTGGTTGAGTTTTTATACCGTACTTCCTTGTCAGCAAACTCTTTTAAAATTTAAAAAAATAACCGCAGAACCTGAGTGAAACATAAGGGCAGTTGGGAGAGAACAAAAACCATCTTTTGTTGGACGAAAACACAATCAGCGTATTGGCTACTATAAAAGTTAGTAAGAGTTCTTCCCTAATTCTGGTCGCAATAAGAGAGTGCTGCGAAGGTTACGTAAAGGTTGGGGGCCGAAAAACGTCAGACTTGCCCCGGCCTCTGAACCGGGTACCAACAAAGGGTTGCCGACGGACGGCCCTTGAACCTCTTCCGTTCGGAGTGCAGCAGAAAACCCTCGCGCGCAGCGACCGCAGCGGGGGCACTTCAAAAGCGCGGTAGCGGACACGGATGAGTGGTCGGTGTCGTGGAAGTCCGCGGATGTGTGGGGAGGATGGTGATCGGGGGAGGGGGGAGCAGGGGCTGCCAGTGCTTGTGGGGCGGCGGCCAGCGTTTTGTTGAGCGACTTCATTACCGCGCGGCCATGAATAATGCATTGTGCTGACCGCCGCGCGCGCCGTTGTCTTGGCTGACGTCAATGACGCTTTATTTGTTTTGATTTATTCGGATAATTTATACTCTCTTTCCTAGGGCTTCACTCCCCCGCCCCACTTATACCTCCCCCAACACAATATTTCTCTCTTCACTCTCTTCTTCTTCCTTGTCACAGTCGTTGGAGTTCTCTAGCTCGTATCCTCTCCTTTGTCAACCCTTCCTCGATCACCTCCCCCAATATCCTTCTCTTCTTCCTCTACATTATTCTTGTCTTTCTTTCTCATTATTCGTCATCGTTGTCGGCATTATTGTCATCTTCCCCATCGTTATTATTATATCTCATTGTCGTTCTCGTCATCGTCATCTCTCATCACCACTATCAATTGCCATTATCTTTCCCATTCTCGTCTTCCTCCAGTTTCTCCCGCCAACCCCCGCCTACCACCTCGCCTGCCCAGTCTCCCAACATTTTCACTTTCAACTCATTTCTTCATGTTTTCTTCTTTCTTCCTTCCCTCCTTCTTTCTATCTTTTAGTCTGCTTTTTGATGTTCTTCTCGCTCTTCCATCTGTACTCCTTCTGCTTCCTACTCTCCCCTTCCCTCATTGTTTCTTTCATTTCTCCCTCTTGGCTTTCCTTTACCTTGTGGTCCCTCCCTTCTTTCTCTATCATTAAATAATTTTTATATTCTTAATAAACTTACAGATTCTTTTTCTTCCATTTTGAAAATGATTATGTAGACCTTTTTCTCCAGTTATAATGTTACTATATTTAGATAGATAGATAGATAGATAGATAGATAGATAGATAGATAGATAGATAGATAAATGCTATTTTATTGATTAGACATGGAAGGATAGAAACATAACGTGCATAAATTGGATATATAGACAGACAGAAGGTAAATTTTATTGGCAAGTTACCTCGAGGATGCAATGAGGTCGAAAACTTACTCCCCTGCAGGCTGCAGCCAATTGCTTCTGTCGTCTGTCATTTACAAAGTTCGCCAGATATCAAGAAACATTCCTCGCTTTGAGTCGTTGGTTAACTCCCGCCGCCTACGAGAAGATTCTTTGAAGGAAAGATTCTCCCAAGAAAAGACAATCGTTTGTCTTGTTTGATATTATGGAGTCAGTCAGTAATGGGCGCTTCGTTTAGGGATGTCTAGAACTTTATCGTTAGGTATTATTTAGGATGAGGTTGTTATTTGTTTTGGACGTACTGGATATGTCTACCCTCTCGGAAGGGAAAACAACCCGTGATGCTGATGGCAGACAGTCGCCGGAGCTGCTTCAGTCAGAGATACTGAAATCTCAGTCGTACCAAAGCAAGATACAAGAAACGGAGATAGTCACTCAGATAATTGGCTGACAAACGAGTTTTCTCTCCTGGTAGTATCACTAGGAAACATCAATGTTCGGCACCATAAAGAATGAGAAAAGAAAAAAATAGAACGAAAGACTAATAGAATGAGCAAAAAATATGGAACCAAATAATACTGGAATATTGGAGGTGGTGATAATTACATACAGAAGAGTTTAAAAAAATTAATGAGCAAAAGCAGTAGATGTCATAAGTAGAAGAGAACTATGACATACAAAAAATGTTACAGAAGATGAATGGAAACCATAAAAATATCGACGTGAAGAAAAACGTTCACAAAAGAGGTAATGAGATCGAAAACAAAGAATACAAATAGATGGAAAGATGCAAGAAACGAAGAGAGAGAGAGAGAGAGAGACGGGGGAGCCAAGAGCTCAATGATGGAAGGAAGTAAAGCACAAGACCAAAATAAAAATCATGAGAAACGAGATTTAAATATACCATGCATTTAAGTCAAGAGGAAGGCGAAAAAAGGAACAAGAGCTACAGGTAAATTTTTTTAAATGCCAGAAACGAAAAGGAAGAAAAAGTCGCGATAGTTAGAAATTAATGAAGATGAGGAAGAGTGAAGAAGATGAATGTGAGTAGGAAAATATTGAAGAATGTCATGTTATGATAAATTGTCGAAAGAGAAGTCATCATAATTCCAAAAATTGTAATCAAGGCATGTGTCATCCTTTCTCAAATGTAATCAAACCGTGTGTCACCCTTTCTCAAATGGCAGTCGTTCTGCCACTTTATTTGTACATTTCATATATTATTTATGCTTTACATACAAAGTACCTTGTCAAACAGTTCCCCTTATTTACACCAATGAGCTTATATACATTTTAAGTTGTACAAATAGATAAATGTCATTTTCCATTTACGCATAGAAAATGACCATGATGAGTCAAGTTTTAAGTAAAGAGATTCCTCGTCACATCATAGCCACCAAATCAATAAAGCAAATCATCTGAAAAAAATCCACACTAAACAAAGAAAATTAAGGTAATGCAACATTGTATATTTAAGCACCTTCATTACCAAGTTGTACACCTGAAGCTAGAAAATTTATTTCTTTTACATAAACGCTTGAAACCTGGGGAAAGCTGACCGTTATCTACAGTTGCTTATTTGTTTTTGCGCTTCAGTTCTGCACCAGAGAAATCGTTTAACTGCTAAAGTTGAAAAATGCCCAAGTATTAACTTTAAAAGGTATTTTCCCTGTTGGAGACTAATACCTCCGACATCAATTTGTTTGTTTAATTGGTTGAATTGCGGCTTGGTTATTTATTTGCTTTATTTACGTGAGGCTCAGCGATCCAAATGAATCAGACATCACAGACTAGACACTTCCTGCCTGATAATCCAGAAACTAATTAGACGCAACTGCAATAGAGGAAGGGGAGACAGTCTTGAATGGGTTTGCATACGTCAGCGCGTTCGAACAAGCGCGCGCGCGCGCGCACACACACACACACACACACACACACACACACACACACACACATGAAATTTCCAGAAAGAAGTGACGGTACTTAAGATTTCAGCCTCCAAATCCATCTCACTCGGTTTTACTAACCCTCCAAATCCGCCTAACACCGCGACCACAAATTTTAAACAAAACTTTGACAAGCTTGAAACTGAGAGTGGTGTTGAGAACATTTCGTCTCCGTAGATTGTGTTAGTGCCTGCCCTGTGGTTATAAGTTGCTGGCCTGAAGTTATAAGTGTGGTTTTAAGTGTCTGTCTGATAACAGCAGTTAACCGCTTGGCTTTTGACTGCAAACCCTAACATACTTAGAAAAATGAAATGAAAACATGTCAGCAAGTCGTTGTCGTCTGTTATTAAGAAATTATGCTCACACAATTTTCTTTCGTTTCTGGGTTTTGTTTTTACGTTTCCCTAAATTCCTTGCAGTCTATCAGGCATAATCGACAGTCCTGTTGTACCGAAGCTTAATCTTTGATTATTCTCGATGCAAATGCAGTCCTGTGACACTAGCAGAGACGAACTAAAACATTAAATTTCGATCCAAGTTATTTTCTTTACTATTAATTTATCGCTAACAAATACATCTAAATGTTTTGTATTTTCTTTAACCATTTCTCTTCTGTCTACTTCTTTCTCCCTGATGTTAGAAGAGAGAGAGAGAGAAAAAAAAGTTTGTGAAACCTCAGACTTGAGTATTCATTTGCTTGTAACATCAGATCATCCAGGGCAAGCAAGACAACTCTTCATCTGCGCGGGGGTGCGACCCTATCAGCGGAGAGAGGTGGGGTTCTGTCGGGGGACAATTTATTTCTTCCCCAGGGCGGATTAGAGCCAGCGATATGGACTTGCAAGGCACTCCAGTCGACGATAGCCGCGCGAGGCTGTGTAGCGACACCGACTGGGGCCCGGACTAGGAGGAAATCCAATTTTCTACCCGTCCAGATAAACCCCGGGTCTCAAGCAGGGCCGAGGAAAGAAAATTAATCGCAGAATATTTTTCTTGTCTCCGCCTTCCGCCAGTTTAGATACCTATCGGCGGACACTGAAAGCTCTCCCGGACGAGGAATCCAGAAAATCAGTTTATTGATCCGGGTCCTTTGAGTGTGTCGCGCGCGGGGGCTAACATTTCCCCGCAGTAATTGTAGCGCTCAGGTCTCTGTCAATTTGTTGGCCAGGGGTTGGGCTCGATTTATGACCACTGAGAAGCACCAGTCTGAGGTCTCTACCAGGATTTATGAGGTTAGAAAATGGCGTCCAGCGCCCCCTACTTTTGTAATCAAGACCAGACGAAATGACTGCTGCCTTCATTGTCTCGCGGTGGTTAGCGAGAAAATGCGAGATGCTGAGGAGTCTGTCGAGATCATGTTTGCGGGAGACGGTGCAGTCTTCTTCACATTCATACCCTGTCCCCGCCCTCACCCACCTTGGCCCCCACGCACGCGCGCACACGCACGAACTACAAAACATTATTCGTCAATTCGTTTTTCCCCTTTTCATCAGTTCCTGCAGCCTTCGGTAGACCTAGTGAGTCCTCAGCTTAGCGTGATAGACTGGACACTTAATTAATAAACCCTTAATTTAGTGTTATAGACTAAACACTAACAAAACATCAAATTAGCGTGACAGCTAGACACCTAGTGACATCGTGAGATAGTGAGCACTGCCGAACTCTCAACTTAGTGTGTGAGACTAGACAGTAACACACTCGTTTGCGTGAAAGTCTCGACACTAGCCAATTTTCACCTTATAGGACAACACGAGCGCACAGCAAAAACCTGCTGGAAATAAAGAGCAAAGTATCACAAAAACATATTCCGATGGTATTTTATGACGTAGAGGCACGAGAAATATATCTATGTTTTTCTCTTAATCACACCTGGATTTCTCGAGAAAACAGGAAGTGACGAAAGGGGAGGAATTCTAGAAATAGCGTCATCTGCATGAGCTAAATTCGAAGAGAAAAGATGCAATCCTCGGTCAAAGAAAACAAACTAAGACACAATGTGCTGTTGCTGAATGTTCTCTTCGATACTCAGATGGAGATAGTTTGTACTCAGGAAATCCTAAAGATAATGGCAGCAAACGCCACTGGATTAACATTGTTCAGATGTACAGATCGGATCTCTGGTTTTTTCAAACGTGCCGTGCAAACCTTGTGCCCACACCGTACATAAGAATTTGCCCAAAATATTTCAAAATCGATTGCTATCCAGTCACTTATACAGTACAAGCAAGTCTGGGACTTTCAGTAAAACGAGATCTTCTTCCTACAGCAGTGCTTACTATACAAAAGCACGAGCTGTTGAAGCCAATTACGACTGCTGGTAAAAAGCTTAAAGAGCAAACACCAGATATGCAGCACTGACGCTTTCTACACCGTCTGGTCTACAAGTAACATCGTGACAGTCACAAACACATCATCAGTCATCCAGCACACTGCTAAAAAAACAACTGACAGTGTGAGGGCACCATTGACGTGCCTGCTTGAAACAGCTAAAAAAAGAATTGAGGGTGACATACGTGTGAGGAGCTGAAACGGGATTATGTGCGGATAAGTAAATAACAAATTTTGCATGTAGCTAAATGGGAAAGAAATAAATTTTATATTGAAAAATATTTATCAGATTTGTATAATGCTATATTTTAATGCTAAAAAAATCTTTATTAGCAGTCAGTTGTAACTATAAAATAAAAATGCAATGCTGGAAATTAACCATCTATCAAAAATAATTACAGCAGTTTATTTTAGACAAACGCACATTTGAAATGTGTTTATGTTTTATCAACAATAATACACATAAAAAAATTAACTGAAAGGCGCCTACTTAGTAACAGAATCAATAATACAGTGTAGACAGCAATGACCGTGATTTTTGCCCATTAAATTTTACTTGCAAGTCTGTCGAGTGAATTCAGTTTGGGCCTTTTAATTTATTTTAACTTCAATCTAAGCTTCTAAATAAAGTTCATATCTATATTCCAAAATCAGCCGTTTTATTTTCATTTATCAAAAGGTCGCTTCTTGAACACGACATTTTGAGGGATATTTCTTTGTTTGACTCGAAGACATGCACAGATTTTCTGAACTGACCCACACTTGCTGCTACAAATACTACTTGCCCGCAACAGAACTCTTCAGCACAGGAGGGTAATTTTCTTCTGCTTTCCCAATGGCAGGTGAGGATGCCGATGTTTAAAAGCTTATATCTTAAAGGTTAAGCATAATTATGTACTCATATTTTGGAAATTATTATTTTAAAATAAACAGGATCATAAGGAAAAAATGTTGCACTCGTGTTGTCCTTTAAGAGTGATAGTCTGAACACCTAGTGAGCTCTCGAGTGATGGACCAGATTCTAATAAACTCTCGCCTTACAGTGATAGCCTGGACACTAGTGATGGAAAGTCTGCCGTTCAGACACTGATAATGATGACAGCTGCTTTCAGTGAACCGAAACTCTACAAAATGAGAAAAAGCGGATAGTGTAGGAGATCACGAAAACCGTCTTGTTTTATCTTGCAAAGGAGATACGAACACAAAATTGAAGACCCTCCCGTTCTTTAAATAGTGATTAAAGCAATTAATGTGCTGATATTTTTTGGTGGTGGGAGGATGGGGGAACTGATATGACCAGCCAAAGAAAAAATTGCACATTGCACGTTTTCGGTGACTACATTAACTGCTCAGTCAGATTAAGCACGTATGTTCCAGCATGGGCTTTCATGTACAAACTACCACACACACACACACACACACACACACACACACACACACACACACACACACACACACAAATGGACGATGACAGCAAAATTTTAACCACCTCGCAAACAGAAGTACTTCGAAAATTTGTATTTTTGTCATGTGAACAACACTTATGAGCAAACTGCCCTAATGTTCACTGGGCTTTGGGAAGAGCTGTTCCTTATTTATTCTTAGACAGTTCGGCTGTGCTTAGAGATATATGTAGGGATCTTGTTGGACTCAAACCTTTTCGGTCATTAGCTGCTTTATCCTTGTGCAGCGCCCTTGACAAACCTAACAAATCATACTAAGGAATGTAAGAGAAATTTATGCCACAAACTTTTTCTGAAAAAGGTTCTAAACAAAACAACAAACGAAACCTTTGCTCAACTCATTAACTAAACCTTAAAAATAATTTCTTATTATGACTGGTGAAAAACAAACATTAATTCTATTTGACTTAAGCTGATTACTACAAAACTCTTAAAATATATTAACAAACTGGACTATTGCACTTTGAACAAATCACTGCAGCCACTGCAATTTTAAAAAAACCCAGCAAAATCTCACAACATTTGGTGGGAAGAATATATATATATATATTATCTATGAATATGTATATATTGATCGTATGTAAAAATATACCTCCGTCAGCCATTCATAAAAAATCATTAACACCGAACGTTAAAACTCCGTGTCTGTGACAGTTTGCCACAGTAGTGGTCATTCCATCCTCCGCTACAATCAGAGCATGGACAGCGGAATGTTACCATGCTGGAGCAAACAAAGAACGGCAGTTTTTTTTTCAGTCTGTGGCTGCAAAGATATGTGAGTCGTTAACAGGTAAAATTTCAACGGTACACCTCTGTCCACCTGTGCCATAGGTATCACCTGGAAAAGTGTCACGGTTCACTGCTTTCGCTTCAGTTATTACTGTACGTCCATAGGGTGCCCAGGGTCAACAGTGTGAAATATCAAAGGCTTTTGGAAGTCCTTCTCATACGTTTGTCTCCTAATCAAGAAGACAAGACACTGGACACTTTCTTGTCTGTGGTGCCAAAAGCTGTTTCCTGGTTTCCTGCAGGAAAAAATGGCCATAAGCACCAACCGTTGACCAAAATCTTTATCGCCTTAGTCACGTGTTGTTTCGTGCGATACTCCTTTCGTGCATCCAACATTCGCAGACACTGCCGCGTTCAAAAATAAAGAGCAGGTTCCAAACTTTCAGCACCATACTTTTTGTTTGTGTCAGAGCCGGTACCACGTGTTCAGCAATCAGCTTCGTTAGCAACTGTTGTGACGTAGAGAACCAGGGTCAGAAGGGTGGAGGGTCAGTCAAATATCACAACATTCCAATTTCGGCCGCAACATCTTCATCGAGTTCGCGTTTCACTTCACAACTTTCAGCAGGCCGCTTGTCTCTTCCATCACCTCCCACCCTACTCCCAAAATCCTCACCCAACCCCCCCCCCCAACAACCCACATACTCACGTATGTGAAGTCAAGCTGGCGAAGTCTTCCCAGAAGGCTTTCTGCTCGTCACAAGCATGTCAACGGCACTTGAGTATTCGAGGAAACAGAGCATGGCACAGGGCAAAGGAGTGACTGGTCTCTAGTTCTCACGACTTTGGAATGGTTTCCCTTTGGATATAAAGCAAAAGGTGGACGTACTCCTCCTCATGGTCAGGAGACAGTGATTGCGTGCACAGTCTTCTTTGGTTGGTCAAGGCTGGTGAGTCTGCAGCGACCTCAGGCGAAAAAGGGGGGGGGTTGATACGAGATAGGTGGGTGGGTAGGAGTAGAAGGTGGCGGCATCAGTTTGCCAGTACCTGTGTCACAGTGTTTCATGTTAAGTTGTCCCTATGGACCCGTTGCCCAAGTCACACGCGGGCACACACAAACAATAGGTTCGTGACGTGGTGGTGGCGTTAGGGGTTGGGGGGCTTACCGTCACGAATAATACGCCCCGAGATGGTGTGGCATGTGAGAAGCCGGGTGTGAAACCGGGTGGTTCGTCATATTGTGATACAAATTGCTACCCGTGCTCGACGGCCAGTACCCGGAATGAGGTCCGAAGAGGCCGGACGGGGAGTTAGAAATGGGTGAGTGAGCGTTCATAAAGTTGAGCTTGGGGCTGTGGTGGTGAGCCGGGTGGTGCGGGTGGTATGGAGACATGAAGATGTCCTGCTGGTACTTGTACGCGGTCGGGTCGCCAGTGGCCGGCTGCATGGCCTGCGCTAGACCGGCAAAGTCGAACTTGTAGGCGTAGCGCTTGCCGTGGACCTTGGTCATGATGTTCTTGTCGTAGTAGTAGCGCAGCGCGCGGCTGAGTTTGTCGTAGTTCATGTTGGGCTTGGATTTGCGCTCGCCCCAGCGCCGCGCCACTTCGTCCGGGTCGACCAGCTTGAACTCGCCGTTGGTCCCCTCCCACGTGATGCAGCCGGCGTTGGCCGAGTCGGACAACAACTCCAGCAGAAACTGCCACAACTGGATCTGGCCTGACCCTGTAACACACGCCCAGAAAAAATGTTCGTGAACAGATCGCATGTTCAGCTCAGCTCGTTTACATGCAGTTAGAGCAACTCATCAACGTTCTAGATTTTTAGTCACTTAAGTATTACTATTAAGCTAAGACTGGTAGAAATAGACTGGTAGACTAATAAACTGGTAGAAATATGGCTCAAATCCTAGTAACGATGGAGATGGAGTAGGAATGGAGAATACGAATAACGAATGGAGAAGAAAATTTCATTTGTCACATCCTTTGTATTCTGTGTTTGTATATTAGTAAAGGATTTTAAAAGAGATGTTTGCCACAAAAATGTGTTTACGGAGTTTATTTTCTCCGAAGTTATTAGGATTTGAACACACAAAGCAAAGTGACTATAGATGCATGAAAATAGGTTTGGGTTCTCTCTCTCTCCTCCTCTCAGTGTATGTGTGTGAGAGAGAGAGAGAGATGTAGTTAAGGAATAAAGAACATGTTCATCGTGTGATAAATATAAAACCAGTCTAGTGGCTACAGTTTTGCTAAGCCTAGTTTCCTGGCTTAGCATCTTTTGATAAAGGGAAAAATAATTTTGTGGTTACGTGCTAATTATTTCTGAGTATATTGGACTTATTTTTTTCTGTTTTGTGTTTCCATTTGTGTTTCTGTGAATCCTCTAACTGCAGTCCGTGTACCGACAAGACGTCTGCTCCGCAGTCAGTATTAGAATGTCTGGCGCCCTCGTTGGTAAGTCAGCGCCATGAGTCCATTAAGAAAATCTTATTGGTACCAGGTGATGACTAGCATAGGGAGCACTGGACTGCAGGATGCTTGTCAAGATGTGTTATGGTCATTGATTTGTCAATTGAGTCAGCCCTGGTGATGGGGACAGAGTGGGGAATGGGTGAGAATAAATCAAAGACACAAAAGTCAACAAAGTAGTTGAAATGTGCTGGTAGCGACGATTGTGGTCGCTCAGTCTCACCCACATTGGAGGAAAAGCTGATCAAAATCAATGCTACGGAATCGATCTATGGTCGCTAAATTGAATCCCAATTCTGGTGTTTGGTTCATATCTAGAAGAGTTGATCTTAACCGGGGGTTCCAACACAATTTTTCTTTTCAGCCATGCAAAGCCCTTGAATAGAATCATTGTGAGCTCCTTTCCGCTTTCCCCTCTTCCACCAAAACCCCCCACGCCTCCCCGTAATACCTTTCCATCTTTCTCTCTCAACCTTGTATTTCCCTTCCGTTTCACGCTCTTTCCCATCTCGTCAAGGTTGAGTTAATTTTCCCGGTACGGTGCATGCGCCATGGCAGTAAGTGCGCGTGCAACAATTATCGAATGGCCGGTCGCTTTTTTGCCAAGGACCCCGCTTTTTGCAAAGCCTTCATTCTGAGACAAAGCCTCTCTCCTTCATAACCAAACCAAGGTTTTATTTACAGATTTCGATAAATTCTTCCGAGCCCACGTTCGGCCTTTAATTGCGGAACGAGAAATCACGCCGGCCAACCACGCTCCCGCCATGGCACTGCCCATCATCAAATTCGAAATCGGAAACCGCCGCTGTGTCGAGCCGGATCCAGCTAAGTAGCCAGGTTTGATTACTTTTTAGCGGGACCTGACAGCCGCATAAAGGTCTTCTCCAGTTCCCCTGTCTGGGCTTCCATCTCGCTCTCGCGCCCAAAAAGACGTGTTTTGTTTGGGCCGCGAGCCGTGCGGTGACGGGGGGAGGGTTTTTTGTCCTTGGAAATGGACATCTCAGCTCGTTAATTTCTTTTATTTGCTGCAGCGATGTTGACGGTTTGTTTATTTCGACCACGTGACCGCTCCTGCACGAGCCTTAAGGGTGGAGTTGGAGGTGGGGAGAAATGTGTTTGAAATTACTGCCCCTGGCAAGGCCATGACGAACCTCTCGTCAATAACGTGATGAACGCCTCGATTAAAGCTTTGAAAACCAGCGTCTGAGCGACGTGAGAAACAGAAGCGAGTCTTGGAGGACTCTGAGACGACTTTCTCTTCCCGAAACGGCCTGCAGCCGCTTTAAAGGGAAGTGAAATCTGTGGCGTTAGTCAGCCTTCCTGAAAGTTGCTGAGGATGTAATTGTCATTGTTGTTCTTGCTGTTATTGTCATTCCCCTCCTCCTTCACCTCCATCTTCTTCTTGTTCTTCTTTTTCTTGGTGGTGGTGGTGGTGGTGGTGGTGGTGGTGGTGGTCTTCTTCTTCTTCTTGCTTTGCCGTGATATAGCCCTTAGTTGCTGACTCGGCGTGAAACACCAATCTCCCCTCCCTCCCACTTCTTCTTCTTCTTCCGGTATGGACAGAAATCACCTCAGGAGCAAATACCTAAGCAGTACCTTTTTTGTTTTTCGTTTAGTCAAATTTCCACCCGATCCGTGGTTCACAGCCATGATACATAAGTATGTGGTCGATTTACTCTTGCAATAAATAGTAAAAATGATAAGAAAAAATAGCAGTTGTTATGATGATGATGATGATGATGATGATGATGATGATGATGATGATGATGATGATGATGGAATGTGGTGGAACGTCTGCACAAGTTTTTTCCTCGACAGTTATCTTTAAAAAAACGGACATAATTGAAGTAAAACGTGCGTGCATATTCTTCCGATAAGAAGGACCTCAGCACTACACGTGACAAAGCCCATCAGCCCTCCTCTGTCGACGAATGGTGTCGCTTGATGAGTGATTGAAGAATTGTGAGCGTCTGTTACATCAGATCGCCGGAACAAAGACAGACAACAACAAAGAACGGATGGTTCGAAGTCATGCATTGGTAGTGAAAAACGAGAAAGTTTTTTTTAAATACAAAATCGCGGTAGACCTCCGTGGAGGCTAACAAATGTTAAGTTTCTACGAGATAATCTTTTATTATAAGCCAGTCGGAGTTGTTAACAGCGGATGTGGACATTTCAGATCTGCTTTGCTTTCAGCGAATGTAACTTGCAATCATCGTTTGTTTACAGAAGTGACTAAGATTTCGATAGTAAAAAAATCCCGGGTTTTTTCTGTCTTCAATTGCTTGTGCAAACAACACACGAAATACGACAGTTTTTATGTTTCTCTTTTCTGCGATTTTTTTTCTTAGGAACATATGATTAGTTTTCAGCGTTTCTGCTGTGTTAGCAGCAACAGAAGGTGAGGGACTTTTCTGCTCTGCGCTTTCAGGAACGTGTGCACTTCTAACGTTCTTACTATGACAACAACCCCTATCTCAAACAAAACGGGCCATTCGGTGGCGAAGTGGATAGTTAGTACCTGCAGTTTAGATTAGGTGTCCTGGGTTCAGGTCTCGTCTCGGCAGATTGTTCTCTGCATGTGACACCTGTTAACAGGGCTGTCTTGCCATGTTATGGCCTTAGTCTCTGGTTCGGTGTAAAACAGTTCTTCCCCACTCCAAACAAAATAAAAAATTAAATGTATAAAATACTGTGCACAGTGAGCCCGATTCAAAAGACTGATGGCGATGATTCGAAGTCTCGAAGCTAAAGTAGTTTCTAGAAGCAACAAGAGAAAAGTACTTTCTATTTCCAATTTTGAAGCACTTGGAGCACCGTGATATCCATTTCTTCCCTTGATATTCGGATGATTAAAAACACGCACAGCTGGCTCTGACACGTTCTTCGGGAAGTCTTGAGATGATTCACTTTTAAAAAAGTTAGTTATAGAAGCGGTATGAAAGTAATAGTGCGTGTTTTGTTTGTCCTGCTGAATTATTGTGAAAACACTGGCTTCTTCAAGTGACTAAAGCCGTCAGAAAACCTGTAACATGGCCACAGCCTGTTAATACAGTTGTGGTCAGAAGTATGCAGTGAGTAGAATGTTAATATTATCATTTTCGTTACCTAGTCAGAAGAAAATTATGTGGAAGACAATAATAACGAAAGGTTGACTGAGAAACAACAAAGTACTAAATTCCGCCCATCTGATGACTCGAGACACCAAATGTCAGAGGCAGAATATATTAGGACCTTCAGGCGAAAGGCAAGTGAAAGAGCAATAGATAATAGATTGTGACTATCTTTGACTCTTTTCCGCGTAGGGTTGCAAAACAATCGTTTACTTATAGTTCATTTTCATTTCCTATGTGCGTCAGAGATCCGGCCATCGTGCCAGACAAGTTTCAACCCGATTACATCGAGGAAGAGCTGAGCACGGCGGAGAAGCCTGGCGAGACAAAACATGGTCCCTTCCAAGGACACGATTGTAAATAAATGGTTCGTGTGAAATTCAAAATTTTGAACGGAAACGTTTTAGAAGGTCAGTATCTATCAATTAAGTCAATCAATCTTACCATTTAACTTGCCGGGTTTTTTTTTTTTTTTTAACGATCCCGACGATGTGTGAACATCGGAAAGGAGTGGTCGGTTTCCGGAAGATGCGGAAAAGGGAAACAATCTGTTGCTGAATTCACCCCGATTGCCCGTCCCTGTACACAACTGCTGTCACTGTCTTATCACTGTGTGGGGGTCAACAGAGATACTGACTTGCTAACATGAAAAGCTAATATCCGGGTGTGAGTGAGCACCTGTCGGTACACGTCATAACTCGGTATTGTGGAAGATCAGCAGACGACTAGTGATAGTAACCGGGATAAGAGCAGCTCTGTCTGTCTATCTGTCTGTCTGTGTGTCTGCCTGCCTGCCTGCCTGCCAGCCTGTCTGTCTGTCTGTCTTTCTCCAATCCCTTCTTCTCTCCTCCCACCCCCCCAACTCTTTTTCTCTAACTCACGGACAATTGCAGCAATAATACCATAACATAATAATGAATCAAATAAAGCAACAGTCAGCGTATATCTGGTTCTGTTGTTGTATTTTAACGATGACAATTTTGTGCTTTTTGTGTTGTTTTTCCACACTTATTGTCCCTCTTCTGGACAAAAGTCTTTAAATAAACCAATCATTAAAACAACTACTAATTTTCATTTGCACAAACATATTTCCAAGCGCACGGGAGCATTCGCACGATCGCACGTGCATAATCGCATACACTGGCAGAGTGCCAGTGCCTCATATTGTCCTTGACTTTTCCAGTGTCGGTATAAATAGAAATAAAGCTGAAAATCACTAATATTCTCTGTTCTCGATGTGTATTGTTCGCATTTTAATTTTTCCGGTCCGAAGAGTTTGATTCATTTCCCCCTCTCCCTACCCTCAATTATTTTTTATTTTTTATTTTTATTTTTTTGTCGTAGCGGAGGAAGAATATAAAAAAGTGTGTAGGATATGTGCGCTTTCTGTGTTTGAGTTACTTCGTGTTGATGCGCATGCAAAACAAAAATCCATCAAAAAGCAAAAACTATAGCATTATGAACTTCTTTTGTTTACTAGCTGATATGCCTGATAGATAAAGTCATCAATCTGTCTCTTATATAAAAACTGAAGCATTCAGACATAATGAATAAAAGACAAAAAAATAGACCCTGTTAAAGTGGTTTCGATATCTTAATACTGGAATTCTGATATATAGTTAATATCCTGTTGTTGAGCTTTTAATACAGGCGCTCTAATAATTGTAATTAGTATCCAGACCGGGATCAATTTATTCGAACATAATCTAACTACCATCATGTCAGGATTGTAACACATGAAAGACTGGCTTACCTTGAGGTCGCCATGGTGCATGTGCGCTGTCTAACGTTGATTTGGCGATGGCAGGCAGAGAGTTTGGATGGTAACCTGTAAACAAGACGCATAATGTTAAAATAAATAGATTCCTCCTCTGAGGGAATGATTTTTTCCTCTTTTTCTCTTTCTTCCTCTCTCACTCTTCTTACCCTTTCACTTGTCTGTCTCTTTCTCTGTGTTAATTATGTCTACATTACAGAACTGAAGTATGAGAATCGTCTACTTGATAAAGTTTACAGGTTAAATTCTAACACCAGCTAGTCACGTGCTGGTGTATGTATATTTCCGTATTCGTGTTGTCCACGTTTGTGGAGTACTCTGTGTTGTGTGGGAAACGTTTTGTTTTGTTTGGGAACGTCGATTAATCATTAAGCTGGGAAACTAAATTATGATGATGATTGTGATTATGATGATGATTATTATTGTTACAGACAAGCAGATGGTCTTATTACTCCTCCCTTGTCGTTCGTTTTCCGTTTTGCACCCTCGATCTCTCTAGCTTTCCCTCTCTTTCACATTTTTTTTTAACTTCCAGTTTCTTTCATTAAAAACTTGATTTGTATGTTCTTTCTCTATAATTGAAATGTTATTTAATTAGATAGATAGATGCCAAATTTAAATATAATAATTATACAGCACCTTTGCCTAGCACCAGCCAGGCTCTAAACTCATTACATACACACACAGGCGCACGAGGACACAGCTTTGGGGGGAAGGCATCAAAATACGTTCATGAAGACGCATGCACACACACACAGAGAAGCACGCACGCATATACAAATACACGTTAAAAAACAAACACATATGAATTACATTTATCTTTTGTCCTTTTTCAGTTGAGCATCTGTGACGATGCAAGACACGAAAACGCTTGCCATAAATAATATGCAGAATATGTCAATAAATAAATATTGAGCATTAAACACACCTGCACACAGGGAAGTAGGTTTAACAAGTTCAGTTAATATTAGTGTTCTTGGGGGGGAAAGAAGAGAGAGGGGTCGAAGAGATAAACACATTTACTGAGCAGTTGTCCATCTTTCCTCCCAGTTACATACAACCCTTTCTTTCCTCTTTTCTCTCATTTCTTGCCGTTTACAGTTCACTGAAATCTGTGTGTGCTGCGTGTAGGACACCACCCACCCCTCGCACAACCATCTCTTTCCCAAACACGGCTCTGGTCTGCAAGGTCGTGTTTTCACGGCAGTGACAGTGTACCAACACCCGCACTGCACGGTTGTATCATTCCTCTTAGCGCGATTGTTGTCTCACATAATAGTGATTTCCATCCATTAATTTAGCCCACCGCTAACCCTTTCTCTCTTTCCCGGAACGCGGTGCTGAATTCATCAGGATGATGTAGGGTCGCGGAAAACTCTGTTGAACCTTCTGCATGGGAGGGCACCGCTGACAGAAATGTGATCGGAGGGAAGAGAGGAGACAGCATCGAGACAGAGACAGGGAGGGGGAGAGAGAGAAAAAGAGAGATGAGAGACAGAGAGGAATCAAGGGTCATCAGCAGTGCACGTGCGCACACATGAAAATAACCGCACGCGCTTCAATGTGCCTGGCGCGTGTGCTCTCCAACGGACCCGTCGGGACAGGTCGTAGAAGCTGGAAGCGGGATAATGTAGGCGGGTGGGGGTGGTGATGGTGGTAGCAAACTCGTAGACGGCCCCCTCGTTTTGGTCAGTAGCCATCGTTCACAATGAACGTAGGGAAGGCAACTAGTGCGTCTACACGTAGTTAACCAGTTACCTGAAACTGCACCTGTGTCGAGGCTTTATGACAGACACACCAGTCAGCCCTCATCGTTCAATTACTTGCTTTTAACATCTTGAACCAAGACCATCAGGCATGTGAGCAACATCACATAGCAAACAAAAACCACAAAGCAGAGGATGAATAGATGGATGGGTTGAATATTTAAGGGTCTCTTGGCACACCCAAGCACGACAAACCCGACAGGTTGTTGGATGGGTGGGTGGGGTGGTTGATTGGTTGGTTGGTTTGGCAGGAAAGTGCTTCCAACTAGTGGTCATTTCGCACTATGTTGGGAGGAGAAGGGGAGAGAACCAGAGAATACGGAGAAAACCCCGTCCAAACAGATTTCACTTAGAGTGTCCAGAGATGAGATCTGAACCCAGAGCCTCTCTCTGCAGTGGTGACAAGCAAGTGTTTTAACCACTGCACCACCGGGCGCCTCAATATGACGCTGGACATTAGCAGTCAGCTAAAACCCTCATAAACACTACTTCCCGTTAACCAGGTAGGCTACAAAGCTTCGTGCACCTGCCCCCTCCAATATCCATTTGCCCTTCTTGACCCATGGACACGCATTGCACCAGGTTCCCTTCGTCCACGCCGCTGTCCCTCACTAGGTGGCGCCACGCGACAGCCGCGTCATGGGCCTCACTCACGACAGAGCGACCACTCGCCCTTGAAGACAGCAAGGGGGTGGGCACGCGCGCGGCCGTGTTCGGGTGGGGGCTAGGGTTTCCTTCGTCGTCGGGGTGCACGCATTGCGGCAACAGTGTGGATCCGAGCGTGACTTCTGTGACGCTGGTGTCGCGTTTCGGGACGCGCTGTGCACCCCGGGTCAGGCATCATAGATCTTCCATGCTCCTTCGCTTCAACATTTGATCTGTCAGATGTTAGCGACCGGCACAGTATTCCAATCTCTCCTTCTTTTCAGTTCGTAAGCTCACTCACTCACTCACTCACTCACTCACTCACTCACTCACTCACTCACTCACTCACTCAATCACATATTTATCCCAAAAAGCTAAATAGTAGTACAACAAAACTAATATTAGTAAAGCTAAAAAAAAACACATCCAGAAAAATAAATATTTCTTTATTTTATATATAATTTTAGAATTGGTGCGCAATGTCTACTGCACACGTGTACATACATTTTACAGGAAGTTAAAAAGTCAAGTTTATCAACGTTTTATTCGACATTATTTTGGTTTGTTTTATTATTTTTTGTTTTAATTTAGCTTCTTGTTTGGTTGTTTTCTTTTGTGTTTTGCAAGATCGCTGTTTTAATTTTCTACTCGTGTGCACATGGGGAATGGGTTGTGGTCAATACTGGTCTGATTCCTTGTGCGAATGGTCAGCCGGGGGGATCGCTGCCGGTCTGAATCAGCTCGTGCTGTTTTTCTAACGCCCGTCAAAGGGTGGCGGGCGGGTGAACTGGGCCTATTAGCTCGACGGTCACGACACGATCCGCTGGGCCTCCTGGCCCGCTGCTGTCAGAACTGCGAGCGCGACACGAACCGCAACAACGCGAGTGAAGTAAAGCGGTCCGCAGGGAGGTGTTTTTAAGAGCTCTTAGCTCGCGCGCGGCTGATGTTTGTAAAC
Source organism: Marisa cornuarietis (assembly GCA_004794655.1). Lineage (NCBI taxonomy): Eukaryota > Metazoa > Mollusca > Gastropoda > Architaenioglossa > Ampullariidae > Marisa > Marisa cornuarietis. Next base: position 11,403,409 of record SMMW01000003.1, on the reverse strand, counting down.
GTCTGCTGTTGCCAGAGCCTCCCACGGGAGACGCCGGCGCGGCGGTCTGTCAAGAGACGGGTGTGTACAGCTATTGTGGCTGGCAAATAAAACGCCTTGTTTTCGCGTTGATTAGTCTCGACCGCTTCCTGCATCAGCCCTCACCTACACCGACTGCCAGGGAGACCCGGATGCTGTGTGCTAGCCGCAAAAAGGCAGTCTACACACAGTTTTTTTGTTGTTTTTGTTTTTTTCCTCGCAATCTTCCGCGCTTGAATGCGTGTGGATGGATGTGCGTAAATACGCGCGCAAGCATGTTGATAGACAAATAGACACGAGGGATAATTTGATAACTAGCAAACAGATATCTATCTAGCTAAATAAAATAATTCCATTTCATTCATTTTAAGCCTTGTAAACAAAGATCTCTTACTTTCTCGCTGTCACTCATCTAAAATAGGTGACATTAAAAAAAATGAAGTAAAACAAAAACAGTGGAAGAGGTGGCGATGTTAGGGCGCCCGGAACTGCAGTGGTTAAAACGCTCGTTTGTCACCACCTTGCAGTGAAATGCCCTGTGTTCAGATCTCGTCTCGGGACACTGTATGTGACACCTGTTGCGCAGAGCTGGCCATCGGGGTTTTCTCCGGATACTCCGGTTTCCTCCCCCCACCCCTTTTTGTCTCCCTTTATATCGTGAAATCCCCTCCAGGTGTAAGCACTTTTCCACCAGACCAACCAACCAACCAACCAGCCAGCTAGCCAGGTGGCTGTCTTTGTCTGTCCTTTGTATGTCCCAGCGATGTCCTCTTTGTCAGGAAACGATTGGACAAATGGATGTCGGGAATGTCGGGTGAGCGGGAGGATGAGTATGGACGGATGGAGGGTGTTAACTGATGAAAAAAAATACACTCACCTGGGAAATGATGTTTTTGCATGCTTCTTGGTGGGAGTTCAGCCCCGGGCAGCGGTACTGCAAAAACAAACACCAACATGGTCACCGATTGTCTGATTAGGGTGTTTCAACACAAACACATGACACATAACACAGTGGTCACGGATCAACGACATAAATACATGACACATGACATAACACAGTGGTCACAGATCAACGGCACAAACATATGACACACGGGGCATGTCGACTTGCCAGTTTTATCGATGACGCGAATCGTTTATCTACACAGCACCGATCTCTCACTCTCTCTCCACACACACACACACATTGCCAAACTGTCTATGTCTGCTTGCCAAGTTTTCCAAGAAAGCTTGCCAAGCGCCCCATACCAAAACACTAAAGTTGACCATACACACCAATGCAACTTCGCGACATGTTGCACTGTGTTGCCAAATTGCACTTCACTGATGTTAGTGTCATCACATACCCCGACTTCTAAGGGCCACAGCTACCCCAGCCTCCCTAACATCTCTCTCTTGCTCGCTCGCTCTACCGTTCCGTTTTACGCTCGCTCGTTCTCTCGCCCACTTCCTCTATTGTGGCTGTATGAATCACCGGTTAAGAGTTGCTGTGTTTTAGTTCTCGCCCCTTATGGCCAGCGACTAGATGGCGCTTAAGCACCGTCATCAATGATGGCGATTAATCTTTCTGCGCTGTCTATCGATTGACTTCCTTCACAATGGACCCGCCACCACGCGCCCCACTCGTCTTCTCACCTCTTAATATTGGCACACATACACACAGTGCATGCAAATCATATGTTTGAGCGAAGAAAGATCTTTAAAAAAAAATGAAAACCTACGCAAGGACACAAAACGGGATTGTACAAATGTCGGTATCCATAACCTATACATTAAAGTCTTCTGATCGACTGCTGACCATTGAAAAGTTACGACCACCTTTACGTGTAAGAGAGATAAACGATCGCCAGGTTCAGTAGAAAATGGTGTATTACTATATTCAGCACGATGACCCGTTAGCGAGATTGGAAAATTGGGGAATCGGAGGAGACACAAGGACAAAAAAAATAAATAAATAAAATTAAATAACGAAACTCAATAGACGAGAGATAGAAAGGAGGTTGTTATACTGGGAAGACAACCATGGACAGAATAGGTGGTGGTGGTGGGCGGGGGGTGGGGATTAAATAGTCTCAGCAATGAACATAGATGTCAAACTGGTGAACAATCGCCTACGAGATGTTGCATCGGTGGCGTGACATTTGTCCTTTGTACATGTTTGTGACAATATGTAAATACTTTAAAAAGGCGTGAAAACTGCTCATCTTCATTGTACGCAAGTGATGCTCGGAGTTTGCTCAATAATTTCCACAAAAATACAGGATCATTCAATTTATTTCCTTCTCTCTCTCTCTCTCTCTTTGCCTCTCCGCGTGTCTGTCTGTCCGTCCGCATTTCTACTTGATTTCCACTGTGAGCCCTCTCCCATTTCTGAAGACAGTTTCCGGTGTTCAAAGCTAATGGTGATGATATGATGGTGGTGGTAGTGGAGATCTTGGTGGCAGTGCTGTTGATAATTGGCGTTGTTTTGATTGTGGTGGTAGAGCGGTAGCTGATGTGGTGTGGTTCATGCTGTCGCGAGCGGAGGTGTTGATTGTGTTGGAGGCGTGGACGACGGCGGCGGCGGTGGTCGTCGTCGGCGGCGGCAGCAGCAGAAATCGATAACCCTGTTGGGAATGGAGATTAGAGTATTCTCCCCTCTCCTCATCTTCGCTGAGCCTTCCCATCCATCCACCCTTCCACCCACCCATCCCCCCCCACATCTCCAGCCAACCCCTTCTTCGTCCCACCCCCTCCTTCACACAGCTTGAGGCTCTGTGGAACTGGCAGTTAGTCAATGATATCGATCTTCTGGTTTTAGCACCGTCCACTCCTTGCCGAGGGGAGTTTGTCCACTGATACCCGTTGTGTTTTCCATGCGCCGTCAAATCATAAGATGTTGGTGGCACCAAGATATGCGAGTCACACACAGGCAGGCAACTCTATCGGGGCTTTAGGAGAGCGGATGCCGTGATAAGACTGTCCGAGCCTTGCCGCGCTGCGAGGGTTTTGAGTTTAGTGAAGGGTTTACTTGGAGATCCACACGTTCGTGAGACTGTTCATCCTCTCCTCGTCCTTCTCTCCTACACCCATCTCATTCCGACTGACCTTTGACCTTTCACTTTCTCTCTCCGCTTTTTTTTTTTTTCATTTTTCTTCTTCTCTGTTTTCTCTTTTTTTTTTCTTTTTTTCTATCTCACTCTACCTTCCTTCCGTTGTTATTTTGGTTGTGCGACTTCTGTATTTTGGTGTGTGTGTGTGTGTTTTTGAGACAGAGACAGAGAAAAAAAAACCGTGCTCAGACCGTTGTGTTCACAATAACTAAATAAATATAAGCGCATGAGGACGAAATAGGTTATCCTTAAAAAAGCCCCGCCAATATTAATTACCACTTCTACAAACACCATCGCCATTATTAATATCGTCATCAGGAGCAGCAACATGAATGTATATGACACACACGAAAAACATAACAAATAAAAATAGTTATTCGTTTGTATACTGACTATTTATTGGCTCGTCGGTATACTGACTACTTTATTTATTTGCTTGTTGGTATACTGACTACTTTATTTATTTGCTTGTTGGTATACCGACTACTTTATTTATTTGCTTGTTAATATACTACTTTTATATTTGGTCACTGGTCTGCTGACTACTTTATGTATAAGGTCGTTGGACTGCTGGTTACTTTATTTATTGGTGTACTGACTATTTATTTATTTCGTTTGTATACTGACTATTTCTTGGCTCGTTGGTACACTGACTACTTTTTTTATTAGGTCCTGGGTATACTGACTATTTATTAGGTCGTTGGTATTCTGACTACTTTATTTGTTAGTTTGTTGACAGGCTGTTCTCCGTTAAAAAAATATGTTGTTCACAGTAATGCCAATGAAAGAACATTTCTTGCTGATCTCAAACGTTTCTAAGTAAAAGTCATAGTCTCCAACTGCTTATGAAAATTCTTTCTCAGTTCGCTTCATAGAGCCTACGCTTTGATCAAAGCGAAAGGAGAGAATAGAGAGTGTGTGTATGACTATTTGCGTGCGTGTGTGTGAGAGAGAGAGAGAGGAGAAGGAGAGAAAATGGAGAAAGAGATACAACTTTGCCCCAGAGGGCAATGAGGAAGTGGCTGTATAAGAAAGCAGTTAATAACCCCACAACACATTAACAGTCGAGAGAAAGAGAGATGGAAAGGATAAGGGGAAAGCAACGTAAAGAGTGTGTGACAGAGAGAAATGAAAGAGACTACACCTGTGAACAAATCACACCAGACCGTTAGTAGTAGGCATCCGTTCAGCGAATAATTTATGTTAAGTTTCAGTTAATGTTGAAATAAGACCACTATATTGAGACAATCACAGGAATGTTTTGATTTATATGTTTGTAAAGAAAGTTGGTGAGTAAAAAAGTAAAATGTAATGTCCTTCCTGGACGCCTCCAGCTTTTTCAAGAAAAACAAAGCAGATTGCTTTCCGGCCTGGATAATACTCATTCCGGAAATAAAGAAACGTTTCCCTGTGTATCCAGACCGAGATAGCAGCATACCTTTTTCTCTTGGTGTGATATGATGTTGATGATGCGAGATGCTGCTGATGGTGTTGTGTGATGATGTTGGTGTGTGATGATGATGCTGGTGATAGTAGTGTTGGTAATTAACACTAAACACATTTAAAGATATAAATGGTGTTAAAATGCCGAAAGACAAGAAGAAGAAACGTCTGGTCAAGTCTGCTATGATACTCATAAAATTCTCGAAAATAAATTTATCTGTTATCACTAAACATTTTAAAGTACTCTAATTTGGGTGTCGCTAGTTTTAAAGAGCCAGTACTCCGTCTCACAGGACAGCAGTCAGGGCTTCCTATGGTACCATATGAAATGAGTTTTGCTAGAATTGTTCGGTAGCTTGCCTGTACACACTTTCACTTGCATTACACATCCACTAAACAGCATATTTTTCCACTGGGTGGTCGTCACGTACACCCGATTATGCCCAAGGGTGTAACGTCACGGGCGTCACTAACATGGCTCCCAAACGCGCCCTACATTTCGTTTCAAAGCTGTTTTACATGCTCATTCACCTGCTCACTACTACACAGTCATTTCTCGGCTATCCTACAGTCCTCCACTAGGTATTATCAAACAGCTGCCCTGCTGTTGTACATACGCTTGTTACCAGGGACCTTCATTACTGGATAAGCGACTCAGGTTCATGTCCGGTGTAAGTCTCGGCTTTCCTTTAGACAGGCCTCGTGTTTCCGGCTCTTTGTTTGCATACCTTAAATAAATTCTTAAAGTAGATGTTTTGTTTTCGTAACAGAACAATCTATACAATTGTTTCCAAAAATATCAAACACAATTTTTTTTTAATTGTTAGCGGGAAAACAAGTCAATAGCATCTGTTGTGACGATGTTTTTATATTATAAAATTGTCGAAAAATCTAAATGGGTTTTCTATAAACAGAATACATTTTACAGAAAATACTGTTTATTTTGCAATAAATCTTCTTTAACAAGGTTATGATAACAGAAAAACTTAATTACTCACTTTTAAAATTTCTTCTACGTTATAGAAATATCCGCCGTTTTGACAGAATGCAGAAGCGAAAGCCCTTCGTTTTTAGGGTTTGTTACGATTGATCACTCCTATGATAGAGCAAAGAGGCAACGAATGAGAGACACTTCTGCAGTGAATGAAGGTCCGTGCTTGTTACTGGACGCTCCTTCTCCATAACTATTACACAATCACTTGCAAACTATTGTACAATCCCTCCCTTTTTATTTACAATAGTTCGTTAGCTATTGCATCCTCACTCGCTATTGTACAATCTCTGGCTTGTTATTTACAATAGTCCGTTAGCTGTTGCACCCTCATTCGCTATTGTAAGTCCCCCCCCCCTCCCTTGTTATTTACAATAGTTCGTTAGCTATAGTACTTTCACTCGCTGCTACACAACACAAGCCGACTCGCGGTTTTACACACCATCTACTCACACCCTTAATGTACAGACGAATAAATGGATGGCTGCATGCTCGTTTGTTTGTATGTTTGTTCTTTCGTGTGTTCGTTCGTTCACAGGAGGATTACAATTTCACGATTACCCACTACGGTCGGCGAGTTGCCGCGAAAGCGGCAGGAATTTATTGCTGAGCTTGGCCACTGTTAGATGAAGCAATGGCGCCTAACAACATATTCTAGGATGAAAAATAGGAAATGAGAAGCGATTGTCAGTTCCGGCAATTTTCACTCTATGATTACCAGTAGGGCGATTGTGCGTAGAATAAAAATCGAGGATCAATACGGGTTTATATTTTCATCAAAAGGCTGTTTTTTATTTCTTTATTTATTTCTGTTTTGGGGGTTGTTGTTTCTGATTTCTGAATTTCGTGCCACATCAGTCTAACTGGCTCTAGCTGCACGCACTCGCACACACCACTATATGTGCATGTGAATACAAACGCGTGATCATTATCACAAAACACGTAATAAAACCAAGAAGCGATTCTCACAGACACACGCGCGCGCGCGCGCACGCACGCACGCACGCACGCACACACACACACACACACACACACTGTAGTTATTTTACATGTATGAGCACACGAAGTTCAAAAAGCTATTCACGACAAGTGTGTCTGTACGCATCTCCTACCTTGAGTCTGCGGACTTGATTGAGGTGTCCAAGGAGTCTTTCCATACGAAGGATCTGCAGATAAAGAGGGTAATCACTGAGAACGAGCGATCATAGAAAACACAAGCTGACGACTTTATTACATAAAATATAAATTAATTTTCAACACTAGTCTAAAAAGTTAGTGAAATAAAGTTTAATTTATGTTTCATTCATTTTATGTAAACTGAGTTCGCGCAAGATGTTTCATTTTCACAAAAGAAAGAAAGGAAAAAAACGAAAAAAAACATAAATACGAAGAAAATCATCCAATGTAAAGCATTTGTGTTATCGAGTTCAATAAATCTCTCTCTAAACTACCTGGATATGCCACACTGATGAACCAGTACAGGAGTACTACTTTATTATGTTGAGGAACATAGTTGATAGCAAAGGTCTACTTCTTGCTGTTGAAACACGTGACCAATAACAGACATCAATGCCACTTGTTGATGCCCAAGTCAGATGCTAAAGTATCTGAATCCGCTCAGTATCTGAAGCAGCAGGAAATATCCGAAGCAGCTTCGTGATTTCTTCTGTCTGTTTGAATTAGGTTTCGTCATCCGAAGCTGATGTTTAACACTTGAATGAGTTGTCAGGTGAAATAGGTGTTCGACAAATTTCGTTTAGCTGATAGTATCTTATACAACATAAAAATACCTTTACAATTATTTTCAGTTTGAAATTCCTATTCAGATTCAAATATAAGTGCTAGTCGATTACTTCTCACACCAGTTTGAAATACCTAATATCTTAATCAGGTGCCAAAGTAATTGTCACTGGGCAGATACCAGTACTAGATAGGAAGTATCTCATTTAGTAGGAAAATGACTGGAGCAAATGTGAGTATCTGAAATAGTATTGTGTGCGTGCGTGCGTGTGTGTAGGTGGATGTGTGTATGCACGTGCTCGGCAGCAGTGTCTAATAATTATTCGAACTAGATGGTAAACAACAGCACAGCCATGTCAACAGAATACAAGTGACAGCCAAGTGTATGCATCTACCGGTCAACACCACGCCACATGAAACGCTGCAGGTATGAATGAGGGGTAAACATCAGTAGCTGCTGGGGCCAGAGATGTCAAATGTTTGACTACCGGGAGGTCTTTGATATGTTCTACAGCTGAACACTGACTATTCCGCAAACAGAATAGGTCGAGGGGTCACGCTCAACTTCGATAACGAAAAATAACTACGATTCTGATTAAACTGGCCTCAGACATCCCGGGCTGGCAGAAAAGTATAGTGTAGCGCAGTTGTCCATTATAAAAGGTTAGAAGGAAAATGTAAGCCACTAAAAAAAAAAAAATCTTTGTAACAATCATTTATTTGTATCATGAATGTTAACATTATGTGCATGAAATAAAATAATGTTTTGGCGAAAATACATTTTGTAAGAGTCCAGTAGAAACCAAACATTGCCTTATTAAATGTTACCTTATATTATTTATTTCAACGAGTCAGGTATTATAAACTAAACTAAAAATATAAAGAAACCTATTAGAGAACATTAGAAAACAAAATTAAAAGGCATGTGTACGCAACGACATTTCAAATATCATTCATTTTACAAATTACTCCTTTATTTTCTGTAGGTGTTCTAAAGATTATTTTACCTTTTTTCATAAAATTATTTGCGCTATTTATTAAAATGTCATGAACGTTCTTGAATTGTTTGATTGAATTATTTTTAATTGTTATTAATTAATGACTCGATAGTATCATTATCTTTGAATCAGATATTTCGATATAATGTCTATTCTGAACAGCGTGTTACAGACCTAAGCATAGCTGATGAGAGAGCTAACTAGGGAAAGGAAAATTGTTAAACTAGTGAATGATTTCAAATGTGTCCCAGCCAGACGACCACGAGAACACTCAGTAATGCCAAGCCTCCTGTAGTCTGTTTCCTCTTTTTCCTACTGTCTCTTTCTTTCCTCTCTCTCTTTCTCTCTCGATGAGAAAGTGTGTACGTGTGTGTAAGCCGGTGAGAGAGAGCAACAGTAGATGTTAATGAAACGTTCAAGGAGATAAGCATGCATGCTCTCTCTCTCTCTCTCTCACACACACACACACACATGGAAATAGAGAGGTAGAGCGGAGCCTTGCATATGAATCAACTGCCAAACAATCAGCAAAGTTGTTAAAAGGCTAGCAGTATTTTCAAGAATTCCGGTTCTGGAAAAGCTGGAAGGTCTGTAGGGGAAAAAATGCATATGCATGTCTGAAGTCTATTCTCATCAGTTCTCAACATTGTGGAACTGATTCATTTTCAAATAGTGGCAAAAATGAAGAAAGAAAAGACATATCAAGAGAAGAAGACGAAGGAAGAAAAAAAGTAATCAAAATCTTCAAGACTGTGAAAGATTGCAAGTAATGTTCTCGTTCTAGACTTGAGTGAGAAATTATTTAAACTGCTCCTGTAGTTCCTAACAAGTGAAAACAGCAGGAGTTTGACAGTCGGACATTGACTATGAATGATGCTGTATTAAAATGACTGCCACCCATGTGAATACTTCACTCTTGCAGTGGCCTTTGGATCAACAGAGTGGGACAGGAAAACAAATCGTCGCTCGATGTTTCGACAAGCGCAATGGCACCTTTTATTTTCTTAACACACAGGAAACTTACATAATTTTAAGACTTTTTATAAATAGAAAACTCATCGGAGGAGCACAAGTCAAGTGCACCCCGATAAGAAGTCAGTCTTTGCAAAATGCCTGCCTGAATTTTTAAAGGTGCACTGATGACGTAGGTAATAGCGGCATAGGGGTGGAAGGGGGAAACGGAAGGGGTGTGAGTGGGGGTGGACGGCAGTGGGTGGAAAAAAAGCGGAAGTGACGTACCCGGAAACATCATGCCAGGAATGCTGGTGAAGGTACACGCTCTGTAGTACTCCTGTTGGGAAATCGTCTGCATGGCGACGTGTAGGTAGCCGGACGACGCAGGGTGAGCGCTGCTCAGTCACCTCTGCGCACTTCCTCTGACAAACTGCACCGCCAGGCACTCCACACACACACTCCTCGAATCTTCTTTGGAACCCACTTGTCCTTCTTTCAGGAAGTCGGGACAGGCGGCTTTCTTTTCTCTCAGCACTCAAGCCACCTCCTTCCGTTTCTCTCTTCCGCTCTTCTGTCTTTTCTTCCTTCCGTCTCTCCCTCTCTTTCCTTTCCTTTTTTTTTTCTTTCTTAATGCCAAGCCCCTCCTACTACCTACTGCCAACAGCCACCCCCCCTTAGGCGCGCACTCGGGTTGTATCGCACCCCTTCGCTAGGCCGACGGCTCGCTGATTGTTCTTATGTATCTAATTTTCTCAGCCTCGAGCCAGTTTCCGAAAAACGCGAAGCGCAATTTCCTAACGGAACCCGCCGGCCCTCCTCGGCAACCGGTTACAAGGAAATCTGCTTGGAAATAGGGAGGAAACTTTCAAGCACCGATTTTAAATCAGTTCCGCATAGCCTTGCCATGGGAGGAGGAAACTGGTCATTGATTTACGCCGATGCCATTTATACCAAAGTCATGTTTAATCAAAAACCAATCACGCCGGCCAATCACCGTGCCAATTATCACCCTAAGGTCTCTGATTGGCTGGCGCCGGGGCTCGTGCGCCGCTATTGTAATGGCGGCGGGCGGCGGGGTGTGTTGCCATAGCGACCGCGCGCCAGCCTGCCTCCACGTGCGTGGCGTGTTGACACGGCGCGCGAGAGAGAAGAGAGAGAAGAGAGGTCCGTGCGCGCGAAGCTGCCACGCGGGGGTGTGTCTCCAGTGGCAAAAGGGCCGCCTTGTCTCCTGCCATGTCCCTCCGAACCCTCCCCACTTTTCTGTCTCGTGTCGTCCTGGAGGAACAGCGTCTTGGAGCGCGCGCGCTGTCACACGGGTGTTGGCCAGGAGAAAGGCGGGTCAATCGTTCTGCTTTGACGGTGCGGCGGAGGAGTGACAGGCTGAAGTCAGGCATCGAAGTTCTTCAATGTGACCGGACTTTTTGTTCTTGTTGTTGTTGTTGTTGTTTTGTTCTGGCATCACCTCGTTGGGTGAAAACAAGGGTCTACGTTTTATTGCGGAGCTTGAGCAGCAGGGGACAAATATAAGAGAGGAGGAGAGAGAGAGTTATTTGTACGGAAGGAAGAAGAAATATACTCCCCTTGTTTCTCAAAACAGATGTCGGTGTTACTGATGAAACGAACCCCATCACGTGACTGACCGTCAGGTGTGACGTTCACATTAACCAGGTGCGTCGGCAAAGAAACAAGGTCTGGAGAGACTAAAGGCCGACCAATATGTGTGATCGCCCGTATCCAGTCGTCTGCAGAACACCTGGCTTCGAGCTCAACCTCTTCGACGCTTGGAAATATACTGGACTGGACTGCGAATCCTTGCGATAATATTATGACATAAGCGTGCGCAAAATGGGAAAAAGCCGGGATAGGGGTGGGGGAGGGTAATGAACACGCAGGATTGGTTCCTTCCAGATTCAGAACCTCAAAAACAAAGCGCGGTTTGAGAGATGTCGGACAGGTGTTGGCGCGGTTTGAAGTCTGGCATAGCCACACGGTGCAGGTAGATGATCGGGTAAAGGAGACCAGGCGACCTGCATTTCGTGTGGGCATATGTGTGTTCGACATGAACATGTGCACTTCGCTCTGACAGCCTAAAGTTTTGCCTCTGTTTGATGATACAGAAAAACGCTTGTCACAGGAAATATTATCTATATGTCAGAATATGTTCCTTCTGCCGTCACAGGAAATATTACCTACCTGTCAGAATATATTCCTTTCTCGTCAAGTCGAAAACTCAGGAGATGGAGATGGTGGGGAGGGGTGCGGTAATGATTATGTGTGTCTGTGCTTGCGCGTGTTGAGAGTGCTTAACAGTCGCTATATTAAGGGGTTCCATTGCGTTTCAGGACGCTGACAATTAAACAGTTTTTTTAATTGTTTTATTTCTGAACAGAAGACGTCAGAATGATAATTAGTACCGTCAATACCTTAACGCCGTTACGGGAGGAAGAGTAGGGGCAGTTGATGGCGTGGTGGTAAAAAGGTTGCCTGCCAGTATAACCGCTACCTGTTGTTATCCCTGCCTGTTAGTTATAACAACTACCTGTCAGTTGTTAACGCTCCCTGTTAGTTATAACCACTACCTGTCAGTTGTTAACGCTTCCTGTTAGTTATAACCACTACCTGTCAGTTGTTAACGCTCCCTGTTAGTTATAACCACTACCTGTTAGACCTGTCAGTTGTTACCGCTACCTGTTACTTGTAACCACTACCTGCTAATGCTGCCTGTTAGTTGTAATCACTACCCTTCAGATCTCATCTTGGTGCAGACGAACTGTCTCTGGATATGATAGTTCACAAGACTGGCTGTCGTACGATGCTGGGGAGGGGTGGGAGAAGGAGGAAGGGGGATGGGGTGAAAGTGTTTCTTCCGTTAATCTTTTATCAAATAAATTAACCAAGCAACCAACCAATTAAGACGTTCTCAACGAGCTGAAGTACACCAGCAAGTCAGTATGGCACAGGGCAAGTAAGGACCGTTGACTCAACTAATCTATGACGTCACGTAGCAACGTTAACTTACAAGTCGTTGTGGCAGATTTTGTTGCGGGGTCGATGAACGTTAGGAATATGGAAGACGTCATCATTAGCAAAGCATACGACCGATTCATCTCAAACATCAGTGTCATGCTGTTCTTTCAAAATGGCTCCTTTGAAAGTAGAGTTTTATTTATGCCGTAACGGCTGTAGCCTATTTTTTAATAGGAAGCTTGCAGCTCGGTTCTTAAGAGACATTAAGAAAAACGATTAGAGTTTAGGAAGCTGTGATGTGACTTGGGTTGAGAATTGCTTTTAAAACATGAAAAGGGCTTTTCTCAAATGCCGTCTACCGTCAGTTCCTGAGGAACCTCGTAATGTCTCGTTTTCAACGAGATTTGCCCAGAACAAATCTTCAGTCGTGAAAGTAAGACCAAACTTAGGTGCTTTTGAAGGTGAACTATTTTTTATGTAAAAGACTCGACGGAGACCTTAAATCTGAATGTCTAAAATCTATGTAATATTGGTCTTTCTTTCACGTCTGTCTGTCATATATACCACACGGCGTAAAACTCCAACAGCCAACCGTCTCATAAATTACCAAGAAGTAAAGGCAGTTTTGATGTACTGTTTACTCAAACTCGGAAACCGAGAAAAACCTCAGGAAGGATTTGAAAAACTTGACCTCGGCCAAGTGCTTTACGTCATCCTGAGTCTGCCCATGCCAGCTGGTCACATGATGGAGTAGCTAGCACTTGCCGTCGGTCCGCGGCACACCGTTAAGTCCTCCCCGCTGCCCCCATGTGTAAAGATGATCATAAAGGACCTCTCTGTCAAGGGCTAACTTAATTAGAACCCAAGAAAAGACCCGCTTTTCTAATATACTGTGGTCAGTAGACCAAGACCACAAACACTTAACTCCCCTTCGACGAATCACTGGAATGAATACAAGCACACCTGTGGTGGAGTTCTTCTGGTCTTCTTTTAAACTTGTTGCCGCCTGAGCATGAATTTGTAGGTCTGCGTTTGTTGTATTGTCAACGACAGAGGGAGTGAAAGGGTCTAAGGGCAAAAGGTTTTATCCCCTGTCGACCTGCCTTATCCTCACCCTGAGCCCACGAAGGATGGCGTGTGTTCTGAGAGTCACTCGCATTTAAAAGCTGCTGGCTCATATGTACGATAGAAATGGATTCAAATCATCGGCTCCAGATGATTTGTAACAGACGTGAAGATCATGCGTTTCTTTTTTGTAGTTTTTTTTCTAATAATTTTCATAAATTTATACCAGATGCATGACATGATCACCGCCCATCAAGAAAAAAATCGTCACAGGACAGGGAACCGTTGGGATTGCCGCAGGACTCTGGAGTTTTGGAGGCTGTCAGGTGACACAGAGAGTTTTGAGTTAAAATACGTTTGACGCTATCAGAATCGTGAACATTTCCTACTGTGTCATGGGAACGGACATTTCAGGTTGTTATGAGACCGCACCTTGGCTTCGTCAGTCGACAGGTGACGTTTGAGGAGGTCACGTGACATATTTTTTAAAAGTTTATCACAGGACTGAGGGTTTTGGGGATTGTTACAGGGCGTTGACCCAGAGGTGTCATTAGACAGCAAGAGTCTGAGATTCCATTGTGGTTACCATGATCGTTTGATGATCGATCGCCATCCGACAGTAGTAAAGCTCGCCTTATAAACGTCTTTAACTCTGTGTTTGGTGAGGTGAATTAATGTGCGCACGCGCGTGTGCGTGTGTATGTGTGAGAGAGAGAGAGACAAAAAGAAAGAAGAGGGAATGAGGGAATATAAAATCTCCCTTCACCTATTAGTAGTTTACATCCTGAAAGAGTCAACCTGCTAACTAGCTCTCTTTACTTCCGTAAGGACACACTCATGTAGCTCAAAGCGCAAAAAAAAAAGTAGTGGCGTTGTCATCTAGATTCTCGAAAGTGAAAGTGGTCCAGAGCTGACTGTCATGCTATCGGATATGTAGCACAAAACATCAAGTGTCCTCTCAGATGACTGTCACGAAGAATAAACCTGGAGTTGGGTAGATCTATTACGATGCACAAGCAAAGCTGGCGTCTGAAGTCGTCCGCTACTCGACATCGAGTGGCTGGGGTTGACAAAGCTACAGCTCTCAGTGTTTCCGCGATCACTGAAATGTCAGCTCCCTCTTTTCTCAGGCCATTAGGACCCACGCTCATAAACTCTCTTTCCTCCACCTCTCCGTCAGTGAGGGGCATTTCATGCTCACATGCATCGCGGATTCAGTTCAAGGACAAAAGGAAGGAGAGCTGATGTAAAACAGCGATATGGCAAACATCGTTTGCATTTATGGGCCGTCGACGTCGAATGGAGAAAGAATCACATCTGCAAAACTTGAAACACTTGCCTTTTTTTTGTTATCAAAAGACTAGTTTTGTTGTTCTGTTCGCTTTTGTTGTTTTCTTTTCATCATCCATGCGTTCTGTTTTATCGGTTATTCCAACTCGTCGGTGACGTGACGGGCCTCCCTGGGCCGTTACTCTTGCTGCATAAATTGAGGGCAACTGTGGATGAGATCAGACATTTAAAATAGATCGTGTTATATGACATCATACATAGATAAAGATCGTGTGAAATGGGAGTCGAAGTGACCTTTCACTTTTTTTTTTTGAAGGGGGGTAGGCTGCTGTTGTTGCTGCTGTTTTTGTTGTTATTGCAACTACTAATTGTATTACTACTAAATCTTTCTTTTTTTCTCCTCGTCTTGTTTTTATACATCTTTTCCATCCTCTGCCATTTCTGCAACACTTTTCTTAATTTATTAAAAACGGTTACGTAATATCTGTAGGACGAGTGGTTGTTTCATATTGCTATTATTGCAGCATAGTAAACTAGATGGATGACCTTCGGGTCTTTTGCCACGAACGAAGGACCCTACAAACAAACACGGTTGGGGATGATTTATTTGACGATGCTTTTAATGAGCTTCCGTTCTTAGCCTGGCACATCTCTGGCAGTGGGTTTGATTCCTCGCAGCTGGGGTAGTCTCCCCCCAATCTATCCCTTTTGTCGCTGACTCGTGACATCTTTTTTCTGTTGTGTGTAAATGCCCGTGTGTGACACTCTTCGCTTGCCCTGCTTTTTAATCGTTGTGGTGTTATTAGCACACGCACATGCGCGTAGGACACCTTCCGGTCTCTACCAATGCATGCACTCAGTTTCATTTTATTAAACCCTAAACTAACATTTTGTTAAACTTCTGTCACGACCACACGGAATATTTACATAATACTTTTTACGTCGGCGTTTTGCATTCGTCGGTGCGCATGCGTGACCGTACTTCCGGTGTGTGCATATTCCAGTGCGCGGTCGAGCAAAGACAATGGCTTTTTCTGCCTCGACCTGTATCGCCCTGACAAGCCAAAGTATCCGACTTCATTCAGTGTATTGCAGCCAAGGGTTCCAGGACTGTGCAGCCTCTAAACGAACTACGCCGTTTCGTTGGCATCTCGCTGGCTAAGGGGCCAGCCTAGCGTTATCGATAAGTAAGGCTCTCGGCCATTTAGTCTGCTTGCCGCTTTCTGGCATTTATTTGGCCAGCACTCCAGGCTCCGGCGATCCGGTAGCACACGTAAGTGCCGCCATAACGGACTTGCAGCTTTTGTTGTCGTCTGCTGGAAAGCCACTCGACGGATGGAGCTCGACGTCCGTTTGCTGTTGGGGTTTTTCTTCAAACATTCGCTTAGAGCAGAGACAAAGGAAGCCATTGGTCGAGTTATTTGAGTCTATAAGCAGATCTGCGAGTCATTAAAATCTCCTCTTTGAAGACCTGGGGAATAGAGGTGGATTCTTAACCGACATACATGCATAGATGCATGCATACAAACATAATACATACTTATATACATACATAATACATACCTATATACAAAGACAGACAGACAGACATATAAACAAAAACACATATGTCTTTAGCTCAGGAAATGTGTTATTTCATTCCACAAGTCAAGGAAAGGGAAAAATAGTTCTTTTCACGCCAGGGTCTGGGTACAGTCTCTGTAGTCGCATAGTGATAGTCGCATACGATTTAAAGCCCAGACTGAGTGAAATATAAAATTAAGCTCAAAGTTGAGTCAGTGGCCAGTTGCACGTTTCTAAACCTTAAAACTGTTCTAAAGAAGAAAAATCTCTTCTTAGCCATTTTGATCCATTGCAGAAAAACATACAAAAAATTGTACTGACAGGACGGAAAGTCAGACTTAAACAACTTTATTTTAGTTTTAGTTTTAAAAATTCTAAAATTGTGGTGTGCACTTTAAACTAATTATCTAATTAGAGTTAAGGCCTAAAAGTGTTTAAAATTAGAAATTGTTTTGCAACTGGCCCCAGAACGTTGTCTACAATATACATTTGTGGTGTTGGTTTTAGGACACAAACATGGACTGACTTAAGGTTTAATGTCGGACGCCATTCAACGTCGCAGCTTCGAGCGCCAGCAACTATTGTGACCACGAAGAAAATCTCGTTATGGCCTCTTTCTAGCATGGCGGTGTTCAAGATCTCGCATCTTGGAAACAGAACAGAGCTATTCGCTCCTGTCTTTGTAAAATCTATTTTATAATGACATTAACCCATCCATATATTGGTTGGTTGGTTGGTTGGTTGGTTGGTTGGTTGGTTGGTTGGTTGGTTGGTTGGTTGGTTGGTTGGTTGGTTGGTTGGTTTTGGGCTCGATACTTAGCTGTCGTCCAGTGGAACAAAGAGAGCTCGTTGATTGAAAGACTGCATAACAGAAAAGAATGACGGGATAGCTAAGGTGCCAGAGAAGGTTTTGATCTTTTAACAGATAGACAAAGTGACTACACATAAAGATAAAGATAGCGATGAATAAATTACGGGAGGGGGGTGGAAACTGGTGTGTTAAGCCGAGCCAGAAACTAAGGCTATATCACGGCAAGACAACCGGTCTGTATAACAGGTGTCACATGCAGAGAAAGAACAGCGTGCCCGAGACGAGATTTGAACCCAGGACAGCCATTCCTTCTTGTACTGGGAACAGGCGCTAGCCGTTGCGCAACGGACCACATGAATTGCAGTGACAGGAAAAAGAAAAGAAACGAAAAGTGGTGTGCCACATACAGAGAAAGAAAACTGTCCGACAGGATTTGAACCGAGACACCCAGTGTTCAGCGTTGCAACGTCCCTCCCCCCCCCCCCACCAACCTAAAGAGGCGGAGGATGAAAAGAAAAGTGAAAATAGGGAGAGGAGGGATGTTGAATAAAGTTGTAAGTAGCAGAGAAAGAGAAATCGCAGAACCATCAGAAAAAGGCGCATCTCTCAATCACTGTGGACGGAAACAAAGATAGCAAGGACTAAACTCAGAAACGCAGAGAGAGAGAGACTCTACTTCTCCGTCACCTCGCATCACACCCGCTCCCTCTCTCAATATATTCACTGCCGCGGTGGCTGTTATAACTGAAGATGCTCCCAGACAAAAGTAGCTGCCACACCGCCACAAGCAGAGCCGCCACCACCCCACACGCCACTCACATACACACCCTCCAGCCCCCTACCCCAACCGCACCACCTCCTGGCAGACCATGGCAACCTGATTACGTCTGTGCGCATGCCCAAACACCAGCGGGTCATAACTCGAGCCGCTTGAGACATAAGGGCTTTCCGATCGAGCGAGCTTTATGGAGGGACGTGACTGTAAACAAAGTCACGGTGCTTAAAGCAACGCGCCCATCACCGTTCGGCCTGCAATGGCCGCGCCGTCCCAAGCAGAATATAGTCGGAGAGGCCAGCTAAGAAATGATCAGCGAGAGATCGAAGGAACGGGCATTAGGAGAGAAGTATCAATCGTAAGTAGACGTTAGGTCCTCGACCTAATGTTTGTGCTTGTGGGTGGGGTTGCTTTATGTTTTTAACTTTGCTTATTTTTGAATTGGCACAGATAAATGTGTGTCCTGCTGAGGTTCAGAATCCGGAACAGCTATAAAGCTATAAATTGAATCGTATAATGCACACGTAAGTGATGTAAAAATTTGTTTATTTACTTATTTCCCCGTTTAAGGACTATTTATTAGTAGTGTAGATATGTAAATTTGGTGTAGCGCCGTCTCCTTTGTCACGAAGCCTGCATTGGTGTACAACACACACACACACACACACACACACACACACACACACACACATGCACACACATAGACTATGTAATGTCACGCGTGCAAAAGATATCACAAATGTATGGCCAGGCACACCTATATAAAAATATACAGCACACATGCATGCAGGTGTGTACGCAGGCGGACAGACAGACGCACAGGGACTGTCACAGAAAGGGAGTGCACTCTCATATGTTCGCTAAAGACCAAACATCACACTCACATTCTAAAGACTAAACACTCTTTGAATCGTGAAAGATGATGTTTCGTCTGTCTAATCCAACTTTCCGTTAACTACCTGACCCATGTATCATATCACGTGCACATTCATTGCCATCCAACCCCTCTTCCGCCGTTGTCTTTTCACTTGAATATTTTAGCCCTCGTCTAATTCCTGCCTCCCCCAGTGCTCTTTCGTTTTGTACGCTCGACCAATATCAGGATGATGGCGTTGTCAGTGTGTCTGTGTGTGTGAGAAAGAGAGAGGAAGACAGAGCTCTATTACAGAGCATCGCAGCCGTGTTATTACTTCGCACTAATACACCCCCTTCGAGCAAGGGGAGTGAATTCTCAATCAGCTCCCTTTTCCACCCCGTTGCCCTTACGCGCCGCTGTTGATCGTTGAACTTGTGCTCGGTGGGCAAGGGGCGGAATCCTTACTCGAAGGTTCAGATTAATTAATGGGACTCCAGGCCGGCCCCAGTTTCTCTGTAACAGTACCATTCCCGCGCCTGTCTTAATTGGCAAGTGGAAGATTCGCGGTTCCTCCAGGAAACGGAACCGCTTCATTAGCATTTTGGTGATTTATTTCTTCTTTCAAAACAGTAGAAAGTATGTTTGTCATACTTTGATAAATGCCACGTTTAATGTATTTTATTACTATTTTTGGATCATTTTTATAGAAAACATTGATAATTCAAGAGCCGGTGACGTAAGAAGAGAGAGGATAGATATGCTACAATAGTTTTTTTTTAATTTTGAGGAATAAAATTGAAATCCGCCTTGTTTGCTCCAATCCTGAACCCACTACCCACTATGAGTATCAAGGGACACGTTGGTCCACATGGTCAGGTTTTGCCAGTGAATGGCGCTATGAGTGAGAGGTATCCTAAGTCAATGACGCAATAACAAATATACCGTTGGAACACGCTCTGACGCTCTGCACCCGAGGGCAAGAACTCCTGGCACAGTCCAGTGCGCAGGCTCGCCACGTCATGCAGCGGTCTAGCCGAGTTTTTCGGTGCGGGGTCCAACCGGGACGCATGCGCTGTTGCTAATGACAGCTTTTAAGCAATTTGACACAATCATTGTGCACCCAGATGCGGGCGCTGCAGCTAGGCGAACTCTCCTGATGGCAGAAACGAAGCTGCCTTCGTGTCCTGCAGTGTCGCAGATCGCTTTTCTGCCGCTTCCCTTTGTCACCGCGAGGTTTTTCATCTGGCCGATAAAGATCGCCCGCCCGTGTGTTCGATGAGAGAGATGGGAATAGGGCCGCTCTCAATTGCAAGGCGAAATGGATACGTCTGGCCGCAAAATTAGAGTTTGATTGCACAAGGACAGTGTTTATGTTGCCAGAAATATGCTTTACATCTTTTCTCTCTGCTTCCAGATACCGGCGATTAGGGTTTGGGACACTATGGTGTGGCCATGAAGCAGCTCGTCGCCTTGATAAGCCTCACGCAGGGCTCAAGGTGCGACTTATGTTGTGCGAGTGCCGTGTCTTTTGTCATTAGACACATCCTCTTTAACTCTTGCGAGTGAATAACTGACCTACATGTGTTTTAGAGACTTTGATGGTGGCGTGAATGGCGCCTCCTCTTTAAAAAATGTTGTGAAAACAACTTAAGTGATAATATTAACTACCATTCGAGTTTAAGGCAGCAGGGAACGAAGACATGTTAGGAAATCTCGACAGCTGTTCACTGAAGGCTTCAAATATTTGAAGAAGAGAGCGTTACACACACACACACACACACACACACACACACCACGCACGCACGCACGCACGCACGCACGAACACATGGAGAGAGAGAAACAGGATCTCTACAGTCATTTATTTTTTATATTGCAAAGGTTATCTTTGTAATTTGTCATCGATACTAAACATCATATTTCCGCTTATATGGGTATCTTGACATCATGAAATATTATCTCAGAGTTGTCTTTCATGCCTAGGCGTATTGTCAGAGAGTTTTAATTAATCATCTCCAGCTCTAATTTCGGCATAGATAACACTGTTAAACAACTCATATACCTTATCGTCAGTGCTATCCGGGCATAAAGGACAATTCAGATGTTTTGGGGATACATTATTTCTGTACTAATATTAGTGAACTCTAACTGGCGATATTCTAAAATTTTCAAAATATTTAATATTTATTTAACGGTTGCTTTTCTTAAGCAGCACATCTTCATCGTATCAATACACATCTGTCAGGTTAAGCAACTAAAACTATAATAAGGTTGTAATCAAGGTTTGTCAGAGAGACTAATGTATGCCATATATGAACGAATGTGTGGAAGCCTGTGTCCCTGCAGCTTGAGGAAGGCGGTCCGGTGACCCAACGGTTAGCACCGGTTACCAATACAGTGAAGGTTGGCTGTCCTGGGTTCAGCTCTCGTCTCGGGCACGCTGTTCTTTCTTTGCATGTGGCATCTGTTTACAGGGCTGGCTGCCTTGCCGTGATATAGGCTTAGTTGCTGACTCGGCGTAAAACACCAATTCCCGCCCCACACCCACACACCGCGCGCAACTTGCTTGAGGCCTTATTTTTGAAGGGTAATGAGGGAAGAGGTGCGATAAAGCACAATTTTTATTTCGACCTTTATACTCCGTCGATACAAATAAGAAGCGGAAGAAGCAGAGCGATGATTGTATTATTGAAGAGGACAGAGCAAGATACTGGACATCACGAGATATTTACAGCAAAATTTAAATACTGTCACATTTCCAGTCACTATAATCCTTCCTTACTGTTTTTAAGCTTCATCGTTTGCTGAAAGAGGTCTTTGGGAGACGTTTAAATATGGCGAAATGCTCTTCATATAAAGTGCTTTGAGCAAATTTGTTTGTAATCTGTTCAAGACTCGTTTCGTCTTAAATATTCTTATTTGTCTTTTAAGTTTATCTCGTCTGAGCGAGAGAAATCGAACAAAAAGCTGCAAACAGTCCAAGTGTAGTAAATTGATGTCATGGCCCTGGGGCGCTTAGGTTTTCAGAGTGCGGTTTATTAGCAGTGTGGTTTGTTTGTGCAGGGCGCTGCCTGACACCACATGGATAACATCTGCAGAAACACAATTAAAAAGAGAAAAAAAAAGAAAGAAAAGGCAGGAAATAAATATGCTAGGGTAGAGCAGTTAACAATAAAAAGCTTTAAAAGTGTATACAAGTAGATCGGATAGATCACGAAAACCCCTCAAACGTTTTTTAAAGGAACATCGTGTGTGAGTTGTCTGCTCTTCGTATGACAAAATATGATCGGGTGGACGAACCTGATGAAAATAAAAAGGTAGATTTGGTCCGCTACACACGGGGCGGTCCCCCAAAACTGAGTGAAAGCAATCGGCCTTTGACTGGCCTGACTGTGTGGGGGGGGATGGGGAGGAAGGCGGGCGCGGGGGTTGGGAGAATGGGAGGTTACATATCTCTCCCATCTTCTTGTCCAGAAATTGTCAGCAACCGAGCGCCTGGTGCTGGCGCTGCCAAGAGCTGAGCCGGCGAGTCCGGCCGACATGGGCGTATCCCGACAGCTGAGCACGTGGACGAGGAGGGGGGAGAAGACAAAAATAATAATCATAAAAAATAAAAAAGGAGGAAAATGTCGACATACCGCGTCATACACCACTCTGCAGGAGGTGATCGTTAAGAGTGGCCTCCCTTTGCTTGTCTCTCTTCCCGAACGGATTGGGTTTCTTTTTATGCAGTGCCTCCAGCGGTTGACAAGTTTTATAACGTGAATGTGAACGATCGCCTTGCTTTGTTTTGTTTTCTTTGTTTTCACTTTTTGTTTTGTTTTGTTTTTGTTGGCGGTTTTTTTTTCGTCACAATGGTCTTACCCACACCATATGACAAAGCAACGATATTGGACTTTTTAGCAACAAATTATTTGTTCGTTTATTTATTTGTTTGGTATGGGTCTTTTGTTTGTTGGTTAGTTGGGTTTTTTAAAAGTTTTACGGAGCCTGCTACAGGGTGATGTTCCTGCATCTGTACTTCTTCCAGTGAGCAGTAAAATGCAACGACTTGTAATTACATATATCCTATATTCTATACATGGGTCAACATGTACTCTTTAAGCTGCAGGGTCTGACACTGGCGGACCTCTGTGTTTTCTCACGGATTGTTACTTATACAAAAAAAACGCATCATCATCATCATCATCATCATCATCATCATCATCATCATCATCATCATCAAATGCATTTTAGCGATAGTCTACTGACAGTTTTACATTCTGTTAGTCTATAAGAATATTTCAGATTAATTTCGTGTTTGACTCGGGTCAACCTATAAAATACCTGCAGGCGTCAGACACTAGTAAGACGTCAAGAACTGGGGGTGTTTTCAGCTCTGCTCGGTGTTGGTTTACACAATGGAAAACATTTCTTGATTGACATCTTATTAGACTGACACGATGCTGGAATTTGGTATCGGTAACAATATGATAACATAAACCCTGTCACTACCAGATGTATTTGTGGCTCCTTCTGCATCTGATATTTACCCTTCACAAACGCTAGAGATTAAGAAGGAAAAAAAAAAAGGGGGGGGAGGCAGGAAAAAGGTGTCTCAACACTCAGGGCCAATAAGTGGAACTCTTATGAGCGTTTCGTGGTACCCTGGGCGTCCTTCATGAAACATGGTTATTCGTCCATGTCAAATTAAGTGCGAACAGAGGATTGGCTCTGTAACAGCATTTTCCTCAGCATTATCAACGTCTTCTGGCTTTTTGTCTGTCCTCAGAAGCGAGGACCAAGAAAGGAGATTGGTCCATTCTCTTCCTAACACGCTCAGGCCGTTTTCCCCCTTCGCTGTCATGACATTGTGCCTGCTGAATGTGTTTTTCCCGCTGGGCACTGAAGACGTTCGTCGTAATGGTCACCATCAAAACCTGATGGATATCCTTGCCCGAGCTTTCGCGGTGGCATACAAATTTCATCGGTCTCTCGCACTGGTTTTTCAGGCCTCCCCTACTAAACCCCCTGTTCACCTCTATAGGTCGCGACTACTCCGGAACAGCGGGACCGCCTAACCGAACGCTGGACCAGAAAGCTGAACCGTCGGCTGGGGCAGCGAGTCCCTCCCGTAATGGCTGCTTTCAGGCGACGCGCGATGGCGGAGCGGAGGTTAGCACGAAACGTCTGGGCTGTCACGCGAGGGAGGGATAGCACTGGGGCGGCCAGATGCAAATGTTGGCAAATTGCGTTTGTCCACGCCTTGTCTCGCCCTCCGCTCCCGCTCCCGGGTCTTGCCGTGGCTCCGGCTCCAGACGACAGGGAAGATCGGCACGCGAGAGAGGGAGGGATGGAGGGGGGAAAAAGAAAGAGAGAGAGAGAGGAAGACAGGAGTGCAAAAAGCATGGTAGGGGAGTGGAGGTGGGGGGTGAATGGGATTGCAAGAGATGCACAGCCGATCGCGTCTGTGAGGAAACCTGAGGTAGGTTTTCAGTGTAAGATCGATACTCCCGTTGCCTTCTGAAGAAGGGAAGTTTCTCGCGGCACCGCTAATGTTCTCTGTTCGGAGGCAAGGCTGCAGGTTTGTGAGATGGCTCGTATGCGTTTTCTTTTTTTTTCACAATTAAAAAACCTTACGCAGCAGAACAAGTATAGAAACGCATTTTTGGCATCGCAGAGCTTAAGCGAATCTTTTAAGGGACCTCGTCTGCGTGTAGTAAGGCAACTGTTATTGGCAACTTTTACGGATGTATTTCTCCGATAACTGACATTTCTTTTTCCGAAGAAAACCTGAAGAAGAAGCTGGGTGTAGTGGATGATCAGGAGGGCGATGAAAATCTATTTGACCCTCGTTGCACCGCGTGGCCTGCGGTAACACTAACGCAACAGTAACCAGCCGTTTCCATCTGCAAAATAATGTATCCCTCAACCATTCATGTTACAGTGACAACTTCGACCACACCAACTATTGAAAAAATGTGATGGGGACACAGAGCGGCAGCACTCCGGGCAACGGCGGCAAACGAACAGTAAAACTCCACACAACTAACGTACCCTGATCAGAAACGGCATCATGGTCATTCATGGACAATAGCAAATAGCCATGGTCAGTCCCCGTACGACGCAAAGATAAATGAGAAGGGAAACAGACGCAATGTTTCTTTAAGATTAGACATTATGTGGTCATTGGGAAGCGATTAGATATCAGGATGGCAAGGCAGGCTTCGCTGTGCTACGTGATTAGATATCAGGTATTCCTGCAACGCTTCACTGTTTCACGTGGTTAGATATTATACGGTCATGGAAACCCTTTATGTTCCTTGATTAAATACATTACGTGGTCAAGGAAAGTTTCTGTGTGTTGCATGGTTAGACATTAGATGGAAAGCTTCGTGTGAGCGCCTTCACTATTGGAGGACAAGGCCAGGCTGCCTGTGCTCGATGAACGTCTGCCATGTTTAAGCAATAGCCAGCCATCACGTCCTTGCTCTAGAATTTCGGCCGTCTTTCCGTCCTATCTAAACAGGCTTCAGGAGCAAGGAGGACCTTTTATTTTTTTTTCAGGAGCATTTCCTACACCTTGATGCCCGTTTGCCCGCTCTTCTCGCATTTTGCTTCATGTTTCACCTCTACCCGTTTCAGCCTGTCGTCAGGTGTTTTCCCATCTTTGTTCAAAAATGCGGTGGTGAGGCCACTTCTAAAGAAATCCACGCTTGATGTCAATGTGCTAAACAACTACCGCCCAGTCTCCAACTTGTCTTTTCTCTCTAAGATCATAGAGAAAATAGTTTTGACACAGCTCTGGGCCTATTTACAAGACCACCATCTTCTTCCACAAGCTCAGTCGGCATATAGACCTTTCCACAGCACTGAGACCACTCTTATTAAAGTAACAACAGATATATTATCTGCTCTTGACAGTGGTGATGTCTCTCCATTAACCCTACTGGACCTGTCTGCTGCATTTGACACTATAGACCACTCTCTGCTTCTTCACAGACTCCACACCCTCTACGGGATTTCTGGACCTGCCCTCTCATGGTTCAACTCCTATCTCACTGATAGGACCCAGACTGTGGTAGTCGATGGTCAGACATCTCGCCCTGCTTCACTTTTCTGTGGCGTTCCCCAAGGCTCAGTACTTGGCCCAGTCCTGTTCATCCTGTATACTAAACCACTTTCATCTTGCATCCGGTCTCACCAGGTGTCTCATCAGTCCTATGCAGATGACACGCAGCTTTACTGTTCTATTCCACTGGCTGAGTCTCACTCTGCTATTAGCTCTCTAGAAGCTTGTATCAGTGATGTCAAGGGCTGGATGGTGAAAAACAAGCTTAAACTAAATGATGATAAAACGGAATCCCTCTTGTGCCATACAAGAAGACATCAACCTTCACTAGTCAGTCTGCCCAATCACATCAAGGTGGGTGACAGCAACATCACCTTCACGTCATCTGTTAGGAATCTGGGATTTATTGTCACCGCAGACATGACCCTTGATAAACATGTTACAGCTGTCTGTCAGTCTGCCTACTATGAGCTCCGTAAGATCAGTGCCATCCGTCACTTTCTCTCTACACGTGCCACCAACACTCTTGTCTGTGCGTTTGTTCTTTCACGACTTGACTACTGCAACTCCTTGCTGGCAGGCTGCCCCTCATCCCTCATTCAGAAACTCCAGAGAGTACAGAACTCCGCTGCACGTCTGGTACTTAGAGCAAGGAAACGGGACCATGTCACTCCTCTCCTTCGTTTTCTACACTGGCTACCCGTCCGTTCTCGCATCCAGTACAAACTGTCTGTGCTGTGTTTTAATTTCTGTGCAGGCTCCTGTCCTGACTATTTCTCTGAACTTCTCATCCCTTACTCTCCGGCCAGACAACTCCGCTCTTCCTCTGACAACCGTACTCTGACTGTTCCTGTCACCAGAACAACAACATATGGTCACAGGACGTTTGGCTACTGTGCTGCAAAACAATGGAACTCTCTTCCTTTCCATATCCGCCACCTTCCTACAATTGAATCCTTCAAATCTGCACTGAAAACTCACCTCTTCCTTGAGCACTACTCCTAGTCCACAGTGCTAGTCCTTACCCCCCCCCTTCCCTCTTGCTACTTTACCCATCACTATTTTTCTCTGTTCCTGTTACTTGATGCCTTTTGTTATCTGTTTTTGTCAGTACTGTCGTTTTCTTTCGTCCCCTGTGTTCTGTATCTACTTAGTCCACGTCTTCCCCGTTTTAAGCGCTAAGAGCATACTCTCTACGAGTGTGAATATGCGCTATAAAAATCTTCACTATTATTATTACCCCAATCACTTTGCCTTATCTTACACATTTAGCTTTTCGCCATTTTTAGTTTTTCTGTCTTCTCCCTTCCTCTAATCTTTTCATCTCCTTTATCTTTTCTTCTCCTCTTTCAACCCTCCAAAACATTCGAATAATAGTTTCTTCTTACAACAGTAATAAAATGGACAAGTATAGCGCATTTTCCTGCTTGGCAGTGAGTTAATTGCGCTTGGCAGGAAACAACTACGGTAGAACAGTTAGTTCGAAAAGAAGGTGGAGAGGAAGGGGGAGATGGATGAAAATGACGATGAAAAAAAGGATCCGTCAAAATGGCGAGATCTTTGAAGG
The DNA here is from genome assembly GCA_004794655.1 of Marisa cornuarietis. NCBI lineage: Eukaryota > Metazoa > Mollusca > Gastropoda > Architaenioglossa > Ampullariidae > Marisa > Marisa cornuarietis. Next base: position 11,376,230 of record SMMW01000003.1, on the reverse strand, counting down.
TGGTCTGCGTGCGAAACGATACGAGCAAGGCATTCCACTCAATGGGACTGCGGCCTAGATTGTGTCCCTTTGAAGCGAGCCACATGCAGAACGAGTGTTCCCAGACATCTGCATCCTAAGCCGCGAAACATGCTTTCATGTTTTACTTAACTACCCTGAATGAAGTAAATGGGACCGAAGGTTTAAAAAAAACCAGCAGGTCAGAACTAATTAAAGTCAATTAATAACTGAAAGACTACTCATGAGAGTCTTTGACAGCTAACTGGGGGTCATTCAACAGCACATTGTGTTTTAGAATCGGCAACTTATAGTTTGTTTTTGTTTTTAATAAAAAAGGAACCTCCCTCAAACATTTCTCTAAAATTATGCATTTAGTTCCTTTTCTTCCCATGAAACAAGGATGGCATCACCTCTTCCGACTCGGGCCTTAGTTTGCATATCCTGCTTGTATCCCCTTTTGTTATGTATATTAATTATTATAGTATGTATTAATTTGTTATACTTTACTAATTACCCAAATCTTTTGAGTCCACGAAGTCAAAACATCACAGATTTCACGTGAGAGAGGCAGGGATGGAACTAAGAGTTTTATTTCTCTGGAAGTCACAAAAGTAGGCTTGCTCATTGGAGAATACCTCATGAGCACTTTCTAGAAGCTTTTTGCAAAGACTCCATGGATACTTTTTTTCTAAAAACAAAATTAGTTGAAAATGTAACAAACCCCTTCTAAAACAAGTTAATGGCAGCATTGTGTTCTTGTTAGCAGCTAGCAATTTAATTTACAACACTCTGTTTTATTTAAATCCCAGCAGCTCCGAGCTGAATTTCATGTCTGCCTCGTGTTCTCCTTTAAGTCAAATTAGATTTATGTACAGAAGGGAGACAACAGCCTTCACGCAACTGGTGCATCTGATCTCATCTGTGTCATTCTTCCTCCGATGCTTCTGTCAGGATGTCGAGGTTTCTGCTACTCCAGGAAATGAGTCGCTCGTAGTAGATGTGTGAACAGTAAATTATTAGTGTGTGCAGTGAAGTGTATAAAGTTTATGTAGGCGTAGGCCACAAATATATTTTCTTATATTTGTGGGGGGGTTTTGGGGGGGAGGTTTGTTTTGGTTTTTAATTCTGTTGTTTTTTGTTATTTTGTTGTTTCTTGTTATTTGTTTTAGTTTTTGTTGTTATTTCGTTGTTGTTTTTTTCTTTTCTCTTTACTTTTTTTTACTACCATCCACAAAAACATTGCCTTCATTCAACCAAAAGAGACTGGGAGTTGTCAAACGTGCGTTGCAGATAGCACACAAAGAGAAACTTGACTTCAGAAAATGGAGGAAGTAGTGTTGGCCGAGCAAAACAAAAAAGTGGGGGTTTTTTTATTCTACAGCACTAAGTGATTTTAAAAGGCGCCATGGAATCTGGGTAACAGAAAGGCAAGTAAAAACTAAAAAAAAAAATCGTCATTCTCTGTTACATTGCATGCGTTGGACACTTTGTAAGCGACCGAAGCTCGTGGCCCTTTGAAGACGCAAGTATGGGGACAGACCTGCTGATATCGCCAACAATCGAGCTGCTCCCCCTCCCCGCCACCCTTCACCCTTTCCCTTGTCCTGCAGGCCCCGCGGCCATGACTGGACGTCCTGGCTGAGAGCTGCTGTGGTGCTCGATTTCAGTTTTTCAGACCAAGATTAAAATCTGCCAGAGCTTGTTTTCTACAACAGAAATGAGTGTGCAATATCTTTAACAAAAAAAAGCTGCGTCGAGAGCAGCAGTTAACTCCAAACAGATCAGAAAAATTATCTTTCTTTTTTTATCTCTCTTTCTCTCTCTCGTTCTCTCTTTTCTCTCTCCCCTTCTCCCTCCACCCTCGGGTCAGACTTGTTAGGGCGTGACGTCGAATGATAGCGGCATCGGTTGTCCGGGACACCGGAAGTGGCGTCCATTACGGCAGGGCTGCCGGGAGCTACCTGCGAGCGGTAAGTAAACACGGATGATGGCTGCTAGTCGCAGAGGCATCTCGCGCCGTGTTTACCTCCTCGCCGGCGTCTCCCAGCATCTTACGCGGTCAGGCACGTTCGGCCTGCCACGACCTGGCTCAAACACTTCTTCATTCGGATGGTCAGCGCGTGGAAGCAGAGAATCGTCGAGTATGCGGTGACTGATTAGACAATCAAGACCTCCGCGGCCGCAGGTTCGTGGTCTTCGATCTGCAGCTTAACACCGGTCAAGTCCTTCAGAAAAAAATTTAAAAAAAATGCGGGTAAAGTTTTTGCCAGCCTGGAAGTCAACGGTGACAAAGATTTTTTTCCACGAGGTGCACTGGTTCGCCTGTCATCGTCACCTGCTGCAATGACCTTAAAAAATCCTAAAAGACCATATTTTTGTCATCGCTCAGATGATCTTAAAAAAAAAAATGACAGAGCCATATCTTTTTCGCCGCTCTTTTTGCTATCATTGGACTACGCAGGTATTAACGTAAATAATGAAAGAGATGCTGTCAAAGCATCATAATCTCTGAGCTGTTAGTGTGAGCGTAACACAAGAAATTTTCTATCATCAAAAGTTTTCGAACAAACCCCCTGCCAAACCTGAATTTTTATGACTATGAAGTCTGTGTAGGATAGAATGTAAGAAAACAAACATGGCAAGAAAAGTTAAGACGTAAAGAAGCACAATTAGTCATGCATTTTCTTAAAGGGAATGGCTGGAAAAGAATCCCTGTTTCACAATAGTTTTACACTTTCTGGACGTTCATGAAGGCCGCGATATTTGCGTACTCTTTCGCGAAGGAAAGAAAAAAAAACCTGATCCTAGTTTGTGGCTTAGTTGAACTCACTTGACAAGAAAAGTGTCGAGCAATGCTGGGGCAGAGCTTAGAACATTTTCCCGCCTGGTCATCGCGACCCCTTTTTCTAGCTTGTAATATTCGAGGAGCACGAAATGTTTGAGATCTGCGGAAAGGAAGAGCTTACTGCAAGGATGTAGAGGGACTTGCTTGCGTTCTGCCTTTGAGAAGGCAGGCTGCGTGCAGGCCACTGGTTTGTTTTGCGAGCAAGGATATGTCAAACGCTAATTCCAGTACAACCGGTCTCAATGAAGTCACCTAAAAGAAGGTACGTTCAGTTTTTCAAAGGCATTCTTCTATTTTTCCACACTCAAAGACCGTGGACCTGAAAAATTCTACGACAACAATTGCAGTATCAAAGTCTACAGTTGCCACATTGAAAGTCTGTGGTATTGTGTGTAATCTCATACTTTCATGCCTGTTTCTCTAATTCACTCGGGCGGTCCGGTTGATCAACGGTTAGCGCCTGTCACCAATACAGTGAAGGTTGGATGTCCTGGGTTCAGCTCTCGTCTCGGACACGTTCTTTCTCTGCACGTGGCATCTGTTTACTGGGCTAGCTGCTCTGCCGTGGTACAGACTTAGCTGCTGGCTCGGCATAAAACACCATTCCCCCTCCCCCAAACACATACATTCTCACTCTAATTCCCTCAATTTTTCGTCGCTTTAATCTAAGTTCGAAATTATATATTCCAAATCCTGGATCCCAGTGTGTTGACGACCGCACTAAGAACTCTTGCGTGGGAAGATTGCCAAAGACGTCACTTGATAACCGAGAGCTGTGTTTTGCACGCGATTATGAGTTAACGGCTCTTTTTTTAAATACAACATTTTGAGCATAAGCTATTACGAATTCTCGTGATTCTCGATCACTTAAACCCAGCTTGGTATTTGACCGGCGTGTTCTTCTACAAGTATGACTTATTATCGAATGGATAGAAAAAAGTGCGTTCATTTTTGTATCATTTTACTCGAATAAAGTGGTGTCAGAGAGTACCTTGTCTTAAAATCACCCGTGAAAAAACGCGGCCTGAAAACGGTCAGAACTCACACCGCCACCTAGTGACTGTCATGCCATCTACACACAGCCTTTGCGCGCGCCCCTTCGATCGAAGCTGCAGAGCAAGTAGCACTCAGCAAGGCCTTCTGCGCCACTTCCGCTACCAAATGGAACTGCAGTCACAACTTGTTGACAGACTTCATCCGGGTAATCCCACGGTGCTCTCCAGCTTCAGGAAAACCAGAAACGATCATGTTCCTGGCACTCGCAGCGACCCGAAGCCCGAGTCGAACCTTTTTTTTTTTTTCAAATCACTCGTAAGAGAGATTTCAGTTTTCGTTGTCGGAAATTGTGTTCAGAGTCCATTTGCAGGGTTCAGCTGCCGTTCCGGATTTTTAAAACACCCTCGGGAAGGCATTATCAGCTGGTCAAACAAGCTGTATACATGCCGATTCTAGTTTATTCTTCTCTGTTTTTTTGGCGTATTAAATAGTGCTGTGTTACTGAATGCGGCCAAATTCTTAGCGTTTGAGTTCTTTTAAGTAAATTTTATCAACAGTATAAAGAAATAAGTTCTGTTTAATGAGATAGTAATATTTATATTGACATTGTTCCTCTGAAATGGAGGCGATCTGGAAGCATAACTACAACTTCACAACCATGTTGCATGCGCTCACATATACACAGATATAATATATATATATATATAAAGAAAGAAATATATAGAGAGAGGCAGGGTGAAGATGAGGCTAAGAGAGATAGAAGGGGGTGGGAAACATGAATGTACAATGGAGATCTCAAAAAGCTCCACCAACCATAAACTGTAGTGTCCTTTTTTTTCTTTAGAAGGTGCGAAGCTATTCTGAACTACACATTTTTTTTACAGCCAACAGTCAGATTTTAATACACGTTTGTTGGGTGGTGGGGGTTATTTTCGTTTCGTTTCTAATAGTATTGTTGCTGGGGGAAAATGTTTTTGTTGGTAGATTCATGTTTCCAACGGAAAGAAACTTCTATAAAGTAATAGGCAAAGCATGAACTATTCAATCTGTTATTTGTGTCCTCTGCTAGTCATCCCTGACCCGGCCGCCATTTCATCTATTCTGCTCAGTCTTCTTTCATTATACTTCATGCCGAGCCTCCGCCAGTAGGCGAAAGTCTGATCCAGACACATCTTGGCAGCATCTTGTTTTGCATGGAATAAATTCTTCCAGACTTGTCATGCTAGTCATTGGTGTGTCCAGAAGTGACACAGAAAAAACGGTGGGCGAACTTTGATAAGCTTTTCAATTACAGACAGAGGTTCTTAAATTCTTTTGAGTCGCGAATTTTAATAATCCACTACTGCAGCCTTCTGTGAAAGCAGTGGTTAAAAGTTTATAGAACCGCTTTTTGTTCAACCTGCAGACTAAAACTCTTCTCTTTCGAAGTACAAATACGATAAGCTTTCTCTGTGATGCCTGGTCCGTATTCACTTCATGCTGGAACTGACAGTCCTGAACCCGAAGCACCGGGCTTTCCTGTGGAGAAACCATCGGGTGTCAAAAGAATTCTGCAACGGGCTATCAGCGCTGACGCCAACCGTCAATAAACTTTGGTGATCTTATGCGCCTTTTGTCCCCCTCTGACGCTCGATGCAGACTAATGTCAAATGTCATTAAACTTCTGCCACCTTTAGGTCTTAAGTAGACGTGTGGCTTTAACCACCATGTGATGCAGACTTGCAATAACTGGATTGTCTGTCTTTATGTTTGTGCAGTAGCCTTGTTGTTATCAGTAACAGTTTACAAAAGACATCCCTCGTTGGACGTTGTGACTCAGAAGGACAAATGAACGTCCAGCATTGACATCCACTGGAGAACAGGCTGTGAGGCTTTTCTCAACTGAAGCGTAGAAGCATCGTCAGTGATCTGGTATTCGTGCTACTGATTTGTTAATAGCACTATTTAAAATACTGCCGATGCTTCTAATAACAATAAAAACTGAGCTGAAATCGACACCTTACATCTGTAACTCCCGCTTTTCCTTTATATCTGTGGTTGTCGTCCCTGCTGTCGTCTTCTAATACTGCTACCTGTACATTTCTAGCATTGCCGAATGTCACTACAGTTGTCGCTGCTGCTGCTGCTGCTGCTGCTGCTGCTGCTGCTGCTGCTGCTGCTGCTGCTGCTGGTACCGATCGCTGTTCTATTTCTAGTAATTCTCTTGTCTAATTTTCTCGTACGTCGCTTTTGCTGAACTGCTACTATCACACATTTTAACTGCTTCTGACACGTGCTGCGTTTGGCTCTGCCTACGGGTATGGACCCATTTTCAGTCATCACGAGGTGATGTACCCAGTTTGAACTCGGCAAACGATCACGCTCCCATCCTGTGAGATCTCCTAAGGCTGGACGGATTTGACAGCGACCTAAGACAGTCCCCAAATGCGAGGAGTGGGGGGCCTTCTGACGGCCAAAATGCCATGGCCACAAGCCAGTAATGAAGTCGGGCGAATGTCTGATCACCGCTTGAACTACTGCTGACGGTCACCCCATGGTCTCTGACCGTTATTGATTGTCTCCGCTGGAAGGGAGGTGTGTGTGTGTTGGAGAAGAAGAGGGTGGTTGACGAAGTACCTCTGCATTAAACGTGCCTCCGTCTCATCGACATCCACAGTCTGAGGTCGCCAGGATGATGATTATACGGGTATAGAGGTCTCCTCGTTCTGTCTGATGGTGCTTGGCGGTCAGTGGTTGGGAGGTCTCCGATGATTGTTCCGCCCTCCCCCCTCAAAAAAAAAAAACGGTAACAACTAATTGGCTGTGATTTAGTTGAGGGTTTGGCTAATGTGTCTCGTAGCAGTTGACAAGGGGATGTCGGCTGACTGGCGTGATAGGGTTAATTTGTTGGGTAGAATCAAAATCCACCCTTTTTAATGTGATAAGAAAAGTAAGAAGGAAAGGAGAATCAAACGCAGCTATTTGCACTGTTCAGGAAATATAACTTTCTAGCCTACTAATGAATCGACCTTAGATTAGAAATTAAGTCTACGGTTTTCAATGTAGGCTGACAAATTACTCAGTTGAGTAAAGAAGACGATCTATGAGCAGTTTAGTCCATTATATTAGGTTCCTTTTATGCCAATTACTCCTGGTCATTATGTCATGGGGGAAATACAAACATATTGACAATACAAAACAGCATGTTCAATAACACTCTATAAGCAAATGTACATTTTCATATAATTTGAACCTAATTATATGGTCATTGGGCATATTCTCTTTCCAAAAGGGCATGACTAACATTCTATATATAGATATTTCATTATACTTCCGATTGAGTGAGTTTTTTTGTTACCAAAGTCATAATGGTATATTCTTTTACTAGACGTGCATACATTATCCATGGAAGATAGTCAAAATCTGTGTCCATCAGTCGCCTTGACTGGTCCTTTGAAGTACCTAAACGCTGACCTCTCATCTGTACCCACCTCCACCCTGAGGCGCCAAAGGCAAATCTTTTGACACGTGAGTCAAGTAGGCGATGACGTCAGAGACTGCCTGGCGACCTGTAGGAGTTGTTAGTCACAAACCTGGTCTCTTGACTAAAGAGTTCTAATCTGCGCTGGTGCAGGCATCACATCACGCTCATTAAGATTTTGACTCCCTTCATGCCGTAATTAGCGCTTAAAGTGTGTATCGTAACAATCTTTGTGTAACTTGAAACGAATGGGTTTTATCCGACATTTTATACTTTCTTTGTCTGTTGCTATTTTCTGCCTCCTGATATCTGATATGAATGGCGAGTTGGTGGTGACTGTGAAGTGAGTCAAAGAAATCCTCACTGCGTTTTCGCTTATTTTAATTGCTCAAAGATGCAGAATGAGAGCACGTACACACACACACACACACACACACACACACACACACACAAGTATGACTTGTACAGCTTTACACACATAGACACGAGTCTTAGTATCACATACTTAGACGTGGTCACCTTGGTAGTCCAGCATGTCTAACACGCGATGGACATGCTGATCAAATGCATTTACGTTGGCTCTTTAGGCAAGCCGAATCCTTACTACCTAAGCTCATTAGAGATCACGATGAGGAACATCAGAAAGCCGGACTTTACTACCGCATAATTAGCTACTCAACTCAACATCAACTTCCAAGATGGCGCTTTTTGCTGCCTCGGCTACAATATGCTCCTTAGCGGGCAAGCTGTACGATTTGAAACGCCACTGCAATTTGCCAATCGTTGTGACAACACCGTGAAACAACATTGTGAGGGGAAGAAAATTTAAGAAAGTGTCTGCTTTGGGTACATTTTAATTAGAAAGGTAAAAATTTAATATAATAAGGTCTATGCCTTCGGTAAATTTTAGTTAGAAAGCAATGTGCCAGTAGATTGATCGAACTGAAAGCAACCTATCGGTTTCAAAGGCCAAATATTTCTTACCAATAAGCAGAAACCTACATGCAAGAAAAACAATTATGTCCAAGACTTTTTCACTTACATAAGTTTTAGTCATCCAGAAAAGGACTAGGCTAGACTGTCATTCTATTATTATTATTATTATTATTATTATTATTATTATTATTATTATTATTATTATTATATTATTGCTTAACGGGTAAGCAATTCAAAAAAATGCTTACTAATCTCAGTAATTTCGAACAGTAGCTGCTCAGAGGAAATCTTTGTTTAAAGAGAAAAATATCAGTTGGAGGACGTAGTGTAGCAATGATGTCAACTGATACCACAAATGAGCATCATTCCAGGAGGACCAAAATCACAGCATTCTCCCGATCATCCCAACAAAATTCTTGTTTGCACGACACACGACTTAAAAGATCGTTCGCCACAGTTGCCCCACAGATCGCTTGACTTTGTAGACGACAGCCAGCCTGGCCGGCTGGATGGCTGAATGCATGTTAGTCTGATGGACCGTTGTATCACACACCGACATCAGGCCCCGTGCACATACAGCAAGCTGCACGTCAAAAGCACTTTACACTCAATTCCCTCCACTTATCTTCATGTCCTCGGATATTTAGCACTGGATCACCATGTCTTCCTTATCTCTAGCATATTTGAAATTCTCTCCTAAAATCAATTTATTGCAATATCAAGTCACCTTTCTTTTTTCACAAGCAGAACGCTAGTAGAAAAGCATGATAAACAGCTACAGATTGTTTCATACTCCCCTGCTTTCGTGATTTCCCCCGTTCTTCCAGAGAAATTGACCTTGCTGTCGTTCAGTCTTTCATTTCAAAGACAAGAACCAAGGGATGAGACGACAGAGTGGGAGGAAAGTCTCCACGATGTCGATGACCACCTTTTTTTTTAAATCCCGAAAACTACGGGAAATTTTTACAAAACAAAGACGCACAAAATGAGCTTGAAGAGTCAATTTTGCTGATGTGCCCTTCTAAGGGGAAATAACCTCTGCCTCTTTGATCTCTCATCGGTAGCCACGATGGCGGAAAGAGGGCGGAAGTGAGCCTGACAGCGTTTTGTCATGGAGCATTTCCTAGGTAGCCGTTCTCCCCGGCTGCAGAGGAGGGGAAGCCTCTATAGACGAGAGGTCGGCCAAGGAGGACTTACAGACAAGTGTGGGATGAAAGTGCATTCACTCGATGGATCGATAATTGAATCTTGTCTCAGACTCCAGATTTAGAGCCCTCGACTGCAAGCGCACATCTTTATTACACAGTAATATGAAGATATCACTTAGAAGTTGAACAAGAACTAGTCTAAGCTCTTCAGGTATTAGCTCTTCAGAAGATTCTTTGAAACAGGCTACATCTTGTTTAGGATTCAAGGAGGAAGAGTGTAAAAGAAGTCACTGGCAAAAGTGAACAAGGATTCCAAATATCTCTCGTGGTGTTATACAGGAAACAGAAGTCTTAGATCTTTATCTGAACGGAAAGAAGTGGAGGAACAGAGTGTACAAAATATGTCAGAGGAAATGATGAGAACGAGATATAGGAAATGAAAGAAAATGCGTCGTATGAATTTTGACAGGTGTAAAAGAAAATAGGGAAGATGCGGCACAGGGAACTAGGAGCAACAGGGAAGGTAAGGGGTGAATTTTAGTCAGGGTATATTTGTGCCATAGATTTTTTTTAAAGCAGGATCTAATAATTATCACAATTGAGAATACCAAAGAATTCTATAATCTTAGTGACATTTGAAACATATTGATAACCATTTTAACTACAGCAACAGAAAAAACAGGCTTGAAAGGAAACAGAAAATGGAACCCGCACACATTAGTTACAAAGCTGAGAAACTGCGGCACGTGCTGACTAATTTCTACAGGTCAAGGACTTGAGGTCACACGACTTCGCTGAATCTGTCAACCAAAGAGATAAAAAGTTGTGAAAACATGCAAGTAACATCTTGAGAATATTTTATAGTCTGTTGAACTTATGTACAGACTGTCTTAGAAAACTGCCTCTTACGGAAGGTTGGCTTATCTTTCCGCTTTCCGATTTATCCCCCCTTTTTACTGCGTCAAAGTTACACAAGTTACAAAGTGTATGGCAGTATGCTGATGTCCAGTTTCGACGTTCAGCTCCTTCATCTAAAACATTTCCGAAGTAAGACGCATTTTATTCTTTGTTCGGAGTAAAACTCCAAACACGTAAGCCAATATAAAATTGTGTTTCAGGTCAACGCATCATTTATAAGGATCCTTGGACTTACAAAGAAGTCGCCAAGATTGTTTCTTCACAGTTTTGCTGCCCTTGACAGACATGCGCAAACCTCGAGATGAAGATTCACAACACCAAATAATAATTATAACAATCTTTAGCGCTGGTGACGTCAGCCGACCGCCCAGCGACCCAACACGAGTCATGTAAACTGTTTTGCTCTTTCACCTCCCAAACTTATCCAACCCCCACCCCACCCCAACCTCCCTGCTTTCGCGTGCCTTTCCTGAGCTATGACGTCCATATCGTTTTTTTTTTTTTTTCTTCTCACGGGCAGCGAACTTTACGCCGTTGCAGCGCGTGCGTAAATTCTATCTTGTCGGCGGTTCATGAGCTGAAAATAATGTTCGGCATGTTTTTAGCGTTGGATGCCCTGGAAAGCTGAGAAGAGAGGCGAACTTGGCGCTTGGGAACTGGAGAATGGGGAGCAGTACATCTCTCAAGCGCAATAGAAAGACGAACCTCGGAGAACAAGCGCGCGTGCGCGCGAGAGCGAGACTGAAAGAAGCATGAAAGCAGGCAGAGGACACACAGCACGCGGAAGGGACAAGGACCCAGTAATCAGGAAGCTTGTGATGGAAATATGTTTCGACACTTGCCGACGTCCGGCGGAGGCTGGAACCGCTGGCTGTAACTAAAACAAGCAGCCTGCACGTGCTGCTAACGAACGCTGCGAGGACAGATGCTATGTCTGCAGCACGTGCAGTATGCTTTACGCACGCGGCCAAGGATTCACGCTGACATCATCGTCCATTCGCGGAGGATTTTTGTCGAAGGGGTTTTTTCCCCCTCCTCTCCCTTTGCGGGATTGCGACTTCCACCCTATCTCTGTTTTCCTAATAGCCGTATTAACCAGCGCACTGAAGCATTTACTGTTAGCTGCTTCGACTAATAACGTGTCGGTTTACAATCATCGCCAAACTCCGTCATCGTCATTGTTGTCATCGTCATCATCACATCATCATTGTCGTCGTTATTATCGTCATCAACATCATCGTCCTCGTCATTATGATTCGTAATTTTCATATTTGTTTTACATTTATTATTTTTCCATTTGTTAAACATTCCTCATTTTGCTACCCTTTTCCTCGCTCTGCCTGTCGCCACGGCGCAGTGTTCATTCTGTTGCGTATTTCATTGTTGTTCTTCGTTGTAAATTCGACTGTTTGATGTTCTGTGTACATAGCGCCTTGAACTCGCATCCTAACGGGGAAATTTAGGATGATAATAATAATTATTAATAATAATTATTTATGTTCTTTGTTGCTACAGTTTAGCATCATGATAGTCATTTTTTATATTAAAAATTCTGTAAAGCGAGAGGTTAGGGGTGTAATCATTGTAAAATCTCTGATGCATTTATTGTGAGCTGCTTTGACTAATGACATGTACTAGGTATCCAGTTTAACATATTTTTCACTTTTGATCCAACTGCCCTCCTACTCTGGGTGGCACGGAGCAAGAACACAAAAATGGGAAAAGGGGGGGGGGGATATCTGAGCCCAAAGTACTTCTGCATGACAAACCTCCTCTCTCTCTGTCTCGTTAAACGTCAAAAGCCTCGAAATCTTTCATCAATTTCTCTGTAAGCAACCCCGTCAACAGAGTGCTATTAAGAGGACGCGTATTACAAGTATTATCTTTCATCTGACAAAATAATCTGGAACAACTGCCCAGCGTTCCCTGTCCGAACGCTCACACTTGCAGGTCAGAGGTCAGCCGCGCTGGCAAGGGGAGGCTAACGAGAATGGCACGATGGCCGCCAGCAGTAATCGAGGGGCGGGGCGGAGCTATTCAAATCCGCACGTGCCGATGACGTCGTGCCTGGCTATTGATTGGCCCAGGTGCAGGCGCCTGATTGCACGCGGCACGCGAAGGCAGTTTCCTTGTCGTCTGAACAAACTTTTCTCAGGGTGAAGGGTTGACAATAGAAGAAAGAGCCGTTTCACTGACCCATAAAAAATGTCTCCTTACAGTTCCAGATCAAGTAGAAATATCTCATTACGCCTCCCACAGTTAGAGAAGACGAATGTGACGAATAAACATCTGAGAAAAGTACTTTTTACAGGTTTTCCCTCCCCCCCCCAAAAAAAAAAAAAATACGGGTATCTAGGTTTATCTACTTTCACGCCTGATGCATGTGATGAACATCGCAAGCGCTAAGAGCATGCTCTCTATGAGTGTGAATATGCGCTATAAAAATCTTCACTATTATTATTATTATTATTTATGCATGTGTTTGAAATGAGCCAGGCTTGTTCACTTCCGAATGCAGGTTACACATCGGGTTTGATACAAGGCTAGGTTCTAGTTGCTCGTCGTTTTCCGGGGTATTTGTTCCCTTCGTTGGAAACGAATGATCTCACTTTCTTTTTTGATTTTGTCTCCTGACACCAGTCAACAAAATGCTGCTCCATTTTCTAACCCTTTGTTTATCCTTTATTTTCGTCTGTTGATTGGTTGTCAATAGTTGTGATTATAGTCTATTGACTAGTCCGCCTGCTCGTCTTCCCCTGCAGATTTATGACACTCTCCATCCTTACTGTTTGTTGCCTGATCCCTCTTTGCGTCTTCCGTGTTTGTCTTTTATCACTTGTCTGCACGGTTGTTTGTCCTTCTGTCCTTCGTATGCTGTCCACGTCTCCTTACCTCAAGCGGTGAGCGCATGATCATGCGCTCTATAATAACACTTAAAAATATTATTATTTTAGTTATTATTTCTAGCTCCTTTCTTACTGTCTCCAATTAGCGCTAACAAATTATAGTAACTGAAAAGCAGGTATAGTTTTCGTGAACATCGCATTCCTCTCTTCCTGAGGTCGTAGTTATGAAGCAAGGCTAAGTCGTTGTCCCGGGGCAACAAGGGGAACTCGAGAAAAAGCGTCTTGTTTCCGAAGTTTTCAAGCGGTGTTCACACCCGCAGATGTTTTTTTCCTGGAGCAGTAGTTATAAAGTGGTGTTCTAGGGTAAACAAACATAAGGTAGTATCCGCATGGTCTGAATACCACTTAATAACTTTGGATACAAGACGCTACTCCTTGAGTCCCCCATTTTGCCCTGGGGAAACGATTTACTCTCGTTTCAGAACTACGGCCCCTGTTGTCTGAGAATGTGTTGAAGTCGTTCGAAAAAACACCTATCTGCATGCAAGCTTCAAACTTATATGTCTTCCTTTTTGAAAATGGACTAAATTGATGAAGTCATACAACATACATACACTCGATACATGGTGGCGCCGTTTTAAGCCAGTCTCCATCTTCATGTGTGTCGTCCTCCTCCATTCTGTTCCACACACCCCCTTACAAGTTGAAGCTGGAAATCAATAAGGTAAAAGCTTTTCAGATTTCAGTTTAGAAGAAAAACTGGCGGAGAAAATGATAAGCCTCTGGCCGAACTATTTTCGCAACCTGAGAATGGTTGCTAGAGCGCGTCGCAACATTAGGGATAAAAATGAACATCGTTGCTTTATTTTACTTATTTTTGTTTTAATCTCTGACTTTGCGGCTTACTAAACATAAAACGATAACTGTGCACATTTCGTATTTCGCGGATACTTTTTAAAAGTTTCCTGTATGGGAGTAACAGGAAACCATTTTCTCTGGAATACACTTTTTTCGCTTCATTTCTTTCTTCTTTATTACCTCTCGTCTTAGCCTCCTTTATTTTTGTTGCAATTTTCCTGAGATTTACTACAAACGTGGACACTGGCCCGGGGAAACTGGGCCTGTGGGTGATAGTCAGGGCTTAACTCCTGTTACCCACGTCAACATAATCTTGCAGGGAACAAAATGTACAATAATCACACGTCAGTCGCTCTCAATTTCCACTACACAGCTCACAGCCCCCATCCTGCTTTTCCGCGAACAAAAGACTTAACGATGTGTGACTTAAGGTACAACGATAAAGATTTATTTAACAGACGAAGCGTGCAAATACAGTGCTGTTAATTCCCGTCAAACTACCATTCGCTGTTACATTCATACGCGCATTAACTGTTGTTACATCTCAGTTATTACATCTATTCTCGTAATGCTAGTCTCTCTTGTGGATCCACGCTTGTGGTGAAGTGAGGAGCAGTACTCCAGTCGACAGTCACGACACACCGATGATTCTTCGAAGTGCTCGTCCGACTGTCCGTCGTCACTTTCCGCTCGATGTGTCAACCACATCAGAGAGCAACGACTGCTCACCCGGCGACACAGATTCGAGCTCTGTCCCAGTCCAGGGACAAATACATGGTTTCTTCGACGACTGCAATGCCACGTACAACCGCCGAACGAACACCACCTTGATGCGGTCTCTCTTGAATCTGATGCTTTGGACCCAGCAGGCGTTTTTCTCTCTTTGAGAACGACGACTTCTGTAAAACGTCTGACCAATTGCTACGTCCACGCTGACGTCGGGCCGAGAAGTATCGTGCAATGTTCTCGTTTCTCTACTTCACTTCGCACATTTGCTCACCATAACGGATGCCGTTGGTCAACCACCCATCAACTAGTCAATAAGTAGCCAGCACGGACAAGAGGGAGATCCCCTATTGACTCTGCCTCTGACAGGTTACTAACCCCCCATCCCTTCCTTGTCAACTACTAGGTCCTGCCAAATAGGCGTGGGAGAACTCTCAAGTGTTTCTCTCTTCCTAGATGCCATTGACATCTCTGCTAGCCAGCTGGTCGCACTTGGCTTGCTGTAAACACTGAAGGCTGTCTACCCCGTATAAACCGCTAAGCTGGTACATACGCTCCACTTTCTTGCATAAGTGGTCTCTGGCTTGTCAACTAGTCACACTAGACCCTAATTGTGGTCGATTTTATGACCCTTTTAAAATTACCACATGACACTCTTACTCTTCTTCTTTTTTTTTTTTTTTTTTTTTTACTTGCTTGCTTTCTTTCGTACTTCACCACAAATGGAACTATGAAATTGCCGTTGAAAGCTTCAGCGTGGAAGTCAAACAGCGTGCATTAGGTTTATCGCACCACAACTTTGCGGTCCGTGTGCCCTCAACCGTGAGTTGCATTCTGCTTGCTCATCTACTTTTCAGGTACTCCTGGGGCTTACACCAAGGCTGGTTCACGCATAGCTGTTTTCATATCAAACTCTGCGAAGCACACGTGACACACACACAGCAGTTCGAAAGGTCAGGAGTGTCCTATCTCTCATGGACAACGAGAGGACCGACGAAATACAAATTCAGTATCATAAGCTATAACTATTTTTATGTGTGGCCATTTAGAAGCGTAAGAACGGCTTAATGACTGTTTTCGTATTAATGATCGCTGGCGACGTCTGCGAGTGACTTCACGCCGCCATCTTTCTCGCGAAGTCTCACCCATTTGCATACCATAATATCGCGCCGCTTTCACAGCCGACGGTGCGTCTATTCGACCGAATAGTTTCGTGCTTAATTAGCTTCAGCGACCGGCGTAGCGCTGAAATGGCTTCATTAACTAAGAAAAACATCAAGTACTTTAGGGTTCCAGCTCTTGTGCACTCTGGTTTCTTGGAAGAGCCGTACCGAAGCTGTTTTGCTTAATATCTCGTGAAGCAAAGAATACTTAAAATAAAACAGATCTGAGTGTCTTTTTTCTGAATGAATGAATGTATGTGCATGACTCCGCACAGTCATTGATTGAAAGACAAATGACAAATTTTCAGACGATTTCAAACGGTTTTTTGTTGTAAAGGCATGCCCTAGGCAAACATGACAAACAAAATATAGTATTTTCGTTAGTTCCTTAAAATAACAATGTTTTGTGAATTTTAATGGATATTTTTTAAAGAAATACACAGATGGATTAACCTAAATTCTAACAGAGACATCGTTTAAGGCCGCAGCCAACTGGGAGATTTTCGATCTTATATACTAATGAAGCGTTACCCAATCAGAAAGCCTACTTTCGTGACTTTGTAGGAAATGGGGTCTTGGCCGCTTGCTAAGTACAGGTGAGAGCATAGCAATGTGCAAAGGCCTGTACCGAGGCTTTGATTGTAGATATTTTTATCCTGAAATGAATTAAACTCATTTGAAAATTTCGAAGAGCTGGCATTTTTAAGTCCGTCGAGCCTCTCACTCTTACAACCCTGCCTCCTGACTCACACCTTCCGCTCAGAGGAACCGTTGCATAGTTTTCTATTTTAAAACGTTTTACGTGAAAATTGGAAAGAAGCAAGCTAACAGAAAATTACTAAACAAACCGTCATTTTCTATAACCCTAGAGGCATTATCATTGCTAGATCATCTTGTAACACGCTTAACTATCGCTTGGTGTTAAGAATACCTTGCCTACATTTCTTCTCAATGTATTCATCGTGCCAAATATTTGCTGTTAAAAATTTTGTCAACACAAAGAAAAACAAACTGTCGTTTTGCTATAAATCCCTCAACAAAAAGAACTCTTGTGCATAATGATTTCGCAGTACAGATTCAGGGGGGTTGGGGGAATAACAAGTTGGTCGATATTTCAATACTTTCCCAGGATATGCGACAGCGAAGGACCGGGTGCGTGTGAAACTTAGGCCACATCTCCGATGTTTCTCACAAGCTGTCCCCACCCAGCACCGTGCCGAAAAGCAATTTCAGTACGTCCACTAAAAAGGAAAATTAAAAAAAACGTGTGCACTGCACGCGCCTGTACATGCACGTGCCGGCGCGGATAGTTCTCATTCTCGCCGCCGCAGCGAGGCCAGGACAGAAGAAAACAACTTGAAGACCTTCGCAAGCGCGACCGAGTCAAATATTTTCATTTCAATAACTGGGCTTCCCTAATGAAGCCTAGCCCCTTCCCCCCTTTCCCCACACCTCCCGCATTGCAGTGCCCTGGGCATTGTTAATCCAGCAAGCACTTTTGTTGCTCCTGTTTTTACCACTTAAAAGGAGCCAGCGAAAATATCGATGACCCTCGTCTCGCCTCGTGAAACCTCCCCCTAGGTTCTCGTGGGATCCCGCGAGAGCCAGCGTGTCAAGAGCGCCAGCGCATGGCAATATGGAACCAAGGGAGACAAAGCTGGTGGTCGGGGTTGGGAAGGGGAGACAATGGTGGTGTTTGGCAAGTCAAGCCCTTCGCATCGATCGGTGCATTGCTTCCCACGGTTACGGCCCCCAGGAACTTGTTGCGTGCGTTCGATAGATCGATGGTGGCCGGTGTCTGGGTACATTTAAACGGGGGTGTCGAGCGTCATTAACCCTTTACTCTCAGGCACACCTGTGAATCAGCAGAGAAGTCGGACTCAATGCAGCACAAGCGCTCGTCTTCAGCCTAGGCACGCCACCCTAAACTTCTGCTGCCAGTACCCGGCCACTCGATTCTGGCGTCAGCCTGATCACGAGCGATTAAGCATACAAACCTCGGACAAACGAGGCTGCTATGAGAGAATAATTAATGCGGGTAGACCGTGAGAACCGTTTTCTCGTGCTTCGAAAAAAAATTTGCACTGAATTTTCGAGCCACTAACACAAGCAAATGCATTTTGCCATCTCTGTCTTTCATAGTCGGGTTTTCCATAGAGACATTGACCCTGTGTTCTAAATGAAAACGCTTCCAGAAAAACCCACTTATTTACGATGCCGACTATCCATTAATGATGACTGTTACCCTTTGCTAAATTTTCTATTAGCTGTAAATATTGGAAACAATGCATTTCTAGGAAAACATGTAGCACCTTTGAAAAAAAAGGGGCCTGCTAGTGAGTGTTCTAAATTGTAGAGTAAAAGGTCCATAGTTCGAGGCCAACTCGGGTCTGCGGCTGGAAATGTTCTTCCCACACAGAAGCTGCTTGGCGGAAAAAGATTAACTGAGCAAGTGAAGTAAACGGGTGCGGATGAAATAACTAGAGTTCACCTACTCTGTGCCCTAATTACAGTGAACCACTTGCTTTCATTATCACAAAAGTATAGGAATCTTTTGCCTTTTTAATGAGTACGGAAAATGAGTACACACTACGTCCCTGTGTGTTGTTGTGTGTTTTTTTTTCGAGGGAGTTTTTTTTTTTTTTTTTTTTGTCGGGACAAGAAGTCTCGTTCACACAAAGTCCTTTCGCTGACGAGGGTTATCAAGGAGAACATTCTTCCTTGTGTTGGTCTCAGTGTCTCGACAAGCCGTTTAGTATCTCTATATCTGAAGATAAAAATGTACGTCTTAATTATATAATTAATTAACTTTTGATAATTGACTCCATTATCAATTTTTATTAACCTTCATTTAGCACACCACCGACAAAAAAAATCAAACCAAAACAAAAACAAAATAAACGCAACGACCTTCTTTCTCTATGTCCACCCCACTGCACAATTCTTAAAGAGTTCTCTCCCACCCTCCAGCCCCATCCATCGGGGTGCGCGCGCATCGCAGCACGCGGACAGCGTGAACAGACGGTAATTAGGGTCCTTTGAAGGAGGACAGTAGCCGATGGCGGCAGTGGTTAATAACGGTGGTCTGTCCCTGATGCGTTATCCTCTACATCCGGGCCCCGAGTTCCCTGCCAGGAACGTCGCTTTGGGTCAACGTTCAGTTTCCCCCACCACCTTTCCCTTCATGTCATCCATGTCCCTCCCTTCCCCCACCCCATTAACCCGCCATCAAACCTTCTTTTAACTCTCCTGCCAACATACTATCTGTTCTAGAAGCCGCTTTTTAAAGCAGGGCTAGCAGACACAATAGCAGGAGTAATGACAGCAACAATGAGCGGCGGTAGTAGCAACGATGGTGGTGGTACGACAAATGCTGAAAAGAAGAGGCGGTCCAGGTCCAAGGTGCTCTAAAATCTTCATGCCAGCGATCATTCCCGGTTTGAACCAGGTTCAGGAGAATCAGCGATCATCCTCGATCCCAGTTTCATTCTTACCTATGAGGAATAGGCGATCCAAAACCCCGTTTGATAATAACCGCGAACAAGGTTCAAGTTTGAAAATACTCCGACAACGTCAAATAAAGTCTCTTAAATTCTTTTGCTTAAAGAGACTAAAAATAACTTTCAAACTGATTCATTTAAGCTAAACATTAAATTGCAGCAGCATTGCTTGAAGCCTTACTTCGCGAGAGAGCGACAGGTGACAACATTGATTACTATTAACAAAATAAATACGCTTGAGAAAATATATAAATTTAAAGTAAACTGAATATTACACGTGTCAATAACAATGATGATGCAATGTTGGCCTTCAACTCGATCATTTGCTGACAATCGCATCATTTAAGCCCAACTTACTATTAGTCTTGCGTTTCGCTTTAAGACAGTAACGCTTTTAAAGACAGTAATGTTTTAAATAAGTAATGTTTTGTGATGTTTTCTGTTCGTTTATTTTACAGTTCAAGTTAGAAAGTCGGGCGCAAGTTCGCAGCAGCCATTTTCAATGCGTTGGAGAACCACTCTTGAATGCTTTGAATGCTAATTTTTCCTATGTTTACCATAGCATTGTCCTCCTTCCACGTACCCCGGTAGAACTGTCTTGAGCAAGCTGTCGTGCCGAGCGACATGGCCGAACCAAACTTCACTGTTTGTGGTGTTCTACGAGTGTGGCGACCTTGCTACGTACAAAGTCCTTAGTGTTATGTTTCATGTGTGAGATCCGGAGTAACCTTCTCGGGCCCTTGTTCTTGAATGCCTACATTCTCCTCTCCCTATCGACAAGCAGTCTATATTTCGTATCCATACGTCAGGTTTGGCACGAAGAGGGACTTGTATAGATTGTACTTCGTAGTAAAGCTGATGTTATGGCTATGCTAGATCCTGTCCAGCCTGTCCATTGGCGCTGTTGCTGTCGCGATTCTAATGTGGATATCTGCCGTGAAGCTGCCATCTTTGGAGACAGTAGCTCTTAAGTACTCGAAGCTGTTCACCTCCTAGAGCCGTACTCATGTAGATCTCTGTTGTATTGTTGCCGTTATTGTTAACCATGACTTTGCTCTGGTCAGTGCTGATCTCCATTCCATATGCGCTGGACTATGTCACTCTGTGGGTAAAGTCTTGCAGGTCACTGTTGGTTACAGCCTGCACTTGGTTATTGCCCGCAAAGTGCAGGCTGCATATCGGCCTCCCACCGATGGAAATGAAAGTATGATGGTCATGAAGGGTTTCATTGTTCTCCCCCAACGATGTTGAGCAGTATAGGCGAAAAGGGAGTATCCTTGAGGGACGCATACTAAATACATACAGAATATGTGTAGACAAGGTGTAAAGACACTGTCGAAGTCACACCTAGTATTACCTTTAGAAAAGGTCACGATGAGGGAGCACGGGGTGCGGAATTCTTTTTCCCACATGAGATAGGGGGGGGGGGCGGAAATGCAGCCAATCGGAGTGCACGCAAAATATACCGTCGTCTGCTCGCTTCACTCAATTGCCCAATTGTACCTAATAAACTAAGCCTAAACCTAACCCTACCCCAAACCCTAACCCCAAACCTCTGACAAAATAACATAGACCGGCACTCCGATTGGCTGAATTTCCGCGACCCCCCCCCCATCTCATGTGGGGAAAAAAGAATTCCGCGCACGGGGTATTGCGCAGCAGTTAAAGACCAACCCTGGCCAAACACAAAATAAGTCTCAAAGTTGCTGGTAATATACCAGAACGTAGCAATGTCCCTGGTAACAACAAGGCATAGTGGACTTGTAATTTGAAAAGCGCATGTGGATTGATCAATATTTTAAATACAGACGTCCCTGAAAGCTGCAGCCAATGGAAAAACTTTAAGCACATGCTAATGAAGCGTTACCCAATCAGTGTCATTGCAGGAAATGCGGTCTTGAACTTTTTCCAAAACTGAAATGAGAGATGCAATGTTCAAAGCCTTGTAAATTGTGAACGGAACATAGTTTTTTAATTGCTCAGATTTGGGAATTAGTGTCTTTAACTGGATTGAACCCATTTATTTGAACTCTAACCTTTTAAATGTCACAAAGAAATGTCAACTGCAGTTAGACTGGCAAGGTCGTACGAATGTGAGTCAATGACTTGATGTATCTTTGCTGGATCATCATTAACACCATTCGCAGCCCTCCAGTATTATTCATGAGTTCAACTATGCGGTACAGACTGGTCCGTGATATTCTTTCCCCGAAAATTGAAAAAAAACAAACAACGAAAAACTAAGCCAGGACAACCTTCTCTTTCCTACATCGTTTGCTGACATACATTACACAATTGGTCTTAACGTATCTTCATCATCGCCATCCAGTCTCAGCCCTCCAGTCATCACAAAGTCGCAGCGTCTCTTCAGCTTGTTGTGCAAGCTTTTCGCGGTTTTTTTTTTCAAGCTACTCTCTCTCACTAGCACACACACACACACACACCACCACCACCACCACCACCACCACCACACAGCACAGAGAGAGTTGCATTAATAAGCAATGACACAGAACTTTACGGTAAACTGGATGTAAGCTACTAAACCCATCTTACATAAATGTTGGTTCACTTCCTCGTTCAGGCAACGTGAACCTATCACTGAAATAAGTGAAAAGGTAAAAGGACAGAGAGGAAAAAAAGTGTGTGTGTGAGAAAGTGAGAGAGCATTGAAGTACCGTTACCCCCGCTCTGCCGGCCGGTCATCAGTTACTGCTGTCGCTAACGGTAATGGTCTAAGTTGGGGACCGGCGCACACGTGGAATGGCAGCGGCACACGTCAGGGAACAAGCGGGAGGGAACTTTGACGAGATTCCCAGCGGCGATGGACACGGCTGGCTGTGCGCCGCCTGAAATTTAGCCCCGACATGGCCGGGCCGGGGGAGGAGGGGCCAGATAGCCATCGCTCCGTGTCGCTTCACGCTACGTTTGGCCGCGGGAAAGAGAAAGCAGAGCTCGGCGAGGACGGACGGACGGACGGGGGGAAAGGAAAAGATTGAGAGGAAAGGGAGGGGGGTAGGGGCGGAGCGCGCGGCTGGGAGGTAGAGTGAAGGGAGGGGGAACAGGGAGGAAAGCAAGCTCGCGGCGCGTGAGGCAGCGGCGGGCGTCGCGGTGAATGTACAGTGACGCGTTCAGGCACGCGGCCGCCACGCGCCGCTACTGTCGCTACCGCCCTCCCTCCTTCCCTTCCTACTCCGCCTCCTCCCTCCCATCTTCCCCACACGCACGCGCTGCGCCGCTAAGATCTCCCAGCCCGCCTTTTCGTCTGCGCACGCTCCCCGGACGTGGAGGAGGTAGCCTTGTAATCAGACATTGATCAATGTGTTTTCACTGTGCGACGGGATCATCAGCTACAAACAGTGGGAGCCTGTTTTTCTTTTCTTTTCTTTTTTTGAACTTCACGAATAACTTGGAGATTACGTCATTTTATTCGGGTTCAAAGGGCCCTGGAAATGATCAACAGAAACGTTTCATTTCTTATACATTTCTTACCCTTCCACCTGTAGAGGCGGGAGAAGTCCAACATGTCACTTAACATATCGAATTTGACAGAATACTTTTAGTCACCAGCTTAATAATAACAATAGAGAAGAAGAATTTGTAGAGCGTACTTCCTCGTATGAACGAGATTTAATGACCTGTGCACGAAAGACTACAAACGGACAGTTAACCATACAACAAAGAAACAAGCAGCAGCAAACCGATGACACAATGGCAAAGACGAACGAATTCATGAATAAAGATTTTGAATGTTTTGTGACAAATGTAGTCTGAGAAAGACAGATTACAGAACAGTTTTTTTTTCTTTTACTCCGTTGATATGTCTGCATTTATGCCCGTATTGAGATTCAAAGATCTTTGAAGGCTTCTTATATAACTTTATATGTGAGTTTAATGACAAGAAAATCACCATGTGTGTGTCCCTGGCATCTATACATGTCCTTCCAGAATGTCTCGTATCAGAGCGGCTTCTGGCTGCTGTTCAAATGTCGCAGGGAAGTACAAATATTGTCAACATTTACAGTAGCCTCGCGCAGACTTAGCAATTCTTGATGGTAGCTTTACTACTAGTAAAATTGAAGCTTAATTTGTCAGTGTCTTTTATAACTGGTCCCAAAATGTCAAATGAGGCTATTATAGTTCTAAATGTATTTTGATGCTGCTGTCACTTTTTTTTTTACATGATCCACGGAGAGGAAATGCAAGAATTTTTAAAACGTAGTCACTCGGGTAGATAATACAAACCTCATACCTCTCCTCCACTCGTAAAAGTACCCGTAAGTTTTACGAACAAATACTGTAGGTGATATTGCAGCCCCAACGGTCAATATCTGTAGACTGTTAAACTAATTCTCACTGGCTAGCTCGGAAAGGGTGATTTTTCTTTCACTCATGGCGCAACCCCTACAAAGAGTAGTTATCAAAAAACATTAAAAGAAAAAAATCGTTCCTTATGTTAGCTTTTTACGAATTATCAGAAGGCCAGACCTTTTTGACGCCAAGGAGAAATAATTGTTTATGTTTGTATGCTTGTAAGCTTTTTCGGTTTTTTGTTTGTTTGTTTGTTTTTGTTTGTTTTGTCTTTTGTTTTTTGTGGGGGCGGTTTGGTTTTTTCGTTTGTTTGTTTTTGGTGGGTGGTGTTTTTGTATGAAATGAAACGACGTGTAGTGAAGCATCAGAACTTGCTCGTGCAGCAAGTGCAACCCTAAAGGGTCTCGGCTTAACTGAAAGTTCTTCTCCTTCTAAATCTGTCTTCCTCTAGACCGACAGGCTTTCACACGCTCACCTAATCTTTCGCAGAGTTTCATGACTAGTTTTCAAGGGTACAAGCCATGTTGTTCAGGACATGCAAACCTACTTGCGCCTGCGATATTAATTACTTTTTGACTTTCTTAGCAGCGGAGGCAACTCACGGCGGCGACTCAGACACACGCAGCACACTTAAAAGCCAAGGCGAAGTGAGAGTTCGAATCTCCTAAAACACGTCCATTTGTGAGGTGACGTCAGTCATTTTAATCATCCATCAACCGCCATCTGTCAACTCGCCCATTAACAAGTCCAAGTACGTAGGGTAATGTGCTAGATTTAAGGCCCCTGGAACACGAAAGCCGCATTACAACGCTCTTTTTCCACCGTGGACTGAAGTGCCAACGAACTTCAGTTGCCGTTTTTACGAAGGCAAAAGAAAGGGGCTAGTGGAAAGCTGAAGCTTCCAAGAATGCGACAGTGCAACTAGCTGTTGATGATCAGAGCTCAGGCGTTGGAATGTGAAAAGAAGGGGGCGGGGAGCCCCGTAACCTGTGCTTCCCTGCCATCGCACCCTCACCATAAAGACCCGACACTCCCACCGTTCCGCAACGCATGTTTCGCCAGGCTTTCCGGTTCAAAATGGATGGTGAACAGAACCGTTCTTAGTGATCGAACCCTTTTCTTGTTGCTCCCTCGGTAAAAACTATACGAAACTAATTGCAGTCTTTTTCTCCAGTTCCTCCTAGCTACCGTGCTTGGTTGTGTAAGAAGTGTATGCTAGCCGTATTTCCATTCTTTGGAGTAGTGCTGGGTTATCTAGTCTTACTGTCTACAAATTCGGGCAGCCTGGAGAGAGAGAGAGTCACCTTCATCTTTTGGCACACTCTATGGCTGTTCAGTCTGTTGAGGCCAGTTGTTGTCTGGACATCGCATGGTAATCTCTCTTTGCTGGCGTCATCGTAACTGACGCGTTGCTTGACTGATCCTTCCTGTCGCCATTGTTGGACTGGTCCTTCCTGGCGCCGTTGTTGGACTGGTCCTTCCTGGCGCCGTTGTTGGACTGGTCCTTCCTGGCGCCGTTGTTGGACTGGTCCTTCCTGGCGCCGTTGTTGGACTGGTCCTTACTGGCGCCGTTGCTGGACTGGTCCTTACTGGCGCCGTTTTCTTTCGAGACTATCGAAGTCCTCCCTCCCAGAAATGCCACCGTGTACTGGGATCCCTTGAGGACAACTCTTTTTTTGGTGGAAAACCACGTGACCAAAGGTTGGCTGGTCGGTTAGCAGGAAGAAAGGGCGCGTGTCCCATAATCGAAATCATGAGCGTGTCTATAAAAACACAGGAAACACGGAACACTCTTTAATCCTTACATTTAGGAGAGACAAAGACGACAGTCAAGCGTTGCGGAGGGCTGAAAGGTGAGCTGGACGAGTTCAGCTACTTAAAGTAAGATATAAAGTTTTCAGAAGCAGGACTTTAGCTTAAGGTTATTATGGAGCAGACGTTTGTTTCTTGCTCGGCACGACAGGACGAGCGCTCCCCAGATATTTTGCGGGTGGAATCTTGGCGGCTAATCCTGGTGCCCGTGACCTTTATAGATCATTGGAGAGGAATGGAAACTTGTTTCTCTGGTATGCCTACAGGACTGAGAGGCCTGTGATTGAGGGACGTGGAGAGAATACAATGGACTAAGTCCAACAGCGCATGGCGTCTCAGACAACAAACTGAAGCAGGAGATAAGGCTGGGTAAGTCGCTGTTACTCGGTCGTCGAGGTTGTGCTACTGGACGTGCTAATGAAGGAGAAAGAGTGAGAAAGAGTGAGAACGAGTGAGAGAGACTTCTTTACTGAGGAAACCCTTTGGTTTGCTTTTAGGTGGAAAGACTTATAAAACCTCCACGATTATAAAGTCAGTGTACTACACATAAGAACATTGTTTCACATTTTACCGTTTCTGGTCCTGAACACTAAACACATATTTTATTACTTTTCCTCAGTAAACGATATAGGTATGTTAACATTTGCTTTATCGATGTATCCGAGTTATTTGAAAGAAAATCAGTGATATTATCGGTGCCCTGTTTTGTTTTGTGGCACGTTTGGCTAGGTTTGGTTAGTTGCTTTGGTGGGAAGCGCTTCCATCCAGAGGTGATTATGCACTCTAAGGGTAGAGGTAGGGGAGGAAACTGGAGTACCCGGTAAAAAAACTTCGGCGGTTAGCCCCGCGAACAGGTGTCACATACAGTGAGTGTCCCGAGGCAAGATCTGAACCCAAGGCCTTTCACATCAGTGGTGACAAAAATCGAGTGTTCCAACCACTCCACTACCGGGCGACCCTTTTGTGGCATGACTTATCCTATTTCCAAATTACTGTGCAACCTTTCAGCAAAAATGAGTTTATTTTTCCTCCAATTATTGTTTCAGTTTTTCACAGGAAAATTCTTTTTCCAAGATTTACGTGAACTTTCAGCAGGAATACATACATCATTTCACTTCATACGACTAGCAAATAAACAAATCATTTTACTGTGTTCGTGCATGTTTTCAAATAAGCAAAAATGACTCATGCATTCAGATGCTGTTTGTTTAAATGTAATTTTTAACCAAAGTATTTTTCCTTAACGAAAGATTTGAATGGCATTTTTCCTTTCATTCTACAAGCACAAAGATTGCGACAGAACTTGCACATAGGCAGATAAACTCACTAGCCATGCCGAACAGGTAATTCAGGGACATCATAATTTCCAAAAAGATTGAATTAAATTAAACAACATTCACGCTAATCTGAGATAGTAAAATAATAGCGCTCTCGCTTCTCACTGCTACAATACAAAGTTGTGTGATCATTAAAACTCTGATATCTACGAATAATGCGGTGGGGTTTTTTTTTTTTTTACTGTATATACTCTTCCTCTTGCCTAAGTTCTCGAAAGTCTTAAATTTTCTCTCCTAATGGCTTTTCATTTATACCTTCAGTAGCAGTCCTGAACTGCTGGTGATAGAGATATTACATCAAGATGTCCCTGAGCGTAAACAAATACTTGATGGAACTTTATTCAAAACTGACACCCAGAAAGTGATCAATACTGAAAGCTAAAGAAACTCAACCACGGCTCCCTGCTAAGCCATTCTTTTTAAGAGGCCCTTTCTCTGGTCATAAATGCACACCTGAATGACATGAATTTCACGTTAAAAAAAATCTTTGCTTTGATTGTCTTTTATTGGTGACATCGATCGCCACCTACGGACCCTGGCATCGAAAGGGCCTCCGCGCATGCAGCCTGCATTGTTGTAAGAACGGTTCATTCTAAACATTTGCGCTGGATGCTCGAACAATGCCGTGCGCGCGTGTAGGGTATTGTGGAGCTGGGAGGGGGGAGAAGTGCTCACTTACTCGCTCTGCTACCTTCCTATACCTACTTGTTTCTGCAAGTAACTATTTGCATTCTAATTTTAGATTTCATTGAGTGCAATCATAGCCTATTATAATAGGCTTTATGGTGCAGTGCTTTCAGGTTATTTATATTCGGTAAACATAAATATCTAGTTTGCAGATCTAAAAGCTGGGGAGAGAAAAATATGCATGAGGGGCAATAATTAGTTCTAGCTTACCAATAATAGCAACAACAACAAAATATTAACTTTACACCTAGCGATGGTACAGTATGCAGCGAAGGGTTTGTGGGGGACGAGGGATCTCTCTCTCTCTCACGCACACACACACACACACATGACTGAAAACACATACACAAGCAAACACACACTCAAAGACGATTTACCGAAGGGCACTGAATCACATCACTGCGAAATAGCACGCCAATGAAAGTGTGCTTTTATGCGCAGAACGCAACATTGCTTGAAGAAAGAAAGGAAGAATGAATGAATGCAAGCACGCATGAAGGAAGAAAGAGAGTAGCGGTGATGACATCACAGAGGTATTGAATGGTTCATTCAGCAGGGAATAGGCCACGAAAGAGACGATGGAGTGCACACTGTACAACACTGCGTAAACTGCTACACCGCTGTGTTTGCAGGCGGTCGATCAGTTGTCTGACCAAGAAAGCTCCTGTTGGGAACACTTCGAGGAACGAGTTCCCAGGAACCGATCGTGTTGCTCCAGCACTCGTCAACAGACAATGGATGTTGACACGCTAAACGCTCGGACAAAAGCTACGTCTCCCCGAGCAATTCATGACCCGGAGAACTAATAGGTGTGTGTGAGAGAGAGAGAGAGAGAGAGTGTGTGTGTGTATGCGTGCGCGCGTGCGGATAGAAATTCCGTTTTCTCCTATTAAATACTGTTAATGTGAGGAAGAAGATTCTATGTGGGTAGAGTGGAAGAGGGCGAGATCGTAGGTGTGATTCCGG
Organism: Marisa cornuarietis; assembly: GCA_004794655.1. Lineage (NCBI taxonomy): Eukaryota > Metazoa > Mollusca > Gastropoda > Architaenioglossa > Ampullariidae > Marisa > Marisa cornuarietis. The sequence continues at coordinate 11,347,724 of SMMW01000003.1, read as the reverse complement.
GATGTGCTACAGCGTTTTTATCCATTCATCTGTACGTAGATGCTGTGCGTTCGCTTTCTGAAATGTATAGGTACTTTTATATGTATGGCGATACAAATTGTCACACAATCGCGCTCCTAGGCGCTGAAAACCATCTGACATCACGAGAGAAAAAACCCGCAAAGCATGGTGGTCTTATAATCTGAAAAAGATGATTGTCATCAATTATCACAGAGTAGCCTTCGATCGGCAGAGCATTTTTCTCTCCTCTTTATACTGGTTTTGTTTTATATTTGAAGTCGGTAACTTCGTTCAGCGTGGGGAATGAGAGACGGCGAATAGCAATGATTTGAATTATGGTGAATGAATTTGTAAGACGCCTTTGATGCCTACTGTATGCGTGCACTCGTCCGACTTCATGTATGTATGCACACGTCTGCTTATGTGCCAGGGCCTGATGAGGGTTTTCTCCAAATGCTCTGGTTCCCTGCCACCTCCCGCCCCCCCCCCCCATTATTCACAATATAACGCAAAATAGCTGTTAAGTGGGAGCAGCTTCAAGATCATCAAACCAGCCAACACTGTTTCTTCTTGTTTCCTTTAAAGACCAACCTGAATGGTTTGCGTTTTTTGCAGATATCGGTAGATACAGGCGATATAAAACTAGCCTGTAAATTTTAGCCTCTACCCAACCGTTTATTAATTATCCGCTGCGATTCGCACCCGCGATCAACAAATGCCTCTAACAGTGTGAGACGTTACACTAGTGCACCATTCACAACATTGGCTCTGTCAACACCAGACAGAGAGAGAGAGAATGAGCGACATTTCAGATTATTCGGATGCTGAAAGTCTGCATTTCTCGTGGTTCTGAAAAACTGCTACTTTAGCACGAGAAACGCAGACGTTCAACGTCCAAATAACCCGATGTGTCGCTCTCTCTCTCTGTTTAGTGTTGACTGCTGCCAATGTTGTGAATGGTGCACTAGTGTGACGTAGTACACTGTTAGCTGCGTTCGTTGATCGGAGGTGTGAATCGCGTACTTCGCTAGCGGATAATTAATTAACGGATGGGTTTCGGAGGCTGAAATTTAAAGGTTAGGTCTATATCGGTTATATCTACCGATATCTGCAAAAAACACAAACCGTTCAGGTTGGTCTTTAAGATGGGGCTGTTCCGGATTCTTGACATTAAAGGTGGCATTCAGATTTCATTCATTAAAGTAAATAATTTCAGTCAACACCATTGATCTTTCTGAGCTGCTTATTTTTATATACTATTATGTTTCTTACACTTGTCAAGCATCAAGATTTTAAAAGTCTTTTTCAAAAAGGAAAAAAATACCTTTTCACAAAATGTAAAGATTTCCAAAAATGATGATGGTGATGATCATCTTTACAAAAAACAATGTGCAATGATAAAATTAGTGAAGTGACGTAACAGATACTGACAAACATAGACAGTAAGCTACTGACCTAGTAAATAACCGTTTATTTGCTCTCTAGATACAAACATATAAGAAGAATGAGTGTACACAATAAAGAAGTCTAAATTATGACCTCAGTAAAATCACTTTAGTAGACCTTTAAATTATAAACACCTGAAAAATGTTCTCTAAACCTTGGTGAGCAGAACACTCAGAAGTGTAAAACTGGTTACTAAGCTGACATCCCCAGTAAGTGAAAAGTAAAATCTCTGTAAATTTCTTATATAGAATCAAGTTGAACAGATATATGGACCCTTAATACTGCTGCATCTTTTGCAGCCAGTGCATGAAAAAATGTTACTCCTGTATGTTAATTCTGAACACACATTTCTGCAACTTTGCCATACATATTCATGTTGCCACATTAGCTTAAAAATGCAGGAAATGCAAAAAGAGTTTTAAAATATCATTGAGAATTGTCTTACACTTTGACAACCCTATTGCAAAGCATACTTTTGAGCTTTAAAACATACTGATGTGCGACTCTCAATGTGCAGCGAACAATATCTGACTCTGGAATCTAACACTGACTCCAGTTATGGAGAATGAACATCCAGCTGTGTTCACCAAAGCACGTCAATGCAGAATCTATTCTTTCAGCCCCGAATTTATGCCACAATCACATGCCTGCAAGTGGATACGATGCAGTTCAAAGAGACCAGCATAGAAACCTTATTTATTGCCATTTCTGTTAGGTTTACTGCAGCTGGAAATAGCGGAACACCTGAAAACAAAAGAAAAGAGATATCTGACAGCTGCCAAACATCAAGTCATAACTAATCTAACAGAAAGGTCAAACTAGCTAAGAATCTTCCAGAAATATATATGGCTCTTCACTCATTTAGCACATAAAAAAATACATTCTGCAAGCAAATTAAGAAAAAGGGCTTTATAACTAGAATAGAAATGAGGAAATCTTTCTGAAAGTGTTTCATTCTGCTGCTGAGGGTAAAAGGAATTTAGTGTACTGAGTAACCTTTATTTCATGATCCTCTGAACCAGAAAGAACAAAGTTGCCACAGAGTGCCAAAGTGTTGACTTGACCTTGGTGTCGAGACAAAGTCTGAATGGGAAGCATTGTCTCCAAGTTCCAAATCTGAAGCAAATATGTGAAAAGATAAATTTCCTTGCGATTGCTTTTTTTTTGGTTGTCTTAACAAATTTTCAAATACATATAACAAAACTGAAAATTCTGATATAACAGATGCATATAACAATAAAAACATTGGGAAATTCAATCATTTTCTGTCAATGAGAACAAAAAGAAATGTGAATGACAGAAGAAAGAAAATGTTCTTTTTCTAGTAATTTTATTTTTTCTAGCATGGATTAATGATTCCTTCTGTACTCGATGTTAAATTTGTAAACTAACGCAAAAACAAAGCAGCATACCATGATATTACTGTCCTGAGAAGCAGAAAAAAGAAATCGCCCTGACAAAGATGTAACCAGTGAAGTGACAGTGCCTATATGGCTACTCAGATGTGTGATAAACTCGTGTGTTGAGGCACTGAACACATGGATATTGCGGTTGTACGTACCTGTCAGCACAGTATATGTATATGCATTTAAATACAAATCCAAAATACATCGACATGCATCTATTCCCATCCACACACACTCTCTCTCTTGACCACACACACGTCTGCATCCATATATGAGCTTTTTTTCATAAATTGACAAATCAGAAATGCCACTTTATGAACATTAAAAAATGTGAAAACCATGGTGGAGGGAAAGCAAACGATGGTACATTCACCTTGAAATAAGATTAAATAATATATGGCCGCAATAGCCATTATCCAAATGGTTAACATAATTATAACAGACTGCTAAATCATTTATAAAATATTAGCAAATTAACTGCAGTCTAGGCATCAGCCATCCAGCTTGCACTATTTATTGTGCTGTTGGGTCCCTGGTCAATAGCAAAGAGCATCCACTAGAGACATCTACAATAAAATTTTAGAACTACTAATACTAATAATAATAAAAAAGAAGAAACACTGAAAGTGCACTCAGTGCACCTGAACAAATATGTAGCATGAGAAAGAAGTAGAACAGTTGCAAACTACAAACACAATGAGCAATGGATAGGAGGGTGAGATGGAGGGCAAAGGAGAACACTAGTTACCGGAGGTATATGGGAATGAGGTAGAAAAGGTAGTCACTGTATGAACCAACAGGGGCCATGCATTCCACACGGGTGCCAGAGAAGGAAAAAGAGTAGCTCCTAAATGTTTCTTGTCTGATAGGAGACCATGTTAAGTGACTTGGCTGGTCTCTTGAAGCCGGATCACAAAGGAAATGAAAGCACAGGATGGTGGCTTTGTAGCTGAGGCGATTCTTAACCTGGCAACCTGTGCAGTTCATGAAAGAATGGTGAAGGATGGTCACTTTTGTGTTTATGGATGACATTGCGAGCAGCACTTATTCTGAGCTCTTTGTAACTTGTCAAGAAGCAGATACTGCAGTAGTTAAGCTGGGACAGAACAAATCCAGCCGTGACATTTTCAGTAGATGCAGAGCTCAAGGAAGATGGTTACACATGATGAATTTAAGTGATTCTGCAGAGAGAGTGGTGCACTGATTGTCATGCCAAGATTTCTCAGTCTGGGAGAGGGAGACGCACACCAGAGAATGTAAGAGTCGTGGATCATGGGACAGTTGGAAGCTGTTAGAATCTACCACAACCATGCACAGTTTAAATCAGAGGTTTTCAGACTGTGGTACGCATACCACTACTGGTACGCAAAGGTATGACGGGTGGTATGTGAGCACTATGCGCCAATATAAAAATGCATATATATATATATATATGAATAAAACAGGGCATGTATGTTCGTTGTCATTGCTGCAGGTGGAGCCTTGCATATGGCCATATGTCACAGAGGCAGGAATGTCTTAGCATCAGGATATTAAGCCATTAAGCGGGCGCCAAGAATATTGGGAGCCAGACCCTTGTAATCCTAATGGACAGCACACTGCATATTTACTCCGTTTACCCGCGGGGTGTTGTGACCGCCGGGTCACCAACAAGTTAAAAGTTTGTCAGATGCGGAGACAAGTCTACATATCTATATACATAACAAGATGGATAATATACATGTTTATGAAAGATAGTAGTTATTTATATCATGACATATTAACAATTAACTAACTAAATCATATACTAAATACCAGCGAACCTAAGACTAAGGCTAGTATATATATATTTTCGCAGGGGGTAAGGGTTGGGAGATGGTACTCGGTCAATTCGAATTTTCGAAAGTGGTACTCGTCTGGAAAAGTTTGAAAACCTCTGGTTTAAATAACTGTTTTGTTATCCTTTTTGAAACTATTAAACAGGATAACAAAGGAAAATAGCTTAAAAGGATAGCAAAAGTTTTACAAAGATAATAAATGAAATGAACAAATGATAGGGTTATGGGAAGTGTGCACCAAAAAAATAATGTGAAACAGAACTTTCTAGACAAGCAAATAGGGCCTACCTGAATTACCTGCTATGACATATAACCTGGTAACTGCCAGCGAGTACACTGAGCCAGCATCATGACTGATTGTGCCCTGGGACTCAAAGCTGTCTGATGCTTCCCATACGTTAATGGCATTGTGTGAACCACTGTACAGCCTGTCCTGTTAGCGAAAGAGACATCAGAGCAAAAGAGAAGCAACTGTGCAGATGAATACCGCACAGAGCATTGAGTAATGTCCCTTTGTTGTTGCACAGTGTAGCTCAATGATCATAATTATAATGTGCATACAACCTGTTCTTTCACAACATCTGTCATATACTTTAATAACATTTAGACATAATTCTATAATATATAGACAAATGCCTATAAAAATTTATTATTAATACTGATGATGATATGAGGCAATACCCCACCTTAGAAAGACTTAGTGCCAAGGCTCGCACCCAGTGATTAAGACCTCCCATTGTGTGTACCAGACTCAGATTCTCAAGTTTCCACACCTGTCAAACAGTGTTGCTTTTGTTATTTTATTTGAATCTCTAAGGAAACCGCAGTGGCAACATTAAATATTAGCGGTGTACAAGAGCAGTGACTATTAAGCCACTATGCCTAGGCATACTGGACTACCTTAGCTGAATGGGACAACTCAAATTACATCCAGTGTTTTACACTGTAGTGAACCAGGGGAGTGCTAAGTTAAAATTTTTCATTGATGAAAATCACCAAACATGTCTCCTATTTATAGAAGCCATTTTGATTCATCAACTTAAGTCTATCATTCAGAATGGTTGTTTCACATTCTTTTGGCAAGATAGATTTGATTTTTAAGTGGTTTTTACCTTGTAGCAAAAAATGTGTAAATCATGGATTGTTAAAAAAATTAATAAATAACACAAATAGGTGAGGTGATAAAGCTATCTCAAGGCACTTGTAGAAACAAAGAACTGTCATCAAAATAGCCTAAAATCTTTACTAAACTCTGTATGAATTCAAATGTTAAATTTGCAAAATTACTGACAAATTTGTTTGTTAAATTTATTGAGTAAAGATGGTGATACCTTTATCACAGACAAAGAAGAAGTAAAGATATAATCCCCTGTGATAGCCATTGCACAAATGATATTGTCATGGCCACCCTGTAAACAAATGTTATTCACACTATCAAGAATATCTTCAGGGATTTCTGCTACGACCTTATAAAGATGAATTGCACTTTGTAGTTTATGATTAAGTTTACTAGAGCACGGGCTGTCCATAAAAGTATACCTATTCTTTTAACACCTCTTCACACTAAATGAGGTGTTTATGATAAAACTAATATGTCAAAGGTACTGTTTGCCATAAACTCATAAACATTACAAATTCTGATCTCATGATTAGTGTAATTTAAGTAAAAAGAAACCTGAACTTTTCTATACCTCTCGAGTTTCTATCTGAGCACCAGTTTCTGCGTCCCAGGATCGAAGTGTGTAATCTGCACCTGCTGTGAACAGCTTGCTCCCATATTTCGCCATGCAGAGTATCTGCAATAATGCAATACTCCTTTTGCTAAATGACTGCATCACTTTAGTTACAACACATGCTACAGAAAATAAAAACTTTGGATAAACAAGCAAATGCTTACATCCAGAGCTAAATTTACAAATTTTTATTGCTCGTAAAATTGGTAATATCTTACCCTGTCTGTATGCCCATGAAAGCTGCCCACACAGCCCTTAGCCAGTTGATCCAGGTTCCAGATTTTGATAACACAGTCACCACCTGCACTAAACAGTCTGCCTCGAAATGCACACAGGCACCACACTGCATCTTGATGTCCTCTGCACAATCAACAAATATTCATCTCCAAGCATACAAAGCATGCATGCAAAAGCTGCTCACATGACAACAAGATTTCAACAAACCACTTTATTTCATTTGTTCAAAGAGCAATTTTTTCTGCTGATGTCAGGTTTTTATTTTATTTAAAACAGAAACATGTCACTAGAAACTCTGGAAAAACATTTAAAAACTGAATCTGTTCAATGTGGATCTCCATTAAATGTGCTATAAAATTCTACACAGAAAGACACCACACTCTTTTTATAAAATGGTCATTCAGCAAAAGTGTGAGATAACACATTATCAGTCTTAAGCATTTGTGAATGAATAAGTAAATACATAAATTTACAAATAAAAATTGTTGTAACATAAAAAAAACCACGACAGACAGATTCTAGAAAAATATTTTCCTCCAGGTTTATCTAATTTGCATTCCATAGTTTAAATCATCCACCTAAATATTCCATGTAAGTATAGTAGATATTACACTTCACTTATGAGCAACATATACAGTAACAGCAGTACAAATATGTCATCCTACTGACCTCAGTGTTCCAATGCACTTGAACTGAAAAGGCATTTCCCACCTCTCAGACACACCCGAAGGACTTGACGATCTTCGAGCATGATGGGGCTTAAAAGACACCCCTTTTTAATAATGAAAATAGAACAGTATTACCCTACCACAGAAAATCTTGCATTTATAGAGGTGAGCTGAAGCAATGTATATTTTTCGTTATTTCCCTCTGTTTAGAAGTGTCTTCCCTCAAAAGTACAAAGACATTTTCTATAATTTCATAAGCTAGTTGTCTACAGTTTCTGCTTTCAAGAATATAAAAAGGGAGTTAAAATGTTCGTCAATTACCATTTGTCAACAAATCACAGCAGTTTTATGAAATATAGGCTACAGTATAATCCAATTTCCTATTTTTCATGCCAAAATAAAGTTAAATCAGAAAAACCTTGTTTGTCTTCTAAATATTATCAACAACTGTATGATGTGTGTGTGTGTGTGTGTGTGTTAGCTTCATCAAGTGTTTAATGTTTGACAAAAGGGAATACTTGCCAGGGTTTTCACTTTGAGAAGATACTGAAGACGAGCGATTATGATGCGGAGGACTGCTGCTGAGTGACGGGTGTGGTCGAGAGGTAAACTGCTCAATCTGTTGTTGAAGACTTACCAGTAAGCTGTAAAATGAAGCCACAATAAAGCCAGCTTCATGTATTTTGTGTGTGTATGCATGCGCACGAACATGGTCAGCCACATCTATGGCATAACATATGGAAACTGGAGCCCAACCCTCGCCTTTCACACCTTGATTAATCAGGTAATATAATAGATAATAATAAATGCAAAATGTATATAGCGCATACTCATACACCTAAGGAGCATGTTCTTAGCGCTTAAGAACAAGAATGAGACATGGACAACATATGAGGGACAGAAGAACAAGCAAACAACATATGAATGACGGAAGGATAAACAACAGCACTGGTTACAAATAAAGGACAAATCTAAACACATAAAGAGGATTCAAATAACAAGGACTGAAAGTATCATGATTTAGCAAAAGGTAGACGAGCAGAGATGTAGCAATAAGCAGAAAAGGAGGAAAGGGTGTGAAAAAGGACCAGCATTGTGTAGACTGTTGTTAGGAGAAATGCTTAAGGAAGAGGTGCATTTTCAGTGCACATTTAAAGGATTCAATAGTGGGTAGGTGGTGGATATGGAAAGGGAGAGATAGTTCCATTGTTTCGCTGCACAGTAACTAAAAGTCCTGTGACTTTATGTTGTTGTTCCTTTTCCTGCAGACCTGGGTGGGCAGGGGGAGTTGTATTCCAGCCACATGTAGGAGCAGGCCTACACCAGCAACTTGCTCTGCAGTCCAGCGCACTAACATTTTGCCTACAATGACTTGCTAAGTGTTGGTGATGGCTTCTAATTTGAGATTCTGTGAATTCTGCCTAAAGTATTTTGGTAGTTTCTTGCTTGTCACCACAAACACACACACAAATCAATCTGTTAAGTATTTCTGAAAAAGATAAGCTGTCAGATTTTTTTTTAGGTTCCATTTGTCTGTGTATGCTTTAAGTGCACTGGCAGTGAATTCCAAGCTGAGAGTCTAGATATTTCATAAGATTGGGAACCAAAGGTGGAAGGGAAAAACTTTGGCTGTTTAGGGCAGAAAGGTCTCGTTAGATCTCAGTCTCTGTGATGGTTTATACTGGCGTAAGATTAGATAGGTTATTAGGAAAACTGTCATAACAGGCACTAAAAACACAGGGAGACCATTATGTAAACATATAGTCTATGTATGCCTTATCTGGAAGATGGAATACATGTATTTTGACCAGCTCAGTGAAGGAATTTCAACAAAGCTGGCAAGGAATAATGCTACAAACATGTGAAGTACTTATGCATATAATCATGTATAAACAATGGCATGAAAATACACACACACCTACCTTGCGGTCTTTTCAAGCTGTCTATTTGCATCTTGTTTAAATTTTTCCAGTTCATATACTCTTTCGTTAAGCGTCTTCATCTGGGACTTCAAAGAATCATTCTCCTTTGACAGGATATTAATCTTAAATGAAATATCAGAATTAGTAATTACTGACATACAAACTAATAACAAACTTCATACAAAGATGACGAATGAGAATGTATATTTATCTTTTTTGATGGAAAAATTAATCTTACTCTCATCATCTTTACATCTATTACAGCAAACAGTAAACTGAATAAATTAATGACTGATAGAAAAAAACAGGTGTAACCGGACTGACCGGTCGCTACGCTCACACTACACTGCCCTAGCGCCATAAATCAGTCCGTTCCTCTTTTTAGTTCCAGGGGAGAGGACGGAAGTTACCAAGTAGAACTTTCTTTCTAAAGTTCTAGCTCTCGTTATAGTCGGGTGCGTTGTCTCAAATATTGCCTCGCGTTGTGTTCTTTTTTTCCATCTGCGGCACCCGCACTCAGCCGACCTTGGGAGTCCACAAAAGACCCTGCTTTACTCTAAACCAAAAGTGTGTTCTCTGCGGTGTATCTCTCAGCTCGTTGATCTTCCTGTGTTCTGCTGCTCGACACAATTACAATGGAAGACACAATTTCTTTCTCGCTACTGATCCTCATTCATCTCGTTCACACGACGAGGACACATACCTCACGCTAGCATACGGACTAAAACACTTACACAAATAAGTAAGTTCAAAGAACTTAGGTAGGCTTGATACTTCTCTCGCACTCGAGGGGGGGGGGGCAGGGATGGGGAGGTCTTGGTGACGAGAGCCTCTTTTCAGCGGACCAAGCTACCTTTCGGTAGGCTTGATACTTCTCTCGCACATCGAACCATCAGTTTACTGCTCGTCCAAGCAGGACCAGTCGCCTTTCGACAAACAGGTCCAGAGACGTTGTTGTTGTTTATTTAGTTGGAAAGTGCTTCCACCTTGCGGTGATTTCGCACTCTGGGGGGAAAGGGAGGGGGGAGGAAACCGGAGTACCCGGAGAAAACCCCCGCCGCCCAGCCCTGCGAACAGGTGTCACATACAGAGAGTGTCCCGAGACGAGATCTGAAGGACACTCTCTGTATGTGACACCTGTTCGCAGGGCTGGGCAGAGACCGACTTTTCTCTGGTATTTATACGGAAATAGCTGGGTGCTACGTCACCCGTTGTGCAGTCAGCCTGCCTCGAGATGCTCCGCTCGCGCGACCCAGCGTGGGGTGGAAGGGGGTGCAGGGTAGAGGGAAGAAAGCACCGTTAGTGGTACAAGCTATCTAGCGCTCCCGCTACACAGGTATATCAGATTAATGCAAAATTATACTCTGTTAATAAGACCAATTTCTGTTAACATTAAAAGATATTATTTCTGAACCATCTTTGTAATGTCACCAGTTTTTAAATGTGTGCACTTGTAGCAGAACCTCTTACCTCATCTGTCACAGAGTCTGATAAAAAGCCTCTATGGTAACACATTATAATGTGCTCGTCAACCTCATTCTGGGTTCCCACAAATCCACAACCTGCATGTACAATACATTGTAATGCTTCAAACCAGGTACAATAAAATACAATAAAACTGTTGCTGTTTACTTTGTAATTGTTTGCTGTGCAAATTCTGCTGATAAAATTTATTTGCTTTGCAAAACTTTGCTGACAAAATTTTTTAAATGTAACATTCAGTGAAGGATACAATATTATTAAGTCTTTAGTCCTAAAGCTAAACTGCACTAACTGTCAAAATGCCAACATCCATGACACAGGTGAATAACAGAATGTGACATATGAGATCTTGTTGAATGACAGGATGACCTATATGAGATGCCGGATATTCACCTTTCTCTTTATGTGCACAGGCAATGAAGGTACACTGTTTGAGATGGAGATCCAGGTCTTTGCGTCTGATCCTGCCACAGTTGGCTCCATTTGGACAGGAAACATATGCATAAGGACAAGAATCCTCATGCAATGCTCTGTCTCCTGATATGGAATTAAAGAATAATACTCAATTTCAAAGACATTACAGCATATCTTTAACAGTGCAGCACAAGCAATTTACACTACTGATAAAACTTCATAATATATGTGGAAAATATATATATCTCACATACCCAGAGAAGTAATCTCTGGACAACCAGTAGAATCAGCTATGAGTTCACCATTCTTCTCGATGACACCATGCCTGCAGTGTATCTGAAGACTCTCTATTTGTCCGACTACCAATCTGGAAAAATGAATTTTGTGTTTCAATTTTATTATAGGCAATCAATTCTAATTCAGGTTGCCTTATTAGAGATGTAAATATTTTCCAACACTTCATGGAAGCTCTCTAAGAGAAATTTATATCATATTGGCATACAAATGGAAGCACAATCTGCTGATGACACTGTGTTCTTTTACTCCTATATATTTGCTGAATGTAAATTGGATCAGTCTCTTTCTGTAACTAGACCGACCCCATTTAAAGTACTGATTTGCCGAGAACAGACAGGACATATTCTGCTTATTCATTCAAAAATAATATTTGTGTCATCAAATGAATATATTGTAAGAAAATTAGTAAATAGTACTTATTCAAATGACAACTGTTGTGCCTATAAAGTCTCACATTTCTGTGACAATCAAAACTCACATTTACAAAAGTACTTGTATATCTCACTTCAGAAAAGAATGTGAAATGTAACACTTAAGTAATGACATAAAAAGTAATAATGGGTAATGTAATTATAACATTTTCACAATCTTTAAATTATTTTCAAAACTCTTTTTGTGGAGTTATTCTCCTGATATACAGTGAACAACACAAATTTATCAGTGTTTATATATAGTATCTGCAAGTTTTGAAATGTTTAGATTGATGAAATGATCAAGTCATTTACATCAGCACATTAGAATTTCTTTTGTCCTGTTGATTGAGAACACATATGTTTGCTGTGTTAAAGAATACAACAATAATTTTCAGCATTTTTGTTTTATTAGGCTTGTTCGACTTCCATAATAAAAATAAGACATTCCTGGTTCTAGTTTTCAGAGCAAGGATTTGCAGGTTCCCTTTTGAGATATTTTACAATGAGTTTGAGGTAATCATGTCCATTAAAGAGAATACCAAATGGAATGTGGATGATTTGTTTTAGTTGTGAAACAGAAAATTAAAGAAAAGTAATCAGGAAATTTCAAGTTCTTATTATGCAAAAGGCATTGTGATATTTTACTAAAAGCAAACAAAGTAGACTTTCAATCTCCTGGATTTTAAGGAAACAAATGAGATATGTATTAACGAAAAGAGTCATTCGAGATTAAGGTACCGTGGCATTGCAGTAAACTAAAAATTAGTCCACATTGCAGCGAGTTGCTGAATTCTTTAAAAACATAATAACTATAAAGGAAGAGTTCTTAAGTGCCATAAAAATAGAAATTCATTTTCCTTATGCGTTGTAATGCGATTTTAAACTTTGCCAGGACTGACTGTATGGATGACTGGTTGTATTTCCCACTGGGTCAGTAATTACATTGACATGCCATATATTGTGAGCTTCACTGACTGACACTCTTAACAGTTGCCAGATACTGTTCGGAAAAAAAAACAAGCCTAAGCTGAAATTGAAAAATATAAGCTTGATGCACATACTGTTCTTCTCTTGTGAGCAACTGGTAATGGCCGGGTGTGTTGCTCAGTTGCTGTATGTCTGTTTTGAAACCAGAACACAGTCATGTGATCGTTGTGGATATCAAATAACGTCTATAATTTATCTACCATTTTCTGGGGGAATTTATTTATAACCTTTCTTGAACTAATTCAATTTTCCATGGTTGGATAATCTCAAATACAACGTCATTTTGGTACAGTTTAACACGCACACGCAAATCATTGCACTGTGATAGTATAGCAACTGCATATATATCATGCGGAGTCTGTAAGTCAAAATGCCAGCAGAAATATCCTTCCCGAGTAAGCATAAAATACAGTTAGTATTCCAGCAGTATAAGTAAATTTTTCTCCAGTTAACTTTAATTTTAATGAAAATAATGATAGTGTTTCCAAGCGTCATACTGGCAACAGTTAATCGAGCAGCAAACTCGATCCGTCGTCTGCAACAGACAAATGCGCTCTTGAGTCTGTGTACAAGTATAGTGATTTAAATTAAAGGCAGTAGGGGTAGGGTAAACCCACAATTCTTTCTCACTCCAGTGTCCAAGCTTTAAAATACAACAAAAGTCATCTTTATGATTGTGCGTGTGCCGGTACGTACCGAAGTGCCTTTTCGCTAACAGCGACTGAGCCATCGGAGGTTACGTGAAACAACTGATCGAGATGTGCTCTGTGTGGAGGTAGAGCATGTGAGAGAGAGAAAATATATATGTATACTGTGTATACATATGCATACAAGAAAATTTGTAACATAATATCCAGGCACAAACACATTAGACTCTCATTCTCTACCCCCGACCCTCGTAACCTTTGACCCTCTCCATTTTCTTCACATTCTCCCGAAGCAAAGCACCTCACACTTTTGTTTACCTGTTTACAACAAGCTGGGTGGTGTCACAATGCACATTGTCCACAGGGCAGTGTGTAATTGATGAAACACACAGGCGACAAAAAGTGTGTCCGCACTTGCTAATCACCGGGTCCCTATAAACCTTTCGACATACCGGACACTTTAGGTAAGGGCTGACTTCTTCCACAAATTTAGTTATCCCATTGACTTTTTCCATGTTGGTAGCATGATTTAGGCGGTATTTTCCACTGCATTAGTGAAGTCTTGATTGTCTTATTAGCTGATTGAATGTGAATCTTCGCTTTTAGCCGGACATTTACAAGTGTTCTGTCCTACTTCTAACAAGGAAGTGGTCCCAACTAACCAAGGGCTTCTTTACGGGATGGTTACTTGAACACAGTCCGTGCCCTAGCACAGAAGAATCCAAGAGAAGTAACTCTTTCATTGTAACAAAGACCGTAGATTATCTCTGATTGTAGCAACACACACACACACACATTTTGACCACACTTTCCATGCACCCAGCAATCAGCGAAAGCCGTGCGTATTGCCATGCGCATGCTCGCTGTTGTCACCAGCTGAAACCATGTCAGGTGTTTCAATGTTTGATGTACCTCATCAATGGCCGTGACGAAGTATAGCGATGGGTTGGGTTGCATAGCCTCTCGCACCATAACACACACACACACACATGCCGGCAAACGCAACGCACGGATCATCAGCTCTTGACTGCAAATGGAGCACTAAGAGAACCATCTACACACTCTTACACACACACTCTCCCTCCCCTCAAACGTTTTCCTTGCAAAGGTATACTCAAGGCAAAATAAAACTGTTTAGATTCTCACAAAGAGTATGATTAATATGAATCTCATCTATTTTCGTGTCTATTCATGTGCAAAAAGTTGAAGGTTATGTGGAGTGTTGTGTTTAATAAGAGAAATTACACCGGACTCTTTCGCTTGCTTCAACGAAGTCTCGTTCTCCGTCACGTGACCTTATGATTGTTTACCAAGCAAAACGAATGCAGCTGCCACCCGATTGCCGAAAAAAAAGGGGTGGAAGGAGCTCAAAAATAGTTTTCACAAGTTTCCAAATGACAGAAACTTGAGAAGAGAATAAAATTAAGGATGAAACGACTCAGATACGAAACTACAAAGCTTTGTGAGGCTAGAGACTCGGACACCTTGTGCTCAAAACATTTGGTATAAAGCTTTACGAGCACACGAACGATCGAGCGAACAGCGCGGCTTGCGCTTTGTGTCTCAGTTTCTGTGGGATAAGTTTCTACATTTTTTCAGCATTATGAAGTTGTCAAAAAAAATGAGATGCATCTGACAGATGATATTCAGTCGCCAAACAGGTCAGTGTCACGAATGCACCTGATGCTAGCTAAAATTGTAAACAATAAACGGCGAGTCTCTAATTCTACCATGATCAACATTACAGTCTGTGAATGACTGCATGTACATAATAAAAAGTATTAGATTGTAGCTATATCAAACATGTGAACGACAAAAATATACAGTAACTTGTGAGAAAATAATGCATCAAGCTGCAAGTATAAAGAAAATATAGGCCTACTATTGTTCATCTGATACTTGCTACATTTTATTTTAAATTATTTACATTTTATACAACGAAAGCTTGTTTTATTGATCTATGTCTTTGTAAGGATGGCTTCTGTTTCTAAACATGAAATCTCTAAAATGTTGAAAGGATACTTCTTACATAATGAGCATGTTAACACATGCATGCACTAATTATATTAATTCTTGTGTGCAGTATATCAGAGATAACATTAAAGAGTGTATTCATTGCTGAGTTCAGAGCAGAATTTTTCATTAATGTTTATTCCAGACAATGACCAACCAGTCACAATAAACTGCTAAATTGTGCATGCATGAAGGGGTGCAAACAGACCCAGATTTCCAGGTTTGTTCACCTTTGTTTTCTTCAAGATCCTCACAAACTGATTCAGAAAGATAACGGCCACTTTCTAGTTATGTTTGATGTTTACCTCTTATATCTAAACTCAGGAAGAATAAAATTTGTAAATGATGGTTATTTAATCCTAACAAAGATATTCAAAGCCACAAATAAATGCAATGCTTGATATGTAGATTAAAATAAACGTTTTTTTCATTATTTTATTAAGTTATTGCTTTCTAAAAGTCAATATACCTGCTTTTTATTAATAATAAAATGAAAATGTCCAGCAGATGTGACCTTATGTTGGGGACTGGACTGTGAGACAGAAAAGGCAGATGACACCGCACACACAGGAAAAGACTGGAAAAGTTCAACACTCAAAGAGCACAGGTAGAAAAACTGGTACTAATTTTCTTCAAGCAGTTGCTTTAGCCTGTGTATTATATCATGTTTAAGTAATGAGGCATTGTGTTTATTATCTAAATGTTAATTGATAAATACAGAAATACATATGCATCTCAAAAGTGTTCATTTGATGCACGTTTACTGTAATCCACAGAAGTGCAAAGAATTATAAAATTATGGAAATGTCGATACGTTGTTGAAACTGTTTTTAAATGTTTATAGAACAATCAATTAAATAATGTACATGCTACAGAAACTGAAAGATAAGAGGATAATCAATCACTCAATAAATAATTGTCGCTTGAGCATAAAAATACACATTATCAGTTGCAGCCACACCATGAACAAAAGATTATGTACTATTTTAATGTAGAGAACATGGCTATAGGTATTCCTAACACTTCTTTTCAAACTAATAACAAATATCATTTTAAATTATAATTTAATTTCATGACATCAAAATTAAAATGATCAACTATTATATTTTATATTTTTTCTTCTGGTAGTGTCACATCATATTGAGGTCATTGTACATCATGTATGATTCTTCTAAGCCTTAGAGTGTTAAATACAAGTATTACATATGGATTTTAGTGTAGGAAAGGGTAAATTTTAAAAGAAACAGATTTTTCACCTCTTCACTTCTCTTTTCTGCTATTTTTCAGGGGTTTCTAAGAATATCATTGCGTCTAGTTGACCTGAGGGTAATTTTAGCTTGTCATTATGGTCCAAAAGCCTATTGAATTATGTGTAGTGATGTTCATCATCACCAGAAGGACTGGGCAAAGAACAGCTAGTATGAGACAAGTAAGCTTCCATCTGCAACTATGTTGTGGATATCCATGAAGACCATGGTGGGTCCTACGGCAAAGGTCAGCATGATCATCTGGAATATAGGCCCTGGATTTAAAAAAAATATATATACACTATAGCAACATGTAAACTAGACATTGGATTTTATTTCTGAAAATGACAGAATACTTTCTTCTTCTTTTGATTACTGTGCTTGCAAGATGTACACTGTAATGTGACAGTCCAATACTTCTGAAAAGAGCATCAAAAACTGTGCTACATGCTTCAATACAGGATTACTAAAGCATATGATTCCTGAAAATATAATAAAGAACCAACTTCTTCTTTGGCTTCCTCATCCTGTGTGCATATTTGTTTGTGTGTTGTGAGAGGGAGTTTGTGAATGATTATAAGGAGCATGGGATGCCTGCTAAATGTGAGCTATGCACCTCAGGTGTATCATGGGTGTTTGAGCCCACCTTCAATAGTGGGATAAAAAAAAACCACATTAGCCGACAACAAGCTAAGTGTACTTATGAATGTATTTGTAGAAACACTCACCTATATATTATAAAGCATATTTGAAGCCAGTAAACTCCTCTGACGGAAATTATTTTCTGGTCGCTGCAACAACACATGCAGGCAAGACTTTTCTGTTTTTCTTTCCTATCTTGTGCCATATCCATCGCACAAAGTTGCAGTAAGCCACATGTCTGTGTGTTCTGTGGAAGAAAAAAAAAGTTTTCCATGCATTACTATTAATCCATAACGAATGAAAACTACTGAGATAAATTCAGATCCAAGTGTTCCAGAAATGATGCTTGTAAAAAAAAATGCCAGATACACTTGTTTTAGACATCAAAATGATGTGAAGTGTGTTCCATAACTGGGTTTGAATAAATATAAAAATTGAATGCTGTATAGGGAAGATTTTATTTTGCAATTCATGTCAGATACAAGCAAGTATTTTTAACATCTCATATAAAGTGTGTTCCATAACTGGGTTTGGATAAATGTGATAATTTTCATGCTGTTTAAGGAATATTTTATTGACAATTCACTTTTAAGCTTTACTATACATAATTTTTTATGCCTCAACATTTAGTGTAATATTTATCTTTGAAGTGCTTTTCTTGCATTCATGCTTTTAATTTGACATTGCACAGACTAAACTGTGCCTATCAATAAAAAATGCTGGCATATCCCTTACTTGTGTGGTTCTGTGTGCATATAGTCTTCCCGCCATCTTTTTATATTAATCTGCTTTATTAGCACTATGGTGGAATCAATAACAAACCTGAAAAAAATCAATTATAAAGTCATTACATATTCAGAGCATTTCTCTCAAAAGTCTGTAAGCATTTACATGTGGTTTGCCTGCAAAGTCGCTAAAGCGCCATTCACTTAGACTGTAAGAAATAGGTGTTGTGGAGTCAGAAGTCAGATCTCGGCTCCAACACTCATCTTTCTGAATGTCTTTCAAGGTATAACCATTGGTGGCTTTCTTGAGGTACTCTGACTTCCTCCACCTTGTGTGTGTGTATTAATTTGTGTGTTGTAAAAAAAGCACGTGCATCAGTCTGAATGTTTGTAAGTGCTTGTATATCTAAATGTGTGGGTGTTATGCAGTGTTTTGCACCTACTTTCAGTAGTGGGAAAAGACAATAACTTGCATGCTTGTAATTACACAATATTGGAGTGGGAAAAATTAGCATCCCTAAAGTAACCAGCACAAAAATTAAACATGGGAAAAATTTAAGTATGTGAAATAAGAGTTTTTACCTTGATAGACAATTTCCAGCCATGCCTTTATGACTGGTAATGCACATCTGGACCTCCTCTAAATAATTGTTTATTTCTGAATAGAAATGGCAACATTTCTTTTCTTCTTCTTTTTGTTGTGGCCACTCCTCACAATGCTCACAACTGCACCAGTCTGAAACTCTGATAAATAAATTCATGTACCCACACAATTAAATTGCAAACATAAATTTAAAAAGCACAGGCATAATAGCATAAAGCAAACGCAACTGCCATATTCTCTGCATCGTTGTTATACATCTACTACACATACAGTAAGTCATTATTTAGAATATACCCCCCCCCCTAAAAAGGCTGCAAAAATTGTCTGTTTGAAATATTGAAACGATGTTGAAATATTGATTTTTGAAACTAAGCTTTGAAAAGTTCACTTTAAAACCTAAAGTAACTAAAGAACACTTTATTATCATTTACAATTTGAATATTCCGCGGGTGTGTGTGTGCATAAGAAATAATTAGCATGTCAAATGTAATTTCATTCTTTAAACACACTACGATGTAAATTCGTCAACAACAAAGCCCAGTGCAAGTAGTTAGTGGACTTAGTGTGCATTATGTTTTTTTTTAAAGTACTTGAATCTAAAGCATTCGTTCACTCTCTGCTCGCGTAGACACAATGTGACTTGCTTAGTCCTACCTGTTTTGTCTTTCGGCCGATTGAACATTTTCTTCTTTTTCCAATGAGGTCAAGTCGATCCCAGTGTAAGCTGATGCAATCGGTTCAAACTGATATGGTTGGACATTGCTCATAGCCACCTTGATTATTAAAAATTTGGATATTACCAGTCCAACTAACGAGTCACCACCGATCACTTGTGTTCAAATCCTAGTACTGACCGACACTTACGCGTCCCAGAACTACGTCATACAAAGGAATCGTCTGCTAACCCTCTCGCGAAGACATCGCGGTTTCTCGGCGGAAGGATATAACGAGTAAATTTCACTGGAAATTTTCGATTTTTATAAACATCGGCAACCGAGGTAGTGCTAAGAAATGGTAATAAGGTGAAGAAAGCATCATTTATTTCTCCTGTATTGTTTTAGTGAACTGCAATCGTAATTAAATATAATTTGCAAACGTTTTGGACCGTCCCCACAGCCTTATCACCGATAATTTGCCTTTAGAATACCTTTTTAAGGCCTGAAAGAGTGTGGAAGTGAGGAGGTCGAAATCAGTCAAGATTAGTGTCGCGTACGTTCAAATACAGCAGTATCATTAGTGAATTTGTCAGATATACATCAACATTTAGAGTTAAATTTGAATGAACATTGGTGTATAGAGAACATAGGTGTATAAGAGAACAGTTTAAGTGCTGGGGTTTCCTCCCTGTCTCTGCATCATTACTCCATGAGAAACTGAGGTGAGATAATCTTAAAAGATGCTTGGTTGTGCACAGAGCTGGTATGAAGTGGTAAGAAGTAAATTAAAAAAGAACTGTAAAAGTTAAAAGTGTAAATGAGCAATAGTGCTTGTGATCTTGATTCTGTTTGTGTTGGTGGATGGGGTGGGGTGGGGGGAAGGGGGATGATGTTTCTAAATAATGCAGTAATGGTGGAAGGAAATACAATAATGAGAATTCTGTAATCATCTCTATGCCTATAAATTATATGCAAGAAACAGGGTGGTTAACAAACACCAACTGAAAGAGTATACAAACAAGTCCCAGAGAAAACCATTCTGAAACTATGTAAAGAACTTAACTATTATTGAAACATGCCTTTTATTTTTCCCACATAAGCTGAGCCAAAGGAATATTAACTGTAAACTTAACCAAATCGTTAACTTCTTAAGTTATAAAACCAAAACTTTACAATTACTTATGTGTATCCTGTTTTATGCACACAAAAGCCACCTGCATTATGCACCATTATTTTCTTTTAGAGAAATAACTGTCATTCTCTGGCAATTTAGGTAATAAATACACATGTAAAGTTCCTTCACCTAGACACTCACTTTTCTTATGTTTTACATCTCATGTCTTGCAATGATCCTGTAAATACACTTACATATGCATGCAGGCACACTCACAACCACACACACACACTTCTTACTGTTCCAAAAGTTTAACAAAAATCATACTGATAGTAGATGAACACATATAGGTATACATGTTCATGCACACACACAATTCCAACACATGGTATTCACACACAGCATATACACACTTTGTCATAGCAGTCTGCCTCATTTACAAACCATTGATATAAATTATCAAAATGCACAACTACAATAAAATGTCAGTAACAACAGCATATTAATGCCTATGAAACCAACATTTTTAAAAGGGGACAGATTCTGAGGCAGTTTATCAAACTGCACAATGTTGCATAGGTTCCCCATTATACTGCAATCAAACTGTGAGATGATACTCTGCATGAATGCTAAACAAAATCTTAAACTTTATAACAGATACAGGAATGCTAAAAAGAAAAAGAAAGCTTGAGAACAGCACAATTTTAAGCTAAAAGACTTTCTTTTAGTTGGAAAGGGGGGAGCCTATTATAGCTAATTTACCAAATGAATAGTTCAGCAGAAAAGCAGATACTAGTAATGGTTCATCTAGCTTCTTATTTACATTTCTTTAGTTTGTTCATAATATCTGTTGAAATGTCCAACGCACAAATTCGCATGCAGCGTTGTAAGTTTTCTTGGTGCACTAATATCCCACTGGCTTCATTGCACAAAAAAATTATAAACAAACTCTAAAGCAATAGATATGAAACACAACTCTTTTTTTTGTAAAGCACCGTGAGCTGGTATTTTTGTGGACGTACCTAAGATATTATCAATAGATAAATAGATATAAATAGAAGAGTTCAGGTGGTTTTTTTTATAATCTAGTGACATTCAGTGCTATGATTACTTACTGACTGAAAAGACTTCTGATCAAGGCAATCAGCCACAGATCACCCCAAGTTAACATCTCACAAGCCAAAACAATAAATTCAACAGCAAAATGAAAGAAATATGAAACATCACCAGCAAAATAGTTTTATCATGTAACATCACTAAAACCATTTCTGAGTTTTTAACCAGTCTTACTTCCAGCACCTTTTATACTTCAGGCTCTTCACAGATCTTTCAGAAATATATCTTTACCAAACACCATAATTTAGAAAAATTTTGTAAAAGCCCACACATGCACTTACCTCATACAAATGACAAAATAACGACAACATATGTGCAAGCTAAAACCCATGAGCTCCATATCTGACAATCAGCTCTGTCAAGGATCATGGCACTGGTTGCATTGTTAAAACTATTCCTTTCTTATGGGCAGGCAACAGACTGAACAGGTTCCAAAGCAAATGTTTAGACTACAACAAAAATTTTCTCTTCTACATGGCATGTGACCAATGTTAACACTACGAAGGGCACACCCTGAGCAAGTCATAACTTCCAAACGTTTTGCTACCTAAATATCTGCTGAATAACAGTCTATATGAATGAGATGAATGGAAATGAATGGTCTGGCAAAAAAATTCCATAACTATATGTTACGTGGAAAGTACTTTATGTACAAGGAAGGAGGTGAAGATGTTTCCTTACAGCTACTAGACTTGTATAAATAGATATAAAGTCTGCTGTTCTTTTTCTCTAAAGTTATGATA
Organism: Marisa cornuarietis; assembly: GCA_004794655.1. Lineage (NCBI taxonomy): Eukaryota > Metazoa > Mollusca > Gastropoda > Architaenioglossa > Ampullariidae > Marisa > Marisa cornuarietis. Next base: position 11,325,395 of record SMMW01000003.1, on the reverse strand, counting down.
TGAATATGTACATACACTACACAACTATGAATGCCTATTGCATGAAATGTCCACATCCTTCTCACAAGTTAACTCTCAGAATAGAAAAATATTCAGTTAGGATTGCTTGCATAAATTTAAGAAATCATTCTGCTCCAGACATTCTATTTTAAAAGCTAGTTAATAGAAGAAAAAAATCGCTGTTACCACAATGGAATGATTGTGCTGCTTTAGGATATTCTTTCTTCACATTTTATCAGATAAGAACTGTATCCTACTACTTACACACACCCACTTTGCAAGAATTAATATGACATCATTTGAGACCATATTGGTTAACCACAGATATAAAGCACCCAGATGTCAAGGAGTCTTGGAAATTTACATTATGTCCGAACTAGAGTCTCTTTCTCTATTTTTCATGTCTCTGAACATGAAGATCTTACCTCTCTCTATCTCTTGGCTTTGTATTGCTGTCTGCATAACCATGAAACAAAAGAGCAAAATAGAAATTACTCTTTACTTTCAGAAATACAGACAGGACTTAGAGTCCTATGTCTGTGCTCGCCCACATCAATTTGTACAGAAAGTAGCCTCCATTCTCTTGAAACAACTTTCATCATCCACTTAAATTTACAGATGGAACATATTTACACTTTTCCTGGTCTTGGATCGGAGGCCTTTGCCTCTCAAAGAAGTCTACAGAATCACATCTTTCTTTGTGGTGCAACACAAGCCTTCATCTTTTGAAACTGGCAGGAAAGACCTGCAATTCTCATGGTCTCAAACTTAGAATATCCTTTAAGAGAGCTACAGATGAAGCTCTCTCTCCTCTTGGCTGCTTTTGATTACATGTTGCTGTTTCTCACAGAAAACTGTGGGTAATGTAGATTTAAAATCCTTCCTGGATTTTGTGTTTGGCAAGTTGTCCATTTTGTGATCATTGCACAAAACATTAGAAACACATCCACTTGTAATCTTACAATTTCAAACGCTTTATGTCTTCTCCTCTGAAGTCTATCCTGTAAAAGACACAATCCCAGATTCAAATAAGCAATAAGCCTGTGTCTGAGCTACACATTGAATAATGTGCCATTTCATACTGTCCACTAAAAATATATTTCTGCAAGATTCTTATTTAAATAATAGTTTTACATAAATGTATCTTCTCTTAAAATGTCCTGTCTTTTCATGTTTGTGTCAAATCACTGCAGTCTTAACATCTTTGACATACAAATAACCCACCTCAGGGTCAGTGTCTGCCTCACTTCAGTAGGGGTAAGGCGCCATGTCAATGGTCCAGAGTTCTGTCCCCAGTAGTCCATTATCTCTGACACCTAGCATGACAAGCATCAAGTATTCAGTGTGATTACTGGAACTGAAAAACGTTGACTTTATTTTGTCTTGTTTTCTTAAAAAAAATTGGTACTTTCTATTTAAAAAAATGTGTCCCAGTCTGTTTCGATTTTATGGACTAGTACAGGATGAAAGATGAAATCTCTCTTTTTTTTATTCTTTCTTTTGATTTCTGTTGGGATTATTCACAGTACAACCACCATTATCTAATGGAAATTTGAGTTACACCAACCCGTTCAAGATTTAAGATGGTGGCCATCTGAGTGAGACGTGCAAACTTATCCCGAATTGTCCAAGTGGTGACTGACGACAGATAACCAACCAGTCCTCTTAGTTCTTTGTCGAACTGCAGGCCACCAAGCTGAAAAAGACAAGTTCGTTGAAAACAGCAGTTCCAGTACTTCAGTTACCACCTTTTAACTTTTTTTTAAAACCACTCTTGTTCCACAAACTTTCACGAGACAAATGTTTGTCTTTCTACAATAAAGGCTTGGATGTAACTGTGCTGTACCTATTTCTCTGAAAGATTATTTTTGGGAAAGAAAACCTCAATGAAAACTTCTAAAATGATGTTCTAAGGTAAAAGAGTAAAAGTTTAACTAAAACTGATTATGCTGATTACCATTTTTTAAACAACTTTTCAGATGTATTTAAACATAAACTTACTCTGTTAAAAGTGGTCTTACTCACAGCTTTCTCAAGCTGTGCAGTGACTTCTGTAGTAACCAAGTTCACAAATGCTTCGTAGTTTGCACTTGTCAATGAGTTCTGAAACATTGTTTTTAAAAAATGGTTTTGAGCAGGATCTGTCATAAAGTACTTTTTTTTTTCAGTTCTGACATGACTTCACTCTTCAACTCTTACCTATTCCTGAAATATTCCTCAAATAAGGCTTACCAAACACTTACTTTGAAAGTACTCAGCATATTGTCTACAGTTACGATGCTGTTCTGCACCCACGGATCATTGGCCTCATAATTAGAAAAATCTTCCTGCAGAAAAAAAAATATATTATATATATACACACACACACAATAAAATTATAAAGTAAAACCAGATTTGTCTTTAAATTCTTTTTTTTTTTATTCCCTGCGACTAACATAATCTTTGAAGTATTATCACTTGTGACATAATCTTTAGTCATTTTGCCTAGTACCAAATGATAACCGCTTATTTCTAAAGAGGGCTAAGAATTGTCGAATCTGTGATCACAATAGTATGATCCCCTTAAGTATTGTTTTTCCAAACGCGGCATCTGAAATGTAATTAACACATCTCCTGGACACAAAGCAAGAACTATATTACTCAAGTAAGCTGGGCATTGAGGAGTGGAAACTTTCTATCAATTTTTTTTTATGAAATAGAACAGGACAAATGTCTTTTTGCTGCATTTAAAGAAAATCAAATAAAAAAATTGTTTCATAATTTTTTTTTCCATAAAGAGATCACTTAGTTCTACTAAAGCTTTATGATGACAGAAAACATTACCATATTTCAGTCAAGCAGATAACATCAATTTCATTAATGTCATACTGATTAAAACTGTTTACAGAACTTTTTGTAATCTAATCTGATTCTTGCTACTATAATTGAACATTTACTTTGTGATATCTTCAAGGTAAAGGAAAGCTGACCTCAGTAATATTATGGCTAGTGGACAGGAAGGAATCTGCTACTGGTTTAATACGAGGCTTGATGGCGCTGGTTGTTAGCTGAGAGAAGCCAAAATCTACTACATCCTTGAACCGTCCTGACACTGTGCCAAGGTCTCCAAGACAACTCTTAAACATAAAAGCACTTAAAAGTTCAAGAAGCACACAAAAGACAACAAATAAAAGCCAAACATTTGGTTATCACTTTTAAACATAGCATTTATAAGTACTTCCAATTAACTTATTTCAGTTTTCTGTGCAAGGGGAGAAAAAAGGCAAACTGACTAAAAGGAGGGTAAAGGCATTTTCTTAATATTCCCCTTCCAAATTTAGAATTACTACATGATGTGGATTTTATTTAAAGTCAACAGTATTTTCATTCTTTTATGCAGTACAGTGCCTTGTATTCTTACCTCCAGTTTTGCTTTGCTTTGTTCTGAGCACTGAGTAAACAGCTTTGACACCTCATCCTGAAAACAAAAAGTAAACATGTTATAAAAAGTTATATAAACCTAATCATTGTGCAAGCACACAGAGATGGTTCTTAACCTGATTATAACATTATGTGAGCTTGCTAATCATTGAAGTTCCCAACTGATAATTTGATTTTTTTGGGAAAGTATTTCATTTTAAACTATAATTATTTGATGCATTTAATGGAAAGTCATTAACAGTTTTTCGTGAACTTTTATGAGCTTACTTCAAGATTATCTTTCAGCGCCTTGCAGTAGTCACAGGTAACCTCTGCATTGTTCAAGGACATCTGTTTAGACAATAATAAAACAAAACAAAGATGTTTTGCCATTTCACTAAGCAAATTACTGCAGATATAGCACAGTATTTATCAGGATACAAAACACACACAATCAGGTGTTGTGTTTGATTGCGTATTGATTAAAAAATTCAACCACATTAGCAACAGATCTGCAAATAAATCACTGGAGTTCTAGAATTGTGAGGGATAACTCTCTGGTGGCGAGTATGGGCTATTTGTGTACTGTCAGCATGTCCTTCAAAAAAGTGTATCGCTATAAATGCTACCACTTCAACCTCCCAGCAAAAGTACTGATTATATTATTTAGTGATTAGCCTAACAGATTTATTAGTTTAGTAGGCTTACCAGAAAGTTAGCACGAGCCTTGACCTTCTCAGCATCAGAGCTCTGTAGTTTTCCCTGGGTGATACTGGCCTGAACGATATTGTAGGCATGCTGTAAATCAAATCCTGATGGAAATCCTGCACGAAGGCGAGAATACAGAACTTCACGGAAATCCTGCTCCAAGACTGTGCATGCATGGTTGATCATGGCGCACACTCCATCTATATTTGAACTGGATATGGCTCGTCTGCAGTTAAAATATAAATATATATCAAGACCATGAATCACGTAAAAAAAAAAAAAATTTAACTAAAAATCTAAAACATCTTATTACTTATTGATAGGATATTTTTTCTTTGGATTTTATTTTTGGAAGGTAATACTATTTGGAACAAAGAAGAAGATTGTTTTGACTTTATTTGACAAAACTGTTTTGACTCAAATTATGTTCATCCAAAACAAAAAGCAATAATGCGTTTGTACCTAACAGATTTCTTGACAATGAAAAATGTGTCGTCCACCATGCTGGAGGTTGTCTGACCCTCTTCTGAAGAGTCCATGCTGACTGCCTGCAAAAAATTACTCAAAATGATTACATGAAATGTCTCATCACACCTTAGCTTTGTCATTTCCACGTTCTTATTGCTTATAATGTTTTTCTCTCTCCTTGTGACTATGTATGAAAAAAGTAAGCGGCAAAGTCTTCCAAAAGTTCAGAAAGTACTTGTAAATCTATTAAAGCAAAACTGATCTTTCCTTCTCTGGCCATGTCTGTTAATTATAAGAAGAGGTTAAAGTTGAGAAAGTCAAACTATTTTTTCCCAGTCATTGAATGAATTTTCTGGTTACATGACTATGGAATATATATTGATATGCATAGCTGGTTTCTTTGTAGTTCTTGATGAAAACAAAAAGCCTTTGAGAATGATGAGTACAGTATCAATTCCATACCTTCAGAATCATCTCACGCATGAAATACTCCTCCATCATGATGTACACATTGATTAGCTCCTGCACTGAGCGACTCAGCTCGCAGCCATTCCAGAACTTCTCAACTTCTGCCACTGTACCTACAGATTAAAAACAGTGTAGAGTTCGAACAGATCTTTGGTACCTCAAATTACAATATGTTTTAAATGGAACTTCTAAACAAGCTAGTACAATGCAGCAACTCATATGTTTAATGGATTCTATGCCCCCAACTTACAAGCAGGATTAATATGGCCCAAGTCCCGATGACTTGGACAGATGTTGATATAGAAGCACATTAGCCTTGGTCTAAAGAATGTGCACTTAATCAAAATTAACCTCGCTTTTTATTAAATATATCCAATAAAACAAAACTAAAACTTCCTATTATTTTGGTTCTTTTACTTACTTTTACGATTTTCCACTTCTGGTATTGCAAGTTCAACATCTCCCTGTAACATAATACCTTTTTTTAAAGACTTAACAGAAGACCCCATCATCGTATCCTGCAATCACCTAATTTATTGCCATTATATGTCAAGTATATAAACTGTAATTTACTTAAGTAACAATAAAACATCTTGCCTTCTTACCAGGGCTCGTCGTCGCATAAAGCGCATGTACAGTTCCGCTCGAGCACTGATGAGGGCAATTTCTGACAATATGACATCAAGCTCACGTGGATCTAGCCTGCAAAAGAAACAACAAATTAACATAAGCACAAATATAAAATGTAGATTTTTTTAAGGATATCACAAAGTCTTCAAAGAACAAATTATAATCTCAAAACAGAATAACAAACATGAAAATAAACTAAATATCTACAGACGAAATGCTTATTTTCATTTTTACAAATTCAAACTCTTTAATGAACTTTTTAAAGTACATTTTCTTTGAGACCTAAGACCATGTGGAATGCCCCACACACCAGGCACATGCTAGCCTACTGTCAGGAAGTCAACTTTTGATGGTTTAAGAGTAAGTGTAGCCTACTGTCTCCTTTGTCATATGGTAAAGTCAAAGAAGAAATGGATTATGTGATTTTACCATCATGTGAACATCAGAGTGTACATACATAGTTATTCATTATCATTATCAAGTACTGTGCACTATGGACAATTGTATGTGCTATACTTTTACACAACTGGCAGTGCAGTAGGTTTGTTTACACCAGTATTATTATTATATATGCAGGCTGAGTTAAAAGTCCTAATGTGGCACATGACTGCACATTTCAGTTCATTACATTTACAAAATCAGGGAGTAAATGAATGATGCTTCCAACATAGATACCTTTCTCCAGCAGTTTGTTTTTGTTGCAGTAACATGCTTTGCTGGACCTGCCTCACCTGAAATATGGCAACAGTCTTCAGAATCTCAGACTTTAAAGCATCCCTGTCATGTATCTGGGGTTGGATAAACAGTCACCTGAGCAAAGATGTTAAAGGACTACAGGTGTAAAATCATTTCTTCTCATGAACTGGTTTAGCCCACCTAAAGATATTCCTTCTCAAAATCTGAAAATAACTCTTTTTGTTTGTGAGATGCAAGCTTTTTAACATCATCATTCTCAAAAAGAGGTAAAATTTTTGACAGCATTTAAAAATATAGTTGTGTTTATGCCTTCAAGACATACAACTGGGCGCATATGATAATTAGGAATATTCATGTTTAGGCATGTATCTTCTAAACAGAAAGGATTATTTAGTCAGATCTGACAAACTGGTATTCTGTAATGAATGAACACCAGTCATTTGAAAAAATATTTTTGTCACATTTTGGTTTGTAAACTAAACAGTAAATAGGGGATATTTATGATTATTTACTTGCCAAGAAGGCTCATGCAGGTAATAGCAAAAAATCTAAGTCACCCACCAAAGCATCATATTTGCGCTGGGATTTAAATTCCTCGATAACTTTTCTGGCTTGTCGATCACATTCTTTCTGAAGAATTTGCAGCATTCCAAACAGTCGACCTGGCCCTGTTGACATTACAGGTTTAACAGATTTCTTTAACCCAACCATAATTTCAAAATGTCAGAACCAAATATTAAGTGCTATATTATTTTAATTCTTACAAATGATGATCACTTGTTGATTTGAGTAAAATAAGTGACTGCATGCTTGATTAATTTATAAAATAAAGTGACAAAGTGTCCTGAAATCTTTTTTTTTTCTTAGATATCAAATTTCTGCAAGAATCTATTATTTCAGCACCAAATTACTACAATCCCAATGAAAATGAGTGCAGCAGATTAACTAGAGCTATTCTAAATATGGAAAAATTCTAACTGGGTTCCATCAAAAAAAAAAAAAAATTTTCAGAAATAAAGTAAACAAACTACACACTTCTTTGTCTACAAATATTTTTCACACAGAACCCACCATAATAAGTCTCAACTAAAGGCTGGTGAATCTCGACAACGCGGGCAATGCCTTCAAACAGCAATGTGATGGTATCAGCAAATAATACTGCTGCTCGTTTGTCATTTTCAGGAGTGTGCAAAGCTAACTTCAGATTGTTGTCCGCTTTTTCAGAGATCTAAAGCCAGAAAAACATTATCAGTGGGACAGTGAAATTTTCACAGCAAATGAAAACTGTACCAATAATCAAGACTGAAAAAGATGTAATACTAATAATAAATGTACATTTGCATAACGCTCTACAACAGCATTAGGTGATGCTTTAAGCTACTTAGGTGAAGTTTGTTAAGGAATCACATTATTTACATTATCATTTGTTATTATTTCATAAAACAATGCAAATAATACTCAATAATTTGAATAAACTATTAAACATTAACCGGTCATCTTTTACAGCATTATTCCCTCCTCCTTTTGCTCGCACCCTTTCTCTCTCTATATATATATATGAACCTACATATTCACCTGGGCTGCAAGATATTTTCCAAACTTTGTAATCCCTTCATTGTGCATGGCAAGAAGAGGAAATATTTTGAAAAACCGCTCGACTGAAGCAACATCTTGGCAATGGACAGCTGCGTCAAATTTACTGTGTACAATGTTTTTAAGCTTCTCCTCTGACTCGTACAACAGCTTGAAAGAAGTATCAAGGGTTCCACCAGGTACTGAAAAACAGAAAAAACTTTAAGAATAGCAAATACATTGCTGCTGTGTACTGATTCTTGAAAATATCTGATTTAACTGAAAAATAAATGTAACTACTTCTCATATATGTAATTAAAAATAAACTTGAACCTGGCTAAAAAGTCTGTATCATTTTTGCGGTTGCAGGAGAAATACTGCTGGGACAAAAACCTGTAAAAGCTCTGACTATAAATATGTGATTTTTAAAAGTATGCAAACAAATTGTTTTTAATTTTCTTACATAAAAAAGCAGAAAATACCTTCATTGGTCTCTGCACTAATTCGGATTACAGTCTCATCCAAGTTTCGAAAACGATGGACATGACCTGCAGCCTGAAAAATAATCATTTTACTAATTATCATTATTTGCATCACGTAACCAAATTTTATTTGTAACCAAAAGGTCTACAGAACTAAAAAAAAAAAAAAAATCTTATGAAATCTGATCACTTGCTTTTAGCACAAGAGGGATGAGTGTACTCACCTTTTCATAGTCTTCATTCTGAAGAGCTATTTGCACTCCATCTGTACAAAACTTAAGATCCAAAATGTCTTCAACTCGTTGGGAGCATTCAACAACTCGGCTCTGTAAAATTAATGTCAAATTACTGCAACCAATCTGTTTGTCATTTGTACATTTCTACCTATCTATAGAATTTGCTCTGCTTTAAATTACTTTGTTATGCTTAATAATAAGCAAACAAGGTTTTTTTCCCCACAAAATATTTTATGAACACACATAGCAAAATCTGATTAGATCACACTGTCAAACATTGAGCTAACTTGTTTTTGAAATAAAACACAAGCAGTCAACAGGAAAAACATACCTTCGCTAAATCCAATTTGCGCACTTTACCACTAACATTTTCTGCCAAAGTGGAAGTAAAGGATATCATGCTAGTTAGCTGTCTGGAATCTGTCTCTAGGATTTGCAGGTTTGGTCTGTAAGCAAAGTAAAACAAATGTGAACAAAACATAGTAAATTTCAACTCTTAAAAAAAAAAACAGCCTATCCCAAAGTTAGAGGTACAGGCGAAAAGAGATCACAAAAACTTTTGGAATCCGACTAATATACCTTAACTAGCAAGAGAACCTGGCATTTTCCTGACAAGCCATCATTGCTCAGTACACTCTTGGACCAGAGCAAAGGACAGGGTGATGGAGAGTGTAGGGATACCAATGACCCACGAACTGAAGACAAGATAAATAATGTGGTGCTGCATGCTCTTTCTCTGAAATGATGTGATTGTCAAAATTTTTTTCTGCATAGTAGAACTTTTTAGTTTAGAACCACTGTAAGATCTTATAAGAGTGAAAATAATAAAATAAAGTAAATAAATAGGTGAACCAATCAAAAGCCTATCACCTTCATGTAGAAGAAAGCAGTGCTGCTAAATTTACATCGGATACAACAATAAGTGTGGATTTGAATAAATGGTAAGGTAATACATTATCACAGCACTCTGTTTTATTTAGAAATACAGAACTATAAAACTTTCGAAAAGTGCAAAATAGTTTAAAGATATAAATATTATACACATTTCATCCAGTGTGTGCACTCTCTCTCACATGCACACATTTGAATTCAACAAATTGGCTAGACCTGCTAGTGAAGAAGATTGTCTTTATGCCTACACCTTATTTTAAGAAAAAATAAGTCTGCAACATCCCTATTTCAGATACTGCATTGGCCAAACATGATGGCTAAGGCAAATTACAGAATTTAATAGGTATCACTGCATTTTGTTATTTTTACCCCATCATCTGCATGTGACCTATTCATTTAGATATCATCTATAACAGACCTCTATGACACTTGCTCAGTGAACTTTTCATCTTTTTGTCCACGGAGTCCAGTTTCCTCCACCATCATGTGCATGTGTGTGTTTGGGGAGGAAGAAAGGAAATCATAGTGACTTTGTCAGGTATATTTGTTGCCTGTTTCCTGTGCTGTGTACTCATGCACCTTTGCGTATGTAAATAAAGAACCTTAAGCCTGCATTCATGATGGAGAATAGGTGCTGTATAAATAAAAATGTAATTAGATGGAACAACTCCTTCCCCCTTAAGATAATGGCCTAAGAAACCATCATGCATAAAAAAATCATGTATCCTGACAAAAGAAATGTATCTGGATATGCTTACACTGTAGGCAATGGGAGACTATATGTTAATTAGATTATCTGTGGACAATCATTATGTCACATATGTTAATTAGATGTATCCATGGACAATCATGTCACCAATGTATTAACTAGGTGTATACATGGACAATCATTATGTTGCAGATGCTATTTAGATGTATCCACAGACAATCATTATGTTACAGATATGACCTAGCTATCTTATCTTGATGGTATTTGGTATAACGCTACTGTATGTGAACAAACTTAGATCATATGTGAGTCTGAACTGTGTTTGTATCAGGATCTTTCAGGTGTTGCAGATATGAATGTGTGATGGTACTGTTGATTGTTGTTGCTGTGCTAGGTGGTTCTAATCATTCCCTTTCTGTACAGCTGCTACTTATTTCCCTCTAGGATAATTCTATTTTTAAGTGATATATTATTTTAAAGACATTAATTAAAGTACTTTTATTTCCCCCTGAAAATGCTAAATAATAGTTACAAAAATAATCTGTCAAGCAGATGTTGACTGTTAACTCTGTCAAAATGGACCATGTATAACCACCATTAATAGTCAAGAACACAACATCTGCAAAAATAATGTTATTTTTTGTAACACCATATTAATGACTATCAACCTGCAATCACTAACAACAGCTAAGGTAAAATGGTAATAAACACAGACTCTGTGAAATATGTACCATTCTATTAGTTTATGGTTCATGTTATGAAATAGAGACATTTAACCTAACATTCTTTTTTTTCAATGGTGCATCAACTCTTTACAGAGAGGTAAAAAAGCACAGCAGGTAAAAAAGAGGCAGGTAAACAAAGAACTGACAGCATCTTGTGAAGTCCAGTCATCTTGCTCTCCAAAGTATCCTGATGTTCAAGTAATCCTTTAAGTTCCTGTTCCACATGTTCCTGTGATATTAATATGAAATGATTTTAAACACAAAATCTCTGTTCAAAAGATCAATACTTTATTATGCGTGTGTAACAAGTACGTGCATAAATTTGAGAAAAACTTTAATTATAGTAAGCTTTATTTTAGTCAAATACCGTAAACTAATGCTGCTTTGTCTTTTTCTCTGCAGGTCACCCCAAATAAATTTCTGCTCTCAAGTTTTACTGAGGAGTGGGATGTTTTCAGGTTTCGAAACGCCGAATCTCTATAAAACGGTACTGTGTACAGATGTAACGCCCCAAAATTCAACCGCCAATTGATCAAATTTTAAGTCAGTCTCATCAGATTAGTGGTTTGCAACTGTTTCCAAACTATTGCCTGACGTTTACTTTGTTATAAAAATGACTTGGACAGAAAGCACGGTTTACAGATCACAACTTTTACGGTATAATCGACGACTGTACGCGCGATTAACAGTCGTCCAATAACAACATAAAATACTGTACCCTAAATTAAAAATACTTGGGATAATTGAATGCCGTTTGGGAGAACTGTACAATCAATGAAAGAAGAAACATCACCTCCTGTTTTCCAAGTTGTTCTAAAGCTTTTTTAATTTCATCAAGTTCTGTGAGATTCTCTATGGAATCCATAGACGCCGAAGACGTGGCATCAACTATGGACGTCGCCATCTTGCCTAAGGCGTTGAACTGTGGGAAACAGGAAGTAGGTTATGGTAGCGTTGAGGCGGGAGGTCTTCATGTGAAAGTCGATTATGGCCTGAAATCCATAACATCGCCGTCAGCTGCAAGATTTGTAAATACAAATTCTATTTCATTTTCCTCTGAACATCTTAAAATAATGTTTCGTGCATTCAGTTTTTAGCAGTGTTCAGTGTTTATATAGAATTTCTTAGTTCCTGGAGTCTTGTTTTCATCCATTTAGTTTTCTCAAGTTATAGATGTCCGTTCCAGTAATTTGGCGGTTTACGAGTGAATATAAAAGCATTGAATTTTATCATATTCCGTTCAGTCCCTCAATATTTTGAAAACGCTTTTTCGTAATGAAACACATTTTGACCAGCATGTAATCGCACAGTCGGAGTTGGGTCCCTTTGTTGCGATTTGCTAGTGCTAACGTTGACAAAATTCTCTTGTCCCGCTTTAGATGTTATGAGTAGTTTTTATGTGTTCTGATTTATTTATTTATTTATTTTGCTGAAAGCGACAAAGCGTTTACACAGCGTGCTGTCGTGAGGAAATGTGCAAGATTTAGTGGCACAAATGTCTGTAGTGTTGAGGACCTTGATGCATTTAGTGTATAAATTATTCATGTTTTACATATAGGCCTACATTTAGCTGTTTATATGTAATATATTTTAACATCCATGTAATGTTTTTTCTTGCAGCCAAGTCGCAACCATGTATCTATACAACCTAACACTTCAAAGATCTACAGGGATTGTAATTGCTATTCATGGCAATTTTTCTGGATCCAAATTGCAAGAAATTGTTGTATCACGGGGTAAGATCTTGGAGTTATTACGCCATGATCCCAACACAGGCAAAATTTATCCAGTTCTATCTGTTGAAGTGTTTGGAGTCATTCGATCGCTCACGCCTTTCCGGCTTACAGGAGGTACCAAAGGTCAGTGAAATTTTATTTCAAAAACAGTTACTGCTTTAAAGCTGCATGGTTAACTATCTTGGTTTGAAAGGCCACAATCATGGCTTTGCTGGGTAGCACGGGCAAGGCGATTTTCATTACTTTTTATTGCAAAGTTCAACTTTTCTCTTTTCCAAAAATGTATAGGTTTCTTGGTCTAATGTAATAATAAAAAAACAAAGTTCACCACTGTCGTCTTAGCAGTCTTCAGTTATAGTCCAGTCATTGTAATGTTCATTTTTATCTTGAACCAAGAGGGTTAAATAAAACTGCCAGTAATTCAACAAGTTTAACAAGTTCGTTATTTTAGGTAGATTGTTCAGAACGTAATTCTGCAAATTGTCTTCTACAATTAAAACAGCTATTTTGTAATAGTTTACAACAGAATTTATGTAGCACATTTCCTCACACAGAGAGGGTGGTCCGGTGATGTAAATGTTAGCGCTTGTTACCAATACAATGAGGGTTGGCTGTCCTGAGTTCAGCTCTCATCTCAGCCAAGCTGTTCTTTCTCTGCATGTTACATCCGTTTACAGGGCTAGCTGTCTTGCAGTGATATAGCCTTCCTTGCTGGCTCGACGTAAAACATGAATTCCTCCCCCACACTCTCTTTACACAGAGGCAAGCTCAGTGTGCTTTACAAGAGAAGGTGTATGTAATAATGCCATATGATATCACAATCAGGCAAGCACGGTCGTAGGTCATTTTGCCTCAAGACCATTTTGTCCTACACCAAAATTCAATTTGTCCCACATATGGTCCATTTCGTCCCAAGACAAAGAAGTCAAATTGTCCCAAACTCAAAAGGCGAATGGATCACCAGTGAAACAAGTAGCTATTAATATCAAATATTACTAAAAGAGCCATACATTATTTGAACAATATAGATAAACAAGCTGCCTGTTTAAGAATCATGCAAATAAGTTAAGCCACCATTTTACTAAAAAAAAAAAATTAATGATAATGGTAATGCGCATGCACAGAAAGTGTCTTACAATAAGAAATAAATGTGACAGCCCCCCCGGCAAGCACACATGAACATTGTCAGGAACATGAAAGAGTGGAAAGGTAGGAGTAAGGTGGTGAAAAAAGCAGGTTATGAGCATCTTCAGTAATTCATGTATTTGTGAAAAAAATTTTTTTTTGAAAAGTGGGTGTTTTTTTTTGCATTAATTTTGTATCAGATGAGAGTACTGTATTTATTGTTGCCTGCATTTGCAGAATGTTGTTAATGTGTTTGTAACATGATTATTTGGATGGCTTAACCAATCTATTCCTTTAAGTAACAAACACCTACACTTTTTCCATCCTCTTCAAATTGTAGATTATGTTGTGGTTGGCTCTGATTCTGGGAGAATTGTGATTCTGGAGTACATTCCTTCAAAGAACCAGTTTGAAAAGATTCATCAGGAGACCTTTGGAAAGAGTGGTTGTCGTCGCATTGTTCCAGGACAGTACCTTGCTGTGGATCCAAAAGGACGTGCTGTGATGATTGGTAAGTGTAAGAGTAGCCAACAGACTAAAAAAAATGTATTCCATGCATTGTTTAGAAATGGCTTTTACAATGCATATCTGAGTGTGTTCATGGCTAGTTAGTGAAGTTCCTATACATGCTCTGTTTATTTATGATCTGGGAGTTATTCCATGTCTTTTTCCATTCTGATTGAGGATTAAATAAAATCAGAATCATATTTCTACAGATTTTACAGTCAGACGCAGCATCTTTCTTATTCCTTATGCTTAGATGAGGTATTTATGCATTTATACATAATTTATTAATTATGACTTCAGGTGCTGTTGAAAAGCAGAAGCTGGTCTATATCTTAAACAGAGATGCGCAGGCCCGTTTGACCATCTCTTCTCCCCTGGAGGCTCACAAATCAAACACTTTGGTGTACCACATGATTGGCGTAGACATTGGGTTTGAGAACCCCACTTTTGCCTGTCTTGAAATTGATTATGAGGTAATGACCATGACCTTTGTGCTTGAATATTGTTGATTTTATTGCACATTTTTGGTTTTTTAATTATTTCTGATCCAGTACTGCAGGGTAGTAGCTGGAGATTTCTTTCATGTTAAAATTATTTTTTGATAACTTAAGAGTGACAAAAAAAGGGATTTGCCCATGGTATTTTACAGGAAGCTGACAGTGATCCCACTGGAGAGGCAGCCCAGAAAACACAACAGATGCTGACATATTATGAACTAGATTTGGGGCTCAATCATGTTGTCCGAAAATACTCTGAGCAGCTGGAAGAACATGCAAACTTTCTAATATCAGGTCTGTGTCTTGCATTTACTTCCTGTTATTATAGCTTTGTCTTTTTGTGGTTCTGGCACTGTCTGCAGACTAAGTTAGTTGTGCTTAGTGGAACTATATATCCAGATCTGTGGAAAATTTTATGTAAACGGTGGATCTTGACTAGAAAGATATAAACAATGGCTTATTCATTTTTATAAATGAATTTCAGAGATTAATTGGGTTTAGTTTCTAATTCCAGTCCCAGGAGGAAATGATGGTCCCAGTGGAGTGCTGATTTGCTCGGAGAACTATATCACATATAAAAATCTTGGTGATCAGCCAGACATTCGCTGTCCAATTCCTCGAAGACGGGTCAGTAGTATGTTTACTGTCATATGCAATCTTTGTCCTTTATCAATAAATGTGCTCAAAATGAAACTAAAACAGTTAAAAGCATGTTGGAATTTCAAACAGAAAGGAATATTTTTAACAGTAAGACAGTAAAAAGACCTGGTTCTCTTTCATTTGGTAGCAAGATGGATCTTGAAAAGTTACTTTTCGATGATTTTATAGCATTTTAACTATTTGTGAAGAGAAATCAATTTTATCGAATTTATCTTGTCGTTTCTAGACAGATCTTGATGACCCTGAACGTGGCATGATTTTTGTATGCAGTGCTACTCACAAAACAAAGGTATTCACTGTAGAATTTTTATTCTTTCATACCAAATAGCACTGGTGTCCTTAGCACAGTAAAAAATATGTGGGCTCTATTTATGAAGTTCAGAGTGGTTTTGTGACATTCACATTTTAGAACTGCTTTTATTTGATATACATCATGATTAAAATTGGTTTGAATGTGTTCTGTTTAAGTGTTTTATAGTATTTTTCTATTTGTACTTATTTCATCATTTTTTCTGATTTGCAAATAGTAATGACATTCATGTATTGTTTGATTTTGTGCAGTCTATGTTTTTCTTCCTTGTGCAAACTGAGCAAGGAGACATCTTCAAAGTCACATTAGAAACAGATGAAGATATAGTAAGTGCCATCCTTGTTTTGGCGATAATAGATGTTTGTTCTGTAGCCATTTTGAATTGGGATAGATTGATTTTCATAATTGTCAGCAGGGGCATAAATAAATACATAAATTACCATTGCTGTGTTATTTGCATGTGATTATAGATGTGAATGTTTTGCTGTTACAGGTAACTGAAATTCGACTGAAATACTTTGATACCGTGCCTGTAGCTTCAAGTATGTGTGTTCTCAAATCTGGCTTCTTGTTTATTGCGGCAGAATTTGGCAATCAGTGAGTATACATGAAATAGCCAGTAGTACCTTGCTAAGTAAAGTGAAAACTCACCTTTCTTTAAAGTGAGTGAGGAGTTGTATTTGAAAATGACGTAGTCCACAGATCAATAAAATATTGTCATTGTAGTCATAATTAGTTTTCTGGAGCTTTTGGCATATGGCAGGGTGACAAAAAATAAATTGTTTTAAAGTCCATTGCATGTTAATTGTGGTTACAATATATGTGATTGTATACAGTACTTTTCTGTCAGCTTAACATTGTGTGTGTTTGCAAATGATATATTTTCTGCTTAATTTCTAGCTACCTATATCAGATTGTGCATTTGGGTGAAGATGATGATGAAGTAACCTTCAGCTCGGCCACACCCATAGAAGAGGGTGACACGTTTCTGTTTGCACCTCGTGCCCTGAAGAATTTGGCCATGGTGGATGAAATGGATAGCCTTTCACCAATACTTACTACACAGGTATGTGAAT
Organism: Marisa cornuarietis; assembly: GCA_004794655.1. Lineage (NCBI taxonomy): Eukaryota > Metazoa > Mollusca > Gastropoda > Architaenioglossa > Ampullariidae > Marisa > Marisa cornuarietis. The sequence continues at coordinate 11,308,500 of SMMW01000003.1, read as the reverse complement.
TAAACTGGCTTATTAACATGCTTTTATTATGATCCTGCAATGGTGTATATAGTGTTGTGTACCCGACATTGAAGTTTAGTGCTTAACTTCCTCCGTGGCTTTTTATTGGATAGCTGATTTCTTGCTTTTGGTAAAAATAATGTTTTTCTATAGCTAAATTAATTTGGGTTGCTGATCCACAGATACAGCACCTGTATCAAAATTAGCTTTTCATATTTTAAATATTGTAGAAATGGACAATTTCAGATTGCTGATCTGGTAAATGAAGACACCCCCCAAATCTATACCTTGTGTGGAAGAGGGCCTCGCTCCACCCTAAGAGTGCTGAGGCATGGTCTTGAGGTAAGACTTGATGTCTTGTATCCAGCATTTTGCTCTATTGGGCCTCTCTTGAAGAGGGCAGGGAGGATGTTATGGGTAGATAAGCTTTAATAAGGTGATAAATTGTCTACCTGCCAAGTATAGTATTTAACTTTTGGGATTAATGACCATAATTTGTTTAAGCAAACAGAATGATTAAAGTGTAAGGCAAAAATCAGTGGATAGAAGAAATAGTAAACCTGATATCTTTTATGTGGTCTGTATGTCCTGTTTGTAGGTATCTGAAATGGCTGTGTCAGAACTGCCTGGTAACCCTAATGCAGTATGGACTGTAAAGCGGCACATAGATGGTGAGCGTTTTTTCTTTGTTTTTCTTTTCTTTTTCTTTTTTTTTTTTACACTTATTGCACCTCATTGGTACAAATGTGCAGGTAAAGCTGGAGTTCATTTCTGACTTGGCACAGTGTTAGAACTGTGAGAAATTGCCATTATTGCTTCATTAAACCTTTCAAAGTCAAACAAATATTAATGGCAGTTGAGCATATATACATTTTCAGTTTCAGTCTCTCACATCCCCTTTAGTGTGACGTTGCATTAGTTGCAGCACATATAAAGCAGAATCAACTTGTGATTTATTTTTTCAAAATGGAAATAAATATGGCTAAATTTGATGTTTATAAGAAATATTTAAATAGTGTAATTTAGCTTCATCAAAACTTTCTTCTCGATAATCATAGGGACTGTTTTGAAGATCGCACTAATGGCTTGTGATATATGATGAAGTAAATGTCTCCTACTACTATTTATGCTGCTTTTATAACATAAATGGCATGCACCCTTTTTTTCCAGAATAAATCATTGTTTGTTCAGGGGATCTCGGAGTTACGAATTATATTCTTTATTTACTTTGCTAGTGATCAGACTTTTTTCTTATCTTTGAATTGTGTGTAAAAGGGGTGTTATTTAAATTAGAGCACAATCTATTTGCATATAGGTTCTTAGCAATTAGAAGGCATCAGGTGCACAGTGATCATTGGCAGGCTAGCTGGCTCATCAGAATCTTAGGTGTCTAGCTAGCTTGCTAGCTGCATACTACAGCCCCTTTTATCTGATGTTGATATGATGGTTAACAAGCGAATAATTTGAGGCGTCTTTTCTTTGTCAGTCAAAAGATGTATTTTATAGCATGTGATGGCTGTTGTTGATTTGAAAAAAATTACTCCCACTCATATCAGGCTGGATGGATTGCAAGACAATCCAATGCCATGCCTGCTTTCTGTTGCAGGTGATGTCACATTCCACTCCTGAGGTGAGCATCATCTTTGCTGCTGACATTCGTCAGCAATCAACAACAGCCTAACACATGTATTGAAACTGCTAATATGTTGAGCAGCAAGATTTTGTGCATGTTCTGCCTGTGTACTTGGGAAGCTGTCTTGTTTCTTTTCGGTCCACAAAGTTATAAAGGAGAATGGCTTGACAAATGAGTTGATGGAGAGCTAGAGCGTGCACTGTGACAGATTTCTTGTACCTAGTCATCTCCCTTGTATATAAGTCACTTATTGTTTGAAACTTTATAATTTTAGACAAGTCTGAGTTTCCGTGTGTCTGTGAATTAATTTTGTTTTTAATATTTTTCCCACGTAACATTTCCTGTGTGCAGATGAGTATGATGCCTATATCATTGTATCTTTCGTCAATGCCACTTTGGTTCTTTCCATTGGTGAGACTGTGGAAGAAGTAACAGATTCCGGTTTTTTGGGGACAACTCCAACCATCTCCTGTTCACAGCTTGGAGATGATGCACTCGTACAGGTTTGTTTTGGCCATTAAATTACTTGTGTATGTTGCATGACATTTATCTTGCTACCTTTGTGCTGTATTTTGGCAAATGGATAATAGCAATCAAGGATGCAAAATTTTTTTTCCTTATTGAAATCAATTCTTGTATTTTTTTTTTTCTTTGGTTCATCTGCAGATCTACCCTGAAGGTATTCGTCACATTCGAGCAGATAAGCGTGTAAATGAGTGGCGCACACCAGGAAAAAAGAACATCACAAAATGTGCTGTAAATCTCCGTCAGGTTGTTATTGCCCTTTCCGGAGGAGAGCTGGTGTATTTTGAAATGGATCCGGTTAGTTTCTAACGCTTCTTTCTTTTAACTTAAGTTGAGTAACCAACAAAATACTATTTAAAAATGCACAAAATCTTGTTTTATCCAAATCCTGACAGGAGCTTTTACAATGCTTCCATGGTAAGAAAATGAGAATCCTTAAAGTCAGCCAGTTGGCTCCAGGCTCACTCAGCGATCACATTACACCGATAGCATCCACTTTGGTGAACTACTGTCAAAATACTGTGACACGTAGTATTCAGGTAGCCAAAGAACCTTCCTACTGATCACATTGCTAGCTGGAAAATCAACTATAAAAAGGACAGTTGTATTGATCATGCTTAATCAAGTATCTCCATTGAGCAGGCTACCCAACACATCTGGGAACAGAGGGGAACTGTCAGCTTAATTGAAATTAAAATAATGGTGATTCCTCAGCTTGCATGTCAGCTCTTGTTGAAGGGGGGGGGGATTGGGTGGTGGTTGTGTTGGATGCTTGACAGCAAGCAAGTGCACAATGCATCAGAACTACTATCATGGTATCAAAGATTACCTCCCTGGACAGATGAGCTAGAGCACTGTGGCATTCCATGTCCACAGATGAACAGCAACATCATCAGCTGGTGCTTCTCCCAGAATTAGATCCTGTGATTTGAAAAGTGGTGTGGTACTCAAGAAAGTAGTGCTCAGAGACATTCAAACTAATGAGGTAGAAATTGGGATCTGAAGACATTGCTTATAAGACTGTAGTACATAGTACATATGTTGACTTTACCAAGACGTTGGCTTTTGAGATCAAAGAGATAAAAAATGTAAGAAAAGATTGATGGTGCTGGTTTTGCAGAAGCCAGGCATAGCAGACAGGAATAAAAACTTGAATGTCTTTTGGTGGACATAGGCAAACATTTGCCTTTGCTTCCCCGACTGAGAAATGCATTCTTCTTGTCAGCATTTAAGCAGTGGCTGAAGATATGCTTGTATCATGTGCTTGGCTGTTGGATAATGAAAATATTTGCTATACTTTTTTTTCCTTACCAGATTTGAGCAGTTCTGCATTCTAGACATCACAGCTCAGTGATAAATTTTTATGAGGTCTCCACATAATTTTGCAAATATGCATGGAAACAGTATGCAAAGTACAAAGAACTTCCTTGCTTTGGTAGTTAGTAAGGTTGGGAGTACATCTAACGACATGAATTTTACTGGTTGGCAGTCATTTTAGATTGTTTTTATATCATGTGATAGTTTGATTTGGGTCAAATGTTATATTTTATCAAGTGAAATCTTACCATATTAACACACGGTAGACAAGTACCCCGACTCCTGTAATATGCTCAGAAAAGGTGGGCTACTAAGTTGCCTGCCTTGTCCAACAGATCTTTGAGAACCAGTTATTCTTAAAATTGACCTAGTTTTGTTCTGCCTTTAAATTTTTTGGCAGTAGTTTCATACGTTTCAATAGCAGTCATTTTGGTATACCAATTTTTATCTTAAATTGTGAAAGAAAGGTTGCTATTCTAACTGCTGATGGTTTCAGATGGAAAGAGTGACATTTCGTGCATAAGGAGAAAGCCACTCATTGTTCAAGGGATTGACACATAGCAAATGGCATGTTTGTGATTGATTGCAGACAGGACAGTTAAACGAATATACAGAAAAGAAAGAGATGTCTTCAGATGTTGTGTGCATGGCACTTGGGCGTGTGCCAGCTGGAGAACAGCGCTGCCGATTTCTGGCTGTCGGTCTGGCTGATAATACTGTCAGGATTATCTCACTTGACCCCAATGTAAGTAAATTTTCAGTATTCTCAGAATCTTTCAGAGCAGTAAAGTTGGACAGAACTTTAAAGTGATTGATAAACATTGAGCTAGAATGCCATGCTTAAGAATCCATATATTATGTGCTTAAAATAAAGAATAACATTTAACTCGACCTTGCATTCCCAGATTAAGGCATTATCTGGTCTTATTAGAGGTGGAAGTTACCTTGCCACTTAATTTATCACCCATTTTCTTGGTATAAATGTTGTATGTTACCAAGTGTTCTTTTATAATAGCATCCTAGTGACTCCTCATAGAATGAGTCATCCTAATACAGCATTGCGTGACAGAAATGTTTCTTTGTCAGGACTGCTTATCACCACTAAGCATGCAAGCCCTTCCTGCCCCCTCTGAATCGCTGTGTATCGTGGAAATGGGTGGCACTGAAGCCAAAGAAGAAACTGGAGAAGCTGGAATGCAAGGAGGTCTCTATTTAAACATTGGTTTGCAGGTTAGTGCCTTTTTTTATTATCTTTAATATTTTATTCCTAAACAACATTCATCTTTTTGGGTGTAACTGGTGGTATGAGGAGCAAGGGAAACAATGCAGCTGTCATCTTGCTCACAGAGCTGTTGGTCTGCACTTAGTTGTGTGAACCGCAAGTAAGCTTTTCTTTAGCTCTTTGTTAGGTGGATGTGTGGCCAGATGGGCTGGTTTTTGAGGATGGTTGCTAGTTTTTTGTCTTGTTTTTAAATCTGTAATGGTAGCTGTTGTGGAGAAAGTCTTAACCTAGAAGGCCTTGTCTTTGTGCTCAGAATGGTGTGTTGCTGAGGACAGTTCTGGACACTGTGACAGGCGACTTGTCAGACACTCGCACTCGATATCTGGGATCTCGTCCTGTAAAACTCTTTCGCATCTCTATGCAAGGATCTGAAGCTGTAAGTACATCTTAAAGAACATTTTAGGACTTTGGTGTAACAGTTGCAATTTGTACACTTTTCTTTCTATTAAACAGATACAGAAATTATATCTTTTTTGTTTTCTGCTTAGGTACTGGCCATGTCTAGTCGCACATGGCTGAGCTACACTTACCAGAGTCGTTTCCATCTTACTCCTCTGTCCTATGAGACTTTGGAATATGCTTCTGGCTTTGCCTCGGAACAATGTCCAGAAGGCATTGTAGCTATATCCACCAATACTCTCAGGTCAGTGTCAGATGATTGTGAGAATGTGTATGGTCTTTGGGAATTTATTAATAAGCCATGTGACTGGAATATAATTCGTTTGCTTTTGTGTGTTGGCTGAGTTTTTCTCTACATGTAATGTTTTTATTTATGTGAGTTTAAAAAAATAATCTTTAAGAGACTGGTGTATATATATATATATTTGTGGGGTGTTTTTTTGTTTTTTGTTTTTTTGGCGGGTACCATGATCAGTTTTCCACAGCTGTCATTGAGATGTATGCATGTCCACAGGATTTTGGCATTGGAGAAGCTAGGGGCAGTGTTCAACCAGGTGTCTTGGCCCCTTCAGTATACTCCCCGAAAATTTGTCATCCACCCAGAGTCCTCCAATCTTATCATCATTGAGACTGATCACAATGCATACACTGAAAAGACCAAGCAGCAGCGCAAACAGCAAATGGCAGAGGTAAGCAAGAAGAGTTTGGTTCTTTAACAGATTTTTTTTATAATGTGGATCAAGACATTCAGATTTTCTAGGTTTGCATCATGACCTTGCAAAATCATTACACCAGCCATCTCAGAATTTGTTATGCTGTTTACAGGAAATGATTGAGGCAGCACAAGAGGAAGAGCAAGAGCTTGCTGCAGAAATGGCAGCACAGTTTTTGAATGAAGAGCGTCCAGAGAGCATATTTGGTGCACCAAAGGCAGGAGCAGGCATGTGGGCTTCTGTTATACGTATCCTTAATCCCATCTCTGGCCAGACCCTGCACAAGGTTTCTTTGGAGCAAAATGAAGCTGCACACAGGTGATTTAAAAATCTGTCATGTGAAAATTCCAAATCTGCTTGCCACGTTTTTTGTTTTGTTTTTTTAAAGTTGTATGCACTTCAGGTAATGGTAGATTTCTTAAACAACTACTTGTCTGTTGCCTTGCTCTGTGTTGATTTTATTGTTCATGCTGTACAAATATTCATATAGAGCTGTCTGAAATGTGTAATATAGAAGACATATCCTTATAGTGCAGTAATTTTTTTTTTCACAAATGATTTATATGCAGTTTGGCACTTGTGAAGTTCGCCAGCAAACCAGATGACCAGTATCTCATTGTGGGGATTGCTCGTGACCTGGTTTTGGCCCCACGTTCCTTGAGTGGAGGGCTGCTGCATACATATAAAGTAACAGAAGGAGGCAGCAAGTTGGAACTGCTGCATGTCACCCATGTTGAGGATGTTCCAGGTGCCATAAGTGCATTCCAGGGTCGAGTGCTGATAGGGGTCGGCAAATACCTTCGCATCTATGACCTTGGCAAGAAGAAACTTCTGCGAAAATGTGAGAACAAGGTAAGAGCATGTTAAAACATTTCACGTTTCATCTCGTTCTGCCTTTTACTGCAGCATGACAATATAGTAGTTGATGAATGATAAATCAGATTTAACCATTGTCTTTTGAAGTGTAATCTAAATTATTATGTTTAAAAATAATTACACCCTCAGCAGTCTAGGTTTAGGGAGTAAACATAGTGATAACGTTTACAGTTTGCCCCCTTTGCTCAAATCTTCTGGATAATCACAATGTTGACAACCTTATACACTGTTATTCCTTTAAAACTGTTTTGAAGTGTTGATACCTTTAAGCTTCATATTTTTATTTTCCTCTTTTTCAGCATGTGCCAAACTTTATAGTCAGCATCCATACATCGGGCCATCGTGTGGTGGTAGCAGACGTGCAGGACAGTTTTCATTTTGTGCGATATCGGCGACAGGAGAACCAACTCATTGTGTTTGCTGATGACACCAACCCACGTTGGGTCACTTGCTCAACTTTGCTAGACCACAGCACTGTTGCAGGAGCAGACAAATTTGGCAATATTTCTATTGTAAGAATCTTGCATTATATTCATTAGTCCATATGAATTTTTATTTTCTGAATGTTCAACAGCTATTTTTTAAGTAATTTAAATGACAAAATGATGTACTAATCAATATTTGCTGAAGGATAAAAAGCTTTAGAAGAATTCTTTTTTACCTTTGATGCCGCAAACATGTATGGGAGAAAGGGTTATTGTTATTTTGTCGGCATTTATTTGATCCTGTATGAGTTATCGTTGATTATTATTGTTTCTTTTATTGGCTGTAGTTTTTTTTTAATTAACACATTTGGATGATAATTAAATAGTCATGTGTTTCTTGTCTTTGCTTGGTCTCTTCCTGGCAGATTCGCTTGCCTCAAGAGCTGAGTGATGATGTTGATGAAGATCCAACTGGAAACAAAGCTTTGTGGGACAGAGGTGTACTCAGTGGGGCATCACAAAAGGTGTGTATTAAATGCCTATTGATGCTTTTTTGTTAGGGTTGTTTGTCCACTGTCAATTTTACACATTTCTTTGTCATTTGTCATTCCATGCATAGTGGGAGGAAAAATAATTTTGAGCATCTTGTTTGTAGGAACACTTCATGGGTGGGTCAAGTCATTCCTTACGCACTGAAAAAATGGGAAGACAGTAGAAGTGATGGTGTAAACACATTAAAGCAGTTTAAGAACAGTTCAGTCTGACCGTATTCCTAGTGTTTCAGCTGACATTATGATGCCATCTGACAGATCTTAAGAGACGATGTTTTGTGGAGATGATGTTTTCCGTGTTTCACCTGAGATAACCATGATTATATATATATATATTGACTGCTGATCCACAAGACATGCTAACCCAAAAAAAACATTATTTTTCCCCCAGAAATAATTTTTTCTTTTTTAAAAAAGGGAAATTGTCATATATTTTCAGGAGAGTCAGAACAAAATAGGAAGTGGGTCATTAAGTATCATAATAAATAAGGGAAAGAATGATCACTGAATGACTTTTAAAATGTCTTTTGAACTTCTCTCTAAACTCTGCACGGCTGGCTGCCTTGCCATGAAATAGCCTTAATTTCTAACTCGTAAAACGCCAGTTCCACCCCATCCCCCAAACTCATTAAGGCAATTCAAGTACAGTTCAATCTGACAGTATTCCTATAGTGTTTTAGCTGAGGTTTGTTGCCATCTGGCCGATCTTAAGAGATGTTTTGTGGAGATGATGTTTTCCGTGTTTCACCTGAGATAAACATGATTATATGTATTTTGACTGCTGATCCACAAGATATGCTAACCAGAAAAATCATGTTTTTATTTTTCTTCCTGGAGGATTTTTTTTTTAAGAAATTGTCATATATTTTCAGGAGAGCCAGAAATAATAAAGACAATCAATAGTTAAGTACCATAATGGATAAGGGAAAGAATGATCACTGAAATGATTTTAAATGTCTTTTGAACTTGTCTCTAACTCATTAAGGCAGTTCCCCAACAGTGCAATCTGACAGTATTCAGTGTTTCAGCTGAAGTTACAATGCCATCTGACCGATCTTAAGAGATGTTTTGTGGAGATGATGTTTTCCGTGTTTCACCTGAGATAACTATGATTATAGGTATTTTGACTGTTGATCCACAAGCTAACTAAAATCCATGACATTTTTTTCCCCCTTGAATAATTTACATAAAATTGTCATATATTTCCAGGAGAGCCAGAAAAATATAGGCTGTGAATAGCTAAGCATCATCGATAAGGGAAAGAATGATCACTGAAATGGTTTTAAAATGTGTTTTGAACTTCTCTCTAAACTCACTAAGGCGGTTTCAGAACAGTTCAATCTAATAGTATTCCTAGAGTGTTTTAGCTGAAGTAATGATGCCATCTGATAGATCTTAAGAGACGATGTTTCGTGGAGATGATGTTTTCCGTGTTTCACCTGAGATAACCATGATTATAGTTATTTTGAGTGCTGATCCACAAGCTAAATCCATTCAAAAATTTTCTTGAGAAATAATTATTTTTTTTTTTTTTAATTGTCATATATTTACTGGAGAGCCAGAAAAAATGTGTTTTGAACTTCTCTCTAAACTCATTAAGGCAGTTCCAGAACAGTTTAATCTGATATTTCTAGAGTGTTTTAGCTGAAGTAATGATGCCATCTGACCAATCTCAAGAGATGTTTCGTGGAGATGATGTTTTCCGTGTTTCACCTGAGATAACCATGATTATATATATATATATATATTGACTGCTGATCCACAAGCTAAATCCTTTTTTTTTTTTAATTTCCTTGAGGAATAATTAATTTAAATAAATTGTCATATATTTTCAGGAGACCCAGAAAAAATATAGGCTGTGAATAGTTAAGTACCTTAATGGATAAGGTGAAGAATGATCACTGAAATGGTTTTAAAATGTGTTTTGAACTTCTCACATTAAGGCAGTTCCAGAATAGTTTAATCTGATAGTATTTCTAGAGTGTTTTAGCTGAAGTAATGATGCCATCTGACCAATCTTGAGAGATGATGTTTCGTGGAGATAACCATATTTTACAAAAATAAAAGTGAAGTAGTTGGCAAAAGTCATCATTTTGTACATTGTTTTGAATAGTTTTACGATGAGGCTTTTTTAATCAAGAAAATGGTTTTACAATGAAAATTCACCTAAAACTGCACTTTAGTAGTAGAGGTCTTTTGACTTTAAGAAGAAATAGTTTTAAAATGTGTTTCAAACTTCTCTGTAAACACATTAAAGCAGTTTAAGAACAGTTCAGTCTGACCGTATTCCTAGTGTTTCAGCTGACGTTATGATGCCATCTGACAGATCTTAAGAGATGATGTTTCGTGGAGATGATGTTTTCCGTGTTTCACCTGAGATAACCTTGATTACATATATTTTTTGACTGCTGATCCACAAGCGTAATGACCCATTTAAGATATGGAATGGCCATAAAGTGTTGTAAAATTGAGCATGAGTGTCAAGCTGCGTTTTTTTACCATGGGGTCAATTTTTTTAGGCTCTCACTCATGGACTGGCAGTAATCTTTAGCCTAAGAGAAGCAGCATGTCCAGATATATGTGCAGATTAGTTTTTCTGTTTTACTGGCATTGTGAAGATGATGATTGCATCTAAGGTTACAGTGATTATATGTTTTGACATTTCATCTACTTATAGGCTATGTGAAGGAGTAACTAAAAAGTTTTCTGAAGTAGCGATTACAAAAAAAACATGAATAAAGTTGTCAAAATAATAAGGAAAAGTGAATAGCGGATAAAAAAATGATACAATAGAAACATTTCACAACTAAAAGCCATAAGCATGTTGTTTGTTGAATGGATGGGGTAGGTTGTCATGTTTCACTATTTATCATGATCTGTTCAATGTGTAAATGTGGAGTGGGCAGTCATCAGCTGGTTAGGCTGTTGTGGAATTTAGCCTAATATTGAGGTCTACAGATGTTAAATAAAGAAATCAAGCTGGGAATCAGTTTAATTTTCTTTTGGTATATTTGACGACTTTTTATAAGTGGTGATCACATTTGTCATGACTGGTATTAATTTTCCATGTATGTGTTAGCCTGACAGAAAGAACATGAATGTGGAGATAATATTGCTGTTCATTCTGCTCTGGTGATTATCACATTGTTGATCCACATCTCAGAGCTATGCTGTAAGCAGACTGTCAGTGGAAGCAGTCTTTTTGTGTGTGCATAGATGAAAGTATAATCTATATGAGATATTATTTAAATTAACAGAGACTTAAATACCATTCACTTCATCTTGCTTGTCCTAGGTGGAAGTTATTTCCAATTTCCACATCGGAGAGTTGGTAACCTCCCTGCAGAAAGCTACACTCATCCCTGGAGGGTCCGAGGCCTTAGTCTACACTACTCTTTCTGGTGGTGTTGGCATGCTTGTGCCATTTACTTCCCATGAGGTATGGTCAACAAAAAAAAATTAGTGACTGTCAGTCAATAGAGTTGCAGATTACTAGTTTTGTCTAATCGCAAGAGACAGGAATCTTGTGATTTTTAGGTGTCCATCTGTAGAGATGATTTTCGTGTTCGGCTTATTTCACTCTGACATGGTTAAGTATTTTCTCTTACATTCAGAAAAAAATTATAGTATGCAAGTATTTATAGGTTGCCTCTTCTTGTCTAGGACCACGACTTTTTCCAGCACCTTGAAATGTACATGCGCTCGGAGTACCCATCATTGTGTGGTCGCGACCATCTCGCATACCGCTCATATTACTTCCCTCTTAAGGTAAGTTATTCTTTGTCATTTTCAAACTCTAGTACTTCATATTGCTGCCTGGAAACTGAGTGTATTTACAGAGGTAATTCTAGGCTGCGGCCTTGCGGGATTCCCGCAAAATTTCGCTGAGGGGCGCATAGTCTGAAAGTCAGTGCGACCACGCGCCCGCAAAAATACCGTGGCTGGCGCACTTTTGAACACGCGATGCGGCACTTCAAAAATAATTGTTGTCATTCTTCGCGCTGGTTTGAAACCGACCCACCAGAATCGATGCTAATGACTGGACAGTTTTCAAACTGACGAGTTGTTATCCATCTGCAACCTTTTGACGCGCCCACAGCGAAAACATTTGGGGCGGGAGAGATCAAAGGGTATCAGAAGCAAGCGAGTTGAAAGCGAAGTGAACGGGACTGTCAACTGTGTTTGACTTTTCGTTCGCGACCAGAGCAGCAGAAGATGCCCCAGAAAGTAGAAATCGACAAGTACAGGAAGAAACAGAAACTCGTCAGAGTCAGAGTGTGCCGCACACATTGTTGGAACTGAAAATGTAGACAACAAAATAGACAAATTGAGACAGAGACCGCACGTAAAAAACCACGCATCTAGAGAACCTGTCAGTGTGAATGGCTTAAGAAATGGGCTTGCCTAATGAACGAGGAGGAAGGCATGAGATCTAAAGTGTGCATAAAACAATAAGAATAACGCGTTTACAACCCCGGGTGTGTTAAGTACCAAACGAGGACGCTGCAGAGACATTCAGACTTCCGACCACAGGTACTCTATGAAGGCTGAAATTCTTCAGAAAGATTTCAATTTTCAAACTATTTTCAATTCTAATTTATTTCTGTCCTCATGACCTTTTCGGAACTTATGCCGGCGGTATTATATAACACTTAAAAATAACATGTTGCGAACTTGATACAACATCACAGGACAGAAGTTGTCAGGGTTGCTTTTGCGACAATCTGTGCAAGAACATTAATGACAGGTTCCCAAAAGATGCAGGTGATGTTGCCTCTGGATTTTTGAGTTCTTTCCATGCGCCCCATCTTTTTTCTGTCTGCAGAAGACAGAACACCCTATGGAGACAAAGAATTAAATATCTTAACAAATTTCTTTGGAAAACCAGCACGTGGGCAGCAAATTCAGTAAAATCTTGCTTGACAAAGCAGCATGTTTAGAGGAATGGATTGTGGTCGAAGAAACTGTAACGCAGAATGCATATCGGAGACATTCCACAAGCTGTTTAAACTGTTATTTGATTTTTACAGGGATTCATTTCCCAATTTACTGGTTCTTGGAAAGCTGTGCCTCCTTATGCTATACCACAATGCAGGCTGTGAGAGGGGGCTTTGGTCATCAAAACCTAATAAAGTCTTCTCGTAGAAGTTGCCTTGAGGAGAAAAATTTAAACCCCTGCACTAATGAGACATATGAAAAGTGTCTAAACAATAGCTCATAGCCCAATGAAATGGACACAAAGAATAATTGGTTTGCAAATGTAGGATGCTATGATCACACTGATGATGATGAAAGATAATTTATCGATATAGAAGAAAAAGATATCTATATGATTAATCTTCAATTTCTTGTGATTAATAAAGTATTTTGTTGTATACCAAATATTTATTGGAAAAAGCAGTGAAAATGTGTTTGTTTCGAGGGACCCCTTGTTTCATTTGAAGGGCCCCTTTTTTTCCATTGAGAGGGCCCCAGGGCCCCTCTTTTTGAAATCCTAGAATTACCTCTGTATTTAGCTTAGACTGGGTTGTATATTTCTCTCAAAAGTCTCTTTTAATTTACAGAATGTCATTGATGGAGACCTCTGCGAGATGTTCAACTCAATGGACATCAGCAAGCAGAAATCTGTAGCTGAAGAATTGGAAAGAACGCCTAGTGAGGTAAGATCAGCTTTAGTTTGTACAGTGTAGATAATCATTATGGCAGTAGAGAGGGAATTTAAGAGTAAGAAAACAGCTTAAAAGGAAAGAAAAGTTAGTGCAAATAAATTTTCTATTTTGTAGTTATTTGTAGAAAGACTTGGGGAATCTGTAGTTTGGTTATTTAACACAAATGTAACTGTGTTGCAGGTATCCAAGAAGCTGGAAGATATTAGAACTCGTTTTGCTTTCTGAGTTTTTGTGATGATTCATAAGGCAAAAGACAAGGTACCTTCAGACTTCAGAATTGTAATGTGTTTTTTTTTTATGTGATCCAGAAGTGTGTTGTTTGTGGCACAGTCCAGCCATCCTGAGATCACTTGATTTGTAGGTCATGCCAGATGCGGAAAAGACAGTCTCACAAAATGTTTGTAATGTACATGGTGCATGCGTGCGTGAGTGTGTGTGTGTTTTAAAAAAACAGAAATTATGTTATATTTTGTATTGTGGAGTTTAACATTTTCTCACGTAAGAATGCAAAGTGTTTCAAGTTAACTGATGTTATAAGTGTCACATGTTTCTTATTTAAAGTTACCAATTCTTTTACCAAAAAGCATTGTGAATATTCATTTGAATGCTCTTTGGCAGTAGTCTCACCATGTTTATATTAAATGAAAGAAAAAAGTATTGTGTGGCTTTTCATTAAAAGGTGCATGATTTTATTTTCAACATATTTACATCCTTTGTTTGCAACAAATAATCAGTATTGTCTTTAGTAGCAAAGTCAGGTCACGTGCTTTTTAAACAGTGCCTGGTGTTCTGGGATTCTTTGTGGTACATGTAATATTGTTTTGTCTCAAGCCTCAGGGTTGTCACTGAAAGAAAGCCATGATTTTTCTGGACTTTGAAGACGGCAAAAGACACAAAGAGTCACATCACGGAAGCTGTCCAGTTGTGACATGGAAAAGGGTTTTTCACACTTTGAACACTGAAACAAAGCAGTATAAAATTAATTCTTGCTGGGGTTTGGTGTTCTTTAAATCTTGGCATGAGAATTTTTTTTATATATATAAAATACTAACCTTAATAATCTTGAGACCCTGGGCCTTCTTATTTTCCAAGACAATGGGTATTTTGTCTGATTCTTCAATGTTCCACATGCGAATGGTTTTGTCCTGCAGATGAGACATATTTATGTGAATTAAATGTTTTCTCCCTTCATCATCCCCAACTTGGGTTTCGCTCCATCCTGACAACAATCCATGCAAACTTATTAACTTACCTTTGAGCAAGACAGCAACCAGTTTTGGTCCAAGCTAAAGTGAACATCTGTCACCCAGCCAGCATGTCCCTGCATAAACAACAAAACAGTCTTTCAGGACTGAGAAGAAATAGGTCTTCTAGGACATCAGAAAAAAAAATTTAAGGGATGGTTTCTCGGATATTCAAGATTGTACTCAACTGCTTACCTGAAGCTTTAGTTTCTGCATTTTGTTTTCCACATCCCACACCACAATGCTCAAGTCGTACCCTCCTGACACCAACATCAAGCCTATAAAGGGGAGGACAAAAATAGTTTCCGGTCTGATAATTCATTGCGGTTTTTGGCAAGTAACAAACTTGGTTTAAAGGCCAAAGTTCTCACTTTGAAAAGATGATGCATCTTGTGCTATCTGCATCAATTGTCAGGCTTTTGTTTTAAAGTGGCTGACAGCAGCCCATGCAAGAAAGAACATGTCTTTCGCTCGACATAATTTTTCATTGTGGTAGCATTCATTCTGAGAAAGCTATAACCAATATTTGAATGATATATTCTTCCTACTAATTTCTTTTATATTAAATATGATAGAATTTTGTAATGCACTTCTATAAAATATGTTCCACCTTTGCTTTAATTTGTTATGAACTTACCTTCCGGTGTGAAGTCGCAGCAGCTGACTGAACCATCATGGCTTCCTTTCAGTGTTTGTGCACCTTTAGATCTGCAGATAGTATGTTAACAGAAAGCATGAAATAATCTGATGATTACTGAAAAGATAGAAATCCAAAGTCATTGCAAGAGCGTTTAGTTTTTATATAGATTGTTTCTGATCAAGTTGTATTTATATTGTCAGCTTACACAATAGTAGCTGCAAAACATTGCAAGTCCCTCTTAGTACTTTAAAGGGATGATTAAGAGTTTGGACAAAAACAAAAATGTTGTCTGTTGCCATATTTCATAAAGTACCCAAATTCAGCTGTTATAAAATTGTGTACTCCTCACAAACACCTCACACCGTTTTTAAATATAAATTTAGTCAAGCATAGTGCTTGTAACTTTCTTTACCTGTACATTCCTGTGGAAATATCCCATATCTGTATGGTCTTGTCCCAAGAGGATGTTGCAAACTTGCGGTCATCTTGTGTGAAGGAACAGGCAGAAATGACATTGGTATGACCCCTGAATTATGCACAAAGAAGTTCATTATTACACTCAATTTTTGAGATGTAAAACCCTGGCTCTAAGAATTTAAATAATGAAGACATCAGAAAATTCACAAAACTTTTCATGTTTTTTTGTTGTTTATTTGTGCTCAATAATTTGTAAGACCCGCATCTTCAACACCAATGTGAAGGCAGTCCTACTGTATGGCTCTGAAACCTGGAGAGTGACAAACAACAAGCTCCAGACCTTTACCAGCCGATGCCTTCGCCATATTTGTGGAATAAGATGGCCTGGAAAGATCTCCAATAGCAGCCTGTGGGAAAGAACTAACCAGAATGCCACTAGTCAAGACATCAAAAAGCACAAGTGGGGCTGGATAGGACACACCCTGCGCAAACCAGCTGACACCATTGCCAGGCAGGCACTTGACTGGAACCCTCAGGGGAAGAGAAGAGTTGGGAGGCCAAAACAGCAGAGAGCGAGGCAAAGGATGGCGGAACCACATGGGCCCAACTGAAGAGGGCTGCCCAAAACTGGGTCTGCTGGCAAGGTGTTGCGGCCCTATGCTCCTCGAGGGGTAACAAGGAATGATGATGATGAATTTGTGCTGTTACTTTATTACCTGTATAGTCTAGAAGACTATGCACTTCTTTAATAACTGAAAAGCCAAAGTACGGTTTGATCTTGAAGCAATTAATATTTTATGGTTCAAGGACTTCTTTTCTTCATGTGGTGTTCAGATGCTGAGCTGGTTCCCCCACCACCACCTATTTTAACTAGCCTTGGTTGCATTTCTTTTGTGATTATACAGCACTTGGTTAAATTATTTCTATTAATCTAAATCTATATCCATATCAAGAGGCCATACATTTCACTCTATGCACAGCTTATGGTTTGAACCAACCTAGTGATGTGGGTGTTGTAGGAGTATAGTTTTTTAGTGTCTTCAAATCTACTTTGCTTACTGATGACTCCCCACATCTCCTGACACTAAAAACTTAAGAATAAAAAGAAAACTACAGATATATTGTGTATATTTTACATTATTCTGTCCTTGATTATGACAAATCATTCACATGTTCTTACCCTGTAATAAAACTTACTCCAGAGTGATGGTGCATTTACTGGAGCGCAAGTCAAAGAACTTGGCTGTTCGGTCCATGGAGGTGGTCACAATACGTGTATTATCAGGGGAAAAGAGACAATTTGTCAAGGAGCTCTTGTGATGGTCTGCAAGAAAACAACAGATGCATTTGATATCCACTATCTTTTGCTAAATTGGAACCTCAATTATCTGGTTTAATGACTGGTGCCTGTCATCTGGATAATCAAAAATCATGCATAATCAAAAATAATTCTAAAAATTTCCAAATGCTTAATAGGTGTAATATCATGTGCTGATTTCCGATGTTAAATTTTAATGAAAGCTTAGCAATTGATTCCCCTTTTTCGACATGTTCAACAATTTGCAGTTTCATAGAAATTGACAAAACAATTTTTGTTCACTCCCGCACTGGACCCCGACATAAACTTAGGTGAAGCCGCTTTCTAACCTCAAGGAGAAAACTGAATTAACAAGGTATCAGCTAAATGGACGGTTTGACCTATATGTAATCTTTTTCAAGAAAAGTGTTGAAGCAGAAAAAGCACATTCTACATAAATTTTACAGTACAGTTTAGATAAAATGGGAAGAGAATGATGTTGCATCATACAAACTTCTGGCAGCTCATCCTTCTTTCAAATCCCATACATCAGAACCTGTGTTGATAGCGCTAATGTCAAGCCAACTAGACAAGCACCACCATTTTATTATATTTCACACTCTACCCTCACCCTGAGTGTTTACTTTGCTTGTCACAGTACAGTACAGATATAAGTGAACAACACCATAAATATCAAGATAAAACATTACAGATTCACATAAGGTGTAAACACTGACCAACAATACCTAACAAGCAATGTGATAAAATATAATTTTTATAATAAACTTTTTAATGTGATAAAAGATAATTTTAAATCTTTAAATTTCTAAGTTGATGGTATTTGGTACTCAAAAATTAATTTTTGTTCACCAAGTGACCTGCACAGGAATATGTTTTAAATGATTGCCACCGCTTACTTGACTAACACCAATCTCACACACTCTTGCAGTTGCTACTGTATACTGAATACACAGACATACCCAAACACATGCAAACATTTAGGGATGCTAACACACTTAAAAGTGTTCAAGTGCTTGAAAATGCACTGAGTCATCCGCATGACAAGATTGTACGAAATTGAGAGCAATGGACAAAGCAATTGCTAGAGATGAGGTGATGAAAACAGAGGATAGTTTATATTTATAGTATGGATGAAAGGGTAGCCAACACAGCTCAAAAGTGAGCAGTAACAGAATGTTTCCATGGCAAGAACATAAAATGAAAAGAAAGTTTCTAAGTGCAACTTTATTCTCTTATTGATTTTTACACTTGAATGCTCTGTTTAAATAAACCATCTGCTAGGAGCGGTGTGGTCTGCAGCTCTGTATGTAAGAGGATATAACAAGTATGAATGTGTATTCTTATTTCTTATGCAAAAAAAGGAGAACTCAAAATGCGTTTACAGAATTTATGTCAATGGCTTTGTGATGTAACAGACCTTTAAAATCGTGTAATATTTCACCAGAAGATCCATCGAAGACTGTCAATCCATGATCAAGATCTGATCCAACACAAACCAAGCGTCCATCACTGGAAATTTTGCAGCAGGTAACTATACTGCTTCGAGTTGCTGACCACTGGATAAAATATGACAATGTTTTAAAACTGTGCCCTTTACTGATTTCTCTTCAACATGTAACAAATAAAATATTTACTTATTTGGTTGCCATATGGCACACTGAAAAAAAAAACTAAAACATCGAGAAGTAGAACCAAAGAAATGTCTTGATAAAAGCACAAAAAGACATTTAGCACAAATATGCTCTTAATAATGTAATACAACATGCAGCATCGCGACCAAGATAGATCACACTCTCTGCACAGACCAGTTATGACAAATGAAAGAGAACAGTGGACAGTGAGATGCATATGGGAACACTGAACAACATAAAGATGAGATACAAGAGTAGAATGTAAAGCAATGGATGAAAGTATGAAGGGATCTAGATGTTGTAAACAGTGTGAGATGGAGTCATTACATGATGATTAGCATGACAGACAGTACTGCAAGGAAGTTAAGAATAGTAATTCAGAGATAGTAATTTGTGAAAAAATATGTTTTCAGAGAACGTTTGAATGTAGCCTTCAAGAGAGTTCGTCCGTTGTCCCTGTGTGACTGTCTTTGTGGGAGGGAGGGAAAGAATGCACGAGTCTGATGAGAAGCAAAGGTTTTTGGCAGTGGTGTGTACAGACAAGATTTCAGTAAAGTAGTGCTCTCACCAGCTTTATGTTTGCTTCCATGTCCCAGACATGAACGGTTTTATCCCATCCACAGCTGGCAAATCTGGGACAACATGTATGCATGCAATGCAATTCAAACAAATGCACATAACTGATGAACCATGATCAAGCAAGCATCCAAATTTCTTTTAATTTCTTCATTATATCAGCTAAGTATGAGGATTTCTGGAAGCACATTTACTGTAACTTTGTGTACTTTTAACCAAGTAAAAAATGCAAGTATACTTAAAAACTGTCAAGCTAAAAACAAATCTGATAATAAGTTTAAAATTTCCACAATGTTATAAGGAAGGTTATTGGACAACTTGACTATTTTCAAGCTTAACCAAGATAACAACTGCCAAGAGATGACTCGGCCAATGAGACATTGGTTGATCCTGCATGCAGGTAGATACAATCAGCAGCTCAACTTTCATCAGGCTTCTGATTCTATGTACCTGCATTAAGGACCAACAGACTATAAGGCTGTTCTTCATTGTTTTGGCCATGCAACTTATGAATGCTACTGTGTGCGAATGACTGTAGATCATTTGTAAGCCTGAATCATGATATGAATGTGCTGTGGTATTGTTTTGTTGTTGTGCTTCCATATAGAGCTGTATCTAATTGCCCTCTGGGATAAATAAGGTCTTATCACATCTAAGATTATCATATCAACAATTATTTTACCATGATTCACAAATGATGATGCTGGTGTTAGTGTGCTGTTGTAAATCTGTTTCAAAATACTTTTTGGTTATTATGATTTTGTGTACAAGACCTAATTAAGGGAAAGAAAAAATGTTACAACTTTCTCTATGTGACATTTTTGCTCTGCATTTTTATTAATTTTTTTCAGCTTGTTCTTACTAATGCAAAGTGTTTCTGACACCTCTAGCCAATGGCAGAGACATCCTATAAGGCGGCAGAGGTTATAAGTAGTCAATCCGGCCAAGGCAATGTTTGAGTTACCCACCTCTCATATAAAAGACTTCCCTACACCATCTATTACAACTCGTGATCATAAATTACTTTTTCTAGGAATTATTTTGAAAGATTTTACCTGGAACCATCTTGTACACAATGTGCCTCGGCTGCATTGATAGTATGAGCATCATCTAAGCTGTGTATTACGCTGCCTTTCTGTGTGTCCCAGACTTTAATGCTGCAGTCAGCAGAAGCACTCAGGATATGTCTGTCTCCCGCGAAGAACTGACATTTGTTTACTGCATCCGTATGACTACGTAAAACTTTTATACGCACCTTATCACACACACACACACACACACACACACACACAAACGAACAAATAATTATATAGCTTTTTATTAAAAGATTATATTGTACAGCACTGAAAAATGTTCAATCGCTCAAAAGAGAAACTGTATATAGGCCCTATGTAAGGATTATTAGCCTACATTAGTAAAAAAAAGGCTACGACGGCAGTATTATAATAGTTGAATGTTACTAAATAACGGAACTTACTTTTGCAAGGTCTTCGTGCTCCCATTTGGCTACTTCATTACTGAATTTGGAAGTTTGAAGATTCATGTCGCGAGTGATCGCCAAGGCTAATGGATCGATTTTCTCACCTGGCGAAGGTTTGTGCATTTTCTTCGTAGATATTTTGAAGATCTAAAATTGAATTATTTGTCGAATTATTTTACCTAGAAATTCTACATACGTCTTAGCACGGACGTATTACACGTCTGTGTTTTAAGCAAAGGTAAACTAGGTCAGAATCTGACTAGCGTCTTTGGTTTCCATGTTTTCGTATGACTTCCGTTGAGCGTTCTTGTAGCAGACGTAAAATCTACTTAAATACTTACAATTAAAATAAAGTAATAGTTAACTTAAAAACTCACAAAAAATCTACTGTAGATTAGTATCTATTATTGTGGTTGGCTTCTTATGCGATTACTGTTTACGACTTTATCAAAATGGACGACCTAGACGGTCAGCCGGGTAAGCGACGGGAACAGAAATTTACTGAAAATGTTATTCTTGAACGAAATTTCCCTGTAGTTTAGTGTTTTATACACAGTGTAAAGTCTGTATAGTATGCATTTACTTGTCTCAATGAGGCTTTAATTTCTGCTGGTTTGCGTGCAATAAATATGTGTTTCTGAAAACAGACTAATAATTCCAAAATAAACAATACTGCGATAGATCTTTTCTGCAGAACTAAACATATCTGTTGTTGTATTTTTTCTTTCGCATTCGACTGATTATGTCCGATATCCTCTCTTTCGTTTGGGAAACAAACTCCGATGATCCCCAGAGCATGACATCAAAGGAAGTGTTCGAGGGCCAGATTGTCGTGCATGTTGGCAGAGCGCAGAAAGTGTTGTGGTGTTTGGTATTCTTCTCCAAAGAACTGAGGCTTTTATGCCAGTCCTCTTGAGATGGCTGTTGAGTTTCTAGTCTTCAGGTGGAAGGTCAACGTTTGTTCACGGTGTGTCAGTTGCTGGAGGTTATCTCTGTGTGGACTGCCACTTTTATCATAGAACTGATTTGTCCTTTTTATGGCAGTTAATGTACAATTAGTGTGACAGACATGATGTTGTATGGTTTTTATTGCTGCCTTCCTTTGTTATCTGGTCTGCTCTCTGCAGTCTCTGCATGTGTCAGTTTCCACTGGAGAACAATTTTGGTTGTTTGGGTCAGCTCTTTGGTGTTGTTAGTCAGGAAATGCAGTTTATTGTCGGTCTGGCTAGAGGTGAGCAGTTGTATGGCTGAGAGTGAATCAATGAAGAATACTGCTTTCTTGAGTTTAGCCTGCTGTAGAAGAGTCACTGTAGCAATTAGGAGTGTCAGAACTAATGTTTTTTAAATAGAACACAATCTGCCACTAGGTGCTGATACGAAGACTGGTGATTGTTCAAAGCTTTTAATGAAAATCTGCTTTTGTGTAGTTTAGCAAAATGTGTGCACAGCTTACCCTAGGGTAGGATGTGATATTCTCATCCATAGTCATGTTTCTTATATGAAAAGACTGCTGAATAGCTACTTCATGAAGTGAGTTTACACAACCTGATTCCACAGTTTTAATCACAGATTTAGTGCTTTGATTGTTTGTTTATGTAGCTGGCAACAAATGCTAAAGATGATGACAAATTACATTCTACCCTTGGTATCTTTACTATACACATCTCATTTGATAGATTTTGTGATTGAAAATAAAAAGAAAACATAAAAGAGTTTGTAGACACACCATTGAATTCTTTTCCTTTATAAATATGGAAAGAGTAAACACACACACACACACACTCTGTCTCTCTTTCTCTCTCTCTCTTTCTTTTAAAATTAGTTTCAACTGCTTATGTTTTTTTATGATACCTCTGTACCTCTGCTGTTTTTTCAGATATCTGTCGAGTGTGCCGATGTGAAGGAACCTCTGATAAGCCTTTGTATTATCCCTGTGTGTGCACCGGCAGCATTAAATATGTACACCAAGACTGGTTGGTCATAATTTCATCTTAACACAGTCTTATATTTCATTCTGAACATGTGCTGCACAGTTTCTTTCATCTTGTCTTTATTTGTCCTTCCAGCTAGTTATCCTTATTTGCCATTTCATTTTTGAACAAGTAAGTAGCTATGCTATTTACTGTTTGATGCCTTACACACTGAAGCATTATTTTAAATATTAAAACAGTAACAGTTTCTTATATTTACTTTGGTTTGATCTGTTTAACATGTTTCAGCCTTGTACAGTGGCTCAAGTATAGCCGTAAGGAGTACTGTGAATTGTGCAAGCATAGGTATTCATTTACTCCAAGTACGTAAACATTCTTTTGGGGTTTTTTTCTGCTGAATGGTGGGGCTTATTAGAGGAGAGGCTGTGGTAGACTTGTTATTTTCCTATGCTGAAGAGAAAGATGATAATAAGACTTAATTATGGTTGATGCTACTTTACACAAAAATGACTATATAAAGCATAACGTTTGGTCCGTTTTGTATATTATTCACATATGTTTGATTTTGGGGGGAATCTCAGCTGATTTAAGTAAAACTGTACAGAGATTTGAAAGTAGAAAATGCATGGGGAGATTGAAGCGTAATATGCATCAACAGCTGTATTTAGCAAGAATCCATTACTTGTTCTTTTCCAAATTATCTATGTGTACAGATATTCATTATTTCGGTGATCATAGTATTTTACAATGTCAAGATATTTAAGTTTTTCTAATGTTTATCCTACCTCTGCTTTTAAGAGATAGATGATGCCTGTATGATACATATTTGTAAATGAGTAATACATTCGTGTCACTGGCTATTCAAACATAGTAATTATATTATGTTAAGTAATACAAGTGGCTTTCAACAAAGGGGAAGAAAAGTCAGTCTTATATAAGAATGTAATGTTTACTCATGCACTGCTTTCCATGTAGAAAGCTTCACATAAACATTTAAGCTTTTTTTTTTTTTTTAAAGTTTATTCACCAGACATGCCAAAACGACTTCCTATTAAAGACATCGTGAGTGGTCTTGTAACCAGTATGGCTAGAGCTGTGCGCTACTGGTTCCATTACACACTTGTAGCCTTTGCTTGGCTGGGTGTGGTTCCACTCACAGCATGTAAGTGTCTTGATTTATTCTACGTTCATGTTGGTTTAACTCTGATTTTTGTAAGTCATTTTCATTTTGAGTTCTTCATTTTTAGAGGAGAGATTTCTAGAGAAGTAACCTGTTGGAGTGGGTTTATTATCAGCTTGTATGGTGTTAAAACTTAAAAAACGTTTAAAAAAAACTGACCAAAAAAAAAATCTGAAGCTTTTTCTTAGCATTTTGGTATAAGGAAAAATGCAACCATTCGTAGTAAAGAAAAATGTCTTAGTTCATATTTTAGTCTTAATAGTTCCTTAATAATCATTTTCCCTAATTATTTCCTGTCAATTTTTAATAATTTCTTAGTTATTCTCCCTAATTATTTCCTCTCAGCCTTTTTAATTCTTCCCCCTTTTTTAAAAGAGTCTAATTATTTTCCTTTTATCCAAGTTCTATTTCTTGTTTTTTCAGGCTTTTATTTTCGTTTTGTATGTGAGGTAGTTGCAATTTGCAAGAATTGTTGGTGTTGCAGGTCGAATATATAGGTGTCTTTTCACTGGATCTGTCAGTTCTTTGTTAACCTTGCCACTGGACATGTTGTCAACGTAAGTTGTTGACTGTCAGCAATTATATGTTTATTTATGAAATGGATCAAACTGCCCCCCAAAATTGTCTTAAGATATTTCAAGGCTGATTTAAGAATCATAGTATCAGATCTTGATATTTCAAGGTGGAACCCACTTAACATTTAAGTGAGAGGTTAAGGGAAGTCAGTGGAGTATATAAATTTTGAAGTTTTAATTTTATTAAATATGAAAATTATAGAATGTTATAAGTTAGAAGGGTGAAAAAGTTTTTAAAAACACTCCATAAAGAATTTCAAAAGTTTTTAAGCATGTAAGCCCTTACTTTACTACGAACAGATTTATTAAGGTGCCATTTTTGCAAGTCTTTAGTCTGAGTCTGGTGTTCAGAAATGTGATTTTGTGTCACCAACTTGGGTGCTGCAGGGAGAATCTAGCCTCAGACTGCTTTCAAGGCTGTTTTGTTGTCACCTGCACTTTGTGTGCTTTCATCAGTCTGGTGTGGTTGCGAGAGCAAATCCTTCATGGTGGGGGCCCTGACTGGCTTGAGCAAGATAACCACCAGGCTAATCATGGAAGGGTAGGTCATGTTTGTCTTTTTTTTGTGGCGGGGGGTGGGTGGGAGGTTTTTAAATTTAACTAGCATTTCTTAGCGGTAAGGTAGTTTTTATGTTCATTGCATATGTATCTTTGTCCTGTCAATTTTATTGTAAGCAGACAAAAGTGATGAGGCGTTCACCTTAGATGGGGTTTTAGTCAAACTTGTTTTTGTGAAAGCAGATAGTGATGCTGCAAATAATCCTGTGGATGATTCCTTCAATGTTTTTCTGTCTTAGAACCTCTTGGATGGTGGAGCCATGAACAATCTCATAGGTGGCTTAGCAGGAGGTGGTCACAGAGCTGCAGCCAACATACAGCCAAACGTTGCTGAGGGGCCAGTTGTGGCCGCTGAGGAGGAGGCAGAAGCAGGAGATTTGGAGAATGATGCCATGATGGATGGTGCTAATAATGGCAACAATGCTGCACAAGGTAGAAGCACCACTTCATGATTTCCCAGTTTAGTCCAAATTAAACATACTGAAAGATGAGTTAAAGAATTCAGATACTCTCCTACACAAGCACGTATAATAAGAACATTAATAATAAATGTTTGATTTATAGAGCACATAATCATGCTTACGAAGGAGCATCCTCTCAGTGCTTAAGAAAAGTAAGAGACCTGGACAGAATTGAAAGGACAGAAGGAGAAACAAATATGCAACTAGTAATAAAAGACAAAAATAGAAATCACAAAGATGAAATAGGGAACAAACAGTAAGGATGGAGAGCATCATAAATCTGCAGAGAAGGATGAGCAAACAGACTAGTCAGTGGACTATTAATCACAGCTATTGACAACTATGTTGATTGGTGTAGGAAGTAATGCAAACAAACACACACTCATTCACCCCTTTCATTCGTTCTGTTATTCTTGCTTCATGAACATTTTGCAGATGATAACAACTGGAACCCAATAGAATGGGACAGAGCAGCAGAGGAGTTAACCTGGGAAAGGGTACGTAACAATCTTATAAGCAGAGGTAATTCTAGGCTGCGGCCTTGCGGGATTCCCGCAAAATTTCGCTGAGGGGCGCATAGTCTGAAAGTCAGCGCGACCATGCGCCCGCAAAAATACCGTGACTGGCGCACTTTTGAACACGCGATGCGGCACTTCAAAAATAATTGTTGTCATTCTTCGCGCTGCTTTGAAACCGACCCACTAGAATGACTGGACAGTTTTCAAACTGACGAGTTGTTGTCCATCTGCAACCTTTTGACGCGCCCACAGCGAAAACATTTGGGACGGGAGAGATCAAAGGGTATCGGAAGCAAGCGAGTTGAAAGCGAAGTGAACGCAACTGTCAACTCTGTTTGACTTTTCGTTCGCGACAAGAACAGCAGAAGATGCCCCATTAAAGTAGAAATCGACAAGGACAGAAAGAAACAGAAATTCGTCAGTCAGAGCGTGCCGCACACATTGTTGGAACTGAAAATGTAGACAACGAAATAGTCAGAGACTTCACGTAAAAAACCACGCATCCAGAGAAACTTTCAGTGTGAATGGCTGAAGAAAAGGCCTTGGCTAATGAACAAGGAGGAAGGCATGAGATCTAAAGTGTGCATAAAACAATAAGAATAACGCGTTTACAACCCCGGGTGTGTTAAGTACCAAACGAGGACGCTGCAGAGACATTAATTCAGACTTCCGACCACAGGCACTCTTTGGAGGCTGAAATTCTTCAGAAAGATTTCAATTTTCAAACTATTTTCAATTCTAATTTATTTCTGTCCTCATGACCTTTTCGGAACTTATGCCGGCGGTATTATATAACACTTAGAAATAACGTGTTGCGAACTTGATACAACATCACAGGACATAGAAGCTATCAGGGTTGCTTTTGCGACAATCTGTGCAAGAACATTAATGACAGGTTCCCAAAAGATGCAGGTGATGTTGCCTCTGGATTTTTGAGTTCTTTCCATACGCCCCATCTTTTTCCTGTCTACAGAAGACAGAACACCCTATGGAGACAAAGAATTAAATATCTTAACAGATTTCTTTGGAAAACCAGCACATGGGCAGCAAATTCAGTAAAATCTTGCTTGACAAAGCAGCGCATGTTTAGAGGAATGGATTGTGGTCGAAGAAACTGTAACACAGAATGCATATCGGAGAGATTCCACAAGCTGTTTAAACTGTTATTTGATTTTTACAGGGATACATTTCCCAATTTACTGGTTCTTGGAAAGCTGTGCCTCCTTATGCTATACCACAATGCAGGGTGTGAGAGGGGGCTTCAGCCATCAAAACCTAATGAAGTCTTCTCGTAGAAGTTGCCTTGAGGAGAAAAATTTAAACCCCTGCACTAATGAGACATATGAAAAGTGTCTAAACATTAGCTCATAGCCCAATGAAATGGACACAAAGACTAATTGGTTTGCAAATTTAGGATGGTATGATAAACTAATGATGATGAAAGATAATTTATCGATATAGAAGAAAAAGATATCTATATGATTCAATTTCTTGTAATTAATAAAGTATTTTGTTGTATACCAAATATTTATCGGAAAAAGCAGTGAAAATGTTTTTGTTTCGAGGGACCCCATGTTTCATTTGAAGGGCCCCTTTTTTTCCATTGAGAGGGCCCCAGGGCCCCTCTTTTTGAAATCCTAGAATTACCTCTGTTATAAGTAAACATATAGTCATTTTAAAATTTCCTAGTCTCTTGAAAGAAGTTGTATAATAATTAGCACAAAGAGACTAACTGAACTTTTTTGTGGTGTATTCTTCAGTTTTCTCTTTAAGGTTTCTTGTGATTTCAGTTGCTGGGGCTGGATGGATCTCTGGTCTTTCTTGTAAGTGTTAAGTGAGGGTGAAGGAGGGAAGCATGCATTTGTGTGTGTGTGTGAGAGAGAGCTCATGCATGCATGCACTGGTATTCTTTGAAGATGTATTAATTTGTGAATGTTCTAATGTAGCACAGTTGTTGTCATACCTCTAAGTTCAGTTTTAAGACCAGTTTGACATCAGGGCTTCTGCTAATGCAAAAAATTGCGTACAGTACGCATTAAAAGTTCGGAGGACCCCTTCAGTTTTCGTCAATGGGGTCCCTGGGAAACCCTTCAAATTTGGGCGAAGAACAGATACAAAATTGGGTAAGTGTAATGTCTAACATTGTAGCCCAAGCTATTGTTGTCGTCTGCAACAAGGTGAGAGTAACTTCCCTTGCACTGAGTTTTTTTTCTTCTTTGTACTGTACCAGATGACATGACTATATGGAGATCACCCTCTAGCTACCTCAAATCCAGCTGTCCAAACCCATACACCACGGTAGGACTTTAAAACAGCTCAGCCCCCTCCCATCCCACCTGTCTCGCTAGTGAGCCTTTCTACTCCAGTTTTAAGCCCGGCTTCACGCAGTTAAGACGTGTGTCAGCTGCCTCGTTTCTTTTGGATATGCCGTGTGAGGCCTGTGAAGTGTGGTTTTCTGCTTTCATAGGCGCAGTACTGACAGCCTGGCGTCCTTTTTATTCCTGTGAAGTTTACCGCTTCTTCTACTGAAAGGGACAAAGTTGCGAATGCAGGTGGTCAGAGACGAAACACGGCGGGAAGGTTTTCGCTTCGGCTTGTTAATTGCTCTTATCTTAGAGCAATATAAGGTAAGGCTAGAACAGCTAATAATATCCCGCTACCCAGAAAGAGGGTTTCCCGACACCGCCACGTTTCTCTTAGAGAAGTAGTAGGGGGTCGGGGGCATGAAAGAATGTTTCTTCTGCCCCTCCCCTGTGGAATTTACGAGCCCAGTGGTGTCAGATGCTACCTGTCTGGTAGTTGTTAAGTTATAAAGGAGCTGTCTGTATCCAATTGGGCTATACATGTGTCATGAACGGTATTCAGCGCTGTGTAGTAGGCTGGACACCTCCACCCCCCCTCCACTGCCGTCTGTGTGCGGTACTTACCCTGAAATGGAGCGATACAGAGACGTTAATCATGGCCCCGACGCAAGGATGACAAGCTATATCATGAAGCGGTCCATTTTAATGTGTGCGACGCAGGGCCCTTGTGGCCACGCGGGTAGCAAGGGTGTAAAAAAAAAGTGTTGACCAGCTGAAAGTTTCTTTCCTTCTGTGGGTGCAAGCGTGTTTATGTTGTATGTTTAAGATGTATGTGAAGCGCTTGGGAGTCTGGTTAAGGACTGCGGCATTTAGCACGTGTTTTGCCGGCGGAGTGTTTCAAGACTACTTCCGTTGTTTAGTGAATGACGGCTTACGCTTAAAGCAGTAGCGGATATGTCACCGAGCCTTTTTCGTGGCACGTGGGCTCCGAGTTACGTACGTGTCCTAGGTGGAGGCGGGCAGCTCTGCCCTCACGTGTTTGAAGATGGTCGCTTTAGTTTGCCGTGTGTGTCCGCGCGCGCTGCCTACACTATGTCCTTTTGAGCAGTTCAAAGTTTTGGCGTTCCCTTTGATGCAGAACATCATTGCCGAATAAGTGATTTACTGTCACAGTATCTCTAACGCCTATTTATATTGTGGACTGCGAGGCGCACTCGTGTATTCGCTTCCCTTTGTCCGTTGTTCAGCACCAGGACTTACCGACAGGTTAGGTCGGTCATTTCAGGGCTTACTGAGCCATAGGCTTCTGGCTTATACAGAACACAAAGCCGCACTACCGAGCGTGATATCAGAGCCAGGTTCAGACGTCTGTGTTAAGAACACAGTCGCGATGTGTAGGCATCCATCTCAGGTGCCGTGGTGTGTTTTACTGTTTACCGCAGCTATGGTTAATTTATCCAGGGGTCTGTCCTTTCTGGATACTTGAACAGAAGTAGCCTCAATAGTGAGAGTGCTAATCAGAGGCTAGTCACGTGTCCCTGTTAGGTAGGGCCGTACTAAGGAGTCATCACTTTGTATGGACTCCTGAGTTTGTTCTTACAGTCGATCCCTTGCAGCAGTAGTATTACAAGCAGATCGTTACTATCTGGGATATGTTGGGAGTTAGCCTCCTCTTTGAGACCTATGACCCTTACCTAGATAACGAGGGCACAAACGGAGCAAATCGCGCTTGTAAGAGTGCTTTCAGCCAGAAAGTGCGGGGCCTTCTGTTAAGGAGACGGGGCCTAAATAGAAGGGGGACCAAGAGCGGATTGGTACAACAGACCAGACCGGAGTCCTGCCTTCAGTACTTTCTTGACCTGCTATTCCATGCAGGTGGATGACCGCGGGATACTGGCGGCCCCTGGGCTAGCCAGACAACTCTGTCAAGGTAAGGTCCATAACACTTGAGTCTTCAGTCGGGAACGGACTGGATCGACAGACCGTGGAGCACTCTCCCTCCGGTCCTCCGTGGGAGGGGGTGTGGCCAGTTCCAGAGGCCTTTCTTCCGTCTCTAGTGTTAGACGAAGTTAAGTGGCCAGGCCGGACACAGCGTTCCAGAGGACGTCCACCAGTGGGAGGGTGTACAGCTTGCATCAAATGCCCCCTGTCAGCCCACACGGGGGCGAGGGAAGAGCGAGCAGGCGGAACGCTATGTACCAGGAGGGCTAGTCCCCCCGGGTCTCTGCCTGGGTGAGGCTTGACCCCCAGGCCACGAGTGGGTATGTGGTCTTGACACCTTACACTCATCTCGTGCCTGCCCGGTACGAATTCGACATAGGGCGGTTTCCCTACTGTGGCAGGAGGGCGGCGTTTCCTCCAGCGCCGCCCCCGCGCTGCACACCAGCGATAGGAGAGAGAGAAAGAGCGGATTTCAGCAGCGCGGCACTCCCCAGCGTCCGCTTTGAGCCTGGCTTTTCAGCCGATGGTCAGATGAGTTACCCGGCAGCCAGGACTAGGGGGGAGAAGTCTGTTTGAGACTAGACGTCCTCGCATCGGCTTCACTCCCTTCACTCACCGACTCCTCCCACGGTTCCAGTCGGGGTGACACTGAGGTGACACTTACCTCAGTGGGAGACTTCTCGGACCGCAGATCTTAGGGATCTATGCGGTGATCAGCGAAGTACTGTGCCTGTCTTTCAGAAGAGACCTCCCTGAACACGGGTTCAGTGATTTATTCTCCAGGGCCCGGAGACAGAGCATGTCTCTGCGAAGTAAGAATCTCGCTACAGTCTCGAGAAGGCTATTCATGAAGTGAGAGCGGCGTTCGTGTGGCATGTTTATGCAACCTACATAGACTTTGCTGACGCCTTTTTATTGTCCTGTTGCAACCGTCAGCGGCCCGCTTCCATGCCTTGCCTTTGAAGGCAGCGTTTTATGATTTGC
The DNA here is from genome assembly GCA_004794655.1 of Marisa cornuarietis. Classification (NCBI taxonomy): domain Eukaryota; kingdom Metazoa; phylum Mollusca; class Gastropoda; order Architaenioglossa; family Ampullariidae; genus Marisa; species Marisa cornuarietis. Next base: position 11,277,353 of record SMMW01000003.1, on the reverse strand, counting down.
CATGACGCCTTTCGGGCGGAAATCGGCACTATGATTTTTACCGGAATGACGTTGCAGTACAGGCCCGGGACGTTTTCAGGTTGTTTCATATTGAGGACCTCTGTGAGACTTGTGGGGACAAGCTCCCGACGTTTGAGTCACCAGTTCCGGACCCACTGATTTGGACAGTTGACGTAGTGTCACTGCATTGGGAAGGAACTCGGGGCAGAGACCTTACAATTCTTCTGCCAGACAAAGATCAATAGAGACCAAGATCAGGCCTCTCATAGTGGACCCACTTCCTGGAATCGGTCTTGGGAGCTAAGAGTAAGCAGCTTTGTCAATGGGGGGTACCTCAAGAAGGACCACCCATACGGGCTCTGTTAAGAGAGCTGTGCAGTCAGCCAGTTTATCTGGCAGCGGAGAATCTGCAACTTCACGCCTTTGCCTTATTAGAGGAACTCGTTATTATTGAAGGCTATAAAGCCATGCTATCAGATACATTCCGTCTTTGGCGGTCAATAGAATGGGGGCCAATAGCCATGTTCGGCCCTGCTGACAAGTTTGTTAGCCCTCAACCAGTAGGTTGCACTCTCTTCCCTTCTTGGGATTGGAGGATGGGTATTTACCGCTGGAACTTGACAGTTCGAGCCGTTATCCCGGTCTCCTTTAAGCTTCTGGCAGGGCAGACATAGTGTTAGCATTTGGAGCAGAGGTGGCTACTATATCTGAGACTTGAGATACTCAGTTTTGACTTGCTTGACAGTTTAGGGGTAAGGGTTTCATATCCCTACACGTAATCCTGCCTTACTGACTCAGATTACTCTTTCAGAACAGGGTCCTAGGAGAATATGCTACTCATACTTCCAAGAACAGGCCTGAAGTATCAGATTACCACAGGATTTAGTGAGAACACTCCGGATTTACCCCGAGAGGTTGGCCTCGCTCAGGGAGGCATCTGTCGGTTCTTACCAGTGTGGAATGGTAAGACAGAAGTTTTCTCAGTGCAAGCTATTACAGCCTGGGGGTTAGCAGTAGTGCAGGCGGTTTTGCACCGATGCTTGACAGCAGCTTCCCCAGTTGGAAGGTTCGTGCATTGAAGCTTGAGCTGTTGCCACTAGTCCAGCCTTTGGGATATGCAGCGCTATAGTCATTTGGACTATAGGCTGGCGTTATTGTGTGCATCACTAGGTTCTACCTACGGATCTTGCACCCTATCCTGACTCATTGGTGACAGTTGCCTGGGTATCAGCAGCAGAGCAGGCAGTAGATACGGCAACCTGCCTGACAGGTCCGATGGCAGCGTTGCATAGCTCAGTCAAGGCGGCCTCACTCTACAGCCCGGCTGGATTTGGGGTGTGATTTCTTTTGTTTGATGTTCACCTATGGATGTTTGTAGGTGTTCTTACAGGGTGGGCAACCACTCCCCCCGCCTGTTAGTTATTCTCCATATAGTCATGTCATCTGGTACAGTACAAAGAAGAAATACCATTTTTGGTGGTAAAATTTCTTTCTTCGAGTACTTACCAGATGACATGACAGCTAGCTCCCTCCCGCCTCCCCGCAGTGGGTTCCAGACTCAATCCAGGCTTAAAACTGGAGTAGAAAGGCTCACTAGCGAGACAGGTGGGATGGGAGGGGGGCTGAGCTGTTTTAAAGTCCTACTGTGGTGCACGGGTTTGGACAGCTGGATTTGAGGTAGCTAGAGGGTGATCTCCATATAGTCATGTCATCTGGTAAGTACTCGAAGAAAGAAATTTTACCACCAAAAATGGTGGTTTTTTTCCCCTTACCGGAAAGAGTTCCATTAACCTATTTCCAAGATGTCGTTGACAGCATGGTTAAAATCATCGTTGATTTGTTGATTTTTTTTATTTTTTTTTTTTTTACGTTGTAAAGGGACCCCTTAGAGTTAGCCTGGGACCCCTTAGAAATCTGAAGAAGGGGTCCCTGGGACCCCAAAGAATTTAGCCTTAGCAGAAGCCCTGGACATGCATACATACATACCAAAAAAATATATATATATATATATCCCAAGCCAAAGATATAAAAAAAAAAGATTCTGTGGTAATATTGTTACAGTGAGAAACATGGTGAGAGTGGCTAATAACCAGTTGACTTTAAATCTTACTTTAAGGTATGTGAGAGTACGGAATGGAGAAAACTTACTCCTGCTTTGAATGCTATCTTTTTTTCTTTATTTTTTTTCCAGGAACATGTTTTTTGGGTCGTTTCTTTGAACACTCTTTTTATTCTTGTGTTTGGTAAGTACCCACTGAAGATAACATAGCATAGTGGTAGAGTAGGGATTATAAGTGGGAGAGAGAGGATGTTAACCATTCCAACAGAAAGGGGGAAACAACATTTTCTGCTAGGTGGGGGAGCTGGAAAGTTGATGATTTATTTAAGGAACTTTTTAATTTAGAAACAAGAAGTCTTGGTGACCTGAGGACCTTTTATTGGTTGTCATGTGTAGTAACCTGTATAACCTCAGTTCCATATAATGATTGCATATGACAGTATGCACATGTGAACGTGTGTGCAAGCTTTGGAATAAGTACATGATTAGCGCTAAAGAGGCGGACAAGGTAATGAAGATAGTGCTATTTGTTGAAATTTTACACTGAAAGAGAACAATAGTTTTGCTTTTAAAATTATTTGAAGGCATGTTAAGATTGGAACCAGTGATCTTGTTTCAGCATTTTCACCATATCATATTGGACACTTCACTGTGGTGGGAATAAAAATTGATGAGCTCGTAAGTTTTACCTCTTTTTAAGTTTAAATTACTTACAGTTATGTTTATGAAAGCAAAAACTAATACTGGCTTTTTCTTTGTAGTGTTGGTGGTTTGCCACTTTAGATTATTCTATATCATTGTGTGATAACAGAGCTCATAAAAGAAGGTCACTATTCCTCATGGTATTTTTTTTTATTCTTTTTTTTCTTAAGATTGCTGCATCCCACTTTGAAGGGCTTTTGACAACCCTGGTTGGCTACTTAGTTATAGCAGTGTCCTTCATGACTCTTTATCTTCTGTGCTCTTTTGCCAGATTGAAAAAGTAAGGGAATTCTTGCGGAATTTCAGTCATTTATTTTTGTGAGAAAATTAACAGCTTTCAGTTTCATTTCCTGTTAGTCTAAAATATAGGAAAAATAAACGAGTTGTTTGTAATATTTTAGTTCAAGAGAGATATTTCCAGCTTAGATGAAAAAGTTAATGTAAAAATTGGCTTTCAATATCTGAATCCTTTAACAGTCATTTTGTTTCATGTTGTAACATCACTTTATTATGTCTCTTAACATTTGACAGATTCAGAAGAGTGGTGGGACTTTGCTATGTAGTAGTCAAGGTGAAGTTACTAGTTGTCATGGAGATAGGCGTGTTTCCTCTCATCTGTGGCTGGTGGCTTGACATCTGCTCTCTAGTAAGTTTGTTTCATACACATTCTCATGAAACAAACCATATTTTCTAATGCTGTAATTTTAAATCCATATTAGTGGGTAGTGGCAATTGCATAATGGTGAACATGGAAATGCACAAAGAAACCCCAAAAAGTGTTTTTCAAACTGCTTTTTGGTATATTATACCTCTATTTCGTTGTGAGAAAAATACATGAAATGAAAGATTAGACTTTTTACCGTCATATTTTGTATTTTATTTTTGGGTCTTATTGTTATGTGTGCTGAAGACAAAAACAAACAACTACCTTAGACATGCGCTTGCTTTCTTTCCGACAGCGGCCATTTTTGACAAAGCGAAAACAGTACCACTGGAAAATTCCTTACTGTGCACTGATTTTACAAATTTGGAACTGACAGTCACATCCAATAAAAAGCAGAAAGATAACTAATAATCCTGAGCTGTTGATTTATTTGTCGAACTAGGAGCAACCTATGGCTGCAAAATGTTAAGTTGTCATTGTTACCTTGTCATAAAAAATGGAAAGCTTGCTAAGTTGGGGAAAAATATTCGATGAAAATACAACTTTTCACCTTTAAAGTAGTGTATCTCTAGAAATGATAGAACCTTTTTTTTTTGTTTGCTTTTCTTGTATTTTCCCATGGCACAGAAACACACATTTCAAAGTGGTATACAGGAAATAAAATTTTGGCTGCTGCTACCTATTATTAAAATCTTTTCATGTGTCACATTTGGAATAAAAGTCACTACAATGCTAGGTATACAGCATGAACTTTCTACACAACTGTTATACAAATGTTATCTGTCAACAGACACGAAAGCAGAAAGCATTAAATATACTGTATTGAATAGCAGTATAGCCAAAACAAACTTCATCTATTGACTGTAATTGTTCAGCATATTCCTAGCTTTATTTACATTTCCGTCAGTCACTCTTGACTGCAGTACAGTTAGAAAACCTTTGACTGGATACCCTTTACAAATATTATACTCTTTAATTTATACCCTTTAATGTGTATAAACTGTCAACATAAAAATATCAGCATGCCAGTCACTGAAATAATGTGTTGTACACCTGTTGTCAAAATGTGACTGAACTTACAAAATGTTTAATATTTAAAAAAAAACTGTTTGACCAGTTTTAACTTATTTGAATTTGACTTGCTTTTCAGTCTATGTTTGATGCGACCTTGAAAGATCGTAAAAACAGCTTTCATCTGGCACCTGGTACATCCATGTTTATTCACTGGCTTGTGGGAATGGTCTACGTATTTTACTTTGCATCTTTCATCCTTTTGCTCCGTGAAGTGCTGCGACCTGGTGTTCTGTGGTTTTTGAGGAACCTGAATGATCCAGAGTTCAACCCCATCCAGGAGGTGGGCTTGAGGTTTTCTTTTTAACACGAACTTGTAGATTATACCCATACTCATATAGCAGAGTTAAGTCATACTTTCTAGATCATGGGTAGATAAACTACGGCTCACAGGCTGGATGCGGCCCGTGGACATCTTTGGACCGGCCCGTCTGCCAAAATGTGAAGTACACTTGTTTTCATTTTTTTATTCAGTCTAGATTAGTTTGAAATTTAAATTATCAAGTACAACAGCGTTAGAAATGTACAGTCCGTAAAATTCTAACATGGACAAGGTACAAAGATAAGAAATAACACAACTGACATGTGATGTAGTCGTTAGAGAGCATTGGGGGTGGGTGCCTTCAAAGGAAAGACTGGTTCAAACAGGTTAACTTTAACAAATAAATTTGGTAAGTGAACACCATTATGTACTCATTTGTTGTCCATTCCATTATCACTAGGTTTGTTGTGTAGTCACTTGGAGTGGGTTTTTACCGGCTCCCCACTTAGCTTGGAAATTTGAGACCGGCCTGCAAAAAGAGAACTTTGCCCACTCCTGTTCTAGATGCTGATAACAACATACATATTTTTGCCTGCTTTTTAATGTAATGTGCCTCTTAACTAAAGGCAAACTGTATCATCTGCTTCCTTACTTTAAATTTATATTTTAGTTTTTACAGTCCACTGGATGGTGCTTTCTGAAGCAGGATTTGTAACATTGTTGGGTCTAGTAGGTATTTATGGTTCTAGCATGCTGGATGTTGCAGATGATTCATCTTCCTGTTCATCGACATATAAGAAGATTCGTTGCCTCAATGGTGGGTTTCTAACTTAGACATAAAAATCAAAAGTAGCATTAAGCCTTCATTTCAAAACTAGAACTACAGGTCTTAGTTTTCTGATAATGATTTTAAAAAGTCTGTGTTTGCATAATCACTGTAGTTGGTACCAAATTTTACTGATACGCCATCTGTACATAACTGTCACAGGGATGTTATTCTTAACCTGTTGAACAATAAATAAAACAAAAATTATTTTGAATATCTGTGTGAATTTCTCTTTGTGTATGTGTGCAGATAATATTTGGCAGTACAGTTTTGCTGATGCTGTGGTTACCAGTACGTGTCATTAGAAAAGTTCTTCCAGGTTTCCTTCCATACCATGTTATGCTGTCAAGGTGAGTACTTGAAAGCAAGTACAAGAATCCATTAGTAGTACCTTTCAGAAAAGTAAATTTTGTGTAGGTATACCTTTCTGGAGAAGTTAGGTGCATTGTGGTTTGTCTGTTTACAAGTACACGTTATTTGCAAGATTTCCCTGGCAGGTCAGAAAATAAATTTTTCTTTTAGTAACTTACTTGCAGCTTTTTAAACATAAGTATATTGTGGTTGCCTATTATTTCTTTGTATTATAATTTTGTATATTCATAGCACAAGAATCAAACGAAATTGGCAACTACATGTTTGTCTGCATGATCTCTGGCATTGGTATGTACATTGTCGGGAAGTTATGTTTTGATACTGCTACTGTGGTAGGTAAGTGATAAAGTGGTGTTGATCCAGTAGTATGTCATCTGTTACCTTGGTGATGTTGCAGTGATGCACCAGTCAGTGAACTTTCCTTGGAGCTTCTCCTGCTTCAGGTTGTGCTGCCAGCATTGCTGGAGCAGGGGCACACACGCCAGTGGCTGAAGCGCCTTGTAGCTGCCTGGACTGCGGGGGTTGCTTGGCTGCTAGATCTTCGATCCTACCTCATTGGTGATGTTCAGCTGAGGGAGGGGGTAAGCTGTCTTGCCTGGTTGTCGTTTTTTTTTCTTTTTCTTCACACTCCTATTTGCAGCAAGCAGATATAGAGTCTTATTTGTTGATTGATAGGGTTTCTTAAAGTTCTGTGCTTATTATGTTCTGATTTGTAGTAGTTGATGTGTTTTGATTGCATTTGAAGAAAGTGGATTAAATGAATCTTTGTGACATCATAATCACTCTGCTAAACTGGACACTCTCAGGCCTTCTTTGACAGCATTCTTTAGCATCTAGCACTTTTCGCTGAACAGCTGAGCAGAACTGTGTTTAGAAAGTCATGAGAAAACATTTGCTATACGTATTATTTTTTATGGGTTAAAGTTAGTAACAGGGTTGTAGCAATGTTCTATCTTTATGTTACACATATTAAACCTGTGCAACATGTGAAAAAAACGCATCAGATTTATTAAGATTTGTTGGTTACTTGACAGGATAACATCATTCGTATCGAGGAACAGGCACAAGGTGGAGGAGATGCTGGGGGCGTCAACAATGGAGCTCCTGCCCCACAGGACCTTGGGGATGGTTTAGGGGCTGCACACCAAGCCATGCTGCAGGGCGGGGGTCCAGTGGGCTTCCAACCCTACAAGAGGCCCTCATTTTTTGCTGCAAGGGTAGATATTGATTTCAGGGTTCATTGGAGAGTGCTTATAGTTTAGGCGAGGGAGGGTTTCTCTCTCTTCTCTGCTGGTTTCTTGTTGCCTTCCCTTTACTTGCTATTTATTTGACAATAGCTTCTTCATGTAACATGCTTACACAAAATCTTTCAGTTTGTAAACAATGTTTTGAAAACTATCATGTTCTAGCTAATGAGTGTTTATTTTTATTTTTATTTTTTTATCATCAGGTGATATGTCTGCTGTCACTGATGTGTGTGACATTATTTGCTGCCAGCCTTCTCTCGCTTCTTGTACCAGGTAAGATACTGAATGATCTGTGGACAGAAACCATATGAAAATAATGCTGTCTTTTTGGTCTTTCACCCGTCATTCATTATACTGTCTTTATCTTTGGGTATGTGTTGGTTTGATCTGACTATAAACCCATTCAGAATTAGTCTTATACGCTTCTGATACGTCATCATTCTTACAGGCTGTGCTGTTTTGCTAATGTCTAACGTGAGGGGAATCAATATTTCAGTCTTCATTGGACGTCAGCTTATGTCTGTTTGGATGGGGAATTCTCGAATCCATGAGTTGTATACAGCAGCCTGTGGGCTTTACATCTGTTGGCTGGTGCTGCGCATTGCCACTGTCCTCTACAATTGGATTCCCCAAGGGGGTGCTGTCATAGCCCACAAACTGAAAGAATGGGCAGTTCTGGTATGTTGATCAAGCCAGCATGACAATGCTTTTGCGCAGCATTTTTAGAAATTATGATTATAAGTCATGACTTTTTTCTCCAGCTTCAAACCCTGCAGCATAAACAGCGATGCAGCTTGTTTGCAGATTTTTTTTTTAATTCCAGGAGCATCACGCCCTTGTCTTTTTTTAGCTTCATGTTAAAGTGTTAACTGTTCACGTTGTTACAGTGTTAACTGTTCATCTTTTTTAAATCAAAGCCACATAAATTGAAGCATTTAGATCACTTGCTCAAGCACACACCATCATCATGCTGAAAACAAAGCGAAAGGCCTACAATGCATTTTTCAAGTTGAAGGCTATCGACCTGACCATTGAAAAAGGCAATCAAGCCGCTACCTAGGAGCTTGGATATTTGCGATTTATAACCAGTGCAGCTTATTTTTGAATAAAGTAGTGATCTTTTGAAAATTTAGTGGGTGCACTCAGTAGGCTGAAATTTACGGTAATCAACTTGCTTTTCTGAACAGTGATATTTGCTGCAGCGTGACATTATCTGCATTATTTATAGGCCCTGAAGTCTCTCTTTGTGGCCTTTTTGCTGATTGGACTCGTCCCACTTCTGCTGGGTCTGCTGTTTGAGTTGGTGGTTGTAGCCCCGCTGCGAGTTCCTTTGGACCAGTCACCCGTGTTCTTCCCCTGGCAGGACTGGGCTCTTGGAGTGCTTCACGCCAAAATCATCTGTGCCATAACTATGATGGGGCCACATTGGTGGCTGAAGCGTGTGATGGAGCAGGTAAGTGTATAAGTGTAATAATAAGAGAAATCATAGAGCACACTTCCTTGTGTTGATGTCAACTCAATGCACCGCACATAAAAAACTACAAATGTACCAACAGTCAGCCATACAAGAAACGTGTCAGCAAACAGATGACACCATGACAAGAAAAATGGTGCATGGATTAAGAATTTGGGAGTGGGAAGTACTCTTGATTGTGAAAGATATTTCTTAAAGAGGCCTGATTTGAAGGCTTCATATCTAGGCATCGAAGAGTTAAGAACTTGGAAGAAGAGCTTATTAATTTACAACAGTAAATGGGCCATATGTGATCTTATAAACCTTTTTATGAGTTAAGAAATAAGAATGCATACACATTCTGCTGCAGATATCTTGAATGCCTTTGTGTTACCATATATATGTTTTTACAGTATACAATAGATTTAAGGCAAGTTTTTTTGTGTTTTTATGATGTTCCAGGTCTACAACGATGGGTTGCGGAATATGAACCTATACTACATCTTGAACAAGCTGTGCCTGCCCGTTGTATGTGTACTAGGCATGATGCTTGCATTGCCATACATTATTGCCAAATCCTTCTTGCCTGCTCTAGGTAAGGACCAAGGTTGCAACACTTTTATGCTGTGAGATTTCAGATTGTACCTCAACTAAATGGTTAAAAAAAAATCTTCTATGACTTAATTGTGGTTTCTTGTAAACGGCAGAGCTAGCAAACCTACTCAATATGAAGGGTAATTTTGCTGAAAGGTGATTATATTTGCAGTTTTGTTAGATCAGCTTCTAAGAAACAGCAAAAAAACAATAAATAAATAAATAAAAAGGAGGGGGGGCAGATTGTAATATTTCCTATTCTTTCTCATGTGACTAGAGCAATGCCGTACCTCTCTGTAGGTTATATTTAGTGAGCAGACCATTTTCTTTCAGGCTTCAGTTTTGAGATTCAGAACCTTGTGCTGCGGCGAATCTACCCCTTCTTGCTAGCAGTGCTCGTGATGGTGGCAGTTCTAGTCTTTCAGGTGCGGCAATTCCAGCGCCTGTACAATCACATCAAGGACGACAAGTGAGTGGTTTGTGGCAGTGCTCAGACAGATAAAGCCACATTACCAAGTATTGAAATCAAGGGAGATAAACAGCTGTAGCATATAGTACTTCACTGCAATCCCTGGAGTTATAAACATTTTCATACCAAACTGATACAAACAACCTAGGTTAAGATCTCGTCATTATCAAGTTTTGAATTGGATAGAACATGGGATTCTATCATTCCATACTTTAAGGATCTTAGTAGAAAGACAAATATAGATGAATGATCAAGTTTACATTGACAGAGTATAAGAACAGTGCTGAACTTAATCAAACATTTTGTCCATCTTTGTCTTAAATTGTTTACTTGTTGCAGTCTTTTCTCTTTATTCAAGTTTTTAAACAAAATTTTAAATTTTGATTTATTTTCTGTGCAGGTATCTAGTGGGACAGCGTCTGGTTAACTACATGCCTGTTACCCAAACAGTAGATGATTCCGCCTCATGATCTGTTCCTTTGGAAAATGTCGTTTGTGGTGTTCATTTGTGACTAGACACTTTGGAACATTTGTACCAACCTGTCTTGCTCCAGTAGTTGGATTCTGAGTGAGACCTGCTGTTCATGCTTCTAAGTTAATGCTGGGAAGATGTGGACAACTAAGAGAGACTGCGACGTCTGTGTTAACAATTTCTGGACAAGTTAGGTGGTTGCGCAGGTGATGACTGTGTTAATGCATTGTTGATTTTGTGGTGGTCAATTTTCATTCCTGGTATTCAAAAAGTATGGTGCATTTGGTGCACGGTGGTTTTTTTTAACCTCCTAACAAATGAACCTGCTTTCCTCTCACCCCCTCCATGCCAACAACCTTCTTCCTGTTGTTCACCTGCTTTCTTGCATCTTTTCTGCTGCAGTCTACATAACAAGCTCTGGTGTCCCCCCCCCCACCCACTCTAGAAAAACAGCTAAAAGGAATGCTCCACTTAACTGGAAATGTAACTATGACAAACAACTTGCCTGGCTTTGTGCTCTATTATCAAACCTGCATACAGTTTCATGCATTACACAGAAACATAATTATTGGTTACTTGTGAAATGAGTAGGCAGGTTAAGATTGGCATGCTTTGTTCCATAACTGTTTATCAAGAGCCAGTTTTCAAGTGCTATATCGCACAAAACCCATTTAAATGTCTTCTATTTTTTATGGCTTTCATCCCTCTTTTTATGTCTTTTCTTTCTCAAACCCCTCCACTTCCAGTGTGAAGAAAATGGCAGAAAACCCTGACTGCTGTTTTACATGAAGAGATGTTACACAATACCTTGCCACAAATTTAGCCCGACCCATTGAAGAGGTAGTCTCTGAAGAGCTCTTGATAAGCAAAATTAAAGTGGACAGGAATAGAGTTTTGTGAAACTTCTATATCACACCAGGATCTCTGTAGTCAAACTGGCCCAGTAAATAGCTGGACAACTTACAGCATGAGAAAGGTGAAACGAATAAAATGTCTTATTGATAAATGAATTAATGAACCAACATTACTTCATAGGGTAAAGAACTTTAGGTACATAAATATCGTCTTCCTGATTCATTGATCTTCACTATAGCACAGTCTCTTTATCATCACAGCAAATAGACACTGACAGCAGTTGGATTGTTGTGCTTTGTATACAAATGCCGCTTTGAGTGCCTTGATCCATTCTGTGCGGCTTACTTGGTCCAGTCCTGACCTTGTATTGTCATGCGAGGTGGGGAAGATGTACTGTATGTCAGGTTGCACATGGTAGTTCTGGGTTATGTTTATACTATGTTACCTTCATTAGGTTTCACCAGTACTCAAGACATGGTTCACACTTGCGACACCAATAGGTAGATACATCTGAAAGCTGTTTTTTTTAAATAAGGATTGCTGATCATTCATAAAAGTAAATCTGTATTCTTAAAGCAGATCTTATTCAAAACTTGGTGTTTCATTCTTTCATCAGTTTTTCTGTTTCTTTGCCACTGAAAATCACTAAGCGGACAGTATAAACTGGTCCCTTTACTACTCCCCTTTTTTTATTTGGCCCCAGTAGATTTTTGGCTTTTCCTCTCATTTTAAAGACATGGGACATAAACAGTTATAAATAACTGCTCACTTTAAGCAGCCAGCAATAGATACAAATCAAGTATTAATAGAAGTCACAAACGTAAAGTTGCATGAATTTATAAACTAGATTACACCATCCAGTGACCTGTTGCTATGTAATTTATCTTAAAGGAATTCTCAATGCATCGATGTTTATGTCATTGTGTTGCAAAGATGTATTTGTGTACCATGTTTGTTGTGCATGTCAGGTTACTGATCTAGTCTTTCACAGCCTGTAGGAGAGTTATGGCATCTTGAGGCATTCTTTTCTTTAGCAGTTTTTTCAAAAGTTATTTTAAAAAAAAGGTCTATTCCTCCTCATTCCTAGTTACGATGTTGCAGTTGTTGTACATGTAAATCAGTAATGACATCTTTCCTCTAAAACAGCAACATGCCACAGATATATTGACATCAAAGGTTTCTGAACAATGGCACTTCGTATACACTATAAATACAGGTAAATGCGCAGAAAAAAGAAAGCCAAATGCTATTCATTTTTTACATTAAGGTTCTTCATATTTATTTCTGACTTTTAAATACATCTTAGGATGCTAAAGATCTTTGAAGATACAGGGACAGCCCAGTTAGTGGTCACGTTATAGGTTTTGTTTCCACCATATCTCGGAATATCCCCATTTACTGGGGTTTGCCATGATGACAGTGTTGTCAGTTTGGCTTAAAAACATCAACTGAGAAGCCAAAATATGCCTTTCAAAATATTCTCTATAGGGCGTTTTTACTAAAATTCATAAAACTTATTTTTTGCAAATCCAGCCTTAAAGTTTTAGGAGGCTTTTGTTGTTGGGTTGCATCAATGCTTTTTTTCCGGGGTGACCAAAAGAAATTGGCCAACAATATCCGGATGTGTCTACTTTTTGCTGGATGGATATTATGAAACCTACGGGTCAGCACATTTTAAACTATTTCTAGTTAGTCTGTTAGTATAAAATGAACGGCATTTAAACCATTTTGGTTGCTGCCCTAGCCATATGTAAATTACATTCAAATTAAGATTTGAGTACATTCTTCATCATACCCACTACTGTGACTCTAGTGAATGTTGTGCTACAAATGGACTGTAAGTTCTGTGAATGTAATGCGTCAGTTTCATAGCACAGAATGCTGGTGTGCAGTCTTTCAATGGTGCCATATAATATTAAAAACTGCAACTGCATCACCACAGGATCATCAATATATGATTACCCAATATCTACCTGTTCTGGATGCATTTTCTTCCAGTGAATATCCACTGAAGTGTGGTATTTTATGAACATTGCAACATTCATGTTCCAATAAGTGAAGATCACTCCATTAAATGTTTTTCACTATAATGTTGAATTGATTTAATTACAATTATCTTCAGGTCATAAGCTAAAAGAACAAATACATTACTATGGTTACTTTCTAAGAGGCTTGATGTGGAAAGAACTGATCGAGACCACATGCACACCAACACACACGTAACAAAAACTTCCCAAAAAATCAGCTAATCTTAGCCCACCTAGTCACAAAATTTAGTATAGGGTAAACAAGGGATTTCATTACCGAAAAGACTTTCCAAAAATAATAACTGCCGCAAAGAGCGGATGTCGTGAATGAAAAAAAGGGGGGGGTACGTTTTTAACACAAGTAAAAACCAGAAGAGAAAAATAGCTGAAGATTTGCATGTTGATAAAAATGAACTCCAAAAGGCAAGGCATAATCTACTGAAAGTCAAATTGCACTTTTAACAAGTACTGCATGCAGATCTGTCGTGTATCATATACAATATATTCATTGTAGTTCAATGTAAATCCAGAAGGGTTCTTTGCACCAGTGTTCACTCCCTTTCCCACTGGCACCACTACCCCATCAGGTCTGAAAAATAATAATCATAGCTATAGTTGATGTCAATGGAACAGTCAAAATCAAATAACACTCTCTTACACAAGAACAAATTCACAAACAGTTCCGAGAATTAGTAAATTAATGACACAACATAAATGCAGATGGTTTCTCCTTTTCGCAAATAAAATTTTTTTTAGTTAAACTACCACAGTTTTAAAAAAACATTGTCAAGGGATGTAGCCAGGAGACATTAAAGTCTAAACAGATAAAAGCAGTATCTGGAATTTAATAGTTAAACGAAAGAGGACAGGTACTTACAAGTTTTTGTATGTAGTTGGATCAGGTCCCACACTCCCACACCCACGAACACTGTGCCTTCCCTTGGGCAGTTTGTCTGCATAGTAATCGGCTGCAAATTTGTCATTCATACTGCCAAGAGACACCTGTAAGGCAGCAAAAATGTATTTTAAACTACTAAATTGTTTATCACCTTAACATTTGTAGAATATTAAGGGAAGCAGATGTAGAAATTTTGTGGATGCCACATGCCATGTGACTGACTCACTGTTTTTTCCCCTTCTCTTCCTGTAGGTGTATTTTGCTTTTTCATAGGAGATTTTCTCAAATGCATGTCAAAAGTTTTTCTGCTTAGTATTTTTCCATCTGTGGCCTCTGATATCATCATAGAAAGGAGAAAATAAACATGCTCTGGGACAATATACAACAACCCAAGACCAGGCCATAGATGACAAGACACACATGTATATACATGCGCATGCCTCACCACATTGCTTCATGACGAGAGCACCTATATGTATTAAAAATGGTTTTATATGCGTGTTTTTAAAAAACTGATGACAACCTTAAATGTTGGGTGGATGCATGGAAATATAATTTTTCCTTTAAATTCTTTCTTTAAAATGCCAATGTCAAAAGGGAACAAAAAAAGAAGTGTAGTAATTTACTTACATCACACAGCAACATTAGGCCGATATTCTTCTGCTTAGAAGCAAAGCAGTAATTTGCACTCTTGCTTGACATGTCAGCAAAGTATACTCCCTTGCCAAACTGCACAGAAATGCACATGAACACAAAGGCATGCATGTGTGCATGCACGCACACATACACAAGCTATCGGTGGCTGTAACCCATACAAATAAGAAATTTTTACAATGCAAAGTTGACCATGCAAGCCTTCTGAGGGACTAACAATTCTCTGTATTTGCCCCTATTTTTTTTTTTTTTTTTTTTGAGGATGTAGGAGTTGTGTTTCAATCATTTATGCAATAAATAATAATACAGGAAGTTTACTTACCATATAACCTGTGACAGGTGCTTCAGGAGGAGCAATTCTTAGACCCTGACCTAAGATGCCTGCCCAGTTGGTTAGGCGTGAGCCATGCCACAGCAACATTCTGCACATAACAGCATCCTCATTGTCAAAGGGAGAAAGCATCACAACCCACCTCATGTTTAAATTAACTAAGCTAAGGGAAATATTACTTGTAATTTACCAGACCATGAATAATTATAACAAAATTCATGAGCAATGATAATGATGGAGACCATTTAGCATTTCCGGATGCTCTTTAAAAAAAAAAAAAACCTACCTTGAGCATTTTGGATTATAACAGCGAGAAAGAAATTTACTTTGTTTTGGCAGTATGCATCCATTATAAGACTTTTCTTACCTGTTACCATAGTCCACAAATCTCTCCTTTTCTCCCTGTTTCTGAACTTCAAAGACATCCAGTAGTTTCATTTTGTACTGATTATGAGTAGCTGCATGTGTCATTTGCAGATATTCATCCAAGAGCTGGCATCAGAAAAAAAGAATACAGTCTTGATTGAGGGAAATAACTCTTTGCAAAGAAGTAAATAATTAAATGAGCAACTCCAATAATCATCTCTGCACATCATATTTTTAATTTGCTGTGTTTTAGTGTCTCAATCATAATTATCCCACTTTTCTCTTTAAAAGCCTTATACTTAACTTTAAAAATGGAGACCACAAGACTCGCTATCATCATATCTTCAGCAACAAATTTATTTAATCAGCAGTCTTGACAAGTTAACAGAAAGATGGCTAAAACCAAAAAGATAACTTTTGAGTCCGGGCTGCACATAATTATCAGCAGCTATTAAGTCTAGGCAACTAACACCGGAGAGGTCTTGTTGCGGCCCTATGCTCCTCAAAGAGGACTAAACTAAACTGTTAAGTCCAGGCTACCCTCCTATGTCCATCATATTCAAAAATTGTTACTGCAAAACTATGTTTGAAAAGAGTAGCATCCCTTAAACTAGGAAAAGGAAGACATTAATAAAAAATGCAAAGTTTTTATAGTGCATACTCACACCCCTAATGAGTATGCTCCTAGCGCTTAAGAACAAAAAAAGTTGAATTTTCTGGATGTATTTTGTTTTTGTAATACGATTTGATATACTTTATTTTCTTTGGATTTACATAATAATGCAATTTCATAATGGAATGAGGTAGGAATAGTTCTTTCCCTTAACTCTGTGATGGATCAGGGTTATCACCGTTGCATGTTGTAAATGTAAATGTAGCTGAACGAGTGAGTACTAGTTAGGCAAGTGATGCATGTGAGTGACCGAGGTGTTCACGAACTGTGTTTTGGGGAAATGAAAAGACACTCCCAGAGAAACCAGCAAGGATGACAGACATGCGCTGAGAGCGAGTGAAAGTGAGAATGGTGTAATTCCTTGCCGAAACAAGATATGTTACAAAATGATTGTAAAAAGAATTTTGAAGCAATTATATTTTTGATTGTTTTTTTTCTGTCAAGTCGAGTTTATTGACAGAAAAATAGCCCCTTTTCAGCAAGTTAAGAATTCTGTGTTAGTCAATTCTTAGACAAGACAAGAAAAAGTTGCAGAAATTACGTGAGGAAACCAACAGCAAGACGGTTTATCATTGAATCTTCCCTGGATGTTAGTGGCAGATCTGCAGAGATGGTCCATGTGCTAGAGGGGTCTTCAGAGACGGCTTGCTTGTGGTGTCTTAATAACTGATGGGGAAGCAGATAGCCTAGTGGTTAGATTTGAGATTAGAACTGAGAGTGCGCTTGTTCCATACCATATTAGCGCAGCAAACTTCCCCAAGTCAACCCAACTAGCAGGAATGGGTACCAAACTCCATAGAAGTTTGGTAAAGGTAAGGAAGCGAAGGAGAGATGGACACCACTCTTACGTAAAGCTGGCCCGAGAAAACCTTAGTTTCTAACACCTCACCCCCCAACGACCTGAAAAGGTTAGGGGATGACCTTTACTTTACTGATGTTTTGGTAAAAGAATGGCGATACTTTGGACAATGTGTTTCCCTTACTTCACAAACACAAAGAGAAAAAAAAAGATGAAAGCTAAACTCAGTCAAGACTGGGCTAAGCCTTATATGTTACGAGAAGCCCACTGGCAGATCTTTGTTGTGGAGTGAAAGAACACGTCTGGGCGCAGTGTTTGCATGAGTAATGTTGTTTCTGTGAAAACTGCAAACTTTAATTATAATTTTTATTTTCTTTCTCTCATGTTTACACATGATTTTTTTATAAATACTTCAAATTCATGTGTATCTGGGCATCAGAATCAAAGACCCTGATTCAAAGAATGAGTTACCTTGAATTCACTGGAGTTCTGATCAAGGACTGACAAACCACACGTAAGTGCATGATAATGGCGATCAACTGGATTCTCTGACTTATCCCCAGTCTTCAGCATCTTGATGGCATACTCAATGTCTTCCAGAGCCTAAGGTTGAGCAAAGAAAATTTGTTAAGCACACTGCATCACAATCTGAAAAAAAATAACTTTATAAAATAACTTTATTTTAAAAGTTCAGAAGTGCTAAACATGAGACTGTCATTCTTTCAGTTCTGAAAATAGTTTGTCCGGGGGGACTTCTACTAATTTTCTGTCTTTTAATTTACAAGCAATTTAGAAGCTAAATCTAGATACCCTTCATGCCCAAATGCATATCCACATACTGTGTAATTTTTTTTGAAAAGCAGTCAAGATTACTGCAAAACAAACTGACTCACCTCAAGCAGTTGCAGTTTTTCTTTCACCGCTTGTGGTGTCTTAATAACAGCTGGAGATCTCATGCTGTGCACAGACATCAGCAGAATATCCTTAGCATACAAAGAACAGACAACAGTCATACGATTACATATATAAATTACTGCTGATCAATCTTTCTGTGTGGTAATTATTTTTTTTACTTATTTATTTTGGTGGTACCCGAGATGCTTTTGCTATAAAATTGATTTTCGCTGAACATGTTGAAATAATAGCATTTATTGATTTGTTTCTTAATTAACACCTTATAGAACTGTTAATACATTTTTCATCTTAAGTCAGCAAGTACAGCTGTCTGTGTTATATTGAGGGAAAAATAATCATAAAATGCCCTCTGGTTTGGAAAAGAATGGCACTTTTAAACTTTTTAACACTCACATCACTGCTCTTCGACCTTCCTGATTCACGTTATCACAAATTAAAAAAACAAAAAAACAACTGAGTCAACAAAAAAGAAACAAAGCTCAGCATTTAACTCTTTTCACAGACAAAAATGGCTAGAGAACACTGTTATGGTCTTTCATAAAACCTTTAACATTTGACTTGCCCAAAATCATGGGGTATCCTCGTGTAAAAGTTACTGCAGGCCTCCGTCAATCTGGAACCAAAGTCCTTTTTGTTGATCAAAGTCTCTATTTCCTTCAAAGCTTCATAGCCAGCTTTAATCTGTTCTTTTGTCAACTTGCCTGTTACAGAATAAAACATGCTGAGGTAAAGAGTTTTAGTGGTTGCAGAAAAATATCGTGGTCAAACAAAACTCAAAAGTAAAGCATGCTGGCACACTGATAAAGTTACTTTGAAGGGAAAATCTAACCTCAAAAATAAAGATTTGGAAGCAGTGAAATTCTGACTGTGAACATTATTTAAAAAAGAAATTTAAGAGGCAAGATAGTTTGTTTTAAAATCTACTCTTTGACCTAATCACAATCGTCAAAGTTACAGATTCCAAATGCTGCAAATGCTCACCAAGTGGTGCTTTCTTAGCATCGTACTTCATTTCAATAACAGCTTCTTCCATTGACTTGACATCACAGATTAGCTTGATGAGATCCTGCAAAAGACTATGTATATCTACAAGACTGCTTATAAAACTAACAAAAGTCAGTTGACTGGTGCCATTTTTCAGCAAACAAAAGCAACAGTTGATCGACAATGAAACAGAGCTGAGACATTTATCCTGATGACAGCTTCAAAGACATCTCTAGTGAAAATATTCTTATACGTTGTAATCTCTCCGAAGGGGATTGGGGGAGGGGATGGGGGAGGAAAGGGAGAAGGAACTGTGTAAGTGACATACTTGCACTTTTACTGGAAGTTTTGAATCAGGTGTCTTGAGATTTTCATCATCTTCTGGTACTAAGGCAGCATCTACCTGGTCCTCCTGTATGGGTACAGAGACTTTAATAAAGGCTACCCACAAATGAGATTAAGGAATGGGTCATGACTATACACTTGTTTAAGGTGAAGGTTAGTAACGTAACAAAAACGTGCTTATATTTGCCTGCCAAAGCAGCTAATTTGCAAATGAATCTTGCTGAACTTTACTAAGACACCCATACCCACCCCCTTCTCTAGCTTCTCACTAAAAAAATAAGTAATAACATCCACAGTAACACCTCTTCCACTGCACATTCAAGTTACCTATGTTTGCATGTAATGCATGTGTGCAAGAGAGAGAGAGAATGGGGGACTAAGAGCATACCAAATTTTCCAACAGCTGACCCCCATCAACTTCTATTTTTGTCTTCTGGTCACCAAAGTTATAAACTTATTTAGGAGTTGCAAAGAGAACTGTACAGTAGTTTCTTACAAAAGCCTTTCTGAGGATCATGATAAACGTTTAAGACTGGTGTGTATTGAGACAAAAAGAAGTGCCAAGAAACTCGGGTTACATTAAATAACAATAATAAAAAATGAAGATTTGTATAGTGCATATTCACACTCATAGAGAGCATGCTCTTAGCGCTTAAAAACAAGGAAGAGACATGGACTAAATGGATAGAACACGAGGGACGTAAGAATAAACGACAGTACTGATGACAAACAGAAAACAAAGATGGAAAATACAAAAGACACCAAGTAACAGAACATAGAAAATATAGGGATTCTGCAGAGAAAGATGGTAGAAAATTAGCAAGAGCAGAAGGGGGGAGGGTAAGAAGGACGAACATTGTGTGGACTGTGTTAGGAGTAATGCTCAAGGAAGAGGTGTTTTCAGTGCAGATTTGAAGGATTAACCTGGGACTACATTCAAACAAGTTCCCAACTATGCAAACAGACATTTCCTTTTTTCAAAGCTACTGTATGTCACTTATGTTACTCTTTTGTCATGTACGGAAACACCATAGTAGGGATTATAGTAAAGCACATTTGTCATCAAACCTTAGCAGAGTAGTCCATGTGTAAAAGGTCATATTTTCCTGGATGCTTAACAAATCTCTCTTTGCAGTTCCAGCTGTTGGCAGTCTTATCTTGAAATCTGGAAATTATGTCAACAATATCCTTGGCATACAAGAGCCTGCACTGTATCACCTAATAAATTCCACTATAGGTCTAATAAAAAAAAAGCAAGATATTTTAATACATGCTTTTATTTATATCCTTACTTCAAATACAGAAACCTCAATGTTTTGAAAAAAAAAATAATAATGTGCAGCAATCTGGTAAATCTATGCAAAAATAAAATGTATCCTCTCTGTACTGTTTTTCTGCTTAGATTCGTTGAGATTTTAAAGCCACCGTTCCAACTTTGTACTTGCACACTTTTTAATGGCCTCCTTTGCATTGTGTGGGACTGTGTATTAGGCTATGGCTTTTTGTTTTTTTATCTACTGCTTTCAGCTTTTTAAATGCCTTGACAGTTTCTTCATTTGTACGAGTCCTCAGTGCGATGAACCTTACATCATCGCCAAGTAGGCATGTGATTTAACAGTTTCTATATGGTGATCATGTCGATACCAGCAATCTCCTGATGATTTTATCTATGGTCTTAATTCTGATCGATCTATAATGCTTTTGTCAAACAACTGTATGATCCACAGATCTGAACTGTGACCCATAAACATCTTGGTCTAAAAACAGGATGTCCTCTTCAGAACAAAACCTTGGCATTCCTTATGTAGCATGTGTTGTTCTTTGTAAAGTACTCAAACTTGTCAATAGGACTGGGTTATGGCACTATATTATCATTACTGTGGAAATAAACACAACAAGGTAGACAAGAATATAAATCTGTTTTATGAATAACAGCTCTCCGGCAAAGTCTTATTATAAGCTTCTACCACTATCACCTGACCATAAAATGCTGAAAGATTAACTTGTTTTCAGATATATCCTCCACGTTGCAGCAAACTAGCACATTTTATCCTTTATTTCAGGAACGTGGTGTATATAACAACACATGAGGCACCTAAACAAACTGAAAGATTTCACAAAGCTGGATACTGCCAGACTGGATAAAGAAATACTTACTTTTTACTAAACACATTTATTGCCTTGTCTACGTCACCACTACAGTTGACAATGTTGGTCTGTCCCTTGTAACCAACACGACCCCACCGCTGCCAGACATGGAATGCCTTCTTCCCATTTTCCTCCAACAACTGAATGATGTAGTACTTATTGTTGTTGTTCCCAACATTTGTCTGAAATGTCAAGCCATAAGAACTCAAGTCTCCATTTTTAACCACAGGCAGACTGGTTGATTTTTTTTTAAAGCTGATCATACTGTTTCTGATGGTGCAGCAGTGCATTGTTCATGCAATTTCAGAGGAAGCAAGTCTTGTAATTCAAATTTTCTTTTTTTTATGAAGAAATGGGAAACGAGGAGTAAAGGTGCCAAATGTTCTCACTTCTCATGTTTTCTCATGTTTTTTATCTGTTAATTTCAAGGCATGAGACATCAACCTCCAGACTCAACCATGCAGCAAGAACTAATTCCATGACATACATTATGCAATGCATTTGCAGAAATTCTGTTCCCTAAAGGCTCACCCCAATCTAGTGAATGCTCAAACATAAAATTTTGAAAATCAGACTAATTTTCATATACAGTACCTGGTTGAGCATGCAATCCCAGATGACTTTGCCAGTTTTGTATACATGGCATTTTTCAGCAAGAGGGCACTCAGCATCCACTGGTGCGCTGCCCTTGTCGACCACTGCTTTGCGGACTGAAAAAGAAAACGTTCTTATTTAATCTTGGCTGTTGGTTTAACAATAAACTAATATCACAAATTATTATGGAGATAAGGTGGACACATAAAAAGATAGCTCTGTAGCAGAAAACAGCGGAAAGCATATATCAATTTAAATCAATTTATCTTGCTCTGCTCACTTTATGTCTGATTTGGACCATTTCAAAGGTGGTCAGACCCCCTGATATATACTTGTTTTCAAGTAAGTAATGCAGTAATGTAGTAACGAGCACAAACAACCTTGCTTAGCTGATGACAACACAAACATCCATACCAACAGATTTTGTCTGGGATTCTCCATCCTCTTCTTTCTTTCTTCCTTCACTCTTGCCCTTTCCACCTGATCTGCCGCGTCTTTTGCTCGTCTTCACAGGCTCTTCTTCCTCTTCTTCTTCCTCTTTCTTTACAGAATCCATCATGGTTGAAGATGATGACAAGGACACATTTTCAGCATCAGCTACTGTGGCATCTGCAGGGATTTGTAAATGTAACTTTTTATAAAGTGATATGTCCTGCATATGTATGCTTCATGGGTTTTCCTTCTTAAGCCAATTTAAATTGTTTCTTAAATACACTTAGTTCTGGTCAGAGAATTCTGTTCTAAATGAAGGCACAATTAGGAATTATGCTGCCCTTTCCTTAAAAACCTACAGGAAGAAAATACAATAGAAATCTTTAGCAAAAGAAAAAAAAAAAGAAATATTTTCAAAGTCTTTTCACTTTACTTAACTGCATATGATAACTGCAAGTACCTGATTTTGTGCGAGCAACTTTACGAATGACATTAGTAGATATGTTCACTTGCTCCAATTTGATTAGATTCACGCGGTATAATCTGCCGCATGCTTCAAAGTCAATGCTTTCTTGCTTGCCCTTCCGTGCCTTTTCCAGTTCAAAACAAACTGCAGCTGAGTATGGGTTCCACTGACCCTTCTCATCTTCCCACTGCCATACATAGTAGTCTGGAAAAAAACAAAACAATAGACACCAGATGAACTTGGATTAATAAGCAGCACAATACACATTTAACAGTTATATTAAAGCTTTTTTATAAATTTTAATATCTGTCTATAATGAGTTGTTTTAAATATTATAAATGCCCACATTATGTGTTTTCTTCCTTCCCTGCATTTTACTGATGTTAGACATTCAACCTTAAGACCCAACCAAACAACCAGAATAAAATCATGTATGATGTATCCCTTTTCCTATAGTATCCTCAGAAATAAGAAAGTTCATTTAAAGATTACATTACATGAAATGTGAAATTAATTGCAAAGTTGCTGACAAATTGCCAGAACATAATGCTGTGAAGCAAAGGCAATTTGAGGGTGATGAGGATGTCACCCGCACCCATTACACAATCAAACAGGACTGCAAAATGGTTTGATCTGGGCAAAGAGGGGTGCTGATGCAATTTTACTCCCAGGAGGCTGGAAATTGGGTAGTATATGTGAGAGGAGTGTAAGGTATATGACGGGGTTTGTGGGAGTCTGGGTATTGGCATGTTTCCCTGAGTTAGATTTTGGGTATGTACATATATTGGTGTGCATGCTGAAGGTCTGGACAATTTGGGACTGGCTAAGTAGTAAGTAATTTATCTCTGCTTTTCTGTTCTAGAGATGAAGAAGGAGAACTGTGTGAATATGTGATGTCTGTTTGGGAGGAAACAGACATAGAAGGTCATCAACCAACAACTACAGAAAAAGTGGGGCTATCAGATACATTCAGAACAAGAATCAGCATTCTTCTCTTAAGGGAAAGTGGATGGCCATATGGGTAAATCCCTCCAAACCTTAAGGCGCTCTGGTTTGATACCTGTGTGGCACAGCTAATTCTCCACTCTTCCCAACTGTTGAATGAGTAAGGCAAAGAGGTAGAGAAAATGGAACACCACCCTCACAAAAAAGCTGATCCCCAGAAATCAGTGGTCTAACATCTCACTTACCAATGACCAAGGAAAAAGTCAAGATAATCTCAGCTGGGTCAACTTGTGAAGGAAGAGGGGTGGAGTGCACTGCCACTGTGCATGTCTTTGGGATCAGATGCCATTGCTCTAACCACTTACCCACAAGCACACCAGTTTGATATCCATGTGGTGTAGTGAACTTCGCCGAGTCAACCCAGCTGTCAGGAAAAGGTATCGGACTCCACTGCGGGTTGTCAAAAGCTAAGGAGCACCAAGAAGGACAGGAAACAGGCACAGCCGTTACCAAATAAAAAAGAAAAAATCTGACCCTCAAAAAAGAAAGCATTCGACTAGTAAAGGTTAGGGGATAACCTTTACTTTACCAACAACAGAAAGGTAAGGGAACTACCTTTACCCCCTTTTTTTCAACCTCGATGTTGAAAGAAAGAAGTTACTGCTAGAGCAGCCCCGACCTCCTTATAGGCTGAGTAGCCATGGTCTGGTTACAGTATGATTAAATTTAAATTACCATATCGGCCTTCTCATTATTCCCATGTATTCCAAGGCAGGGGTTCTGAGGTTTCTAAGACTGGTTACTCACCATTGTCTGTTCTATCTAATGCAGCCATTCTGATCCGTCGTTCAAATCCTGTCTTTTTGTTTTTTTGCACCATGTTCTTCATGTGAAAAATCATTGTCATCTTAGGTGCAGCTGCAATGCTTATCTGCCAAACAATAAAATAAAGAATATCAAATTTTCAAAATCTTATGTCTGTTTCGAAGAGTGCTTACTTTTTATTTTCAAGAAAGACATTTTAACTGCTTTCTTCCGAAACAGCATGTCACCACTGAATGGTGTTGATCAGTTGCATGTCTACTCAAGTGCAATGTGCTTGTTGTATCTTCCACCTCACAAGCACTTTGTAAATATTTTGATCAACTGAATGAAATGTGACTAGTACTAAGCACACATTGCACTTTTTTACTTGTAAGTGACAAGCATTGCTGGGTTTATGTCCAACTGACATATTTCACTCCACTTCAGGACCTCTTATTAATATACTATATGAACATGTCATACACTGTCCTCTATTAGACACTCTGCGCGTCTTCCTTAAGCTGAATTCTTTTTGCTGTTATTATTTCACAATTTATCCACATAATTCAGATTTTAATCAAGCAAAGAAACTATGTCAACATGATTACACTGTTAAAAAAGCAAACAGCTCAAACTTATCACGATCTCTGAAAAGGCTATTGGATAAGGGTATTACATAGGTTCAAATGTCATCATACCCTGAAACAATAATGAAAGTCTTGAACAGATAATTATTTATAAACAAATAAGAACAAAACATAGATATGTTGGCAACTATAAAGAACAAAAGCAAAACAAAATTGGTTTTCATGACTGACACATAGTCATTTTTTTAAGAAGATGGAAAGAAAAGAATATTACAACAATGTTAACAAAATTAACTCTTGATTAAAAAAAAAAATCTGAAGACATATCGCGTCTATTTCTAACATTACTTGCCTGATCTTTATTTCTGGACCATGCTTCTGTCAATAATTTGTTCTGTTCACTGGTTAACTTAACCCATTTTCTGTTATCTCCTTCCCATTCCCATTGTACCAGACCATCTGCAGCATCCACGTCTGTTGAGCGGGCCTTTTTACTAACAGGACAATCGCCGGCTGATCCCCTAGCTGAAAGTAAACTGGTTTGTAATGGAATATTTACATTTAAATCAAATGCCAAGTATTCTCTTTATATGCACTGTTTTATTACCTACTTGTAATAAAACAGTAAAAACACCTAAAATCACAAGTTTATCACTGTATGAATATCTTCATATATGCATACATGTGTGTATGTGTATATATATATATATATATTTATAAAAAATTATACACACAATAAATTTGGAAATCTGAAACAGAAATACATGTCCATCAAAATATGGGACAAGTTACAGATTCACTGAAAAGTTAGTAAATGGCTCCAAAAGGTGTTGTTGTTTGTTTTTATATAAAAGGGTTCATGTAGTATAGATATTCTGACCATCTAGCTGTTTCATTCTGCCCTGAAAACTCATCTTTTCCAGAAGATCTTTGATCAAATGTTCCTGAAAACTTTATGGTGCTGATAAAGTCTATGTGTGTGTGTGTGTATATACATGTATGCATGCGGTTGGTATGCAGTATACTATGGCTGGAATGTTTGTGTGGGCTGTTACTATGTTACATTCTTAAGACTTTAATGACTTCGTATGCTGCCATCTGGTATTATGATTTTAAAAACATGGCTGTATGTTCAATTTAATGTTTTTTTAGCATTGCAAAGTACGGTGAGCATGGTTCATAAAGCTGCATTATGAAAATACACTATGTTGTTAATGTACTTCTTCCAACATTCAAAATCCACCTGTGTCAGTAGCTGCGTATACAAAAAACGTCTATCTATATGAGGCCATCATTCGGTTCGCATGTATACCAAATCTGCCTTACTTTAAATGGAAGACAATGGTACTCTATAATGTTAATGAGTCAGCCTGAAAGCACTAGGCTTGACAAAATCAGTTAACACCGAAAGTGGACACCTAGGTCTATCTATTTTCATGGTAGCTCACTTTAGTCACGTATGACTAATAACCATAGAAAACACTTTGAGAGCCTATTTGTAAACCTTCAGTTTTCCTGTTTTATGGCGCTTTTATCATGACAGCACCTGTCAACTTTCGAACTGTAATTACCTCCATGAATGGCGAAAAAAGAAAGTGGAATACAATTAATAATTACTACGCGTTTTCTCTATACTTCCTTTTTTCGGTTCATTAGTTTACCTGAGCTTCTTTTCCTAGGAGGCATGCTTTCGACTCACAACTCGCTGTGATAGTAAAAGCTGCTTTTCAATTGATGACTGCGTAGAGAAGCCTCTCAACTTTTAGCTGCGAGTTGAGCTTGAAGCATGCGGTAACCCGCCTTTACGAGGGTCGGTCAAAAGTTTAGAATAGCCTCGGAACGAGAAAAGAAAATAATGAAAAACTGTATCTCTAACAGACACAGTGATCACATTTTAGGCTTAATGTCGCCTAGAAATCTCATCTGTGAACCAAACCGTATCGAGGTGGGAAAAGGAGAGAGGACAATTAGAAGCTGTCGAGTGCTCCGCGAAGCCACCTAAAAATAGAGTATGTCGTCTGCTAAAGCCTCTTAACGTGGAGATGAAGGTCCGTGGTTTCAGTAAAATTATGTTACTGAGTAATGCCACTGTGAGGTGCAATACTCGTTAACAATACAAACAAAAAATGTTTTTACAATACTTTATTTTATTATCAATTCAGAAAAATGCATTATTAACACATTATTTAATTGTGAATGCTTTTGTTAATCGTAGGACCAGAGAGATGGGAAATTTATGGGTTAGGCACATACAATACTTCTTCCCCTTCCAAAAACCACTCAATCGGGGGCAAGTTGTGGTATAAATTTGTTGAACAATGATATAAAAAAATACAATCAAAATCTATTTTCAATAACTCCACCCCATAAGTCCCTAACACACACACACACAGCTTACATCTTTTCTGCACCTATAGTATGCAATATAGTCACGGACCTTTGAAGGTCCGTGAATAAAGTACTGCTATGTGTAAGACTGTTACTATGTTGAATTAATCCGAAATTGTCATTATACACGATATGTGATAAAACAATTAATTATTCATAGGATTATCATTGTATAATATGCAAGTTGTAACCACAAAAGTTTTCACAATAACATAGCTATTGTTCATTTGAATGAAATAAGATTAAACAGCTGTTTTATAATACTAATCACACAAGTACAACTCACAAAAATTCATTGAATAAATACATAAAAACTCTATTAGTGTTTCACATTCGCAAAATGGTGGATGCTACATCATGCTGTGAGGCAACATGCCTTCGATAGGAAGAGCGAAAAGCAAACCGCTGACTGCAGTAGGCACACCCATAGCGTTTGATGCCAGCATGACAGAGAGTATTGTGGTGATGAAGCTCCAGGCTCTGACTGAACTCCTCACTGCACAGTTCACAAACAAAAGGCTTGATGTCAGGCTTGTGGTGAATCTCTGCTAAATGGCGGTGCAGAGAAGTTTTGTTTCTGAACTGACATGAGCAGATACTGCACAGAAGCAATGCAACATCTTCCTCCAGGTCTTGGTCTTCATGCCAAGAAATATGCTCTCTCAGTGCCTCTTTGTCTTCGCATATCTGGAAACAGTCGCTGACAGGACATATGTAGACAACTGGTTCAGTGCTTTCATTGGCATCTGCCATATGAGTCAGTTTGTGATCCTGATATGCTGTCATATCCAGAAAGCACTCAAAGCAAGAAGTGCATACAAACTGGTCATGAATTGTGTGGTAGTGATTCATTAAGTCTGAGACATTTCCTTCCAGCTCCATGCTGCAGACCTTGCAAATATGTGATATGGACTCAAAATCATCTAGTTCTTTCTCTTTTCCTGGTTCTTCTAGACTATGCTCTAAGAGGTGCTCCTCCAGTTCAAAACTGTCCATACAATCAATGCCACAGATGAAACAAAACTTTTTGCTACTCTTTTCGTGGACACTGAACACATGGATATTTAGCTGATGTACCCCATGAAATTTGTCTCCACACAAACTACAAAGCACATTATCATACCTTGCAACTTCCAACTGATGTGCCTTTAATTTTGAAACTGTTCCAAAAGAAGCATGACAGGTTCTGCAGAACACAGAAGAATTACTCTCTTTTTCAGTTGGACACTCGGCATACGGTTCACTAATGTCTCCATGTTTTTCAATGCCAGCACTCAGATTGAAATCTGTATCAAGATGGCAGATTTCTGGGGGGCCAAGGGATTTGTGCTGATGGTGGACAGAAGGGTTACCTGACAGTTCTGATGAAAGGCGTCTGGCTTCTGGTGGAAGTGATGTGGTCAAAATATTAGGTGTTTCAGAAGGTAAGAAAGCAGTTGGAGCTATGTGAGAATCAGTGTGTGCAAGCATTTCAGGTCTCCCCGGTGTCCCAGGTGGATGATATGATTCTGGAGGAAGGGGTGTTTCAGGAGGTAGTGGGGTTTCAGGTGGACCTGGTATTTCTGGAAGAAGAGGTGTGGCTGGAGGAAGTAAAGCATCAGCTTGAAGAGAAGGAGTCTCAATAAGAAGAGGTGGGTCAACATCTGTTAGTGCCATCTCTGATTCCACAAACTCTGCAGCATCAGCTTTCTCAAGGAAAAGCAGGTACTTTCTCTTTAACAATTCCTTCTCAGTGTCAAGCAGATAGGGCAGTGGGATTTTAAAGGAATCTTTGTTCACTTGTGCAATACTCGTTTCCTCAATCTTTGGGTTCTTAGCAGCTGCACTTAGAGCCTCATTGAGAATACTATCAGAGCTTCTTGTTTTGCGTTTTCTGGGAGATCTTGGCAGTAAAGGCATTTCTTCTGTTTCAGTGTCTGAGGGCTCCAAAATGTGTGGTCTCCTTCCCCTGCCTCTTGAAAACCCCCTTTCTTTACCCCTAGTTCCAGTTCCTTTGGACCCTCTGCCCCTGGTCCTCCTTGCTCCCTGTCGCCTTCTCATCGTACTGGGTGGAGATTTTATTATCTCCACTCTTCTGTTCACTTTAATCCTACCCCTTGTTACTTCTCTGGCATGGCCTCTCCCTCCACGTCCCCTTCTTGATGTTCTTGACGGTGTGGAAACAGAAAAAGGAGCTTTTTCAGTATGACATGCTTGTATGTGGTTGTCAATACTAGTGGAACGAGCATAATGCATCATACAGGTGACACAACGCCAGTGAGTTTTACCAATTAAAACCACAGCCTCTGGAAACTCAACATCATCAAATGCTTCCTCTACATCTGTATCAGCAGCATTGGAAGAAGTTGGTGCCTCCACTGCTATATCTGCCTCTAAAGGATTTTGTGATTCTGTAAATGTATCATTTGATGCTTCAGCAAGGCCCTGGTCATCCTCAGTAATACTTTGATCAGCTGGGCTTTTTATTGACTCTTCTGCATATCCTTCAGCAAAAGAAGCATCACCTTTTTCAGCTTTCCTTTGGGGTCTCTTCCCCGAAAATTCTAGTTTACTGCTTAAATCTTGTACTGCTTCTGAGCCACTATCTTCCGCTGCAGCATTGTCTTCGTCATCAGGCGAATCTTCCAATACTGAATTGCTTGCTTCGTGGGTAAATCTAGTCGACAAAGAACCTATATAAGATGTAGCTCTTTTCATCTTCACACTCTTGCCTGCTTTGGCGTTGCGGTATACAACAGATGGCATTGGCTGATCCTCATGATGAAACCCGTTTCCCCTCCTAGTCTCACCATCCATGAGCTGCAAGAAACATCGAAGGCGTGTAGAAAAGTTCGGATAGAAATTCCAAGTTTATGTTACAAAGGAAGAGAAAAGACTATAGGCAAAGTCATTCGATCATTACGATATTAGATCCTGTATTAATTTGCACTTTAGAACTAATGCTATAAATATTCATGTTCACTTTGTCTAGTCTACCTGAACAAGAGTATATTGATAGAGCAGATTTATTTATTATTTTAGTGTTCAGAAATTATCAGCTGTGATATAGCCTCAGTCGCTGGCACGGCATAAAAACCAACTTTAAGAAATATCAGCAATGCTTTAACTATTGTGCTGTCGCACTAATAAAGCAAGCAATGTTCAAAAATCCTTTTATGTGTACAAAATACTTGAATAATCTGCAAATCTTACTTTAGCAAAAGTATGTGAATAGTACAACAAACAACGGTACGACGATTACAATACCACGGGACATCACCCTTGGTGAAAATCTGTTTGGCCTCGAATAGTTGTTGTAAAGTGAATAAAATCAAGATTTCCCGGAATCTATGGTATACATTCACATTGTCTGTTATTATAGCGGTTCTTAATCATTTTGTGACAGTGCTTTAATTGCTTTTATTTAGCTTTTCTCAGTAAGACGTCGCGCCTTAGTTACGTCCCCTTATGTCCTCAATTTAAAAAAAAAAAATAGACGGGTGCGTTTTTGTCCCGGCTTAATTTGACAGTGTTCGGTGAGATATTCTGCATTATCCATTTTATTAAAAGCTAATATAATTTTGTTATTTGTAAAGTATGTCAAGGCTTAAAATTAGCTAAAGATCGTTTCATTTCAGACTTATAACTGAGAGCCATGTGAGGAATGTCATCGTAGGGGTTGGTTATGTTTAGCTCTTCGGTAGATATATGAAATAAACAGGGATAATCGGATCGTATAACTATGGGTGTTTTCTTATTGAACATTTAACAAAAATCATAGGATGTTCAGAAAATGAATAGCATAAATATACGAGCACAAAAGGTTAAAATGTCAAAAACAGTGCAGTAATAGCACTAGCAGGGACTGCCAATCATTTCCTTGGCCCCTCAGAAAGTCACTTTAGGATTGTCTGTGTATAAGTTTCACATACATATTTTATTATTCATTAGAACTGTAAAGCAGATCTTTAAATTTTGAAATGGTATCTAGAGAGTTCTTGACGCTCTTCAAATTTGGTTCATACTTAATATTAGCTGGAAGTGAGTTCCAATTTTGCAACTTTGTGAAAAATAACATTTGCTTTTAGTAGTACTACAACGTCTGGTAAAATACTTTTCCCTCTGAATTTTTAGTTATGTTAGTTTGTGGTGAGAAAAATACATGTATATCAATGCCATCACATCCATGGAATATCTTAAACATTTGAATATCTCCCCTGATTTTCCTTCTCTTATGAAAGTGGAGTCTTAAGTACTTCAATCTGTTGGAATAAAACATCCTCTACATGCTACTAGCAATTTAGCTGCACATCTTTTTATGCTTTCCTCTGATATTGATTGCCTGTTTAGGAATAGATCCCAGATCACATTGGCATGTTCCAAATGTGGATCCGCAGGTGCTTTGTACAGTTTAGCCAAATAATTAAATTTAATTGTCTTTGCATAACTCAAGAGATTGTTTGCTTTTTATAAAACATACCCGTCCCATAATTTATTTGTGCACATCATGTATTCAAACTTCACTGTGGATTATATGTGTACCCATCATACTTTGCTTTTTGCAGGAAAACCTGTAAGAAAGAGGTTATGGAACTGAAAAAGAGCTAACTTTTCAAGGAAAAAAAATGATGTGTTCAAACATTATTATAGTGGTGAGTAGAACTCACTGGCGCTGCGTTACCTGTAAGATATATTATAATCGTCTGGAAAGTATTGATCACCATTTACTTATCCAGCATCCTGTCTCCGAGAAGGCTGAATTTCAGTCTATGGCACAAGCTGAAAAATTAAGTTACAGTGATGGAGAACTTGAAACAGGTTATGGTCATAATCAGTACAAATGGCACTTGGATATGCTGTCATACAAAATGGGAGATGAACAGACACTCAAAACAAATGGACTATTCATACCGACATATTTGAAAAACAGCTTTGACACTGACATCAAAAACAGAAGAAGAAACTGTAGAAAACAATCAAAGAAAACCATCAAACGACAGACAAGAGGTGACATTCATGACGATGTCTCCATTATTTTAAATTCTCCAATGTACCAAACTGATCAAAAGAAGTTAAATGCTACTAAAGGAGATTACTCTTGTAAAAAGAATTCTGAGACAAACTTAAAACGTAAAACTTCTCCAAGAGTTTCAACATCTTGTAAAAGGACACCTCTTGACAGTAATGTGGATAGAAAAGGGTTTGAAGCATCTTCACCTAAGAAAAAAAATCTTTCAGTCTATATACCTTCAAACCAAGCATCCTCACAGCAAAAAGGAACTGATAATTTAAAACCAGTTGACTTGCCAGCTTCCATTAGAACTTCCAAGGTAATTCATGTCAGCAGTGTTCAAGACATTAACCATGGCACAATTAATAAAAGAGACAATACAAAAAAAGTAAATGGACGAGCAAAGATAGGAGCCTTCAAAAAATACACTAAAGTGCCTTCTTACACCAAAAGAAGCAAAAGTGAAGTAGATAAATCTAAAATTGCAACATGTTGTGCACCATGGCTGTTTGATGCTGGTCGGAAAGCTGGAGATAAAGTGAAAAAAAAACAAAGAAGATTGATGATACCAGAAGAAAAAGATGCTGTGAGAGAACTGTATGGAATACCTTTAAGTGGTCAAACAGCTATTGATCATTCTTTGTGTGGTGCAGCTGAGGGTCACAGCGTTAGTGTGAAAAGTCAGATGGTAATAACTCCTGCCATTCCTTTAGATGCAGATACAAATGGCAGAAACACACTTACAAGTATATTGTCACCAAGAACTCATAATTTTTTCACGGATATCTCAAGACTTCAAGATAGTGCATGCACAATGAATTCTAATAGGAATCAACAACAACAAAATCACCATTATGAAACTCAAACATCAGGCATCTCTTCTACTTCAAATGCACCACAAACTGCAGATTCTATAGGCTACCCTTGCTTTAAACAAGGCATGAATAGTCGATTTTGCAGAAAAACTAATTCAGCTAGGAAAATAGTTAGTGGTTCCATTGAACAGCATTCTGTAAGTGGTAGTCAACCCCAGCAGCCTGATCTTCCTTCTCAAGTTAAAACTCTACCAAATATACCACAAAATCCTGTCTCCACAATCAGTTCTTCCTTCGAAGAAAATAATTCATCATCATCATATTTAGAAAATGGGAGGAAGGACATAGTGGATGAAAATAATGACAACAACATGTGCACCATTTGTCAAAGAAAGTTTTTGTCAGCTAGTGAAATGTACAAGCATTTGCAAGAGATGTCTAGGTTTTCTGTTGCTATCTGTAAGCTTTGTAGACATAAATTTCATGGCATACATGAACTGAACTTGCATGTATTCAGTGAGCACGAACATAGCAAACAAGTATTTTGTTTCATTTGCAATGAAGATGCCATGGGTTTGGAGGATTTGGAGAAACATGTGCACAAACATGCATTCAATGATAATTGCAAACTGGCAGATAGCAAGTTTCATGACTGCAGAATCTGCAAAGAAGAACTTGAGAGTTCTTACACTGTTGTCAGAATCCATTATTATCAGCACCATATTTCACATGTTTGCTCTCAATGTTTCTTACACTTTACAGATCTGACATCATACACTGAACACTGCAAAGTGCATGAAGGCAAACCAGCTATGTGCACCATCTGTGGGAAAGAATTTATTGCACCTGATGAGCTTAGTTCTCACTTCCCCTGTGCAGAAGATGTATGGGCAGAGGATGGGAAGGGAGCACAGTGTTCTAAATGTGGGTTGTGGTGTCCAAATAGGGCAGTAGTAGAAGCTCATCGAAAGCAGCACAGAAGTGAGGATGACGTTGAAGCTTATAGGAAAGGTGCCCAGCAGGGATTTCCTTGTGTGCTGTGTGAGAAAGTGTTTAAAAATAAACATGCTTGTCGTCGTCACATCAAGATGGTGCATGAGGGAGTGACATGCTACAAGCATTACTGTGAATATTGCGGGAAAGGTTTTCTGACCAAAAACCACATGCGTGACCACATTGCCCTGCACCATCTTGGTATTAAGCGTTACAAGTGTGAATATTGTGATCAACATTTTGTGTGTGCTCCAACTCTTCGTCGCCATGTCAGGAAAGAGCACACCAAGCACAAGCCCTACACATGTGAACACTGTGGTGAGCGATTCTTTGAAAAGACACCCCTTCAAAGGCACCTTACCATACATACTGGGCTGGCACCATTCATGTGTGAGCAATGTGGCAAAGGCTTCTACACAAAACACAGCTTTACAAACCATGGCACCATCCACACAACTACCAGGGATTTTATCTGTAGTGGTTGTCACAAAGGTTTTACTCGCAAATACAACCTACAGGCACATATGAAAATTTGTAAACTGGTGTAATTGTAATGAGAAACAACGTGTTTATACTTTGGAATTAAGTACAAGTATTCAGCATTATGGTATTGTGTTTGACATGTTAACGCTGAAAAAAATTTGTTTTAGGGGTTTTTTGTTGGTTTCCTTTTATCTACATTTTCTGGAACCAAATTTTTAATGCCACAATTAAATATTGCAACTTGATGGGAATAGAAGAATGTTTTGCAATTTGACTGCTGAGTTGTGACAAAAGAACCCTTATGCAAACACCTCTTAAAGTTGTAATTACATCCTTTTTGTAAGTAAAAGATAATTATGACTCTTTTTGTCAAGTGTATTGATGTCTTTAACATTGATAATTTTACAAGTCTCAGTCCATTATCAAAACATTAAGTTTAATAAGAATCTACCTCTGTGAAATGAATCACTTTATTTTATAATTTTATTTGAATATAAACCACTTTATTGGTATTCACTGTTGGTGTTAATCTTGAAACCAGGTGAATGCAGGAATGATATTTTAGTATGGATTATTCTTATGCTTTGATTACGATTCTAGATAATGATGATGATGATGATGTCGTCTTGTAATGCACCAGTTTCCGCATCTCAGAGATACGCTCAATGCGCAGTGATCCCAACAGCCACATGACTGCAGGTCAAATGATTAAGTTCATTTACATTTAAACAAACAACAACAAAATGCAGATGATGAGACATGAGATAACAAAAAACTAGTCCATTTGAAGCAAGTGGGTCTTCAGTGTTTTCTTGAAAGTTGCAAGACTCTTAAGACTCCTTGGTCGAGAGGGGAAGCGAGTTCCACAGGAGCGGGGCTGCATTTGAGAAAGATCTAAAACCCATTGTCTTTTTGTTTGTGTTCCCTGTCTGAACATTCGGTAGTCTTAGTCTGGATTGGGCTGCTGAACGAAGGTTCCACTGAGGTTGATGACGGTGAATAAGATCTTGTAGATATGCAGGCGCAAGGTCGTGAAGGCAGCCATATATCGGAGTTAACAATTTGTGGTCGATCCTTTTATCCACAGGAAGCCAGCGGAGGTCACACAATATGGGAGTCATATGGTCAGTCTTTTTCTTTCGTGCAACTATCCTAGCAGCCGTATTTTGCACTCGCTGAAGCCTTGACAACTCACTCTTTGAAATTCCCCAGAGGCAACTGTTTGCATAGTTTAATCTCGAATGAATGAGGGACACAGCAACTGCATTTGCAGTCTTCTTATTGAGAATGGGCCAGAGTCGTCCAAGTGTGCGGATGTGAAAATAACATGCCTTCACCACAGAGCTGACATGATCAGAATAGTCAGAAGATTGTCCACATAGAGTCCAAGGTTCCGTACGGAGCTGGAGAGGGGAATTCTAGCTTGACCCACTTGGATAGAGTCTAGAGAGACTTTACTAAGGCTAAACTTGGAACCACATAGCATAGCCTCTGTCTTCTTGTCATTAAGCTTGAGTTTGTTCCTTAGCATCCATGACTTTACCTCTAAAGTTCTAAACAACACTCTTCTACTGCACAGACTGACTCACGCACCGACTCCTTGTCTGTGCCGAACGAACGAGTTCAGTATCATCTGCAAACATCTTGCGGTTCATACTATGCTTCTCAATGAGGGGACCAAGCTGACATCTGTAAATAGAAAATAAAACAGAGCCCTGTGGGACACCGCACTGCAATGGAACTGTTACTGAAGAAGCTTGATTGACCATCACCCTTTGTGTACGGTCATTGAGGTAGGAATGGAACCATTGCAAACCGGAACCACCAATGCCCACCTCCATCTGAAGACAAGTCAGTAGAGTGGTGTGATCAATGACATCGAAGGCCGCGCTCAGATCAACAAGGACCACAAGAGTCATGTTCCCTGCATCAGGACTGCACAGAAGATCGCTCATAAGACGCAGGAGGAGCTGTCTCACAACTGTGCTTGGGTCTGTACTCTGACTGGAATTGATCCAACAGGCTGTAGCGGTCCAGATGGGATATCAACTGCTGAGCAACTACACACTTCAAAAAGTTTTGAAGCAAAAGGCAAATTCGATACAGGTCTATAGTTTTTACATGAGCTAGGGTCCAGGTTGTGCTTCTTTAAGACAAGCTTAATCACAGCCGTTTTAAATTGTCTGGGTACAGAGGCAGAGGAAATGCTAGCGTTGACTATGCGCATTACTACAGGAAGCAGAATGTCAAGGTGCTTGTGAACAACACTAGTGGGGAAGGGATCCTCCGCAAACGTGGTTCGGCTACATCTAACTAATTTCAGCATTTCTTTTTCTGTCACTGGTTGGAAGTTAGAGAGGGGTGTGCCACAAAATGAGTCACTGGTTTGCTCTACAGTATCACCTGAGTCACTGAAGCTTTCTATTATGGTCTTTATCTTGTCTACAAAGTAAGCATTTAATGTACTGGCAGCAGTCTGGTCATCCATCTCTGGAAGAACAGGCGCCGTCGCATCTTTACCCAGGAGACCATTCACAACTGAAAACATCTTGCGGGTATCAGAAACTGCAGAGCTTAGAATGTCCATAAAATACAGTTAAATACTGCGACCTATCTTTGACAATGATAGCTGAACACTGGCTCTTTGTATGGCGATAAATCTGACGATTCACCTCCAGTCTCTGCCTGACGCTTGACCTTCTTGGCTTGGCATACCTCTGGAGTAAACCACGTGGTATCAGGATGCTCAGTAATACACCTCTTTTTCTCAGGTGCAAACTTGTCAAGAAGAGCAGTCAGGGTGTTGCTGTACAGAGCCACAAGCTCATCCACATTATCGGGAGGGGAGACCAGGAGATCAGCAGAACGCTGAGTTCAGCACGAAAAGAATCAGAGTCCATCTCTTAGTGATGGCCGGATCTTGCAATAACCCAGTCCAAGGTATGGCCCTTACAGTGGGTAGGGGAATTGACATGTGGAACAAGATCAAGGGAGTCCAACAGCTGACAAAATCTCTTAGTGTCTGGGTCAAATGGTACATCAAAGTGGATATTCACATCTCCAAGAATCAACAAGTGTTTGTTGGCAGCAGCTAGACTGGAGACCAAGGGAATGAACTCTTCACAGAATGCTGAATTAGTCACTTTGTTGTTTCTGGAGTAAGGAGGGAGATACAAAAGAAAGAAATGAAACATCAGTGAACCATGAGTGAGGGTGAAACTGAGTGACTCAAATGTCTTAAACGTCTCTGACACCAAAGGCCTCAGAAGCACAGATTTCTTGTATTCAGCGGCATTGCCGCCACCATTTCTATCAGCAGACGTGGGATTATGAATGAATGAGCTTCCAGTGGGAGTGATTTGCTTGATAAAAAGTTCATTGCTAGCCTCTTTAAGCCACGTCTCAGTGAGCAACAGCAAATCCAGTGACTTGTCAATAATCACATCATGAATGTCCACAACCTTCCTGACGACCGACTGGGCGTTGAGAAGGCCACATAATAGTTGGGTCTAAACTATCTGACTCTCAGACGAACTTGTAATATCTAGCATTTCTGTTGAAGGGGGGTCAACACTTGACCCATCCTCATTCACACTAGACGGATAGTGAGGGGACAAGTCTGCGAACTGGAAAGGGAATGCCAGAGCAGGGGAAGAGGGTGGAGACACAGCAGTAACACTGTGTCACAAGGTTGACTTTATCCACAAACACAGGGGTGAAGGGACCATCAAAGTCAGATATAATGGAGCATGAAAAAGTACAGGAACAGGGCCGTAGCCCCAAAGACAAACTTTCCATAGAGTCTGTATGCCTTGGAGGCTCACTGGTGCCAGAGCTTGGTGCTAACACCTGCACTAAATCTGAATGGGAATTAGCAAGTCTACATGTTCACACTTTCCTCCCACCACGTACTCCACGCAGAGTTTTCTTTTTAATTAGTCCAAGTTCTCTGCAATTTGACAACAAGTTAAGATCCAATACACCAGTCACATTTTTGGCAAAGTCTCTCAACATAGAAGCAGAGTAATGTAATTGAATCATGCACAAAATATGAGAATGATCACATTCTAGAATATAAATAAAGCGTTGTGAGCACAATCTCAGTTTTTCCAACCACTCTATACAGTTGCTGTCCAAAAGGAAAATACTGGTGACAAACACTACTCAGGGAGAAGCCCTGACGCTACCATCATTCACAACACGAGTACACAATAGTCCCAAAGAAAAGCTCTGAACATCAGCTCAGAGAAAACCTCCAACTCCCCTGTACCGCAGTCAATGAGTAGAATAAAGCCAGTTTCAACTTCAAGTGCAAATTTCACTAAAATCCCTGAAAGTCCTCCAATAAAATTCACATCAGCATATGCAGAAAACCAAAAGGAAAGTCCACACCAAAATTTATACAGGACCAAGCAATCTGATGGCTGAAAAGGATAAAAAAAAAACTGTGAGAGAAAATCTGCTGCTTTCAAGTGCATTGAGCACCACTTACCTCTAGACAGCTGATACATGATGGAGACCAAAAAACGATTATTTAGTGTTGTTGTCGTCATCATTGGAAGTTTCATACACGGAAGATGAATTACTATATCATAAATGCAGAGACCAAACAACATGGTATTGACACAATTGAAAGATATTCTCCAGAACCTTGAGCAATGGCGGCAGAGCACCACCTTCCATGAAAGAACATCACTGCAAGCTGGTGTCATATATATATATACAGTCTGATGTGAGTGTTGATGTGGCTCAGACATCAGAACCCACTTCACGTATCCAAGAGATCTGCCCTGTGGTCTAATGCAACAGCGGTGAAGGACAAACTTTGGGAGAGATTTAGATGAACTAGAAAAAAACTGCCCAGTTCATCAAAGACACAAAAATGCCCAGTGGGAGACCCATGATTATAAAGACATTTGAATGTAGAAGAATACAGTGTTAACATGTGATAGGAAGATAATGCTTATAAGTCTTTATCAGTAAGCCTATCTGGATAATCTATGCATAACCTTCATAGTTACCATTAGCATTATGCTTGTGCTGTATCAAAACTTTAGTTATCTTTTATGTGTAGGTATGTCTGCATACATGTCTCTTTATAAACACCTTTGCAAGCATGGAATAACATGCCTAAACAGTTCAAGCTGAGAATGACAGAAAAAGAAAAGAAATACTTGTGTACAAACATAAATAGTGAAAAAGCACAAACAAAAGAGTTTTTATAAATGATATTGTATTTGTCTATGAAATCTAAATGCCCGTACATATAACTTGCTGTAAAGATTGCATAAAATGGATATTGTAAATATATAAACAAGATCAAAAGAAAGAAGGTTTTATGATATGTCCAAGACTAGGTAAACACTGAAATTTGTCTATAAATACAAGAAATCCAATCATCCAAAAAAAAAAAAAAACTACAAATTACGCAGTGACAGCAAGACATTTTACACGAAAGAAAAAACCAGAAATAAATTAATTGGAAGCCAAAGTGTAAATCCTCATTGCAAAATAACAGTTCTTGAAAAAACACAAAAATCTCTTTGTCAGCAACAGAAATAATGGCCAATTTTGGGAAAGTACACTATGCCATAATATTCAGTCTTAAAAATCAGAATTACACAAAAAACAAAGAGGGGAAAACTTGTTTAGTATCTAAACTAAATTATTGCTGTAAATCTTCCACTAGTTGCATTCACATTCTTCACTATATAATAATGTTGATTACAGTGAGATAATGAGAACTCTTTCCTCAAAGCATGGCAAGGAAGCACAACAAATCAATGACCGACTAGTATTGTTACGGATAAATATATAAACAAACAAAATACATTTATACTGATTTATTCAGGGTGGCTGACTTGATTTTCATTACTCTAGTATTAGCCCCTCTTACCTCACTTTCTACCCTCTGGTCTTGTCTGTGAAGACCTAAATTTCATAAAGCAGGCATTTGTGTGAAATTCTTTGGTTCATACATCTGTGCAGCTGGGATGACTCTCATTTCACTCAAAAGCTAGCTGCAGTTTTGTGCTCTAAAACAAGAACCGCCGAAAAGTATTTAAATTTTAAAAATCTTAATCAAGTCATAATGAACCCCGATCACCCTGTCATTTTGGGCAAAGCCATCAATGCAAATCAGTTATATATAGCATGTTAATGTTTAACAGTAATGGAATTATAAAACCCAATGTGGTAAGACAGTAAAATTCTCTTGAATGCCACATAGCTTGATTTGTAGATCACATGTAAAACTGGATGTAACTAACACAGATGTTGCCTTGCTAGTAGTGATTCACCATCCAATGGAAATACTTCAGACACACATGAAAATAATAAGAAAAAGTTACCTTGAACTGCTAAACATGAATCAAATGATGAAAACTGGGAGGCAAAATGGAAATTTTTTCAACATGCAGCAGTAGCATTTCACTATAAAAAGAATCTTAAAATTGTATGCTAATTGGTAAGTGCAGCTTCTTAGAATCAAGCAATGAAATGTACCACAGTGCAATAAAAAAATAATATCTACACCAATTAAATATATTAAAAATAAAATGCTCAAAGATTTACATTCAAGCAGTAAAAGTTATTAATGTTCTACACAACATCTTACTGAATGTCAATCACATCAATTTACATTGCCATAAGGCTACATGGTATACCGAAGTTATTATTTTAAGAAAAACTCATGTTTTGTCAATAAGCAGCATCTATCTTTGGGGTCAGCAGATTATCTTTTCATTTCCAGCTTTGCATAAGATAGTAAAATATTACGCAAATAGTAATATATACAATAAATTAACAAAAGTATAAAACAAGTTTATGTGCAATGCCATATGGTAAAACCTTGGAAAAGAATAATTTACTGATTAAAAGCTATGTCAACAAAATACTCCACTAAGTGTATGGTGGCCAACAACATTTTTTCTTTAAGTTTGTTTCTTAAAGTTATATTAGTTTATTGTGTCCCAAGTCATGAGTTGTAATTCTGTAATAAGCAGGGAGCAGGATAATAATAAAACATCACTGTCTCTCACACCTTTTATGCATGTACATGAAACTGTTTCAAATTACTCATAAACATGACATCTCCAAATGAAAATCAATTTTTCATAATAGTTCCTTTTACTGGTGAGCAAAGCTCATTACTCCAAACTTAAGATATCCAAGTTTTCTGGAGGGAGGATGGGGCAAAAATAAATTTAATGCATTTATGAACATGAAATTAATATTTAAAATAAGATCCACCTCAGAAGAAGAAAACAATATGTCTCAACAGAAGTACTGCTTCTTTTATCATCTGCAGTGCACTACATGAACTGTTGAACATATTTAGTAAATTAAACAGCCATGCCTCATCTGTAGAAAAGTATATGCTTACACATATATACACGTATGGCCCCCTCCCCAACTTTCACACACACACACACTTTTTTATTTTTATTTGCATATTCACATTACTGGCCAGTTTTATTGTTCACGCTTGATGCTAAAGTCATTTTGGCATCATACCCCAAACTTTAAAATCTAGATTTGACCTTTTACTGGATTACCTCTTACCACATACAAGACTCTAATAATTGCATATTGCTGAAAGTCATCACATCTTTGATAAAACAGTGCTTGCCTCTAAAATGTACATTAACCATAAAACTCTGGGACTTGTTTTACTCATTTTGTCAAGATATAAGCCCAATCTGATGTCAC
The DNA here is from genome assembly GCA_004794655.1 of Marisa cornuarietis. Taxonomy (NCBI): domain Eukaryota; kingdom Metazoa; phylum Mollusca; class Gastropoda; order Architaenioglossa; family Ampullariidae; genus Marisa; species Marisa cornuarietis. Next base: position 11,234,960 of record SMMW01000003.1, on the reverse strand, counting down.
ACTAAAATCCTCTTCAATTACACCACGGTGAACTGAATTCCAAACAAAATCCAGTCTTAAACTATAACTTTTTGTCTTAAAACTCTTTTTCCCTTCCAGAAAAACAAGTGAATGAAACCGCCCCCCACCACACACACACACAAAAGTAAACACTTTCTGTAAGATCTCTCAGGCCCAATGTGCCTAAATTAAAGTATACTACATATTACACAAACACCTCCAAAACTCAGATGTGATGTGATTCAGTATTTATTTCACTTACCCATCAGCAGGATTTACATAAACTGTTTATGTAGTCTTACCACAGAGAAGGTACATTTTGTCAGCCCCCCATGAAATCTTATGCTACTCTACTGAAAGGTAGTTAATTTACACATAAACCATAAAGTAACCTACAACTCACCAAAGAGAATGGGAGGGAAACATCACCCCATCATCATCAACAGCTGAAAAATCAGTTAAGTTTCAAGGAATAATTGATTACTATGATGTTGGACACCAGGAATCAACTGATAAAGGCAATGAGGGTTCAATTGTTGCAAAAAATAATGTCCATGTAATAAAAAATTAATAAAATCGAGGAAAAAGCCCTTAGATATTGATGCTCAGAGTTTAACTGCTTTGCTAAGCTTTATAAAAATCCAATGAAGCAGCAAAGACTTATTTAAATTCTTTTGTTTTCGGAAACTGTCATCTTTATGTGCATGCATTTGTTAATTAGAATACATCAGCACATTTGATACTCATCTATTAGCTAAAGCATCTAAAATTTTTAGTATTTGAATCTAATCAGTTTACAAGTCTCCTGTCCTTGAATCCTATAGCCCCTCCCAACTTTACAAAATTCCGGTAGACGTCATACTGCATCAGGACATTTTTTTTCTTTCTACAAACTACAACTACAACCAACTAGAATACCTGTCTGTCCAACACACTAGTGGCACTGTGAGGTTTAAACTAAGGCAAGCCTCAACTTTACCTTTGAAAACAATTTGTGTTTACAATAAGTAGTAAACTTATTGTTAATTTCTGATCCTATCATTCATACAAATATGAAAGTCACAGGTTTCACACAGTTTTACAGTGAGTTGTCATGGAAGTGGATCCCTTCTCTTCTGTGTGTCATTTAATACCTTAAAGGGCAAAGAGTCGCTAAAATTAGTCAATGGATCTAAAGTGATGGTATTAATAACCCATTACCATCTTTAAGCTTGATAAAACCAGGGTCAATGTAAATTCCAGTCTTGGTCTTTATCTACATGCTGAGCAAGATCTGAAGAAAAATCGACATCATTCATTTTGTAGTGGTAATGGTGCATCTGTGTCATCTACACTTAATTTGGAACATCTGGGGTTTGACTCAATGGCTGCTATATTGTTGCTTGTAAGGAAAACAAAAGCAATGCCTGGTCATTTTACCATTCATGGCACCGGCAACGATGGCGCGTTAATGCCATTTAGCATGAATGTCATACCCAGTAAGACAACAGTCCCCAAAAACTTATCAATTAAGCACAGCAATCAGAAAGGACTATAGAAGTGACTATTTTTCATCAATAACTCCATAATACTGATATTTGATACCGTCACAATCCTTCAAGATGTAAAGATTTCCTTCACCAAAGACCTGACATTCATAACTTATTCAAAGCTATGCTACTGTACAGTGAATGACCATCAATTAAACAAGATCAACATCATCATCAACATCGTCATCATCATCATCATCATCATAGTCTGGTCCAGAGCTTTCATCATTATAATTGGCCATATCAGCATCTTCATTCAAATCATCATTGTCCATGTCAATGTCTGCATCATCGTCATCATCCTCATCATAGTCATCCCCGGGTATTAAAGGAGCTTCAGAAACAACAGAAGGAACATTTTCATCAAACCGTACAAGTGTCTTTTTACATCCCTTTTCTATGTGTCTTTTGAGGTGGTAGCTGCGTTTATAATCTAGACCACAATTAGGACAGACAAAGTCCCGTGTGTTGGTGTGATTTTCAACATGCTTTTTCAAGTCAAACTTGGTATGGAAGCCCTTACCACAAAATTCACACATAAAACTAGCAATGCCGGTATGCTTAGAGACATGGCGCAACATCAAGTTTCGCTCATAAAACCGCTCCCCACAAATATGACATTCATATGGTTTTTCATGTGTATGCTGTCTGCGTACATGGCGCCTCAAGGTAGGAGCACAGACAAAACGCTGGTCACAATAGTCACAAGCATAGCGCTTGATGCCAAGATGGTGCAAAGCTATGTGATCTCTCAGCTGCTCTTTTGTATTGCATCCATGAGCGCAATACTCACAATGAAAATAGAATGTACGATTTGGATCAGCCTTACAGGAATGCTTTTTCAAATTGCTCTTGCTGCTGAAAATGTGTTCACAGCGCATACACGGAAATCCAATGCTAGCCTCTAGAGCATAGTTCTTCCGGATGGCCTCATTCTTGTGCTCCTTCTCATGCATCAGCATGGCACCAGCATTTGGCAACCATTTGTCACATTTGCTACACTTGGCCCCAGTTCCATCATCTGTTTTGTCATCTGCATGCGTCCACATATGCGTTTTCATTTCTCGTGCTGTTGGAAACACTAGTCTGCAGATGACACACTCTGCTGGGGAGTTAGCATGCATTTGCTTGTGCTCTGCATACAGAACTGTATCTGTATAAAAAAGAAGCTCCACGTTTTTGCCATAACACTCGGGACAAACATAAGCTTTGTGCCTTCGATAATAGTGATTTTTGATCAGCTGAAAATCTATGTTCAGCTCCATGTTACAAAGCCTGCAGTCATGGAATCTTGTATCTCCTAACTTACGATCAGTGTTTTCACTGTGCCTGTATAAATGTTTCTCTAATTTCTCCATGCTTTTGAAATCTTCGTTGCACAAAAAGCATAAAGGCTGTTTCTCATATTCATGGTCACAGAACACATGCATATTGAGATCAGTCATACCATGGAATTGCATGTCACATTTTTTGCACTGCATCACATCATCCTGTGCCACCTTTCTTCTGTGTTCCATAAGAAGTCGATCTGAGCTGAAAAGAAACAGGCAAACATTGCAGCGAACACTTCTCCTCTCCATACTGTCTCTGGAATTCTCCTGATTTTGGAATACTGATTGGGTAGTATCCTGGGAAGACAAACTATCCTGATTTATACTTAAGTTTTCTCCATTCCTGTTTTCCCCAAGCTTGCTGAAAGGATCTTCCCCTGCCAAAGACTTTCTGTGAAGACTTTCTTCTCCACTGCTTAATTCACTGTGATTCTGCAGCTCACCTTTACTTATCAATTTAACATATTTTTCTCCTATTCCTAATCTGTCATTGGTTACTATTTTCTTTCTTGTATTAGCTTTCCTTCCCACATTCCTAATCTTAAGAAGCATTTCACTTGGGTCTGGAACTCTTTTTCTGTAAGGTCGTTTAGGTGGCTGTTCCTCCCCTTCCCCTGGAGGAGGTTTTGGTTTAGGTGGTCTGCCTCTCTTTCTAGGCTGGTGGCTGGGCAAAGTTCCCAGGTCTTGTGCTTTCTGTTTGCCCCGGAAGGCCTTAACTTTGAACTCTTGCTCAATGCCAGCTTCTGCAGCTCTGCTTCTAGTCTTTTTCTTTGGCTTAAATTCTTCTTCTTCTTCTTCCGTTTGTTCAGGCTCAGTCGGATTTTCAGTCTCTGATGGTAACTCAGGAGCGATAACTATTTTCTCTTCTTTTCGAGGGACACGCACTCTGACATGTTTAATTGTCTTTTTTGATTGCTTTCTCGTTTTACGTCTGGTCTTTGGAGTAGGTTTTGGTTTTTCCTCATATTCTGAAGGTACAAAGTCTTCATCACTGTCATTATCATTATCTACATCTTCATCTTCCTCTTCATCATCATCATCATCAAATTCAGATTGTGGTAACTGCTTTAACCAAGGGCTTATTGGAGAAAGCTCACCAGGTTTATTCTCTTTTTCATTCTGATTGACAACGTGACGGTCAACATCTGCCTCATCTTCACCATCACTCAGTTGTGACATAAAGGTTGAGGATGAATGAAGGGGTGGTACATAAGGATGCATATGCAACAAATGTTGGTCAAGACTTACAGTTCTTTTGCTATGTGTCTTACAGGTGACACAATGCCAGTGAGTGCCACTCACTACTATGACAATATCAGGAAGCATTTTCATGGTAAAACTAAATTTTTATTTACAGATAACAGCAATATAAAAATTATTCTCTAAAACTGAAAAGAAAAATATTATTTATCTTTTCATAAAGTATCTAATATGGAAGACATGATTTAGTCTACAAACACTTATCAAAACAAAGAAAATAACCAGCTGAAATAGCACCGCAAGTTTTGTTCATTTCTGAAGAGACAGTCTTTTCCTTGCACTGAATGGCGCCTTGATAATTAGGGAGTGCTTCATCACACTCTGGAAAAGTGCCATGTCTGTGTTCTGCAAGAAAGCCAAAAGCGTTTTATTTTCAAATGCAATTATTTAAATTATATATGTAATTAGCGTTATTCATTGCAAGATATCAAATAAACGCAACAAATAAGTGTTAGTTAACAATGTTTCATGTTATAGAAACTAATATCAACATTTTATTGTTTTACTTACATCTGCATTATCATCACAGCGCCCTGCCTGCAGCTGTTGGCTGTTTCCTTTGTGTCGCTCTTTGACATATATTCTAGTCAAACTGATTTCCGCTGAACTTTCTTGCTTGCAAGGCGGCATGCAGTCTGAAAGTTTTTTCTGATATTGCAAGAATTCAAACCTGCAACATTTCAAGAATGCGATCATAGACTTCAGAGCCAAACACAGATTGGCGAAATGGACAACGGACTGAAACGGACAAAAGTGGACGCAAGCATTAACTATGACAATGACGTCACGAACAAGCACACACGAACACTGACTAGCATCTCAGTAGGTACACCTCCCGAAATTAACTGTGGCGTCTGCATGTTTTAACTGCACAACGTAACTTAAACATTCATAAACGGATGAAATAACATGCCTTTACTTTTCAGTTCTCCACAAGAAATGTTCACCTGCCAAGCAATGTTTTTCCAACCATTTGTTCGTAGTAGGACTAACGTTACCTAGAGTAGCTTCCCCTGCGCATTCTTCGGGGTCTGTGTAACGGGGCTGCTTATTTAGTCTTTGCCTTTCTTTTACGAATTCCTTTTTATTTGTGACCTGATATTACTGTGAAATACCCGATTTTTCTTTTCTTCCGAACTATGCTATCAAGTTCAATCTATTCCTTAGTTCATTAATATAATGCATCATCAAATCTTGCAAGGTGATGGGGTCTGTCACTTTGCAGTTGTGAAAACGGGGATTTCATAGCAGTTTTAAAAGGGTGGAAAGTGATTTTTTTTGTTTTTTTGTGACACATTTTTAACTTTCTTGTTGTGTGGACACAGAAGCTGCTTTTTTTTTTTTTTTTTTTGCATCGTCTCATGAATTTGAAGCGGGTGTCGACGTTACTGCCAGTTCTTCACCGTTTCTCGTACATCGTTTGTATTTCGTATCGAATCTATGTTTATAGATCTCAAGAACATAAATAAATAGCGTTGCACTGTCATTTAAGGCCATGGAAAACTGCAGCTGTAAGAGTTATTGAAAGCATTTTTGGGGATGGGGAGGAGACAGCATGCATATCACGCACTAAGATGACATCTGTTCAGATGGCTGTATCGTGGCTCAGCGGTAAAGCTCATGTCAAAACACCAAAGGTGGTGCATTCAGATTTCGCCCACTTACCATTCTCTCTAGATAAGGCATCTTCCAGGACTACATCACCATGATATAGCTTTAATTTTGTAAAACACCATCAGCAGTTGAGAATAGTACTCGGAATGTATCATCCATGTTACGACACATGCTCAAACAAAATGCTGGAAACAGTTTTTCAGTTAAATCTAACATATGACATACCCATTCATTGCAACATGGCTACCATACTTAGATAGGGAGCAAGTACATGTTTTGGCCTGGATTCTATGTTTTACCATTCTCTAGATTGTTTTCTGTCTATGCAGCTTTATTGACTAGTTGGAGTTCCCCATGTAAATTATGCATACAATACACAACATATCTGTGTTGTGGAAACATTTAAAGTCACAGCTTGGACAACAAAAATTATTCACACTAACTGACCACATAATACCCACCACATGCATGCACACACCAACACATAGAAGACATGAGGCCAAAATAATTGTATTAACCAAACAATTATGTCATCAATTACCATGATATATATCCACTTTAGTAGAAGTCAAATTTTCCCTTTAGCAAAGCTTCAGTTAGCATAAAAGAATTCATAAAGCATTTCAGTTTCACAATTCCATTACTGTTTTTAATTTTGACTATTTAAAATAACAATAAGCATGTTTGGATTAACCTGTTCTCTCCACCACCCCTACTAGAAAAAATTACTAGCTTTCTCTCTCTCTCACACACACAAATTTGCTTGAATACACCCTTAAATAAGAAGGGAAACAAATATATGATTTTATAGATTTTCAACAACTCGACAAAACTGATTGATGAACTTATTCTGCTTGTAAGGGCACAGTGCATATAATTTTCTGCATATTTTACAAGCCACTTTCTATTTGCTGCACAGTACACATACGCATGTCAAAAGTGGAATTTAAGAAATCAAAATCTCAGCATCCATAATGAATATATCCATTCTTTTGACTTGATAAAACTATGAATCAATATAAAAAATACTTTTTATGAAATAAAATACATCACATTCATTGCAAATGTTGAAAGTACTTTCCAGCATTATATGCTGAATATTCTGTTGTCACTTTTGGAAAATGCTTTATTCATAATTTTATTTTAACCCCCAGATCCATTTTAACTGAAGTAAGATGTTTACAAACTGAAGACAATATTTGCTCACAGCACAGTAATCACAACTGATTGTCCTGATCAACAGGTTCGACAACTACTACACAGTAAACAGATGGTTTACATTTTCCTCTCTTCAAATGGCGATCTAGATGGTATTTGTCAAAGTAGGCAACGTTGCAAGGTTCGCATTTGTATGGACGGGGCCTCTGCTCATCATGAATTTGCATGTGATGCCGCAGTGCCCCTGCTGTAGTACATGAGGTACCACACTCACTGCAGCGGAAAGGTGTCACAGCTTTGTGCACTCGTATTTGATGAGAGACCAACTTTACTTTTTCAGCAAATGCCTCTTCACATTCACCACATTTGTGAGGGAAGAATTTGGTATGCTGGACCCGCTCATGCCGCACAAGAGTAGGGCGACAGTTGAAACCTTGGTTACAATACTTACAAGTGTATAGAGTCAGCCCTTTGTGGCGGAATGCCATGTGATCACGAAGCTCACTTGGGAATGAATACATGGCTGGACATTGGTCACACTTGTATCTGTGCAAGAAGGTAATCATTTAATAGCATGACAAAGCATTTCTTCTTTAAAGGCCCTTGCATGCAACAAAGGGTCTGCTTGTTGACAATACATACAAAATAATACTTACAGAAAGACTGACTCTTTTGAATTCTCATGATTGATGGCAATATGATGAAGAAGTGGTGTCCTGTTCATGTAGGTTTTGCCACAATACTCGCACGTGAAGATACTGTCTACATTATTATGTTTTTCCATGTGTCTCTTGAGCCGGACTTCATACAAGAAGGCTTTGTTACACCTGAGGCAAAGGAAAAAAATAACCCCAATGCCCTTGACAGTAATGGAAACATTTATGTTGTAGATATATGTTGCTTTTCATAAATGTATAGGTAGATGGATTTTATTAGCTAGTAGCTACATAATTTTACAGAGAACATGCAAGGCATATTAACCAATAAATCATATTAACCAATAAATCATGCCAGAAAGGTTCTTCAGCATGAGCGTGGCTGCAATGTTTCGTGAAAGAAGGAATGTATGCTGATCGACACCTGATGTTTACATGCATGGTTTGTGGTGTTTACACTCTTGGCTGATGGTATTTACATGAATCATTAATAAACAATAATGGCACAAAGATATTTGGCCACAATGTGAGAAACGGCATACACAAATTAAATGCAGGGCAAGCTTCCACTTAAAAACCAATTTTATTTATTTATTTTTTTTTTTTGCAAAACTGACCACTTCTGGTGAAACATGAAAATGCCTGGAGACAGGTGAGGAACTCCATTTTACACAAAATTCAATAAGTCAAACATTGTCCGAATTGTGTCAACAGAGAGGTGAAAACCCCACCCTGCATGATCCATAGTTCTACACAGGTCTACACCAACCTTGTGCAGGGGTAATGCCCCACTCCACCTGTATGCAAGAGCCTGTGCTGCTCCAGGCCTTTCTTGGTTTGTAACGTTGTACCACAAACTTCACAAACTCCACCACGAGAATGGGATGCTGAATGCTGGTCAAGTCTTTCTTTGGAAAAGAAGGATCGTTCACAGTGTTCACACTGATGCATCATAAGATTATGGACAAGCATATGCCGCTGAATGCTGTGAGGCTGATTAAAAATCAAACCACTGCACTTTGTGCAGCTGACAAATTCTTCTTCGCTTAATTCTTGCGTACCACCTTCTTCGGTTAAACACTGAGCCTCATTATCAAGTTTCTGTTTCTTTGGCTCTGCAAATGAAAGTGTGAAGGAATGTAAATTAATTTTGTAGATTCTTACTGAAGAGTGAAAATTGGTTATTTATAACACATGCATGGTGTTAAAGATCAAGATGAATGATGTATATATATATATATATTGACCAGTAATTCTGAAGCAAACTGCAGGGTGTAAATAGTTACATAAATGATTCAATGTACCCAAGAATGTTGAACAAAATGGAGGAAAAGACCTAGAATTAACAGTGTAGCATGCAATTAACAATACCTTCAACCTACAGTTATATATATATATAACTATATAGTCAGGCAAAGAGATTCTTAATTGCACTTTCATAAAACGTTGTAAATTGTGGCAATGTGTGTTCAACATGTACCTGAAGGCCCATCACCAGAAGCATTGCTGGACTCTGTTGTTTTGGCATTGCACTCTACAAACCAGCATGCTCGACGATGTTGTCTGTACTCCATAGGGCTTCTGTAGGCAACTGAACAAAGGCGACAAGCAAATTTCCACTTGTCTTTTGTGTGATTTTGTATATGAGACATAAGACTTTGCACACTGTCAAACTTTTTTGTGCATGCAATACACTCCAAATATGTCTTTTCTGGATGTTGAATAGAGTGCTGCTCAAGACCCTTCACATCATCAGGTAGATCCAGTTTGCACACAGCACACCTCACTTTCTTTTCTTGTAAGCTTGGATGCAAGTCATTAGTTGCTTGTAAGGAAGAAGATTCTTCATTGTCAAAGTTTCCTACCACTGATATTGAATTACTTCCTAGATCCAGTTCCATTTGGTCCTGGTTTTCTGTAGTCATGTTATTCTGGATGTCATTTTGACTGATGGGCATTACAGCAAGCTCTTTCTCTGGACACAATGTCATTCCTTCCTGATAAGACAGCTGAATTATATCTGGTTTTGGTGACTGGGACCATAAGGCTATAGAATTAATGCTGTCAAGCTGTTTGTCTGATGTATTGTGTATCCCTTGCTGGTGATGCAAAACGTGCTTCACAAAAGTTTCCTCATCATGAAAAATTTCATTGCACACCAAGCATGAGGTCTTTTCTTGAAAGTGCATCTTGATATGTGACTGAGGATCATGACCATGCTGTGAGAAAAAGTCTCCACAGAGAACACACACCTGCTTATTGTGCACAAATACAGGGCCTTGTATAAAAGATGCTGGCAGCAAAAGAGAAGGATTTCGTTCTTTCTGATGCTCATAAATGTGTTCTTTGAGCTCTACCTTATGTGGGATTTCTATATTGCACAAGGGACATGTGGTCCTGTTCCGAACATGAACAGTATAATGTGCAAGCAATGCTGATCGTCTGGTCCTATAAATAAGTCCACAAATTATGCATCTAGCCCTTCGCTCTGACATTCCTTTAAGTTTCAATTTCTTAGGATTAGGAGATTTGAGGTATTTTGCTTTGATCTCAGAATGCTGTCTGTCTGTTGAAGAGGATCTTACCATAGAAAACAAACCTGTTTTGACATGTGGATTTTGTTCTTGTGCTGGTTGTATTGTTGGAGATGATGTAGTGGTTTCTGATGAGAAATCTTGGTACCCCAAAGAATGGTTCTGGATTTCCCAACTATTCTCTTCAAATTCTTTGGCATGCTCTTTTGTGAATGAATCAGAATGTTTGGATGAACACTTTGCTGAATTCTTTGATTTTTTCCCCAATATTGACTCTGAAGTTTGGCACTGCTCATCTGTCACTGATTCTGAACTTGTGTGCTGTTTTCCTTTCAGTGAATTGGAGGAATCCCATGTTGAGGACAAACATTTTGATCTAAGTGTAGCCAAAGGAACTTCGAGGTTATCTGTGAGCTCCCGCTGATGCTGAAGAATATGTAGTTTTAATCTATCTTTGTTAGGTATCTTTTCCAAGCACACAGGGCAGCTTTTGGTGCAATTAACATGAAAATTATAATGTCTCAGTAATGTTGAGTCACAAGAGATAAAGGCTTGTCCACACACCACACAGTTCACTCTCTCAGCAATTTTCTTATAATTCTTTCTTTCTGCAACTACCACCATGTTTTTAACATTATCTCCTGTTACTGCCACAGTTTTTTTGCTATTTTTTCCTTCCCCTACCACATTTTTTGGGTTCTTTCCAACTGACAATGACTGGTGATGTATAGTAGTCCCATTATCAATCACAGACGGTGTGGATTTTGCCCTGTTCAGCTGGCTTGTTTTTATACGTCTTTGCAATTTTCTGGTTTCTGTAAGAATGGGCATATTAACCTGTACAGTATTACGTGGTTCACACAGTGCCAGCTGGTGTTCATAAACATGAGTGCGCAAGTAGTTTGGATGAGGAATACTTTTGTGACACACAGGACATGTTGTGACTTTCTGAAGATGCACCCCATAATGGCGCTTACACAAGGAAGGTCTCTTTAGAATTAAAACACCACAGATAACACACTTAACTCTTGCCTCTTGACTCTTTGGAGACATTCTCATAGATATGTTTTCCCCGCAGTTATTTATATCCACTGCTAATTCATCTCTAATTGTATTGACTGTCTTCCCAGTATAAAACTCTTTTTCTGCCTGTAGTGTCTCTGATGGCCCAGCAAGGACTGATCTGTCTGATACAGCCAGACATTTACTTTTACCTACTGATGTCTTAAAATATGAATGATCTCTGTCTTCTTGATCTTTTTCACTCTGCAGTTCACTGCTCTTAATCTTCTTCCTATGCATTTTTATTTTAGACAGCCCCTCTTCTTTACTCAAGCTTATCAAGTCTGAGTTAGTAGAGCACTGTTCTATGCTGGAAACTTCTGAGTCAGCATTACTTTTTTCATCATTTGATGCATGAGCCCGCAGCATATGACTCTCATAATGCTGCTTATACCTGTAAGTCTTTGTGCAAAGTTCACACTGTAAAACAGTTGCTGGTTTAATGAAGTGTGTCTTGCAATGCCAGAGAAGGGCTTCTGAGGTATAGCCAAAGACAGCTTTATTGCATATCTTACAAATAAAAGCCTTCTTTTTCTTTTGAGTGTCTGTCTTTTTATTATTTTTTTGGTATGTCAATGCCACAGATGTTACACTCTCTGCTGCAGCGGTCCCACGACCTCTGCATTTGGCATTCTTATATTCAAGTGCAGCCAGTGAAGTAGTGAGAAGGATGAGTGCCTCTCTAGAATTTATATCTTTAAAGTATGCTGCTGCTCTTCCAATAAGGTCAAACAGTTTATGCTGCTTGTTGACCTTTTCTTCATCATCCATGTCTGACTCCTCTACCTCCGAACATGTCTCGGTAAAGCAACTTTCATTTATTCCAACAGCAACAGGTCGAGGAATTTGTGTTGATGTATAAGAACTTCCAGGATTGGTAGTGACTAAGATACTTTCTTCTTCTGCTTCTGGTGCCTCTATTTTCACTTCCACTGTGTTTTTTCTTTTTACAGCATCACCTGACTCCTCACCAGTTTCATCCGACATGCTGGGTGAACTTGCTGAGTACTCATTTTTTATTATCTGGATGGTTTCCCTTTTATTGAAGACTGACAGCAAAATGTTTTTATCAGCAGTAGGCACCCCATCTTCAGAATCTTCTTCTCTGATACCCTCTAGTTCTGGAGATAATACCTTCTCTGATGGTGCTGTTGCTTCAGCTTTGTGAACATCTGCTAAATGTTTTTTAACACTGACATCTGGCCCAAAGTCCAATGAACATGAACAGCAAGTCCATCCTGCATCTCCAGAGATAATCACAATGTCTTCATTTGGATTCTCAACACAGGACTGTGTAGGCACAAAATCCAAACCTGATGTCTGAGAATCCATCTCAAGGAGCCACTAGTATAATTTCATATGTGAAAATGTTTTGATCCACCTGAAATACACAATATTAAAGAAATCTGATCAAATAACTGAACATATCTATTACAATAATTCACTTGCTGAGTTCCAACGCTAAATATACTATTTGCACCTGTCATGGCCAAGAATACACATACTGTAATTGCGCTTGTATTGTAGGCACATATATATGTAATTGTTGCTATTTAACTTTATAAGTGGTCTCTGCACAATCATAGTCTTTGTGTCTATCAATACCTATAAGAAACTTACAGAAGACAAATAAAATATAACGTGCTACAAATTTTAATTCTGGAGCTAGTGGGAATAATATTCGCTATATTATTGTCATTGCGTGTGTGTAAAATATTATTTCCTTTTTGTTGAAAATAACTAAATAATTAAGAAATGTTGTCTAAATAATTATGAAATGGGAAATATAACTACAATTTTAATAAACCACACATTGAATTTTTCTCAGTAAATTTCAACTGTCTGCTCGCTCTGAGGAAGTTCTCCTAAATCTGTTTTGTGGAACGACGCGAACGACAGCCCATGCAAGATTTCAAAATGGCGAATCGCTAAATGATTTGGCATGCGTTACTGAACGCAGCGCACGCCAAAAATGGGTTAAGGTTTAGAGACCTAATTCATTTTACAATATTCACATCGAGACACCACTTCCATATACCCATTTATCATAGTAGTGGAATTTTCTAAAAAGTTAGATAAAAATTTCCCAAACGAATGTTACCTTCTACTGGAGACGCGTACAATATGGCATCCAGACAGACGAACGAGAGAAAAGTCGTCTGGTGCGCATGTCTAAGTTGACGTTCATCATACTTGGATCAGCATCTTAGAGACAGGTCGATATATGAAATCCACTGGTCAACTTTCAAATGATCAGAATTGTTTCAAAGATATTCGCTGTTTTTGGTGTGGAGAAGTGAAATATTCCTCCGACCCGTACGATCCTCCCTTTCCTGTTCCGATTGCATCCCACAAGTATATATACTTCAACATGTATGTAATCGCCGAAACCATAATTATCTCAAGCCATTTTTTTTATTTATTTGGGGTGAAATTTGGGTTTTAAGGGGTGAGGAAGATTAAATACTGCACAAACTTTGTATCGAGAAAGTTTATGTGGCCTGGATGATTTATTGCTTGATCGTCTAAACACAACATGCAGACGTTGTGAACTGTAGCAAAGGGAGAAAGCATACGTGTGATTTTGCGGTTCTCAAATGCCATCAGATTCACTTTCTCAGTCTCCCCCGTCTCTCTCACTCTCTTACACACAAAACAGCTTTTCGGAGTCTAAATACGGATCGACGTGTTTATGTGACGTGACCTACACCTACCTCATGCAACAGAGTTTTGGATCACATTTCTCGAAATAGATAAGGTCATATAGCACCCTCCTCTCCCTTATTTCGTTTTCGTCTTAAATTCACACGTTCACTGCCTTTCTGTTTTACGATCGATCCGGAATTAAGTATGTGTCTTCCATATCAAATTTTGTGTTCACAAAGATTCAAGGCAGATCGAGCATGTCTGCAGGAGTGGTGTGCAATAGACAAGACAAGACAAATTTATTAGTCCTCAGCGGAGATACATTTGTCGACAGCAACCCAGATAGCATTTGAACGTTTTATAATCGTTTACAAATGGTTCTCGCGAAATGTTCAAATAATATTCGCAGGAAATGTTTTTGAAACGCTTATCATGCCCATCAAAGTAATGTGTTATTAATGTTTGCTTTCCAACTTTTTGCCGACCTTTTACAGCCTTTTTTCAAACATTTCATAGTTGATCTGAATTTTAAACACTTATCCAACCATTTAACAAATTTTCTCACCCAGAGAGGTTAAACTTAATTTTGTTATGTGACATTTGAATATGCTGCTCACTGAGACGAGGTGGTTTTACGCCGAGCCAGCAACTAACACTGCATCACGGCAAGGTAGCCAGCCAGATGCCAAGTGCTGAGAAAAAAATAAGACTGCGTGCCCCTAAAGTACTCTGAATGTTGCGCCATTTCTCCCTCAATGACCTCAGACTCAAGACCGAATGGTTTGTCGTTGGAGGTAACCGAGTCGTGCGACCATGTGTTACATACGGCAACGTGCATCCACGGTGGTCTGAGTCAGAAGGGTCCAGAGTCACTGCAACTGCTGGCATCACGCGAATGGCCCTGTTCGCTGCCGCGCCTATCTCCACCGCCACATCCTGTCATTGTCACATACTGAGTTCCGAGAGGTCATCTGAAGCCCGAGCCGTTTACTGCACTGATGACAAGTGAATGTTTTGATCCACTACATCACTCGAGACCAAAGAACGACACGCCTGCTATTAATACTGTAGGACAGTAGCATCTAGCATTTGGGTTCGGCAAAATAGCATGGCGATTAAGTGACTTTTAATTTAGAATGGCGCCATCTGTTTAAGGACTCACTTGATATTCTGACTGTAGTTGTTATCTTCAACGTTTTACCGTATTTCTACGAAGGTTCACTAAGAAAACGCTGATCAAAATCTTGTTTTTAAAACAATACTTCTCCGAGTTTAAGCAAGGGAAACAACCCGACGTGGCGTCAATACGAAGTGCATGGTGTGTAACCGTGTTTCGAGATGACCGATTTTACAACGGTTTTCAAATCTCACACATAGTGATGTGACATATATAATACACTATTAAAATATTATTTGTGAGAACTGTAAATAACTGAATTTTTAAGTTTTAATCCATTGCTCATGGCGGAAATGCCTGCAATTCAACAATTCGACCATAGATATTGAATAGTTATAACTATTAACCTATAATAAAGACAACCATATGTGATGCACCGCTTTAAAGAGCATTGTTTAAACATTCAGATGGTGTAACTCTTCAGAAATATAGCTTTTTTTACTTGTACTATAATGAAATTAAAGATCGCAACTGCATTCGACTCAAAACGTGAAGAAGTCAGCAGTCGGAAATTAACAACAAATTATTTACACATTATATACCAAAAAAAAAACCCACATATTTTATTAGAACACACATTAGAGTTTGAATATTACTTACTATTTTCTTGTCATTTTCGGTTGTTGGAGTACAAATCCATGTAGAATTGAGAAACCGGCAAACAAAATGGCGGCCTTTCAGCTCAAAACCACGCGACGGCCGGAAGTTTTAGTACACGTTTACAGTACATCTATTTAATATTTTTCTTTAAATGTTATTGTTCCTACCAATTTAAAATGTTTGCACAATGTTTCAGTTTTTACATGTTTTTACATGTTTATTCGTAAATGTTCCTAACATGGTTCTAAAATGTTTCATCTAAAACTTTAACATTATTACAGCCATGTTAGCGCTTTTCGAACGTTTATAAAATGCTTCAATGCTATCTGGGAAGGGCCTATTAAAAATAATACAAATAACAATAATAATAAAAATAAAAAATAAAAATTGTGGGGGGAGGGGGCGACACCTGTGCCAATCCACACCATTTATCCACGAACTTCCGTGATTTATCCGATCCTCACCAGATGTGGCAGGCATATTCTTTCGTTTGTGGCAGGGATCGATGGGGAACCTTGATCTTTTTCTCCGAGGGCCAGCTAGATATTTATAAGATCATTCGTGTTCTTGTTATAACTATATAGTCTAATCCATATTCATTCGCACTGTACCTTTTTTTACTCTTTAAACAACCTCCTACCGCAGTGAACACAACCAAAAGAGCAGAAAATCATCGCAAACAAAATGGAATGGGAGTATATGGGACCAGCATCTGCCGGGTTAGGGTGGAGGAAGAGCGGCGTTCTCTCAGCGAGCGTGAATAAAAAAGAGGGAAAAGCTGCAATCTGGTGACATTGTCACACCACTGATCGTGTTGACGACACACAATAAACTTGGTCTACAATTTGAAGTGGAATATGTAGGTTGGATGTAGCGTGGGATGGGGCCTCCTGGTTGTCATGAGACAACTATAAACGTAGAGCTCTAGTGTTGTAGTCGCACCTATGTCTTGTACACGGTTCGTGAAAGCACGCATGTGAACGGTGGGATGGACGCTGAAATAGGCTTGCGTAAAGGGCGTTACATCAGGAACTAGTGCAAGGTCCTTATGCTTGAGTTCATTGCGCTCGGTGTGAACCCTTCGTAGTCAATGAGAAACTCGAGATTGGTGGGTGCCTTCTCTTCCTCGGCTCCTGTCTGTTTCCGATGAGGCGCGCGGTCGTAGTCAGTCGGGGCCTGTATGGACCGATCTGTCATGAACTAATTTCTTCTGCCTCCATTGTCCGCCGCCCTTTTTCTGGTGGCGCCCATCTCCTGTGGGGCTACTGACTGATACAGACACAGTACCTTCATCTGAAGAGTCTGGTGGCGAATATAATTAAGGGTACTGGGCCTGTACTGGTATCGTGGAAAGCCTTGATGTTCATTTATCCTGTGTTTGCATAGTACACCTTTTACGGTAGGCGATAGCAGGGCCGTGCTTAGGAGCAGGCGGACGAGGCATCTGCCTGTATATAGGGCCGCTTTTGAGTAATATGGTAACTATATAGGCTCCAAAGTAATGACTTATTGCATACTCGATCTTTTAAGCAGGATTTTAAGAGTCATATCTCCCCTTGGCCCTTTCCCTGCAACTTCTGAGGAAGGAAAATAACATTGGTTGGGTTTGCCCAATCCATCCAACGCTCCAAAAAACGCAATCGAGAGGGAGGGGGGGACAGGCGGGTCTGGTTTACCCGGGCTTGTGGTCATAAAGGGTCCCAGCCTTGGTCAGTGGATTTTTTCCTTCTTCTTTTCCTTTTCTTTGGCTTTAGAGGAAATGTCTGAGGAAAGAACACCCAAGCATTACACATCAGATGTTGAGTTTCAAGTCTGTAAAGTATACAATTTCCAGGCCTAAAGTAGGCGGGCCGTTCGGTTAGGGGTCGGAAATATAGTCAGCCATATCACATTCTCGCTGCAGGACTCACTTGGCGTCAGAAGGCTGCTGGACACCGAGGATTTATCACGCATGACCGTTCGTGCATTATTGAGACTGCTGGATTTATGAGCCACTTGGGGCGAGGGGGCCTGCAAGCAAGTCGGAACTGACAGTGAAGAGGTAGGTATCATACTGAGGTGTGGCCACTCTGTGAATTGAGATGATGGGGGCCCGCCCCTGGCTCTGCAGCCTATAAGCGAGAGGTCAAGAGTGCTTTATTTCGTAGTTACTTAACGACACTGAAACTTTCTTCTCCCGTTTCTCGATCACCAAACAAATAGCTACATAAGTCTAGAAAGTAGAGCCTTGACATTATATTAGCCTATAATACTATTGCAGCCAGAAAAATAGAACAAATTATTGCAAAAACATTTTTAAAACTGCAAATAGGCTCATAAACTTATCACGGTGGTGTCGCGGGAAGATTGGAGCTGGAGGATGATGAAAAAGAGGAGGCTAGCATGAGAAAGATAATTTTAGATTGAACTAGAAAAGATGTCGGCGTGGTGGGTTGATTGGGGGTAAGAGGTAGGGAGGAAAGTTAATGCCATTGGATTCCAAAGAACTGTAACTAAAGAAAGTGACACTTTAAGAGAGACAATCGGACGACCATCGCCAAATGTAATTACACATCTTTCCTTTCAGTCTCCGACCTTCTTTCGCTTTTCGCCCAAGCATGAGCTTCGTGTAATGTATGTTTGTTTCACGATGAGGAGGAGCCGAGGAGGGAAAGTTTATAAATGTGTTATGACACAAATGTAAACTTAATTTGTCTAGTTTTTTATGATTAAACTGGTCCTTTTCTGGACACCCACAATCCAGGCACAAGCAGAGTATGTTGGTCCTGTTTTGGTTTAGAGACCAGTGACTGTGATGACAGCAACTTCCACCCATGGTCCGGAATACATTGTTGCTGCTCATCTGACAAGAGGATAAGGAAAGAGGATGATAGTTTCTGGAAGATTCCACTGGATGGGATTTCATGGGAAATAAATGGTCGGGGTTTAGAGGTGTAGACCGACATCTTTATGAGACATTTAGGCAAGTCAGCAGTCAAGTCGCTGAGTGTTTGACCAGTTTGTGTTTGGACACTTAATTTTCCCCTCCCTTTCGCTCGGAGTCTAATTTGGACCAAAGAAAGCTTGGACAGTTGGACCTTAGAGATAGCTATATACACTAAGTTTAACATCTTTTCACACCGCGCTCTCCTGCCTGTTGCACGCCGTATTGTATACCCGAAAAGCCGAGATACGCTGCACTTTCTTTGTTTGGTATGTACAGAATTTTTTTAATTTATGTTTCTATGATTTTATGTTTATTGGTAAATACCATTTGACAAAGCAGGATCATCAGTGTCCATGAGAGTGACTAGCAAACGTCTCAAATTGACTGACAATGAAGTTTGTGAGAAAAGCTCATAAATATAGCATTGCAAAGTCCTTATAGTCAGCAGGCAAAATGACTTAAAATATTGGTACTGCATAACTTTGTTTATATTACAATTCAGACAAAATATGCTATACATTTATATGGTTATGTCATTGTCACACAGCCCTCTCCTCTTGATCTACTTAAATATTAAAGTTAATAACAGTTACTGCTGGCTGAGTTTTTAAAACATTTGCGATCGTGGCGTCAAGGGCCCCCCACATGCCCTCTGCCGCGGGCCCCGCTGGGGCTAGTGGTTAGTGACCGTTAGTCCTTTCCCTTAGCCAAGGGAGTGGGACCACGTGCCGGGTTAGGGTGAAGGAAGAGTGGCGTTCCCTGAGCGTAGGAAAAAACCTGTAATCTCGTAACACGGTTACACACCACTTCGTATTGACGCCACACAGTGAAGTTGGCCTAGAATTTAAAGTGGAATGTAGGTTGGAGTGGGGGGATGGGTAGGAGTGGAGGATAAAGCAGCTAGAGCTTGTTTGGATCAAACGCCATCCACATCCATGCGTCTATTAGGAGTTCTTGTTTGAAAGCGAGCGAGGGGCTCGGGTTGTTTCCCTTGCTCACGCTCCGAGAAGGTAAGTAGTATTTCAAAATTGGGATGTTTGTCCTGCTTCTTAGTAAGAACGTAGCTGTATAAATACGGTAAAAAGCTGAAGATAACAACTGTAATCAGAATATTAAACACATTTTTAAATTTATGAGAACTTTCTAAAATAAAAGTGATTTAAACGCCATGCTATATTACCAAACCCGAATATCACGGAAAGCCAGATGATACTGTGGAACATGTTCGGCATATTTTGTTATCGCTTCTCGGCCTTTTGGCTAAGATCAAAGTGTAGTATCTGTTCTTATCAGCTTAATATCTGATACGTTCCCCATTGGGGAACTTCGATATTAAACTGATTTTTGAAACATGACGGAGTGTTAGGGGCTTGCTCCACCTCTGTCACGGGTCGGCCTGGTATTGCAGTATCTCCAGGATTGGCCCACTCCCTTGGGGAGTAATAATAATCAATGTCAAATAAGTAGTTAGCATAATCATAAATAGCGCCAATATTATGGCGATCCTAAGTTGCTGTGTTTGACATCGCATGAGCTCTCATTTTGATTAGAAGCATAACTTGTAAGGCTATACTTTTATACGTGAACCCCTCATATTTTCTTTTGAAACGTGACCCGATGGAGACTGTCGTTTAAGTGTACACTTCTAGAAAAGCGCGTGTATGCTAAATTAACCCTTAGCATCCCATTTCTCTGTCTGCTACGTCCTTTGACTTAATTAACTTCAGTCTATGGCGTTGCGTCGCATGATACAGGTTGTAGCACGAGTGGCGAGCAAGTGGTCGAGCACCGAAAAACAATTTTCTGGAAAATGTTGGTTGAGGATAGATAGCGTGATTCGCACTGTAAAGGCGGATTACAAGCAGCAGATAAAAAAAAGTTGTTAAAAACAGAATGTGTGCTAGAGAGAAAAGTTTCCATGTCTCCATGCATTCTCTAACTAGAGAGAGAAAAACTCCAGGTATTTCGATCATTTATCGTATACTTAGAATTTGCTAACCAATTAATTTTATATATACAATTGCATTCTGTAGCTACATATGGGGCGCCAAGAGGGAAATTTTCTCTCTCTTGCTAAAGAATGCATTCTGTAGTTACAGAACGCATTCTGTACCTAAAGAACTCAATCTGTATTTATAGAATGTATTCTATACTTCTACAATTCAATTCTGTACGTAGTCACAGAATGCAGAATGAGTTCTGTAACTACAGAATGCATTGTCTAGCTAGAGAGAGAAAAACTCGATAAAAACCAAAGTATTTCATTTATATTATAGTCAGAAGTTGCTATCCAATTCATTTTATATATACAATTCCATTCAGTAGCTACAGAATGCATTCTTGCTATGCAATTCAAGTCTCTGCGTACAGAGAGAATTCTCTTTGGTTTTTACCGATTTTTTCTAAGTATAGAATGCATGTTATAAGTACAGAATGAGTTCTGCACGTACAGAATGAGTTCTATAACTACAGAATGCATTCTCTAGCTAGAGGGAGAATATAGCCGTAGGCGGAAATAGTAGAAAGCTTTATAAAAGAAACACATTATCAAGCAGAGCCATAGCAAAAGTTCTACGTGTTTCTACAGAACGTCACATGCACAAATTCCATGATCAAGGGCACATCAATGGACTTTTGTTTTTAAGAATGAAGAAGAAGCAGAGCAAAAACAAAGAAACAAAACAACAAACAAAGAAACAAAAATCAAACAAAGAAACAAAAAACAAACGATACACTCAATCTGTAGCGTGCAGAGTGCAGAATAAGTCACACACAAAATGTACCATCTATAGTGGCAGGTTGATTTTCTGTGATTTTTCTGGTGTGCTTTTCGCTTGTGAAAGTCCACGTACCTCCCTTGGCAGGGGTCAAATCTGACAAAATGTTTGAAATAAATCGAAACTGTCCAATATTTTATCTACATTTATTGCTCAAATAGACCAAGAGATAGATATAGTAAGGTAAAGAAAACGCTTCCTTTTCTTTACCGCCAGGATAAGACTAAGAGTTGAGAAACTTTGACGTCGGTGGTGGAACTGCCGACCTGTACAGCTAAGAGAGGTAACCCTAATATGCTAATGGCGCGAAGATTGCAGTTATCTAAGCTTCTGTCGTTTTACCTTTAATTTAAAAAATTTAAACATGCGCTCTTTGCCAAAACTTTCAAATAAAATAACAGAAATCAATGAACAATTCACATTGTTCAAAAATGAAGAAGTTTGCTAATTAACAAATAAAACTAAAGGAAAAAAGGCTATAAATACAAGTCTTAGAACACCACTAAATAGCCCACAAATAGTTTGCGCTGGCTCGGTACATGCGGCTGTTGAACTCATACTTACCTGGCACGGGAGGCACCTTGATCAGCAAGGAGGTCCTCCCAGGGCGAGGCCTGTCCATTGCACTCCGGGCGGGTTGACCCCTGCGATCACCCCAAATGTGGGTGACTCGAGTGCGTAATTTATTCGTAAGGGGGACTGCGTTCGCGCTATCCCCTGCAAATACCAAAATGTTTCAAAAACTTGGATCCAAGTATTCTACGTAGTATTATCTCATATCGTTATCATCGTCTATACCCAGGCAACATTCGTTCATATATATATTCCGCGTGCCATCGACATCACCTACCTGTATCCGCAATCACTTTCTTCGCGCTGCCTACTTACACCACCAGAATCAAATCAATGAATGTAAACACCCGTGTACAGTCGTCTGCCGAGTGTTTGATGACCATTTCAATACAATGTAAATGTAAAAATAAAAAACAAAACAAAAAAAGCGAGAGCAAAATAGTCTATCAAACTGAAGATAAAAAAATTAAAAAGAGGAAGAAAATAACAAAACGGTTTGCCAGCAGCACACGAAAAATGCTTAGAAATAAATATTAGAGCAACGTGTAAAAGTTCATGACACTAAACAGAAAACTATGAAATAAATGAAAGAAAAAGATATTTGCCTACAGCACCCGGTGTTCCCAGGCGGTCACCCATCCAAGTACTAACCGGGCCCGACGTTGCTTAACTTCGGTGATCGGACGAGAACCGGTGTGTTCAACGTGGTATGGCCGTAGGCAAGAATATTGTGTTTAGAAAACTTTATAAAAGAAACTGTTGACTGCCTAGCAGAGACGGCGAATGCTCGTGTGCCTACAGAACTTCACGTGCACTAACTCCACAACCCCATAGTGCCAAGATATGCAGAAGGTGAGCGTAATAAAACAGTGTGGTGATGCGTTGGGCTCGCGGGAAGAGATTGATAATTGTGCAAAAATTCACCGTTTCTCCGATCCTCCCCAAATTTTGCAGGAATCGTCTACGACTCTTCTTACGTATACGTTGACGTTATTTCTAATGATTACTTTCACCGTTATGTTACCGGCGGCTCCAAATAAAAAAAAATACTATGCAAAAAAATTATGGAATACATACATTTCGACGTAATTTGAGAAAACAGCATTTGTGAACGTGAGCAAGTGAGAGAGGTTGGAGGAATTGCTGATAGCACCGCAGTTCGTACCTCCTCGATGATCTTCACTCAAAAGTGTCGTGCCCCATTTGGCGAACATGAGCAGTTTAGTACTAGTAGGTATGTTTGTGACGCAGTTTCGTGAAAATTCCCTCACTTTCCAACACATGCACTGTACATTTTTCTTATTTCATTTAAATATCACTGCGTTATCAAAAATATTTTCTTCTGTGTGGTTTCTTTTATGAATATGGCGTAGAATTACATTATCCAAGAGCGTTTCGGCCTGCGGTGTCAAAAGTTGGTCACGGCCCTATCTTTTGGTCAGACACTACTCCATTTTCACGTTTTGTTCCTACGCGTAGGGCGGTACAGCGGCCCAACGGTTAGCGCCTGTCACCAATACAGTGATGATTGGCTGGCCCGAGTTCAGGTCTCGTCTCGGTTACGCTGTGCTTTCTCTGCATGAGGCCGTGATAATGCCTTAGTTTCTGGCTCGGTCTTAAACACCAATCCTTCCCTCCTACGCGGGAGAAAAAAATAAATAAATCTAAAAATAGATTTAATCATCTAGGGGAGAGAGTAGGCTTTAATTTGATACCAAAAGACTTTCATTTCAAAAAGCGTGCTGAAATTGAATGTGAAAAGTTTAAATAGCGACTTTTCATGGAAATAAAGTACACACGGGAATAACATTGGTATCAGAAGATGTGGAATTCTTTAAATTACAAAACTATTGGGTTTGTTTTCAGAAAATATTTTTCACGCCTCATGATGTGATGTGGAAAATTTGGTAAAACCAGATTGTACTCTGCCGACATCGCAACTGAGTGGGATCAGTGTAGAGGTTTTGGCAGAAGTTTCTTCCTCCATTATTCACACCAATCTGTTTGACAAGTTTACACATATATTTCATGTTTTGCACTTCATTTAGTATGAAAAATGCTGTTAGGGGGACTGCGGTGGAGAGGAGGGGGGGGGTTCGTGTCACAATATGAAACAGTAGAGTTAGTCGATGTTAGTCCCGCAGCTTTTCTTTTGCTTGCCACGGTGTCAGCCGCCTTCAACGCACCCTTGAAGAACCGTCTTTGGCAAGGTGTTGTGTCGGACGACATGACCAAACCACACCAGCTTCCTGCCTGAGATTGTGATGCTGCTGTTGATTAAAATTTGTCAGTTTATATAAAGCATATACCAAAAGATCACACAACACATTTTGATCTGGGAATGGACCCCCTTGAGGGTTGCCTACCACATGAGACATGAAAATGGAAAAAGGTTGTTTTTATGAGTAGCTTTGAAACTTGGTTTAAACAGTGATTCACATCTCAGAAATTGCAAACATCTTTGACAATCTTGGATACAACTTCAGACAGACAATCGTCTTAAAAACTGGAATGTGTATAAGACACTTATACAGAGCTGATATCCAGAAGACATGGAAAAACCTCCATACCGTGTGTCGCGGTCACGCCCCCCGGAGCCGCTGGGAAGCACAAACGCAGCCACTCACTCAGCCGCCACGCTCACACACTCGCTCAATCGGCCAGGGGTGGGACCGGACGTGCCTATCGAACTATGGATGAGCGTAGACCAAAACAAAGACAGAGGAACAGCACAAACAAATTTATTATACACAGAAGAAAAAAACAAAATAAAATAAAGAAAAAACAAAAGAGGAGCACAGATAAAACTAATGTAACGCCTGTGCGTGCCCAAGCACCCACATATACGTAGCAGAAAAACACCCCGAGCAAAAAGGGGGGGGGTACCCACACACACACACACAAGGGGTGGAACACACAAAACAAAAAAGGGGATGGGGTGATGCAGGGGACACAACACTGCCCACGCCGCAGCGTAGCCCTGGGGAGCAACTGCCCGTCACAATGTTCACTGCCCTGTGGCTCGCCTGTCCTGCGCAACGCTCCAGCGCTGGCCCACCTGAGGGAGGGGAGGGGTGGAGTAGGGGACACGACACCCGCACACACTGCGGTATAGTAGTGGAGGAGCAGACTGTCTCACAGCACAGGCTCCCTCCCTCCTCCGGTCTGTCCAGCACACCTCTGCAGGTCTGAAACCCGAGCAGCCCAGTGGTCACATGGGCTCCCGCGCGCAGCTCCGTCCGCCTGCAACTCCTGAGGAGGGCTTGGTCGTCCCGGGGACGCAGCCGAGTCACGTGCCCAAGAGTCGGCGATGAGGGAGACAAAAGCGATGATCCGATGACTGTGTTATGAAGAGTAAAGAGGGGATTTGGCAGGGGGGGGCGTTCTCAAGAGGACATGAAGATGAAGATAATGACGAAAACGACGATAATGACGAATACGAATAAGAAGAATAGGAGCCTGTGGAGGAAACATAGCAAACCTCCATCAGCATGTGGTTAAAACAAAGCTTCCTCTCTAAGCCCCGCTCTCAGCTACGGGCTCTCACACAACAGTACATTCTAGAATACATTTCTCAACGTGAGCTGATCCCAACAACAACAATAACAACAAAGATACAGTCGCACACAAGCGCCGCGACTCGCGGATCAGCAAACAGAAAACAGCAAACTACCTCCCGCACACCGAGCACACCCAAAATAATAAACATCCAACAGCATTGCACACAGAACATTCTGCCTGCTTTCACACAACCCCGCATCCGCAGCCCTGAACCCCTAAAAACTATACTAGATGATGCGGAACCCAAAATCAAACACTCACCCAAACGGCTCGTGGAAAAAAAATCAATCGGTCGATCACCAAGTCGAAGAAAGAAAAGGAGCGCCGTCCGCACGACCCGCGCTGCCTGCCACAAGAGAAAGACTGTCCCGCAGGGGTAAGAGCGCGCCAAAAACCCGCGTGCGCAGGGGAGAGGGCGAAAAACGGGAGAAGGGGGGGGGTTACGTCCAGTCCTGAATGACCGGTCCGCGTGGGGCTCGCGGGACGAGTGGGGTCGCGGCCGCGGTCGGCTGAATCGACGCGCTTCCCCCCGCCCGCCCGCGTCCCCATGCGACAAGCCAGCAAAGTGCGGTGGAGAGACAAGAGAAAAAGAAAAGAGCAAAAAACAGACACGCGACATATCCCCCTACCAAGAACGAAGCCACGCGGAGTTTTAAAAACCACCGCGTGTCTGAACAGTAGGGGAAAATACCTAGGCAGAGAACACAGCTAGAAAACTCGAACAAGAAAACAAAACCACGCCCATGAGGCGCAGAACAAAAAACCAGAACACAGGACAGGACATCCGTCTTAGCCATGCTAACAGGCGCAGAAGAAAGAAAAAAAAATCAGCTGCCAGGGCTAAAGAAATTTATCCTCCTGGGACAAAAACATACACGTGAGAGTCATTCCGGGGGGAGGAAGGACCTGCTCAAAAAGTCGGCCTCCACGTTGTCTTCCCCTGCAATAGCCTTGATCTTGATGGGGTAGGCCTGCAGTTGCATCGCCCACCTGGCCAGCCGAGCGCTGCGTAGCTGTGCGTGTTGCAGGTACTGTAGCGGCTCGTGGTCCGTCTCGACGACAAACTCGCGGCCATATAGGAAGGGCTCAAACCTTTTGACTGCCCATACAATCCCCAGGCATTCTTTTTCGATAGTAGAATAGTTTTTCTCAGCTGGGGACAGTTTTTTGCTAGCGTATGCTACGGGGTGCGCGGTGCCCCCCTCATGTTGCATAAGTGCTGCCCCCAACCCCATCTCGGATGCGTCCGTACGTAAAACAAATGGTTTCTGGATGTCCGGAATCTTCATGATGGGCTCTGACGTCAGTGCTCGCTTGAGAGCCTCGAAGGCCTGTTGGCATTCGGGCGTCCAAACAATTTGCGTCACCCCTGATTTATTTTTGCCTTTAGTGAGGTCAGTCAGCGGCAGGGCAACATCGGCAAAATGCGGGATGAATTTCCGGTAGTATCCGCACAGGCCCAGGAATGACCTCACTCCTTTTTTCGTCTGAGGCGCCCTGGCTTCTCGAATTTTCTCCAACTTGTCGAGCTCTGGTCTCACTCGTCCATTCCCGACAACGTGGCCAAGAAAATTTAACTCGGAAAAGGCTATTAGACACTTGGAGGGACGGGCTGACATGTTGGCCTGCTCTAGTCTGCCCAGGACTGCGTCGAGGGCCTCCAGGTGTTGCTCCCAAGTCTCCGTCGCCACGAGTATGTCATCGATGAAATTGTCGACATCGCTGCGTTTCAACGGCTGCAGGAGCTTGCGCATGGCGCGCGAGAACACTGCACCGGCCGTCTTAAGGCCAAACGGCAGGGTCACCCAGCGGTACTGACCCGCGGGTGTGGAGAACGCCGTCTTATCCCGATCTTCTTCTCGGATCGGAAGCTGCCAGTAGCCCTTTGCAAGGTCCAGCTTACTGATGTAGTTGGCACCGCTCAGCTTCGTGAAGAGATACTCCGTGTCTGGGATAGGCTCGGCATCAAACTCCAGCACCTTGTTCAAGCTCCGAAAGTCAACACAGAACCTGATCTCTCCGTTCTTCTTTTTGACAAGTACGATTGGCGCATTGTAGGGGGAGGAGCATGGCTCTATCACTCCCATTTTCAGCATCATCTCTATCTCCTTCATTATGGTTTCTGTCTGGGAGTACGCCAGAGGGTACTGTCTGATCCTTACTGGCTTGTCCTCGGTCAACTTGATTTCGCACTCGCCGATGTTTGCGCGATGTGGCACGTCCGTCAGACAGGCAGAGTGGCGATTCAGTATCTCCTTGATCTGTTCACGCTGCTCTCTGGAGAGGGCGTCGTTGATCCGGACGTCGCCTGGGCCTTCCGTCGACCCTAGTGGGATGACCGGTATGTCATCATGATCTTTGATTACATCAGCCCCGCCCCCATCCGTGTCGTCAATGATCACTGCCAGGCTGGTCCCTGGTCCTCTCTCTTCATAGTGCTTCAGGAGATTCGCGTGGTATGTCTTTTGCTTCCTGCCAGTTTGGACTTTATAGTCGTGCGCGCCCACCTTTTCAATTATAGCGTACGGGCCTCGCCATGCGACCTCCAGCTTGTTAGCCTTGTTTGGTAGCAACAATAGCACCTTCTGTCCTGGTTGGAAATGGCGTTCTCGCGCCTTTGTGTTGAAGTAGCGCGCGTGGCGTTGTCCTGCCTTCTCCAGGTTCTGGCGAGCCAATTCACGCACCGTCTCCATCCGGTCACGTAGTTCGATCACGTACTCTGCCATTGTCCGCCTCTCCGGTTCCATCTCTTCTTGGGTCCAGAGCTGCCTCAGCACCTGCATGGGTCCTCGCACGGTGCGTCCGTACAGCAGCTCGAACGGGGAGAACCCTGTGGACTCCTGTGGCACCTCTCTGTACGCGAACAGGAGGGCAGGAATGTAGCGGTCCCATTCCTTGGGGGCTTCCATACAAAGGCGGCGCAGCATGGTCTTAAGCGTGCCGTTAAACCTCTCAACTAGCCCATTGGACTGGGCATGATAGGGGGTGGTTGTTGTGCCCTTTGTGGACAACAGCTGATGAACTTGCTTCATCTCGTCGCTAGTGAACTGTGCCCCCCTGTCGGTTAGGACCTCCTCTGGTATACCGACCCGTGTCCACATTTCCCAGAGTGCATCTGCCACGTGGGTACTGTCGATCCTCTTGAGGGGGACGGCCTCTGGGTAGCGAGTGGCAAAATCCACTGCCACGAGAATGTAACGATGGCCCCTGTCCGAAGTCGGATGGATAGGGCCCATGAGGTCCACTCCGACCTTCTTGAATGGCTGGTCAATAATTGGCATCTGTCCGAGGGGGATCTTGCGAACTAGTCCCCTGGGCGTCGTGCGCTGGCATGCATCGCATGATGCGCAGTAGCGGCGTACGTCTTTGCACATCGTGGGCCAGTAAAAACTACTCCATATCCGTTCCCGCGTCCTGCGGGCCCCAAGGTGCCCAGCCATTGGCGTGTCGTGCGCCATTTTGAGCACCTCGCCCCTCAGCGGGTTTGGTACGACCAACTGCTTGTGCTCGATTCCATCGTCTCCCGTGTAGATGCGCCAAAGCAGACCCCTTTTGTACTGGAATGTCACGGCCCCCGTTCCTTGTTGCGAAGGGGGCTGCTTCTGGTCGGCTATGGCCTTGATGCGCTGTAGGCTCTCGTCTTGGCCTTGCAACACCCTCAATTCCTCGGGCTTGATCTTCAGCATCTCTCCTGCACCTTTTAGTGGGGCGCCTCCTTCTTCTGCGGCCTTCGCCTGCATCCGTGTCTGCACCGGTGCGCACGTCGCTGCATTCTCTTCGTATACTGGCACCTGTATGTCCTCCCCCTCCTTGGTACGCATAGTATTACCTATTATCACCTCTTGGATGAGACTGGGGAACACGGCAGCTTCGACCTCGCCAGAGTAGTAAGGAGACTCCAGGTGGACATATGCGAGAGGCACCGACTGCGTGTCCATAGATGCATAACGCACCTTTCGTTCGTGGTTCAAGAGGTGCTCCTTGTCCACCAGGTCGCTCCTGACACACAGCAGGTCGGCCCCTGTGTCACGCACGGCCGTGGTCTCTCGGCCGTTAAGGCGCACTCTTGAGCGAAAGTTAAAGTGCTTCGTCCGCCGCTTGCAATCTTCGCACAGCATCGACCCACCCCTCGCCCCTTGATTCATCTCCTCTGCAGGGACAACCGCGATTGTGCTCACCACGGCGACCTTCGCGTCGGTGCTTTTATGGAGCTTGGGACAATCTCTCTTGAAATGGTCCACCCCTCCACAATGGAAACACGTCTTCTGCCTTCTAATCCCCGCCTGGGTGGAAAGGGGCTCACCTTGCTCCTTTCGCTTGGCCTCCTGGGGCCGTGGGGTGGGGGATGTTCGATGGTTCCGAGCTGCATCCCTCGCCTCCGTGAACTGCTGGGCCAAAGTCGCCGCTTCCTCTACGTTTCTAGGCGCTCTTTCACGGATGAACGTAGCCAAGTCGAGAGGCACGCTATTTATGAGCTGCTCCATCAGCAACATGTCCCTCAATTCTTCAAATGTGGCTTTCTTGCCCGCCAGTTCTAGCCAACGTGACAGGTATAATCCAGCCCTGGCTACGTATTGCTGGAAAGTTTCTCCTCCTTCTCGTCGGGAGGCTCTCAGTTTACGTCTGTAGGTTTCGGCCGTTAGGCGGAAACTCGTTAGGAGGGCGACTTTTAACTTGTCATAGTCCTCCGCATCACCCTCGCTGAGGCTTGCATGTACGTCCCGGGCCTTCCCCTTCAGCAGTGTACCCAGTCTCACTGCCCAGGTGTTGGGGTCCCAGTTCAATATTTTGGCCCAACGTTCAAATTGGCGGAGGTATGTCTCTAGATCTTCCGTTCCTTCAAACGGCGGTATCTTGAGGCGCATAGACTCAGCCTCCATGCTTGGCCTAATGTGCCTCTCACCACCGTTACTGAGCCTGGCGATCTCCATATCGCGACGAAGCTCCTCAAATCGGATCCTCTCTTCTCTCTCCTCTTTCTCCCTCTCCCTCTCCTCTCGTTCTTTGGCAAAATCTATCAGCCCCCCGCCCGATAGCCCTAGCTCCTTGCCTATGCGTAAATACCTCTCAAAGGCGAGCTCTCCGAACCGACTCCCAGGCATCGCGGATGGTGATGGTGAGACCCGACGTACGGGTGACTCGCCACCCCCAGCACCGCCCCCAAACGACGGACTCGACTCCTCACTGCGCGCTGCCATCTGCGCACGCGTGCGCGTGGCCACGGCTTCCTCCAGCTCTGACATGGGGGAAACAAACAGAGAACAGGGCTCGATCAGGAAGAACAGTGAACCGTCCCACCTACCACTGAGCTGCCGGAACAGACAGAAGGAAAAGCTGGCAGCACAATTGGCGGACGCCAAGAAGATAAAAGAGTGCGTAAACTGACCGAGAAAACAAAACCGACCGCGCGATCCGACACGTCGTCCGCGGCGCAAGTGACCGACCGACCGAAACAACAAGAAAAAAAAAAAAAACGCGGGTGAGTGCACGAGGTTCCCACACCCACAGCCCGCCCGGCCCTGAGGGGAAAAACACACCCGCACACTCTTACACACTGCGCACTAACTGCGCACAACAGACCCGCTACAAATATACAGACGTCACAAAACAGGACAAGTCTACGCTCAAGGGTTCGAGGATAAAAGGGTTAGGTAAGTACCCCGCATCTCCACCATATGTCGCGGTCACGCCCCCCGGAGCCGCTGGGAAGCACAAACGCAGCCACTCACTCAGCCGCCACGCTCACACACTCGCTCAATCGGCCAGGGGTGGGACCGGACGTGCCTATCGAACTATGGATGAGCGTAGACCAAAACAAAGACAGAGGAACAGCACAAACAAATTTATTATACACAGAAGAAAAAAACAAAATAAAATAAAGAAAAAACAAAAGAGGAGCACAGATAAAACTAATGTAACGCCTGTGCGTGCCCAAGCACCCACATATACGTAGCAGAAAAACACCCCGAGCAAAAAGGGGGGGGGTACCCACACACACACACACAAGGGGTGGAACACACAAAACAAAAAAGGGGATGGGGTGATGCAGGGGACACAACACTGCCCACGCCGCAGCGTAGCCCTGGGGAGCAACTGCCCGTCACAATGTTCACTGCCCTGTGGCTCGCCTGTCCTGCGCAACGCTCCAGCGCTGGCCCACCTGAGGGAGGGGAGGGGTGGAGTAGGGGACACGACACCCGCACACACTGCGGTATAGTAGTGGAGGAGCAGACTGTCTCACAGCACAGGCTCCCTCCCTCCTCCGGTCTGTCCAGCACACCTCTGCAGGTCTGAAACCCGAGCAGCCCAGTGGTCACATGGGCTCCCGCGCGCAGCTCCGTCCGCCTGCAACTCCTGAGGAGGGCTTGGTCGTCCCGGGGACGCAGCCGAGTCACGTGCCCAAGAGTCGGCGATGAGGGAGACAAAAGCGATGATCCGATGACTGTGTTATGAAGAGTAAAGAGGGGATTTGGCAGGGGGGGGGGCGTTCTCAAGAGGACATGAAGATGAAGATAATGACGAAAACGACGATAATGACGAATACGAATAAGAAGAATAGGAGCCTGTGGAGGAAACATAGCAAACCTCCATCAGCATGTGGTTAAAACAAGGCTTCCTCTCTAAGCCCCGCTCTCAGCTACGGGCTCTCACACAACAGTACATTCTAGAATACATTTCTCAACGTGAGCTGATCCCAACAACAACAATAACAACAAAGATACAGTCGCACACAAGCGCCGCGACTCGCGGATCAGCAAACAGAAAACAGCAAACTACCTCCCGCACACCGAGCACACCCAAAATAATAAACATCCAACAGCATTGCACACAGAACATTCTGCCTGCTTTCACACAACCCCGCATCCGCAGCCCTGAACCCCTAAAAACTATACTAGATGATGCGGAACCCAAAATCGAACACTCACCCAAACGGCTCGTGGAAAAAAAATCAATCGGTCGATCACCAAGTCGAAGAAAGAAAAGGAGCGCCGTCCGCACGACCCGCGCTGCCTGCCACAAGAGAAAGACTGTCCCGCCGGGGTAAGAGCGCGCCAAAAACCCGCGTGCGCAGGGGAGAGGGCGAAAAACGGGAGAAGGGGGGGGGGTTACGTCCAGTCCTGAATGACCGGTCCGCGTGGGGCTCGCGGGACGAGTGGGGTCGCGGCCGCGGTCGGCTGAATCGACGCGCTTCCCCCCGCCCGCCCGCGTCCCCATGCGACAAGCCAGCAAAGTGCGGTGGAGAGACAAGAGAAAAAGAAAAGAGCAAAAAACAGACACGCGACACCGTGTAAGATTCTCAGTACTACTGGCAGCTGTTATGATTATTACTGAAAGTGTTATTTTCCTTCTTTTAATACAAATTATTTAATATTAAGAATTCAAACAGAAAAAGCCTGTTTTAATATATATGTTTTGCATGAATGTCAAATGAATGCACACACATGCACTCATTTATTTTGTACCTGAGCAAGAAACTCTAAACTGTAAAACGTTAGAGGTAATTCTAGGATTTCAAAGAGGGGCCCTGAGGCCCTTTCAATGGATAAAAGGGGCCCTTCAAATGAAACAAGGGATCCCTTGAAACAAACACGTTTTCACTGCTTTTTCCAATTTATATTTGGTATACAACAAAATACTTTATTAATCACAAGAAATTGAAGATTAATCATATAGATATCTTTTTCTTCTATATCGATAAATTAACTTTCATTATCATTAGTGTGATCATAGCATCCTAAATTTGCAAACTAATTAGTCTTTGTGTCCATCTTATTGGGCTATGAGCTAATGTTTAGACGCTTTTCATATGTCTCATTAGTGCAGAGGTTTAAATGTTTCTCCTCGAGGCAACCTACGAGAAGACTTTATTAGGTTTTGATGGCTGAAGCCCCCTCTCACACCCTGCATTGTGGTATAGCATAAGGAGGCACAGCTTTCCAAGAACCAGCAAATTGGGAAATGAATCCTTGTAAAAATCAAATAACAGTTTAAACAGCTGCGTTACAGTTTCTTTGACCACAATCCATTCCTCTAAACCTGCATCTTTTGGGAACCCGTCATTAATGTTCTTGCACAGATTGTCGCAAAAGCAACACTGATAGCTTCTATGTCCTGTTATGTTGTATCAAGTTCGCAACACGTTATTTTTAAGTGTTATATAATTCCGCCGGCATAAGTTCCGAAAAGGTCATGAGGACAAAAATAAATTAGAATTGAAAAAAAGTTTACCTGGCTGAAATCTTTCTGAAGAATTTCAGCCTCCAAAGAGTGGCTGTGGTCTGAATGTCTCTGCAGCGTCCTCGTTCGGTACTTGACACACCCGGAGTTGTAAACGCGTTATTCTGATTGTTTTTAGGCAACTTTACATCTCATGCCTTCGTCCTCGTTCATTAGCCAAGGCCATTTCTTCAGCCATTCACACTGACAGGTTCTCTGGATGCGTGATTTTTTTATGTGCGGTACAAATTGTCTATTTCGTTGTAACATTTTCAGTTCCAACAATGTGTGCGGCACACTCTGACGAGTTTCTGTTTCTTCCTGTCCTTGTCGATTTCTACTTTCTGGGGCATCTTCTGCTGTTCTGGTCGTGAACGAAAAGTCAAACAGAGTTGACAGTCGCGTTCACTTCGTTTTCAACTCGCTTGCTTCCAATACCCTTTGATCTCTCCCGTCCCAAATGTTTTCGCTGTGGGCGCGTCAACAATTTACTTCCTGGCGCGAAAATTGGAGCAGGTTGCATCAGATGGATAACAACTGGTCTGTTTGAAAACTGGCCAGTCATTAACATCGATTCTTGTGGATCGGTGTCAAACCAGCGCGAAGAATAACAACAATTATTTTTGAAGTGCCGCATCGGATGTTCAAAAGTGCGCCAGCCACGGTATTTTTGCGGGCGCATGGTCGCGCTGACTTTCAGACTATGCGCCCCTCAGCGTAATTTTGCGGGAATCCCGTAAGCCCGCAGCCTAGACTTACCTCTGCTGCATTTATAACAAAAAACATCAAAATAAGAAAAATAAACAATTTAAGCAAATCAGAAGAAAGTTAACATTCAAATTTTAATGCCACTTCTCTTTCTGTGCATAATAGCATAATTTTCAGCAATTTCTTTTTTTCACTTACACTTTCCCATTGCAAGCCATTTAAAAGAAACTAAACAGACTTCTATAAATATGTGATTTAAGGAATGTTAACAAATTTTATAATGGGATTAATATTATCACATTTGTATAGTCTGTAATGCCAAAAAAATAACAGGACTCACATAAGCACTGTTACACTTCCACTCTCATTACTTATATATATATATACTTAAAATTTTCAGTCACATGAAAAAATAGAAACACAACATAAAGCTGGATAAAAAAATGGAAAATAACTTGTCACATATAACCTTTAGAAACAAATATTTTCACCACTGACCACTTCTACATTTCGTACATACTCTTAGATTACACAAGGCCATCGGCAAAACTGCAAGTAGTCATCAAAGCAGAACAATGCCATATTATCTAATAGGTGATTCATATCAAGAACCTGTAATTCGGTTGTTCTGAATGAGGTGTCTCTGGTTAATAGCTAGCTCAGTGTTTGACTATCAGACTGGGCCACATTTGATGTAACAAATTACTGGATTAACTGACTAAAAAAACATTTTGAGGTGTATAAATCAAGTCACCCTTAGGCTAGAAACAGCTGTATTCCCTAAATAAGCTTTAAAAAAAGCAATTTCTGCCAACTGGCACTAGGAGGATAATTAACAATGGCTAAAGGATCAAGAATTAAAAGTATTGAGAAAAATGAGGCAGCCAGGAAACATGGAGGAAAAAGTTTGCTTACAATGCTATTCGGCAAATCGGTGCAAAGAAACACAAAAGAAAATGAAGACTTAAGAGAAATGATACATAATCAAGGATAATTATGATGAATCAGACATAAAAATAAAAGCATTTTAAGTCTCTTCTTTGATATAAGTAAAATTTACATGCTAAAGGCAGCACCAGAAAGTAGATGTAATTTTTATTAAAGTATCACAGATGAAAAATGAAAGAAAGGAAACTGCCCCCTTCCAACCAAATAGCATTCCTTAAGCACCCCCTCCCCCAAATTTAAGTAATGCTTCTTTGCAACGCACAGGCATGAGTAAAATATACAGATAAGTTCATTACACCATGCCGACCTAGGAAGAGACAAAAGCAGCAGCGCTGCAGGCAGGCTTTCATTATGCCAGTCCTTAAACTTGATCTGCCAGGTAGCAAAACATGAAATGGACGGTTCAGAGCTACTTAAAAAATAGAAAGAAAAAAAAAAAAGATAATGGAGACAGCAAACCCTTCTAGCAGCAGTACTGGCCTTGATGTTGCATTAAATTCTCTAATAAAGCAGTTTTCAAACAAGTGTCTTTCCTGAACAAATAAATTTATGGATAATGATCGTCAATAGGATAGGATGATCTCAGGTCAAAAATCTTAAAGTCTGAAAAGGGGAGAAGGTAGATTACATGTGAAAATAGATGCTTGGAACTTATGACAAAGTAAGGATTCTCAAGGCAATAAAAACCATACATAAAAGTATTTAACCCAGCTGCCATTTCTATCTCATCAAAGAAGAAAACAAAATGCTAACTGTTCAAAGTTCTCTAGCTGTAGTAACAAAACTGTATTTTGGTCACACAAAAGTTATACATAATCTACATTCAAAATGTCCAAATTACTAGCAATCAGTTTATAAATTGCCTTTAACATTTTGAGCCATCTTAGGATACTAGGACTTATCACAGCAGCTTCATCAAACTGATAACATGAAAATGTTAAGAGCAAAACAAACAACAAAAAACACCCCTTTTGTCAGCATTATCTTAGTGCTTTCATTCACACATCATGTTCTGCTGTTCACTCTTATAATTGAAGGAGGATTGTTATTGAGAACTGTGCAAAGTGACAGCACTCAGGTCTGGTGTAATGAATTGCCTGGCCCCAAGATAAACGAGAATAAAAAATATGCTTTTGTTGATTTTAATGGAGGTTTAGAATAACCAGTCAATTGATTAATTAAGGAGAAAAAAGTTGTTCCACTTGTTTCAGTTGTGCCTTAAGCTTAAATTTCCCATACATTTAAATGTTATATACAGATATTATGAAATCTGCTGAAAGAATGTCTCATATTTAACCACATACAGGTTTTCTAAATTCGTGGGCACTATATATAAATGTTTGAGTGCTATGATCAGGTTCTGGTAGTTCGAGGTAGAGAAAAGTGATAGAGTTAAGCAAAGGGCACTTGACATATTTAACTATAACTTTTAAGTGATGGCATTATATCAGGAAGGATAAGAAAGAACCTGGTTTTGTTTTAATGGTGTCATAGTTAACATTTTGTGCCAGTCAAGAAAGACACAGAAAATGCATGAAGAATGTTTAGAAGAACTCCCAGAGATAACAGGTGAGAATCACAGCACTCCCAAGATATCCTCCAGGAACCCATGTGTTGTCACTGATACATAATGTCAGGGTGTTGCACGCCCATCTGATCTGCAGTAGGCTGTAGACAGGATGGGTCCCCGATAGTCTGCCATCCAACCTCCACTGTGGCATGAGTCTTACGCATGTGCTGCTGTAAGTGCCAGCGCTTGATGTATGCCTTGCTACAGATGCTGCAGCAGTAGGGCTTGATGCCTAGGTGGAGATTTTTGTGAGAGCGAAGAGCACTGCCTGTTGTGAAGTACTTGTTACAGACTTCACACTGATGGGGTGACACACCTGTGTGGGTCATTTCATGTGCAACTAGCTTAGATTTCTCTGGGAAACCCTGCAAACAAGAGAAAAAAAATTGAACTGTAAAATAAATTGAATTTCTATTACCAAGCTTTATTTCTAATTCATCAATTTAAAAGACAAAACATTAAGCCAAGCATAATTCTCTGAAAATACATCACAATATATTAAGCCAATTTGTTTATAAAAATTCGTATAATACTGACCTGCTCTCATTAGTTACCAAAAGCTTGTGTGTGGTAAGGTGGCTGATAACTTATCTTTGGTCCTCTACTTATCTACTAATCATATCAGTTACAAGACTATATCATCTGAAATCTGTTATCAGTGTCAGGTAAGGCCAATAAGTACCACTCCTATCTAGGAGATAATGACAATCATCATAATTAAAGATTACCTGCTACAACCTAAGACATTTCAGTCACACACAACAAGCAGTTCTACATGCCAGTTATTTTCAAATCAAAATCTACACACTGAAAGCTAAGTAGTCAAAAGTCTGTTTGAAATAAATAAATAAGTCATACCAGACTGCAGTGTTTGCATACATATGGCAAGTAGCCAGTATGTGTCTTACGCTCATGTCGCACCATGGTAGGACGGCAGTTGAAACCTCTGTTACAATACTTGCACCTGTAAAGCTGTATGCCTTGGTGGCGATAAGCAACATGATCTCGAAGCTGTATGCTTTCAAAAAACTGTGCACCACATTGGCTACATTTGTACCTATCATTACCAAAGGGAAAAAAGTAGAATTCAAAAGATGGTATTTGTAAATTGTTTTGAAATACTCATATTTATGCAACCATTTTAAAAATAAAAACAGTAGCATGCAAGATCAATTAAACTATGTTCAGATTTTGATGCAACTGGCAGTAGGTTTGTCTGTATTTTGTTAAAGCTTTTTAAATAGCTAATTATGCAAATGATACATATGTTAACAAAACTGCAAGTAGCTGAAAATAAGTTTTTGACTTTATATCCTCTTTCTCTTGTTTGAGTATCCACATAAATGCACATATAGTTAAACCACTTTACTCCTTCTCCCCCCAGAATCATCTAATTCAACTTACTACGCAAAGCTCACGGAACACCTTGCACTAAAATACATTAACCTAGTAAATAAAGCAGCACTGATATGACATATGACAGTTTTGATAAATACAGAAGCTTACTAAGATATATATGTTTACACTAATTTTAAAAGCAACTAAGAAAATACAAATGGCAGCAAAGATGTGAACTGCAAGAATTGTTTATGAACACAAAAGAAAGCAGATGTAGATTTATTAATTAATTTTACAAGCACAACTCCTGGGGCTGTAGTTACAAAGCAAAGATAAGTCATTGTCCTGGGGCAAAATTGGAGAAATCAAGGGTAAGTGTCCTGTTTCCATAGGTATAAAACAGTGTCCAGACCACATGATTGATGCTTTAACCCTGAGGCTGTAGTTATAAAGCAATGGCAAAGATGCCCTGGCACAAAGTAACATAGCACTGTAACTATTGAGACAAGATGCTTGCCCTTGAGTTGTTCATTTTGCCCCGCAGCAAAAATACACCTTAAAATCTAAAGCTTCTAATGGGAAACTCATGATCAACCTTGAAAGTCCTTCAAAACATAAAAATGGAAACGAAAACAGTTTCAACTGCCAGCTTGCTTCTCACCTGTAATCTTTGACACCCAAATGCACAACTGAGATATGCCTCTGAAGGTGGATTTTGGAAATATAGATTTTGCCACAGTGAGGGCAGATTTCTGTGTCTTCTGTATGCTTCCGCATATGACGGTCCAACAACCCTTGGAAACGAAATGATTTGGGGCAGCGGGCACACTGGTACATGCCTTCTGGACCTGCATGTAGCTTGGTGTGATTGCGCAAAGCTTGTTTAGTCATAAACACCTGCAACATAATCCACAATGACACATTTCTTTGCTTCACTGATGAAGTCATGAAAAACTAATGCTAACCTCCTCTCTCCCTATCCTACTCCAAAAATATGATCTTCACTCACATCTTCTGTACGGTATTTATCAAAACTTTCAGCAGAGCTCATCAGAAAGTCAATACTGTCAGTTGAGATGATGTTATAAGCTAGTGCTAAGTTCCCACTTACCTTGCCACAGACATGACAGATTCCACCGGTGTCCCCATGTGACTTAAGATGACGCTGCATTTTGTGATAGGAGTCATAAGTTCGCCCACACTTACTGCATGCATGTACTTGCCCTTCTGAGTGGAGCTCTCGCATATGACGCTCGATACTGTGCTTGGTTTTTATGATCTGAGCACTGCAGACTCCACACGTATATTTTTCTTGCACAGGTGCCTGTAAATAGCGCAAAAGAACAAAACCAGTTTGAAAGGTTAAAGACTTGCCGCAGAAGACAACATTTATTTAAAAAAAACACAACATATTTACAGGATAAGGGCCCAAGCAAACAAACACAAACCTTTAAAGAATGATAGTCAGGAGAGTGTTAGTCAAAAGGTATACCTTGCCTGCTTGCTGTCTCCGCCAGGTGGACCCCCTAATGGTGCCCGACTTTCTCCTTGAATGAGCACCTGTAGAGAGTCTACATGCCTGCTGGTGAGACCGGAGGCTAGCGTAGCTTTCAAACATTTCCTGGCACATGGCACATGTGAATGTGGTGCGATGTTGCATCATGTGACGTCGTTTATCAGCATACTTTTTGAAAGATCTCCCACACTGTTGGCACTGAAAGTGTCCCCATGCCTTCCCTTTCAAGTCTCTCCCAAGCTTATCGTAGATAGACTTCCAAGAGGATGTAGCTGCCCCATTTTTGGCAACTTCACCTGAAGACTTACTGAGAATGGTTTCCCACTCAAAAATGGAGTGCTGACGAGCATGCCGCTTGATGTTGTATGTTCTATTAAATATATCTTTTCCGCATATTTTGCAAGGAACAGTGGAAGGCTTAGACTTAGAGCTGCAGCCTCTCTTTTGACTCCTTAAGGAATGTCTCAAAGTTGGCACTGAGGCTGATGCTGGTTGAGCCTGACTGCCATCTTCCTGCATTTTGCTGATACCTTCATGATCAAGGTCAACACCATGACTGCTGCCACCTTCTGTGGCTTTTGACAGAGTGTTTCCATGCTGTAGCAGATGCTGCTGAAAATAGTCACTGCGGAAGAATTGCTGCTGACATGAAGTGCAAGTGTACAGCATGTCATCAGTGTGGCACCGTGCATGCCTTGTGATGTAGTAGTTTCGGTTACGAATTTCTCTGTCACATACAAAGCACTGTACCAATGACAGTTTTTTTCCATTTGGAGATCTTGCCTGCTCTCCTTTGGCCAACAATGCTGCAAGTATTTTCTCATATGCTGGCTCGCCAGACACTAACTGCTCTGCAGTTTGGTTTTGTGCCATGTTGTTTTCAAGTTGGTGTGCACCTGCACTTGACAGAACCTCATCACTGATCTCCTCTTTGGTGTCCCAGACATCAGCTGCAGAGAGCTCGCTCGTTGCTGTGCTCTCTCTCTCATGTCTAGAACTTTCTAAAAGCGATGAAATGAACTCTGCAGCTGTTACATCACCTTCATCCTTGAATCCTCCACTGTGACCTTGCTGCTGGACATGCCGCCGCAATGTGCTTCTATACTTGAACATTTTGTTGCAGACTGAACACCGAAACTCTTTCCCCTTTTCATGCGATCGGTTATGCTGCTTAATGTATGCCTTCTTGTTCCTTACTTCTTTGCCACACTGTGGGCAGTTAATGTAGGAGTGGTCTTGCTTTAACTTGCTACGCTTGGACTTAGCCTGCGCCTTCATTCGAGCCAGCTGAGTGGCCACAAGCAGCAAGCCATTCTGGGCTTCGGTGTCAACAACATAAGAGATTGCCTTTTCCACTTTGTCAATAAGCTTCCCAAAGATTTTTCCTCTTGCCTGCTCATCTGCAGTTGAAAACATGGATGAAGCAGCCTCAGGCTTTTCTTCAACAGAGACTTTTTCTTCTGATACTATTCCCGACTGTTGATAAGCACCAGTTTGTGTCACACCGTTCAGAGATTTCTGGCAATGCTTTTGAGGCAATGTCTCACTGGCTTGAGTAAAGGTCTGGGCCATCAGGAGGGCAACTTCTCTTTCAAGACCAGAACGGCTATTGCCTCCTCCAGAAGTCTGTTCGTCAATAGTAGGAAGAAGTGATACTGCTGTTTGTGTAGCATCACTGTGAGAAATCTGGTTCTGGATGGCATTGTGTAACAACTTGTTCTCAGAGCACATGTCTCCTCTATAGGTTTCCTCCACTCTGGATGTATTTGTTTCTTGAAAAGTTTGTAAAGGTTCAGCATGAACGTCAATTACTTCACAACCTCCTCCTCCAAATAAAGATTTGGGTTCAAAGCAAAAACTGTGTTTTGATGTCATGTGCTTGTCAATGCTATCATCTAGCCCATGGTTTTCCTGACATGTGCAGCACTGCCAGCTCATGCGGCCCACAACCACAACCACGTCAGTGGAGCTGCACTGCACCATCATTGTCACATCTAAGTTGCCTGGGGTGCCAGTGCCGGTGCTGCTATGTATTGGATACCCACCCACCATGTTTGCCCCAGAGGCAGGCAGGTTGTAACCACTAGTATCCTGCATGAGGCTAGTCTTGTTTATCATGCCCACACCAATTGGCAGACTGTTCTGCAGGTCATAGTACAGAGGTCTAGAACTGGAATCCATTTCTTGAGAACAATTTCCATGAAAGAGCCTCACAGCAGAGACAATTTATTCCAGAACTTAAAGCCAGGTTTAAGTGGATAATCTTTATCACACTTTACTGGTACCCTGGTCTCCTTGGTAGGCCTGGAAAAACACAGTAAACACCAATTTTACAAGGTTTCCATGTCTTGTAAAACTACCATTGTTCAGCCAAATAAGATTGTTAAATTCTTTTTATCATATACTGAGTATTGCAGGTATTGTGTGAATGTGCAGATTCTGTACTTTAATCAGCTATAGATCCCCCCCCCCTTCTAACCTTTTATTCCTTCTTGACCAAAACTTAGGCTTTGACCCCGTGAAAAAGCTCCATGAGGTTGCAGCAGCAAGCTTGTCTAGAGAGATTATAACCCCCTCCATCACCCCCACCCCTCATGAAAAAAGAAACTAGAATAAGGTATTGACTAAAGATGCACCAATTATTCATACCCTAATAAACTTTGATAGAGCCAAAAGTCCATCATCTATCTTATATATATATATAGAGAGAAAAAGATTACTTCTTCAAGCATTTATGAAATTGTTTTTGCTCTTGTATTATGCTTTTAACTATGTGCGTAAATTTTGATCTTGCCGTATTGTAGCAATTGAATGTATTATGCTTGGAAGATACGATACCACGATCAATTAAATTATTAGCCGTTTAGTTTTTTTTAAGACTCAATGTTTGGCAACTTAACGATATTCTTATCATTTCTTCGTGTTTTAGTTCAAAATCATTCATACCGAAATAAAGGAACTTTACAATGTTCCACTTGAGGACAACTATTAAATCACGCAATTATTAAAAACCGAACGATTTGCCTTGTCAGAAAGTTCTGGTTTATGGCTGAAAAGCAAATTTCTTCTAGAACTATTGCACCACAGCGATTTCGCTCAAATCCCGTTGCGTTCAGCTAAGGCGGATGCCCGCCATGTTGTTCAGTTTACCGTCTTCACTCGATCAAACTGTTGAAGATATTTGAATATTACTTGAACACACCAGGGCATTTTATGACTTGAAATAAAGTTTTATTCGAAAAGATTCCTTGAGGGTTATAACTGGATAAAATCATACTTTAAACCAGCCACTTTGCATAGCTCCATATGCAGTGTTTCGTCAGCCTTCGATACTTAAATCCAAATACAGTAATGCTACCATACACTAAATTATTAAACAATTTTATTAATTAAAACCTACACGGCTTAACAGAGCTAACGCTTACTATCTACTTAAACGGTGCAAAATATTAAACTTACTTTAAGTGTGCCATCGGTAAGAAAGTCTTAACGTCTATTTTTCGACAAGATGTGTAGAAGCACCACACGAATAACATTGGGTTCGGGCACGAAGTCTCCTAAATGATCAGCGTTACTTCCTATACAATACAGGTGCATGGGAACTAACTCCTTCGCTGCACCACATTCAAAGCTACAGAATTATCGACCCTGTGCTCCTGAGTTTAATGCGCAGACGACGTACAGCTGAAGCATTTTTGTTTTTAAAAAGGATATTTAGTATCCAAACTTATTTTCAATTAATAGCCTATATGTATCGGACACATTGGCATTTTAACTTTAGAAATTACTTTTTCACTCACGAAAGTATACCTTTTAACAATGAAGATGTCAACACATTCCGAAAAACACTCTTGCAGCGATGTTGAATCTGAAAATTATCTGCGCACAGATGGGAAGAGTAACAAGTATCCGTCGCAAACCTCTCTCTCGCGCGGTGGATTACAAAAAAAAAATTGCCATATCTGCACACACAAGTTGCCTTCCGTAAGTGAGCTGTTGTAGACTGGTTACGTGCTAGTGCAGTCAAGACTGGTCCAAGAAAAAAAAAATTGAAAAAAAGAAATCTTCAAACCTTCAATATTAATTATCCATATTAATTTAAATTCAATTTTAACCCTTATAATTTTATATATTTATAGGTGATGTCCTTTAGGCAAATGAGATATCTCAATAATGATGCATGAAGTTCTACAGTTTTACCTTTGTTGTCTAATTATTCTGTTTATCTGCCACCCCGTCGTCTGGTGAAGTGTGTGTGTGGGGGGGTAAGCTGGATTAGGGACAGCTTCAGAAAAGTTTTGTGCATGACATCGCTCCCCAAATGACACCAAAATTCAACATCTATCAAAGCACACAAATGTGCCACAATCATAAATGTATAATAAATATATAAACTGCAACTAAATCTTTAACAGTACTAAAAGCTTATAAGAAATTTTGCGTTTTCTAAAAAGAAAATCTTCCAAGTATTTTCGCAGTTTCCCTCAGCACTGCGTGTGGATATTGCTCATGTAGTGAAGATCTTGTAGAACTTACAAGCGATCTTTTTCAGTCTAGAAAAACAAAAATTATGCAATAATCACAACAAAATGTTGTCGCTGCCATAAAGTTGTCAATGTATCTTTACCGAGTTTCACTGTCAAGAAACATGTGGTGCGTTTCGAGTCTTTAGTGTTAAGCAACACCCGCTTCCTATGCTGTGCAGTAAAACCACAGTAAAAATAAGAGTGATAGGATTAGGG
This sequence comes from Marisa cornuarietis, assembly GCA_004794655.1. Lineage (NCBI taxonomy): Eukaryota > Metazoa > Mollusca > Gastropoda > Architaenioglossa > Ampullariidae > Marisa > Marisa cornuarietis. The sequence goes on along the minus strand of SMMW01000003.1, from coordinate 11,190,517 downwards.
AACACTTGCAATGCTGTCAAGACATCTGATCTGCATACCAAGCAAGATACGCTTTAGTAAAAAGTGCAGAAATAAAAGTCCTGCAGGTTTAAAAAGATCTAAAACAAACAAATAATAGATTTAGTCTGGCTGTTACTTTGTTAAGGATCTTTTCTGAAGCCGTTAACTCTCGAATACAAAAATAGTTTCCACAATTCACTAGTTACCTCTAAATTTATTCTTCGTGCGTTCCCTTGACATTTTTCTTCTTTGAAGGAATACTACGAGATTTTTTTCTTTAATCTCTTATCCATGCTTCTTTATTTTTAACTGTGACTACCAACATAAAATATGCCACTGTATGCTTACAAATCTTACAAGTGGTTTTTCTTAATATGATTGTTTGATAAACTGAAATTCAATTCACTTTTTATAAGCACTCACAAGCATTCATCACACAATTTCGTGAAATATTCTGCAGGCTATCAAATGTCTCGACTAACATATTACATATCGCATCAATTCAATAAGCTTATTCTTTTACATGCCTCTTTCATCAAGGTGTCTTACAGAAATAAAAATAAATAAAACCCCTGAAACAACACTATAGTTTTTGTTTTGATATGATCCTAACACCATAAAATTTAGAGTTAAAAATTGTGTAATACATCTAATACACCATACACAACATAATTAAAACAATCTTACAGTTTTTATTTTATAATTCATCTCTTTGACATCCTCACTTTCATTGCAAGGCCTGATCAAGAAGTTCTAAGACGTAGGACTTCAAAATTACACTTGTGTGATTTTTCTCAATTGAAATGTGCTAAGAGGTCTGGAAGCAATACTGGAAATCTTCAATTTCTGCACCACTAAGTTTGTCTAATGCATTAGGATGGATCACTGCAATATCACATTATGTCCTTTCACCACTATTTTAAACACTGGTAACAGGGAAAGACCTCACAGGGAGCAAGAATGGGCAAGTGCAGTCATATCAAAATGTTCTTCCACAAAGATAAGATATTCACTATGCTGATGAATATATCCAATAATAATTTCCTCCTATCGCTTGTACTCAATTCCTATTACTTCCTCAAATACAAAAAGGCCTGATTAGCAGTTTTATCAAAATTGTTTAAAATACTGACACACCTCTCTATATAAAAGTGGTGGATAGTTCTTCCATTGGTTTTACATACCATGTCAGTAACTAATGCTACAGCATGGCAAAGCAGCTCTGTAAACAGGTGCCACTTGTAAGAAAGAACAGTGTGCCTGAGACACGGTCTGACCCCAAAGCACTCAATGCCCACTGTATTGGTGATAACTTTAACCATTGTGCTACTGGCCTCCCCAGGTAGAGGGACTGTAAGCACACTTTATATGCAATAATGGGTATTGTCACATAAGGATGAGATGACCCCTGTAAACCCATCTTTTTCAATACGGTTTCCTAGCATGGACAACTACTTTAAAAATTAATCTTTGAACACCATCTAATCACACAATGGTAACACGTCTTAGAACTTTTTGATTATATATTGTAGGCACCTAACAGTTCTTTAACATCATATATTCACAGTAAGCTTTTCTAAAACCCAATTTTCTTAAGGAACCTCAATTACCACAAACTAGACGTTTTTTTAAAACATCAAATGTACAAGCATTCTGACTTACTCCATTCCAATTTCCCTCTGGTGAAATGAGAAGATTTGGCCATATAATAAAGCCTTACAGCTTGTTTTGCTCTATCAGTGGCAACTAAAGCTCCTTTAAAATAGTTTGAGAACAGGAAAAAAAAATATTTGAATTAAAAAGAAACTTTTTGGCAGCTTAAATCTGATTTTAGACTTTCAAAGTCTTTACAATAACCCCAAAATATGTAGCTTTATGCTTTACCTATTCCACAAAAGTCTTCAACCTTAGTACATTCTTTTAAAAGCCCTTTTCTTGCACACACACATGCATACTTTCTCCTCTTAATCGTCTCATTTTCGCATCTTGAGAATGGCCCATATAGCATAAAAGGTATGGAAGCTAAAAGGCCAATGATTCTCTATTGATCAAAAATATTGTTATGTTTTATGCAACTACTTTTACATACACAGTCAAGTTTGGATGGCAAAGCCACATACATTGGCTGTGCAAATGCATGCACAGTTAAAAATAAAAATTTAAGTCCTCATTCTTCAGAATTGGTCTGTGTGATGTAGGACATTTAATGAACGACTCAAACAGACTACAAATAAAAGTTAAACAGTTTTAAAATCACTTTTCTGGCGCATCATGTTGTTTTCTCCATTTTACATTCCCCCAAAAACTAAAAATACACAAATCATTAAAATGTAACCCGGACTTCTTCCCTTGTTGGTATATCATGCAGTTCTCTACCATCTACAGATCTTCAGGAACAGGATTGGAAAAGTGTGCGATCAGTACTTAATTGACATTTACTGAAGCGTTTTTTGCAGACATCAAGGTTAGGGTTTTACTGCTTTGTTGCATTGATTTAGTTGAACTATATGATGCTGGTATTATAAGCTGAAGGTGGAAAAGGCTTTGGGCAATAAACCTTATTAAACAAAGAATTACAGGAATGTTACATAAATATTTGTAACTGAAGATCCAAGACTCATTTTATCTAATAACATTTGCAGAAAATATTTTTATCAGTGAACTGTTCGTTGAGAAGAAACAAAGAACAGCTTTTAAATAAAGAGAAAATGCAAAATGTAGTCAGTAAATGCCCAGCGTACATGACTTCTAAACCGTTCAGTTAAATATGTATTGCAACAGTTGTGAAGGTACTTTTTTTTTTTAAACAGACCAAAATTTCTGTTCTGATGTCTCCAGCTCACTAAATGCAGGAAACTGTGTTTTACACATCTCTCCAAGTCACACAATCATAAAATCTCATTTGTTCTGTAGTAATACCATGTTATCAGATAAAACTGATCCGTTAAAAAAAAAAAGATCAAAAAACATAAAAACAAAGGGAAAAAGTTCACACACCAGCATTCAAATCCTTTTAAACTGACGAAGCAGCATAATGTGACCTGTCCAAGAACCCTTAATACATAAAACCAACTATTTAGCCTGTTTTCTAATGGTACGGAGAAGGTATTCGTTCTGAGGAATTTTCCAATCTAAATGTTTAAGTGGTTGAAAAACAAAATTTCAAAAAACATCAAGAGAAAAATGACAAATTTTTGCAATGGTTTAAAACAAAAGAAAGAAAGACAATAAGGGCCCATCACCAATGAGCACCATCTGGAACACAAATTTAGTCGGGGAGGGGGGGGGGAAGCTGCCTTATGTCCTGAGTGCATGGTTTGATTAACAAAGACAAACAATTAGAATAAAGAGAACTGCACATTTAGAACAATTAGTTCATTAATCAGCAGTCAGACATTAGTTGCATAGGTTTAAACAATTGCCAATGTATAAATTCCAGTTTAAAAATTTGGTTGGGGGAAGGGCAGGGGAAAAAAAGCAAGAAAAACTAACAAACCTGCTACTCCTTGCTCAGGTCAGGTGCTGTCTATCAGGTTTTAATAAGACAGCACTCACATAGACACCTAACATGAATAGCCTTGAAAAGGCAGATCAAAAGGTAACTACCAAAAAATGGAAAAACACATTCTTTGAAGACTTATCTTTTTATTTTCTTTGATTCAAAAACAAACCCCAAAAAGTATTTAATGAAACTGTAACTCCAACTTTCAGAAAACAATACCAATCTGGATATAATCCAAGAAGCAAAATGATCAACATTTCTCATGAAAATCAATGGAAAGTTTCTTTTTTTAATATTTGCAGTATAGTGTGCTTCCTTCTGAAATATATTTTATGCAGAATTTTTTTTAGCATACTTGCACTTTAGATAAAAATGATTACATTAGAATTTCGTAATAAAATCATAATTGTTAGATTTTTACGAGCAAGACGTCGATTTTTAGGGGAATAAATTTGCAATCCTAACAGAATTTTACCTTCGCGTTACATGCTGAAAAAATCCTGGAAAGTGTAGGGTATATACACACACATCAATAATAAAATCATAAGGTCTATTACATCAAAAATGTTTATATACAGCTTATCTGTCTGCATTCTATTATATATAAAATCCAATATCAAGCACATGCTGACCCTATATTGTAAAAGACACTAATAAAGAATGAATTACAACTTTCCTTTTAATCCATTCCCCCCTTTTTTTAGTCTAATGAATATAAAACTTCACAGTTCCAAGCCTCTCTCATAAATAACAGCATGAAACATGCCCAAAACTGCATTTTTTGTAAACTATACTCTCATAAAAAAACAACAAAAAACGCTAATAATTGTATTTCAACCAGCTAATTTTTTAAAGCCAGAAAACCATGTTTTATTGAAAAACACTATTTTATATAATAGCAAGCACAAAGGCTTTTAAAATGCCTACTTGCATCACAATTTTCTACAAATGACCTGAAGATAAACCCCTCATCAGCCTAATTTTATACATGTTGGGACATAGGTCTAATTATACATGCTTTCTGCTCCCCCACTAACGGTGGCTCTGGTAAATTAGGGGATATCCAATCAGCAATGAGGTCATTTGCTCATAACTTGGGAATTAGCATCTTGTAATAGACTTGATCATCATGACATGCTGATTTAACATTGAAGGCTGCACGGCAACATGACGCATTGGTCAACAGCTTGGCTATTTTCGTTATGCTATTCTGGAAAATACGGTTCTGACCTCCTCCCCAAATCTTGTGAAGTTATGGATTTGGAAAGATGAGAATTACTAACTCACAGTGAACCAAACGGTGTCAATTCAAAGTAGTTTTTGCACCCAAAGAAACAAGGCTGTAAAAGTCTAATGGTCAAGTTGCAGCAAGTTTCGACACACTATAACCTTAAATCATATGTATATATAAACACTACTAACACCACTTAAATACAGACCTTTCTTGATGTAAAATTTTACAATGAAAGCTTAAAAGAAACAAAAAAATGATAAATACTGATGCAGCCTAAATCCACGGGCATAGAAGCCATCTGCAAGCATGATGCAGATCCTTCCAAAAAACAAAAATGTTATTTATAGAACCCTCTCAGGCCAGTCTTCAGTGTTACAAAGTCATGTAAAATTAAAGTTGCTGCTTTACTAAACAAAATTAACTTGTTCTGGGAACAAGAGTTTTCAGTTTGCACAAATGTGTGTATAATTAAAAAAAAATGGTTCTTTGCTGTAGACAAATTATGCAGCTGTAAATGATTTCGCAAGCAGTCTGACATTTAGCCTTTAAAATCACAACAATAAAACTATATGACAGAAGGGACAAGAAATGTAAAAGTCATTCTCCAACAGTTAATGGCATGCTTATAATTAAACTCGAGTCAACAATGATAATGTGTTGGTTATTGTAGAGAATGAATTGGGACACAGAGTTTAGGCTGAATTGAATGAGACGTTAATAATGCAATAAAAGACCTAATTAATGAAACAAATGCATACACTAAGACACCTGAATCAACATTTTCGGCAATAATGTGCAATGGACCTTACAAAGTAAATCATGGAAGGCCACAAATACAACACTGTAATACACCATCAGACAAACACAGCTGTACACAAAACAATGACCTTTTCTAGAAGCCATGCATCCCAAAACATGGACTTAACGCAACAAGAACATTCTGAGAGAACTATTTTTACACAGATATTTAAATCGCATTCAGAAGTCTCCATAATGTATAGCAATGCCATGACTGTGGTAGCTGCCTGTTCTTGTACTTTCACTCTCTTTATACTTCACCAACTGCCTCTGGTACCAGTGAAAGCACAGCACGGACACTCACTGGCATGGGGTTACTGCTTCTTGGTGGGAGTTTTATTGGCAGCATCAATGGTGCTTATCTTTTCTTCCCCACTATCTTCCTTCACTTCTTGAGATTTATCTTCTGTTGTTTCAGATCCCTGCATATTTAGAGAGTAATGCCAACATAGGACATTATTTAAAAAAAAAACAATATTTATTAAAAAAAAAACACAATATTCTTTCCTTCAGAAGTGGTACAAAATGAAAAAAAAAAAGAGAGAAGCAGGGATGTGCTTTTAAAGTAGCTGGTTTTCCACAGTGAGTATCATAACTATTGCACATGCTTGCTTAAAAGAAAAAAATAACTCCTCACCCCCCTCCTCAAAAAAACAAAAAACACCACCACCTTAATTTGCAATACAACATGCAAAAACTAGTAGCAGCTTGCCTGGAACAACCCATTAGTACTTCGCTGCCAATAATGTTTCCTGCACAAGAACTTCCACAGAAATGGAAGTCTCTTTGATAACATGATTATGTTGATATGCCAGGAGCTTGACTGCTACTGTCCGATATTTGACAGTGCCAGATTCAGACTATTACAGTGGTCAAACATTGTATGGTTTTGAGCCAGTCATAGAACAGTTTGTTAAGGATGTTTGTCCGAGCAGTAGCCCCAAATCCTGCAAGCTTGATCCCAATCCCCTCTTTTCACTTGCTGATTGCCTTGAATACTGCATATCAGATACCATTAATGTTTCTCTCATGTCTGGTCACCTTCTCCTGGAGTTCAAGTCAGCTATCATTTTCCCACTCATAAAGAATCCGTCTATTGATCACAACCATTTAAACCAGTATCAAACCTGTCATGGACCTAATAATTTTTTTGTTGTTTTCTTTTCCTTTGTCTGATGTCATCTACTGGCATCCCATGACACGTGAGTCGCTGACAATACATGGCTTTATCGGTCAGCTCCTCTTACTGGACTGATGGGATGGACACAAATATGCATAGCTGACGTAAAAACCTGGATGATGAGAACAACTGAATGACCAAGAGACTGAACTGCCGACTTCTCTCAAGAAATTTTGTGGGTCATCTTTTCCTTCCTCTTTTTGTCCCCATACAGCTCATCTACTCCTTTCTTTTTTGATTATGTCTGCAGTTTGGTGTCACTCATTATCATAGTGTGACTTGTCATCACGTCTCATGTCTGCAGAACTGCTTACCTTGAACTTTGCAGAATTAGTTCCATTTGCCATCATTTTACAGCTGTGCAACCAAAACTATACTTTGTGCTCTTAACGACTGACTGTTGTATTTTCTTCTGCCGGACAATCTCAAGTATTGTCTTGATAGCCTTTAAAGGATCCAGAATAATATTGCTCATTTTCTCTGCAGATTACCTAGATAGGAACATATAACACCTATCACCAACTGTCTCTGATCGTATGGCCTATACTTTCCATTCTGACACTCCGCTGTTTCTAGTACCAGTCCTCGATACCTCTGAGAGCACTCCTATCTATCCTCTCTCACGACTGCTCTGTTAATCTTATGACACCAGACTTCTTCGAGTCCTACTAAGACAAAGACTATTGGACAGAGGTCTTTTTCCTTTCAAGCTCTATCAACTTGGAACAAATTACCTGTCAGCCATAAGTCTGAACATAAAAATCAATGAATTCACCCTTTCATGTCCAGACCATTAACTGGCATAAGGTGTGTGTATCTATGGGTGTTATCTTTTGTATTAATACATGTGCGTGGATGTTAGCATATGTTTATTTAAAATTGCTCTGGTCGAAGTTTCTTATCTGTGAACCACTAAGCAAATTATTTTGAAACAGCATTATATAAATGCTAATTATTACTACTATATAAAAGATCTTAACATTCTGATAGGAAAGATACAAAAAAGTGTAGTTACTGTGGAAAGTACCTGAGCTATAGATGCATTCCCAGAAATTTCTTCAGCTGACCCTGCTGCATTCTCCTGGAAAAAAAATTTTGGTTGTCTAGCATATACACACAGCTACAATCATCAAGAACTGATTAAATGGCATTTAATGAAATCTTAGTAGTACTTTAAAAGTAAAACTCCTTGTGCATAGTAGCCATGCTTTAAAAAAAAATAAAGTGACATCACATGCTGTTTACAGAATTCCATATAAAGCGAGCAAAAAGGTCCTTGCTACAGACCCCCTACCCTTAACTATGGTACACACAGTGCAGGCTGGAACCATAGTAGGAATTTATAGAAAAGCACTATTTCTGTGAAGCATATAATGCCAAACTTATAACATATAATAACTGATTCCCAAGGTATATAATTTCACATAAATCCTGGCAAGTACTTCAGCTTGTTTAATGATTTCTTAATTATTAGTGAATTTGAACTTTGATGTAACTGCAAGTTTGTGGATACACATTTTAAATTACTACACTCACCTCAGACTTAAAAATGCTCATTTTGTGTTCTGCTTGGCAATGCTGACACAAAGCCCACGCGCTATCAAACCTCGCATCACAGGAGGCACAGTCGAGCTGACCAGGCTCCTCAGCTGTGGTTGAGGGAAAGGCAATAATTCATTTCAATATATTTCTGATGTTACAAATTTATTGTGTTTTTCTCCTGTTCAATGGTCACAAGATTTTTTCAATAGTTTATATCTTTCACATATTAGATAAGCATAAAGTAAAATCAGACTGGATGGAAAAATGTTTCTTCAGGAAAATGCATGATGGCATGCAAAAAAGTTTGCAGTAAGTTTGTGTTTAAAAAACAAACAAACCAGATTTACAATAATTGCCTTTTTCTTGCTTGAAATGCCTAGAACTTAAAATGAGATAAGGAAATAAAAGTTATAGAGAACAGGCAGAAATACAGTTACAATGAAAATGTTAAGAATTAAATGCTAAAATCAAGACAAACCATTTGATGAGGGACTGTTGGTCTGGGCTTGGCTGGACACTCTTAGTCGACACGGAACTTTCTTGTGCTGAGCAAGACTGTGAAGACTAGTAAACTGCATCTTGCACACCCCACAGATTAGGATATCGGTTGTGTTAGCTGTGAACAATGGGGTCACAATGTTTGTACTGAACAAAGAATCATCAACATTTTTAGGATTAGTGAATAGCAGATAATCTACGTGGTCAGAATCTAGTGTAACAAACAACTGCAATACATCTTTAACTGACACCTTAATGTTGAGGGACTCGATCAATGTAACAAAAAGTCCTTGTGTATATTTACAAATAAGCAGAACTCACTGCAAACAGCCTTAGGAGTGACAGCATTTTGTGTTGCGTTGGTAACTGGGGTCGAGTTTGCTGCTGCAACTGCTGCAGCTTTGCTGACAGTAGCAGTGGCCCGCTTTACAGCAGCGGCAGCAGTCTGTCTCACAGCAGACTGAGCAGGGCGGCGGTTGCTAGGCCGCGTGTTGCTGGACAGAGTGACTAAAGTACGCTGTAAGGAAGGATTGACAGACTCTTGTCGAGGTTTTTTCAGTGGTGGCATAGAGGGACTGGATCTGACAGGAGGCCGCCTGAATCAGAACACAAAACAACACCTATATTTTAGTGCAGCATAGCTACTTCATCATGTCTCATCCAGATTTTGATTTTTCAATTGTTATACATATACAGACTTGCTTCTTTGTCCAATCAATAACAAAAGTGTAAATATCATTATAAATACATATAGGTAAAGCTATGAATACTGAAAATACCTGTCATTCCCTGCTCCCATCTGCCGCTTTTGTGCAGGCCTCTGTTTTGGCTCAGAAACAATATTTAAATCTGAAATATAAGTTTTACAATGACATGAAAGCATTAAATAATCTTCTATATATTAATCATAGTTCTATATATTATAAAGCTTCATTTTAAACGATGACAAAATCAACAAAAGTACATGCCTATCTTGCAGTCAACTGCTAATGACCTTCAAAATCCACAATAAATTTTCCACTATTTGTCCAGAACTCGCATACTTTCAAAGATACTCCAACTCTTACTTTCTTGGCTAGAGAACAATTTTTGCTCAGTTTTTAACTAGACTCACCTTGTCAACATATACCCTAAAAAAAAACCCGCAGAAAACTAAAAAGCTGTACTTTCAAGTGGGGATGCTGTTCTTATTTTATACTTTCCTGTTATTGATAAAGTTTCTTTTGCCATACCTACTGCATAAAAATCATAATGCTGGATGACACAGTGCATGCTTTTACTTTATCTTTTTTGTTTTTACTTCAGGGATATCCATTTACATTCTTTGTGGAACATGTATAAAATCTAAAGCATATCAAAGAATTGATAAAGGAACTACTGCTCTTGCTTTTGCCCACATGAGATAAGAGTGATTCCTTGGCCCAACTGGCTGAAAGGAATTGCACCATTTTTTTTGTCTCATTCTTGGATTGACATTAGCTGATGTAACATTACATGGGAAACATGGTATATTTTTATTTTAAGCTGTAATGTTTAGATGTTTTTTTCAGATACTATGGAATACCTTTTGACATTTTTGTTCTGTCTTAAAGCTGATCATGCAGTGTGAAAAACTTGAAAATTTTAAACTTATTTTTGAATATTTTCACTTTTCTTATCATTTTGATAGGCAAATATTGCTTTACAAGTTCTTCAATGTGTTTAGTTTTCTGCCAGACTGTTTTAGCCATCATATGCTCAAAAATGGCAGTTACCATTTTCTGCTTCTGCTGAACTGTCCAGCAAGTCTGTATATATGACAGAACTCTTTTCATAATTGTTCCATGTTACATTGATAGGTGACACATCACGACACCTTGTCAGGACTTTGCTGGGGATGGACAGCAGCATGACCCCCCACCAGTAGTTGCACTGGGAGAGGTATCCTTTCTTTGGTAATTTGACCAGGTGGCCTAATTTCCACTCTGTTGGGACTAGCTCTAGTTCCCAGATCTTGACTAGGAGGGGCTGTAAAATTGTTGCTGTTGTTTCTGGGTCTGTCTTTAGTGCTTCTGGGGCTATGCCGTCCAGGCCTGCTGCTTTGCCATTTTTGGTGCTTTTGATAGCTTTGATGAATTCTGTCTTTGTGGGAGGGCTGGTGTTGACGTGAAGTTGTGAAGTTGCTGGTGGTATGTCAAAGTCCTGACAAGGATAATACAAGAGAGACTGAAGAAGGCACTAGACAAGAGATTGAGACCAGAACAAGCAGGGTTTCGCCAGGACAAGTCAGGCACTGACCACATTGCAACCCTCTGTATTATCATAGAACAGTTGACAGGGAAGTCATCTGGAGGCTGATGAACCACCATGGTATTTCGCCTAAATTCATAAACATCATCCAGGGATTGTATGAAGACTTGTCCTGCCAAGTTATCCATAACGACAAACTCACTAAACCTTTTGAAATGAAGACTGTTCTAAGGCATAGTATCGCCGACAATCTTCTTCATGGTCATAGACTGAATTATGCGTAAGACAACCCAAGACAACAACACTGGTATCCAGTGGACCTTCACCAAACAGAGGAGCTGAACTTTGCAGACAACATTAGTCTCCTATCTCATTGGCAGCAGCATGCACAAACCAAACTGAGTAAGCTATCAGAGGAAGCAGAGAAGACTGGCTTAAGGTCAGGTACCTACTTCAAAAATTAAAATCTTTGTTTTCAATATATTTAAAAGTTTTTTTACTATAGAGTGTTAAAGTAACATATTTGTAGCATATAAAAAATGTTTTTGGGGTCCTACAATGAAACAATGACTTTAATCAACATTTTTCATTAAAAACGTACAAGTATTTCAAAAGTGCACATGCACAATACCATATGTCACATACCAAAACTTTTTGTGTTTTTGTAAACTAGAGACAGTGATCTAAAGGATATCGGAGGCACTTTTTGATATCTCAAAAGATCTAGGAGATATAACCAGTCAAACATGGTACCCACCCGTAAATTCGGCAGATAAGATTTTTTTCTCTTCAAGTGTCAATTTCAGCCAAATTAATGCTCCTGCCAGGATATCCCTCCGCTATCCTTTAGTTTATGCATTTCTAAATAAAACTTAAAAATTTTGATGTTGTAGCATAAGCCTATCTTGAGATACGGCCTTTTGTATTTAAACCTCGGCGTCAAAAACAGCAATTGGAGAAATTCAAGTTTAAAGATTTAAAATGAATGTATCTTGTATCAGATCATTTTTAAAAAATATAATTCACTGTTTATATGCTACACATGGCATCATACTATGTTATTTAAGTCTATCCTAGGGCTATACATTTTACTGTAACAGCTTTCTTGCTCGGAAACAATTTTTTGTGTGTGTTCTTTTATTGTTTTCTCGGTGTCTGGGTTTCAGGTAGCCTTATGATCTATTTGCCTGCATTAGATTAAGCACTATTTTACTTCGATTCTATGCAAATCTGCTATTTAAATGGTTTGTCGTTCATTGTCACAATCTCAATGAGTGGTTGACATTTTTCATCAATGCATAGCTAAATTTATTAAAACTTCCACCTGATATGACGCTACTGTTATGTTTCCATTTCTATGCAATCAGGAACAAATGGTTACAGGAAGGAAATGTCCATTGGAAAATTTGTATAATTTGTTTTGCTTCTATGACAGGTTAAGAAAAAAGCTCCAGAAATGTTTATTATATCGTAAAACAAGTGTACTCATTGTGTGTGTGTGTGTGTGGGGTGAGGTAGGTGCCACAAATAAAAGCTTGTATGGACTCTCTAAATAAAATGTATGGTATGTCTCATCGTTGCGTTTCAGTATTATAATCAAAACCTTTGTAAATCTTAAATTTTCAAACGTATAAAAAAATTTACTATCGGAATTTTGCTAAATCTTTCGGGACAGTTGCTACTTGCACATCATATGTCATTTCGGCATGTGCTTTCTCCCAACACTCCATTTATTTCGCTGCATTTTGCTTTTGCAACTTCTTAGAAGGCTTCTTACACCAAGATTTATTCTTTTCACTCATAAATCAGACGATATTTGACAAACTATGCGTTAATTGCAACTGAGTTGGAAGGAATCAACAAATGTCTGCCATTTTGCTGATTGACGGAAATGGTTATTGTGAAGCTAATGAACCAATCAGATCACGTCGTTTCAAATTTTTTACCGGAAACTGTGATGTAAGCAAATAGCTGTGAACATTACAGAAAAGGATGACCTGGTTTAGTTAAAAATAGCTTAGAAACTATTGTTACCAAAGGCCTTTCACTTGTATAGCGAGCTAGGGGAGATAATGCAGAATATAACGTCGGCCTTTGTGTGCTCCTCATAACCAAGGCTCAAACAAGAGCAATTTTCGGTATGGCTTAGATAGAAAATTGGTGAGGGTAGGAGTGAAAAATGATTTTATTTAGCATCAAAACATATTTTCTAACAAAAAACACATCCGAATCTGTTTTATTATATGTCAAAGTACGCAAATCTGGTGTTAACTCAAAATTGACCATTAACCCCCAAAATCGGTGCACCTCACCTTAAAGGTCAACAGAAAGAAGACAGAAGTGCTCAAAATCAAAAACAAGCAGGAACTTCCAATCCATCTTCAAGGAAGGTGGGGTGACCAGACACTTAATCCCCAGACACTTAATCCTCAAAAATGCCCCCAATGTTATAAATGTTGAAGTATTATTTTAATTATCAAACTTATTTTGATGTTTACATGAAAATAGTTATTTGAATTTGAATTAAATATTTCATTTACTTCATAATTAAATTTTTCATTCACTTCATAATTTCTTGAGTTGAAATTTCATTTTGAGGATTAAGTGTCTGGGATTCGGAAGGTGGAGTGGACGACAACATCAGAAGCCGCATAAACAACTCCAGGCATGCTTTTAACAGCCTAAGCCCCATCTGGAACTCCTGAGTATTATCCCTCCGCAGTTAAACACCAATAAAAAGACAGTCCTACTGTACAGCTCTGAAACCTGAAAAGTGACAAACACCCTCAAGAACAAGCTCAAAGACCTTTACCAACCGATGCTTTTGCCATATTTTGGGAATAAGATGGCCTGAAAAGATCTCCAACAGCAAACTGTGGAAAAGAACTAACCAGAATACCACTAGTCAAGACATCAAAAAGCGCAAGTGGGGCTGGATAGGACACACCCTGCACAAACCAGCTGACACCATTGCCAGGCAGGCACTTGACTAGAACCCTTAGGGGAAGAGGAGAGTTGGGAGGCCAAAACAAACTTGGAGAAAAATCAGTAGACAACGAGGCAAAGGATGCCGGAACCACATGGGCCTATCTGAGGGGGGCTGCCCAAAACCCGTTCCTTTGGCGAGGTGTTGTTGCAGCCCTATGCTCCTCAAGGAGTAACAAGGAATGATGATGATGACATCACGACACAAGCAAATACATTACTTGCAGTCATTTTAAAGTTGGAATAACTTCTAATGTTATAACCACAAGCAAAAGTAATCAAATAAGTTACAGTGCACAGCCCTGGTAACGTTAATGAGCAAGACTGGAGGAAGAAGTGTGACAAAAAATATATACATCAGAAGCTTAAAATAATAAAATGAAACTGACCGAGTGGTTGCCCCGCATACAGCTGGCCATTTTCAAAGGCAACAGCCCTCCGAGCTTCCGCAGGGTGATTGAACTGCACAAATGCATATCCTTTGTGCATGGAGATACCTGTCACAACACCATAACGATGGAAAATAGCATCTACATCTTCTTTGGACAATACAAAAGTGTTAAGGTTGCCTACAAAAACACGGGACTCCTTTGCAGCTGGATCATTTGAGTTTGTCACGTTGCTGACTTTCCCTGGTGGAACAGGAACAGGAGAAGGACCAAGACCTGGACGGCGCATCATTGCTGCAGTGAAGGAATCCTGAAAAATAAAATAGATTTGTTGTAAGATTTCAGCAAATTTCTCTTAATGATGGAACTAAAACTCTAATAAATATTTGGTACAGATAAAAATGTTAACATTTTTATGACAAGTTAAGAATGTAAATTTCATGATTACATTACAGGCAGCACAAAAGATCTAAGTCAGTAAGAGTTCTGCAGTCTAGTAAGAGCTGAAGTAACACTAAAACACATGAGCATACAGCTTCAAAGGTTTTAGCATTTACAAAAGCAGCATTAAATGTGATCATCGGCAAGCAATTTTTTCTTGTGCAAAACAAATTAAACAAAATGATTACACTCAGGACATCAATATACCAATGGTGATATATCACATGACATTGTTTCCCATCAAAATTAAGATCGACCAGCAAATGACTTACTGACAATATTTAGTATTTTTTAGTCTGAAAAAAGTGACTTTCTACTTTTGACAGAATACATTGCATATAGGTATTTTTCAAGACAGAAATATGCACACAAAAAAACTTGTTTTATGTCTACAACTCTTATTTACTACATAGTGACATCAACATTGCATTTCTGTGTAAGCATCAATGGTTGTTATCAGCAGGCCAAAGACATCAGACTCCTTAGCAATAACTCAGTACATGACTAATTTCATCATATATCATCTAAAGCTCTTGCGGAAATAAAATACTTAAAAAAAAAACATATCCAAGTATCTCGCTGCATAGCGTAAGGTCGCCACTGACTATACCGTTGTATAGTTTATAGTATAGCCTAACTAAAACTAAAAATTGCTTTACTGTTGGTGTCGGTCTGTGATTAATCGAAACAATAAATAATACTGGTGGTTGAGGCGAAAAAATATGCAGATTTTTTTGTGGAATACATGTGAAAGTTACGACCTAGCACATTCCCGCCTGTCTCAATTACTTTTAAGTCAAAAGTAGATCGCGGAATGGGTTCCTACTTATGAAAGGGTTATGCCCAGCTTCAACTGTTGTTAATGACAAACTAAAAAACAAATTGTCTGTACACTATTTGAGTCACTATATGCCTACGGCATCTGCAAACATGCATACAAATGTTTTTATAAACTTTGATCATTAAGTAACGATTAGAGTTACAAAACTTCTTTGCATCTTGACCATGTGGTTAGCTTCATTCCTAAATTGAATGTTGACACGTTTATGCACAAAAGACCACAATGGAAAACAAATGCAATAAAAAGTAGTTAGGAAATAAATTAATTTCTAGGCACATCTTACTATAAACTCTTTAAATCAGATCCTGAAATCTTGTGAGCTCGGCTAATTTACAAAATAGACCTTCGAACTTCGCGTAGGTTTCCCACACAAACGCTGTCGATTGTAGACGGCGCACTATGTTTCCGGTGGGAAGTAAAAAAAATGCAGGTTTTAAACGTCTAATCCTTCAAATAAAAAAGTCTTTAAAAAATAACTAGACATTACACGAAAATTAAAAATATATCGTGATAATTTTTTATTGTAGAATATAAGAAACTCGTTGTTAAGTTAATATATTAGTAGACAAAAATATATTTTTCGTCCCTGTTACCTCAATGTTAGGTTTGATTTTTAACAGAAAGATAAACTGCACTCCACAGGCTTCTGTGGTGCACTCTTTATAGCACTTCACATCCCGGGTACTCAGTGGAATTAACTGTTGAATTAAAGGTACAAAACATTTTAAAATAATAGCGATTAGAATGAAACTGTGGAGTGAGAATGTGTCAGATGACGGGATAAATGAAATTACAACCCCCTTTAAAAGAAAAATCGCGAGATGCATATCGTTTTATCGATTATTCGTTACTGGTTGATAAACTACTGCAGTAAAACTTCATGGCACAAACTAAATTATCCATGGTGCAAACAGTACATTTGTCTAATACTCAGTGAAATAAATGCTTCAGATAGGTTCAGAGAAGCATTGGGCGCCCACCCACCCCCAAACACCTAAAAAAAAAAACTTTCAAAGAGGTGTTTAGATAAACCAAAGACGCGTTGCAAAAACACTTACTAACCATTGTACATCACGCTTTGACTTCTTTAGATTTTGCTCCTTTCAGTGCTGTGTTGTTGTTTTTTTATACCGTGTATTTGTTACTTTCTTTCGGTCTTTATGTGCTCTTTATTTGAGACTGTATTTGTATATTTTTGTCTTTTATTTTGATTTTCGTTCAATATAGCGCATTGAACCTACATAAAAATGGAAAAATGTGCTATAAAAATCTGTGGCAGAACTTTGATATGGGGGGAGACGTGACGTCATAGTCCGGTCTATGTTATTTTGTCAGAGGTTTGGGGTTAGGGTTTGGGGTAGGGTTAGGGTTAGGTTTAGTTTATTTGGTACAATTGGGCAATTGAGTGGAGCGAGCAGACGACAAATGCCGCGAGCCATTTTTGTTATGGCCATCACGTCTCTCCCCAAATCAAAGCTGTACCAAATCTGCTTATTATTCTTACCTAAAAAAAACAACAACAACACACACACACACACACACACACGACTGATTACTACATGTATAGTATGTGTACAGATTTGATCGTTTACTTTGGGACTATCCTTCACTAGTTTGGAAGTTTATCAATTTAGAATTTAGAACAGTAAACTCTTATGCTGGTTAATTTATTGAAACAAATTACTGAATTCTTATTTAAATTTTAGTGTGTAGGTGATTCAACTATACTCAGAGAACAATGGGAACCCTGCGTTTGGCACTACGGCCATTTCTAGTGTCACTTCACAGAACCAAGAACAGGCTTTTTGCACCTGATCTCCTGCTTTACACTAATACTGCAATCACAGTTGCAATGTCCATCACTGGTGACTTGATGCAGCAGCACTATCAAGCTATCAAGAAGCAGAAAGCACCTGACTGGGACAAGAGAAGAACTACTCACATGGCCTTGGCAGGGTTCGTTATAGGACCTTTTGCTCACTACTGGTACATTTTCTTAGATCGGCTACTGCCTGGCCGGACAGCCCGAACTATGGTAAAAAAGGTGCTTCTGGACCAGTTGGTATGTTCACCAGCTTACCTGATGTTACTGATGGTGAGTCTAGGAGTGCTTGAAGGCCAGACATGGAGTCAGCTTAAGACAGAGATTAAGAATAAAGGAACTGTTCTCTATCTGGGTGAGTGGGTTGTCTGGCCTCCAGCTCAAGTAGTTAACTTTTACTTTCTTCCATTAAAATATAGAGTTGTGTATGACAACAGCATCTGTTTGCTGTATGATATATTTTGGTCCTATGTGTGGTATGACATGGAGAATTCTGATGCAAAGAGAGAAGGAAAATCTGAACATACTATTTTAAATTCAGAAGGGGGTGAGAGTAAATTTTTATGTTTGATGAAATTAGACAATGATTTGATACATTACACATTTTAGATGATTTTTTGTGAGATTGTTTTCTTCATACTTAAAGAAGTATCCTGATATTTTATCCAGTAGTATATTTATGAAAATCATGCTGAGAGGGGAGAGTGAAACTTCAAGGGGTTTTGTTATGATTATTCTGAAAGTCAAGCCAACAAATTGCCAGTTAGACCCAACGCCCACAAGCCTTTTTCTTTAGTGCTTAGATATTTTACTTCCTGGCATCACAAACATTGTAAATGTCAGCTTATCATGAGGTGTTTTCCCATCTTTGTTTAAAAATGCCCTGGTGAGGCCACTGCCACTCCTTAAGAAATCTACACTTGATGTCGTGTTAAATAACTAACACCCAGTTTCCAACTTGTCTTTCTCTCCAAGATCATAGAGAAAGTAGTTTTGATACAGCTCTGGGCCTATTTACAAGAGCACCAGCTCATCCTCCATGCTCAGTCAGCATACAGACTTTTTCATAGTACCGAAACGTCTAAGTGAAGTAACCACTGACATATTATCTGCCCTTGACAGTGGTGATGTTTCTCCCTTAACTCTACTGGACCTGTCTGCTGCATTCGACACTATCAACCACTCTCTGCTCCTTCAAAGACTACACACCGTGGACGTGCACTTGCATGGTTCAACTCCTCTCTCACTGATAGGACACAGACTGTGTTTGTTGACGGTCTAACATTTCGCCCTACTCCATTTTCTTGTGGGGTTCCCCAAGATTCAGTACTCGGCCTGGTTCTGTTCATTCTGTATACAAAACCACTGTTTTCTTTGTTACGATTATTATCACGGGTAAGAGGATCTGGGCTAACCAGCCCGAGGGGAATGGGACTCTGCTGGCTCGCTGTACCCACTTTAAGCCCCTCACACCAAACCACTCGTGATTCGCACTTTCACACGCTTACGCACTAGCAACAGTGTTCTCCTGCGTGTACACATACACAACCAACAGACAAGGTTGTAAAAAACATATAAGATTATAATCACACAAAAAAGTAAAATGAAGTTGAGCAGATTACTAAATCATATACTGACATTCAATGAGGGTGCATCAATCAATCAAAATTTAAGCTACCACCGTTCATAAATGAACATCAGAGGTTTACAACCAGTATACATACGACACGGACCCGTAGCCCATTTCCCGACCACCAGTCCTTGAAACCACTTCTAGAACTGCTTCAGCCCTTCTCGCTGGGATGGTCCATGGAACACATGCTGTATTCTTGATGACTCGTGTCGCCCTCTTCCGCCGTGGCTCTGGCTGTCTCTTATGCCTGATCCCTCGGGATCTCTGTCCCCAGACCTCTGGAACGTACGACAGGTGTAGTTCTGTCTCCTGAGACCCGTCGCCTTCATTCACGCGGCTGCATACGCTCCTGGCTCAGAGCGGGCGATCTTCCTCTCCCTGTCAGGCTGTCCTCCATGATCCTATTATCGCACCACTAGACCCGAGTGGTGCTAGCTGGTGAAAATACAGATCACTGGCAGATAGAGATGGACCAAACTCCGACCTCTTGTACCCGGCACCCACCTGACGGTACGCGTGTCTGCCTCCTTCAAGGGTTGGAGCAAAAAAAGCTTCTTCTCTTGTCTCATTTCTTCGTTCACGTGGTCGGGTGCATCAGTGGTTTCTCATTGGCTCTTTCATTCTCGCATTCTCTTGCAATACATGCGTTTCTTTCCTAGCCAATTGTGCCTCAGTTTACGGGCTACCCACGTTGTCTGCTACACACCCCTTATCTAGGCGTAACCTATGCATAATTCTTTGACTAAGATAACCACTTCACCGCATCCCATCGTCTGCTTTCCTCGCTCGGCACCGACGGCCCATCTGCAGCAAGGAAAACAACCACTATTGTCCGGGTTAAGTACGCTGGGTTTTCAATTAACGATCTACCCCCTAGGCAATACTCGTTGGCCTCCCTAACATAACCAGCCAGTTCCAAGGCCATACTGACCAGGAGCAGACCACTGGTTGTAAAACCACCCTTAGCCCTATTGTCCACTCGACTGCTTAGTATTGTCGAAAGGCGATCGCGGTCCTTCTTTAATTAAATTTAAGATTCGACCATTTTTTCTGGCCTTGAACCTGCTGGTTCATGACAGTCTTGCATCACAAGATTTCTCGCCAAATCATATGCTGATGACATGCAACTGTACTGCTCCATTCCACTGGCTGAGTTTCACGCTGCTAGTAACATCATGTATCAGTGATGTCAAGGACTGGATGGTAACAAACAAACTTAGTGATGATAAAATGGAAGCCCTCCTATGCTCGAGAAGAAGAAATCAATCTTCAGTTGTTTGTCTGCCAAATCACATCAAGGTGGGTGAAACCAACATCATATTTGTGTTGTTCATCAGGAATCTGAGATTCATTGTCACTGCAGACATGACTCTTGATAAGCAAGTTACAGTTGTCTGTCAGTCTGCCTATTATGAACTATGTAAGGTAAGCCCCATCTGTCACACTCTTGTCTTTGTGTTTGTTCTTTCTTGGCTTGATTACTGCAACTCCTTACTTTCCTGAATACCTTCTGCACAAACTCCAGAACTCCGCTGCACGTCTGGTGCTTAGAGCTAGGAAACGGGATCATGTCACTCCTCTCCTTTGTTTTCTACACTGGCTACCCATCCGTTCTTACATTCAGTACAAGCTGTCTTGCTGTGTTTTAATTTCTTTGCTGGGTCCTGCCCTTACTATTTCTCTGAACTTCTCTTCCCTTATGTCTCAGCTAGACAACTTCGCTCCTTGTTTGACGACCCTCTCCTAACTAATCCTGTCTCCAGAACAACATATGGTCACAGGATTTTTAGTTACTCTGCAGAGAAACAGTGGAACTCTTCCCCTTTCCATACTCGCCACCTCCTATTCCTTAGGAGTGTGATTATATGCTATATAAAGTTTGCATTATTATGCAGAATGTGTGATTTGTACAAATTTGGTAAAGTAACCTTACCCATTTTTTTCATTCCAATTGTCAGTTTATATTTTATAGTAGATTGTTCAGTCTTGATGTTATGTTGCTGAGGGTAAAGGACACAAGAAACTTTGCCATGACTGAATTAACAATGTAAACATTTGTTGTTATCATAACATTAAAAGTTTCAGTTGTTTTTATGCCACCCTGTTTTCCATGGTTTAAACTCGTATGGATTTTTGTGATACATAAACTAAGTCAAAAGGTTTGTATACTGAAATATTGTAGAAAGAAGTTTAAAGGTGAATATTGTATGAGATGTACACTAAGCATAACATTGATTACAGTAATAGATATTCTATTATGGCAGCTGTCTAGAATGTGTGACATAATTGAACGAAATGAACTGCTGTGATTATGAGCTTGTAATGTACATAGTCTGGACTTTTGCTTTTTAAAGTGTGCAGAGAAGTAGCAGGATTCACAGCTATAAAAAGAAAAATATTCCATATTTTAAACTGATATTGTATTTGGTGTGACATGAGCATGGCTGGAAAGACTATTTTGAAGAGGTTTGCTCAACAGATTGCATTCTTTAAGGGATTGTAAGCCAGAAAGGTACTGAAGCTCCTTTGGATAAATGCAGTCTTGAGATTTGAGTACCGGGACCACCAGACTTTTGCGTCTCTTGTTTTGTCTTTGGCATAATGTTTGACGCAGGCCAAGTGTTGTGATCATTTCTGCAAATTTGGGATGCACATCATTTTTGATGCTATACTCTTAAAGGACTAGTGGGGTGCAAAATGCTTTTCTGGTGACTGGGTAATAATCAATACAAAATGCAATTTTCCTGAATCTGGGTAAATACATCCCTTCCATTTTTGAGATTAATGCCTACAAACATAATGTACATCACATTTGTACACAGATATGCCTAATTAGCATATGGTCCTCCCAGGTTTCCCATTGGGTGAAACCTTCACAACCTATCTATATACAATCCTGACATCTGTATTCACCCAGATTTGGGGAAATAGAATCTTGCACTGAGCATTACAAAAAAAAAAACAAAAAAAAACTGGCACTCCGCTAGTCCTGAAAATGAAATGTACCCACAACACAATTATAATTTGCTGTTAAAAGTACTGAGAATACACTACAACAAAAATGCAGCTTTCAATATTCATTTATGTAGGAATAAACTCCATCAGCTTCAGTGAAGTCTTACTATAGCAACAGCAATCAGACAAAAAGCTAGGATTTCAATGTCTAGAAAGATTGAGCAGTTGCCTGATAGCCCCCCAAAAATGTGTGGCTGGGGAAAACCATGCTTTCCATAAGTTTTAATGAAAAACTTGCCGAAAGAATGGGTAATCATGTTAAATGGCTTGATGTGAACGAAAAAAAGTTTCTGAAAGGTGTTTATTAAGCGCTTTCATATGCATTTAAAGTATGGGTAGGGTTGGTGAAGTTATATATTTTATTACTATGGCTGAAGAGAGCATATGATTTTATTCTTATCTAATTTTTTGGGGGGGAGTGGTGACTGCAATGTAAAGGAGTCCTAATCATGAAAATAATAGTAATGAGACTTGTTTAGTGACAAGTACCCTTGTTCCTGTTTTCATGATTTACCAGTGAAGGACAAGAGCAGCTAGAATTGTGTTGTACATATACCTTTTGTTGAAATTGTTCAGAGTGACCTTCAGACTCTGGGCAACAAGCAGACATTTTCAAGCGTTGACAATTCTACGTGATATTCGCATGTGTTATCATCTTGGGAGAATTCCATTCGCTTCCTTCAAACAGCAGATTCTGTGTGCCTGCATGCAGGACCGACAGACTGAGGCTATCCCTTGTTTTGGTGGTCTTCGGAATGCGTTCAAATGCGAAGGAATTGTGATCATATGGTCAAAGATCGTACACTAAGATCCAGTAATCAAGCGGCGGTCAAGGGGCGGACGGCCGCTCCCCCTTTCGGGAAGTAAACATCGCTAGCCTCGGGCGTGCTGCGTCTTTGTTCTGACCATCGTGTACTGGCAACTCACACACACACATACACAGGCGCGCAAGCTTTCATACTTTTCAGAAATAGAGCTTTGAAACATATTTTGAAGGTGCAACTTTTCTAATTTAGAAGTAAAACAAGAAAATAAAATGCTTAAGAATTATTTAAAATAAAGTGTCCACTGTCCAATTTTATGTGCAAAATCTTTTCAGGCATTGCAGTCACATGTTAAATATAATTGGTGAACGTTGTTAGTGTAGCACTCTAGTAGTGTACTGTGTTATTTTTTTTGTTTTGTAGAGGGTAGAGGTCGAATGGCTCACAGGACTGTCCCTTTCTCACGTCACCGTGACGCTGGCTTTGACCTGTCCCGCCTATTGTTACATCGACGGTTACGAAGTCCCTTGACCCACTTGGGAAGGCCATGACCAGACAGTTGTATTCTTAGGACCGTCACTTTCCCGCTTGAGTGGTCAATCTTGGTGTACGATCTTTGATATGGTAGTCTGAATCATGATTGTATGAAGTCTCTTTGGTGTGGTGGGTATGAATGTATGATGGTATTGTTGTTATTGTGCTGAGTGGTTCTAATGCTTGCTTCCTTGTAAAGCTGCAAATAATTGCTCTCTGGAATAAACAGTCTTAAAGGTCAATTTCTAATGTGCTTGCACATACACAAACGCAAAATGATATGTAGGTCAGTTTCAAAAACATGTATTTGTATCGCCACACACGCGCGTGCATGCGAAAGCGCAGGCAATTAAAACACCATCATGGAAATGCCCAGTGTTATGCAAGTGAAAGTATTTCTTGAACAGGTACATCTTTAGAGAACTGCTTTATTTTTGAAGGAGAATTTTTATTTTGGTTGAATTTAGGCCATAATGCCTGTATACAAAAGAAATAGATATTTGAAATTGTTTTTACCTTCTACAGTTCAGCTGCTCAACAGTAGATAAAATGGTGTTTGTGTGCATACGCATAGGTGTGTTTTTTAAGGTGTAAATTGCATTTTATATCTAGCCTGTGTTCAGCTGTGATGCACCACTTTTGCATTGTTTTGTAACTAAGCACTTTTTTCCTTTATAATTTATATTATGGATTATCTCTTGGTCAATTAATCATCACATCTACAAAAGAATGAAATCCTGTATTTGTAGTATAGTAACAGCATAAATACTCTACCTCATGGTATCAGTTTGAAGTGTGCAGTTCTATGTAGTGTGTGGAAATGGAGCAGGTGGCATAAATTAAAGAAGAAAAACTCTAGAAGTACCTTTAGGTATTTCAGTTAATGCTTTGTTGTGTGTGTGTGTGTGTGAACGCATGTGTGTAGTGGATGGGGGTGGGACACTTTAATACAGAGTTAACATGCATTTTTTTTCATTGTCTTTTTTACATAGATGATAGAAGGCCCCTGCTTAGTTTTTGCTATACCACAGCCACTTTTTAACTAATTTCCAGACAACTTATTTTAACCTTTAACTTACTTTGACAGAACTCTTCAGAAAAAAGCTCCAAACCCAAGAGCAATAAATTTTTACCTTGTTCTGGAGGTCCCTTTTATAAGTCGTTCTGTTTGTTTATACAGTGTACTTCTAAATTTTACATTTTTAGACATACTGCTTGAGCAGCATCATACGTAGAATGACAAACCTGTAAAAATAAACTAGCTCTAAAATACTTGTATAACCACTACATTTAGTTGTAAAAAGAGAAGAAAATGCCAAAAATTATTTTCTCAAAGCAAGAAATATAGATTAAATGTATTCACAAAATAATACACATGTATACATTATAAATCTTTTGCCACTAAACTTCATTATTTGACATACAAAAACTTTTGTTTCGAAAGTAAGCTGAAAATATTTTAGAAATTAAAACGGAATTCCGAAATTAATGTAGAAAAAATTAAATTTTGAACTGCCAAATCATCTCATCTTTTTCAAAACGTTTGATCCGAAAAAAATCCCTGTACATGCTTTCCTTTTCAGTGCCAGTATTTTGTTTGAGCCCAATGTCTAAAATGCAAGAGGCTGGAACTGAAATTGTTCCACTTCTCTTGCAGCCCACAAGCCAGAGACACTTCTAATTTAAATGAGGACAGAATCTCGTCAGACACGAGTGCGTCGTCGCTTGTCTGCTGCTCTGTGACCGTCTTGTGTTTCCGCGCAGCCAGTCCGTAGGGCCTTGTTCCACTGCTTATCGTTCTTGGTCTTTTCGGAGCTACTAAGGCTATAATATCACGGCGATAACAGTAATTTTGCTTTAAAATGTTTAGGGACAAACCCCTAAGTATTATAACCATAACATCTTAAAAAACCAACACGAGCAGGAGCAACATAAAAGGGTGAGTGACATAAAAATGGGTGTTGTGGCCCAAAAAGCCACCAACAAACCAAAAACCAATAACTATGAAGTTATAAAAACTTAAATCTTGTGGTAAAGCCCTATCCTCCTTCAAAATGTAAAGATAGCTGCCGATGGGACGGACCTAAACACAGAAAACAAGGAGTCTACAGTAAAAAAACTGCCGACGGATACTCCGGATTTCGGGGCCAGTTGCACAACACATTTCTAATTTAAAACACTTTTAGAACTTAACTCTATTTAGATAATTAGTTTAAAGTGCACACCACAATTTTAGAATTTTTAAAACTAAAACTGCTTTATGTATGATAAAGTTGTTTAAGTCTGACTTTCCGTCCTGTCAGTACAATTTTTTGTATGTTTTTCTGCAAAGAATCAAAATGGCTTAGAAGAGATTTTGCCTCTTTAGAACAGTTTTAGAGTTTAGAAACGTGTTGTGCAACTGGCCCCAGGACAAGTACTCCACAGCATGGCATGTCATAGCGCACCGATCTAATTTAGCAGCAAAAGTTTTGAAAATCTTAACGTTGCAGCTCTGAAAGAATATCCACAAAAGCGTGGAATCACCACCAATCATTACAAAAAAGAAAGTTTGGTAAAATTGGCCAAATGTGCTGAAGAATTGGATTTAGCAGCGGAGTCAGACACACAGCAGAAGTCCAGCGTGATCAATCTACGAAGGAAGTACATCAACCGTACAGCCCGCAAACTTCCTTCAGTCAGTTTTGACCCTCGTGCAGTATGTGATCGAGAAAATCATGCAGAAAGACAAGCACTGTTTGTAGAAATGCTAGTGAAGGTAACTTTAATGGACATTAGTACACAGAAAAGTTACCCTGGGTTCAGTGAACTTCATGTTGACTTAATATATATATATATATATATAAATAAGCTATGGATGGAAATGAGAAAAGGACTTATAACTGCCTCTGACATGAAACAGATATGCACAAATGGAGGAGGAAATTGGTGTTTTATGCCGAGCCAGCAGCTAAGGCTATATCACGCAAGGCAGTCAGCCCTGTAAACAGATGCCACATGCAGAGAAGGAACAGTGTGCCCGAGACGAGACCTGAACCCAGGACAGCCAACCTTCACTGTATTGGTAACATGCTAACCGTTGCGCCACCGGACCGCCCGGATATGCACAAGACTGGCAACAGCAATACACCACCCCAAAACTGTTCCAAACTAGTGCATCACATTATTGACAGAAACGCAGAATTTACAACAGAAGCATTGGAGTGGGGAAAACAAAAAGAGAGCACAGCAAAACATTTGTAGAGTTGTCTCCAATAGGAGCTACATAAAAAGATAGAAGAAAGGGGGCTTCAGATTTCAAATTTAAAACTCTTTATTGGATGTTCCATTAACGGACTTGTGACATGTTTATGCAAAAGACATGATCAGAGGTTAATAGAGGCGAAGTGTCCTTTCACACAACACACACAAGGAAGCAGCTAGTGAAGGAGACTGCCAACAAGATCCTGTAACTGGGAAATAAAGTCTTAAAAAAGATTCACATTTTTACTAGCAGATCCAGACTCAGACTCAGCTCTTTGTCTATGGACTTGATTATTGTGACCTTGTTTTTTTACACCAACTGTGGCAACAGGAGTTTTACAATACCTATGTTGTAGAACCACTTTTATATGATCATAATACAGACTCATATTCATGATACCCTGTTCTGTTGAACCAAAGATCATAACTGTTTAGTTGGGGTGACTTTTTGCTTGTTTTTTATGAATTTGCTTAGCCATAGTATTGTTTGATAAATTACCTGTAACCTTGTAATATCTGGTCCTTGTCTGTTTTACGTGTGGGTATCACGTCAGGAATATGACTTTGTTTAGTGGTGGTGACATTTTGTTTGGTTCATACAAATTTGCATAGCCAGAGTATTTTTTTTAAAATTCAGTAAGTACAATTTACAAAACATGGCATTACATATTTAAAAAAAACCTTTCATTCTTCAATCACATTCATTCAGTACAAGAGTAGATGTAGAGGATCAGAAGTGGAGAATGAGAGTGAAAAAAAACAACTGTCCAGCTACACAGCACATCACTATGTTTATCAGTCAGCTAAGTCATAGACTGAATGAGCATTTTAGCTAAGTGTTTTCTTGATTAGCCATTCACCAAGTGTTTATTGGAATGTTTGCATCTGTTCCTGATGTTGCCTCCCTTCCGCTCCCTTGCATCTAATTATCGTAACGTGGTCATTCCCTCTTCCAATATACATGCAGCCCAAGGTTGGCTAAATGCGGGTGTGTGGTAGACAAGAAAAAAAAAAACCTCCACGCGAAGAATTGAATTAGGTAGGACACCTGACATGTAAGAGCTAGCTAAAGTTTTAGATGAAAAATCCCCTTGGGAAGTTACGTCCTTTCCCCTGAAACAACAGATCGAGAAGGACGGGCTGATTTGGTGCTAGAGTTTTAGGAGCCTCAGCTATAACCGGTGGTCCGGCCACAGTGTTTAACGATGTAAAATCGGTTATGTTATACAAACATTGGCATTAGATACAGTGGTGATGAGAGTTGACAATGACAATACGAGAGGTAAAGTAAGCAAGACATGCTTTTTTTTCCATTTACCCCGCACCCTTTACGGGAGAAGAATGGGCGGTCCGGTGGCGCGACGTTTATCACCTGTCACCAATACAGTGAAGGTTGGCGGTCCTGGGTTCAGCTCTCTTCTCGAGAACGCTATTCTTTCTCGGAATGTGGCATCTGTTTACAGGACTGGCTGCCTTGCCGTGATGTAGCTTTAGCTGCTGGCTCGGCGTAAAACACAAATTTCCTTCTCCTTACGGGAGGAGAATAAGCTATCAAATTAACTAAGTACTAAAAGAATACAGTGAGTAAAGTATCAGGTGATAACCCAAGTGAACTGAACTCATGATTATGAACCGTTTTCGATCGCTTTTACACAAGACCTGCAGACCGCATCACAATATTTACAGACCATCTGATGAAAAATCGCGTTTTTCCTTAACAACAAGAATGACAACTCCTGTATTAATAAAGTCTATCGCTGCACATTGTTGCGCCCCTTTAACGATGATTCGCGAAATCTGATGAGCAAGCAGCAGAAAATAAATTCATCATGTTATTGCTGGACTTACTGCATGCGACCAGTGTCGTATCCGAAAGTGACCCACTGACAGGTCACGAGGCTAGGTATTTGATCTTGATGTAGTCAAGACCACGGTGAGTGCGCGTACAGACGGGTACAGTGACCTGTGACCTTGTCGGTTGCTCACAAGAGTAAATGGCTAGAAGAAAAGATTAGGGCATTAGGCAGTTAAAGAAGGGTTTGTGAGCAGTTGACTACGAAAGCGTATAAATAACACACACACACACACACACACACACACACACACACACACACACACACACACACAGAGGCTGAGTTGTGTCTTGATATTATAACCAGCAATACATACAACAAACAAATTCCGTTTTCATGTGTGTGATAGGAATCTCGATGTTACGCAGCGTTAAAGTGAACAAACGTCCACGTTCGCAGCGTAACACGGTTTCAAAACACAAACACAAAACAAAAAGGTGTAAAGGTAGTCTCAATCCTGACGGGACCAGCTTTTCCCACGAGGGCTATGCCCATCTCATCTTCCTCCGTACCTTCCATTCCCCAGGAAACAGCTGGGTCAACTGCAGAAAATATGCTGCATCACATGGGTATCAAATCGGCGCAATTCGGTTTGGACTCCGTTGGCCTATCCACTTTATAGGCTATCAACTTCCTGAGCAAGAAGAAGAGCGGGTGAAAAAAAAAAAAAGCTGAGAGGGAGAGCGAGCGAGTGAGAGCGAATGTCACTTTTATTCTCGGATCTCTGATATATTGGGACTGGGTGGAAAAGACGAATAACGCTGCTAATTACATTCTCGTATCGCTGTATAGTACTGGTATACATAAGTCGCGCAGACTATATCCACTGATTGAAATTTACGGAAGGAAATGCAATCGTTCCATACGCAACCTTCTAACATTTTGAACATAACCGTGAGAAGGGGTACGGGTGAGCTCCAGTAAGACTAGACAAAAATCTACAGCTATCCTTATCTACCGATGAGCATGTCACACGCTGCTTTAAACTCACTCCAAGGATTGTAACTGCCTAACACCTGCTGTTAACATCTCATTCCGTGCTTAACAGTTAATGCAAGGTGAAAGGATGTGCAAGACCACTGCCAATGCACTGAATTTCCTGTTAGCGCGCGCACTCATCAACTATAATGACTGGGGAATGATAGGAAAATGGTGTGTGTGTGTGTGTGTGTGTAACAGACACTAGGTTCGGATTTTATAACTGCCTTTGCTAGTTTGCTTTGGGTTATTACAACGTTTTGAAAATTTATTTAGTCTGCAAAGAAAACGTATCGCAAAATGACGAGCTCTTTTAATTTTTTTTAAAATTACATACTTTTCCTTCTATCTAGGTTCCCTTAACGAATACCGACTGACCATCAGGTGTAGACACCGCTTGATGACGTCGGAAACAGGAGGTTTTCCATGTTGCCCCAGGGCAACTTACCCTCGCTTCATAACTACGGCCCCAAGCATGGGTACCCTGGCGTAATGAATGAGTCATTCGCAACACGCCAGTTGTCTCTCTCTATAAGCAAGTGCGCGCACAGACACGGGGATAGAGACAACGACGGATACACACACAGAGAAAGAGAGCGACCCGAAATACAGACACAGATATACACACGTTGATAAATATGTATAGGGTCTCTCTCTCTCTCTCTCACACACACACATTTAGAAACGCGTGCGCCCACCAACATAAACACAAACACGCAAACACACATACAGAGAACTAGAATGTTACTAACGTATGGCCTCTGAACTTTATTCGCAGAGGTCAAGTACAACAATCACGCCCATCAACAAAACCTTTAACACAGCAGCCAGAATCTTAAGAAATATAGCACTATGACAGTATAGCGGCTGGTGAAATTTTGTTGGAGTTTATCATTCTGCTCTAACTTTCAAACATATTTAAATGTACATTCCCACATAGGGAGGGATCTGGGCGTTTTCATTTCGCAGAAAAAATGCAAAACAGGCATTTGTGAGTTTCAACAATATTTACTTAGATACTTGTCTCGTAAATAATCCTATTTAGAACAATCCACCAAAAAGCGTTCCTCATCTTCAATGTCTGCACAGAATGGACACATATTTGTTTGATTACTGTAGAACTTATTTGCCTGTAAACCGTTTAGGTCTGACCTAAACTTTCTAAACTTGTTTATTGTAAAATTTGACAAGTATTCTCTGGGTGCAGCAGGGACTTGAACGAAAGGTATTTTGAGAAGCGATAAGTGCCATTCAGCGTGCTGTATCAGTCCTGCTTGCAAAAATCCACCATTCTTTGTCTGAAAACTTTCAAAAAGACTTATCCATTTCTATTCCTTTATTTACCCAGACTTTAGAGAAGCCGCATAGGTAAAATCTCTTTTTAATCAATCCTGGCCAATTTAACCATTCGCTTCTATCTTCAAAGCATTCCAGTCAATTTTATTCTTCATTAATAAGCCTGCTTTGGCAATCTAGAGAACATATCTCTTGCAGCTTGAACCAATAACCATAGGTCATAGCACCGAGTGTCTTACAACACAAATTCAAGCGTTTGCATGCAAGTAAGTCAACAGATTCTAAGGTACGGTGATGTGTCAAACTCCATATGTCAAACGCATACAGTAACAACTGATTTATCAAACAACCTAAAACATACTGAATATTTCATATTTTCTAAGCTCACCGTCGACACACATACAGAGAGAGAGAGAGAGATCCCACTGGCCTATCTGTACATCACAAAAGCAAGAATGTCATCTGGTGATGACATCACAAAATAACGCATACAACTGGCGTCCATTTGTCTATCGAGTCCACGAAGGGCACATGCCGTACTGTACGCATAACAGAAGTTATCGGCTTGACCAGCCTGTAAGTGGCTTCGAGACGCGATAAGAATTCGGCCTCATCCTGTCTGTGTGGCAGCATGGGTGGCGAACCCAGATCAAACCATAGTTTGTGTCTCGGGAAGGAATGCACAGATAAAACCGTTTCAGCTCCTCGTTGCATTTCATGCAATAAAAAGCTTTTCCCAACCAGAAAATTAGGCTGGAATTCAAACGGCATGTGTCCATATAAAATAAGATATAAAATAAGTCTCTATTTCCCGTCTTCTACACAATATTTGCAGATAAGCGGCAGCAAGATAAAACAAAAAAAGAAACAAACCAACACGCAAATCTTAAACGATCACCCTTACAGTGGTCTATGATGGATAGGGTTTTCTGTTATAATATCACTTTGTGTTTACCTGTCCAAGATATTTTGATTTACATGAGAAATACACATCCATGGAATTCTGCAGGCACCTGTCAATCATTATTTAACGATGTTAGCAACATAACTACGAATCATAAATTTAACATCGCACTGTGTAAATAATAAATATGGGTGATCATATGTAATTGTATGCTTGTTAAAAAATCCTACCCTTGTGTGATAGACTGATAGCCTAAGCAACAAAGTCGTTCGTGCTTTGGAAAAAAAATCTCTTGAATTGCACGTCCTCTCTCTCTCTCGCTTCATTTTTTGTGTTTACTTTGGGTGTAAAACGTATCTGAGGGTTAAAGCGTTTGCAGTGAACCCTGCTCTGGCCAAGTCTAACCAAGATTACGACAGTTCAAGAGCGCATTTCACTCTCCCCCCCACCCCACAATTCCTATACGCGAGCGCGCGTGTTGTGCGATACATCTCACTGACATACACCTCTCCTCCCACCCTTTCCCGTTCCCAGCTGGTAAGTGATCTGCTCTCGAGACGCCTGGCGGTGACACGCTTTCTTGTAGCCTGAGTAAAGCTGCTTTAAAGATCTACTAGAATTAATAACCTGACTTTTTTTTTATTCTTCTTTAGAAGACACGTAGAGTTTAGTGCAAATATAGTGCTTCCCCGAATCTGAGGGAATAACTCTTCTGTTCTCGAGATACAAATCTACAAACTTTGTCATGCACACAAAAAAAACAAAACAAAAAACAAACAAAAAAAACAAAAAAACAACAACAACAACAAATAAAAAAAACAAAACAAGAAGCAAGCAAACAAAACTGTGAGATCGGTGAAATCACGAATACAACTACAGAGAGCGCCTAATGAACATTTAATCTCAGTTCTCCCACTGCCTGCAGCACATTTATGTACAGTCGGACCGTGGCATCTTAATTTGGAAGCGGGGAGTAAAAAGAAAAATATCTTGTACTGAGATCCACGCTGTCATCTGAATAAATGCACACTGGTATATCTTTAAAATCTGCATGCTTGGAAGTAGTTACTTGTAACCAGGATGCACTTGCCAACTGTAAGTAAGCTTGCAAGCGTTACCTGTAACTATGGTTCACGTAAGCTGGATGCAGGTTGTGTGTAATTTTGGTGTGATAACCCGATTAATGTCCGCTCCGCACATAATAGAGACACGAATTGTAAGAAAATTCTTTGACTGAAGTACGTTTCTGTCTTTAATACGGACATGTATTATCCGGCGCTATTTCTAAAAGGCTTTTTTTCTGATACATTGTTTCAAAACTTTTTGCTTTAAACTACTGTCAAATGTTTATCTAGAATTTAAAAAAATAAAGCTTGTGTCGTTATTTAATATTTACTTTTAGAAATCCGTCTGTTGGAATTTAAAGCAGACATACTGCTTCTTTTTCATTAAACTTAAGAAGCCAAGCTTCGTGCCTCTCCACTTGATTAAGTTTTAAAATAAGTGCACGGCACTCCTAGCAGCAGTTGTGCAGGGGTGTGGGACGAGAATGGCGGAGGAGGTATGGAGGGCAAGACCACGAGATACTTGATGAGCAGAGACCTACAGCTAGGCACTGTAATGGCATTACAAGGTTCTTCAGGATGCTGTGTGGGTGCAGGGGGTTGGGGGGGGGGGGTAAAAGGTTAGAGGGGGGGGGGAGTGGCGAAGAAGGGATGAAGAAGTAAAGAGGGAGGAAAAGGCGGAGGGGAGGAAACTGAAAAAGACGGGAAGGGGTACTCAGCACGCAACTGACACCTTTAGTTTTCTTGCACAATGTTTTGCTGCACTCCAAGTTTTCCACAACGTACGCCTGGAAAATTATTTTGTTTCTCCTTTGTGGCCACCAGTTGGGAGGGAGATGCACAGGGTCGTGACGACCTCACGGTGAGAAGCCAAAGCGGAGTACCTGTCTTGTTTTTCAGTGGCGTCTTTCAAGAATGGGCAAACAGATCGCGAGAGTCGCAGTACAAAAATAATTTAAAGGCCCGTGAAAATAAAGCATTTGGCTCGCGGAGTGCGGGTAGATGAGAGGTTAGGTTATGATGACCCAGCCTTCCAGCCCACAGTTACCAAAAAAAAAAAAAAAAAAAAATGGATAGACTGCAGCTAGTGGGCACTACCTGGCAGCTGACACCACAGCCATGCTCCATCTATGTCTTTTGTGCGAGCAAATCAAATACTCCCGTCTCACCCTCCAAAAATGCTTCTATCGGAATCCTACATGAGCTCCTGGAATTAAATCAAATGTATATTTTGACGGATGATGGCAGTATAACTAAAATATCTTACTGATAATTACGATCCTAAAGATGTCTCATTATATTTTCATATCAAACATGCGCGTGTGTTTGGCAAATATGTTTATGAAGTGAAGATGAGGCCGATAAGAGATATCTAAAACCCGTAAGTTTGTTTTCAACACACACACACACACACACGCACGCACGCACGCACGCACGCACGCACGCACGCACGCACGCACGCACGCACGCACGCACGCAAGCACGCATTCATATGTACTATTTTGTCGCGTGCAGACTGAAGTATTTATCTATGGAAGCCGCACGACTGGTGCCCGCAATGTCGGTAACGTTTGAGCAAGCACGAGAGAATGTGTTACAGTGCAGTGTCACGCTATTAGTGACGACAGACTCCCACTGGTAGTCACTATGTAGCCGATGCTGACGGATAGCGCCGCTTTGCACGTCCGGCGTTCTGTAGCTACAGAATGGAAGTGAATCTACCTCAGAGATAACTACAGACCGGATGTGAAGTTACCCCAGAGATAACTGCAAACCGGAAGGGAAGCTACCTCAGAAAAATTTAAAGACCATCAATAAAGCTTCATCAGTCCAGAAGTGAACATAGCTAATAAAACAGACTGGAAGTGAAAGG
The DNA here is from genome assembly GCA_004794655.1 of Marisa cornuarietis. Lineage (NCBI taxonomy): Eukaryota > Metazoa > Mollusca > Gastropoda > Architaenioglossa > Ampullariidae > Marisa > Marisa cornuarietis. The sequence continues at coordinate 11,155,899 of SMMW01000003.1, read as the reverse complement.
TATCTCGGAAATAGCTATGGACAGGACGCAAAGTTTGGTTCTATGGGTGCAAATTGGAGGAGGTCCCAGTTTTATTTCAGGTTTATAGTTTTAGGGAGCACCCAGGTGGTGGGATTACAGTGAGGCGGGTTGTTGTAATCATAAACATGAGATAAAGGACCCTCAGAGCACTTAACCACCTCGGGTCGAACACCACAGCATGACATCCACCTCAAGGTTTTTTTTCGTCATATTGCAGGTAAAGGAACCTCTGAGGCTTCACGTCCTATGTAACAGTACCACCACAGCCTGCAGTTTTATTTCATAAATCTAAGCTAAAGGGCCCTCAGAGGCTTCTGTACATCGAACTCTAGCCCCTCAGTTTAAAGATATATTCACGCCTTGTACTGGAAACCGAAAGCAAGGGCTGGTTGATGGTGTTTAAAGTTCTAGTGGAGTGCAAAGTCTTTTTTTCTAACAACTAAGTAAAGCTCAGTGTAAGATACTCTTTCCTTAAAATCTGAGTGAATATCTTCTTTCCGTTATTGAGATACAGGTTTACAAACATCCCCATTCACAGGAAGAGGTCAAAATCCTGACGTCACGTTTGTATACAGATAGGTTTAATTGACATGGGATCCCAATGGCTAAGCCCTTCACAACTTAAATACATTTTACAATTATGTGTTGTTGACTTCTTTCTGGAAATGGTGACGTTTGTAGGGGTGTATCTCGAAAGCAGGTATTCGGCCACATTTCGGGAAATACTATCTTGCACTAAGTTTTTACCAAATCATAAGAAAACTTTGCACCTCACTAGACATTTAAAGGCGTTTCAGCATCAGCAGCTATATCACAGTGAATGTCGAGAATGAAAAGCGTGCGCAACTAATCATTTTTCAGTTTGTAACTCGCTGTCAGCCCACAATCCATTTTCCTGTACAGGTCATGGGGGTCAACGTTCTGTCAGTACATGGTTTATTCGCCAGTTACTTTTTTGTGCCCCCCCCACCACCGCCCCTCCCCCCTCATCACCCTTTGCTCGTCAGTTCCTCGGTCAAAAGTTGTCATCTCTAGCAGCAACGCCTGTAAGCGATCTTAGAAATTTTTGGCGTAGCATCTTACCCGTGTCCTGATATTGGAATTCTCTTTGTCCTGGGCAACATGCCGGGGTGGAGAGGTACTAGAAGGCGCTCAGGCTGGGAAACGTGCAGCGCCTTCGAGTGTGCGGTTTGAAAGTGACAGTAATACTCAGTGATCTCCTTTCTTCCTCACGGTACGGGTAAGAAGGTGGGTAACCACAGGCCCTGTTCCATGCACCCTGCGCCCTGTGCCCTGTGCAAAGAGATGGACAAGTCCGTCGTAACAATGCGGGACTATTTCCTCCATTATCCTACTCATAAGAACAGACAAGCAGAGGATTCGACTTTTCCCTACGCCTTCTAATTGGCTACTGTTCGCAAACGTTTTGAAGCTGTGAAGGGTGACACAAATAAAGAGACATAGACAGTGGCGCAGGAAGATGCTCGGCTTTGGGGTAGGGTTGGGGGGCAAACTTCATGTTCACAGTGAGGGACGTTCACATTCTTAGTAACTTTTCTGAGGGGTTCCTACGCCACTGATACACATAGAAAGGGTTTAGGGAAGATACTCGCGCCTGTGTGTGTATGTGTGTGCGCGTGCGTGCGTGTGTGTGTGTGTGTGTGTGTGAGAGAGAGAGAGATGGGAGAGAGAGATGCAAAAAGGGAAGAGACAGCGACATGAAAATGTAGCTACTGCTGGTGTTACGGCTATTGCCTGTTTGGTAATGTTTAAGCCATTATTCCTCAGCTTTGCAAGGCCATGTTAAGTTCTTTTCACAGTTTGTAGGGGTGGGGAGGGAGGAGGAGAGACGCAGAGTCAAGTTTTCATCATTAACTGCCCTATCAGTGCTGATCCCTGGTATCAGCTCAGTCCAATGGCCAAACTGCTTACGCTGCATGTCAGGTAAGTCCGTCGTAACAGAGATTAAAAAAAAAAAAGAATCCGAAGAATATGACATTTCGTTCGATTCCTTAAAATGGGGAATTACCTGTAAAACAAGCTAGCACGAAACAAAAGAGAAAACAAGTAAAAAGAATGATATATGTAGAGCAGGGGTAGGGAACGTCCGGCCTGGGAAATCATTTGATCCGGCCAGGCCAAAGCAGCCACAGCCGACAATCGAAGCTCAGTGAATATATGAGCTTTAGCAACATAAATTTATATTAAGTGATGATGATGATGATAATAATAATAATAATAATAATAATAATAATGTTAATTTTTAGTGACGATCAAGTAACGAGATAGGACACACGACGGGACAGGTACCTACGTACTTTCAATGCACAACCAAAAAACAGAAAATTGTGCATTAGGGAAATTTTTTTTTACTTTATACTCTGTTTCCTCTAGGCACTTTCTAATTATAAAAATGTATTTTAAAGACTCCAAAAGTCATTTCGGTAAGCTTTTCATAGGAGCAGAGCACAATTTTTGTGTACATAATTAAGAAAAGGCGCATCGTGGTGACTCAGAGGACAGCAGTACCAGGCAGAATGCGATTGTATACGTTGCAAAAGTGTTAACACACTGTGGAAAAACTACAAAAATATAGTCAACTATAGCAGGCTAATTATTTAAAATAAAATACGCGGCAACGATCGCAGTGTAAGCATCGCTTTTAAGGGCAAAGAAAGTCTACCTCAAGTGATGCCGACGTTACTATGGCGTCCCTATTCTCACGGGCCCTTTCACCAAAGGCACATGTATTTAAAGCCACAACGTTTATAATCATTTTGATTAAAACTTCTATTCCATGCTGATGAAAATCTCTCATTCTCTCTCTCTCTCACTCACACACACACACACACAATCGCACGCACAAAAGAAGTGTTTAATTGACCTTTAAACGCGAGACCACTTGTGTAAGTGCTGGTCCAGCTTATTTACACGTTCTTTCATTTGTAGCTTTCAGCTGCGTCGCACAAAATGAGGTATAATGGTCAGTCCCTTTTCCAAACCGGGTTATTGTCCAGTTGATCAACGGCGTAGGAAGATGCTCGGCTTTGAGGAGAAGGCAAACTTTCATGCTGGCAGAAAACGCCGTTGACATTCTTGCCTCCTCAGTATCTTTATTGGGGGGGGGGGGCCTGCTGCCCACCCCTTGCCCCCGGTTCCTACGCCACTGTTAACGTATGGAACTGTCACATCAGCCAGTTTTCATCGTAGTGCACAAGGGGTAAAACAGACGTGTTCGCGTTTCCTTCTTGAGTGAGTTTGAGACCAAGTAAAATATGAAGAGCAGTGACAGATGAACATTGACATTTTTCTTTACGCTTAGTCTAGGTATCTGCAGATTAATAGGTCTTTTATTTGGGTAGGGGTGGAGGTACAGGTTTATGGCGGTAACCAATATAGGCGTTACCGTCTCCGAATGGATTGGGAAGAGCTCACGTAAGGGATGCAACACCAGCCTCGCCTCGTATCGAGACCAATAAAGTTGCGTCCCTTTATTGGAGATCGCGATAACGAGCGAGAAAGAAAACCAAACGTATATACAAATTTATCCACTGTTGTCTAACAAGTAACTGTATTAAAATAATAACAAATGTGTCTATATACATTTACACAATCAGTTTCAGGAGCAAGTGCTAGTATTGAAGACCGCATGGGTAGAGATTTGACCGTGCGCACACACGTATATACGTATATATATATATAGAGAGAAAAAAAACTTATGGATCGAATAATAATTGATGTTATGGAGCCTTATCAGTGCTCAGCTGTCCTCTTGCAAATAGTGATGCAATTACAAAAATAAATAATAAAAAAACCACATTGACCTCTGACAACGACTCATTAGTCGATCTTTTGCACAGCTGTCCGCTCAAAAAGTTAACCTGGCAAAGTTCCCGAGCTGCCGCACAGCGCACTAACAATAATTACGTCACGTGATCGTCGTGTCCCCCACACCACCTCTCCCTTCCACCCCCCTGTAAACGAAACAGTGCAGTTGTTTCGGCAACGGAAATAGTTCTCACCTGACGGTTTAAGCCGTGCGTGGACGGGCTTCTGCACGAAATCTTCTCGAGCGTTCTCAAAACAGCAGAATCAGCGTCCCCCCCCCCACCAACTCTTCCTCTTCCCCCATACTCGGAACATGCCATGCTTTATTCATTTATGTCACACGTACGTCACATACGCTTAACCGAAAAAACCGCCCTCTTCAGATTCGTTTTATGCGAGTTTTAAATTAGATTTTGAATGAAACCAAAACGAACATTATGTCGAGAATACTCACGATATAAATTGTTACACAGATATAAAAATAGCGTTTTTAAGCTTTGAGATTTATGTTTTCTTTCTGATCTGAGCGTACTCTGAGCGTATTGTGACATCTCTTTCCTATTTTTTCAATATTTGCAATATATTCATCGTCTATTATATGTTCGTATCTTGATTTTTTTTGGTCATCGAGTCCCTTCATCTTCTGTTTTTAATCTGTTTCCTAGTCTATGTTTCTACAAGGCCCAGTAACCTAGAAGCAGTATAGAAACAGTGAACATGAATCACCATGTCTGCAAAGCAGGTTACATGTTCGAGGTCTGCTAAGACATGTGGCTGGATATTCTTCCCTGCCCACCCAGCAGCATCTATGCAGGAATTCATCAGGAAAGAAAAGACGGTTCAAGGAGGGTTGGGTTCCACCCTCCACATGTTCTAGACAGTGAAAGTGGTTCATTGTCTCTACAGCCGCAAGCCTATATGACTCATTACCTACCGTTCTATCAAACTCTGCCACCCACACACGCTCAGCCCTATAAAGCGAAGGAATGCTCTCAAGGGCACGACGTAAGAAGCGAGCCTTCTATAAGATAAGCGAGAGAATAAAACGTCTCCAATCCTCAACAAACTAAATCCGTCTCAGTCACCTGTTCTCACGACAAACCTGATACTGCGCAGGCCATACAACACACCCAGTGTCAGACGTTGCTATTTCTCCTGACCATCTCAGTGCCATTGGTCCTCCAGGGAACCACCACCACCACCACCACCACCAGCAGCAGCAGCAGCAGCATTGTATCGTTCTCTCTGACAGCAAGTAGCTGAGCTGAGCTCACTCTTATCGCCGGGTTGGTTCCTTGAATCGGTCTCCGCGCCCTGCGGTGCCGTATGAGCCGTTCCTCGCACTGCTGGAAAGAAACATCACCCACGTTTCAAGGGAATCCCTCAGTCTTGCTAGTGTTTAGCAACCACCGCCTCCTTTAGCCCCGTCCCAGTGGCAGGTTGCACACGGCGAAGCTCACGCGATCCCAGCGATCAAAGGACAAAGGTCGTGGGTATCAGGCGCTCGATCGAGCCTCAGCTCCCGCTTCTTGTTATGAAACGGCACGAGCTATCGCGGCCGAATCGAGGGCGAGGAACACAGAAATTCCTTGTGAGTTGCAAAAACAGGAGAAAACACGCCCTCATAGCTCGCTATTTCTATCGTCCTGGTCAGTCTATTTATGGAACGCCGCAAGTTTAGAAAAACACCAGGCTCATGATGACGGGGATACCTGAACGGTGATGATTATAACCGTTCCTTGTTCACAATAGTGACGAATGTGCCTATTTTTGTCTTATGTAAATATTCTTCCTTCTTTGACGTTTATGCAAGAAAGAGTGGATAATATAAATGGAGTGTGCATCTACGGCTGTAAATTTTAAATAAATAAATATATAAAATATAAATAAGACAAAAGTAGGTTAATTTATGCGTTGCGAATTCTAGTTCTACTTAAACCACATAATTGATACAAATCACTGTATAAGTTTATATGTTCTCGATGTAGGTTTTATATATATATATGTGTGTGTATGTTGCTCTGTGTCTGTTTTCTCGCTGTTGTTGGGTGTGAGTATCACGACTGTAAAGCGCGTCGAGTTTTAGAGGGTAAACAAGAGCTATATAAACTTGCTTAATAGTTGATTCTTAATTAAATACCTTGTTTTTCTCCTTAGAAAAGCTGGTGAAACAGTCGATATCTTTCTCTAGAGCTTTTTGAGGTCACACAAACATACGAATCCACAGACACGCGAGACACTTATGTAACTTTCGGTCATTGTTGACCAAGAGTTTCCCGGAAACAGACTTCTGATTAGCTGGCGCTCTTCGACATAATCACCAAGGACAGCTGGAAAGCACTCCGTGTTATCGTACTCCTGATGGTATTTGAAGTCGCAGGCAGTACATTCTCAGGGCATCGAAACAATGCCCCCTTTTAAGCGTTGCACCGGTGCCCTGCCATGGAATTGCAGAAATTCAAGGCTGGCAGGGATAGTGTGGGTGTTTCGTGTTCGTGCGTGTAATATGCTGCTGGAACCGATCATTGCTTTTTTTTTCATCGCTTGCAACTGGTTAGGATTAGAGTAGGTAGGTGGATGCATATTTACCAGTGGTTTTGGCAGGACGAGCCTGTCAGAACAGTGTTAACTTCCTACAGAGGTCTGTAGAATGTACATGAAAAGTCCGTTAGAAGTTTCAGTAAAAGATCGAAACCGACGCATTTCACTGAAAAAAGTATTACACAGTCCCATCTATTGCATCATTGCTTCAGTCCTCGACCTATTCTCGGGCAAAGAGTTTCGAGTAAAAAAGCTCAAAGTCAGTTTTGACAGCACGATTGTTTTTTTTTTTAAAGTAAGCAATATGACAATTTCGACAACACAGTAGGTTTTGACACAATACGATACTTTTGCTTATTCAAGTTGAGCTGGTCCTTTTCCAGAGTAAAAGTGCCTGAGAGGGACAACCAACCTTCTGCTAAATATGGGCATGTCCTTGCAGTGAAGAAAGATTGTAACGTTTATGTAACCATCCTCAGGAACATAGCTACATTAGAGAGCATTTGTCAAGACGTAGCCATATAAAAGGCACTTGTCACAACGTAGCACTTGTCACAATCTGTCTTCCCTAGAAAGGACGTTGGCATTTGTTATAGATTCTCTAAGTATTTTTCAACTTGTTATAGGTTCGCTGTAAGAAAAGAATTAACTAGACGTAGTCACGTAGTCCCTTTAGAAAATCAAACAAGCAAACCAACAAACCAAACAGCAGCCAGCCAACCAACCGACCAGCCAACCAGAAAAGGTTGGGGACGCCCCCTCACAGCAACAATACCAAACACAAAAAAGTATGTAAGCATGGAACGGGAGTTATTTATCGTGTGCAGGATTGGTATCCATGAGCACTTGAAGTATTCAGCAAAAATTCGTGTGGTAAATGGTTAAAAAAAATAACTTCTATAGCACATTTCCCTTCCAGCAGCAAGCTCAGTGCGCTTTGACATAAACAATCACCTTAACAATATTTCTCACACATTCGTACACACAGCCCACACGCACACACAAAAAGTACCTACGCACACACATATAGATATGCGCACATAAAGAGTGGAAGGTATGAACAGAGAGAAAAGAAAGCCACCAGCCACTTAAAATATTCCCGGATAAAGTGTGTTTTTAAGACCAGTCTTGAAGGCATCAAGGTAACAATAAATATACGGCGTTCAGACTGTAGTAATCTTCTCTTTCCCAAGTAGATACATAAATGGCGATTTGCGCACAGGTGGAGGGTAGGAGCGTGTCTCCATCACGCGTAAATCTGCGCGGTAGTGCACGTTGTAGCGCGGGCTTGCATCTGCGCATCTCACAGGTGTTGGAGGTTGTCGTTGTAGGCATATGAGATATGCCGCCGCGGGGCGCTGCTGGGCCCGCATGTCTTCCCGGCCTGCACACCCGCGTCAAGGCCGAGAACCAAGGATCGCAGGGAAGTGAAGTGACGTGAGTTACCTTGTCATAGGCGATAAAAATCACGCAACCGCACATTCCGGTATGACTACATTACATTACCCGCGAGAGCTCGGCAGTTTTCCCATCATGCCCTCCTCTTTCTTATCAGTTGCCGGAGATCCCCCGTCGGTGTCCCGTTTGCAAGCTCCATTCGTCAACAGCAGGTAAAAACTGCGTGTGCCAGTGTCTGACACTGTGAGAACCGACCGAGCGTGTGAGGTGGCGAGGAGATGATAAAGGAGACGGGGGTGGGGTGGGGGGATACAGGGACCTGAAGCATACTTGAAATCCACTACTTCCAAAATAGGAGAGGGAGTGAGCAAGCGAGAGAGAGAGAGAGACCCTCCACCCCAACACAAGTTATTCACGCGCACAAATCACAGCAGCGTAACGTAATCGAAATAATATAAATAACTTTTTCCTTCTCTCATGTCTCCGCTCCATTTCCTCTTCATCGGTATCCATTTTTTGAAATTAAAAAATCGCTCGGCATTTAAAGCACATTTAAAACGCATCTAAAACCCATCCAAAATTATCTGACGTATAATTTCCGACTTCAGAAACGTTCCACTAGCCCCATATTAAAGTTTACGTTGCAAAATGTGACCTGAGGTTAATGTGCCGATACATTCGCGGCGCAGACTGCACCACGCTGCGGTTGTATTCTGCCCTGGTAATTACTGTTTCTTGGGCGAGGGCATGGGAGGACGACCAGACAACACCAGCTGAGCTATGTGAGGTCACATGCAGTACTCAAAGACGTAGGTCATGTGATATTTTAAAGATGACTTGGAGCTCTTTACGTCAGGGTACCCCCACGATACAGTTTGTTCCCACCCCTCCATCAGGAATTTCCTTAATTAGTCTCCGCCTTTTGGCTTTAACTTGGTGGTTTCCTTGTCTTTTGACACTCCACGTTTCTTTCTGCGAGTCCGACAAATTCATAATAGAGAGAGAGAGAGGAAGAATAAACTCGAGGGGTGCATACAAAACCTGGTCCATGAGATGAGCAGCAGCGTGGTCTGTGCACGTGGTGGTGATGCGTGATTGTGGTGTTTACCAGGAGTGTGTGGGGAAGGTGCATAGCAGAGGTGTGTGTTGGCGGTAGTGTGGCTAGGAGAGTGGGTCGTTCGGCTAAATTTATGAACTCGAGGAACTAAAACTAAAGCTGCGCCAGTACAGTTGAAAGGCGAGTGAGTGAGTGAACGAGGAAGGAAAGGAGGAAGAAAGAGAGAGAGAAAAAAAGAGAGACGAGGTATATACGAGAATGTTGAATTTCTTCCATCTGTCGATCTTTGGTTCATCTGTCCATCTTGGGGCGAGAGCAGCCACAAAGATAGAAACCTGCAATAGTGACGGTCCTTCAGAAACACTACCTCAAAATAAACTTCAAAGGGGAACAAACCAATCTCTCTGCGTCCCCATCTTTGAACAAAACCATCTTTTCAAAGAAGGGCTGACAAGAAGTAGCGTCACCCTTCTAGCTACGTAACCAATGTCTGACAGTGCGACTGGTTGGGGTGAGAAGACCCTCAGCCACTGGGAGGTGCGCCTTCACTCCTGTTGTTTTGCTTTGCCAGAGGACGTCCTTCTCTGGGCAGGTTTCCAGACCCTTTCAGCTCCAGTCCGCGCGCAGGGCCGCGGGTTTAAAGCGCGTTTCCTGTTGTAACGTAAACAGTCGCCTAAGAGCCAGATCTGCTGTCGCCATCTCAGTACACATTGCCTTAAGCTGAGGAACACAAAGAATGGGCTTAAAGCACAACCCTAGGCCCAGAAATACAGTTGAAATATACTCTTACGCGACAAGTAAGCGTTTTAAAATCTATTCCAGAGTTATGCCCATTAGTCATACTTATGTCCCGAGGTCCTTCCTTCTGACTCAAGATACGACTGGAGGCACAAGATGAATGCACGTGTCGAGTACGAGGTTGATGTTTCTTGAGGAATGAATTAGGTCTGTCTCGAGATACGAGGTCGATTTGAGGAGGTATGAGGAAGTCAATATTCAAGATCTGTCGTAAAATACATCGTTCTCACGAAACGAGGTGTGTATGTCTCGAGTCACGAGCTGTGTTTGTCTTTAATATTACGTGTGCTGCGAGTGCGATGCCATGTTTTGAACCTATCTTGGTCTCATGAATACAGATACTGTATAAGGACTAACAACTATCTCACATCATTTTCGTCTGAACTGCTCCCACCCGCCTGCTCCTTTCTACGCGTATTTTTTTAAGTGTGAGAAGAAACAGGTCGTTGCGATCTTTAGAACCTTCAAGACCCAGCAGGAGTGGGTAAACGGTGCCAGCCGCCTCTTTGCTTCAAGACGCCACGTGAGTGCTGACACGACCTCATGCCATCACACGGCGATGGCTGTGACCTTTGACATCTAGCGGAGATGCGCGCGCATTTCTGTTTCTGAAGTGTCATCGGAAAAACCGTGTGCCCGTGTTTTAATCAACGTTTCATCGAGGGCTGCACACACAAACACACACATGCACACTCTACAACACGTCAGCAAATAGTGACATAAACACAGTCAGGCGGACGCACGGAAGGGATATATATATATAAGACAAACTCAAGACATATGATGTAAGACAAACAGATGTGATACAAGACAGAGAGACGTATGATGTAAGACAAACATTGGGATGCGTGATGTACGAAAGAAACAGAGACATAAAGTGTAGAACAACCAGAGAGACTATGATGCTAAAAAAAACCCAGAAACTTATTTGAGACAAATATTAAGATTTCGATGTCAAACTAAAACAGAGATGCACGATGTAAGGTAACCAGAGAGATTATGGTGTAAAACAGCTACAGAGACATGTATGATGTAAGCAAGACTTCCCTCCTCCTAAAAAAAGGAAGTGTGGGGGGAAGAAAGAAGGATTGAAGCTAGATAAGGATCAGGAAAATTAGCTACTGTTCCCGTATTGTTCGAATAACTTTAGGGGAAGTCAGCACAGGTGCGAGTGCTTTGTATACTGGATCCCACACAGTGAATACATAGAGACAGAGGATGGCTGGTAAAGAAGAAAAACGATTGAGACTGAAAGCGCTATCTTACTTATTGCTCAAATAAAACCGACATGAACAGTCAAAACCACTCAGGAAATAAAAACTCCCCTCCATGAATCCGATTCGCCACTTCATCACGAAACAGCATACCAGAAAAATAAATGAAAGAGAGCAAGAAGGCTTGGGGATCACGTGACAAACAGAATGTCTACCCTCCACTCCCCTTTTCCGCACTTTCTAGTCTACATTTCTTTCTGCCTGATTTTCGTAACTGAAAGTCTGATGGCAAACTGACCTGACTCACTGATAATTTTATTGGTGTCTTATTTAAAGACAGTCATCAAAACTTGTCAAGACTCATTCTGCCATACATTCAGCAAAGTTTATTGCATCCACCCCTCCCAAGAAAAAAAACTCCTGCTGTTATTTATTTACAACCGAGAGACAAATTTAGATAAAAGTCGGCATGCTTACTTTTGTTGAGAACTTTACAGAAAAAATGACACTGCAATGGACGATTCAAGAAAGCGATACACGAATATGGATAACAAAATGGACAGAAACAGTGATAGAAAGAAAGACAGGAAAGCCATAGGAAAAAAAATGAAAGGAAGTATAAGAGCTTACATTTACTCTGACTAGAAAATATTTAACAGCCATCAGAAAAAACTATCTCTATAGTTTGTTTCAAGTTATTCTGGCTAAAGGTCCGTCTCGAGCTACGAGGTGGATTTGTCTCAAGATACGAGTTCTTAAGTTTTTTTTTGTTTTGATTACTCTTCGACGTACACTTAAAGAGTAAATATCTCTGTCACTCTCTCTGTATATATGTATCTATGTACGATAGGGATGAGAGGGGTATCGATGGAGAGGTGATTGGACGAGTGGGTGAATGAGAGGACTGCTATACAGTGCATGTATACAGATTGTATGTATGTTTGATAAGGACGGGGCGGGTATGAATGGATAGGTGATTTGATGAATGAGAGGATGATCTCTATTTGCTCACCCTGTAAAAGTAACAATGGCTGAAATGGCCCTAAGTCAATAAAATGTTCGAGTTCGAGTTCTGCGTGTGGTCAGCTACCTTCGACAAAGATGAAAGGCCACAAGTACTAAAAGTGGGTCTGAAGCACCCGTCACTTGGACATGACAGACTACTAGAGCTTGACAGTAGTACGAACCACCTGCATGAATCCTCTTTCTTTCTATCTTTCGTTCTTTCCTTTTTTTTTCTTTCTCATGTGCTGCTTACTTTCTTTCTTTAATGTCTTTATCTTTCTTTTTCCGTTTTATCTACATTGCTTCTTTCTTTTCCGTATCATCTTGTTTTTCCCCGTAAGGACATTTAAAAGTGAGAAAAAGGACCAAACAGCTTCTTTCTTTGCCGTCTTCTAGATTTACCATACAAATTAGTGTACATAGTAGTTTACTGAGTGGAGGGTTAGTTATAGGGCTAACATTAACAGGTTACGGTGTGAAGCTGAAGTTTAGACCCCATCATAGTTTGGTGGCAGTGCCATACACAGTGGAAATAATTTAAGACCGCTGTATTATCATGTGCTCTTTACACATAAATAAACCAGAGATGGAAGGGTTTTTAATCTTAATATTATATCCTTTTCAGTTTTTAAGAACTCAGTGTGGTAAACAGCAAAACGCTTCTAAACTCAAAACTCATGTTTATGAGAGATAATGTGTTAAAACATTAAAGACAGCGTGTGCTCAAGTTCTATTGTAATCATTGCTAATCAGAACGATATATGATGAAATTAACAGAATTCCATTAAACATGCTGTTTTGTTATTATAGACGAGCTGAAGGTAAGTCAACCTTGCCTTGTCATGCGCTGTTGTAGAGAATTTATCTGGTTTTGATTCTGATTACAACAGCTACTCTCAAACATTTCAAGGTACGTACTGCGTCTCAAACATTTTGTTTTTAACTGGCGTTCGGGCCAGTTGCACAACACGTTTCTAAACCTTAAAACTGTTCTAAAGAAGCAAAATCTCTTATTAGCCATTCTGATGCATTGCAGAAGAACATACAAAAAATTGTGCTGACAGGATGGAAAGTCAGACTTAAACAACTTTATCTTACTTAAAGCAGTTTTAGTTTTAAAAAGTCTAAAATTGTGGTGTGCACTTTAAACTAATTATCTAAAAAGAGTTAAGGCCTAAAAGTGTTTAAAATTAGATATGTGTTGTGCAACTGGCCCGTGATCAAGACCGGGCTTTATCAGAAATCCATTAACAATGGTATCTGTCTAGGGCGTGTGTTATAATATTTTGCAGATTGAAGATTTCTAACAGTTTAGGGTGGAGCTGACAAAACTTGGAAGATCTTGACGTGAATGTAAAAAAAAAAAAACAAAAAACAACCCAGTTTAAGTTTTGGGATGCAGTGCCTTGGTACTTAAATAAGGACGTAGGCAAGACGTATTCTCTTTCTTAAACACACACACACACACACCTCAAAACACTAACATTCTTATCAATCTCCCCCAAACAAACCTTCAAAAACAGCGACAATCAAACTGTTTTCGTGTTTTATTCACTCAATAAATACAGCACACGAGGACGGCAAGATCTGCTACAAAATGTATAAAAATACAGAGTACTATTGTATCAAAATAACCGATGATGCGTTTGACAAAAAGTAATAATTTATTCAAAAACTCTCGCGTCAAAAGAGAAGGCGAGATATACTATTAAAACTGACTTGAAAAAATTTCGTAATGTTATTATGTTTCTCCTGCAAGTAAAATTCGTGAGCATACAGATGGCGCATCGAGACACATGTACACTTATGACGTCAGCTATAAATAACAGAACACAGATGGCACCTTTTCTACTGGAAAAATGACCCCGCAGGCGAATCGTTCTGCTTATGATACCTTGAATATCTGTTTTTTTTCTGCTTTAGTAATTAAAGTGTTCTCTATTTTGCTTTGATCCAACTAGTAACGATGGCGACCTGCTTCAGTCAAGGACGGTTAATTGATTTTGGTAAATAGATCAGAAGACAATTTCGCAATACATTTGTCGTTGATCTGTGAAAAAAGGTTCTAGTTTCCTTCCTGGGTTTAATGTAAAACTAATTTTTTTTATTTAGGTAAATAAAGGTGGTCTCGTGCCCTATCGGTCGTTGGGGAGTGTGGTGTTAGAGACCGCGCTTTTTGTGAGGGTAGAGACCATCTCCTTCCCCCCTCCTCGCTGCCCTCCCTCTTCCATCCCTCTAAGGAGTCAGGTACCCATTCAACAGCTGAGTCAACTGGGGAAGTGCGCTGCCCAACACGGGACCCTGCGCTCCGCTGGGTTCAGAAACCAGTGCTTTAACCACTCGGCTATCGGCTTCCCTGATTATTTAGATTAAGTGATGCTAACGGTGGTACAAACCGTTTCCCATGTGCCATTCTAAAGGCGTCTTCTCGAGACTGCAGAATGGATTAAGTATTGATGACACGATACTACCATCTGATGACCATGAAGCCATGCTCTCCTGTTTAGTGTATTCCTTCGGAATGTTGGCTGTTTGGCTCAGGTGATGCTGATTATGATTTAAAATTGTATGATCAGAATTTTATACACAAAGTAAATAAATAGATATGATAATGAAATGACGTAGTAGAGAAACAAATTTGGCACAAAATGGCTGGCCTCTGGAATTGGTTCTTGGTGAATTTCGGTCGGAGAAAATAAGTTACAATAAATTAGCTTAGTTGCGCTTAGGTCACATGGTGAACAGTATAATAAATTAAGAAACGAACTCTGTATTGGTTAAGAACAAAAAAATTGAATAAATACACGTACACAGATTAATTTATAACTTAAAAACTTAAATACACTGTATACAAGGACGGAGGTTTGGGCGGTGAAAACGTTGTGAATCCAGCAAATAAATTATTTCTAAAGGTTTAAATAAATAAGAAGGGACTATGGTTACCGTCACACAAGCATTGTCACACCAAACTAGAGTCGAGGCACTAAACAATACTCATCTAACACACGAGAAACAGATGATGTGTTACCATGCTCAGATCACAATGAACACCGTACGTACACATGAACAACTGTGGTCACTAAAGCAAGCTAATAACTTTAGTCACAAAAAACACGAAGCTCGCTGACTTGAGGCAGCCGGTTACATGAAAAAGTAAAATGTAAACGTTAACAGTTCACACACTTCTAATTAAGAAAATGTAACTTGAACCAAAGTATGAAAGGCACACTGCAATAAATAGGCATCCCCCACACGGTACAAAAATAGATTCTCTGTATTCGCAAAGGACTCTGGCTTTACCAGGTCTGAACACGTCTACGGTTTAAAATACACAGAAGGAATGCATAGTCCAAAAGGTGAAGCAGAAAGGACGGTTGAAAAACGGTTTAAAGACAAGATTGAAAATAAGGTCCTTTTTAATAAAAAATAAATGTCTTTAAGACCAAAAATGATAGTTTGTTCACATCTGACCTTAAACAGGCTTCGATGAGTGTCCTTTTGTTTTTGAAGTAAGAAATAACATCACGAAGAATGGGATAATATTGATTACTGGAGTAATCTGAAACTGGCAACAAGCCACGTTACAGATTTTTCAGAAAAGAAAAGTACAAAAATTTATTACAGATAAGAAATGCTGATTTTTTGTGATGAAGGACTTCAAACTTCTCTCCTCTCTCATCATCTCCTCCATCTCTCTCTCTCTCACACACAAACAAAATTTCTATTTGGAAAAAAAGATTTTGCGTTTTCTTTGTTTAACAAGAAAGAAAATCCCTTGTTTCTAATTGTTTTCTTTGTCTTTCCGTGCATGCAAAAATGAAGTTCAACTCCTGTCCCCAATTGTCTGGCGAGCAAGCATTCAATTTCGCCCTCCCTGAGACAGATAGAGTTGTTTCTTACGTTGCCTTCATTTTGGCTGCAATAGCAAATCATGCTGCGGTTTTTTTTCCTCTTCGCAAGGCAACACATGTTGCCATATTTTCGCGCGCTAGATAAACTGTTTTTCCTTTCTTTGCATGCAAGCCATTTGCCGTCGCCATTTCCTTTCACGTGGACACGGTAATACGAATGCAGTTAGGGCTGTGCTGGCTTCACATCCAGGAATGTTCCACTGCCATTCCATGGGAAACAACAAAAACCCCAGCAGTAAAGGAACAACTCTAGAAAACAGCAGCGTATTTGAACTCCACTCCACCGCATCCCCTCTCCCCTGCGTGAAAAAATCTTACTAGAGTTTGTGGCAGCACTAGATTTTCCTGTGTAAGTCCAGTAATCATGTTGACATACACTTTAATGTTAGGAATGTGGCACTGGCTATCCTGAAATTCAAAACATGTGATAAAATATGAGACAAATTTGTTACGAGTCAATTTAGTAGCTAATGCGTTTGATTTTGTGTGTGTGTGTGTGTGTGTGTGAGTGAAAGAAAGAGAGAGAGTGAGGAGGGGAGGGAAAGAGAGGAATGAGAGAGGTAAGAAGGATGAAGAAGCCCTTAAAGAAGAAACAAGGTAGTTACAAGAAACTGAGTTTTGAACAAACAGAGCCAAGGTGGCGATAGTCAAATCATAAGCTCATAAACGGTTACATGTCTCTATAAAAAGAGGCAGTAAGAGTTTACGATAAATATGATGAAGCGTTATTCTCCTGAAGCAGATGAAATTGTATGAATTCATTCATAATGTAGCAATTTGCTTTGAAAGCAGGAAATGATTCACGACTTCTTGTTCATAGAACATAGCAATTTAAAGCAAAACTTTTTTTTTTAAAAAAAGGGTCAGCATTGGCCTGTAAAAAATGCACAAAAAAGTACTGATGCCTTGCATTGTAATAAAAGCATCACTTCAATACAGCTGGCTACTAAACATTAAAACTGACGTGCCGGTAGAAATCCCTACTGGCGTGTCGACTGACTCACGCTCTTCACACAAAATTATGCACACAATTAAAACATTTTGGTCCGGTGTGTGACTTGGTGAAATGAAGTGATGAGAACAGAATAAAATAAATGTTGCAAAGTGATTTCAAGCACACACTTCGAGCAGTTCTCGGTCATCCGTATCCTGCGCTCCACTCTGCTCCAAAAGAACTTTCCTGCTTCGCTCTGTGTTTTGAAAGCAAAGCCCAGCGCAAGCTGTGGACGATGAAAAAAATGACCCTTACGATATTTCTAACATGCTAACACCTTAAGGGCGTCTGTGTTTATCCTTATCTAGTTAAACTGTCTAAACAACCTGTACAAACAAATACAGTTGTACTCTATATATTACACTACGACATAAAACTTCAATTAACGAAAACAGCAAGTTTGAAAATAATCACAAAAGTATCTCTTTCAATAAATTAAAACTACATTTGGGAGTAACCCTCAGAACAATAACTTAATAACTTAAGTTTACTTGAGGAAACTAAAAATACAGGAAGTACATTTTCAAACGAAACAATAAATAAAAAATAAAATCTTGCTTATTTCAATGTGTTATAAATTGCGTATTCAATACTCTCCCAAATATTCGAACTGCAAACTCGGCTGAGGTATGCATGTGAGTGAGCGTTCTCTATCAGAGACCGAAGTGATCCAACTTTGGCCTCATTAGTCAGTGCACCCGTCTAGTCATGCATGCGCATACCAGAAACTCCTACTTCGGAACAAACGGGTGGCACTGTTGGAGGGACTGTACATTTTCTTAAAAAAAAAGCGAGTGTAAACAACTCTACGAACAACATCATAAGGCCCATCGTCAAGAATGTTCATGTCCTAACTAGCAAACGTTCTAAAAAGGGCTTAAATAATGTCAAACGGTCTAGTTATGCAACGCCCAAACTGCACTGCAATAAGTTTGATTTCTTAATTAACTGCTGCTGGTCAAAGCTCCATACTCCCCTCCCATTCCTCCATTTCAATGTCTCTGTGAATGAATGACAAAGGTCACCAAAATGTTGCTCGCGCCTGAAGATGAACAGCAATGCTTGACAATGACTAGAATAATAAACTGAAGAAGTGAATCGGCGAAATTGGTCCTCGGTTTAGATGAATGGGCAGGCAGAACGCCGCCGTCTTGTAGCGATCTCCGTGATTGGCTGCTTTTGCATTCATGTTTAAGGTAAAAGCTTTATCATTGGTTCGAGCGGCGGTTTCAAAACAAGCAGAACAAACATTTCATGCTGTATAGTGGCATACAGGAAACGTTATATGCATTACTGATGTAACTGAAACCAGCACCTATCTAAACAATAAAGAGATTTAAATTGTTACAACAAAGTTGTCGTCCTTGTCAACAGACACTTGTTAGTAAAGCAAACATCAGTGTTCTAAGTAAATGATCAAGTCTCCATACAATAAAATAAACTCTGACGTAAAATAAATACATAAATAAATAAATAAGCCAATAAAGTCGTCTACTTAAATGTTCGTGTGGGCACATCAAAAAAAGTATTACAATATTATATTACAAAATATATTACTGCTGTATTACAATAACGAAATAATTAAATAAATAGTTAAAGAAATAAATAAATTGACACCAGGAAACGTGCCTTCCAATTTCGATGGAGTGTGTTTGCACTCATGGCACAACGCCCCCAAAACTTTAAAAAAAAAATTCCAAAAACAAGCAAAAAACAAACAAACAAAAAAAAAAAATCCTTACCCCAAAACAAAACCATAAAAACAAAGCACATCAGGGACAATTCTTCCAAAACCATATCCAAGTCTTTTGAACTTTGATAGCCACTGCAATCTTTTTTTTCAAGCTTGGTGCTCCATAGATATAAACATGGGCAAAACGTTTTATAACGAATAAGAAACACTAACAATATCACCACCGGTCTGTTGAGACGGCACTGCTGGGCAAGTAACTCTCAAGCTTTTGTGAAGATCCATGTGGAGACAACTCAGCTTTCAAAAGCAGGTAGGAGGTTGGTTCCCGCAGCCATATCTCCCGATTTTTGGCGCTCCCTTAAACTCGACCATTTGTCAGTTCAAACAGATCAACTAATTTGTTTCCCCCTATTACTCAGATAGCCACCCCCTATCCTCGTTATGCTTAAAGTAGATAATACAGACTTTTGACACATTGCAAGTCGCGTAACAAACACAGCAGCCGACAAGCTCGTATGAGCAAGCGAAGGGATTGTGTTTCCGGATCGCATCCGGGCTCGCGTCAGGGTGACAGAACAAATAAACCAAGCTTCGTGATGCAGCATTTGCAGCGCCCACCGTGGCTACCTGAAGAGTAGCGATCATCTGGCCACTTTGTACAAAGAAGATACAGCGACTTCAGCGCCATGAGATAGGTCACGTGCATATGACGTCAGACAGGCTCTGCCGAAAAAAAGAGGGGGGGGGGGACGTAGGTCCATAGAAGCAGGCACGATACCGTTTAACGTACTAGTCACTTTCTGTCCAACTCTTGTAATGTAAAAGTCCTATTTCCCCGGAAAATCTTCAAAGGAACCGAACAACTTTTAACACAGCGATATATATTTTTTGAAAAAAAATGTGTAAGAGAAAGAAACCCTACTTCCTCCATCCCAATCTTTTACCCTAGAAACAATGCAGGTCGTAAAAATTTCTGTAACAAGCTTCCAGTATGTTCTCTTTTGTCCTCGTACCGTCTTGATATCGGCCTGATCTCGAGGGGCACCTTAGTACTCTGGCGCCACCTTGCGGAGAGGCCGGAAGCGCTCGCCGCGCATGCACGACGACTCCTCATGCTTGTACAGGTAGGACTTGAGGGCGAAGGCCTTGCCACAGCGGCCGCACATATAGGGCTTCTCGCTGGAGTGCGTCTGGATGTGGGCCCGCAGGTTCGACTTGTCGGCGAAGGACTTGCCGCACTGCGGACAGGCGAACGGCTTCTCGCCCGTGTGGGTGCGGATGTGACCCTGCAGCAGCCAGGGCCGCGAGAAGCGCTTGCCGCAGTGCGGACACGCGCAGTCCTGGTTGTGCGTGCGCACGTGCATGCTGAAGGCAGGCATGGAGACGTAGACCTTCTCGCAGTGCGGGCACTTGCGGGCCTTCTTGTCGCCGTGGGACCGGTGCGTCTGGCGGTGCCGGGCCAGGTTGGACGACGTGCTGTAGCGCTTGCCGCAGTCTTCGCAGGTGTGTGCCTCTTCCGACGATGACGAAGGCGAGGACGAGGGCGAAGGCACGGAGGAAGGGGACGGGGGTGAGGGGGATGGTGGCGGCAGGCCAGCGGCGTACAACAGGTCGTTGAGGGATCGTCTGGCTTCGTACCGCACTCCTACCGTCTCGGAAGGCATCTCCAGCACTGTCAGCCGCTGTCCTTCTTGGTTCTGCTGTTGCGGGTGATACGGTTGCATGGGCACTTCCACCTCCAGGGCGTGTTCAGGAACATCTCTGCCCGAAGCCTTGCGAGGGCTTTCGGCCATCAGTTCGTACAGCACGGGGGCCTCTTGCACTTCCCGTGCCGGGGACGTCTTGGAATAATCGAAGGGAATCTGTTCGGTGGGTGAGTCCTTGTTGCCAAGGTAGCCACCACCTGCCTCCGAGGCTTCCTTGCTGCCGGTGCTTTTGCGCGCACTCTGGGTCATGAGGTCGTAAAGGAGAGAAAAGTGGGCGTGGCACTCGGCCCAGCCGTACTCCACCTCTGGAGGAAGGTGACCACGTCCTTCGTTCTGCGTCGAGCAGCCGCTGTCGCTGTCGCCGTCCGAGAGACCTGACTTGTCCTGCATCTCTGCCTCTGCAGCAGGAGGACGATGCAGTGGCGCCGCTTGGTAGCGCTGCTGGTCGCCCCCTGCAAAACATGAAAACCCGCTGAATAAAAACATGCAGTTGCAGCCTCCCTGAAGGCAGTTTTTATGATCAGAGAGTTGATGGATATATATAAATTAAAAAACCAGCTGTTTTGTCTATACCAAGATCTCGATCTCTCTCTTGCACATGTTGAACATGCTGCTTTGTATTATCAGTAAGCATGTATCGCCACCATGTCATAATGACTATGAGTCATTGACATTAAAGATGTCGTGTCGTGTCTCTCTTGCGGATGTCTGTTTGGCTGTGTATTGACGCGCACCTTTGTATTCATTAATATTAGACACATAACCTGTTTCTTGGATGTGCTTTACATCCGAGGAGCATTACTACCACCATGGGATCAGGTGCTTGGGCTCGGTAACTACCAACGGATAGCTTTGTTTGGTTTGTACAGCGGTATTCACCAGCACGAAAAAAAGACTACGACTTGTCAACGATGAGCACCGATGAGTTAATAAGCACGAGAATAAGAAAGCGAAGATGAGAGGATGCTGGGGTGGGCAGGAAATCCTCGCCTTTGTCATATTTAAAAAAAATATACAATCAGTGTTGGAAAATAAAGGACAAGAGTTTCAAAGAAGATGGCGTTTGTTCTCTTCCTTCTGACGTCAGATGGTGCGATAAAGAGAGCAACAGACGGAAGTGGAATGGATGGTGAGTGGGGTGGGTCAGGGGAAAGGAACCCACTACACCACCTCATCATTACTCACTGGCAGTATCAGGTTTGAAAAGAATAGGTTTTCTTTCCCAGTTCCCGCAGGTTTTCTTCATCCAAAAATACTTCCCTCATGACTGCCACACGGAGATTGACTGCTTATTGAATATTTTTACTTCTCCTTTTTTCATTTTAAACCAGAGTGCCTCGTTGATTCTCAGTCTTTTGACTTTCAAGGCCATTTATCTAGAGATCAAGAAAGAAATGAACCCTCGTCGCCAGTCAGGCCATCAGGATCGCGCAGGTCAGCTGCTGTTTTACGTGATAATGCACAAGCTTCAACAAAGCAGGTCGTAATTGAAGAGTAAACCCGCTCCAGAGGTCAGAGGTCTGTAACTTTTCATGCAAACTATCAACATAAACATGCCTAGGAAGAGCGGTTAAGTGGCATTTAAATCCCGGGCTCTCCAGTTTGAGATTTTTGTGTTGTTTTGTTGCTGCCTGCTGCTCAAGTTGGGTTATTTACGTTTCAGCACGATGCTTTTCTCTATATATCCAAATATCGGAAATTGTCATTAAAATGTTTGCGGGCTGAAGCAGAGAGGATCAGAGGGTGGGTGAGTCAGACCTGTAGCGTCAGACGGGTGAATGAAAACAACTGAGTGGGAGAGTTTTTATGTGTGTGTGTGTGTGTTTCTCTGTATATGTGTGAGAGTGTGTGTGAGTAAATATATCTCTGTTCATGTATGTGCGTGAATGTAAGTGTATCTCTCTCTCACTGTGTATATATGTGTGTGTATATATATATATGTGTGTGTGTCTCATATATGTGTATGTATATGTATCTGTGTGTATGTGTATGTGTGTGTATATATATGCGTGTATATGTGTGTATGTATGTGAGTGTGTGTCTTCTACTTCCATTAAGGATCTTGTTGTTGTTGTTGGCTTTGGAAGGGAAAGTGCTTCCACCGAAAGGCGATTTCGCACTGTGTGTGTGTGTGGGGGTTAAGGATTTTGTTGTTGTTGTTGTCTTTGAAAGGGAAAGTGCTTCCACCGAAAGGCGATTTCGCACTGTGGAGGGGGGGGGGTTAAGGATCTTCTTCACCTCGTGTATATATATATATTATTTCCAAAATCCTACGTCATTATTTTGTTATGTCATAAGTCCAAAATTTGGTCATTTACGTCATTGTTTTCTTACGTGACAGTGACGATGACGTGTCCTGTCAAAGGGCAGGCTTCCATCATGAAGATGCTCATTAGGCTCATCGGATAAGCAGCTTAAGCAAAAGGAATTGGCAGGGGTGAAATCAATGCGGGGGGGGGGGACGGACAAAGAGTAAGGCAGAACTCACTCCAAGTCCATCTCACAGACGACATGCACGATTCGAAGGAGCATGGCTGAGACATACGAGACATACATCCCGTGTGGAGGACGTCATCATTCTCACGCGGAGAGAATGCAAGAAAATAAATTGAAAGGCAAATATTACGTAAATGAAATAATTCATTTTCACACCAAGAGAAAACGGATGAGGAAATGAGCTAGTGAAAACGCGCTGAACAACGCTGTGCAATTACTTTCGAGAGCAGTTGAACCGGAAGTTGCGCAGTGCTACTAGACCTTTTTCCAGTTTTTGAGAAGGCCATCTTGCTCGTGGGTATTAAGTTGTTCTCAGTTCGCATGCACTTCAAATCGGTCATACGTTGGATGCGCACTTCTTCTGGTTTACATCCGGAAGGGGAAATAAGCCAAAACACCTTGAACAAGTCTGTGCTAATGTTTTTCTGAACCTGTGCTAATTAACCATTTTACGAAAAAAATAACATATGGTCACCTCGCTTGCCTTCCATATCCATATCCACCATCGAATCCTTTAAAAGTGCATCAAGCTCATCTCTTCCATGAGCATTACTCACAACGACAGTTCGAATAATGTTACTCCATCTCCTAACAACAGTTCACACAATGTTAGTTCATCTCCTAAATTCTTGCAAGTCGGATGTTGATAGTGCTCATAAAAACATCCAATCAAAAGCGCGAAACTGAAAAATCTATAACAATAAACAAGAATTAATGTCTTAACAAAATCATACGAAGCTGAATAAATATATAGGGGACCGTGCCAGAGAAGACCGTTAGTCGATGTGAAAAGTAAAAGAAGAAAAACGAAATGCCACCGTCCCGAAGAAAAATCCTGCACAATGATGAGGGTCTGAACAAACTGCTGAGGCCAAAATCAAATAGGACGCGAAAATCAAAATCAGTTTCTTCAAAAAAGCAAATACCAAGAGCTTGCGCGCTCAAGAAGGAGAGACTTTCTGGTCTGTTTTTCAACTACTTGAGCTCAACAGCTCTGTTTGAAATGTACCGCCATGTTCGCAATGGTCTTTTGTCTTCACTGAATATGGAAACCCCTTTGGGACTCTTCTTTGGAGACCTCCTGATTGGAATCTCTCTGGAGGCGATATAAATATAAGCCGTCACTTAGAACATATCTGAGACGACGAAGACGACATCGCTACTACTGCTGCAGCTACATCCTCTACTGCTGTTGATACAACATCTTGCATTGAATAAAGCGTCCTTGACCTTGAGGAACACAGAGAGAGAGAGAGAGAGGACGAACAATTTACCCTAGGCAAACAACTGCAAAAACACATCTTACTTCAGCTAGTTGGCAGACAGGTAATGCTCTCTTCCCAGATTAAGTCGATCGTTCAGAGGAAATTTCACAGACATCCTCGCAGAAGAACTGCAAAGGAATTGGTGTTGGGGGGGGGGAACGGAAGATGTGAGAATCAATTTTTCATTTTTTTTTAAGTCTTGACAGTGGTGGGACATGGGCGCGAGACCACGTGCTAATATACCAAGGGAAATGTCTACACCCTGGGTTGTTTCATCGAGTGTGCACGCTTAACCCAAGTCTATCGCTTTCCTCTCTTCCTGCCGTCTTCCGCAGACAGCTAGAGGCAAGGCTGCAGCGAGAAAGTGAAAACCCCAAAGTTATTACATGGCTGATTTGCAGGAACCCACTTGGAGGAAGGGGGGTGGAGCTGCACAGCTTCCCTCGCATGCATGGATCATGGATCTTACAGGAAAAGGGAAGGTAGTGGGGGTAGAGAGAGACAGAGAGAGGGAGTGGTGGGTAGGTGGATGTGTGTGGTGGGGGCGGGGGAGAGAAGATGGTTTCAGGACCTGCGTGAAGTAGTCGTTGTTGCTGAGAGAAGTGAAGCTTCGGAAGGAAAAGAGGAGTCTGCTGCCAGAATCAGATGGCACCCCGGTTCCGACCCGTCCTAAGGAACAAAGAACCAGCTTCGGGTCGCAGGCAGAAGGGGCCTCGCAGAGGGTGGGTATGACATAAATACTTTTATGACACAGCGCTTTCTGTAGCACGCAACTAGCTTCAAACGGCACAAGTCATTTACCAGACACAACAACAATAAGCAGCCAAAAATACAAATACAACTTAAAAAGAGTCACTAATGAACTGTGCTGCTTGCACGGACAGGATTATTATCGGTCTGTGGTCAAAACACATTCCCTGCTGAAAAGATAACTGGGGGAACCTGCAGATGCAGATACAAAGTTAAGAACTGCTTCACATTTTCCCAAACAAATAAACAAGCAAATCAACAAAATAACAGCAATAAGTTCGACGAAGAACATTCTTAGCTGAGGAAACAGCTAGGGACTGCAACTTGCAGATGCGCCGAGGACAACTGCCAATCTCCTGGTCGGTATCGAGTCTGCCGATTCTTTGTTTAGGAGCCACTTCCTCCCCTCAACAGAGCCCCAGAGGTCTGGCTCAAAGCTGTGAATGAGTTCCCCCAGCCAATCGCAAGCCGCCGTCAGGTCAGCGTGTTTCTTACCTACGACACCAGAGCGGCAAGCAGGGGGGTACAAACCGAAACGCCATCGGGGGATCCCCCCCCCCGTACATCCTTCCGCTTGCTAGCCTTAACTTTCCTCCCTTCCTGAAGAGTTTCTTCAGAGAGTGCGTACTTGTAGCATACATTGACTCCCTGTATCTTTCACGGATTGGGTTTCCAAGCTCCCTTCAGTGTCTGGCAGTAGAGTGCGATGCGATGTTAGAGATCAAAACTATTTTTATATGTTCATTCAATCGTTTTTTTTTCTGACCATAACTGAAAACTTGTTTCCTTTGCTACATGCTGTTTAAAGCGTTGCTATGATTTGTCCTTTTTTTAATATTCGCTTCCAGTATTCATGCTTGTAAATATTTCCTCTTCACGATACTGTCTAGTGTCATATCTTCATCTGACATTTCCTTCGTAACATTGCATTTCCTGCCTGGTTTAAAAGCAGCGTGAAGACAACACTGGTTATGGGGGGCGTGGGGGTGGGGGTCATAAGAGTCTGGCTGGAAGAACTCATCTCAACTCACCACCTCCCCATAGGTAGGTTGAGTTACGCGAACAAGTGGTCAGGCAGAGTGGTTGTTGGAGCGGGGAGGGAGGTTGTAAATCGAGACAGTCCGGCGGGAGCGACTCACTCGCCGTCGGCAGGTAAGTTGATTGAAAAGAGCAAGTGGTCAGGTAGCGTGTCGACGTCGCTGACGACCCGGGTACGCAGTGTGCCGACAACTGCAACAGGAATCTGTTCCATCTCCTGCACCCGTGCCACGCGCCACCTCTCCTCGCAGACCTTCCACCCTACCCCTCCCTTCGTTTACCCCCCCACCTTTCTCCTCACCCCTATCCTCTGGTGCCAGAAGTTCCTCCCTCCACTCATGGCCGTCCCCCCGTCGGACTGTCAGCATCAGTCACAGAGTGGCGGAATGTTGATGAGGGGAAAAGGAAAAACGAGACCAGAAGAGGAGGAGGAGGGTGGTGCCCATCGGTTGGGCGGAGCTCATGGCAGCCTGCTTGCCCTGGATGTTTACTTGCCATGGGTGCTTTCCACTTACCTGTGTGTGCGTGTGCACAAGCGTGTGTATGTGTGTACGACCGTGTGTATATGTATGTGTGTGCATGAACGTATGTACAGGTGTGTGTGTGTGTGTGTGTGTGTGTGTGTGTGTGTGTGTGTGCACGATCGTTTTGTGTGGGTGTGTTGGTGGCGAATAAGTATGGGTTTGCTAACCAGTGGCTTACCATTAGTCTCATTTTCTGTCAAATTTAATGTTTTTAGCAAGCTTTTTTTCTTCGAGGATGCTGGTAGGAAGAAGGAAAATACATCCACATGAAAGAGGGACCTTAGCGACGCTAGCTTGCGGCATGTTTGATCCGTCAGCAGTAATTCCAGCTTCGATTAACAGGACAACGCTCAGAATTCGCATATGACGCATGACATCTCAGTGCACCCTGATACCCTAGCATAAATTTATAAACCATCTTTTTTTTCAAGAAAGCAAACGTGCTGGCAGGTACGCTCGCGCACACATACTCAATAGTCCTTACACACTAACAGCCGACAGCTGTCTTATTCTCCGTCACCGCAGCGTGACGCTAGCATCGCTCCAGCAAAGTCTTGTAAAGTCAGGAGCGGCAAAGAGACGGAACTCGCATTCGCTCGCACCACTAGCGCCACCACCGTGACACGGAAAAACCCTCTCTGCAAAACCCCTTTGAGGGCTGGTAGGGAAAGCTAGCGGTTCGTGTGTTGGGTGAAGGTGGTGGTGGTGGTGGTGGGGAAACCTGAAAACCCAGCGTGACTCCAATGACCTTAAAAACATCCACGTGACTACGGGGTGAATTGAGGCCTGCCGGGATCGTTTGGTCGGTCGTTGATGGCCAGACCACCTGACAGACTGCTGGTACCCGATAATGGCGACATGGCGAGGAGCCACACCACGTTTATGTCGGAATGAGAGAGAGAGAGAGAGCAGAGGTTGAAACAGTGACTATTCGGAGAATGCAGACAATACTGTCATACTCTTTATGTAAGTCAAGAAATTCTAGAGAGATTGTTGTCCCATGCCATTAAAGTGGGCATACTGTAAATATTTGAAAATATCTTTTGCATCTGTGAGAATTTTTGAACATGAGCATGTTAAAGGCACTTAAAAAAGACCTGCCAGCTTCTTCTTTTGTTCAGCCAACATCATTTCAAAGCAAGTAACTGTCCATTGACTAAATTATCTACAGGAAGGTTTATCCATATTATTTTTTATTATCGTCTCTAAGGCAACGGCATAGAGAGAGTGTGTGTGAGGAATATATTATTTTTCCATAGCACGAGAGAATCTGTGAGATAAATGAGATAAAAACACCCAATTTGCTTTTTTGTTTCGGGAGATTATTACAGATCCTTTAGATGTCACATCCTTTTTAACCTTGTTAATTTTGTTTTTGGTAACAATTTTGAGAAACTATTAGGGGATTTGTTTCCATGAGAGTGTTGAAGTTTTCCTGGCAAATGCTTGAAAGTAACAAACATTACCCCCATTACAAGATAGAAAAAATGTCAAATTTATTGGCAAATTTAATTTGATGACTCAAATCAGCATATTTTTCAGACGATCTTTGGGGTGGGGCTGATTTACTTTCAACTAAAATGCTTCATATATCTGAAGAGAGTAAGAAACTAACACGGACAGAAAGACCAGAGGCCGGTTTAACAACACATTTCTCATTTTAAGCCTTGCTAGGCCTTAAATATATTTAGATAATCAGTGTTCCAGAAGCACACTGCACAACACAATATTAGAACGTTTGAAAGTTAAATTGTTTTAAATAAGATAAAACTGTTTAATCCAGACGTTCGTTCCCGTCAGAACATTTTTCGTATGCGCTTGTGCGACACATCTAAATGGCAAAGAGGGGATTTTAAAAAAGAAGTTTCTAAATTTTCTTCTTTAAAACTGTCTTAAGTCTAAGAAACATGCTTCTAGCTCCAGTTCAAAGACTTAGAATTTTGGGCACACCTTGAATAACAATGAAGTCAAACAATTTTTTTTTGTTTTTGTTTTTGGCAAGCAGACAAATGTAAGCTCAAAGAGCCTGTGTAAGAGAGAGAGAGAGAATTCCATTCTGCCATCATACTTACCTTTCATGCTGAGGTCGATGCCTGTTTCGTTATTGTGGTTGACTATGTTGATGCAGCAGTCGTCGCGACTGTTCTTGTCGTCAGCAGAGTTGTCGCTGGAGCTTCTGTATCTGACGTCACTGTTGTACATACTGTTGGAAGGGAAAGTCACGCCACCACTGCTGCTGTTTACAACTTCGCCGGTGCTGCTGAGACAGCTGCTGTAGTAGTTGTTGTTGTTGTTGTTGCCAATGCTGTTGACTGCGTTGCTGGTGGCACCCGAGTCGAAAGAGAAGAAGCGATGGATGACGTGGCCCGTCCACTTGTGACGCTGGGGATGCTGTTGTTGCTGCTGCTGCTGATGGTGGTGGTGGTGGTTGTTGTTGTCCTTGTGCACCACCAGGTCCACCGCCTCCACCTGCTCCTGCTCAAAATACGGCAGCAGCTGCAGCCGAAGCTCCTGCATGTGGACCTCTTCGGCCGTTGCTGTCGCATGATGGTCCTGATTGTTGCTGTCGCTGGACGGCAGCGTCGGCGGCGGCGGCGTGGGCAGGTAGCGACGGTGGGTGATCATGAAGGCTTTCGGCATGGTCGTGTGAAGCTGGCAGACTGCCCCACAAGCGTACTACGCCGCGTACTACAAGGGGGCCCCCGCTATCACACAGGCCCCAGCTCGCGTTCTCACGGCAGACAAGCGGGCTCTGCGCCCTTACTCCAGCCTCCCCCACAACAGCGCGAGGCTCCACGCACATCAAGCGACCTCCGCGCTCTTCTGCTTCTGCTGGACTTCGTCCAGAAGTGGGCTGCAAGGAACGTCAAGAAATGGTGGAGAGGAGGGGGTAACGAGACCAAAAACGTGTGGAGGGGTGCAACGAAAACGTCCTGGGAAGCTCCTAGACACAGTCAGTGTCTGCTTCTTTCCTGTTTCTTCATGCAATAGCTTTGTGTGTGTGCGTGTGTGGTAGTAGTGGTGGTAGAAGTGGTAGAGGGGACTCGTTTTGGGCTTCTACTGAGCAGCTTGGCTCTCTCTGTCTTGCGTCTTATCGGAGCCGGTTCCGTTATTCCTTCGTATCCTCTCTCGTTCTCTCTCTTTCGGTGGAGGGACTTGAAGAGCCCCCTTTTCGCTTTGTCCTTGCTCGTCTGCTCGGCCTCCTGTTGCCGAGTGGAGTTGTGTCTTCTTCTGCCCCCCCCCCTTTCTGTTCTGGGCTGCCGCCCCGGCACTGGCTGTTACCGTGCGCGCGTGTCTGTGGGTCGTGAGTGCATGCGCGCCCCTCTGCACCGCCACCGTGCGTGCGGTGGGTGCCCGTGCGCCGAGTCGTCTCCCCTCCCCCCACTTGCCTGCACGTGGCGGTGGCTAACAAATCCGTGCGTTGGTGTGTGTGTGTTTGTGTGCTCAGTAACGTGCAAGGTGGGGGAGGGAGAATCGAAGGGGGGTTTAGGGGGAGAAGGGGCTGGCGCGCTCACGCACGCACGTGGAGAAGCGTCTCGCTGCTCCCTAGAGCTCCTTGGTCCCTCCCAAGGCGCCCCTCCCCATGTAGTCCCTGTCTCCGCGGATGGAAGACAGCTGCCAGGTTTCTGCTGTCGGTGGTAACCGGGGATTTAGTGCAGGCAAAGTGTCCGCCACCCCCTACTGCCAGGCTGGAGAGCGTGCCGGGTCCCTGTTGAAGGCGATGCAGCTATTTTGTTTCAAACCGAGAAGACTACAAACTTCCCGGCGAACAAATCCACAAATCCCACTTCCCTTCAACTTCCAGAGGACGTTTCAAAGGTTCTGATGCTCTTTAGCCATAACGTAATTTCAAAACTCCCTAACTTCCAGAAAACCCCATAATTTCCAAAATATCAATTAATGCATGTTCTGCAACTGACAGATTGCTTTGTACATCGATTTTGTAAATGTCTCTTCCCGATATACCCGACTCGTTCCACCCAAGCCGCGCTTGCGATCTTCAGCCCCACACATCCACCGTCGTAAACAAAGCCCCAAAACTCGTTTCTGACTTTTTTCGCCTCTTCGTTTGCTGCACATAAAAGATGGTGAAGAAATGCGATGCTAAATGCACCGGCACTTGAACCCCAACTATCTTCTTTCTTATTCTGTCATCTGCTGACATTTAAAACGTGCGGTGATCCGGAGAGTGCCGGGTGCGTCAATATCTTTAACTCGCTTGATCTTTAAGCACGAGGGTGTGTATTGGGAGGAAGAGGGTCTGTGTGACTTTCGGAGGATCGGAGGCTTTATAACAGCCGAACAGCCATTACCAATCGCACGATACCAAGCGGGGGAGTGGTGGCAAAGAAAAAAAAAAAGAAGCTTCGTAAGTATGAGTAATCCAGTAGAAGCACAGGTTTCAACATTGTCCAAAAAGTGCTAGGAAGAAGGGTGATCAACACCAGTCATCAACACCTACGGCCTCATCCAACGTTTCCCATATCCCCACCTCCTCCATATCCCTTTCACACCTTTCCCTAATATTCACCCTGTCCTCAACCACCTACAATGCGAAATCGGCTTATAGTTCGCCTGCAGAAATCGTGTTTTCTCGCAAAATACCAACAGCAAAAGCCCCGAGTGTCACGAGCAGCGAAAGAAAATAAAAAGACCGCCAGAAAATGGCAAACTACGAACGTAGTGGTAAGTTTTTCTTCGTTTTTTGGTGTAGGGTCGTTTTGGCAAAACTGATACGAAAGACACGCTGTCGGTAGCTGCGTGAAAAGAGACGGCGATGGATTGAAGGGGTGGAAGAGGACATGCTGCTTTACGATGTTGACGATTTAAATTTGATCAGGAGACATTCAGTGAAGGATCACTATAAGCTTCAAAGGTCAGACGCTATGTACGTAGGTGGGTTTCTGGGACTTAAGAATCTCTATTTTCGGTTAGTTCTTCTAATACGACTGCCATTTTGTTTTCGGGTAGCAATCCTGCCTAGCCATGATGGGAGTACTAAGGACCGCACTTAGCGTCTGCCTAAGTCGTCAGGTAAAATTGTTTTGGGGGAGCATTTGGGGGTAAGGTGACCCTGTTATTTGGGGAAAGAGCTAGAAGAGAATAATTCCCCTCTTCTCTATCCCCCCCCCCGACATACGCGTTACCCTCGTCTCCTCATTTACGTTAAGGTCAGCGTATTGCCATCATCTACGTACAGGAAACGAGACTCTTTGAGGATAGAGGGGTACATCCCCCTCCTGCCCACGTGAACAACACATCACCACCTCTTGAAGCGCCAATTATCCGTAGAGGAGCAGTCAAGTCGTCTCGGCCTTCTTGACAGTAACGATTTGCATACATGGCAGCCCCGCAGAAAGAAAAAAAAAAGAAAAAAAAGAAAGAAAGAAAAAAGAAAAAAAAACAACTTTAAGGAACTAAGCAGCCTATAAAGGTAACCCTGCACAGATGGCGCTGCTAGAAGACCCACTCTTCCAGTTACAGCACTACTCCGCATGATAATGTTTGAAACATCTTTTAAAAAAATTCCTCTTTTTGAAACAGCTTGCAAACTGCATTCGCATGAGTTCTTTTTCTTAAACATCCTCGGCCAAAGCTCAAGCGCTCATAGGTCGTTCGGTCCTGGGTGAGGTCGCATGAGCGTTACGTTCGTATCGCCTTTTCCATACATAACACTGTCCATACGGCCCATTCACTCTGTGAAGATTATCACTAAGTTTATGCATGGAAATGAAATACAAATCTGTATGCAACCCATTTCAGTTCACTTACACTCCTCAGTCACTCAGTTCCGATGAGCCAGGACCGCCAATTCTTGTTCTGTTTCCTTCACAAACTAGCAAAAAGCATCATAAAACTATGTCATTATCTTTGTGTTGTTGTGTAACAAACAAAAAAACAAAAAACAAAAAACAAAAACCCCAGGGTGTGTTCGCGCACATATTGTATCAAGGTCTACTTCCTATAATGCGGAGACACTTGTTTGAAGAAGACGCATTAAGCTCTAGACCTAAGGTTGGTAATGGACTTCCAACACCGCACACAAAGAAAGCTCGGTCTCGGCAGCGCCAAGTGAAACACTAGGGCCTGTACAGTATACTAGCGATAAAACAGCAGGCCGCACAGTCCAGTGATAAAACGCCGCAGGCCCCTGACAGGTGTGGAAGTGTGGGAAGAGGCGGTGTTGACGACGGCGGGCGAGAAAAGATCAACAGAACGAGGGAAGGAGGTAAAAGAAGGAGAAGCACGTCTGTTGCGGGCAACAAGTGTCACGCTGGGCGCAGCTCTGGCAGCACCACAAGGGGGTAGCAACAGATGGTCAAGATCCACTTCCCCCAACCCCCGGCTTTTTTTTTTCTCTTTAGAGGCTTACCACCCTCTTGAATTGCTTTTTCCAGGTCTTATATGTGCCAGTCAGAATTACTCAAGAATTGTTCTGAAAGTTGTTTAGAAGTATGGCTTTATTCATCTTTTGTTTGTCTGAGACTGAACACGCAATACATGACAGCATCCTAGCTGTCCAGAGTTTTAATGCTTCACTGAAGGGTTAGGAAAAAAACCCCAACAACCCCGCATAACCAACCAGGAGCTTTCGCTTGATGCCGGGATTTATTTAACAATCAAAGACTAGTTGTCACATAATTTTTTCTAAGTTAGTATGCAATGAAACTAGCTTCGTCTGCAGCTTCGTTTAAGGAAAAACGTGCCGAGAAAACCGTTTGTAAATTCTCAAAAGTTTTTCATATGTGTCAAAAATATCTTTTAAATAAAGTCATTGAGCAGATCTCGACCAAGCACTGGTTTATGAAATCTTGAAGATTTCAGTTTTATTTTTAGAGGAATCGAACGTTCGGTATAGACTAGTCCAAACTATTTGCATTATGTGACATCATAGTTGTGATGATCATAGTCAAGATCCACCTGTCCCCATCATCATCATCATCGTCATCGTCGTCGTAGGCACGTAGCTGCAACCAACATCACCCCCAACCTCCCCACCATGGCTCTCAGTCTTTTCGCTATGTGTAGGGGCCAAAGATCAGACTTAATCACTCACGGATTGATGTAGCTGCTTACTTCTTGAACTCAGAGGCACCAAGTCGCCTGAAGAAAATACCCAGAAACAAAATCAAACGAAGAAGCAAATAATAAACCACCTGGTGTTCCTGCGTAGTCATTTCACTCTTGCAGTACCGCGTTGTCTTCAGATCTCACTCGCTGGCGCACGGTTTCGCGGAACACAACTCTAGGACCCATATAAATGCTCTTCAGCACTGTCCTCTGGTGCATCATTCACTATCAGAAAACCAGACCAGTCAATGAGGAGAGGGAAAGAGGAACGAATGAAAAAGAAGCAGCAACAGAAAGTTTGGGACTACCTTCAGAAGTTTAGCAAACAGCAAGAGGTGCAAGTCAAAGAAGAAGAAGAAGGAACGAGCCTTTATCTAGAAGAGACAGCTTTAAATTCACAGTTTTCTCCCCTCAGATTCAAAAAGGGGAATTTGCGGGGAAAATGGCAAATATAAAGACTTTTGAATGCCAAGACCAGTTTCGTGTCTCATTATGCAGCGTTTTCTGCCTTTGCTTTGTCCTCTCTGTGGCTTTTCCCTGGTTCCCCAGCACCACCTTAGCAGATGCCTCCATCCACTTCCCAGGAAGCACGCGACTGGAGCAAGCTGACGATTGGTTGATGGTTCTGCCTGGGAACCAGAGAATCGTGCGCATAATGTGCAGAGGTGTGCGCGAGCAGAAGTGAATCACACACAAGTCAAAAAAGCTGGCTTGCAGCCGAATGAGAACATCGCCTGATATTTTATTTTAAAAAAATGGGTGCAGCCATGGGAATCAGATTTATGGGATACACATCTAAGGTTCACAAGCAGAAAAAATCCAAAATCTCCAAAGCAAAAGCAAACAAGCAAACACAAAAAACAAGAAAAAGAACATTATCAAAAACAGAACCCAGAACTGGAATTGTTTTGCTTGCAGGACTTCAATATACTAGGTCATATCGCCACTAAACAGCGTTTTAAGGATGTCCGTACATCGATTACTTTCGACTACTAATAAACATTTTTGCGCCAAACTGAAATTCCGCCTGCAAAAAGTTGCAGCCATTTCAGCTGACAATCTATGTACAGCCATTATGCGTCTTAACCCTCATCAAGTTTTTACACCAACTTCAGACCTGTGTTACAGGTGAAATGGTGTAAAGTTTTGCGCAAACTGCGCCTCTGTGATGATCACTATACATTTTAGCTTGATGGCCCTTTCAACATTTTGGTGGAAAAATGTGGGCAAAATTACTTTTCAAGGTAATAAATTCTACACACACACACACACACACACACACACACACACACACACACACACACACACACACACACACACACACACACACACACACACACACACACACACACACACACACACACACACACAGATAGAGAGAGAATTGTCTGCATAAACATTTATTGAAATTAAATGCTATAGTTCAAACACTGAAAACATGTGCAGGTTCGTCTCAACCTTTAATCAATAGTGCTTAAAGATCTTAATAAGGAAGACAAGACATTAATAAATCACCACAGATCATTGAACAGTTAAGAAATTCTTGCCTTTGGTTTGCAGACAAGAACATATATGGAGCTAAGTGTTTCTTAAAAAGTGTATCTCTGGCACAAGTGAATACTTATTAGCATCCTATGGATCTTGGATGCTTCTCTGGCAAAGGCAGGCAGTGATAAGGAAACTGTTCAGCTGCGAGCATCCCAGATGTATTCCTTCCCTCTCTTTTTTCCCTCTACTCCCCCTTAACTTTTTTTTTGTTGGCTGTGTGTACTGACAAAGTCTCAGCACTCGTCCTCGTCGCAAGTTTTGTCTTGTCATGAGGATTCCAGAACAATTCGTAAGAATCTCTGAATATGTCACGGAGATACTTGGGTATGTCATTATGATCTTTAGAGCTAGAAGATTCTCGAAATTTCCGAGACCAACTTGTTATTATCACTTGAAAAGAGAATAATGAATTTTTTCCCCTTGACTTGAATCTACTCTGGATTCAGCGGTGCTTACGGATAAGTCTCTTAAACTGGGAGTAAACAATCACAACAACAAATCTTTATTTTAAAAACGTGTGTATCCGCGGGACATTTACACAAATAAACAAGAAAAGAAGCCACATTCCATTACCACCGCTCGTTCCAGGCATAAGCTTCCGATCTCAAAGAAAGCAGCGAGAAAAGTTCAGAAAAGCTAAAAGAAGGGGATGCAAAATAGACTAAGGTGGCATTGCATGAAAGGATAACTCTTTTTTTCATTAGGGTCAAAGGCTAAACAGTTATGTGGAGCTGGGGCTGATCAGAGAGGTTATATTCTTTACACACTTTGAAAGGCTGCCTTGAAGTGCTAAGTGAAAATGAGGATATTGAAAACATAAACATGGAACAAGGACAGTTTTTTGTTTGCGTTCCATATTCGATTTGCTTACAATCCAACAAAAAACTTAATTTTAACAAACAAAACAAAAAAACCTAGTCAAAGATAAAAAACAAAACAAAAACAACAACGCAGAGAACCGAAAATAAAAATCTTAGGAAAGCAAAGCATTCGAAACAAAACCAGAACATTTATGTTTTACATTTAGCAACGTGTTCCATAAAGGATTCCAGGCTTCTGCAGTGAAAGTGTTGAAGACAAAATCATTTGTTAACAATCAAATCTGTTGAGGTCTAAAGACTGAGACTTTTTATGTCTATGATGAATCAAATTTATTTTCGAAAACGGTTGTTACGATCAAAACAACAGACGAAAGTTTAAATGTAACTGGAGTTTAGAATATTTTTAAAATGATGGGCTAAAATATGTGAAGGGAGTGATGAAAAGTAATTAATCATTGTCTGGTTTTTGTTTGTCTGATTTTCCATAGCACCATACAATGCCTAAAACACATGGGTCCTATTGAAAGTATATGGGACCCATGTCCTTCACCAGGGGATAAATGTATGTTTAGCATTCTGTACTCCTAGGGTTCTTACGCATTTTTTTTTCAAATGTGCAACGTCCTCAACGGTCGCACGAGTATGAAGAGTCAGCTAAAAAAAAAAACTGCTTGATTTTAGGATTTCTAATAGCAGCGGTACTTGTTCAAATACGATTCCAAAAAAGGAAAAAAGGCTTTGTGAGACACGTTACCTAGTATTAGTCTGAATGTACGATGTTATATTTTAAAAGCTAAGAAAATCACAAATCTATCTGAAACATTAGTCATTAGCGATAGTGTTATCTGGCTTTCATAAAGTGACTCCAGTAGTCACCACCGACAGATGGCACCATTAAGATGAAGTTATAAGAGGGAGAGAGAAAATACTTAGTGGAAAGCACGGACTGGACATCTATGTTCTGTTTTATAAGTGTTTGCTACTGGTCTTAGACAGAGAGCTCGCATCCACTACTTTCCAGTATTGTAGGATCAGCTTTAATATAATTTCAAAGAGGCTGTCATTCTCATGAATCGGTCTCAGTTTGCATGCCCCTCAGATGGATCTTACTCTATATGCTACCTCAAAAAATCCCCTTGAAAATTAAAGGCCATCAGAGGTAAGAGCAACAATCATTATAAGTGTTCCTTGGTGCAAAGAGAAAGAATACCGAGAGAATAATTTGAAAGATAAATATTTTCTAAAAACAAAAATTCATTTTCACACGGTGAGTAAGAGGCTGAGAAACATAAGCCAATCCAAAACGAACTCAATAATTCTGTGTTGTAGCCTTTGAGATCAGCTAAGTCAGTGGCTGCTTAGTGGTAATAAAAACCAATAAGAACTAATCAAAACGCACTACACTACATGATAAATAATTTCAGATCACATGCAGTGAAGCTAGATAAAAGTGTATTAATCTTTGAACTTAGGGGTAGATTTCAGTTGCAGAATGCATCACAATGCCTGAACCGTTAGAAACGGGTCTGCTGTTCTCCACAAGCAGTTTTACAGCAAATGAATGAACATAATGCCTCCGGCAGCGGCCAAGTCACGACGATAGCGATGCACAATTTTTTTTCTTAATCATTAACTGTTAAAACTGGCTGCACTTGTACATCCGAAAGTAATTTATTTATGTTTAATGAGCGGGCTAAGAGTTGTTTACTTTCGTTACTGAACAGTGTCTAAGAGGTGCCTGTAGATTCACGTCCGGTGTCTGTTCTCCAAAGCCTGCTAAAAAAAAATAAAATAAAAATAAAAGCTGACTTGGGGGGGGGGGAGGGCGTCGGCATCTCACGCCAGTGCGTGCTTCAGCAGGAAGTGATCATGCGCTCCAGTGACGCAGTGGCTACTGCATCTATCACACTTGTGATCTTGTCACGTGCAATCAGCGAGAAGTGAGTGCGCGTGCAGACGTGTGTGTGTATGGACGCGCATGCACACGTGTGTGTAAATGAGTGAGTGAATGAGAGTAGGTGGAATGGGGAATGTTTCCAAAAGTGAGTCAAAAGCTTTCTTAAGTATAGTTTACAAGATTATAAGACTCACTCCTTTCTTATGATCTGACAAGCAATTAAGAAAAAAGGAAACCTCTGACAGCACATAATCAATCACTTCAACTTAAAAAAAACTCTACTAGAACAAATTTTTAAATCTTCTTTGAGCTAAGTTTTTTTGGAGGGGTAGGTGGAGGAGGACACATAGTAGATTTGATTTATTTGCAGAGCTGAAGATACATCGTAAATTTAAAAAAATCGAGAAAGGGTCGAGGGAGTTGATGACTTTTTGTTTAATGGACTACCACCTAGGACAGTGGCTGACCAGAAAAACAAACAGTCGTCAGGTGCCAGCCAAGGAGCAAACAGACGAGGAGCATGCGCGCGAGCTAGCGAAACATCTCACCCATCAAGACAGAGGCTGCAAGGTATTAGTAGCAAGCAAGGAGCGAGATAACATAACGATGATGGTTAGCAGGAGACCGATAATGCAAAAACACTAGCGAGAAGGAGACAAATGAATCAAGGATGTTAGGGAGTAGGAGATAGATGAAGCGAAGAGGGTAGCGAACAGAGTAAGCAAGGAAAATAGTGAACAGGAAACAAAGTGAAGCAAGGATGGTAGCAAGCAGGAGACAAATGAAATAAAGACAGTCGTGATCAGTAGAAAGATGAAAGAAAAATGACAGCGAGCAGAAAACAAATGAAGCAAGGAGAGCAGGGAGCTAGATTAAGAGAAATCAAGAATAATAATCAGCAAAATAACAATAATTAGAAAGTTAATGATAAATTTATGTTATTTAGCGCTACAATGGCAAGCTCATGGCGCCTTGCAAAGAATGACACGCACGCTAAATAAGTTATTGGAATGGCAGGTTGTTGGTATGAAAAGGACACCCCGTTCTTAGAGCAAGATGTTGATGGGTCCCGATTTAGACCTGCAAATCGTGTGGTCATTTTTCTAAAGCAGAATAAATAAATTGATAATAAAAAAACGTAGATGAAATTGTCAGGAGACTCCTGGTATCCACAAGTAGACATGGAGAGATCACATAAAATGTTAAAACATGTGATTGTCTAGCGATGATGTGAAGACTATAGTACAAACGAAGAAACTGCCATGGTGCGAGTTAAAGAGGATTGGCCAAACATGTTTAAGACAGCAAATGAAAAACAAAAAGCCACATGCAAACAAACAATCCATCAGAATGCTGATGACGCCCTCAAAAAGTGTAGGTCAATAAAATGGCATTAAGATCACAACAAATCAAAGCAGAAAAACAAAACTACGGAGACCTAGCCCCCTGCAGACTAATAAGCGAAGAGACATCACTTTCAATAAAGATGAAGCAAGATTAATATTGAGCAGGAGAAGGATGAAACAAGAACGCTAGCGAGCAGGAGACAGATCAAACAAGCCTGATATCAACCAGGAGACATGTGTAACAAAAATAACAGTGAGTAACAGAGAGATGAAACAAGGATGCTAGGGGTGGAGACAGAAGAATGAAGAATAACAGTGAACAGGAGACATGACAGCGACCAGCAGAAGAAAATGAAGCCAAGAGTGGTACCGAACAGGAAACGAATAAAGCATGGTAGCAAGCAGGAGACAAATGAAACAAGAATGTTGGCAAGCAGGAGACAAAATAAGAAAGTTAGTGAGCATGAGACAAATGAAACAAGAATGCTAGAGAGCAGGAGACAAATGAAACAAAGTTGCTAGAGAGCAGGAGACAACTGAAACAAGAATGATAGAGAGCAGGAGACAAATGAAACAAAGTTGCTAGAGAGCAGGAGACAAATGAAACAAAAATGCTAGAGAGCAGGAGACAAATGAAACAAAAATGCTAGTAAGCAGGAGACAAATGAAACAAAAATGCTAGTAAGCAGGAAACAAATGAAACAAAGTTGCTAGAGAGCAGGAGACAAATGAAACAAAGTTGCTAGAGAGCAGGAGACAAATGAAACAAAGTTGCTAGAGAGCAGGAGACAAATGAAACAAAGTTGCTAGAGAGCAGGAGACAAATGAATCAAAGTTGCTAGAGAGCAGGAGACAAATGAAACAAAGTTGCTAGTAAGCAGGAGATGAAACAAGAGAGCGAGCAGGAGACAAAATAAGAAAGTTCGCGAGCAGGAGACAAACGAAGCAAGAACGCTAGCGAGCAGGAAGTTTGTGCACGTGAGCTACCGCGAGCCGCTGACGGCGCGAGCGCCCGCCGAGATTTATGGGAGACGACGGCCGACCCCGAATCTTGCTGGAGTTAGGTGCGAGACTGCGCTCCCTGAAGATCAAAACTGAAATCTTATCTGCGTAATCGCCCGCTTTCCGCGGGCCCACAAAGCGATAGTTTACTCTTATGAAGTGACTGGGGGTAACCTCCGTAAGTCGTAAATACGTGCTGACTGTTCTTCCGTGCCGGAGAGGTTAAGGGCAGTGATAGTTCCGATACCTGTTTCTCAGAAAAACGTTAGTTTCCTTGAAAAATGTCTCGTTGCTTCGGCGCTGGCCCTCATCGTAGACCTCTGACCCTTAACATCAAGTTGTTTTTTTGCTGTGTATGTTGGGGAGGTATGCTTCGGTTAGAGAACTGACGAGTGGAAAGATAGAGGCGAAGACATCAGAAAAGGAATAGTGGAAATGATAAAAAGGCTAATAACAACAAATAACATATAATAACATCGTGCATAATATCTCCTCGCTATCGTGTCAGTTGTAGGTGGGAGGGGTGGACGGTGGAGGGGGAAGTGTCCGTTTTGTAGGCCCGATGTGACTGGGATCGGGAAGGTGGGGGGAGGGGTGTGACGCCTCCCCATGGGTCTGCGTAGGGCTTTATACATTATTTTTTAAAGGGCCATTTACCTACTATTTTAGGAAAAAGTAAAGGGTCCGATAAGCTAATGGTAATATGGACACACACACAGTCGCATACATACAAATACCACACACACTCGCGCACACATTTTCTTGCAGGACAACTATTGAACTTGTCTGCTCTGGCACAAACGTTAAGAATGAAACAAAACAATAAAGAAAGATTTTAAACAAAACAAAATAATCCATAACAAGGCAAGAAAATAAAGGAAGGAGGGAAAACAAACAAACAAACAAACAACAACGAAAAAGATAAAGAGAAAAAATAAATTAAGGGAGTGTAAGAAAATTGGTATTTTTCGGAGAACTTGGTGCGTTTGCTGGGCATTGAAAACTAAAAGCACTCAAAGGAAAGGAGGAACGCGCAAACAGGACAAGAAGCAAGAGTTCAGTCCACCTCACCTTTTGTTTCTGCTTCTTCCATTTCACGGCGAATTTTAGCTTTATGGGATATCTGCACTTTCTGTGTTAGTCTCCTGGCTTTCATACAGCGGCAGTAATGTAAGGCCAGTATCAAAGACAACCCATCCCTCTTCGAAAATGAAACCGACCAAAACAAAGGCGCTT
The DNA here is from genome assembly GCA_004794655.1 of Marisa cornuarietis. Lineage (NCBI taxonomy): Eukaryota > Metazoa > Mollusca > Gastropoda > Architaenioglossa > Ampullariidae > Marisa > Marisa cornuarietis. The sequence continues at coordinate 11,114,739 of SMMW01000003.1, read as the reverse complement.
TGCAGTAATTATGTCTGTTAAGTGATTAGTGCTTATCTTAAAGTGAGAGGCGTACAGTTCGACTAGAAAGCGATAAGAGATCGTTCCCAGGGATGCCTACAAGAGCCATCGTTACCACTCAAAACTGCCAGAGCGTTTTCCTCGCAGTGGGCGCCGCTGTGGAGGGCTGGTGGGGTCGGGTGGGTCGGTGGGTGAAGAAGGTGCATCACTGTGTCAAGGAAGAGGCGCTGAAAATGGAGAAGAAACTGTGCAGCAAGCTTCACACATGCCGGAGGCTTCCAGGACTCGGGCGCCAACTGGCAGAGCACAAAACCTTCTCACGTCGGGCTGAAGGTCTGCCGCGGCCACCCGTCACAACTCTGTGGTGGCACATAGTTACCGCCCATGACTCACCTTCATCTAAGCAGAAAACCGTCTGCATTTTTGCTCCCTCCTTCAATGGAGGAAAAAAAAATAACGAAAGGAGGTTAAAAACAGACATAACGAATGGTGGGAAGATAGGGAGTATGTGTGAAGGAGAGCAGGGGATGCGGTGTGGTGCAGTGTGATGCAGTTGAAAAGGGTTTGCCCAGGTGAAAGATATTGCAGGAAGAATTCTGCGGTGGAAGGAACTACCTTTTGTCTGTTGAAGGCCGTTGCTTGATGGAAAAGGGTGAAGGGAGGAGCAGGGTTCTGGGTGGTGTGTTGCGGTGCAGAGGTGGGTAGGAGGGTTGGTGGTTGGGGAGGTGGGGAGGGGTCATATGTCAGTCGTAGCCAGCTGGAGGAACTTTCAACTCTTGTCTTCGCCAAGGCAACTGAAAAGCGTGAAAAAAAAGAGTTTAACTGGGTGAAAATGGGTCTTTGGGTGGAGAAGCAGTCTTATCGCTATAACGACCAGCTTATCGCAGTCCTGGCTGTGGAAGCAGCAGGGCTGATAAGCCAGAACATAATCGCGACTCGAATTCGCACTTCGGACGTGACACGGAACACAGAAAGCAAGCGGTGACAATTCCAAGAAGGCCAAGGAAAACAGTCAGAGGCCACGAACTCTAGTATGATCGCGACATGAGGCAATCAAGCACGTCGCAAAAAACCCCATTTATCTATATATGTCACGTGACTTGCTTGAAGTGCATTCGCAGTTGTAGATAGTCAGGTCAGGCTGAATGATAAAAAAGTGGAAATGACAGTAGGAATCGACTTTGGGGACGAGGGGATCATAGACGAACAACGTACTTAGGTAGGTCGACATTTTTGCCGGCACAAATTTTTCTTTGACTAAGCGTTGGTCGAATGTTTGAGGTTGCAGATGGAGGTAGGGAAGAAACAGGAGACAGAGATCAAAGGACAGACAGGAGAGGGCAGTGGTGGTGGTTAGGAGAGAGGGCGTCTGGGAAAGGGACACAGCCAACCAAACACGGTCGACAGTCAGGGGTGCAACATCTTGCAAAGTAACGCGAGATGGAGAGAAGACGGTTACTAGCAATGTCCATATTCTTTCAGTTTTTGCACAAAGGATACTGATGCACATAAGTCAAGTAAAAATAAGTAATAACAATTACCTCTCCCTATTAATTTCTGAAGTTCGTTCAGTGGAGGTTAAAAAATGCAATATTTTCAGTGATTTATGCTACTGTGTAATGGATTACGTATTAGCTTTAGTTTGAAAAGGCGTCTGAAAGAAGGATAAAGGTACCATAGCTTGATAGTCAGTGGGTCTCGATTTCAGAAGAGGAAGCTGGAGTCCCGAACCAGGTCGAGTCCATAGCTTTTACTACTGACTTTCCTTAAGTCGGCAGCTTCAAATACTTAGAGTTAATTGTCTCAGACAAAGGATCAAAAGCAGAGGTGCTCTCAATAATACGGAAGAAAACAATAACGCTGAGGAAACTGAAAAAAAAGATCTGGAGTGACATCTCTCTCAACCCCAGAATCAACTTGATGAGCTCTTGTCAGTTCCGTCTTACTAAATGAACACAAGGCTTTGACCATGACAACAGACTTGCCAAAGAAAAATTCTGTCCGTTGAGATGAACGTTTATTCATATCTACTGCAAAGATCACATCACCAGTGAGGGGGCACAAAGGAGGGTTGCGTAGACAGCTGGAGCCTGTGACGACGACTTACTGTCCACAGCGAAAAGACACACACTGAAGTGGTGTAGGCTCATCGTCAGATCACAAGGACTGGCAAAGACGATCATGAATGGAAATGGAGGTAGAAAAAAGGGGACAACAAAAGAAGAAATGGGAAGGCAATCTCCATGAGTAGAATGACCTCTCATTTGGAGAAGGGTGGAGAACCGAGGATACTGGCGAGAGTTTCCTGTGATATCGTCAGGTGCCCTTATGGCCGACCAGGACTAAGAGAATGACGACGACGACAATGATGATGATGAATTTAGTTATTCTTGAATGTTATTCATAAGAAATCCTCACACTTGCCCACTTAACAGTGACGCGTACGGTGGTGTACCTGATTTATCAGCAAACGTAAGATGCTGTGCCCTAGACATGGTGAGTTCATTGCCATTGTAGACACTGTGCCAAGGGACGTAAATATGAAATGTCTAGAAGACACATAAAGAGAAAAGTGGGACTGCGTGCACGGAACTTATTTAGTTCGCTAAATAACAGCCAACAGTTGTATTGAATTTCTTCATTATGCCTGCCTTTTACTTCGACACACGGCTATCATTATTATCACCTTTGCGAGAAGAACATTACATCTATTGACTCTGTCTAGTAACCCTCCAATTGATAACCACGATGATCAAGCAAATTACACAAGGAATTTTTAATTAATTACCCCTCATATTCGTGAACGATTTGTTTTTCAAAACGAGGCCACTTCCCGCACCATTCAGCCCTCGCTGTTGCGTTCCATCATCTTCTTTGTTAGTGTTTGGCGCACCTGTCTGACGAGGCAGGCTCCACCCGAAGTGTTACTCAGTTCTTCGCTGCAGCCGGGCGGTGGTTATTTTCTCATGCTGGTCGCTGGCACCTCGGAGGGGGCTCTTGCGGCCTATCAGCTCATCGTGGGCCGCCAAGGGAGGCAATCAGCTGCCCGCCTCTTGCCAACGAGTCTCGCAGGTGTGAGGAAAGTGAGCGTGTTACAAGCGCCGACCCCACAGATTATAAAACTCTGTGGCCGACCCAAATCGTGAATGGGTTTACATCGCCATCGTGGCTTCTGCTGCATTAACTCGTAAACTACGTGATTCAACAAAGAACCTACTATGATTTTATTGGAATGTAAATAGGAGAGGCTTTAAAAAAATATATATATATAGGGTGAGATTGAATAAACAGCACAAATCAAAAACTTTAATTCGTCAATTTATTCATAAACGTTCGCGACGAAATACATAAAATCAATCAGCATTTAACTTAAAGAAAATTTATCAAATTAACTTGATAAACCTGTGTAGGTTAATCACACGTGACCTAAGCAAGTTGGTTTTATTTCTTATTTTTTACGGCAAGCAATACCAAAAGAAAAGTCCAAAGTTTCTGAGATTTGCTTTGTTTTGGAAGTATTTCTCCAGATGTATTCCACCTCCCTCCCACCAAAAACAGGGATGGGGGGGGGATGGGGTTGTTGGGAGCGGCCGATGAGAGGAATAGTCGCGCTTAAACTCCCGCAAAAAACATACGGCAACCGAGGAAACTACCGGCACACGTCAGCATCACCTTGTGGTATCCGCTACCCTCGTCAGGGTAGGTTTGTGCCAGACCATATGCTGGCTATAGTCGTGTTCTCATTTTACTTGCGGGTCTGTTTAGTCATCAGGTGTTCTGACAGTTCGCATTCTCGCTTGATCTACCTGGGACAGCGCCAGGTCCTGTCGATCTGTCGTCGGGTTTTCCGATGAGATCAGCCAATGATCAGTAAGAGTGATGTTCAGGGGAATGACATGGCATTGAGGGCGTGGTGGAGGGAGATCTTATCTGTGGTCACGTAACCAACACGTAGCCTGGTAGTCTTTCCGCAACGAAATCGTTTAAAACTATTTTCTTTAAAGCATTTTCACGGAAGAGCCAAAAATTTCCGTTTCACAGTCGTACATATGTCTCTTGTACCTTCTCCTGCACAGTCTTGTCTGCTCCATTTGGTGAACTGCCATCTAGCCCTTGTGACAGTGATGGAGGGTGTGAAGATAACCCAGCTATGATCAGCTGAACTTTACAGCCTGAGTCACTCGCAAAATTCGAAGAATCCAATAAAAAACAGAAGATTACAAAAAGAGAAAGCGAAGTAAAAGAGAGAAGAAATATATAAAAACACATTAAGTTTCGGAGTGACGTAGCATCAACTGTTTTTTGTGGGGCATAAAAGTAAACAGCAAACACCATGCATCATTCCCCCACACATACCCCACACCCTTCTTACTCCTTTCCCCAATATTTCCTAGTTCTCTACCCCGATCACTCACCCACCGCATACTGGGGGAGTACTTTACTTCAAGACCACGTCCATGATATATACTGAGGAAGTGTTTTGAATGATGGCATCCACGATATTACCCATTCAATTCGCTTGAAACAGATTTTGATTTCTTGATGACCACAGTTTTCAAAGAAACATTAAAGCACTCATGCACACAGGCATGGATTTTCAGGGAAAGAGGAGGGGTCAGGACAAACAGATCGAGAGTAAGCGCGCGCGCACACACACACACACACACACACACACACACACACACACACACACACACACACACACACACACACACACACACACACACACACACATCACATTCATTTTTGTTTCATAGGCAATTGAAGACACTAATATATGTTACTAAGAACTGCATTTAATGTGAAAAAAAGTTTTGAAAGTTCTCAAAGCTCTCCATTTCGACATGAAAGCTGTTCTCTACACTGGAATGGCAGCAAGGAATTAAAGATGAAAGAGCATCGTATGAAAAGTTTTTAAAAAGTAAAATGCTTCAAGATTTAAAACAAAAGACGTGCATTTGAAAACTATAAAAGTCTATAAAACAGTTTATAAGTAAGCTACAACAGCGATACAACGCCAACATCCAGAGCAAGCAAATTTTACAGGTATTTAAAGATAAAAAGATAAAGGTTTTAAAAATTATACGAGTTTATCTGTGAAATGCTCAAACTTAAATTATTGAACGTTGCCATTGTGTTATTTTGACAAAACACTTTGAGTTTCTGATCGGTTGAGTCTTATATCGTCTTCTTTCTTCATCCCGTTCTCTTTTTGTTTTTTTTTCCTTCCTTCATTGTTTCTTACCGTTTTCCTTTCTTTCTTTCCCTTTTCTTTGTTTATTTTTTTTCATTTATCTGAGTGTAATGTGACTATCGCTGCGTATTATTACAAGAAACCGCTATTAAGGACTGGGCATGAGTATTGCGCAGTAAACAAATCGTGTGCCAGTTCTCACGCTGCAATGCCATTAGAGACCAGATACAGTTGCACACGAGACCAGCCTCTGCTGTAGCCCCCTTGCTGCCCAGCCGTGCGATGCATAAGCGTTCGTATTTCCTCTCCGTAGGCAACTGAGCCCCCAGCCCCCACCTCCATCCCATTATGATAGAGGGTGTTTACCTCTATTATGTAAAGAAGGAAACCCCTACAACTTAGGTATGATAATGTTTCAGAAAATAATGATAATTTAAATAATAATAAAAATAACAATTCAAGGCTGATACTTTGACTTCATCTGCTGACGACGGCACAGTCGTTTACCCCCACCCCTCCCCTACATTGTAGATTACATAGTAGGGTAGCGAGAATACCACCGAGTTCTGCGGAACCAGTTTTGAGCTCACGACCTCTGCATATGTCGGAGATGCGCGTGTCGTGAAGAAGACGCTTGGCCATCTCCAGGTGGCGATGACGTCATCTTCCTGATTCACCACCCTGGCATCGCGACCAGCAGACGACTCATCCGTACGCACCGGCTGGGGGTGCGAGTCCATGGGCGCACTCAAGCGGACAAAAATAAACGCGGCGCCTGGCTCCTGAGCAATGACCTGGAACTAGGCCTGCTCAAGGAGGTACGTGCACGCCCCACATGAGCCCTCTGACTGCATTCTGCACACGCACGCACGCACGCACACACACGCACAGATGGGCGCGCACACACACCAGCTAAATAGTCTACCAGGTGTGGAAAAACTGAAATAATGACGCTTGACAGTTCTGCCGGTGATGTACTTTGGTTGCGCTCATGTGGTGATGTAGTAGAAGTGGTAGTGATGGTGTCGGTGATGTAGTTTAGTTGGTAGCGGTGTACGTGAGGGTGTAGAACTGATGAAGACGATAAGAAAGATGATGAAAGTAATCATGGGGGCAGAGGTGGAGTGGGTAGAAATTGATGATGGAAGAAAGGAGATGTTTTGTGGGTTTTTAGGTAAGTAGCAGTTAAAAATAATGGCTCTTAGTCTGATATTGATATTCATTCTCATATTTACGCCTATTCACATGGTGTGAGTTTACAATTAAATGACGATTATCAAGGCTTCAGCTTCAGTCGTAACACACTTACTTACGCCGATCCAGTTTAAAGGGTCATGAATTTATATTATTATATCTTATTATCAAACCTTTCTTTGCTGTGAAGTCCATCCAATGTGATGTATTCCATAGAGAGAATGATATGTCCTTTGTATAACTTAATATTTCAACCCACCACAACAAGGAAGAATAACCTAACCTGTATATTCATACATTCTCTAAGTGTGTACAGCAGTTATCACTAACTCACTGTGTTCATTTTCCTATCAGTGATATTTGGTTTCGAAAAAAAATGCGTAATCTCCCATGACTAATGTCTTATTTTTCTATGTTGCCAGGACTGAAAAGAAAGAAGACGAAGATGATTGGGAGGTCAGACGATAGCTAAGTCAACTACTCTGTCCCGGAATTTTTTTCCGCCATTTTGTCTTTCTTTCCTGAAAAGGTCAGATAAAAGGTAAAATATTTATTTGTCTGCCTATATCTTTACCAGTATCTAAAATGACAACAAAAGGGGCAGGAGTATGTTTGTCGAGGCTAAATTGTTAGTAAACAATTCCTTAAGTATAAAGTTCGTGGCTTTTGGCGTTGTGGGCTTTCTCTTTTGAGAAAAGCAACGTTTATTTTAAGAAAAGGAGAGCTGAGAGAAATGATTTAATGAATAATGTTATTAAACCTACGCCCAGTAGCCAAGAGAGAGAGAGAGAGAGAGTTGAGCGTTGCACACCTGGCGGTTGTTAGTAATAAATACGGATAATAAACCCAACCCACATAAGGTGCTTAGACAGCCGGCACTCGATATATCCTGAAAGCGGGCACCAGCGCTGGCGAACGATGTCTTCACTTCATTAGAAACCTTTTACTGTCGTGCCGGCTGTTGATAACTGGTCAAACACTGCTTGACATAACGACCACGTAAAACCTTTGCCGAACATAACTGAGAATTCATCCACATTTCTTCGGTTAAGACGGGGTCAACCCGTGCTTCTATTAGATGCATCATCACCTGATGACAGTATCGAAGACTTTTGGCGAGGTGGCTGCTGGATGTCCTGGGATGAGCCACGTGATTGTTCTTGCCATCCACGTCTTCTAAAGGTGTGTGTGGAGGATATGTGCAACTAAGGCTATATCACGGCAAAACAGTCAGCTATGTAAACAGATCCCATGTGCAGAGAAAGAACACCGTCCCCGCGACGAGATCTGAACCCAAGACAGCCAACCCTCATCGTATTGGTGACAGGTGCTAACCGTTGCATCACCGGCCCGCCCCGTCTCATGAGAGGGTAGGGTAGGCGATAGGGCACTGACCAAAAACTGTGGATATAAGTGAGATTAGTCACGTGACACAACAGTTGGAGGAGTCGAAGTACGTGGTTCACCAGGTTACTGGGTCAGAACGTTCAAACACGCTTGCCGGAATACATTTGGTTGAGTGTAGGCGAGGAGGAGAGCGGAGTCTTACGGTTATGCTTGGGTTTGAGCCAAGATCTCACACGACGCATATTCCTTCTAAGCCGTTGATTCATTCACTGACATGCCGAATAGCTCGTTCATTCACCCTACCCTTCTCCCCCCTTGTGACAGATTCAAAGACAATGGCGAGTAAACAAGGTCTCACCATTTAACGCCTGCCTGTGAATATAAAGAGTTCTGTCTGACAATATCTGAAACTCTCATCACTGTGGCTAATGACTGCGAATGGTCCTTTGGCACATTTTACATGCTTTTATTTGATTTTTTTCTAAAGGATTTTAAATTAAATTATTATGTTTGTATGTAAAAAGAATCCTTTTTTTCCCATTAAAATATAACTAGCTCGCCTGTTTCGTTAACACTCGGGTAGAAGGTTAATTGGTTTGTGACGATTTTGTCTCTACATGCAGATGATAAGCTTATTGGGTTAACCCCTGGCGTTCTGGTTGTGCAAATAGATGTCATGTTAACTCTCTGATGTGGTGTCTGTAGCCGTGCATTTATCTGAGATGTTTTACCTCCCAATCAGAATTCATCAGTTTACACGCATTCTCAACATATAAACATGGAATTAATATAAATGACTACAGAATGTTCTTTCTATATACTTGTACAACAAATTAATGGATAAATAATAATAATAATAATAGGCAATAAAATCAGAATCATAAAAGTAAATTTTATTTTATAAAGCGCACATTTCAAGTAAAATGTTTGTTCTTAGCGGTGTCAATAAAAATATTTACTGAAAAAATTTAACAAACCGTCACACTTTAAATAAACAAATAACAGCAGACACACAGAATAGCTAGTAATAAAATACCTAATGCAAGAAACTGTATTTCGGGCCAACCTTTAACATCACCGACCACCATTTATCACTAGTCTTCACTGTTAAGTGAGAGAAAGTCAAAAACTCAAGCTTGATGCCAACAACAAGCCAAACAAGTTGCTGCCAGACATAACACAAGACTACCTTGTAGACCTGTACCCGTGAAGAGTGTGAAACTGTCGGTTAAAATACTGCAAATGGTTTCGCTTGGCGACGGAAAACAAAACAAAACAAAAAAACCTTCGATTTTTCATTCACTCGAGGACTAGTGAAAAATGGTGGTCGGTTTGCTGTTTAAAAGTCTGCCCGGAATATTCTGCTGCATTAGGTATTTTATAACTAATTTTTCTGTTTGTTTGCCGAAGAAGACTTACGATTGGCAAGCGACTTTATGTATGATGAAGTGCCTCTCCACCTCTAACCTCCATTAACAAACGGCTCACAATTTTTTATGTGTTCAACCTCTTTTTCTTCTTCTAGTATTATTATTATTAGCCACTATAAGTCATCGTTACGACTCGTTCAGATTCAAGTCACTCCCCCCAAGTCATCAGGAAGTTGGGGGCTCGGCCCTGTGGTACAGTCACGGCATTTCCCGTCAAAACAAGCCAGGCGTTCAACCAGGTCAGAGACGCACCTGAGGCAGGTGGGAGATGCCTCAGTCCGTGCAGGTGTGCGTGTGCGCGCCGTACGGAAACAGAGAGGCTGCCAGGTACTGGCCCAGTGCCAGACACGACGACTTGTGCCAGAAGTGATGATGGCGCGATGTTGCCGAGCACGCTGCTGACTGTCAGCATGTCGTCGCTGTGCGGTGGGAAAACTGTCGTGGTGGTGGTAGAGTATCTTGTTGCGTGCTAATAGTTGTGTGTGTTTGAATAACATCAAAATGTTTTGAATATTTTTAAAGACCAACAACTTTGATGTGAAAAATTATTTGGAATTTTACGGGTGTAGCGCATCATGAGACACTAAGTCTCAGCGAAGAACTGTTCTGCGCTTTTAACATGGAAATTCTCACCTGGGCTTTTGCAAGAGGCCAAAACCTAATTTCTCGTGACATCATAAAATAGGTCCACTGGCAACGCCTCAGTAGCATATTTCTCTAAGTTGTTGTTTATATTTTTTGGCGCAAAAGAATTTCTTAGCCCATTTTTGTAGAGAACTAATGACAGAGGCATGATCTGTTAAACTAACAAAAACTTTCAGGTTAGTTTTATTTTTGTAACACAATCATGTATTAACGAAAACACACTGCAGGTATTGCTGACAGTGACACTATAAAAAAAAACAAACAACAACAACAACAACAACAAAACTTTTGACTTAGGAACGGCATTCTTTCGTTCAGTCAGTCGAAACATATACCCAGGCTCTCGTCCTTACTAGGCTCTGATTAAATGTAAGAATCAGGCCTGACTGGCAGGTCAATCAGCAAGCGTTTCACACAAAGATACTTGGTAGTTTAGAAAGGGTACGAAATGAAGAGGAAATGTCGGCGCTTAAAGATCAACCTGAATGGTTTTCGAAGTTTTGATATATCGGTAGTCACAGGCGATATTAACCTAACCTGTAAATTTTAGCCTCCAAAACCCATCCATTAATTAATTATCCGCTACGATTCGTACTTACGATCAACAAGCGTCGCTAACAGTGTATACGTCACACTAGTGCACCATTCACAACACTGGCAACAGTCAACACCAAACAGAGAGAGAGAGAGAGAATGAGTGACAGCTCGGGTTATTCGGAGGCTGAAAGTCTGTATTTCTCGTGGTTTTGAAAAACTGTTACTTTAGCACAAGAAAAGCAGACTTTAACGTCCGAATAATCCCAACTGTCGCTCACTCTCTCTCTCTGTTTGGTGTTGGTGACTGCCAATGTTGTGAACGGTGCACTAGTGTGACGTAGGACACTTAGCGGCGCTCGTTGATCGCAGGTGCGAATGGCGTACTTTGGTATAGGATAATTTACAGGTTAGGTTTATATCGCCTATATCTACCGATATCTGCAAAAAACGCAAACCATTCAGGTTGGTCTTTAATTTTTGGCACGAGAAGAGAACAGGGCGAGAGAGAGAGATTTGTCAGAAGCTGAACACCTTGCGCTGACAGCCTCGTATTCTACTGCACTTGTTAGGTACTTGAATTCTAGCAGCTTAATGAAACGAGCTCCTTTCCGAACAAGACGTTTTCTGCAGATCTTTGCTTTTTTTGTTTTAAAAGTCTCCAACCTCCACATCTCACCCTAACGTACATTTCAAACAGTCTTCTTAAACCTTCCACTCTAGATGACATGGGGCCCTGCGAGCCCGCTCTCCACTCTCTACCATAAACACCAATTGGTCGATGCTCTATTTTTTTATTAGTATTTTTTTAACATTTCGGGTCAGGTCTGCAAGCAGAAACAGGAAGTTGGAGAACACAAGACAGTTGTCTCTTTTTTTGCGTTAAGTGAGCACCATTTATAGCTGGGGGACTTGCAGTCTTCAAATTAACGATTCACTTTTCCTGTTTGATGATAGGAGTTTCTGGCACGACTACTTTCTAACGCTGCCATTAGTTCTCAACGGAAACAGATTTAAAAGAGGACAGTTCGCCAAGCTTAGGTGAGCTGAGTGTCCGAGGGACACCTGGGCCGGAGTTGATGTCGAGGCTGTGACCTACTTACAGGCCACTCCAGCCGATAACCTTTGTCCTACTGCTTACCTCAAAGCATGCGCCCGCTATAGACACGATAGACTCTACTATACTCTGTTGTTATGCGTCTGTAAAGTGGGTTATGGCCTCGATAAGAAATATATCCCAGGATCTGAATCCTAGTATCCTGCTCCTTTCTTGGTTTCCCCAACACTTTATGTAACAATATCCTGCGATGGTGGTTGTAGTAGGAAGAAACCTAAACATGCTTTTAAAACTCGGCCCCAGCTGTCAGATCTTCCAGACTTCCTGCCTCCTGCTGTTATATTAGTCACTATTCGGCACTCCCGTAGGGTATAGTATTCCAGAAATGTTTTGTGATGGAAAGTTAGACTTATTTGAAGTTCTTTAGAAAGACTTTTTTTTATTATAGGGACGAAAGATGAAAAGTCTTCCTCACCGGAAAAGAAATCAAAGCCACTAAGTAATTCTTCCCCCATTTAACGCTCTAAATGGGCCAAAGCTCGTTCAGAACCCAATGTAGGGAGCTGGATACACTGTTTTGTATTGGTATAAGTGACCAGTGTATTATATATATATATATATGGTGTATCTATGTGTATGCTGAGTCATCTGCAAATGGGCCTGATTTCTAGTCAGTCAGCTGTAGTCTCTTCCTGGTAAGGGGCAGCTGCAAGTTTTCAAAACACATGGTCATATTGATAGGGTGTGGCTAAAACATGATCATCGGCCTTCAGATGTAGGTTTTTATGTCCCTGTAGTCGTAGCAGAACGAGCCCAATAGCTGCGCCTCTACAACGACTTCAGCTGTTTAATCTGCGCACAATTATGGGATTATGGGAATGAACTACGTGGGGTGACGGAGTGTGAGTATTTGAGGAATTGTGGAGAAAAAAGGAGTGCATTCTTTCTCTCTCCCCACCTATCTGGTTTATGTGTGTGTGTGTGTGTGTGTGTGTGTGTGTGTGTGTGTGTGTGTGTGTGTGTCGTGCGCGTTTGTGTTGGAGGGGGGCGTATTAGAAAGAATCGTGGTAGCACGAGAGACTCTCCTTATTCAGATTCTGCATCTGGGTTTTATTGTAAATTTGCTACTGCTGCTTCTTCGCAATCTTCGTTTACGACAGTTGTATCTAAGAGTAAACATAAATGTAAACACGCTCACGAAGATTCTCAAGCACGTCATCACACAGGACACACAGAATGAGTGTATGTGTGTGTGTGTGTGGGTGGGTGGGTAGGTGGGTGGGGTTAGTGATGCTCTGAAATTGGCGGCTACCTTTGGAGAGGATCACGAAGGCGCTGTGCGATTGCAGTATTTCGCAAAAGTGCAAGAGTTGAAAGTTAGCGTTAGCACCTCGATAAACAACAAGCTCGCCAACCTCGCAGTTTCTTTGCCACACGGGGCTTCACGTGGTCCGGCTCTCTTTCTTTTTTCTTAGAACTATTGAAAAGATCTAAGCAAGAGGGAACTCGCAGGCAAAATCATTTTCATGCCATTTTTTTGCTCGCCCTGTTTTATGCCTTCGCCACCTAGAGAGCGTTCATTTGGCGGACGATAAGGACAACTTTCGACTCATCGCCAGCGAGTCAAGGTCCCCTTGCTCTCTGACGAAGGAAAAGTGTGTGTGTGTGTGTGTGTGTGTGTGTGGAGGGGGTGGATGTAGTGGGAGTAGAAGGAAATAGTACAAGCTACAGAAAAGCAGACGTTAGGCAAGAAAGGTCTTACAGCAGCAGGGACTCGTCGAAGCCTCGTTTCTTCATTTCTTCTTGAGCGGTTGAAGAGAGAGAAGAGGATGGAGAGAAAATATATGATAAAAAATGAGAAAAATGGAAGGAAGAAGAATTTTTAAAATTTTGGTGTTGAATGAGGAGCCAGCAATAGAGGCTTTATAACAGGATGACAGTAACCATTATAATCAGTTATACATGCAGAGAAAGAAAACCACGCACTGAGATGAGATATGAACCAACGACACCCGATCCTCATTGTAGTGGTGACGAGCACTTTAACCATGCCACCGCAGACCGCCCAGGAAGAAGATCTTTTTTCCCCTAGGGACATGGTGACTAAAGACTAATCGAGTTTTCGCATAGTAAACACCCGCGTTCGTTACCTGTAAACAATCTTCTACAGAAGGCACGTATTTCTTTTTCGTAGTGAAGACGCAGCCTTCGTTTGATTATTGCGCGCTTTCACACTCGAATGCACGTCTTTACAGACAGGTATGAAAGGGTGTCCGTGAGAGTCGGAAAAATGTGTGAACATGAACCCTGCACCCCATTAACAAAAAAGTGCAGGGTCATTTCGCTCTTAACATGAAGGCGTAAGCTTGACATGGATCCAACACCCAAAGATAGTTTAGCAAGAAGGGAAAATGCTCTCCCTCGTACGAGCTCGTCACACAATCACGCGGGTGAGCACACACACACACACACACACACACACACACACACACACACACACACACACACACACACACACACACACACACACACACACACACACACAGAGTTCATGTAGCAGTGGTGGCATTTTTCCGCTCTATCCCTCTACGTAGTAAGACGTTCTCTTGTCGACGAAAAATAAGATGAATCAGCAGCCGAAGGCTATGGTGGTGTCACGGGCACTGAAACCAATCTCGAAGTGGAGTCGGTTGTCGACACCAACGGCACCAAGATTGAAGACCTTCTGTCTCGGTACCGTCTATGCACGTGCGGTACTAGAAAGAGAGAGAGAGAAGGTGTGAACCAAGACAGTAATCTCAATCTGTGCACCTGAGTCTCCTGTGGGTCTTTTTTTTGTCGTGGCACCTTTCCAGACATCTGAAACATAAGCAATCAATTACAGTGTTTGGTCAACGGTTTTTGATTACGTATATGTTGACATAAAAGCGAAGCTCAAAGAGACTGTTTGCGCGACTTCACATAAAAATAGCCTGTGTGCTGTTCTGCTTCCCTGTTTAATTAACAGCAAATGTCTGCCTTCTCGAGGATCCAAAGAGAGATCTTGAAAGGGGTGCTGACAGATGGGCGGACCCTATGCTGTCAGATGAGTGGATGGTCTGCAGAGGAATCAGCTCCGTAAAAGTCTCCAGGTTTCATGATAAACTCAGATGTTCTCCCTACAATCAAACAGGTTTAGTCAAGCTGTCCAGAAATGTGTGAAGAAAAAAAACCTGACTCTTTTCAACGTTCGTGCATGATGCGAGTCGTCTGTTCCGCTTTATTGGGATGAGGAAGCAAGACACTGAACACAGAAGACCTACATTTCCCTACTCGTAATAAAGGTCATAATCATTTTGCAACAATTTTTTCATCCTCCTCCTCCTTATCCTACTCCTCATCATCATCTTTTCCTCTCCATCCTCCAACATTCCATTTTGTTTCGTAGGAAGAAAATTCCTTAAGCCTTTCTGAAAACTGAATTTGGATGATTTGTCCAGTATTGACTATACCCACACAATACTAAACTATATAAAGATGTTCTAAAATGTTCTCGATCTTCTTGCCACAGAATTTATGCTTTGTTAGATGTTCCCCCCGATGTGCTGTTTAAAGGCCCGGCCGCTTTGCCGTAATGTTGTCTTAGTTGCTGGCTCAGCGTAAATCATAAATCACCACCCACTCCTACCCCGACCTGCCTCTGGTCAGTGAAAAAGGGTTTGTAAAACTTATGATTAATGTGTCATTCCTTTGGGTGAAATGGTATTCTCGACCTCTCCAGAGTCAAGACAAAAGCTTTGAAGAGTGGTTTAAATCCTGTTTCGTGATACGGGAGAACAAGTCCAGTACAGTCTAGTTCGAATACAGTAACTTGAGGGAAGGTGAACATAGGAAACAAACTGGGGACGATGGGGGGGGGGGGGTTAAAAACAAAGGTTAAGGTCCTAAAGCCTGGTCATGGAGAGTGAACTGTTAGCAGTTCACCTTGTTTGACAATGTCGGTGCCCTACCCATTTTCCTCCCGTCACCTTTACCTCTCCTGATAAAATAAAAACCAGGTACCAATTACTTGAGTGGGCAGGTGGCGCTTTCCAGTCACACAGGCCTCGAGCAGATGACATTCTGTTGGGTGTCAAAATACTCCGTTTCAGAGGTTCTTTAATGAAACGGTCAACCATTTGCTTACGTTCGTTCTCATTAAAAGGCCCAAGCACCCTGAACTCTGACCTTACAAACGTCCCAGAATGACACAGGTCACAGGATTTTGCAGAACAATATTCCAGGGCTCTAACAGAAGAAATTTTAAGCAGCAGTAGAATGGCCAGCGACTGTCGGTGGGTGGGTGGGTGGGGAGAAAGATAAATCACCAGCCTAGTAAGTGAAGAAGGCACAGTCGGGTAGCCTGAACTTATTTTGTCTTTAGAACAAACTCTGATGCAGGTCCGCTATCTCTTTGCCAATTAAGGCATTGTCTTCATCCATCTTGCGCACGTGAAAACGCTCCCATTTTCCAGCGCTGCACGTGCCGGGTTCCTCAGCAGAGGCCGGGGAAGCAAGGAATCGTCCCCACCCCTCTCCTCTGACGAAATCCTAATTGGTGTTGTCTGGGGATCACGCCATTTGTCAGTAAGGGAAGCTACTCGTTTGTCCTAGTCTCTCTTTTCCCACTCCCCTTCCCACCTACCCCCAACCTGCATCAAGCTTGTTAGTAAACACCTGTAAATTGTTCACCTATAGGTTACCTATACAACGTCTACGGAAATTAATGTTAGGTCAGAATCGTGATTTTTATTTTTTAGAAAGTGCAATCTCGGGAATCCGAGCAAGAGTTCGGCAAGAAACTATATACAGTTTCACACTGTTCACTCCTTCTCTCTTTATAGAAATCCATTTAAAGTGAGAAACAGCGACTTGTTTGAATAAAAAAAGAAGAACGATGCAGATGATCATGAGAAAAAAATGGTGAGACAGAAGAAGAGGAAAAAAGACACTGATGATAAGTAACAAGTCTGTTGCAATGTGCCAAAGCCATTTACCACGGCAGTTCATTAAACACACCAGAATCTTACTACACTGCGCTTTTCAAGAGGTGGAGTTTGGGGGGCAACCCTGCCTTGAAAGTAGATTGCAATAATGCAACCAGGCAAGCAGAAAAGCGAGGGGAGGGAGAGAAAAAGGAAGGGACCTTTAAAAATAAAATAAAGAGCCTCGAAAACCCTCGCACCCATGACGTCAGATGCACGCGTCTGCACGGTTACCGCGCGTGCGGCAGGCGCGAGTTCTCGTCACACGTGAAACACGAAATGCACGCTAGCGGAGCCGGCAGTTGGCGGTGGCGCGTGCTTTTCCAATCATGCAGGAGGTCGCGAGCGCCCGCGTGCGCGTGTGCGTGCGTGCGTGTGTGTGTGTGTGTGTGTGCGCGCGCGCTGAAACAAAGGGCTGCCTCGCTACTTCACATAAAAAACTCCGAACACCTCCCCTGGACCTCGGAGCAGTCGTAAAAAATGACGATACGATCCCATGGTTCTGTTTGCAAACTCTTCAAGGCCACCTTCCCTCTCTACTCGCTTTCTCAATCTTTCTACCGGCTACCACCACCACCCTCCCTCCTTCGAAAAAAATCTGTTGCTTCCCTTTACCCCCTTTCTATATTACCCCCCTTTCCCTCCTATATTCCTTCTTTTTGCCTGCAACTCCTCCCTTTTTTTCCCTCTCGTCGCTGAACCCCCCTCCACCAAGACCCCCCACTTTGGAGGTCACAAGGGAGACGCCGTGAAGTGCGGTGATGATGTTTGTACCTTAACAGCGGAGGGTTGCCTCCCCCTGTCCCTGCAGACCGAACCTCCTGGTTCGCACCAGACAGGAGCTTGAATTCTGTTTCAAAATTTATGGGACAACCTAGTTTTCTCACGCCAGTGGCAACAGCCGTACGCACACGCAGCTGAACATAGGGTGGTGAGAGGGGGGGGGGATGGTTGGAGGTAGGGACCTTCACGGTTACTCTTCGTTTTCACGAACATGAACAGACACCTCTACTCCCCCTTCCGCAGTACCTATACTTAAAAAAAAAATAACCCGCGTAAACTTGATTCAAATTAATGAAACCCAGCTTATCTGTGTGCGTGTGTGTGCACGCAGAAAATCCACGCATATGTATTCCGCTACCAAACGTATTTCAAGTTATTTTTTCAAGAAACATGCATATACAGTGTCTTTCGTAAGCATTTGAGACGGAATGTAACAGAATGATAAGAAATCTGACAAAAATTTGTGACTAGAGAAAAAGTCCGCTAAACGCCGGAAGGGGCATGAAGGATACACGGACGACGGTACATCTCGATTCCACCTCCTCCCCGCCATAAAAGAGAAACTTCTAATTAAAACCAGAAACCTATAAATGGTTTGACTGAAACACAGTTTCAGGCAAATGGATGGGCGGGAAGAGCGACACATTAGCCATGTTAAGATTCTGGAAGAAACGAGCGAACGCGAGAAGGAAATTGGAAGAGAGAAGTTTGTGGGTGTGTAGAAACTTTATTGCTCTTCGCTCATTTCTTTTCATCATAAGCGTCTGGTGATCACACCACGCAAACTCCTCCCATCCTTCAACAACAAACGTGAGATACTATGTACAACATATGCCAGATACGATGCACAACAGATACGATACTGGGTACAACTTATATGAGATATGGTCAACGACACATGTGAAATACTAATTCAGCATACGTGGGATACAACATACTTGAGATACTATCTACAGCATGAGATGAGGTATACAACATACTTGCATTTGTTCAGCAGGAAAGGCAGTATACAACATACTTAAAATACTGTTTACAACATGATAGGCGGTATACAACATACTTAGCTGTTTACAACATGATAGGCGGTATACAACATAGTTAAGATACTGTGTACAACATGAATGAGAGGCGGTACACAACATACTTGAAATACTGTGTACAACATGAGAGGCGGTATATAACATACTTGATTTACTATTAAATGAGAATGGGTATAAAATACTTGAGATAATGTGTACAATATAAGAGAAGCGGATCCGAAAGTCAACGTGTATAATTCACCCCCTAAATTCTCCCATCTTTCTGCGTCCCTACCCTCCCGCAGCTCCCCTCTTCCTTAGCTCGAGACGTTTCGCGTATCGTCACCACTACCACGTCCTTACGAGTTGGAGTTCTTCAAAGATCACGGGGAATATATCCCCATCCCTTTCCCACCAAATCCATGTGTGGAAAGTGAGACATGTCGGCACAACAGAAGCTTCCCAATCCTCTATCAGACGAATAAACGAATTGAGGGTGCGAAAGGATAGGTGACGAAAAGAAGCGTGCAGTCTCCTCACCATCGCCACACAACCCCGGGTTCCATCTTTGACGAGATGTGCGTTGCCATGGTGTCGGTCGTCGTGCTATGCGAGTGCCAGCCTGGTGTTCGGCGTGGTCGGTCGGAAGTTTGCATTCCGCCACCGACAGCGCCGGCTCACGCCTCTGCACACACATCAAAAGGTAGCTGTCACTCGAGGGCCTTTGTTGGGGCTCGTCAGCGAGGATCTTCTCCCGAGCGGCGAAAGCTTCTGGCACGGGAATGCTGGCAGGGTAGAAGAATCAGCTCAAAAAGTTGCGAAGATTCCATAAGGGTCTGTTACACTTCAGCACATCGGTTCGCTCATTCCCTTTCCCTTACATTATCCTTGTACGAAAATAATCCACTCACTTTCTGATGAAGGACTCAGAAAGATCTGTGTGTGTGTGTGTGGTCGCAGAAAAACTCTTTACCTGTTAGAAAACATTGGCAATTACACACATGCCATTACACAGAACACACCGTCCCGATATTGCGCATGCCCAAAGCTTCATCATCTTGTTTTCCGTTTTTTTTTGCTCGTTCAAAAGTGAATACAATTTGTTGTTAAATCTGACCCACACCTCAACCCTAATCAAAACCGCAACCCTAATAAAAATCCCAAGTTCTCAATTTTGCAGTAACCCTAGATGGATACGTTTTCAGCTAACGAGCTTAAACGCAAGAAGAAAAGGGAGAAGAAAAAAAAAACTGCACCCACAAACACAAAAATATAACATTTCAACAAGAATCGAACCTTCAACTTCCGCACTTGTGTCATTAGTCTGCAGCGGCATATCCTTCATCGCTGAGCGTAGGAGTTGCCTAAAACCAACAGGAAGACGAGTAGATGGTTTAGCGCATGCGCGATGCAGGGAGGCTGTGCTCGTGTATCCACTTGTGCAGCTACGCATTTTCTCATTGTTTCTTCTTTCCGTTGTTCTCCATCCTCTGACTCTTGGCAAACACTACTCATTCCTGACAGCTTAAGATGAGACACTGCAAAAGATATGGGAGTGGATTTAACGAGCATTCGTGATCTTGCCGCTCATTGATACAAAGGCTCGTAGGACCCGTTCATCCCATGAAATTTATGTGTACATTTCAATGTGTGGAAAAAAGATGCAAATCATCATGCAAGCGGGCACTAATATACAGTCTTCGTGAACAAGGACCACTTGTAAACAAATTGGCCGCACCGTCAAGACACTGCCTGCAACGTCTCAAAAAGAAAGGCTCGCTGATTGGGTAACATCTCAGCAGCGTATACTACAAATACTATGATTGGCTGCGACTTTCGTTGACGTCAGTAATTAGAATTTACTTCGTGTTTTTCGGTAAGATTATCATTATAATATGTGTACTTGTATGGCGCAGCATCACGACCAAGATAGATCGCACTCTGCGCTGACCAGTAATGATATATGAACATTATGTAGAAGACAGTGGGCGGTGACATACATATGGACACAATGAACAACATAAAGATCAAGTACAAGAAAAGAACGTAAAGCAATGGATGAAGGTATGAAGGGATATAGGTACTGTAAATAGTGTAGAGATAGAGTAGTTACATAATAGTTCACATGACAGACAATATTGCAAAAGGAGTTAAGGACAATAATTCAGGGATAGTACTTAAGGAACAGATATGTTTTCAGATAATGTTTCATAATAATTCAGTTTGAATGTGGCCTTCAAGTCAGACGGGCGAATGTGATGTGGACGAGAGTTCCACTGCTCAGCAGCCCAGAGGGAGAAAGTCTGTTGTCCGTATCTGACTGTCATTGTGGGAGGGATGGATAAGATGCGGGAATCTGATGAGAAGCGAAGGTTTTGAGCAGGAGTGGGGACAGACAAGATTTCAGTAGAGAGGGGATGAGCCATCAAAGAATCTATAGCATAGAGTTAAATGCTTGCAGTTTATTCTAGCATTAATTAGTAGCCAGTGAAGAGAGTGAAGAAGTGGTGTGACATGTTCACATTTGTACTTTTTTGTAATAATTTTAATGACGGCGTTCGATTCTGAGTAGGCCAGCCTTTCTGGAGATGGGATAGAATGATCGAGGAGGAAGGCAAAGGAAGGTAAGAAAATCAGTTTGTTAATGGTCCTCATAGCATCAACATCTATAAAATACTGAAAAAGTGGGACAGACGACTGATTGTGGAGCAGCCTTCTCCACACTTGTCATTCCGCCACCACCGCCACCGAGCCCGGAGTTAACCCTTCAACGTCAAAGTTTAACAGTTTATCTGACGCGCCGACATTGCCCCCATTCCCTCCGCTTCCGACGATGCCGAATATGCCACCGGAAGTGGCTTGATAATAAAGCAATATCACATCTTGTATCTTCGCACCGAGGGCGAAATATGCGGGCGTCGGAAGGATGTTTACGATATAAATCTGCACGTCAGCCCCCCTTCCCTCAATTCCCCAACTTTGTTTACCTGGCCTCTAGGATGAACGAGAGCCTCACGGTGCACGTGCAACCCGCGCGTGCGCTAATTCCGTTGCTGATTGGTCAGCGGTAATTTTTTTTACCCGATTTTGCTTGCCGGCTCTTATTCTTCTGGAGTAAACAGAAGTACATCGTTTGGCTGCAGCGAGAGCAGACGACGATGGGCTGGCCTCGTGTGCAAGCAGGCGTTAAAAAGTGTGTTTGCGATAAGAACAAGGTCAAGGGTTATCAACCATTTCGAAAGACAAGGCGCCGACAAGCATTCCCCATTTAAAACGATCTCGTCAGACGTTTGAGGTACTTCTGGCCCTTAAAGGTCTAGTAGGGTGCAACATTTTTCCAATGATTAGGCAAAGCTCGGAGCAAGATAATAATTATTTCCGAAAATCTAAGTGAATACCCCTCCCCCCTTCTCCCCGTTCCCGACACGCACTCCTGCAAGCATCAATCTGCACAGAAAGAGACAAAAGCACAGTCGTCAGGATAATACGCGGATGCGTTCACGTTATGAAAGCCTCAACCAATGGGAGAGCTGGAAATACGTTTGAATTAATTAGACATATGGTGATACGATTTTGACCTCTTACTGTGCATGGTGATGTTTGTGTATTTCGAGAATTGAAGATGGTTATTCACCCATTTGTGCGTGCATGGGGCTAGGGGGGCAATATTGCATTGAACATTACCCAATCACCAGAAAAAATGTTGCGCCATACTAGTCCTTTAAACAGCAAACACTGTCTCGTGCAATGCACGGCGTTTCAGTATACCACTTGACGAGCGCCAGTTGACTGTAATTCTTTTCTAGATCAGACGACACATTAGTTGATTAGTTTTTGGGGCCCACTGGCATTCCAGAATCGAATCATAGATGCCACCAAAAGTTTCTCTCGCTCTGCTGCCAACGACAGTGTGTTTCTCGATCCGCGAGATATCTCCCATCCTCTACCCTCCCCTACTCCCACTCCCTGTGCCTCCGGTTTTTGGTTTTCATTTATCTCCCCCTATCATTTTCTCTCCGTATCTAGTCTCTCCCATTTCCCTTCTTCATTCCTGCCGTCCCGTCCCACCATTCTTTGGCATTTGCCGCTTCAAAGAAGGAAGGGGAAGTGTAGTTGAGAGAGAGAGAGAGAAAAAAAAAACGGAGTTAAGGCCTCTATTTAGATAGCAAGAAGCAGCAACTGCAGGTGGAGGTGGTCATGGTGATGGTGGTGCAGGTGGTGGTGGTGGAGGTGCTGGTGGTGTGTCTCCTTTTACCAGATTGGGTCATATGCTGAACGCCTGCTTTATAGCAAAAATTTGAAGCAGTCACTATCGCCATTTGTGTAAAAAAAAAAGAAGAAAAAATACGAAATGCATTTTGTAGACAAAGTGTCTGGCTGTTTTTTTTTTTTACCTACAACTTCAGATGGAGGCTTTAGAAGTTTTAATGGTCTGACCGTCGTTAATTAAATATTATCTGATAACTAATAGAAAGATAAAGCTTTGTATAAAAACCGAATGACAGGTAAAGGTTTCCAGGTGTAAAAGAAATCAGATCCAAAGTCTGTTTTTATTAAAAATGGATTTGCCCTTTGAATTGAGAAATAACTGTTAAAGGGCTAATCAGCTTGCAAACATCTGTTATAACAGGAACTTCTACTGTCATTAGATCCACGACAATCATTTTAAAAGGTAACCTGAGTGTAAAATTATTTTGAAATCAGAAGATTTACGAAAATCCGAACGAATAATTGTTTTCTTCGAGAGTCGCAAGCCGTTGAACATCGTAGTTCTCACCTGGGCTTTGGTCAGAACTTCATTTGTTGCGACATCATAAATGCAGACTCATATATGCTGGTGTTGTACATTAAAAGTTCTCTCATTAGGTGCGACTTTCAGTGGTACCAGTATCTAGAATTTATTTCTATCAGCGGGTCTTTCTTCGTTAAGATTAAAATTGACATGTTTTTTGTAACAATATGGACGTTTGATTCTAGTTTTGTTTTCATGCATTTTTAACCTTACTTACGTATTTCAACGATAAAAAGGTTAAGGTCTTCCTCTAACCTTTTTTTTAAGTCGTTGATGAAGGTAGGGGGAGGTGTTAGAGACACTTTTCACATGGCCAGCTTTATGTGAGGGGCGGTGCACATCTCACTGCCTTACCTTTCCCAACCTTCTATGGAGTCGGGTACCCATTATCGACGGCTGGGTGGAGTTTGCTGCGCTACACGGGTATCGAACCGAACTGAAAGCCAGTATGAAATCTTTCGGTGGTTACCATTAGGGATTAATCGCCTTCGTCGCCTGAATCTGCTTGCACTCAAAGTTCTAAGTCCCATTGTGTCCCAGCAAAGGGAGAGAACAGACAAACAAGTTTTGACATACAATATAAGAAACTTGGACGAACGTTTTCTTAAATGCTTCTTACTTCTGTAACCGAGCCACCCTATTCGGATTTTCCTTGAGCTGCACCGCAATCACTTGAGAAAGATATAAGATGGATAGACGAACATAACAGAAGAAGAAAGGGAAGGAAAGGAGGTAGAGACAGAAGAAGAATGAAGACAGTGATTTTCCAGTCACTCTAAGCCAACACAGCTATAGACTTGGAAATCCTCTAATAGACCTAGTACTAACAATGAACTAACATATCTAACAGCTGACCTGCCTGCAGAGCATGGGGTTGTTTGTCTTTGTCTCAGCTCTGGGGCCTAGTCCCTTCCGAATGGAAAAAAGAGGATAAAAGAGAGCAAGCCACGTGTTTCCCCTGTTTTAATCCCCTTTCGGATATTAATTTTGGCGTCCGTACCCTTCGTTTCCCTTTTCGCTGACTGACCAATCCTGACAGGGCCCTGGTCATGTGGTCAGTCCTGTAGGGCTAAACGCACCCCATTATACCTTTCTGATATCTCTCTGTCCATAAAGTGTTCATCGGGGTTCAGGGAGCTCGATGCATTGTGTCAACATACTTCTCACTATACACGTGTAGATCATGATTGTGTATGTATGTGCGGACAGTTTTGAAAAGGTCAACGTGGACTAGTGGCGTGAAAGATTCTATAAAACAGTCTCATAAACAAGAAAGCGAAGATAGGTCCTATACTTTAGGCAGCCCACATCACCAGACAAAAACCAGACGGAGACAGAGGCTGAATAAGGTCGCCTTAGCACCAAGTGTTTTCCCCTCCCTCTTCCGAACGACCTTTTTTGCCATACACTCCCGCGAATATCAACCCCGGGCCAAGCTCGTGTCCCACTTCTACTGCGTTCCAGAACGCAGCCTCATATAGTAATGGCGGTCATGACCCACTAAAGGAACAGGTTTCAGAGTCAGTCAAATAGGAGAGATCGTGTTCGGATCCCCGATTTCCCTCCTTTACCTTCACCCCCACCCCCACCCCCACCTCAAATCCCCGCACATGCACCGCATCGCCAGATCTGACAACCAAAACATTAATTTCCTGACGAATGCTGCAGTCGAGCGACTGGCTGGGCCAGTGGAGCTGCATCCGTCTTGCTGCTAGCGACACCTGTCTGTTCTCTTGTCGACGCGGAAACGTTGCAGCGACAGTCTGGAACACGCAGCCTCCTCCGGTCAGCAACGGCGGTCTTCCCGCACGTGCACAAACACCCCATCAACATACCCCATATCACACCATTCGCCGATAATTATTGCGAGGCATCTGCAGGATTGTACACAACGGAAATGTTGACGACGCTTTCTTTATAAACTGACGATGTCATCGGGGCATGGGTCAACACGTTCGGTGACCTTTGCTGACGTTCTCGTCATGTCTCGTGCTACTCTTGTGTCCGCGATGATTCGGTCGGTTTCCCCAAGTTAGCCCCTGTAGCCTCTGGCTTGAGGCTTGCCCGGGCCATTACCTGGAACAGAAATCCCATATCTCCGTCCAGTGAGAAATGGGTATCTGATATTGATCTGATATTTGATGAATTGTCTTAAGGCCCTTCTTAAATTGGCAGATCTCTGAATATTTGACTAAGATCGGCAAACAGGAGTGTGGAGGATACAGGAAACCAGTGGTTTTCGTGTGAATGTTCGGGACGTTAGAGCTTCGGTCAAACTTGTTTGCCAACACATTGCCAATAAACTTATCAATACAGTGGAACAGGGGACAGCTCAATGAGATCGGAGGGTTAACGTTTGAGCATTGACCCAACTGAGAGCTGCCTACAGACGAGATGAAGTCATGTGACCTTTGTTTCTATCTTTCTAATGAATGACATACAGAGGCAATATTTTAACTGGTAGTGATAGAACTTACATAAATTCTTCTCTGTAATTTTATTGATGTAATTAGTTCGTATATGTTTTTTATGTGAAAAAATCTCCCATCCCATGAATTTAACGAGTTCATCATACGTACACAATGCTTGAATGTCAGGGACATAAGCATTGCTAATGCTTTAAATCAATAAAAAAAATATGATACTGCATTGCATAATTAATAAAGGTGTTTACAAGAAGTAAATAAAAAAAATAAATTGCATTTGTTGTAAATGGGTTTTGACTGATATAAAATTTCCTATTCTATTTTTCGTCTTCGACAGTGTTGTGTGACTGTCTCCTAAGTTCCACAAAGCATCTCAGACGTGGGTAATTTACTTTCCCCCCAGAGGTTTCTCTTCTTAAAACAAACTAAATTCACTTCGGCACTTTCCGTAACAGCCCGTGGGCAAGGACAGACAGTTTCTGACAGCATGCAGTACAACTTGTATCAGAAGGCCACCAGTTAATAGAGGCCCTCTGTGTACTTATTTAAACATTAAAGTAGGCAAAAGTCTGCGTATTTATTTTGTAACTATAGGTCAGTCAGAAAGGCGGAATGGGTGAGGGGGGGGTATGCCGAGCCATCAGCTAAGGCTATATCACGGAAAAGCAACCCTGTAAACAGATGCCACGTGCAGAGAAAGAACAGCGTGTCCGAGACGAGAGTTGAACCCAGGACAGCCAACACTCACTGTATTGGTGCCAGGCGCTAACCGTTCCGCCAACGGACCAACTCGGGAAGAGGACTAGCACAACAATCGAGTTATTCATCGTTCGCAGATATACATATTTTGGTCCCCAGAAGACTTTCCACTTTCCACCATTCGTTACATTTCTCGGCAGCGCAGTGTCATCTCTAGCCCCTATCCCCTTTTTACCTTTTGGCAAGTCATGTGCGTAAAAAGTTCCTGTGTTTTTTTTCTTCGCTTTTCCTCAACGTTAAAGCTTGGAAAAATGTTTCGAGAGACTCTGATAAACACCTGGAGGATTGAAAAAGAAAACTCAACAGCTAGAAGAGAAAGCACCTGACAGGGATAGATAGGTCAGAGTTAGAAATAGATGACAGGTGTGTGATTAGACTGCGTTTGCTTTGGCCATGATTAAGCCGTCAGGTGCTCAATTGCTCGTGACGTCTGCTACAAATCTGCACGAGGCCTTTAAAGATGTACCCGTATTGATCCTCGTGCATCAGGCACACACTAGATAGTCTCTCTTTCACAGAACCTGATCTACAAAACTGTCATCAGGTTTTTGTATGAAACCAACCTAGCCAGCTTTGTTGGATGGTAAGAAGGCGAGAAGATGCAATACTTCAGGCAACGTTTAGAACACCTGTTTACAATAGAGCCAGGTGTTCAGATTAAATAAAAAAGACTTGGTGAAAAGGGAGGGATGCAAGTCTCTGTGAGGACCTGATGATATAGGAGCACGCAGCCTGTATCCTCAAGCCTCTAGCTGTGCCTTATTTACTGCATGCCTCCTAGACGAACTCCGAGTAAAGGTCGATACGCACCAGAACCCGTAATAAGATTACAGCAATTGCGATTAAGACTGCACAACGACCTAGTATTGCAGATCACGTGAAGGGTCAGATACACAGAACCTTGCTAGGGGCTAGATGAACGGATAATACCCGCAGTCAGTGCAGGCAGTTCAGTTCCTCACGAAACACGGCCAGTTTGGCTGACTGCTTCTCGTCAGCCACCCAGTTAGCCCTGGCAGCGTTCTATGGATTCAACCCCTGTACCCAAACTCAATTTAGATCACTGACTAATCAGCTCACGCAGCCTTGAATGTTGACTATTAAAATATTCGTAATAATGGTAGATGTAGTATGTTTTGCCACAGATGTTTATGAAGTGGATCGCTGTCTAGTATTCTGTCATGGATGTTCATGGAATGGATCGCTACCTCCTCAAATTTGTCTCAAGCCCTAAGAAGTCCTAAGAAGCATGGAGTGAGCGAGACCGCTGAACCGTTCGTTTGTTTAGCACAATAGCATGCGTAACCAATCTGAGTAACACATATCGAGTGTCGACATCCAAAAAATATAGAAAGCAATTTAAGTTGAAAGATAATATTGTGCAGCAAAAATTTGACTAACATTGACCAGGTTAGCTGTGATGCATGTGCAAAAGAACAGGAATCTGCTGAGTCTCTGCTTAGTCTCTCGCGCTTTGAATCACGTGACCTCAGTCACCAGTTCATTAGACATGTACGTTCATAGGTCAGGCGACGCCATCATCAACAATGGCCCCGAGAATACAGACAATCGGGCAAATAGCACAAGCGTCAAACCTCTGAAGTGTACCAAAGTCACGTGTTTGAAAAAAATTTTTGGCAATGTATTGTCATGCTTGGCTGCTGTCTTCATGTGTCGTATCTGACAGCAACGCAGGCGACAGACATACCTACCTGCAATGTTAACACAGCGTGCACGGCGAAGACACGTGACAGCACGTTACACGACAACGTCATTTGCAGTTCCAGTTCGCTGCGAGGTGGAGGGAGTCTTCTCCCTCCTCCATGAAAAAAAGGACAAACTTTAAGGGAGTTGCGAGGAAGGAGGAGGCAGGAGGGAGGTGCAGAAGAGCGAAGGGACGATAATGTCGTCGCTGAGGCTGTCAAGACCACACCGCCCGAGCACGCCTGCTCTTGTCTAGCGAGGGGAGATAATGCACGCGCACGTGGAACTGTCTGCCCCTGCCTGTTCTGCAATCCATGAGCTCTCTGAGCCATGGGCGCTCAGAGTCGATTATAAGATAATTTTTTGCGTTTTTTTTCTTCTTTAAGTAAATAAAAAGTTAACCAATACCTGTTCTCTAGTGCATCTGACCCTTCACTCCATTTCCCTCTGACCACAGCAGTTGACATGTTCGCGTTGTCTGCAGCTATGCACCAACTGATCTTAGTCCTAACAAGAACCACTCCTAAGAGTACAACTTCTTGCTGAAGAAAAAAAGCCCTACAAGCAAACTATTTTCTGGTTTGCATACCGGTGTTTAGGTAATGGCTATGATGGTTTTCAGTTAAGGCAAGTAGAGAAGCAAAGATTGGCTTAGCTTGTCGACAGGTAAAAAAGGTTTGGTCTCGTAAGATGCAAGTTCGTGCATATTTTATGCCTACACCGCCTTAAGGTCAAAACGTGCGAAACACTACATTACGTGGCACTCACTTGTGTAGCGAGATAAAATTAATGGAACACTGTTTAAGACATAATGTTCGAGACAGTCTTGGGGCAAAAAAAAAAAAATTAATTTAATATATCGTACGAAGAACTCACTTTGAGTACTGTGTGAGAGAGTAACAAGTCTGGAGGGTTTGACGAGCTTTAAACATTAAAAGTCAGTTGTGGAGACTGGCCTGATACATTTGCATGAGATGCATTTTATTTTTCATTTCCAGCATCAACATCAATAAAATGCTTGCCGGCAGTTTAGCATACTTAGCAATCACTCAGCAAAAAATGCGTTAAAATACTACACAAGGCCAGAAATAATGGGACGTGATAGCACGTGCTGACTATAACGTCACAAATGCCTGACATCAGAAAGAGTGTTCCGCAAAAAATATAAACCTCCCTTTTTGCTCAATGATCACAAAATTTTCAGTAGACATTGAAATATTCATCATAGATATTTCGGAGAACCAAAGAAAAGCAAACAAAAGCCGCTATTGACCTTCCATCCTCATGATTTATGGTTGTAAGTTCCTTGTGAAGGGAGAAATGTCTAGGCTATTCGCCTCGTTTCATATTTACAGCAAGCTGTTATTTTCTGTGACTCTTTATTCTCTATTTCTCTGCTAACATATCTCCACAATAACTACAGCAGCGGGCACGCCCTACAATAAACACAAGAAGGCATGCTTTCAGAAACGCACGGGTATGTTTCATGCTTGAAATCAAGAAAAGAAGCAACACCAACAGCTTTTATTGCCATAAAGGGATCTGGAGAAAAGCGACTCATAACAATAATTCAGCTTTCTATGACATCTGATTCGAATTTTCAGTAAGATATCCTCTTTGTCAAAAACCTACCCCTTTTCATATTTCCCCTGTCCTAGGTAATCTGTTTCCATTTACTTGCTATTTGTTTAATTTGCGCCATTATACTGGCGATACAGAGACAGTGACAGAAGAAAAAAAAATGACGGCCGGCACTCTTTTCCATTGGGTCCGATGCCATGCTCTTTTTGATTTCCTCACAAGATACACATAAAACAGCTGTGTTTCATATCTTTGTCAGAACGTCCTCCATGACATGCGCAGGGCCCGCCACAGCGTCTCTTAGGTCAAGGGTGAAGATCGCGCACTGCCGGCGTTTGCGAGTCAAGATGTCAGCTGGAAAAAAAAGGAAGAGAAAGATGGAATGGACGAGCCACCAGAGAACTGGGCTGACTTTTTATGCTGAGTCTGTAGCACACTCACAGGCCAGCCAGGGTTATGACCTGTTTTGCGTATTGCAACCGTTAACCAGTGTCGAGAGGTGATTTTCTTCACGTCTTTTGTTAATTGACTAATACGTCCTAATGACAAACACAACACACCTGAATGATGAGCGTATAACTAGGACGACACGACCTGATTCATAAGGATGACTTGCCCTGATTACACATCCTCGTTGAATAATACGACACATCCCGATTGACCAGCATGACACATCTTGATTGACTAACATGACACATCCTTCTGACGGTCTAATATGTCCTGACCGACGAGCATAACACTTCCTGATTAAAGAACATGGGACATCTTGATTGACTAACATGACACGTCCTGAAAAATTAACATGACATATCCTGATAGATTAACATGATATATATCCTGATAGACCAATATGAGATGTCCTGACTGACGAACACGGCCTTACAAAAGATAAAGAAAAAGAGCCCACAGGCTTGTGGTAACTATGGGACATGTCTCTGTAGAGACACCATTGTAATGAGGTGCATTCGTGAGGAACCGTAGATATTTCCGAAGTATATCTATTCCCCTGATCAACAGCTGCTTGGAATACCTGACACCTCTACCATTTTTTCCGGAGAGTAATCGCTGGTTGCCGCAGGCTGCCACTCGTTTTTTTCCCAGAATCTCTTAAAATAGTTTAATCAAACCATTTCTTAACTAACTGCTTGTGTTTCTTCCTGTTTGGCATCCGACAAACACCATAAGACCTTTTCTCAGACATGTTCCAAGAAATGTGCTTCGTGTTTTGCATTTTGACGAGCTGCTCTATTTTCTGACGCATGTTTTTCTTGCTGTTTGGTTTTGTGTAGCCATCACGCAGTGTTTCACATAGTTTTCCTTGTGATTACAAAAACCAAAATTAAAAAACAATCGTATCTACTCACGTACTGCACATCATTATTTCGTTATTTGTTCCGAAAGTGTTTTGTACAAATCGTGGGACATTATCTGTCTGACCCTATGCGCATTAGCCCTGTGACCGATAGGCTAGTATTTCATGCACACAGAGTTTAGTAATAAAGACATACCTTAACAACACCAAGTAAATGACTTTAAAAGATTTAATTGCCAAACAATATAAATAACAAGGTTTTAATTCCAAAACTTCGCTCTAAATTCTAGTTTACTATGTATGTCTTCTTAGGAGACATTTTGTGTAAACATATAAACTCATTACTGTTTAGATTTTCTAAATAATACTAATACTTATATTGTTCATTTCACGGACAGGTACAAGTAGTCAGCCATTACTACAAGAAAAGACACAAGGAGCTTCTGAAAAAATATTTTAATGCAAAAAGAAAAGGTTACAAATTACTTTATGAAAAGTCTGCCACAGAAGACTTCACGCTGCTGACATGGAGAGAAAGATGTCTTCCGTTGAGGAGTAATGGCCAGGACTCGTGAAGCTAATTTTCGTCACCTGTTCCACGTGTCCCTGGCTCAGGGAGGCACAACAACAACATAAAATAGCCTCAGGCTGCGCAGATAATTGATCAAAATATTCGAGGTATACAGTCAGATAAACACAATTCCCAACAGCGTGCGCGCCTCATGGGACACGGGGCACGTCGTGCACTAGGCGTGTGAACCTGGCAAACGGGGTGGAGGTGTAGGGATTGAGGGGGGGGGAGGGAAGAGGAAGAAAAAGAAGCAGAAGAATACGAGAGGTGCGATGTTATGACATCAGACAGTCGACTGCAAGGCTTCTGACCGAGATCTGGCGTGACTCGCGATCCTCCAGTCAACCGAGAAAACCCCAGGCGTTTGTCACTCCTTTCTGATCTCACAACTCGTTTCTTGTTTTCTGTTTTACCAGATCACTGCCATTCCATGTTGTCACAGACGTGTGTTACCAGATTACATTCACTCGGGAAACTTCGGCATTCTTTCAACTAGATGATTGCTTTGTTGCCTGTCCAGGTCGTGGTGTATTAGTTTCCTGGATGAAGAACATTGGAAAGGACGACATCAAACACACACATCTAACAGTATTAAATTGCCGCCTACATTCAAAATACAACATATACATCAAACAAAGTGTGAAAACTCCAGGCGGAAAAATAACACAGTCAAGAGGTAAAATACAAATCACAAAAATATGCTTACAACAAAAACCAAATTCCGACCCTTGAAGGGGTGAATAAAAATATAATAATATTAATAACCTAAGGGATGTATTCAGTCGAGCAGTCCAACAACTTGAATAACATTTAAATACAAGCAACGTTTAGAGACCCTGTCTTCTCCCTCTTAATCTGCGACCACTGCAATATGAGAATAGAAGTCAGATCATCGGCATCAACATTTCTCCTTCCAACCTATAATTATATATATATATCATACAATAGTGCGCAGCATGAGGTCAGGCACAGGTTGCACAACATGTTTCTAAACCTTAAAACTATTCTAAAGAAGCAAATTCTTATCTCTGCCATTTAAATGTATTGCACAAGAACAGACAAAAAATTATACTGACAGGACGGAAAGTCAGACTTAAACAACTTTATCTTACTTTAAGCAGTTTTAGTGTTAAAAATTCTAAAATTGTGGTGTGCACTTTAAACTGATTATCTAAAAATATTTAAGGCCTAAAAGTGTTTAAAATTAGAAATGTGTTATGCAACTGGCCCCAGGTCGGTGCCCGAGTATCCTTTGCATCTAAACTCCGGTAAGTGCACGGCTATAACTTCTCGTTCCGAAGACGTCAGTGGGATGTGAGGTATGGTCGCGAGGCATCGATGAAACACACTGAGGTACTCAATGAGAAGGGATCTCCAGGTGGTTTTTACAGACGGCAGTGTGAAGGCATTGGTGCAACATCCTCCAGAAAATCGAGGCTTTTACTGGGGGTTGACAGGGCTCTCCTCGCGCGCCGATGTCACGGTGCACTCTAAGGTAACCGATGGTCATATCGCATGACGTAAACAGAAGTCCAACACAGGACCTAGCGATGGCTGTGGCAGGTGACAAACGCCACGTTGTCGACTCAGAGCATGAGTGAACACTCCAAGGCATGCAGTAACACGACAGTGTAGTCCATGCACTTGGGTTTCATACAGTCCTGCCCGGAGAAGAACCTGTAAATCAGCCGTTACGATTTCTTGCACACAGCGTGCTTACATCACATCGTCCCTCACGAGTCATCTTGCTTCAGCGTAAAGCTCGTGGCCACATATTTCTGAATGTCAGATGGGAATAATATTTTTGAAGGCGCAAATAAGTGGGCATGTTCTTAAAGTTAACACAAATTCTCTCCACATAAGCCATGTATAATTACGATTCTTATTCATCTATCTCTAGGTAATGACAGAA
Organism: Marisa cornuarietis; assembly: GCA_004794655.1. Taxonomy (NCBI): domain Eukaryota; kingdom Metazoa; phylum Mollusca; class Gastropoda; order Architaenioglossa; family Ampullariidae; genus Marisa; species Marisa cornuarietis. Next base: position 11,081,476 of record SMMW01000003.1, on the reverse strand, counting down.
AAATACACAAGCAATACATAATCACGATTCTCATTCACGTATCTCTCCTGATGATAATGAAAGGCAAGGTTACGGTAGACGCGGCAATATACATTTCAGATGCACGGCAATCAGCGTTTAAATGCTCGAAAAACAGAGATTTTCCCATTTCTGCACCCAGTGAATACAATGTGAGCTCGAAAATGTTCTTGTAGCCTTTTGTACCCGCCTGTTGTAATACAGTCTTTCGCTTTCTATTTAGAAAAGCATATAACATGTCAGGTTTAGATCAGTGACACCTGTCAGTTTTGTGGAAGACAAGCTCTGCACGAGAAAATTGTTCCTTCTTTGTAGTTTGGGGGTAGATAAGGCATGCATTTTTTGCGGAGGAGGGGAGGATAACTGCGAATAATACTAGTGTGAATCTCCACCAGTTTATTGTAAAGGATGCAAAGCTGCTCATTTCCTCATGGTTCTGAGAAAAACATTAGTGTTAACCTTTGCTGAAGCTAAAAGAGAAATAAAGCCCCTTTTATGATTTATTTAATTACAATTTCACTCTTTTGATTTAAAATGAGAATACAAGCAGAATGAGAACGAGCTGAGCAAAACTATTAAACATTTTCAAGGATTTCCTAGAAAGAATGATAAACGCTGATCGGAAAGGCGTTTTCTGTAATATGAAGTTATTATTGACCACGGCACAGTACACTTTGTGTGTAGTTAATCAATAATTTATTTTAAGTCGAGACATTCATGGTCAATGACCTGATAAAATGACATAAGAGTTGCTACTCTCGAGCATAATGTTTGTGAATTCACTCGGGTCTGTAAATCTCGCCTCAGCTCAATCGACACTGTCCCTTCTCATTACCGTCTACATATTCTTCACAGACAAGTTCATTTCGCTTCGTGAATCAAACTTTTGCAAGGTTTGTCAAGCAAATAGAAAGCCTCATTTATTTAGCGTATTTCTTTATTTTTTTTTTTGTTTTAAAATGAAACTATCTTCCTTGCTGCGCACAGCGGCATGTGTAAACACTGGCAAGAAGAAACATGCCGGCTTTTTTTTCTCTACCCCTTCCTTCCTCCCCACACACGCACAGTCTCCTTTGCCGCTCTCTCCAGTTGGAGATACTCCACGTCTTGACACTGCACTTCCGGAAATACAATTAATCTTACATTTCTTAGGCAGAGAAGTAATTTCTCATGCAGTGAACTACAATAAACTCTTTTACTCTCTCCGTCCGGCCATCCGTCTGTGTGTCTGTTTATCTGTGCACGTGCATGTGTGCCTGCTTGTACACAGACGTTGGAAGCTGCAGGCTTACAGACTTTCTAATTACTTGTTTAACACAGAAGTGTCTCGCTCACCCCCTAACTTACTAGATCGCTCGCCAGAGATAGGAAGCTATCTTCAAGCTGTTTCCCACGATTCCCCGGAGCTGACCACTGCACCGAGCTGCCTTGATGAAACAGAAAGAATTTTTTTTTCGACAGCTGGAAGGTAACGCAAAAACAACAAGGTGCTAGAGGGAATTCCCAACCTTCCGTGCGATAACCCAGCTGTTTCTGCCCTGCCCTGTCTTGCCGGTCACATACTGTAGAGAACACATCGTTGGTGCTGCTCTTTTAATTGGATCTGGTTTATTTACGTCCAGGCTGATTCTGGTGTTTTAAAACCGAGCTACTAAATGATAATATCTTCTAAATAAAAGTGCTTGCTAAAGAAGAATAGTTGCTAAAACAGACTATTTCCTAAAGATGAAACGTTTCTGAGAATTGCCGCTGTGATAGTATTTGCGAAACGAGAGTATTTGCTCAATGAAGACATATGGATTATAAAACAAAAAATAAATAAATAATCGAAGCAGATTATAAATACTGAAAGTTTGAAGGATTTTCAAGAAGAAGAGGTACACGTCGAATGATCAAACCCGTTATTTTACCACGTAAGTTTTCAGAGGGCGAGTAACTGTCACGTTTTCTGTGGGGTAAATCTACGGTTAGGAGAATTTTTGACAAAATGCACTACCAATTCCAGAAAACCTCGTAACACATGCGCACTATATTCCTAGCATGGTTGCTGCTTTGTTGCCGGTCCGTCTGTGTTAAAGCCAAATCTGGAATCATTGCAATTGTGTATTGGTTAGTTGGCTGCCTGACTGCTTGTCTTAAAAGCCAAACTTTGTCTAACGTTTTCTTCCATATTTGTCCGGTAAAGAAGGGTTGCCCACAACTTGGCAAGACATCGACAGAGCACCTGAAATGGGTTTCCACGTACCCCGTCAGCACTGGGTAGGCAACGACCGTGCGTACCACGTACGTTATTTTGTGCAGAGAAGCGACAGGCGTCCCGCGCATGGAATTTCTAGCTTTTGCTCGCAAGGTTAGCAGTCATACCTCGACATGTGGCCGACGCTCCAAGCAGTCGTCAAGGCCTCCGAGGGTCTTCTTGCTGCTTACCCTTCTTTTGAAGCTATCCCCCCCACCCGCTAGTAAGATGGTGTTTTTATTGGTTTTCTCGGTCTGCAGTCTCAACGGGCCGGAGCAGCGGTAGTAAAATGTCATCGGGGCATCTTTCGGCACGGGCTGGTCCCAGCTTTTTGTTTCTGTGCACGCAGCCTAGGTTACCAAGCTAGAAGAACATGAGGCTGGAATCGAGGGGAGTTGTTCCCCTTTTTAATATGTAAGAGCTTCCAATGAAAAAAAAAAACCTTACAATTTTAAATACACCCGGTAATGTTGTTATTTAACTCTCCATTGTAATGCTTTAAACCATAAATGGAGAGGATGAAACGAATATCGTTTTGTGGATGAATGAATGCTATTTCTTCACAGACTACGCGAATTTCTTTTTCAAAATTTGTTTTAAGCAGTGGTGGTTTCTTTAATTATAATTTTGCTGTAATTATACAATGACTGCAAGTACTGGAAGGAGTCTCTTCCTAGGCTTGTAAGTTGGGTCGAGTTTGTCCGACAGTAAACAGCTACAGAACCTGCTGCAGGTTGTGACCAGACACGGCAGGTCCCAGCGCGAGGGAGTGCACATCGCTCTGATACAGCCTTCGTCGCTGCTGAGAGAAGCAGCCCTCCTCCCCTTCCACCCCCCTCCCCGCATCCTTCTCCCTCCCACCTGGTGTCGGAAGGCACTGTCGTGACGTCCCCGGGCGCCCTTATCTCTGGCGGGCGGGAAATCCCTGCCAGCTCCAGACGCGCGTGTCACGTCGACCAACTGCACATGCGCGCTGAGCTGATACCAAGTTGCTACGTCGCTGGTCTTTGAGGCGACGGCGAGGTCTTATGGTGCCACTGCTTTTGTCACAACGACACTTTGCTACACACTTTATGTCGTTGCCTGTAATTATCTCTGCGAGAATGCTACGATGACATGGCAGTGACCGATCGGTCTTTTAGAAAGTGCGCCTGTAGGTGCCCGAATTTTGCCTGCACACTCTTAGAGATGACAGAGACAAAAATGACAAGAGTTAATTATCGCATATTCAAAAAATAAAAAAATAAAAAAAAAACAGAACCAATGGGAGGACATTTTCAATAGCAGGAAGGAAGGGATGCATTTTTCTTTTTAAAAAAGTTTTTCTATATGGTTGCATGCATGATACAGGCTAGAAAAGGGAAAGTGTACAACTAGTCGAAATAAAATTTAAAAAAATAGGGGAAGCATAACACGATGCCTTTTAAAGGAATAATATAAAGCCCCATTATCGTGTCGAGGTTTTGTGACACGCCAAACACTGACCTCGTACGCGTGCATGCAGGTCATCATTTGACTGGCCACGCCATGTCGTCCTGCAGGGAACACGAGTCCCAACGTCTTGCTTTCAAGCCATGGCTGTTAGTTAAGGAACTTACATATTACAAGCATTTGCAATAAACTCCGGCTATAAACAAGCTGTCATTCCTTTTTGTGTTTTAAGACTCTGCTTTAAGCACCGATGCTGATACTTAGGTGATTAGGTGACGAGCTGACAGAGCAGTGGGAACAAAAACGAGAATTTAATCTCACAAGCAAAACCTTCTTGAATGGATACACGACCAAAATATCAACCCTTCCAAAAGTCTCACAATCCCACGATTTTCATATTTTTCACACTTTTCTCGCAAAGTTTGTCAAACTTTCGCCTGCTGAGAGAAGTCGGTAAATGTGTTGAAAACGAGGCACAATGTCAAAGAAACAATGGCTTCCAGAGTAAAGTGTAGATCTGCAGATCAAGCGTTGCCATCTGTTGTCTGCTACCGTTTACATTTGAAGTACATTTATACTGTACCTGCTCTGCTCCGAAAATCAAAAAGAACACATCTTCGATGTCCTTTAACAACACTCTGACGGGATATGGTATCCTTCCTTCAACCTGCAATCGGTGCCAAAGAAAGGTCAGAACAGTGAAGATCAGCAGAACAACAGCTACCCAGGAAGTGACAGAAGCACTTCATTAAGTGCTCGCTATTTGTTACCATTCGGTAGATTAGTTTCCTTATTAGCATTCTCCAGAAATCACCATGTTTAGCGTGTTATAAGGATATCCATAGAAAAATTCTCTCTCTCTCTCTCACACACACACCGCTATATTATCCGTGCATAGGGGAGGGGACTGGTGTTTACACCGAGCCAGTTATACCACGGCAAAATAGCCAGCCCTGTAAACAGATGCCACAGGCAAAGAAAGAACAGCGCGCCCAAAACGAGAGCTGAACCCAGGACAGCCAACCCCCACTGTATTGGTGACAGACACTAACCGTTGCGCCACCGGGCGGCGCTCCAGGGCGGTGAAAAGACGCATCAGATGACGGTTAGATGGTTAGATAAGCCCACAGATGTGTTCGCTGAAGCCCACTGGCAAGTCAATAACACCAATGACAATAACTCTGTGGGCTAACTTAAAAGCTGCTTGTTCGCTTTTCTCGTCGGAACTTGGGTTCTCGGCAATGGTTTGCAGAAACAATAGATCTCGTGTTCTTGTTGCTGGAAACATTGTTGTCTTTTCATTCAGTGCCACCCACTACGTCGGCACAAAACAAGGACAACAGTCAGCGGGTGGCTCTTACACTTTGGCCTATACGAAGAAGAAGTTGAACTCACAAGAATATCTGCTACTCGGCTGTTTATAAAATTAATTGTCAGTCTTATAAATTGTGTTAAAATACTTTTTTTAAACCTTGATCGCTTCGGATAAATAATTGGAAAGAATGTATCGAAAAAATGACAAGAACTTGATGTAATGTTGTGACAACCAGCTTTGAGTATCACAATGCTAAACGCTGATGATCAGGTAGATGCAGTGCGAGGAAATCTGTGATGGAGTCTTCACGCTGTCATCTACCCTCGCCCTTCCCACAGCACCCTCCATCCTGATGCAGCGATGACTATTGATATTGCTCATTATGTTATGACACCTTGTGTGAAATTCTATGGCTTTATCCTTTCACAGGGGATGTCAGGTCTGATATTGATGACACACGCTGCCAACGAACTCCAGATGGTGAAGGGGAAGGGTGGGTACTGACAAAAAGGAGGTCGGGTACCGTAAAAGATTAAAACGACCTTTTTCCTTTTTTTTTTTTAACAGAAAAAAACCGACCAGGCCTGAGGCCTCAAAGAAAGATAGGCGCAAGCACAGGCGAGTAAACACCCCGCACAGCTCCAGTTACGTGGCCCTCATTTTTTGGACAGATGGCGCTACTGACAGTCACAGAAACGATGCTACTTGTCGACCTGCTTATCTTGCTTATTTACAAAAGTTGGGCTGCCCGCGGTGGCTGACTCAGCAAGTAAAAAGTGATGTTATCACCATGACGAACTGCCTTCCTCCCTCGTCTTCACCTCTCTCTTTCTCTCTCCTTGTTCGCTTTCCGTGAATGTTTCTTCTCTTTTTTTTTTGGTCATCAGTAGACTCGAGAAAAGAGTTCGGGCAGACCGCGTAAGGTTATGCAAAGTACGGAAGACAGCGCCACTTTCAATAATGCGCTAAAGAAGTGATCGCAGAGCAGTTGCGGAGCTGGCGCCACAGTAGTACGAACCTGGAAATGGAGGCTCTTAGCGGGCGCATGTCGGCACACACGAAGAGCTCAACCACGGAAATGCCACGATTTTCCATTCTTGACTCTGCAGTCACTGGACAGCATGTGGGGCCTGCGCCACAGTATGATCCTGTTCCCAGTAATTCAAACCAACACTAACAAATGGACTGAATTCTTGGTTAAAATTGTAATAGTTAATGGTATGTCAAAGCTCAGCATCTGCGAGTTTCTTTAAAGCAGTAAGCCCTCAACCATATTCACTTTCTCCTCTTTTCGCCAATAACAACTTCGGCGATAATGTAGACAACATCGATGACATTGTTTTTCGTCTTCTTCCTCCAGCTTCTGTCTTCACGCATAGCTCACTGCTTGTGCGAATCGTAGGACTAGGAGGCGTCAATGGAAGACAAAACAAACAAAACTTCAAACTATATAAACAACAGCGAAACCTTTTACCTACAGGATCAATGGATGGAGTTTGAGTTCGTGTTAACAAACACCACAGTGTGCAATTTATTCTCTGCTCATAGATAACTGGATCTTACCTCTTATTATTATGTCATCCCAAGAAAAGTTTAATCCTGGTCGAGCCATTCATTCATTCACTTTTTCTTTATTTAGTTCTTTCTTTTGTTTACTCTTTCTCCTACTGTTCAGTATTGAATTTCAGTCCGTCTCCAAACTTAGAAGAAAAACCAGGTTCGGATTCTTGGGAGCATTGAAAGACTTTACCCCACCGTGTTCAATCCAACCGGAAATGTGCAGGCCACTTTGCGAAGATAGGGAAGCAGCTGCACGTGTCAAAACGTCAGTAAGCTGCACAGCAAACAAGGTTCAGGCCTGCAACCAACAGCAGCAGTTCAAAAGCGCCAGCTGACATACCAAGCGTGTGGCTGCTGTGGACGGCTGCAGCACGTCCTCGTGTACACACAGCTAGACAGGCCTCACCACTTACACGCAGCTAGTAGACTTCCATGCCACTAGCTAGGTTTGGCCGAAGCCTGTCTCATGCACACACACACACAGCTGCGGCTTGTCTCGTCATGAGACAGGGGAGGCGACTCAGACGAGAGTGGGAGATAATCGATAAGAACTGCTCACAAATAATCAATTCTCATGACCGGAAGTCAGCCCTCACCGGAAGACGGTCGCGAAGGTCGTGACCCGCCTTCCTGTGGTCACTGGAACTGGATGATTGGAAACACATCTTACGGATGATCGAGATACTAAATCGGACACAAATGGTTCTCGTGGAGGAGATCACTTACTCAATCACCTGCTCGATCACTTCATTCGCACGCACGCAATTTTGATCAGTGTTAGTGAAAACCACTAGGTAGATGTGTTAATAAGGCAACGGTTTTTCTAGCTTGGACAGCAAACGTTTCAAACAAGAGTTTTATTTTCTTTCCCTACAAAGATGCAACTGACCCGGAGTCGCAAAATCAAAGGACGTCAGGCCAATATTGTCAAATATTAAATTACTGAGAAGTCGTTCGTGGGTAGCCTCTGGTAATTTAAAAAATACATATTGGAAGATAACCATTTAGTATATTTTGCAACTACCTATTTCCACCACGGAATGTCCAGACCTCAAAAGCGATCTATAAGGTGACCCTGCTATACAAGTAAAGTACTGCATCAAGCCATTTGCTACATTTGCGCAATGCTTGTCTCCCCTACCCCCTCCCTCGCTCCCCACACCCGCTTGCTAATCTTTTTCAGTCGCACCTGTTTCACTTTAATCTTTGTAGTTTATCGACATTCCAAGGCTTTACTGGGTCAGTATATGTAAGCCATGATTAAATGTTTCTCGCGCTCTCCTCCGACACACGCGGGCACGCACATACACGCACACACACACACGCACATACACACACACACACACGCACATACACACACATCTTGCATTTTGTTCTGGCCGAGTGAAATACCTGCGCATTGAGTGTCAGCCTTACGTTTCACCCCCCCCCCGGCCTCACACTCTTCACTCCTCCCGTATCCCCCACAACCCCCACCTATGCTGTGCACTGCACCGCCAGATGGCAGCAACTGTAAGCTATGATGCAACGCAGTCAGTCGCGACCTTGACCTCACTCCAGCGACTGCCGACACAAAGAAGTCGTTTGGCTCGAAGAAGAAATCCTGCGAATGTGTTCCCTCATCGCGTCTGCCTACCTGGCCCGCAGCTGCTCCAGCGGGGAAAACTTTTTTCCACGTCAGCTGTTCGTAAGCTTCTCGTGCCGTTTCGGTCTGGCCCATCCAGCCAGCCAACCTGCCGGCCGGCCCACATTCTGACGCACGTAGAGCAGTGTTCCGAACACCAGAGCGCTTTCATCTGGATGCTACTCACGTTAAACTTTTAAGACGATCGAGCACAGAAGGCCCACTAATCTTACGGTTTTTTTAATATCATATATATTTATATTCATTAAAGGGGTGAAGAGGTTGACAGAATATTCAGACTAGAGGGGCGCGCTAACTTGATGACCACGCATGTCGTAAAAGCGTTATCCGCAATGGCTAAACCACTTGTCATCATTGCAGTATGCTCGAGTTTCCCGGGTTCAATCCTCTTCTCCTGGAGGTTGTTCTTTCTTGTTGCACTTCCAAGACAAGCTGACACATATTTTCAGCCCATTTTCTCTTTCACCTGTCTGTGGCCTAGAAGACTAAACCCTTGAGACACATCTTCAAAAATAATCTCGACTGAAAGCGCACGCGGAAGAGAGAAAGATGTGACCAACGCATACACCACCCTCAAGATTGACAGGACTTGCAGGAGACTGCATCATTCGTCTTGAACATTGGCCTGACAATACAGCCGAGTAAACGGAAAGAAGACGAAGGAGCCATTCTGTGTTTGTCAGGTGAACTTCTAATTCATTCTAGCATCAGTACATACTTGTTTCCTCTCTCACTGAAGTGGAGGGGGTATTACCACCACAACACAAATACTTCAGTTTTAATCGTGAGGTTCTACCAGGGATATAGAAATACACACAGCACTATTGCTACCGCCACAGGTGATACTGCCTTTGCAGAGCACATAAATGTTTCTTTCCATTGTGATCGCTGCCTTTCCATTTATTATTCTAACGCACTATCTTTCTTGCTTGGTCATCTAACTTTCAAATGTTTTTTCTTTTCAGCCACCAAGGACGTGAAAAATCAGTGCTGACTGCTGGCCAGTATAGTACAGTCACTTCTACCTTATTTTTCATATTAAGCATCGTAGTTTTTTTTTCTTTGTTCTTAACGATTCGTCTTGAGCGACTAATTTATCTGCGTACAGCTGCAACACAGCCCCTTTTACTTCCTCATATGTCGGCCTGTACTTTGATTATCTGGTGGACCTCCTTATTAACATACATTTCTACTGTGAATCAAAGTATTGAAAATGCACCAGTTCCAAGTTTTTCTGTCAAAAGAATGCATGCAAGAGCTACACATCTGCTGTGTGCACGTGGGATGGGTGCGGGTTACATATTAGTCATATGATCTACTGTGCAAGCTTGTGACACATTTATTACTCAGGTGATGTATTGGCTGCGTTTTCCTTAAGCTCGCTACACGTTTGTGTGCTGGCAAAAGGTAGAGAACCTGTATTTCCTCTGTGAACACACGGACGTTGCAGCCCAGAACCTAAAAGCAAAGGGAAATAACCACTACCAAGGGATGGAACCCACTAAAATGTTGACATGCATTATCCCCCTTGAATGCTTTCCGCTTCATAATTTCAACATTTTTTGTCTCACTCTTTAAAAGTTCGCAATTTCGTCCAGTCTTAATACTGCTGGAATTAGGCGATTGTCTGAGTGGTAATGATTTGAACCTGATCAAATTTAAGAAGTCGCCTTTAACGTTTTACTACAAATTGTATTTTGGTGTAAATTAGAAATAATTACCTATTTCCATCAGAGTTCAATAGTAAATTCAGTATGACAGCACCTGTGACTTATGTGAGTACACACAGCTTCAAAGAGCATTTAGCAATACCTGTTGTCAAAAACAAAGAAAATCCACATACAGTGATAACACAATAATCATGATTGCTTCAGCATCATTCTTTATTAACCTTTCAGCTGTTTGTTCAGAGATCATACATTTGGTCAATCTGCATGTAAAACAAAGGGAACCAATGGATAAGTTTGGTTTGGCAGGACTGAGGCATTCACTGTTTCAGCAGTAAATGTTTTATAAAGCTTTAGGTTAACATAAGCAAATAGCAATTCTTTAAAATTTATATTTATTAATTATCAAGTAATTTATATACCCAGTAAACCATCTATTTAAACAAACAAATAAAAGAATACAACAAATTTTCTGTCATGGAGGATAAGAGGGTAGTTTACCTGCGGTTTTGAGACACAATAAAAATGATTCTGAAAGGATGTGCAAAGTCTGACAAATGTTAAAACCCCATACAAAATTGACATGCATATCAGAGAAGTGAATTAAAGCCACTTTTAAAGAAAAGAATTGATAATATAAAACTTGTCTTATATGTGCTAAGATTTCCAAAAAATAACATGTAAAAAGGGCTAATTTACACAGTGTAGTATCAAGATCATGCAAAGAAAAATCTTCTATGGCCTTCCTACATAAGGGACAACAGAACATAAGTCTTCATTTATGAAATTGACCAGCACTGTCACAACCACTCACACTAGCTGAGGCACTTGTGTCATGTATCAGTAACACAGTAAGACTGTGTACATCTAAAATTACATTATACTCATACTCGTATCACAGATATGATAAAAATACCTGTAAAGTAACTACAACTACCATAAACATGTACACCGGATATGTTTAGGAATGTGATATTTCAATTATAAATTGTGTATAAAATGACCAGTGTGAAGAAGGGTGTGAAAATTTATTAGCAGTGTAAATATTATCATGAACAATAAAAATAGAAATCCTACATGGTCCACAATAACCAGGTACTGACACAGGAAAATTATGTCTTCAGAAACAGAAAAAGACCACCAAACCCAAAAGGGTTTTTTTCATTTTTTTGCATAAACTTCATTAATATAGTTAACATCCATTGTAAAGCAAAACTAGTGTCCTTTATAGGTCACCAAAATTATGAAAAGCAACACAATTCTCAAGACTAAGTTCAAGGAAAAATAAGGTATTACACATACTTTGCTCTTCATATAAGCTTTTGTCATTTCTATGGCAGTAGTAATAAAAAAACCAACAATAATAACAATAATGGAATTCATTTTGACTGCTCTTCAAACACAAATACTTTTTCAGCAGCTTGATAATTACAATTAACTTTGATGTGAGCTCAAACAAATGCATTGTATAAGGCCCCATAGTGCACTCGTTAGAAATATAAGTACTTTATGCATACTTATTTAATGTGAATAACCTCACTGATTACACAATTCCAACTGAAGGTAATGTTAAACCACAGAAAAAAGACATGTATGGATACAAAAAGTATAGATACTGGATTTTTGATCAAAATATAATTATCTAATTGCCCATCTCTTTTTCTATCCCTTATGCCTCCACACATGCATGCTCACACGACTTTCTCTGTGCAATACATGAAATGCAGAGAGAAAAAAAAAAAGAGAAAACATCACTGGATAAAATATGAACACAGCAGAACAAATATTCAAAAGAAAAAGTCGCCCTCAATTTTTTTTCTTGGTACAATGTGACATGACATTCATTTTAGAGCATCTATAACAACACCTATTTGATGACACATCATTTTGACACCATTTCCCTTCCCCCACCCCCCATATATACTGCAAGTTATCCCAATGATCCACTCCACACCAAAGCAATATACAATAAGTCTCAAGTGAAATCCCACAATAACACCATTTGAAGTGCCATACACAGGGGCACGCCAGACACTGAGTGGCAAAATGGTGTGTCTCCTTTGCCTCTCTTTTATAAGACTGTTTTTACATGGCCTGTATCCTGGACTCAAGGTCTTTTAGCTCTTTCATGATTTGAGTGGGCAAGTCACTGTTGACCTGCTCATCAAAGTACTTGTACACAGCATTCACCTCATTCTCCCAGAAATCTTGACTAATTTTAAACAAAGCATCATAGTCAACAGGGTCCTCAAGCCCATCCAGATTGAGGGACTCCTGTTTTGGCACCAAGCCGATGGGTGTTGGCACCGAGACATCTTTGTCATTGATCCTCTGCAGGACCCAGTCAAGCACACGGCAGTTCTCCGCAAAACCTGGCCACAAGAACTTCCCATTTGCATCTTTGCGGAACCAGTTGACATGAAAGATTTTGGGCAGACGAAGCTCACTAGCCCGACTGCCGAAGGACAACCAGTGCTGAAGGTAGTCACCAAAATTGTAACCAAAGAATGGCCGCATGGCAAAGGGATCATGCATGATTTGCTTGGCTGTGGAACAAAGAGGTTGATAATAGTTATTTCCTTTTCCAACTTTGATTTCTCTCTTCAGTCTAACTCAAACCTGCTGAATTATCCCACTTAAAAAGAAAATTCCAATTTCTGTATCTTTTGCTTGTTGTCTAAACCAGGACATGCCAAGACTTGAGGTTTAGATTCTCTTGTTCAGAACAAAACATAAAATTTTCCTGTTATACACAAGAAAGGGTCTGGTCTAGCAGTTTCCTTTTGAACAGGAATTCTTAACATGATAAACTTACTATAAGCATGCACAACCAAGACTACCTTTGTGTTCAGCAGCTGCTGTGGCCTCTGACCTCATGGATGCTCCCATAAAGACACCATGCTGCCAGTTAAATGCCTCATAGACAAGTGGAACACCATCAGGCCTGCGACCTCCAAAGATGATGGCATCAATAGGAACACCCTCAGGATCCTCCCAAGCAGGGTCCATGATAGGACACTGCGCCGCAGGTGTGCAGAATCTGAACAAAAAGAATAGTACCAATTGTAAAACTAAATACCTTTTGATAAAAAAAGACAATGTGTTCCTCGTTGATAAACTAGCTCTATTAAGCTATTTGCAGTTATGATGCTGACAAACATTACAGTTTTGGAATGTTTAGAATTTACGGTTTGCATTGACCACTTGTTTTTGATCCACAAGCTCTAGATATGAATAGAGAACAAAACCAGAAATCAAAACACCCATAACAGCTCCCTTTCCATTATCCTCCCAATCACTTGAGGACATCACTCCAATATAGTTTAATCCATTTAAAGATCATTCAGACTGTTCACTGTACATAGCTGTGGCCCCTTCAGCAGCCATACACACCAGTCCACACAAGCATCTGCATCATTCGCTAATTTTTACTCCAAAATTATAAGTAAAAAAAATAATAAGATGAAATCCAATCATTTAAACAGGTAAACCATTTCTGAATTGAAAAAGTGCTGTTTCACAAGGGATCAAGAAAGAAGTTTGTTTCTGCTTACTCCGAACTTTAATTAGTAATAATTATAGACATAGATTTGTCATTCTGTCAGGTTCATTATTATAATTTGTTTAAGTGCATGAAATCTGTGCTTATCTGGTTATCAATGTGAACGTTAATAAATCCATGTTTGCTTTCGTAGTTGGACCTTTTAGCATTAAGCTCTAAATTCTTAGGTGAATGCTGAAAAAGTTTGATAAAATTCTGAAAATTCCCATTTGCTAGTCTAAAAAACAAATAAAGAATCCTGACATAAAAAAATTAAACATTGAAGGTACTTAATGAGATGGAAAGCTACACCATGTGTCTGGAACAAAAATATCAAGTCTGTGATAACAGCAAGTACTAGGAATTAGGGAGCATGTAAGCCAAATGAAACGTTGATACCTAGAGTTGGGGTGGGCAGCAGGTCGGTCACTGGAGTCCTTCCTCCAATCTTTGTCACCCAACCAGGAACGAATTTTCACCCCATCAGGGATCTCTTTCTCTAGTCCTTCCCAGAAAAACCCCCCATCACTTGTCTCCGCCACATTGGTGAAAATAGTGTTTTTCTGAATTGTCTGCATGGCATTGTAATTTGTCTTTGATGACGTACCTGTGATAGAAAAAAACTGGATAAAAGTGGATGCAAGACATCATACCACACAGATTACACATTAGGATGTATATCTGAGAAAAGATACAAGCTATTTATAGCAAACATGCACGCACATGCACATAAAATTACAAACACAAAATGTGTAGCCATGCTTTCCAACAATTCCTGACAGAAGAACTTGTCATCAGATTGTACTTTATATTGTTTCAAATCACTAAAGAATCCGAGGACATTATAAATGTTTAATGTCCATTTTGCAATCAAAATTGGATTAGGCTTAAAAAAATAGCAACACTGTTAGTGGACAAGCAAAACGAGCTACTTCATCACTTGTAAATGTTGGTTTGGCATAGGAGTTTCATGGGATAAAGACAGACAAAGCAGTAATGCCAAACTATTGTCATCAAGAATAAAACTCACCTGGTGCAACACCAAAAAAGCCAGCCTCCGGATTAATGGCCCTTAATCTCCCCTCAGAATCAAATCTCATCCACGCAATGTCATCTCCCACACAGGTGACCTTAAAATGAGGTAGAGATGGCTTCATCATAGCAAGGTTAGTCTTGCCACAAGCACTGGGAAATGCTGCAGCAATATAGCGTTTCTCTCCTGTTTGTGTGTTTTCAATTCCCAGTATCTGAAGCACAAGTAACATGTTATGAAAATATTGAGAAACAGCTTTCTCTGTTCTCAAAACCAATACAAAGAAAAATAACAATGGCAATTACAATATATGTGATGCTTTCAAAGAAATATCAAATTAAAATTACAAGATTGGTGATGGTAGTTGCTGACAATTATTTCAACACTTTAATGCGAATTCTGCTTCAACTTCTTTGATGTCTCAAGCCCCCCAACACCAGTTATCAGTGATTGTAGGGGTGCTTGTCCTGCTTGTTCTTGTACATATTATTCCTTATATCAACTGCCTTCTTGCTTGACCTCCTTACTATATTCTTTTTAAAAACATTTGGTTATTCCTCCAGGGCATCACTACATTGCGTTGCATCAGATTTCTGCATTGAGTTTATCTTCATGACAGAAAAGTGCACAATAAAAGTCCACTCTTTTTTTTTTTGAATTATAGAAATAGGTTATTTGAAATGATGAGCCTATAGCTGTTTCAGATTCTAGGATACTTTAATAACCCTTACTGTTTATATCTTTCAACCTTTCCAAGTGTTAGTAAGTTTTCTTGGTCACATTGATACTAATGCTATAGCTCATGCAAACATACACTCGAAATGAATTGTCATTTAAATTCAATGTCTTCCTGATTTGTGTACAACATGTTTTACTCAAAAGAAAGGCTTAAAAAAAATAACTATTCAAAAACTCACAAGCATATGTTCTGCAAACCAGCCTTCACGTTTTGCAAGAATGGAACCAATACGCAAGGCAAAACATTTCTTCCCCAATAGAGAGTTTCCGCCATACCCACTGCCATATGAACAAATTTCATTCTTCTCTGGAAGGTGAGCAATCAGTGTCATTTTTGGATAGCAAGGCCAGTTGTTGTGCAGTGGAGCTGTAAGAGATGACATTTTATGCTGATGCCAGCTAAATATTATGCAGGGAAAGACTTCATAACCTGCCCCTAGGACAGCTTTTGTAGTCCTTATCAATACCCTCATTTGCATCTATTTCTGGCTTCCTACTTTTGATAGTCTCCCCTACCACAGCGACTAAGTTCAAATTCAAGCTGTATGTACATCAAAACAGTCCAACTTCATTCCAAAGAATGGATTAGATAATGAGAAACCAGAGCAAGCAACAGACAGCTACATCTCATCTGTTTCAAATCTTTATCATGATCTTGACACTAGAAGAAAATACCATTAACAAGTCAAACTATTCTATCCAAATCACAAGATTCAGTTTTTGTCAAACAATGTTGCAACAGAAATCCAAATTTCACAAAAATACTGGAAAAGCAATCGGCATATATTATGTCAACAAATTATACTTTCTCTTTTGCTAAAACTGCTCCTGTGAAAATAAAATTGTTTAAAGGACTGTAAAAATAACACTTACATGTAAGGGGCAAAGGTCGTCCCACAGAGTGAAGGCACTTGATGAACTCTCCTTCCTTCAGAACATCCAGCACATTGCTGCCCATTCGAGTCATGACACGCATGCTGGCTACTACATATGCAGAATCTGTCAGCTGAATACCAATTTTGGATAATGGAGACCCAACAGGACCCATGCTGAATGGGATCACAAACATTGTGCGACCTAGGAAACAATTATATCTTATAAATGATCATTTTTCCCATGCCATTGCTTTCACTGCTTGCTATATCAATTTGTTAAATAACGAGCTGGTCTCTGCCCTCTCATCTGTTTCCTACCAGCATACGAAGAAAAAGCTTATAATGGTTCAACTTTTTAAAAAACTTGGCAACACCACAAATATCAGTTTAAGTGCATATTAATCAGAAGATTTAAAGGAATCAACATTTGCAAAACCCGTGTGATAAAAAAAATATTAAGGAAATATATGCTCACCTTTCATGCAGTCAGGAAAACGCATATTAAGTTCATTGTCCATGTCTTCTGGTGCCATCCAATTCCCTAACTGACTTTTAGCACCATATTTTGGTGAAGGAACAGTGTCCCGCTGCAGCTCAGTAGATATATATGTCAGTTTTTCCACTCTTGCAACATCAGCTGGGTCAGTCTGAGCTATCCAGCTAAAAGAATTTAACACTAGTTATATGCTAAGCAAACATGTCTTTAATACCAGTGGTTGTAAAGAATTCAACATTAGTTACATGCTAAGCAAGCATACTGTAAATACCAGTGGTTGTAAACAACGTTGCAGAAGTCATAGGTAAAAAACACCTGTCGTGCTGACAGATACAAGGTTTGGATGACAATCACACATAAACTGCAGCGCAAACATGCTATATGCTATATTCGATGAGAACCCAATAAAACACTAAGCAATCATAACAATAAATTAACAAAACCCAATAAATCCTTTATTATTATCTTCATTATTTTAACCACAACCTGACTAAAGTATAAGCAGCAAAGATTAAAAGTAACCAAAGAATATAAACTAATAAAACAGTCCTTACCAATTTTCATACTTTGGTAGCCTTCTGAGGATGCCATCCTTCTGTAGCATATACAGGAGTAACTCATTTTCTCGCTCTGTGCCATCACATATGTGCACCGTGTCTGGTTTACACAATCTTGCATGTTCCTCCACATAGTGGCGTACCTTCAAAAGAGATAAAGAGGCTTTCATCTTCTAATCTCTTAATGTTTACACTGAAATACACTTATATGTATGTGTGTGTGTGTGTATATATACATATACACATAAATAAATCTGGAGTTCAATAAGCTACATGTATACTTCTGAAAATGAAGAAAATAAGATTTATAACACCACACAGTGCAATTAAATCTAATCAGTATGACTAGCTATTAGGATGATGGAAGGCAGAACATGACCCTACTCTAATTGGCAGATGATCAAGGTCACCATATATAACACGGAAACCCCGGTCTTGGCATAGCTGAATCTGTGGCCTTTTTGACAGAATAGGTGAAGCCTCCTTTAGGAGGTGCCTTGAAAATCTGCAGAGGAAAACAGAACATGAGCACCATTTTTAAGCATGGAAGAAGAGAATGATGAAAATGAAGTTAATGATATGCAAACATATGTATTCATGAGTTTAGTCAAGTGTTTGAGCAAAAGAACACACCAATTTCACTTATACATGAATCATAAATGTCAAACTAATTATTTCCTTTCTATACCTGTGCATAAAGCAACATTGTGTCCTCTTTTTATTATAAGTTCTGAAATAGTATATCATTTTTGTATGGCAGTAATTTCTGCTGTAAACACTGAAACATTGTAATAACATTTGATGTAATCACATATTGTAAGTCATGATTATAAATAATAAGTAAGGAATCTCCTGTATCAAAATGAAGTGCGTGTGTTTGCAAAAGTCTGTAACAGATTTCAAACATATAAAGGCCTATATCTTATGAAAGTCTAGCTTAAAAATAGATTTCTGGAAGCCTCTTTCTGTGATGTTTTCACTTTTTCATTCCTCCTATATTTCATTTGACGATTGAAATAAAAGCATGGAAGACATTCCTGGGTGAGTATGCATATCTCTAAAAGACCTGATTACAGAAAATTTTAAATAACTCTTTCGTGCATCATTTATAAAGAAATGATTCGTGCGCGAAGGACGTATCGTAATTAAAATGGATAGGGCATTCCAAACGTTGTTTTTTTAAAAAAAATTTTTTAAGTGACACTGGCAACCATCCGCAAACAGGTCCAACGCACGTAGGACTGCGTGAAGTTCCAAGTGCTATGCATGCTTTGCAGGCGGTCAATATACAGGCCTATGTGCCCTGACAGACTAGTTACCGAATGCATTGTAATTTTCTGCCTTAAAATCATTATCTGTATAAAAGGCTTACAACCTAATACCAAGTGGCATAAATCAGTTTAAACACTAGTGCTCGGAATTAATTACGCGATATTTCACCTGTCCGGCGTTAATCGATTCCGAAATTCCGTTGAAATGCAGATTAAACGACGATATTCAAGCACAAAATATATGAGATTTACTGTCAACAATAAGTGATCTATTTTAATTAAATATTATAGTTGTTTAACCAAGGTTTGTGCCTGAAAAGTTAAGCACAATTTATCAGAGGGTCGAAGGTTCACTGACACCGTTCTCGCGCAACCACCAAGCACCATCGGATAAAAGAAAATTTAATTATCAGTTTGTGAAAACATCTGTATTATATTTTTCAGATGTTATTCTGAGTGAATATCTTACCTGACAAATTTGAGAAGGCCCACCATTGTAGCTGCACTTAGTATAGCAGCATAATGTGCGATGGGGAACAACGACGGCGTATAGAACAAGCGCGTGTCACTGGCGCATTAATATTCCGTGGGGCATGTATTTCGTCGTACTATCACTCAATGCTCTCTCTATTTATGGAAACAACAGACATCCGAACGAATATTAAACGAGTCAGCCTTTATAATGGTGCCTGGATATAATCTGTGTGCTTGCCCAGTCATCTGTCAAAGTTTATTTGAGGGACTATTTTGTTATAAATATTTGAAGAGATTCGGTATTTACGTGGTCAAAGGTTAACAGCGAAAACGTGTGGCGGACGGCGAATGCGTAATTAAGATTAGAGACGCTTAAAAAAAAAAAAATCGGTAACAAGACTTTTCAATATTTAAATGATTCTCTTTAGTGTTGACGGACAGTGTCACGGTCATCATCCGCGTTTTTTTTAAATAGTGTTGACGAATTAATGGACCACAAAACAAAAACAGAAACTCGATCATCGATCACCCCCCCCCCCCCACAAGCCCCGAAAAAACACCAAATCAAACAAAATAAACAATACCACCAACACAAAAGATCCACCAATAAAAATATTAAGCTTCTCTCTTATCTACTCTGACGTTAATTGTTTACAGGAATAGCTGCATTACATAATTCCTCATCAAATGGGACTTTTAATTGTTCTTTTATGTATATATATATATGGTATATTTACTTGTTTTCTTCCTTTTTGTTTGTTGGTGTTGCTTTCTTCCAGAAATGCTGTAGTACTTAATGTTACGTATTGAAATAAATTGAGGGTCGAGGGGAGGTGTTTTGCACCTAGCAGCAACTGGAAGGCTATATATCACGGCAAAACTGCCGGCTCGAAAGACTTTAGTGCCAGCTATGGGGAACATCTGATGCCGATCGTGTTCAACTGCGCAGCCGAAACTTGAACTCAGAGCGAACACTGAACCATGCAGGACATACAATCACGGCAACACACGTGGCCACATATAGTGTGAATTGCCGCCAGATTTTAGTAGTGTACGTACTTGCACATGCACGCCGTGAGTATTATAAAGTCAGTCAAACTGACTGTCAAATGTATGAAATGCTATTCCAAAAGGACATTTAATCCCGATCTACGTGCATTCACTGTCCTCAACTTACGATATGGACCTCTTTCGATGGGATAACTTTCTAGCTCTTTCAATGTGGAAAAGACTTCAACTTCTTATCTTTCTGTGTCTGGTTGGTCAATGACTCTGCAGGCTATTGTACACTGTATTTACTGATAGATATACCTTACAAAACATTTTAAAGTCACTATGGACAAAAGGTGTCACTATAATAACTATTGGAATGTGAGCAATAGTCATAGCAGGACGCATAACTGCATTGTGAATTTGTACAGATACTCTTATACCATGTTAAAGTCGGTGTTCAAATATATGGAACGCGTGTATGTGTGTGGATGTGTATGCATGTTGTTGGTTTATTTTTTGTTTTTCGCTCTTTCCAAATTTTCAATTGTACCAGATTTTTTGCCATACTTCTTGCTTTTACTTTGTGAAAGAGAAATAAACAGTCTTAAAAAAAAGACAAAAGGTGTCACTATTCATAGCCGATTTTGCAGTGAAATATGCTATGCTCAATATAAAACTCTTTTCAGTAAAATGTAAATCTCAAGACAAACATGCACATTATAAGGTACACACGAATGAGTGAATGCCATCTCAAGACAACAGACTGTAAAGTGACAATGTGCAGCTGTATTTCGCAGACGACTATTTCCTGATTACGAAGACTTTTTAATACATCGGTGATCACGTCTACAATCTCACCTTACAAGCGTACGAACCCCCCCCCCTACCGGAGAATAAATGAATAAAGTGACAGTTTAAGACACAATCATTATAATACGTGAAAACAAAGCTCTTCTAAATAACAGACTCGTTTACATGAATGCTGTGGTATAATAGGGTACAGACGACCGATAACTTGAGGGTGGGAGATGTCAGCAGCGTAATGATACAGAGCAACAGTAACACGGCGAGTCGAACTCATCGATAAAGTACGAGGAGACTGAGAACAAGGGTAAATAAATTTTTGCAGTTCTTACCCTTCGTCAGATGGTTCTGGCATTTCTTCTCTGTCTCTGTATTTCTGGTCGGATCTAATGGTTGTAGCCAAAGCGTGAACAGTGCTCTCTAGTAATTCGCCCCTCGCTCATTCTAAGCTGCTCTTACATTTAACTGCATCCATTCTTATTTATAGAAAACTCGTTAAAAAAAAATAAAATCCTGAAAAGGGGCCAGGGTGGTGGGAGGGTGGGAAGAGAGGGCGAGGGTGATCAAGGAGGTAGGGGAGGGAGCTGGAGAGCCGAAAGAGGGTCTAACAATCAGAAGTGACCGCTTTTAGATCGTCCATCGTTCAAGTTTTTCTTTGCATCCTGAGCGACTTGGCGACTATACCATGCGTAATCGAATCCCGAATGACAAAGGAAAAGTGAACAGGTTGGGGGAAAGAAGTGCGTGCGTGTGCGTGTGTGTGTGAGATAGGGAACACGGGCGACTTGGGTTTCTTCGAGTGAAGCTCAAGGACAGAGCTGTGGATCTCTCCATATCTTGAAAACGGTCACTGAATTGTTCGATATATTTTAGTGTGCAATGCGTGTGCATGTATGCGTGTATATATATATATATGTGTGTTTGCGTGGCGTGTGAGAGAGCAGTGTGGGTGTGCTATGGGGGTTGGGGAAAAGAGGAACAAACTACATCAGCTTTTGGCCTTCGTACCGAGGGTCAAGGTACTTCTCGCCCTACCCCCACCCACCTCAATGCACAAGTCGGTCAACATGCAGGCTTCTTTGCTGGAAGCAGATCATGTTGTTTTCATCTCCCCTGCATTTCGTAAACAGGTTAAATGTAAAATACTTTTAAGCCACAGGCCAAAGGTCATTTCGCCGTCAACAATTAACGCATTTGCTGCTTTTGTCATCAAACTCTATGATGGCTGTAAAATTGTATTTAATGTTTGAGTTCAAAGGTGATCGATGTGTGTGTGTGTGTGTGTATGTGTGAGAGAGTGAGAGAGAGAGAAATAGATAAGGAGAGAGATAGTCCGCGTTTGTGAAAAGGGGAAAGAAGAATTGAAATGAATGTATAACATAAAACGCATGTTAGAATTATAGAGGACTGTTATACCTTTTTCGCGAGTGTGTCGTTTCAAGAATGTGCAGCCAGGGTATATTTAGTGATGTGAAGAATGCATATCCCACAACGAACCAAAACAATTTGCTCTTTGACACGCACTAATTACCCAAATCTTCCCTTACAGAGTATCCCCCAATGCTACATCAAAACAATGCAACTTTTACGGTCAAACATGTTTGGTGCTTGCTGATTTTGTAACTCTATAAACGGTCTAAACCATCCAATGCACAAACAGCCATATGCCAGATGATTAACAATCTGAACACTGGATTTCTCAGCCTAATCATGCCTGCACCATAACTTGGCCTACCTGACGATTTTTGATGATTCCATAAATATGCAGCAGTCTCAGACATGAATAATGTAAGTTTTCAGTGTGTTACCCTAGCCGGTATACCTGCTGATCGCCGGTAGTTCTGGAATAAATTTTCAGCTCAGGCCAGAAAACTGGGCTTTCGGGCGTTTGCTCCTCACCAACAGGCCGGTTTTTAAAGCTTTCAGGGGTCAAAGTTTGAGATGCTCCGCGAACCAATACATTTGCTGAAAAATGTACACGTAATCTGTTTTTTTTTTGTCTTCCCTCGTCTGGACGCAGTCTTAGTAAGTTCAAATCAGAGCATTAGGATCGGAGACTGTCCAAGGACTTCTTCTGAGTAACCCTCAAAAAGCAGCTGGCCACTTCATGTTTATTGTTCTCCACTTTTGTGGAGTTTGGGAGCATAAAACTCGGAACACAAGCAATAAGCGCATGCAGTCTACTCCTTCATGTCACGTTAACACAGCTGACGAAACCGTTTATTGCTGCTTGCATCAGAAACGCGGACTCAGTGTATGCCATTTGAAGGGGGAAAAACGTTTCCTACATTTTGACAGTGCTATAAATCTGTCATCAGATCTGTCAATCTTCTCCACATAATACGTACGCTTCTTTCAAAGGCATCATCATCATCATCATCATCATCATCATCATCATCATCATCATCATCATCATCATCATCATCATCATCATCATCATCGTCGTCGTCGTCGTCGTCGTTCTCGAAATAGATAGCTTCTTTTCCAAACCCATACAGGCTTTACTCACAGCTCTTTACTAAACCTACTTGCATTTTCACTAAATTTAAAAAAGTCAAACACTTGAAATACTAACCCTTTCACCGTGAAAGACACGCAACAAACACGTGTTCACAGTTTGTAGAAAGAATGGTAACGATTGCCCCCTAGAGAGATATGATTCTTACATCAACTCCCCCCCCCCCAGAACATCCTGAAAACGATAACAATTTAAGGTGATATAGAAGGAGTGCAGAAGGGAATAAAACTGAAATGTTAACGAGTCACGTTATCGAGGTAAAACGAACTCTTGGAATCTAAAGTTCTAAACCTTTAACATCTTTTTTCAGCAGCAATTGATACCGCATGTTTTTATTCAGGAGGATTGGTGAAATGCCTTTTCACTTGAAATAAATACACTTTCAAGCACACACATACACACGAGGGAATCCTTGAAAGCCTTTCATATCGTTGTAATGTGTATTTTTTTAAGCGATTTATGTTTCAGAAAATACTCCTCCGTAGACATAAACGTAACATATTTTTAGAGTGTTTTCAGAGGACCGGATTCAAGTAGCCTTATCTCGTGGACTTTGCGCTGTAGTTAATTTTACTGCGTATGTTTCTATTTCTGTCAAACGAAGCACTCTTAGGCACAGTACGAAAATGTCTCGATCACACAAAGTCATTTTTCGCTTTTTCGTTTTATGGCAGTCAACATCTTGTTTATTCTTAAGCAGTCGGCACAGCAACCTTCATCAAGTTAAGGACAGTAAGTTACCCCTATCTAATTCCCCCTTCCTACCCTGTTCTAGTTATGTCGGTTGACAGAAGCCGATCGCACAATAGCTGGGGAAAGAGGTCATCACTACAGCAAGAAAGGGCGGTCGCGGCGTTCTCTTCGCTGATTGGCTGGAAAGCGTCACACCTCCGTCACCTTGGATCAGCTGTTGAAGGGGCAAGGCCGTTCTCTATCGAGATTGGATTCCATTCGGTTGGGAGATAACGTTCTTTTTCCCTCTTGTCCTTATTTCAGGTTAATAACATGGCGTGAATAAATAAATCTGGGGTCACTTCTGCGCTTTTCTGGTAGGCAACTCTTGTACACCACGTTGAGAAACAAAGGTGCAACAAATGAAAGAGAATACCTGCTGGTCAAAGAGATGGCACGTTGTTTGACAATGGTGTTTGCATCGAGTCCGTCTTTTACTTCAGGAGCTATCTTGTCGAGTTCATGGCTTCTGGACTATGACTCCACCTTCATTAGTCTCTAGCCTTGACCCCAACTCAGGTGTCGTGGGGATATCGGCCATGAGAAGATTTTGTCTGCACTACCAAAGGAAGTCATCCATAATTATAAACGAGAACACTATAGTTTGAGGTGAACACTAGAGGTGTATGATGAGGTTTAGAAAGGAAAAGATCGAAGATACCTGATCATAAAATAAAACAGATTTAGAAAAAAAATTGTTAAGAGAGCAGGAGGAACAATCTAAAGTCGCTGATGTTACAGCAAGAAGAACAATGATCTCAGGCCGCTGATGTTAGAGGAACAATTGATATCAGGCCGCGGATGCTAGCTAGAGCAGGAGGAACAATAATTTTAGGCCACTGATGTTAGAGTAACCTGAATTGCCTGAAGATTACAAAGAGAGCCACAATAAACATCGACAAGAAAAAAAGCTGACTCAGGTCAGTATTAGCCAGAATTTTAATTAGATCGCAAAGAAAGGTCATATTAAAGCAGGATTCTTCCACTCAAAATTTTCATTAAGCTAAGGTTGCATGACCTTGAAAGAAGACGACGAAGAAAAAAAAGATGATGATGATGATGATGATGATGAGGAGGAGGAGGAGGAGGAAGAAGAAGAAGAAGAAGAAGTCTGACATGAAAATGCCGAAGCCCTAAGTAAAATTTAAACTAACTAAATTAAATTTCTTTAAAAATTATCAATAAGTACTGAGGCACTACAACAGCTGGGAAAGATGAATTCTTTTCTCTGCCCTCACCACTAGCACAAGAAATAGAGAAGGTCAATGAAGAAGTCTAGGTGCTGACACTGCGAATTTCGATATCATTAACTCCCCGACGCTCTATTGTGACCTGACCGACTTTTTTTGAGTCCTCACAAACTAACTTGTACTTTTCCCACTGACAATAAAATAATGCTTACCACATCCAAACAACAGACCTCAAAATCACAAGCCTCGAAAATTCCACCAGACATGCACTGTTTGTGGGACATGAGTGTCACACAACTGTCATTCATTAGGTCAGGGGTTAGGTTGCGAGGGATAAGTAAAGCAGGTGCGCAAATTATTACGTCGATTCACTGTCACGATTCGCTTAATAAAAAGTCCTTTTCAGATGGGCGCTTACCAATGGTGACACACTTATTTCCAGAAGGTTCGGCAAAAAGCGAGGAGAGGGAGATAGAGGAAAGGATGGATTGATGGAAGAAGTGTAACATCGCGAATAATACGCGGCGACCATTTTGTTATTTACACCTGTGTGCGCAGCATTCTTCTTGATGTCACCGGATATCTACCTGTTAGCATGATGGACAGAACTGAGCATCTTGTAAACTGTAAACGCGGGCCCCGTGAGAAGATGAGAGGGGTAAAAGCCGATCACAGTGATTAACACGTTGCAGTAAATTACCGTCGTTTGAGTGAGAGCATGCTCGGAGATGGATGAATAAATGATGGGTGGGTGTGGAGGTGGATGAATAAATGAATAAACAGAAGGGTTCAACTGATCCCGGACCGCAAGTCAGTCCAAGCCAGAAGCCCACAAGGCAATCTAGATGAGAAAACAAGGTAGACAGTTTAATTAACGCAGACTTGGCAGGGGAAGATAAATCAGAAGGCGCCAGGTGCATAGTTGGGTGCTGTAGAGGTGTATGGCTAACCCGAAGCTGTCAGTTAAAAGGCGCATAGAAGGAGAAAGACGTTGAGGTCAACAGAGGAAAAACTGCCTGGCGAAGGTAAAGGATGTAGACAGGCAGGTAAGTGAGGTTCCGGAGGGCCGGTTTGCTCCAGGTCCGGCTGGTACCGGTTAAGGGAGTGATGATGATGAAGAAGAAGAAGACGATGATGATGATGATGATGATGATGATGATGTAAAGTTCCGTCCTGAGCGGCCCTGGCGATGGACTTGAAGTATGGCACAGGCAGTCTAACTCTGTTCTTCGCCCGAAAGGCAGTCTACTAAACCTCTGTGACCAGAACAACACGAAGCGTTGTATTGACTTGGAATGGGTGGTGGTTGGTCGGCATTCAGTTCGTGAGATCTACTTACAGAACCTTATGCCGCGCATGTCGTAAACCCCTGCAGAATATGGAGTTCGTTGCTGTAAGTTTTGCAGCAGTCTGCTTGAAGTCCTTTGCTCGAAGCATGAGTATTAACGATAATAGGCGTATAAATAAAAGTCGAATATCTGAAGATGCACTCGGTAACATTTTCATGTCGAAAGGAGTCGTATGTTAAGCTCGAATGTCGGGACACCCGGTGGAGTGAAAGCAACACACACACACACACACACACACACACACACACACACACACACACACACACACACACACACACACACACACACACACACACACACACACGTTCTCCTGCATACCCTTTCTCGAAACATAGTCCTTTCATTACAGCTATCGCTTTTTCCTATTGTTTAATTATCTACGATACCCTAACCAGTTTAGCTTCCGTCATTTGTAGCGAGAAATGCCAATCCTACACCAGTGCAAGTAAGATTTAAAGCCGGATGGATGGGACTCATGGGAGGGAGCGGCGATGGCAGGAATTCACTTTAAAGAGTATAAGTAGGAGGAGGGGGGTCTGCTGCATACAGGATATGGGTTCACAAGCTGTGATTGTATTTCACATTGCCTTCTCCAATCCTTTATAGGCCCAAAGAGTGACACGCACGAGTCACGTGATTTCTGGAGTCAGTTGCCAGGTGCTTACGTGACTCCCCTCTTCATGCATGTGTGTGGTATTAGCATGTTCGTGTATACTTGTAATTTCCACGTGTGTGCCGTGACATGAGAATAAAGGTAGGATCGTGAAGTTGATAGTAGTGAGAAGCGCAAGCATACACGAACCGTAGTGCTCACCCTTTGAAAATTGCGATAAGCAATGTGTCATGTAACTGAGAAAGACGTTTTAGAGACGGATGGAGAAGGTTAAAAGAAAGGAAAAGAGTAAATTGGTAAGCACGGGGGTGGTGGTAGTGGTGGTGGTGGTGGTGGAAGTAAACAAAGATAAGACGACTATGTGCTTCCCGCCTTCAGCCAAGCTGCTGTGTGCTTCTTCACTCTCTCCATCACCAGAGCTGAGGCGACTGTGTAGTTCCAAACCACTGTCTGCATCTTTCATTCTCCTCGACATGAATGTCAAACATACTTAGTGGATACTTGTGACTACGTTTTTGTGAAGAACACCGAGGCTCAATCCTGACCGCCATCATAAAGGTTAAGTTGTGTAATTGATGTATGGACGTTCAGGTCGAGAGCTTGACCCATTGTTTATCTAAAAAGCTGTCTACTTACACACAAGAGTGATAATCCGCGGCAAACGTTATATGGATGACCAGGACCTAGACCCGACCCACTGAATTATTTATAATGCACGAACTCGGTGTGATTCAGATAGAGTTTAATTCCTCTTAAAGTTGTCTGTCAGAAGGACCCCCGCAAAGAGTGGATATTCTGTCTGTATAATCATATATTGTTGTACCTTTAGTATATATACCACAGCTAAGGTGTTCACTTGCCGACTTATTTCTGCCGTTTGCTTTGTAGGAGGCCGCGCATACGAGGGCTTTGTGTAGGACATGCGAGGTGTTTTGTTATTTGTCTATAGATATACGCCTTATAAGGCCCAGCAACAGCCTTTATGAGAAAAAAAACCCCAAACAAACGCTTGACTGTGTGTGTGTGTGTGTGTGTGTGTTGTACACCGCCACCATACTTAAGTTCCTAACATCTGATTGATAACAGCCTGAAGAATGACTTTAAATGTTGCATTCAGATCTCCGTAGTTTACGTTTTACACTTGGCTGAGACACGTTATTAATAGTAACAAATTATTTTGTGTCTCACGTGTATAAATAGTAAAAGAACATGACGACGGATTGTGAGTTTTATCAAAAAAAAAAGAAGGTTCACCTGCTGCTTGCTCTTGTGGCCACCACGCTGTCACTTTTACTCAAGTTTCAAAAAAAAAGTTTATTGTACGAGGGGCAGTCAAATGAAGTGTGGCAGACATCGAGCTCGCATTTGACTATCCCATATAGCAAAAAGTTCCGTTTTGTTATAAACTACCACCACACTCGTCACCACACACACACACACACACACACACACAGGCATACAGAGTTTGCTGAGTTACATAATAGACTACTATCTTGCCTAGATAGTTTTCTGTGATATGACGCGCCCCCCCCCCAACACACACACATACAGACACATGCACACACAGAAGTTAAACAAAATTGCGATATGTTTCTCCATTTTATTGCCTTTCAAAGAGATGACGAAGGCTTTCCTTATTCTTACTCCTCCCCACTTCCCAACAGCACGCACGCACTCATTCGTCCACACAGTTTGATCATCACATTTCCCACTGGCTTGAAGTAATACCAACAAAATATCAGAAGACAGTGAGTTTGTGCAATACAATAACATCGACAGCTGACGGATATGTTTAATCTCGGCTGCCCCTAGATCGACAGTATTTGTCAAATCAATCTCTACCCCCACAGGTATCTCGCACTGTACACATCACACCTCAAACCACCAGTCATACGTCACATCACTATAACAGCCAACATAACAGAGTACCTTTGCTGAAAGAAACTCGCTTGACTGTAGATGCCATAAAATGTATCTACCTTCACACCCGACACTCAAAACCAGATAAATCTTTGTCACTGTGGAGTGTGCGACCCTTTAAGCGCCAATAGTTTTTTTTTTATAAAGGCATGTAATTTCAGATGGCTCTAAAATGAACCCGTGTACATAATACAATAGTACGACGCGTAAAAAAAGACTATTGTTAAGAGGGTCTCTCTCTCTCATTCTCTCTCTCTCTCTCCGGTTATGCACACATTTCCTCCCATTTCTCCTCTCCAGCAGTCTTTCATACTTTCAGTTTTTACAGCAATGCACAACTACTGCAGACTATGATTTAATCACGGTCTGCAAAAAAGTGCTGTCTTTCTTGTGGTCACCTGACCACATTTGTCCAATCATTTTTATGCGAACGAAATTGGGCACGTGGAGCACTGCATCAGCAACCTTCCCACCCACCCTTTTCACCCTCAATATTGTCTCATTAAGTGCAGAAAATTATGTTAAAAGGTAACACGACATTTTTCTTCAGTTTCGAGTATAAACGGCAGGAATAGTATACTGGATTAAAAATTGTGATTGGAATGTGTCCTACGAGCTGGAATCACATTTCACCGGGTTTCGCGTTTCACGCTGGGATTGACTGAGGGTCTAGAGTTCAAAGTTCTTGGTTCACGAGGGCTGAAGGCCGTGATCAGTTTCAGTGGGAGGCCCGTTCCGACATTCCTCTAGTAGCTGACGACGCGGGCCTCCAGAGCCTTGAGCTCTTGCATGATGGCCTTGGGAAGGTCCTCGTTAACCTGTTCGTCAAAGTACTTGTAGATGGCGTTGACTTCGTTTTCCCAGAAGTCCAGAGGCACATTGAAGAGAGCTTCCATGTCGATGTTCTCATTCTCCAGATTCTACCATGTCATGAAATATAAAAAGGCATTAGCTGAGAATTATATACAACTAGAAGTCTCAGTTTAGCCAGTAAAACGTTTAACCCCCCGACCTATCAGCTAATTTAGAGCGTCGCTGGGTTGAACATTTATCTGGATATTTACCGAATAAATAAACATCTTTCTTTTGTGTGGGAAGTAAACACTTACTCAAACAGTCTTGCCCTGGTTAACACATATGGCAGGAGTTCTTTCTAGGTCATTAGGCAGTTGGTTTGTGAGGGGGCAAGAAGTGGGTGGACTTATTTGTCATCGTCATCAATGCAGAAAAATCAGAGAGAAACTTTAAGGGGATGGAATACCGGACCCTAACCTTGTTCTTAACGGGGGTAAAAATTAAAAAAAAAGACTTGAAGGTGGTAGACAAGGGAGCTGACCTGCAAGTTCAGAGCTTCTGGCTTGGGCACCAGGCCAATGGGAGTGGACTGCGCGACGTCCTCGTTGTTGATGCGCCTCATGACCCAGTCCAGCACGCGGCAGTTTTCGCCGAATCCAGGCCACAAGAACTTTCCGTTCTTGTCTTTGCGGAACCAGTTGACGTGGAAGATCTTGGGCAGCTGATTCTTTGTGTCCTTTCCAAAGGAAAGCCAGTGATGCAGGTATTCGCCAAAGTTGTAGCCGAAGAAGGGGCGCATGGCGAAGGGGTCGTGCATCAGCAACGCGGCTGCAACGAGTCAATGCACAGGCGGCGTTTGTAAATAATACTCGAAACAAAAAGGAAGGTGAAAGGTCAATCTTCGTACACAATAATATACACATACAAAAAAGGAAGGAAGTGTGTGGGGAAGTGGGAGCGGAAAGAGGGACGCAGGATTTTAAAGTTACTTTTGTGCTTCTGTTCCACGAAGTCGAAACGATGCGTCTAAGGTTTAGTGTTAATTGTTGAGAGCGTTTATTGCCGCTTCTCGGGTATTTCCTACGAGAATGTGATAACTATCCAGTTTTTTCCCCTCACCTTTGTGTTCTGCTGCGGCAGTGGCCTCTGACCGCATCGAGGCGCCAACAAAAACTCCGTGCTGCCAGTTGAAAGCTTCGTACACCAGGGGTACGCCGTTTGGTCTCCGACCTCCAAAAATGATAGCATCAATGGGAACACCCTCGGGGTCCTCCCAAGCAGGGTCCAAGATAGGGCACTGGGTGGCCGGCGTGCAGAATCTAGATAAAAAGAACTAAGGTTAAAAAACAAAACAAAACAGCAACGTCCATATTTTAAATTTTTCTATCGACGATGCAAAGACAATCTGGTTCATATTTTTGTGCGAAAAACCGTTCCAAAGAGCTTCTAAACAGGACAAACCTTGTCAAATATGTGACCGTGTTTGGCAAATGTTTATTATCTCCGTCATGTATACCATTTATTAAACATATTCACACATTTGACAATGTGTCTGGTTAAGATGACCCTGGATTCACAGCCGTCTGCGCACCTGGAATTGGGATGAGCAGCTTTCCTTTGCCTGGAGTCTTTGTTCCAATCGTCGTCTCCTAGCCACGAGGTAATTTTAACACCTGGTTCTATCTCCTCCTCCAGACCTTCCCAGAAGACACCACCATCACTGGTCTGAGCCACGTTGGTGAAGATGGTGTTGTGCTGAATCATCTGCATGGCGAAGTAGTTTGTTTTGCTCGATGTGCCTGTTAACAGAAGGACATCACTGACGAAATCTGTCTTGAGGAGTTGGTGAAAGTTGCTTCAGGGAAAGATTACAATTTTTTCAAACGCCTTCAACCAATGACCACTGTTTACTAAGAGTTGTCGTAAATCGTAAATTCTTCATCAATACCATGAAGCATCAAATGGATTTTTACTTTTAAATTAACGTGAATCTTTGTCGGAAATGAATGCTTTTCCTTCCAAACCAGACCTACCAGGTGCAACACCGAAGAAGCCATTTTCAGGGTTAATGGCCCTCAGACGTCCTTCTGAGTCGAACCTCATCCACGCGATGTCGTCTCCCACACACGTGACTTTGATGTGGGGCAAGGTCGGCTTCATCATCGCCATGTTGGTTTTGCCGCACGCGCTAGGGAAGGCCGCAGCTATGTAACGCTTCTCGCCGGTCAGTGTGTTCTCCACGCCGAGGATCTTGCGACAGCAGAAGACATTTGTTAGCTAAGTATGTGAACCTGTTTGCCGAGACATGCTTAGCGAAAACATGTTGATTACTGAGTGAGCATGGCTTGCAGTTACAGCAATTAAAATGAAAATGCAAAAGAAGAACTGAGAGGGGTGGGGGTAGGGTGGGGGGTTAACGGAACAATAGCATGGAGGAATGTAGGTCATTGAATTCATTAAATCAGGTTTTCATCCTGCTAGCACTCTACCAAGAAAGACAGTATTGTTTATCAATCTCTGAATTGAAAAATATATAGACGACTGCTGTGAGCTATGTACCTGAATCGTCTATCAACACAAAACAAAACCATCTCCCAAGAAAGTTTCTACACTCACCAGCATGTGTTCTGCCAGCCAGCCCTCCCTGTGGCCCAGGATGGAGCCCAGTCGAAGAGCCAAACACTTTTTGCCAAGCAGTGAGTTGCCGCCATAGCCACTTCCGTACGAACAGATTTCATTGCGCTCGGGCAGGTGGGCCACCATTATCATCTTGGGGTCACATGGCCAGTTGTTTTGGAGAGTTGCTGCAAGAAAGGTAAACAAAGCGCATGTCAAACAACAATTAGAATGCATCAACAGCTAGAATGCACAGGTCAAACAACAACCAGATTTCCCGTGTCCCTCATGAAACTTTTCAGAGGAAACTACGTCAACAGAAATCTGTCCAACCCTAAAAACAAACGTTTCACATCAAAACAGAAAACTAACACTCTTTCTCTAAAAGAATACTTTCCAGGTCAAACAAAACTGTCAATATCCAAAAGCAAACCTCCAACAACAAAGGTATATGTGGGAGAGGGGGAGGGGATTGGCGTTTTACACCGAAAATATTATTTACTATGACATGCTATATTCAGAAGATATTCTACATTATAAAATATCATATTAAGAGAACAGACTAGCGAAGGGCGTCTCTTGTCGTGGATGTGTGCTAATGTAAGAGATAACAGATAACAGATAATTACCTGTCGTGGGCAAAGGCCGGCCCACAGAGTGAACGCATTTGACGAAGGCGTTGTCGCCCAAAGCCTCCAGCACCTTCTCCCCTATCCGGGTCATAATACGCATGCTGACCACAACATATGCCGAGTCTGTCAGCTGGACACCGATCTTGGACAGCGGCGACCCAACAGGACCCATGCTGAATGGGATCACGAACATGGTGCGACCTTGACATACAAAGAAAAATCCCACCTCACAATGTTAGCCACTAAATTTATTAGGCATAGGGCAAACTGTCAGTAACAATTCGTTACAGTCTGAAGACTGACAGGTTAAAGTGGTTTGCACCTTGCGAATTGCCCGTTCGCAATTTATACGCCCGAACTTATTCTCCAGCACCTGCCGTTCTGCACTCACCTTTCGTTCTGCTGCTTATGGTAATCCAAAACCTCTCAATGTCGCTCTCACCTCACCTTGCTAAAACAGTTACCCATGCTAACCTGCCTCGACAGTCTCCTCTCGATACAGCTACTCAAGGTAATTCTACACACCCTCATTCTCAGCTCACCTTTCATACAGTTGGGGAACCTCATGTTGAGCTCGTGGTCCATGTCTTCGGTGCACATCCAGTTGCCCAGCTGGCACTTGGCGCCGTGTTTGGGCGAGGGGACTGCATCTCGCTGGATCTCCGTGGCAATGTAGGTTAGTCGCTCTACGCGCGCCACGTCAGCAGGATCTGTTCTTGTCAGCCAGCTGGAGGTAGAACATGCAAATGAGACATCCTTCCTAAAAATTTCCTAAAGTTTATATGAGAACAAATTCGACTGGCCTAGTCAACGCAAGCACAAGAGTTTTTATTTGTTGCTTTGTTTCTTTATAAGTACGAGGAGGTATAAAATAGTCATTACTCATAAGCTATTTCTCCTTTGTTTCAAAGAAGCAAAGACTGACATTTTAAACGCGCTCGACAAATGGAGCTTAGATAATAAGAGTCAAGTATAAGGGATCAGACAGGGGAGAGCACTCACCAGTTCTCGAACTTGGGCACGCGCTTGATGATGCCGTCCCGCTGCAGCACGTACAGCAGCAGGTCGTTCTCTCGCTCCGAGCCGTCGCAGATGTGGATGGTATCCGGCTTGCACAGCTTGACATGTTCCTCCACAAAATGGCGGACCTGTCGGAACACAGCAACGATGCCTCGGTCACACACTGAGCTTGGGTTCAGACCGACACTAGACACGTCAGACCTTACAGAGGTGGTTTCGCAGAAACCTCGCCGAACATTTCACTAACTCCACCTCTTCATCTCGCACCCCTTCCCCCAACAAACACACTTTCACTCACAACCCTGTTTCACACACTCAAGCAGATGTCTTTCCTGCATAGTTTCACATACCGGTGTCTTTCACACACACACACACACACTTTACACAAAAACCTATTCCACACGCAGTCGCGTTTCAAAACCAAGCAGTCGTTCGTAAAACGACCTTTAATCAAGAGAATAAAAAGGCGTGAGAGAAATGACCTTAACCTTATCTCGTGTCGCTGTTACTACATCGGTGAGAAAACGCGATACCCGGAGACACCCTAAATCTCTCGGCTCCCTCACCAACCCCCAGTATGTACTCGCTAGTTTTGTAAGAAACTCTGCAGCCTTATCTGCACGTTTTCAGTGGGTTAAGGACATCCGTGTCGATAAGGCGAGTGCACAACTGTACAATACACACGGCGACGAATTATAGCTGCTCACCTTATTTGGAAGCTGTGTCAGGTCCCCGTAGATTACCCGGATGCTGGGCTGGTGTGACGTTATCTTATTGGCTAATCGTTTGCTCAGTTCCGTCTGAGAGTCTGTTTTCGACATAGTCCTGTTCACACATTGGTTTTACTTCATTACTATTCAGCAATCTATTAACAGTCTATTTACTTATCTTAGCTTATAGGTGGTGAAGAAGGCGGGGTGTGAAATCGTGTTAAAACCGTCAGTGAGTGCGACTTTTTATGTTGAGTGTAAAGGTTTAATTTTCCCTTCACCACAGCCATTTATTTTTTTAAAATCAATAATGTTGAAGTAACACTTAACCTCTAACTTAGATCTGCTTGATGATCTCAGATTGGCGAACCCACCCACCCACGCACGCACGCACGCACGCAGGCAGGCACACACGCAGACGAGAGCGCACACACACACACACACACGTGACTATTTGTTTCTCTTGTTGCTCTGACCTGCCGCGTCGCTATTTTTAATTTATACATATCCTTACATGGACCTACATTCAATGGCGATCCGTGTATCCGTATAACCGAGTGGCAGTAGAGATTACAAATTCTACCACAGCCACTTCCATTAGCTGCGTGGTATTGTCAGAAATATTTATGTGCTAGTCAGAACCAGTCGGCTACTACAAATAGTAAACGTTAGTTTTTCCAAAGCAGATTTTTGCACTCAAATAATTTATCGTCAAAGTGACCCCGAGTCGAATGAATAACCTAAGTGTATAACCTAAGCACCATTTCTTCTTCCTCGGTGATAATGTGTTCCCACGACATCTCAGTTGTGACATCTGACGCAAGCAAGATTCTGACAAATCTTATGGTTGTCATGACAACTTCTCTAACGTCAAAGTTTTATTCCGTGTCTGCCACGTTGTAACCACGTTCGTGCATCGCCAGAGGAGAGCGGCAAAAGTCATTTTTCTATTGATTTTTTACCACAACCACTTTTTGCGGCGCCAGACAACTTTGTGGATTCCCGAATACAAGTCCCATGTCATTCTTTTCATGTTTTAGACAGAACTTAAAATAGTGAAAACCAGATTAGAGGTGTCAACTTGTCAACAGACTCTGGGGCACAACAAAACTGTAAGAAAACCGTCTTACGATGACATACACCATGCAGTTGCTAGACTGTGTAGCATAATACAATACGTACACTGTGACATTTCTAGAGTGTGTTACTGCGGCATTTTAAGAAAGATTTCGGATTAATTAAATAAATAAATAAAACGAAAGGCACAAAATTATATGGACTTACTCATCGTCTGTACCCCTATCATTCTGGCTCTCGGATTCTCTTCTTTCAGGCATGGTTGGTAGGTGACAAAGGTGTAACGCAAGTGAAAAAGAAACAGTAAAGTCCCAGGTGTTAGAAGGAGCGCTATGAACACATCAGTAGCGAGGTGCTGATGACCAGTACTGAATGGTTCCCTCGCTCCTTCCCCCCCTTATATACTCAGCACGCCGGGGCTGGGGGGGGACTGGCCCCACCACTAGAACTGGAATAAATCCATGTAAGATAACCCTGGCTCTCTCGTTGACTATTCCGTTCAAAGGCCGACGCGATGGTAAGTTCAACCGGCGTTTTCCCGACTGACGTCACAAGGTTAAGCCGGTCGACCAGTATGGCCTTGGTAAAAAGTAACGCGACTTTTATTGCGTCTTGCCTGTTACCGCGATTGCGCAGCCAGCCGAAGGATAAATAAAACCTGGTCAGACTGTACATAACCACTCGTTAGATACTTGTTACTGAACTGTTAGATGAGCTGGCGACTGTCTCTGTGTTTACATGCTTCTTTACAGGATTGAAATAAAATTTATTACAAAGCATGGAGTGGAACTTCCCCATAACAAAAACAAAAAAAAACCCCCAGAGCTTAACTTAACTGTACGTTAAAATATGTCATTTTGTCTGTGAACCTAATTGTGTGCTGGGTTAAGTGCTACAGTGAAATGTTACAGCTTGATACAGTTATAAATAGCACGAGCCGATTTACGCTTTTTTGACTAGGAGTATAGCAACCAAGGCGAGGGCTGGAGTTTGCTCTTCGTCAACACTTTGTTGTCGCACTCCGAGAGGAGGTTGGGGCCCCCCAAACCAGATTGTGTCAAGCTGAGGGCCGGTCTCAAAACGAGGCGGGGGATTCCGGGCTACGTATACACTGTGCAGGAAGGACCTGTGACACAGTTATCACTTCTCTGCCACGTGCTTTCGCGTTTCCATCAACTTGTTACCTCCCCCTATCACCTCCCCTCCCGAAGCCACCCGACTCCTCCACGTGCATGAACCATGACTTAGCAACACCTAGATCGACGTTCACGTGGACTGGTGACAGGTGTCGGTGCACATCCAGACCTGACCAGAACGAAGCCGGCTGGGTGTTGAGGATGGATGGGAGGGTATAGTTTGCAGAAGCTGTCTGATCGATATACGTTCGATATGCTTGTGGGATGAAGACAAGAAAATAATTACTGTGCACCGCAAAGGGTGAACCTCGGCGAAAGGTCAGGAACTGCCCTGCGCTGCGTCTTTCTAAGTTTAGCGCAAGTATGACTCCGCCATGGGGCGTCGCCGTCAAAGGGCGGCTAATTACTTAGTGTCACGTGTGAGGTGCGTGTCATCTGTCTCTTTCGACAACCGTAGCCCACTCCGTCTCCTCTCAGACTTTTGACATCTATTTCTCGACATATACTTTCACCGATCTAAAACTTTCGTTTCGGATCATTACACATCTAACGTCTTTATCGGTGTACCATCCTAGTTTCCTCTGACCCTCTGCATTCCTGACATCGACACACACCCTGAACACGGTAATGAGGTACCTGCGTGAACGCGACGCTGCTGCATTCGTTCGTTCGTTCGCGCGAGCATGCCTGTGTGTGTGTGTGTGTGTGTGTGTGTGTGTGTGTGTGTGTGTGTGTGTGTGAGAGAGAGATGATCAAGTATAATGCTACCCAGCAGCTGAAAGGTCGTTTATCATACAGCAATCATACAGCAATCCGGAAACGATTTCTGAATAATTCTTTCTCTTTGAGACACAAAACGTCGCCGTGTATTTTAAGTCGCGCAGACTCTCGTCTGGTGTCATGGAAACGACAGTCAACAGACAAACAATCCCAGACTTATGGTGAGCTTAGGAGGTCAGATGTTTAACACGGGAAGATCCACCTTACAGCTGACCGACTTCGCCGCCTAACAAAGCCTTGGACACGATCGAGCTACCGTGTGACCCATCACAACTGTGCAGTGTCAGGTAACCATGGTGACAGGTTAATAATTCATGCTTCTTTTTTTCCAGTCGTGCCCTTCATTGCATGGGTCGCAGTCGCAACAGATTTTTTTTTATCACTCTTTCGGTTTCCTCTGCCTTCTTAATTGTCCGCATACAAATCCTCTGCTTTCTGAAATCTCTTCCCGGCCACTCCTGTATGTTCGATCGTTTCTCTGTCACTTCCTTTCTACGGTACCCGCCTAAAGTGCTGACCTGGTACTTGCACCAGGTGCGAAAGTTCTTTTGCAGTTGAGCTGGGAGTGCACGTGTACCTGTAGCAAACTCATCTATTTCGTAAAGTGACGGCAACTAATGTCAACAAAAATGAAATAAGGCCAGTCAAACATTTTTTATTTATATTTTCCCATATCGTATGCTCACAAATAGATATCCTATTATATGGTTCACCGAGAACTTACACACACACACACACACAAAATTTTTTACAAACTGCTTTATAGTGAGGTTGTCATTTTCCCGATACTCAGAAGGAGTTTGTCCTGAGGGGCACTTACACGAAGCAGAGATGTGTATGTAGGGAGTGTTCTTGTTTGTGGCCGGCGGCAAAGCAGACGGTTGATAAGCAGCAGATCGACCGGCCAGCCCAAGCAGACTGTTGACTTAATCATAATCTGTGCGGGTCTTTGCCCGTCTATGTAATCTTAATGTTTCAAAGTGCAAGCAAAGTAGCCTCATCATCCATAGTTCGACGTGACGTGCAAGTTCTTCTTCATCATCATTCTTTTTCTCACGCGTGTATATATATATGTGATAACCTTCTGTGTAAAAATATACATTTTCGTGTTAAAGACCCTTTTATGTAACAAGTCCTTGTGACATCTGTTGCTGGGCTCTACACTCGTTCACCATGCTATAAAAACACAATCACTGGAACTTTCAATCCCTACTACTTCTGAAGACATAACGTCTGGAAACCGATATATGGTGTGTGGGAGGGGGTTGGATGGAAATGTGGGGTAAGGGTGGGGGGCTGGGGTCAGCATTTGTTTCATCGCCGGTTATGTCCCAGAAACAATGCAGAGAACACCGGGAGTCCAAAGGTCGGTCTTTGAGACCGAGGCTGCAGCGCGAATTTCTTTTCCTGAACGGATAGGTCAGAGCAAAGGCCCTGAAACAGTTGTGTTCCTGATATGAGTGAATGTGTGTCAGTTGGTCTGTGATCTGACGGTAATCTGATGCACTCTTACCGAGCTTTATCGAGAGCGTGGCTCCCTGTTTTCCTCACAAAGCTCAGTATCGCTGAGTTTGAGATTCGGAAAATGAGCAAGTTGTTTGATAACACCGAGGAGAGAGATTTGCCCACAGCTTGTCCTGTCTTACCCCCTCGACACCTCAAACGGCTTTGATCCAGTTATGGACAATAACAGTTTTGGATTCCTGGATTGAAATGGGAATTTAGTAAAGACAGGATGAAATTTCTATTTCCATCATCTCTACCCCCCCCCAACCCAACACCACCCTGAGTGATCATCACTACAGATTGCTGGTTGGCTTGTTGGTTGGAAAGTTAATTCTTGTTCTGGCTTGGGTGAAAGTTCTTGCACTCAGCGATGATTTTGCTTCTGGGTTGTCACGCATGATGAGGGTAAAGGAAACCAGAGAGTATGATGAAAACCTTCGAGAGCCAGCCCCGTGTGCAGGTCATTGACGTCCAGACTGCGTGTGACATTTGAACATCCTCTCTCTCTCGACCAATCTCAGAGTGACAGGTTTTGGTCTGGCCTGCAGTAGAACTTTTTCATCAAGTGACGATTAGGAAATGTCTGGAGACCAGTCGGTGTGTAATGGGAAAGCGGATGCTGTCAAGAGAACAGAGTGTCGTCTGGGGAAACTTCCAGAACTCAAACTTCCAGCTGAAGGTTGTGGAGATCATAGGGCAGGGAGCGGAAGGGGTGAAAACTTTAGCTGTTGTTTGTGTGTTGGGTGAGGGGGTGGTGGTGGTGGTTGTGAGTTGATAAGATAAGAGAACGTGTTATTTGTCCCATAGATGGATGTTTATACTCCTAATGTATTGATAGCCAATACATATCACACGTCAGGAATCAAAGAAGATGATTGTGGAGTTTCAAGCATGCAGTATATTTATTAATTAGGATATAAAACTCCTTTGAAGGTGGAGGCTAATTGTAAGCAAATGAAGACGTTTGTCGGTAAGCATATATTTTAGTATGGTTCTGTATAACTGGTCAAAAGGAGTAGACGCTGTACCTCAGTCAGAGTATCCTATTCTGAGGCCGTAGTCATGAAGCGAGAGTAAGTCGTCTCTCCAGGGTAAAACTGGAAACTCAAGGAAAGGCGACTTGTTTCCGTAGCTATAAAGCGGTGTCCTTCGTTACTACTTCATGTTTCTTTACCCCAGGGTACCTTTGTTACCGCTTTAAAACTATGGACTGAACCTGGTACGGGTGTGTACTATGGCAATAAAGCGATAAAGTTTGACCAGTTTGATGACATCAGTACATTGCTGCTTCCTCTTTGTTTGTTTTTTTCTTCTCACAGAGTTGTAAATCAACAGCACAGCACAGCTGGTTGTACCCGTACCGCTAAATTCAGTGTCACTGGTCAAAGTCCACGTTCAACGGTTCCCACCAGGAAGCGGGTGTGGCGGTGGGGTGGGCAAAGTCTGCTCTGTGTTGACACCCACTACACGTGTTCTTTCCATACACCTGTCCGGTACAGACGATCGCAACAGTGCGTTGGACTGGAGGTCGCTCGATATCTGTTGCGGCAGAGGTGTACAACACCTGGCGACGGTGTTTCGCTTCAAACGATCGGAAAATGTCTCGACCTTTGTGCCTTGGTATGAGTATCATTCCTGAGGAAAGCGAATCTTTGAACTTTGAACCACAAAATCAACATAGTTGCTAAGGGTTTGTTGTTATGAAAAACTTCATCCGCTGAGCTGCAGTCATGAGACTGAGAGCAGAAAGGCTCATGTTAAACTACGGTACTTACATAGAGTGCTTGCTCCTAATGACGATTTC
The DNA here is from genome assembly GCA_004794655.1 of Marisa cornuarietis. Classification (NCBI taxonomy): domain Eukaryota; kingdom Metazoa; phylum Mollusca; class Gastropoda; order Architaenioglossa; family Ampullariidae; genus Marisa; species Marisa cornuarietis. The sequence goes on along the minus strand of SMMW01000003.1, from coordinate 11,040,424 downwards.
ATGATACGCGGCGTGTGAGGTGGCGGAGAGATGAGGAGGAAACCAAAGTTTCAATACGCCCTGGGATCCTAGGCTGAGTTTCTTGGTTTGAGTGGCTTTCAAAAATAAAGAAGAAAAAAAAAAACGGTGAACGAAAGGCACGACCTGTATGCCTTAGCGTCAACTCGAGGGTCGGTGGGTGTTGGTTTTAGTGTCAATAACACATCCCAAACTTTAATCGACCACATCTACGTCAGCAACCAAGGCAACATTAAGTATGTGTACCACCTAATGGCTGCAATGACCATTTCTCGGTAGGCCTAACTTGGCGAAAACAAGGCACTAACATCACAAGAATTGCACACAGTTACTTATTGTTGTTTAAGAGATTTTTTACGATTCTTCTCTCAATAATATGCACAACATTACAGACCCTGAGGAAACCTTAGCTTACTGGCACAAGCAGTTGTTGACTATATATATATATATAAAACAAACACGCACCGAGGTGTACTAAACGTGTTAAATATTTCTAAAAGCCCGCATGACTCGACCAAGAATTTCAAGCAGACATTAACGTAGGAGATTTGGTTTAGACGAATGGCCAAGAAGCCAAATATTGAAAAAACAAACAAACTTAGTCACAGCAGTAAAAAGAAATAAGAAGAAAATGCATATCTATAAATTCTTAGGTAAAAGTAATACTGAAAACATCTGGAAAGCCATAAATACCCTAACAAATAACTCCAAAAAGAAACTAGTCCCACGATTTCAATTTCTTCTAATGCACTAAACGTTCACTTAGCATCCGCTGTGAGAAAAGTTGTTTTACACGACTAATCAAAAGAAAACAACTTGGACAAATTACAAGGCTTTTGCAGCTCAAAGAATATTAACACTACTCTTGATATTCCCTGAATTAATGTTTTAGATGCATTCACAGCGCGTACAAAACTAAAGCAAACAAACATCAGAGGGCCTGAAAACACTGACAACACAATACTAAAACACCAGTCAATGACCTACCTACACAACCTAAACATTGCTAAATCCCACTTCCCAATCCTACTAAGACAACCAAAAGTCATCCTAATTTATAAATCGGGCGACGTAGACAATCCTACTAACTACCCACCAACCTCACTTCTTTCATCACTCTCCAAACCCTTAGAAAAACACATCCATACTCAACTTCGAAATTCACCTAATAAAACATAAGCTTCTCTATACCATTCAATCTGGATTTAGGCCCAAACACTGTGGCCACACATTTATAGCAAAACAGTTGTTAAGCAACATAAACTTAAAGTACTCAACCAGTAAGAGATCGAAGCTCAAAGCCCTAGACTTCTAGGTGGGACTTTCGATAACAGTGCCTCGGTTCCAACGTATCCTAGCCATCAGCAAAACGATTGCAAAGGGTCATGACACTAATAATCAGACTAATTAAAATTCAACAAAAATGTGCTCGCCTTTGTTTTGTAGTGTTTCAGTTACTCTCCCTTAGATCGAGGGCTCTATGTACCAAAGCATAACTTTGCTTATTCTGCTACCCTGGTAAATAAAGATTTGTCATTTGTTATCGTCATTTCTCTCTTTTTCTCTCGTGTGAACTTCAGAAGAACACATCTAGTCTTAAGTATTTAGAGCGTCCACGCCAGTTCAGCTGTAGTCAGCCACTTAAGGCTACGATAAATGAAGCGTGACCACTAGTCTGACTGTACCCCATGCGTGCTTCACATTTTTCTCTAGTGTGTTGGAGGGGAAGGGGAGGGGCAACTATAAGAGGCTTGGTCCCCTGGGGTGGGCTACGTACGGCCCGTCTGTCAAAAGGTGAAGTGCACTTAAATAATTGTTTTCATTGTTTATTATTCAACCTAGGTTAATTAGATTGGAATTTAATTTATCAAGTACAAAAACATTAGAAATCAGCAGTCCGTAACATTTCAACACAAAGTACAAAGATAACAAATAACACGGCTGACGTGGCTGATGTAGTCGTTAGAGAGCATCGGGGGCGGCTGCCTTCAAAGGAAAGACCGGGTTTAAAGTTTTATTGTGAGCAAATTCAAACAGCTTTACTTTGCACAATAAATTCGGTAAGTGAACGCCATTATGTACTCATTTGCTGTTCATTCCATTATCTCTATAGATGTGTTGTGTAGTCACCTGGCCTGGGTGTTTGGTATTTTACCGGCCCGCCGCATAGCTTAAAATTTTGAGACCGGCCCGCTAAAAGAAATTTTTTTTGCCCACCCCTGCTAAAAGCTATGTCATCTATAAGCTTGGTCGCTTTTGTACTCGTTAGTCGAACGAACAAGATTAGCGCTGGGTCAACGAACACGAGTTTGCTAAGCGGACGAGGTTTTTGGAGGCGCGTAAGTCTTTAGCACGATCATGACGTCAGAGCCTAGAAAGGGTGTTTTACATCACAGCTTGGCGGCACCTGCTTCTGGGCAATGTTACAGGAGATTAGTATAGTCTTGACACTAGGTGGCAACAATTAAATGGCGCTAAACGAACAAATCGTCAGGTATGTCAGGTGTTCAAGAGACACCCACACGATGCTGGAAAAGTGTATAAGGATGGAGAAAAATGTTTTCTTTAAAATAAGATTGACGTCAATTGTAATCATGTACGCCCCCTTCACACACACACACACACACACACACACACACACACACACACACAAGCAGAGAGGAAAAAAAGATTTCTAGAATCGGCTCCAGCGAGATACACGGTTCTCGATGTGTAGGGTCACGAACTACTGGGATGTTGCGTCAGAAAGTGGGGTGTGACGGTTAGTCGGTGACGTCGCACTGGTTCGGACCCTTCGTTTCGCCGACGGCGCAAAACTGCAAACTTCCCGTCCGCATTGAAGAAAGGAGGGAGGAAGAGGGGAGGGGGAAGGGGAGGGCTCGCTGACCTCGCCAAAAGTCGGTGACCCGCTTGTCAAGTGGAACCTCTCTATACTGCTCCAAACTAGTTATATGCTGGTCGGGTGCGTTGGCTGGATTGTCCTCCGAGGTTCACGTTGCGACTGTGTGGGTGTGTCTCAGCTGTTAGCTGACATAAAGAAAAAACAAACCGAAACAACCTTGATGACACGTTATCGCTCAGCTGAAGATGTTGCCTTGACTTTTACCTCACGAATGTCTTAATTTTTAAAGCGTTTGCAAAACCCGAGTGGCCTAGATTTAAGACAGCGGCTTACCCCTCCTTTCACCACACCCCTTCCAGCCTCCAAATATGGCCTCGTGCAAAGCGCGTGCACAGCTGGCTTGTCTCTCCCCCATTTATTTTTAACTTCTGAATTGTAATTTGCGTTCGAATTTATTACTTGCCCAGACGTTGAAGTTTTTTTGAGGCACTTTACTTTTTTGGTCCTTAACCTGCAGTGATACCTGAAGGTGTCAGACGATGGAGTGAGGCTGTCCTCTGGCCCACGAGGTCTGTGTCCTTGAGACCACGGGTAGCTTGGCAAATGTCGGTTATCACTTGAAGAAAGATCAACAAATATGTACTGGTTCGAAAAAGGTTGACAAACAATTACAGTGCTGAGACTCAATAGTACAGGCTGACATAACTATGGTGGTGATGGTACGTGGTGGTTGTGGGGTGTAGGGACAGTCATCGTTGATGATAATAATGACAACGAAAAGTGTCTGAGACAGCTCAGCTCTGTTGTTTTACCAAACCCTAAAAAATGTTTATTTGTTTGTCATTTGTATAATTGATTATGACTTTATCTACCGTAAAGCATTTACAGCAACCTTTACAGTCTTATTAAGACAAGTTTCTTCACTGGAGCCATAACTCAATGACAGACTCAAGAACCTCAACGAATTCAAACTAGCAACGCCTTTTTGTTGTGACACAAAAGCAAGCTTTTCTCCGATTGACAGATACCGATTGATTGAAACTGCTTGATCGAGACTGGCTGAATGATTGCTTGGCTGATCGGTCAAGTGGCTGTGGTTGATTCTTTCGGTTTAAGGAAGAGCAAAAGTACTGGCCTGACCTTTCACATGTAAGTGCACATGGACACCTAGCTTCCAGCCTTTAGCGCGCATCGCATCTGGACTCAGCGGCCTGGCATTCTGTGACAACCTGCCCTTCTCCAGCCCCTATATCATCTTCCTATCAGCTGATCGCCTGACTGACCCAGCAACAAAGGAGGTCGCACTGGCAGCCTGTAAACACGGTGTTTTCCCCCTGTTCAGGCAGCCTTCGCAAGGTCGCGACTCATTTTTGTTTTTAAAAAAATAAAACCAAACCCCAGCACGCCGCATGCTTGTGGTCGTTCAAAGTTCAAGTGCAGTCTGGCCTTCATGGTCCTGGGTGATGGAGTTCCACCCGGTGACGGATGTAAAAATAGCAGCGTGGTGGTTTCACTCGGTTACATCAAATAAAAAAAAAAAAAAATCCCTTTTGGTCCGCCTGCTGACACCAGGTGCTGGGTGTAGGGTGCTTGCACTTCCGTCTTGGCTGCATGCATTAAAATATTTGCTTCTTCTCCTTCTTTCTTTATCGGTGTGTGTTAGTGATGTGCGTATTTGTATACATTCTTGTGGATGTTTATATATGTTTGTAAGTGCTTGCATGTGTATGTGTGCTTGCTTGCGCGTGTGAGGAAATTTGTCATTCTGCCGAGCTGCATAATGTTTGTTTTTCTGAAACTGGTGTTTTTGTTCATATGGGACACACACACATACACACTGAGAAAGTGTAAAAGGCAGAGGTTATACGTTAAAGCGGATCGGATAACCGAGAAAGTAGACGATGCACAGAAAGATGCAAAGTGCGATGTGTATGCAGTACATGACCCCACGACCCCATCTCTCTATGGCAGGGAAGAAACATGTGAAGAAGCATGCATGTCGAGAAGCGGGTAGGGAAAAGAAAAAAGGGTGGACGGACAGACAGACTTTCATATGCTTGTACACGATCACACACAAGCACGCGCCTACAAAGATCTCCACGCACTTAAATGGTCCTCAGCATGTAAATAAAATAGTGCCCCATGTACCAGTGACACCTGCCTGAAGCCACAAGGCTTGTCAAAGGGAGATAGCGCATTAATCTGATCAACTACAAGAGTTACAATGACGACTGAAAAAAGAAATGCCGCCGTTCAACTTGCAGTTGAGGAATAACGAGAGAATAGTCAAGAGGAAGAACTGTGCTTTTAATGTTTTTATGCAAGGATGCTAGGATTACTCCCCTTGCAACTTGGTTAATGCGATATATAATAATCTTGCTTGAAAACAACGATCATTATTTCATTTAAAGATTTCTAAATAAAAATACAGTTGTGAGCTCGAGCTTCTCTTCCGTTCTCATGCACCCATGCGTTCACGCAGGCAGGCAGGCACACACGCATGCACATTAATGGGTTTGAAGTTACCATGACGATATTCGTTTTCGGAAAGAGCCTCAGGTCTTTGAGCACTTAGCACCTTTTAGGTGTCACTGAACAAAGCGAGAGGAAAAGAAAATTGAAAGCTAAGCCAGGTTTGGTTTCTCAAGGGAAATTTTCCATCCAAAGCTCTCTAAAAATACACAAGGATCTCAATTACTGACTACACAAAATTATTTGTCCTTCAAAGATGTCTCGTGTTACATCCCTCTGGAAATTTCTGAGTTATCTTCGAAACGACAGAAAAAGCAACCAGGACTGCTTCCAAGCAAACAATATTACTCTAAAGACGCTAATATTAATGTAAATTACTATTCCTCATATTTAAATCATAATCGTGTAAACAGGGGTTCCCCTAAAAAATTATTACATACACTAAATAATTACATGTATGTACATATTTTTTATAAGAATCTACATACATTAATCGTTTTGTCAGCGCATGTTTTCAGACTGATAGTCGTTCTGGTTCAGTTAGTACTGATATCGCAAAGCTGTCTTTGTGCTTCAAACCTCCAGCAACAGTCCGTCAGGTTGTGTGGCGTCACCAGGATCCAGATATTGAACATGGTCAGCATAGAACGATCCCGAGGGTACTTTTGCCACTTAGGTCGGGTAGACAGAATGTTGTGGAAGCAAACCACCGTAATAACGACAGGACGAGAGGTCGTGGCCGTCATCTTTGAAAGGTGGAGCTAGCGTTACTGGTCAACTGGCGGGTTGCCTCCCTGTTCCCTCGGATTAACTGGTTGAGAGGATGCTTTAGAGTGGCACCCACAAACTTCTGTGGCATTCCTTGTAAGCGTGTACTTGTACGAAGGTGAGTGTATGTGGTTGTGGTTGTGATGGTGCTGGTGGTGGTGGTGGTGATTTATACAAAAGGTCAAGACGTGTTCCGGTCATTTCTTCGACGCCAAGGCCGACAATTTCTTCGAGGCCGAGACGAGAACCTCAGCCGTGGAGACAATTAATACTCGGGAGAAAAGCCAGGATGACTAAGAAGCAGAAACACTACACAAAGTCCAGCCAGAGACATCGAACCATTGGGACTGCCAGCTGTCGTCGCCAAGACACGCGGTGGAAAGAGGACTTCAGCTGCCTGCGAGAGACGAAAATTAGACGCCAGAAGAAGTTACCTGTTCTCATACAAAGCCTGGGTGTTCGCTCGCACTCCGACGTGCAGTAGTTGGGAGGAATGAGACACACAAGGGTGGTATTGGTTCGGCGAGTGTGAGCGACTTTTTTCATCTCGGCGCGTATCATGGGGTACTGAGGCAACCGGGCAGTCGAGCGGCAAAACGTCCCTGGAGCAGGGCAGCGCTCGCGTGTCCGTGTCGCCGGGGATGGGAAGGACGGGGGACAGTCGTCGTTGTCTGACTGCGAAGGCAAATCGACTGTGAAGGTAGCGACCTCGGCCAGACGGCTCATTACCAGTAGAGAGTTGACCAGTGTGTTGTGGCTGCAGTTCATCCTCAGCACCGGAGCAGTGATACCAACCGTGAGGTTAGAATCTCCACAAGAACCTGGGTCGTCAGAGCGACCGGGAAACCGGAACGAAATGTGTGACTCTCTCTCTCTCTCTCTCTCACACACACACACACACACACACACACACACACACACACACACACACACACACACACACACACACACACACACACACACACACACACACTTACTATAACAGTCGATTATTCTGCACGTGCGACCCGATCTGTCCACAACACGTTGATGCAGCAAGACAGCTTTTGCACCACCCGAACCTAAAGGTTAATTTGCTGACAAAACCATCTCTGTGAAATAATAAAAAATTACAAATATGAGACAACAAACTCACTGTATGCAGATTAATTTGAAACTTTTACAATTCCTCTCTATTTATTGCTGGCTATATTAGGGGATGTGTAAGCGATGTTACATTACTGCATCAGGAGATACTTGCCTCAAGGGCAAGCCACAAGGTTTTTTCAAAATCAGTGACAAAGAATTTAAACTTTTCTATTGACACAAGATTTTTGTGACATCCTAGCACCCGCAGGGCAGTTGAAGAGAAACATTAACATGAGTTTGGCAAATATGTCAGTACTTTACTTCCTGTGCATAATTTGCATGCATGGTTAGAAGAACCGACCAACAAATACACAAACACGGCAATACATCTCACTGTCTCTCTACTCTCCCCTTGTAATCCTTTCGACTCCCGTCAAACATAAGCAAGGGCACCTGTTTAGTAGGCTCTCCCAATCTCCATAGTACAGGTATGATAAAGAGTTGCGTAAAGTTTTAACCATACAAAAAGTTTCCATCCAAATACCATGTTTAGGCTTGTGACAGATTTTGTGTTGCAAACAAAAATAAGATACAGTTTTTTCCCATTGTGATATCTTTCTGGACAAAATTTGGAGGAATGTGATTTTCTATTAGATCAAAACTGAGGTCAGTATGGTGATGGAGGCTGTCATGTTGTCGTTACTGTTGCATTGTCTTGCTTGTACTGCGGGCAATGGTATGGCCTCTAGGAGTGGCTCTGTTGGCACATATAGTAGTTAACACTTCTTTGACGATATCTGTTGTTGGATGGAAAACATCTTCTGTACATTTTTGTTCTACTTGCACACGAATTTTCGTATCAAAGTCAATGCTGGGTCTTTCGTCATGGCAGTGTGCTTATACAACAGGTACAAATTCATTTTAACTGAAGCAGGGCAAATGACGCGTTAAGTTTTTACAGAGCATCTCCAGAGGGTTGTCTCATTCTTTCTGTGTAAGAAAATCCGTCTGAACCTCATCGTTTGCCTTTCTCGCGCTGACTTCTGGAAAGAACTAAGTATTAGTCCATTAGAAGGATGACCATTCGTGTCTGATTCTAGCCCAGGGCCATCCATGGAGGATCTTACTCCTTCAGCGAACTCGTGGTAAATCATTAGGTGTAACCGGGACATCATTTCGAAGATATCGTTTGCTGTATCAGGAACACATCATGGAGAAGTCTTTCACTGAATCAAGACTTTAAAACAGGGATATAATCTGCATTTCATAATTACGGGGTGAATTTCTTTGAAATGAAGGAATTTCATACACAAGAGAAGAAGTGGAAGTCGCTTGTGTGCCGCTCAGAACTTAAACACATAGCAGACGACCAACCTTTCAACACTTCTCCACTGCGCGTGTGTGGAATCGGCTGTTTAGTTCTATTCCTCTGTGGTAGACAAGCCCTTTCCCTAGTTTCGAAGCACGTGCCCAGTTTCCCGAAGCCAGAAAATCGTGGAGCATTTTCGTAAGAGTCACGGACTAGTCCATGGCAAACTAAATATCTTCACATGTTATCTGGTGTTTCAAGTGAGAAAGGAAGAGCTGTACTTCCACAGGCAGGTCCAATGAGTTCAATGAACATTCTCAAGCTCTGGGTGAGCAGGATACTTAGTAAACGCCGAAACAGGAAAATCGCCGAGGTGGATTGTCGTGCCACTGAGACATGTACCGCCACAGCCTCTGAATCAAGCTTGCACTATCCTCCTTTAATCGAGGTGAAGCCATTTTGTTTTATTATCTAGAGATGGATGAATTCTCACATTCTTGACCCCCCCTTGTCACCGTTAAGTACCGCAAAACTGTGCACTATATCGTAACTCCCTAGTTACAGGTTTTCTATGTAGAGGAGGATTGATTAGGACCCACGTGCATGACCCCGCGTGACGTGTACCTCCATGCCTTGGAATAGCGGGTCCACGTGTTTACCCTTGTTCTGATTTTACAATGTTGTTCGTCACTTGTCTCAGCTGTTAACTGGTTCTGCGCTGGGCATCTTATTCGTCACGTGGTATCACTTTCGGTGTTCCCAGAGTGCACTGTCAACATCCGATGCGTGGTAGGTTTCTTTCAATTGTTGGTGAGCCTCGCCTACCAGGGTGACGTCATCCTGAGGCATTCACCTACTATCTGTAAATACCGCAAGATCACTTGTAAGTGTAAGGGCTAGTATCTTGGTGTGTTTCTCCAGCAAACCGAGATCTTACTTCACCCCACGGATGTCTTTAGGGAGGGAAGACCGACCCGTGGCCAAGTCTCCCATGCCCTAATATACGTTAGCTTTAATGAAACCTCGACACAAACGACGTGAGGAATAGCAACTATAAGAGAGCACCAACAACGGCTACCGGTCACTTCGGCTACAGTCGTAGTCAGTTTGACCACAGCCATCAGTTGATTTGACCACCGAGTACAGAAGGTACTATCCAGTGTAATGACATATTCGTTGCCCATTGTATGTATACAAAACGAAACGACTTTTTCTATACAAATGAGCCATATGATTTACTTTGTTCATCCGCCATTGTTGTCAAATTAAAAGTAGACGCTTTAGATGTGATGCATTGATACCTGTGTATGAGCGAGAAAAAAATTCTATTCGCAGTTTACTCAGTTGCAGAGCAATCAACAGGACACAGCCGTAGGCTCATGGCCACGCCTCATTAAATAAAAGCAGAAAGTGTTAAAACACACACGCACAAAAAAGATCGACATGTGTCAACCAAAGACGAGAAAGGAGACCTACATCCGAATTTACTTATTTTGTGGACAAACGATCGCATCGATGATGATTTGGTCGAATCGACTTAGGGTTGTGGTCGAGTGGACTATGGGCTGTGGTCGAACCGACTCGTGCAGAGCTTGAATCGACTGATGATAAAATTTGGCAAATGATCGAATCAGCCACCCCTCCATCCTTTTTTGTCATTCATAACCTTAAAGCCCACATCTTCTCTATAGAGTGTTTGTTGTTGTCTGACACCTTGAAGTCTAGTCTTGATTTCTACTTTGTGGAATAGGCAATGAAGTTTTTATTTAAAAATGTGTCAGTATATTAAACTGTATATATATATATATATATAAATACATCACAAGGGATTTCACTCTTATAGTATAGAGAAGACTTTTTATCAAGATATGATCGCTTAACTCTAATCTTGCAGCATCTCATCACAACTGGCAATGTTTTTCAATCATCCATAACAGTCCAAGAACACACATAATATTTTTGGAAATAGTTTTATCACAAAATTGAGACACTATCACATATATACTTTGCTCTTCGATTTCACAGTGAAACAGTTTGCAGGTGCACTTGGTGAAAGAGGAATAAACGGTCACATGTGATCTCATATGGACATAATGTTTAAAAGAAAAAAAAAAGGCTGCGAAACGTGGAGTGCGAATCAAAACTGTGCACACGGGATGAAACTATTGATACAGACTCGTGACCTAAACTTTAGTCGAGAATACAACGATATACTGTCAGTGAACACAGGCTTCAAGAGAACAAAACAAGAACAGAGATGCTCACTGTAACTGTAAGCAGGTCCGCATGATAAAGTACAGGATCGTCCTACAACACTGCGGTCTTCAAAGATGTGATGAAATAGAACGATAAGGGCAGCTAGTTATTGTGGAAGTAGAATACTTGTATGTCACAATGTGCGATGTTGACACTCAGATCTTGAAAGAACAGATACCTTCCTACAATAATGTAGAGCAGCCTCCGAGTCGCAGTTTTGTGACAAAAATAGAACCACTTTACATCATTCAGCACTCTCAAAAAAGAGAACACTCTCCAGTTAAAATGTTATCTCGAGAACTAATTTTTATAACAGTAAAAGTTGCAATATCAGCCCCACGAGATAGCAGGAGTGTAAGTAACAATTAGCTCTCGATATAACAGAACAATATAAACTTGTAACACGTATATTAACTCTCGACACAACAGATCAGTTTAGGTGCATTACACTTAGCTAATGCAATAACAGTGCATTGTGTTTTGTAATACATAGCTCTTGATATATTTGAACAATATAGGCTTACAACAGTTTCCTCTTGATAATATAAACCAGTATAAGTTTAAAAGATTTTACAAAGCTCTTGCAGTAACAGACCAGCTCGCGTTTTTCTCAAGAAACGAATAGCTAAATTAATAAATTAAAGACTTGATTTTGTGAAATGTTTCAGCAGTTACAGGCTGGAACTAGTCTTGTTTCAGTGACATGCTTGCCAGTAACACGAATGAAGCAGGTAATAATGTACAAACATAACCGCTTATAACAAGACCAAAAATAGTTTAATCTTTTTTATGTTTGAAAGCTTTTTTTTCTAAACCAGTGTAATGTTGTTTGTGGGCAAAACAGACTGCATGTGATAAAATCAGAATTAACAGAGAACACTGGAATAGACGACGTTCGTTACGCAGAACTTTGTGACAATTATTCCCAGAGCACACAGCGCTCGTTGTTAAGGCTGCCAAGGGCTTAACTGGACAAATGATGGACCAGGGACACTGGATCCTGTGCATGAACAGAAACACGTTACAAAAAGAGAATAAAGCTCGCAGCCTTGACATGAAGGTCGGTGCCTGACCTGATACAATAGGAGCCCACACACTCGTCATTTATTCATTGATTCATTCATCCCTTGCCTGGTACCAGTTGACAAATGGCTGTGCTGGTCCGTCTTTACTGGTCGTTTGGGTGAGCAACTGCAAAAAGGAAGCGGTTGACAAGGCTCACCACTTAGGCCTGTCTTGAGCGGCGGTGAGCAGATCCTGCATGGAAGCTTCAGTCCGTTCCTTCACTCCTGCAAGTCAGTTCTTCCTCTACTCATCTCGGTGTCGATCTCCCTCGACCTCAAAGGTACCATAAAGAAGTCTTACAGCGTCGTGCCGGGTAACTTGGTCCAACAATTCAGCTTGCACCGCGTGACTTCTTCTAGAAGCATTTTTCTTTGTGTAGAATGTAAATGCTGGTCATTCTTCTCCGGAAAATCGTTTTAATCGTCCTCTTCATACTCAATCTTCAGTCTGATTCCATTCCGCCTAGTCTGAGAATTCCTTTTGCAATCTGTTCATAGGTTTGCTACACTCTGATTTTTTTCCCTTGTAAATTGCCATATTTTCGTTGTCTTTGTCTGCAATGACAATCTTATTCCATCTGATTTTACAGTGGTTTGTGTATAATGTGCAAGCATAAGCTATTTGCTTGGGCTTGACATCTTATTATGCATCTTGGTATCACCAAGGTCAGCGGCAATGGCCATTTACTTTGAACAAATTCCTTCATTAATTTTATCATCCATAGCATTGTAGTCAAAATCTTTTCTATAGAGTGTACTTTTTTTGGATTACTTATTCCTCAGAGTCTGGTCTTATTATTCACTAGGTGAACCAGCACTGTAGCCTTATATGTTCTGAAATATTGACACCGAAATGGATTCCTTCGTTATCATGAAGATCATCATAACTACCATGTGGTACCCACACAGATGAGGGCTATATAACCTCCCTTCTCATATCTTCCACTTTAGGTGCTGCCTGAAGCTCATCGTTATTGGAGGTGTCATGACAGAGGACTTTATCTCAAGAATTTTTCTTTACTTTTTCGGCCACGAAAAGCGACCGATTTTGATGTATCGCTAGCACGAAGAAGGGCCGCAGCAGAAGTCTGTCTCTTCTTTGACTTTTACTCCATTTGTCTTAAACAATTCTTCATTTCATTGTATTCTAGTACCTTCACTTTTTTATCAGCACGTGGGGTTTTCTCTCAAACATCGTTCTTGGAACAATAAGCCACTCGCTCGCAAAGAAAACTAGGACACTCACGCACTTTTTTTTCGGGGCGTCTGGGAAAACGATTGGAAAAAAAAACAAGTGCGAGCTCGCAGTAAGCGGACATCGCAACAAGATGCAGGAAACGACTTGAATAGTAACACGTGAAACACCCGAGAACTGGAGCAGACGACTGCTCCGACCACAGAAACACACGTGTACTCTCATCAGCGCCCGCAGGTGTCAGCAGCAGATCTAGTTCAAAAAACGTCTGATGGGATGGATATAAAGGAAAGATCTAGAAGAATTTTTTTCTATAACTTCCTTTTCCTCCATATACCTCCGAAAAAATTAAAAAAAAAAAATCCAAGAAAAAGAAGAAGAAAACGTGTTTGAATATGATACATTCTTTAAATGGTTTCAGCTCGGGCATCTTCCTCATACTCGCTTGAGTCAGTCGTTGTTCGCGGAGTCAATTAAACATTCTTTCCCTTCATTTTATTTTAACGAAATTTTTTTAAAAAATAAATTTGCAAGAAAACCTATCGCAAAGAATACGTTGCTAACACTGTTTAAAAAAAACAACGACTTTTCGGGAAACACCATAAACACATGTGTGCTCTTTTTCTACTTAAGAGTTAGTTTTTTATTTGTGGTGGGGATGCGGTAGGTGGATGGGGAAGTGGGTGGAATGCTCAAGAACATTAAACAGCCAATCGCCGCAAGCTAAATCTTCCTTTACAAAGTCTCGTAACAACGCAACCTGATGAACATGTATTGTTCTGGTCGCCGTTGCTGTTGTTGTTGTTTTTTTTTTGCGGTTCTGTTTGCGAACGGTGAAACTCATGGTGAGACAGACACCTCCTTCAATCTTTGCTGCATCTCAGTGTCGTGACAGGAGTTCAGGCTCGCGTACAACACACAGGAGACGCCAGACTAGTCTGACGATCGTCCAGAACAAATCCGCCACACGTGGGGAGAGAGATGCAAAATGAAATATACACCTCGGTCCGCAATGTGTATCAAATTTTTGTCACTAGCCTTATCAAGGAAATGGATTTTCGATCGCGTGCCGGGGCTGTAGACCAACTCTTCGCCCAATCACGCGCGTCAGGCAGCGTCACGTGACCCGCTGCTTGCTCACAGCCGGACGTGGGGCCAATTTCTGGTGGCGGATGATGCGACTACTTCTGAACAAGTTCAAAGCTTTCACTGCGGCCTCGTGAGTCCTTCTTGGCGATAGACTGCTGGTAGCTGTACAGCTGCTTCTCCAGGGCGTAGTTTTCCGCTTGCAGCGCCATGATTTCTCGTCTGCAACAGCAAACCAATTCTCACCCTCACAAAATTAACCCAGCAACACAAGTAAACGAAAACAAGTTGCCCGACAAATTCAAACAATGAAAAAAAGAAGACAAGTAGCAATATTTTGTTTATTTAAGTTGGAGACGGGTTGATTCATCGATTTACGAAAGATTTTGGTCCGTTGTTTTTAGTTTCTGTCCTGCATATTTCATGCCTTGCACACCCATGCACGGTTGCCTCAAATTGTTGTATTATCTTGAGGTAAAATAAAGATGAAACCAGTGTTTATGTATTATATATTTTGAGCTTGTCCTGAAACAAAATTTATCACTAATGTCATACGAAAAGATTTATATGACAGATGTTTCATCTACTTCAATAGTTACAACTACCACTCGAATTAAACATTGAGAAGTTGGATAAAAGTGATCTTCTAATACTTACTTATGGTTGTGAAATATAGGGAATTAGTGACATTTGTGTTAAACTACAGTTAAGATTCTACAAAATAATTATTAAACTAAGAGAGTCAACCCCATTTCGCATAGTGCTTGGAAAGTATGGACGCTTTCTTATAAATCTTCACATGAAAAATAGAATGTTATAGTTTTGGTTTTACCTTCATTAATATAAATAATTGTGATAAGGACGCAAGTAATATATACAAAACTTTACTAAACTTACACGAAAGAGAAATCCTTGACTATAGGTGTATCAGTACTGTTCAGACAACCATACAAGATTTGGGCTAAATGAATGTTGGATAAACCAGATTAACATTAATAAATAAGGTGATTGGTTTAAAAAAGAAAACAAGTCTCTTCAAGACCAGTATATGCACCGCTGGTTAGAACAGATTCAAAACCGACACTCAAACTAAAGAATGTTCAAAATTACCTTTTCACTAGAACACTGCTTAAAAATATCCTCTCGTATAATTATCTACCTTAAATAAACTTTTCCTGATCAACTACTTCCCGGTGAAAAAATGTTGATAAAATGAGATCCTTAGACATGAAAACCGTTGTAGAGGCTGTGAGAGTGAAGATACAGGGGGGCAAATTTCATTATCTTTTCTACTGTAAAAAAAATTGCTGAGCAATCTAAAGCTAATTTACTACTTAACATTTAAAAATAAAAAGACAGTAACTAAACTATTTCAATTTAGCTCAGTTTGTTAAGATATTACTTAGATGTGTGACATAGAAGTACGAAATGAATGTATATAAAATAGAGTTTTGTGTATAATCAGATGTGTATACATGTGTTTATGTACTTGTGAAATATGTAAGAGAGAGAGAGAAAAAATTCCTCAAAGTTTATCCTTGTTTTAGTCCTGAATAAATGAGTTTACATACTTTGATTTATTCGATAACATATCCAGTGACTTATATATGATGTGACTGAGAAGGCATGTATGAGGATAAGAACAAGAGAGACAGAGACAACAGAGAATAGGGAACAAGGAGCAGACACTCTTTTAAATAACCGTACATTGATTCTGTGGCTGGTCGATATAATGGCAGTGATACAAAGTTGTTAAAAATGGCAGATGGTGGCCACAAAAGGAAACAAAACCCACGACAACTTAAATGGAGCGAATGACGAGTTAATTGTGCCGTTACTCATACATACAGAACTTACATGGCAGTGCTTACTTTCATATTATAGTTGTATATTATAATTAACTATCAAATTAAATTGTACAGCAAGAATGCATTCTATAGCTATAGAATTCAATTGTATGTACAAAATGAACTGGATAACAACTTTACAGTATAATTTAAAAATACTTTGGATTAAACGAATTTTTTTCTCTAGTTATAGAATGAATTGTATAGCTACAGAATGCATTCTAGAATTATAAAATAAAATGTATAGCTACAGAGAGAAAAATATAAAACAGAAATTTCCCTCTTGGTATGTGTGTGTGCGTGTGTGTGTGTGTGGGGGTGGTGGATGGGTGTGTGCGTGCGTGCGCGTCCGCGAGAGAAAAACAAGCAAACGAGGGAATATGACAGGGCGGGAAAAAAGGGGCACCCCACTATCCCCATCCTCCACCCCGACCATTCACCCAGCCCCGACCCATGAGGTTGCAATTCCCTTTCAAGAAATAGAAACATATTACATAAATATTAAAAAAATCTTCAACTTCGTGACTGAGGTAGAAGAACGTGTAATTGTATTTCTCTCGCTGTCCTATTTTCTCTCAAACGTTATTGATGACGACAGCTGGCGCGATTAGACTGACGCAAGAGACGATGAAGATAGGAAAGGAAAATGGAGGAAAGCTGAGAACTTTTTTGGCATCGTCTTCAGATTCAGATTTCCGGGAGCTTGCAGTAATCGTCCTTCCTGAAAGTAACGGCCTGGTCACATTTGACAAATCAGATGCGAACTCGATCCCGTCCAGACGGCGTGGCCCTATGGTGACGAATCATCTGTCACCCTGCTGAGCCCCATGCACGGGTCTTCTCACAAAAGTGAAGCTGGTGCCAGCACCACATATGATGCTGCTACTGCTGCTGATTTTGTCGCAGGACGAGACCAGCTTTGGAACACGAAGCCGAGGGCTGTCCATAAGAGCCTGCGGCCAGGCATCCTGCCAGGAATGTGGCAGCTGCACACCAGGAGGTTCACCGAGGAGTATTGTTTACTACTCCTTTCAGTCGCGGGTGCCTTTCATGCCGACAGAAGGCCCCTAGCCACAAAGGGATGCGGTTCATGTCGACCGCTGCATGTTGTGTGACACCACTTCCTTCAGGAATGTTAGCCGAGCGTCTTAAGCAGGCACGTGCTTTTGCACGAGGAGCAAAGTTGTACGTGCTTGTGTTTTGGCTTGTTTTTTTTATTAATTCTATAGAAAAATCCACACACACACACACACACTGTAATGAGTTAGGGGTAGGTCTTGTATTGTTTCGTGAGTGAATGGTGTCTTGTGTTTGACGTCTTGTGTGCGTCATTTGTTTGTCGTCGTTTTGGGAAGAAATGACGTGGGAAGAAGAAGAAAGGGGACGGTTTGACAGACAGACAGACGGAAGAGAGTGAGTCCTTCATTTTTCAAAACAACGAGAAATCTCTTCACCTTCATTCCATCAACGGGGGCTCGTCGAGCGGGGTGCATGTTTGTAATATACGTCGTGCGCGTGCAAGGTAAGTGTATGTGCGTACGTCTTATTACATATTGGGTAGCTCGTCCGGGATCTGAACAGATAGTGTGTGTGTAGCTGGCCTAGCTATTCGTTGGGAGGTTGGTCAAGTAACGCGAAGGGGAAGTACCGTTCTGGTCAACGGCGATAGTGTTAGCGCAGCTACTTTACCATGTCTGGATTAGAAGCAGAGTTCGCTGTGTCCGAGAGGGACAAGCGAAAAGAGCTTAGAGAGATTGCATTAGATGAGGGGTTGGTAGGAAAAGAGATTAATGAGTTTGTTGAAAAAGAATTAATCCTCTGGAGACAGGGTAAAAAGGAAAGGGAGGAAAAAGAAAGACAGGAGCGGATTGAGAGAGAGAAAGAAGAGAGGGAGAGAGAGGAACGGAAAGAGAAAGAAGAGAGGGAGAGACAGGAACGGAGAGAAGAAAAGGAGAAAGAGCGGGAACTGCAGCTTAAATTAGCTGAGCTAAAATTTAAGAGCAGAAGCGCTAGTGGCAGCAGTAGATGCAGCAGTATAAGCAGCAATAGCGACGCCAGCGATGACGAGGGCAGGGTACGCATGTCACACTACGGTAGGACAGGCCCCGTCAAGATGGCCACGTTCGATGACAAGAACGACCACATCGAACGGTATCTCGCGCAATTTGAACGGTTAGCACAGTCGTGTCGTGTGCCACATGATAGTTGGGCTATCCAGTTGTCCGGACTTCTTCGCGATAGTGCAAAGGAAGTGTTCAACCGAATGGCTGAAGGTTCGTGGAACGATTATGACGCCTTAAAAACCGAGTTGCTGAAACGATTTGAAATCACCGCAGAGACGTACCGTCTGCGATTTCGGAACGCGTCAAAAAAACCTGACGAGACACATGACCAATACCACCAACGAGTACGCCACGACCTTGACCAGTGGATGGTGATGGCTAATGTCGACCGATCTAATCACGACAGTGTATGGGAAGAATTGGTAAAAGAAGTAGTAATGGGAAGTTATCACCCTGAATTGACTTGTCACTTAGAAACAATGGGAGCGATAAAGTTGGCAGACATTGCGTCGATAGCCGAGAGGTTTGATAAGGCACACAGCAAACTAGCAAAAGCTAAGAGAGAAAAAGAATACCCTCACTGGGAACGAACCACCACCTCCAAAATCCATGACGAGAAATACCGTCAAATCGATCGATCAACTGGAAAAGCGTATAACAGCTCAAATAAAGGTAGACAACGCACCGAGGGAGCGAATAGACCGGTTACCTGCTTTAATTGCAGCAAAGAAGGACACTACTCCCGTAACTGTCCACAGAATGGGAAAACTCAAAGCAAAAGCATAACCGCAAATGTCATACTGGGCCCAGTAACGGATGATCGAAACGTGACCACCGGCAAGGTGAATGGTAGATGTTGTTCCATTTACCTGGACACTGGCTGCAACTATTCGGCGATAGTGCAGAGATGTTTGGTTAGTGACAAAGATCTTCTGGATGAACAGATTACAGTACAATTCGCGAACATGACGTCTGCAAGTGTACCCACAGCCATGATAGACGTGGACTGCGAGTATGTCACAGGGCGGATTAAGGCGGCATGTCTAGACAATTTAACACACCCACTCATTCTTGGTGTACGTTACATTTTTTTAAGTCCGTTTCCCAAAACGGATAAAGTCGACGTTTGCGCTGTTACACGTGCGCAGGCTAGGGTAGGCCGGGGTACCGAACCACTTGTGGTATCGGATTCTGTCCCGAGCACCACAGCACTGGAGTTTGGGAAGCTTCAGGCGGAAGACACTAGCCTACAGAGAGTGCGCGCACTGGCAGTTGAGGGCTCTACGTGCGTCAGGAAAACCGCTGAGACTAGATACATGGAGAAGCGGGGTCTCCTGTACCGACAAGTGAAACAGAATGGGGAGGAGTTCAAACAACTTATTGTTCCTATAGGGAAACGCATGGATGTAATAAAACTTGCTCATGAAGGGTTGTTTAGTGCTCATATGGGAACCTCTAAAACTCTTGATCGGGTACTGACCAAGTTTTATTGGCCAGGAGTGACCGGCGATGTGAAACGCTATGTAAAGTCGTGTGACACGTGCCAACGCACGTCGACCAGAGCTCACCAACACCCAGCACCCCTTGGTGAAGTCCCAATCATCGATGAGCCGTTCAAGAGAGTCGCGATGGATATTATCGGGCCAATCAAGCCAGCATCAGAGCGGGGACATAGGTATGTCCTAACTGTGGTGGACTACGCCACCCGGTTTGCAGAAGCGACGGCATTGAAAAATATAGACACTGAAACAGTAGCCGAGGCGCTCCTAGGAATTTGGTCCAGAGTGGGAATACCAGAGGAAATACTCACAGACCAAGGGACGCAGTTCGTCAGCAAGATCATGTCTGAGGTAAACCGGTTATTGTCGATACGGCATTACACCACCACTCCCTACCACCCTCAGTGCAATGGGCTGGTAGAAAAGTTTAATGGAACTCTGAAAACTGCGCTGCGTAAGTTGTCTGAAGAACGACCACGAGACTGGGACAGGTACATACCAGCACTTCTCTTTGCCTACAGGGAAGCCCCACAGAGTTCGCTAGGATTCTCGCCTTTCGAGCTAGTGTATGGGCGAACCGTTCGAGGACCTATGGCAGTTCTCAGGTCTCTGTGGACCAATGAACAAACCCAAGAGGAGGTAAAGACCTCTTACGAATATGTCACGGACCTGTGTAATAGATTAGAGTTCGTTCGTAAGTTAGCACAGGACAACCTTCGTGATGCTCGCCGCAAGCAAGCAAGTCATTATGACAAGAGGGCAAAATTGCGTGAATTTGAAGTAGGGGAGAAAGTCTTAATATTACTCCCTACAGCGCACAACAAGCTCCAGGTACACTGGAAAGGACCGTATGTGATCACCCAAAAAATGAGCGGTCTAAATTACCGCGTACAAATTGGGCAACGTGAGAAAACGTTCCACGTAAACCTCTTGAAAAGGTATGTGGAGAGAGAAGTGGAGGATAACACCTTGGTGGTAGCAACGCTTGTAGTGGAGGAGATGGATGAGACTCCAGCTTCTGATGTAAGGTTCCACAGCTGCCCTACGATGAATGAAGAAACTTACAAGAATGTAAAGATCAGCGAAAATCTCTCGGATGGGCAGAAGGAAGAAGTCCAGCAGTTGCTGGCGTCATTTGACGGAACGTTAACAGATAAACCTGGTCTGACATCACTCACGGAGTTCTCTGTTACGCTCATAAGTGATGTTCCTGTTAAGCTAAGGCCGTACAGGCTACCGCATGCAAAACTTGAAGCTGTGGAAAGAGATTTG
This sequence comes from Marisa cornuarietis, assembly GCA_004794655.1. NCBI lineage: Eukaryota > Metazoa > Mollusca > Gastropoda > Architaenioglossa > Ampullariidae > Marisa > Marisa cornuarietis. Next base: position 11,019,665 of record SMMW01000003.1, on the reverse strand, counting down.
CAAGAAATGGCCAAGCTGGGGGTCATCGAACCAGCGGAGGGTGCGTACAGCTCTCCCATAGTCCTGGTCAAGAAAAGGGATGGGAGTTTTCGGTTTTGCGTCGATTATCGGCGGCTAAACCAAATTACTGAGTATCTAGCAGAACCCCTTCCTGATCCAGACACAATTTTTACCAAGCTCTCAAAAGCTAAATACTTTTCACGGATAGACCTCACAAAGGGGTATTGGCAGATACCTGTGAGAAAAGAAGACCGACATAAATTAGCATTTACTACACCTTTCGGAAACTACCAGTGGAAGGTGATGCCATTTGGTGTACAAAATGCACCAAGCGTTTTCACGCGTATGATGCGCACACTGTTAGAACCACTCAAAGGAACAGGTGTAGAAAACTTTATGGATGACTTGCTCCTCGCCACGGAAACGTGGGAAGAACACCTTGTGCTACTTAAAGCAATATTGACGAGGTTACGCGAGGTGAACCTCACAGCACGGCCTACCAAATGCGAAATCGGTTGTGCTAGTTTGGATTTTTTGGGTCACAGAGTTGGTCGTGGGGAAGTAGCTCCAGCCAACGCCAAGGTTCAACAACTGAGCGAAACGAGGCGGCCAGAGACCCAGACCGAAGTTCGTAGCTTCATAGGGTTAGCGAGTTTTTATCGCAAATATGTCCCCAACTTTAGCGCAATTGCAGCACCACTTACGGATTTAATCGGAGCACGGAAACCGAATAGAGTGGAATGGACTGAAGCATGCCAACGAGCATTTGATACACTTAAGGCACACCTCACCTCCGATCCTATCATCAAACTACCCGACCCTTCAAAACAGTTCCACCTACGGACAGACGCCAGCGAGCGTGGTCTGGGGGCTGTGCTGCTGCAGGAATGTGAAGGTACCTTACATCCAGTAGCGTATGCTAGTCGAAAGCTGAGTAAAACTGAGAGAACGTATGCTACGTGTGAGAAGGAGTGTCTGGCTGTGATTTTTGGGATTCAGAAATTTAACCAGTATCTCTATGGACGAGACTTTGTGCTAGAAAGTGACCATAAGCCCCTGGTATTCTTAGCCCAGGCCAAACACTCAAACCAGAGGTTAATGAGATGGTCACTTTTCCTGCAGGAATACCATCCCTACATTAAATACATAAAGGGGGCGGAAAATGTTGAGGCTGACTACCTAAGCCGTAGTGACTGCCCCGGCCCGATTTTAGAGTAGGGTGGCGTAATGAACATGTAAATATAATGTAAGCTGACTGCCGTTAATATTATTTGTTAGAAATGTTTTACTCCATTGTTTCATGAGTAAAGAGTAGCGTTATAAATTAGCCAGGAAAGATTTTTGTTAGGTGCAGTTCAGTTGCTAAGTTATTTTGAGTTGGGGGTTTACCGAAACAATATAGCGACCTAGTTGGTGGAAATCTGGGAGATTTCAGTTTTAGCAAGGGGGAGTGTAATGAGTTAGGGGTAGGTCTTGTATTGTTTCGTGAGTGAATGGTGTCTTGTGTTTGACGTCTTGTGTGCGTCATTTGTTTGTCGTCGTTTTGGGAAGAAATGACGTGGGAAGAAGAAGAAAGGGGACGGTTTGACAGACAGACAGACGGAAGAGAGTGAGTCCTTCATTTTTCAAAACAACGAGAAATCTCTTCACCTTCATTCCATCAACGGGGGCTCGTCGAGCGGGGTGCATGTTTGTAATATACGTCGTGCGCGTGCAAGGTAAGTGTATGTGCGTACGTCTTATTACATACACACACACACACACACACACACACACACACACACACACACACACACACAATTTCCTCTACACATTTATCCCGCAGAAAACAGATCTTAACAATGCAAAATGTTAGCCCTATGCTTCTCGAGGAGTAACAAGGAATGAACTAACTTACGTCATTTGATGCTTATGCAGTCTTGTGATGTCATCTTGGCTGTTGTAGTTGGGGGTGACAAGCAGGTGAGATTCAAGCCACTCAACGTACAACGTTACTTTATGGTCATCTGGGTCGACCCACATGCTGTCTGGGTCCGAAACCTGCGCAGAACAAAAGATTCCTGATAAAAAAAGACAACGACCACGTAGGAAAAACGTAGGCGACAATTTTCACGGTGACGCAAACACTTGGAGCGGTGCCTCCATTCCGCTGGCAAAAAGCCCTCGCACATTTTCCTGCATTTCATAAGACAGAGAAAGACATGGATGCTGGCCTTGAAAGAAGAAATGCTTGATTAATTTTTTTAGACATCGTGGATAGTTGGAAGATTTTGGGGTGAAGATTTAACATCCATCGATGCAGGAAGAGACGCAGCAAATTAAACCAATTTAACAAAAATAAAAAAAGAAATAAAAAAAAAATAAACAGACAAAAAATAAGGCTTGCTTCTCTCTGTGCGTGTGGGTGCGTGCGTGCATACACACATACACATGCGTGAAAAGCGCTGCTCTAGGTTTGGGCTTGATTCTGTACTGCACCCAACTTTTAAACTCTTGTCATTTTAAGAAAATGGCAAAACTCATCCATGATCATTATAGATGCCTGAAGTTTCTTCCCCCTTCTGTAGTCGCCGAGTGAAGTATGCTTACGCTCAATATTCCATAAAATGTCTACCTAGTGCCCTCTGTGTTCAGACGTACTGCCCGTGGAGAACTAATGGGACAGCTAATGGATTTTGCAATCTGTCTAAACTCTTCTACTCCGACGAGATTGCCGATCAAAGGTTAAAAATAGGTAATGAGCTCACGTTAATCGATAAACAGGTACGAGAAATGCTGGGACAATGAGTGCGAAAATTGAACATTTAAAAAAAGGTTTAACGACTAATTGTCTTGGTCTTACATGTATTTTATATCCCGTGAGGGTGACTAGCATCGTTGTGAAATGCTCAAGAAATCTCATGGGCTAAAGGGTGGAACTCGGTGCACAATTTCAATAGGATTCACAATTTTCAAAAAGATTATATTTCACTGAAACTTGTCTTGACAGAAAAAAACACTTTTATTTGAAGATATTCCTGGAGGTGCACACATCCTTACAATATACTCACACACACACACACACACACACACACACACACACACACACACACACACACACACACACACACACACACACACACACACATATATACATAGACACACACACACACACATATATATATATATATATGTGTGTGTGTGTGTGTGTGTGTGTGAGTATATTGTAAGGATGTGACACACACACACACACACATATATATATACATAGACACACACACACACACACATATATATATATATATATGTGTGTGTGTGTGTGTGTGTCTATGTAAATATTTTATACAGGACTATGCCGCTAAGCACTGTCAGCCTGTCATCCACAATTGCACTTGCAAGAGCACGCACTTGTGCAGCTTTACGTGTTTGAGTGTGTGCTTAGATGTCTGTGTCTCTCTCTCGCTCCCTCTCTCCCTCTCTCTCTTTCTCTCTCTTTCTCTCTATATATATATATGTATATTTGTATGTATGAACAAATGTTTATGCAGCGTGCCACCTCCCCAAACCCCCACCCTTCTCGCCTCGCCCATCCTCCACTCCCCATATTCCTCCCAGATCCCCATCCCCCACACTGCAAAATCGCCTTCAAATGGAAGCATTTTCCCTCCTAAAATCATCATCATCATCATCATCATCATCATCATCATCATCATCATCATCATCATCATCATCATCATCATCATCATCATCATCAAGAACCCTAACAAAACAAAAATGTTTAGACTGAGTGGACTTTTCCGTGACTTCCTTTCACAGTACACTATGATTCTGAACAAGCTCAAAGCTTTCACTGCGGCCTGAGAAACTAGTATCATCACTATACACCCAGGATTCCCTTTCACCTCATTCACAACTACACCGAATTTAAAAAGAAAAGAAAACAACTCAAAAATCGATGTCAGCTCTTGGAACATGAGCACCGTGTTAACCGGTTGATAACGGTTTTCCCCAACCAGCACCAACCATCTACTCTTTGGGTGTTTTATTGTCTCAATCGATTGGGGAGAATGGGTGTGTGAGTGGGGGGGGGGGGCTGGTGCTATAGCGTGCTGACTTTGTTTTTCGTAGTTGCCATGAAAAGCAGTGCAGTCCAGCCACGCAAATTTGATCGCAAGCGAGATAATTATTAACTGCATCATTCCAGCCGGTTGTCAGTGTCGCGGAAGTAAGGGTCTGTTTTTGTTTTGAGGGAAAAAGAGAGTGCGTGTAGACACTGCGAACTTTGCAGTTACAGGAAGTGAAAGAAAATGGAGGGAGTTTCTACTTCCGGCGTCGGCAGTGGTGTACGTCACATCCTGTGTGCGACGTCGTGACATAACGCGCCATTTTTGTTTGTTACCTGGAAGGAAGACAGGAAAGCATAGTCTATAAGAAAAAGTCATCTCGCAGGACCAAGACACGAGCACATACATGGGATCCTAGCGAATTGACAGAAATGCCAAATATAAGCGCACTTGTACAAATATTTGTTTAAATATACAGATGCCGGCGACGTGGAGATAATAGATATAAACAAATATGTAGACACTTCGACCGCTAGATCACAGGACAGACCAACACCCCTATCTTACAAGCAAAAACGCGAAACGAAGCGCGCGCGCACACACACACACACACACACACACACACACACACACACACACACACACACAGCCAAAAAATTAATGTTATTAGACAAGGTGATACACATCGGCACAAGAGAAAAGTTATTGAAATGTGACACAGCTGAGATATTCAAAAGCAAGTATGCAAATTGCCTTACTGCTAATTAAGACCATGATACTGTGGCTGGAAGCAGACTTGGTTCTCGTGCGAAGATCGCCTGTATTGTTTAAAACGATTTATCACGCGCGTGTATTTTTTTCCGTGTGTTCACGTGATTTAATAAAATTACTTCAAACTAAAAAAAATCACAGGAGGAGGCGTAACAATCTTTTTGAAATTTAGTTTATTTTTTAATTGTTATTTTTCTGCAACGTTTCACGTTACCGTGTAGACGTCAGCGTGTCTCCAACCCCCCAAATCTGACGGTTTACGAGCAGAGCATGGCGCCATCTGTCAGCCGAAATGTAATTAAATGACTTTGTTACTCTGGGCTTCTGTTGCTTTTCTCTTCTACCATTCAAGGTGATCTCTCTTTGTTGTTGAACGTTTCCCAAGACAGAGGGGAAGATGTAAGTCAGTCGCCAGTCCATCTTTTACAAAACGACGTTCATTTCTCCTTCGGGGAAACGGTCGCAGGTGCCAAGGAAGTCTTTATTTACCTGAGTACCAGGTAGCCTGGCAATAGATCAGCCAGCTACGTATTATCTGTCAGGGCAGGTGTGGTTTTCATTCTCCCGAGGATAAAAGTGTCTGTCGTCTGCGACGCCATCTTTCCTTCTTTCCGTCTGTTGTGGATCCGACTCTCAGCTGCGCCATTCCACGCTCCACAGCAAGTTCTGAACAAACGGCTATTTAACCAGCTCCACTGTCAACTCTTACTTACCTACATTTTTTATCTTCGTCTTACTGCATTCGCGATATATCAGACTCAGAAAAAGAGTTAAAGCCAACATGCTCTCGTTACTGATATATATATATATATATTAAGATGCCCTTATTTCTAATAATTACTCACACGTCAATATGCTTATACTTATAATTATGACCCTTCGTTATAAGCTTATAATTATGATCCATAAGAAAAGATGATTATAATTATAATCCATACTCCAAGTTGGTAAAACACATCTCGGGGATGGCTCATGAAGGCAGCACCATTTTACGTATTTTTTCCGAGAAGAAAAACTGACACTTTTTGTGTCCGTTTGACAAGATTACAATACCCATTTCGGACTCGCTTGACAGGGACAATGTCGAGTGATGCTATGGTACTGTTTAGAAGCTTTGCCGACCGGCTAGCGAGACCCTCATTTAGAGCCTGAATTGGGAGAAAAGCAAGAAAAGGCAAAGCGTAGGGGGAAGGAAGTAAAGTGTCTCGGTGGGGCACTTCTGTAAAGAAGACAGGGTATGCGCAGGGCACTGGCTTCATTTAGGACCAAGAATTCGTGAAAATTATATTTCCAGTTCAACTAGTCTCAATGCAAGTGACGCAGAAACGAGTTTATTCAGTTTTGCAATGTCATTCTTTTGCCTTTTACACACGTATAGATCGTTAATTTGGCAACTTCTTCGACAACGACCACCATACTCGAGCATGAATTTGCTACATTGGAACTTAATGTTACTTATATAGCCTTATCCTACGTTACGCCAGAATTCTTTAAATCACTTACTTGTTGTTACTGTTCTCTGGATTGAAGTGTCACAGCGCGATGTCCAACCCCTGGACACGTGTTGACGACCACGTGTAGGAGACTGAAAGTCTGGGGCCAGTTGCACAACACGTTTCTAAACCTTAAAACTGTTCTAAAGAAGCCAAATCTCTTCTCTGGCATTTAGATGGATTGCACAAGAACATGCAAAAAATTGTACTGACAGGACGGCAAGTCAGACTTAAACAACTTTATCTGACTTAAAGCAGTTTTAGTTTTAAAAATTCTAAAATTGTGGTGTGAACTTTAAGCTAATTATCTAAATAGAGTTAAGGCCTAAAAGTGTTTAAAATTAGAAATGTGTTGTGCAATTGGCCCCAGGTCTCTCGTCAGAAGGGTATCAAAGACGACACTCGGCAACAAATGGCGGCCTTTATGAACCGACCCAGAGCTGTGTTTTAAGTTAGATTGTAAATAAACAGAATTTTCGGAAATCAAATGTTGGGATTGATACTATCCAGCACATCGTTTTCTGTATTATTTAAGTCCATCTTGACTAGAGTGTTCCTTTACATGTCAGATGGAAAATGTCTGAGGTACTTTAAGCTACCGGATATCATAGGGTACTGGACATCATAAGAAATTGGACTCAGATTTTAGGTTAGGGTCTGCAATGTCACCGCTGGGAATAAATCTGCATAATGTTTGTTTTAAAACTGTCGCCCGACTACACAGTTCACGCTTATCTCTAGGTTTTATGTCTCGGAAATTGTTAGAGAAGGATTAGACGAGCAGTTTTTTTTAATGCTTTGCCTGTCTGTTGATGTCAGGTTTCTGCGAAATTTTCTTTTGTTTTCATGCCAGATGAACTGTTTGTCCTGGATTTTGAAGGTCCTTTCATTCTACGCATTTGTTCGTCGCTGGACCCAGTCAGACCAAACCCGTTCTTTAGACTCGCGCTGCTGCCTGGCTTTAAGAACTAACACACCGAGACCAGAAAGCTCATGCAACGTGGTTTCATTCAGTTTCAGCCATCGACTTCCAGGCTGTTCTTTTTACTTCGGTGAGTGACTTGCAGATTTTTAACACGCTCTAAAAGCAGGAGAGCATGCCAAGGAGAATCGATACGCTGAGAGGCGTCGGGACAGCTTTTACACTGAATAGAAAATAAAGACAGTGAAGGTACAAAGCAATTTTAAAAGAAATTACCACACATGCGCAGGGAACACAACATGTCTTAGACAATAAACTATAATCGGCGTTCCAATATTTTTGATCCCTAACAGAACCCCTTACAATCTTGTATTTAGTTGTAAAGGAACTACACATAATTTTAACTCACGCCATTAAGCCAGGGGAATAAATTAAAATTGTCACGAACTCCCGTTAGTTAGCGGAAAAGGATTACCATTTTTGTTTTTATTAAAAAATATGAATGAACAACTACCAGCGCCAACACCTTTTGCTAAGCTGATATAGTTATTGAGAAGTACGCAAGTACAGATGCCGATGCCGATGCTAATGATGAAGAAGAAGAAGAAGAAGAAGAAGAAGAAGAAGATGATGATGATGATGATGATGATGATGATGATGATGATGAAAGTCAGTAAGTTCTACAGAATATAAAAACCATTGCTCGCCAAAGCTTTTGCTGTCAGTCTCTGGAAGAGAAAGAGCTCTGTGATTCCCCCGAGGAGCGCAGGGGGAAGCGAAAGAGGTGTGGCGGGGGGGGGGGAAGAGGGAAACAGCCCTCGGTTGGAATGGAGGAAAAAGTCAACAGAGAAAAAAATCTGTGATAAATCATAGTTATTTTGTGGTCGATTGGAGCTTAAATAAGCAGCCAGTGAAACGTGTGGAGACCAGGTGCATTATTATCAGATTATCTTGAACTGAAAAAGAGTTTTCAGAATTGAGACAGGATTTCCTGAATTGAGACAGGATTTCTTAAACTGACAGAGGTGCAATGCCAATGACGTTCATTCTGTAGTTTGTCAGGAGCGAGGCCGTTTAGCACCAATGAATGGCGATGCTGCTATTCTGACACGAGGGAGGTCAGAAAAGGCCCAATGCTTTGATGCTATGGTCTCACGGTTGGATAATTAACGTGTCTGGCTCTCGATTTTTACCAACTGTCTGTCTTCAGTCTGTGAAGTGTAGTTGTCTCTACGGTCGAATCAATAGTGAAAGTAGGAGAAAACACACCAACTTCCAAAGTGTAATTTTTTTTAGTGGCACAGACATCAAAGCGGGTCCAGTATTATTTTAAAAATAAAAAATCGTTTTCACCAAGACACCACGTGCTCACTACAATAACATTGACCAACATGGAAAAAGGCCCTTTAAGGGAAATTATTTTGTCTCGCATCGACAAAACGTGACACGAAAGTTACCCTGCGGTGACTTCAGGAATGTGCTTTGTATGCCTGGGGCAAGAACGACATTCGACATCTCTATGATCAAAGGAGAGCCTTGAAGAGATAAAGGAAACGCAAAGCCAAAGCAGCTTTCAAGTACAAAGAAGTGAATTGTGCCATCAGGAATGGGATAAATGCTGCTAGGAAGAACGGGATCGAGGGCCAGTTCTGGATTATAGTGGAAAGAATGACACGGAGCGACAGCAAATATGCCGACCACCTACTGGAGACCATCAATAAATCAGATCAACACAAGACCTCAGTCATCTAAGACAGCAATGGCAGCCTTTTGACAGGAAACACCTCTGTAGTTAACCAAATGGTCTGAATATTGCAAAGACCTGTACAACTTCCAGCGGAAGACAGACGATAACATCCGTCAAAACAGTCAGACTAGAACCAGTAAGCCTACCTGCCATACAGTAAGAGATCACAAGAGCGGTACGAAGTCTGAAGGGAGGAAAGTCACCTGGCATTGCGACATCCCAGGAGTATGGGAACGCAAAGAATGACCCAAAGAATGGACGCAGTCACTAGTCATACCCTTTCAAACACAGGAAACAGCAAACTACCCACAACAAAACAATAAATCTTTTCATCCACCGAAGCAAAGTTAGGCTGAAAGTTATACGAAATCGCATCAGCAACACCACTGAGGAGCTGATATAAGAAGAACAGGTTGTCTTCAGACCAGGTAGAACCAGAGTTAAGCAGATCTTCAACTGCATCATCCTGATATAGGTCCCATTGATGCTGAAGATGCTTCTCTATCACAAACTTCATAAAGTTTCAATAGGCTTTTGCCAGATATGACACGAAGGACTATGACACGTGTTGCGAAAATTCAGCACCGAAAAGGGTCTCGTTCAAGTCATCGAAGTGCTGTATAATATTTCAACGAGCACAGTATTGCTGGATAACCAAATGGGAGCTTACTTTTACATGACAGTAAGCGTTTGTCAACAGTGTCCACTATCGCTCTTGCTGTTTAACATTTTTCTGGAGAACCTTATTCGTGAAACCATCCACGACCATAACGCTTACATTTCATTCCATCAGTGGAAGGCCTTGCAGACGACATTGATCGGATTGCAAGATCTGAAAGAGAACTGCAAAAACCTTACCAACAGACTGACAGACAGGTCGAACGCATATGGAATATATATATATAATAGAGACCAGCACCGACAAGAATAAAGTCATGGCGACGACAAAGCACATAACGATATAACCGGGGTACGGCTAGAAGAGGTAACAGCATTAAGTACTTGGGATCCACCCTCTTCAAAGACGGTAGCTCCACGACAGATATCCGCGTCAGGATTGTAAAAGCAACAAGGACAATGGCTAGGCTGGACAGGGTCTGGCGCAGCCATAAGACCAGGTTTACCACAAAGTACAATTTGTACAAGTCCCTCGTAGCACTGATCCCACTTTACAGATGGAAACGTGGACCCTGCTAGCCGATGCGTAGATGCGGAGAGCAGAATCCAGGCATTCAAGAACAACTGTCTAAGGAGGCTGCTTCGGATCTCTTTCAGAGAAAATAAACCAAGGAATTTGTACGAAGCACGGTCTTCAAACTCGTAGTACACCAGGAACCTCTGCTTGTAACAATCAAGCGGCCTAAGGTGGTCTAGTCTGGGCATATGACCCCGACACGATATTCAAAGACTATCCTTCAAGGCACTTTGTAGGGTGGTCGATGCCGCGGTGGCCAGAGAAAGAACTTGGTTACGAATGTCAAGGAGTGGACTGGTCATCATGTACAGGACCTGCTCACTACCGCCCACAACAGGAGTAAGTAGCGGGCCCCGCCATGTGCCGTGCATCTCCACGTGCTTCTCCCAGCGACAGTCAAGGATCAACGGCCGAAGAAATGAATGATGAATAACCAAAACAATAAGAACTGAAACAAGTGTTGATTACTAACAAGGAATCTGGAAAGTATTTCAAAATATGCCTAGCTTTGGGTGAAAGCGCACTATTGCTAAGCTCTCTTATTGAAGCCTTTCAAGACCACATCTCAACATTAATCATGCCCAGGTCGTTTCTAGCTGACATCCCAGAAGGATATTATCTAAATTTATAGAAACCCTAAACCTTATTTTTTCCTCATGCTGTTAGTTTAAAAGTGTTTGAAAAACCTTAAGTATTTGAGTCAGCATGATTACAAACTGAGAGGTGAAAAATGAGGGGAGAAAGGGAGTAATGAACTCGGCTTCCACTGTACATCAAGCATATACTTTGTAAAACTGTGAACCTGTCTGTATGTCTAGAATAACAAAACTAGTATTGTCAGAAATGTTTGTGACAAGTGCAGACAACTCTTTATTCCATAATCTTTGCTGATATCGATTTAATTTTTTTCCATAAAGTTAAATTTCCTAAGAGAAGTTACAGCTTTTTAAATAAACTGAAGATTTATTTCGATGTTTGGTGTAATTATAAATACAAAACGAGATTGCTACTTCATCTCTTGTGTGTTGAGGAAATGGCTATTTCTAAAAGAGATGTGTGTGTGTGTGTGTGTGTTTTGAAGAAACACTAACATACAAAAACACATGCAAATAATCTCTTGCTTGTTTTCTCTTTCACACACACACACACACACACACACACACACACACACACACACACACACACACACACACACACACACACACACACACACACACACACAAACAAACAAACAAACAAACAAACAAACAGGAAGACAGAAAGTGGCACACGCTTTCAGCAGAACTTTCATTTCGACTTAAACAGAGCATTATCCTCGAATTTCAAAAGGGAAATCGCAACACAGCGGGAAATCAAGCAGAGAGAAGGAAGATTAGCCGCCATTGAAAAATAGGCACCGGGTCTATCAACAATGGCTTCTCCACAGGTTCCAGGGGAAAGATCTTAGCGACAGTCCAGGCGATCAAAATGGAAATCAATAGCAATTCGAAGAGTGAACACAAGTCACTCAGGTCGAAATGGAGATTTCGACATGACCTGAACTTCTGGTTCATGTGGTTAGAATCTCGGAGAAATGTATGGTAAATGGAAGCTGGCATTTGCGGGTTAAAAAAATTTTTGAAGCGGAGGAAGGAATGAAGGGAGGAGGAAAAGAAAAAAAATACGAACAGGAATTATTTATTCAAAAGAGCCTTGGAATTCTTTTCAGAGGTGCATGCTGTCAAAGCAACCAATCACATGTCTCAAGAAAAAACGAACACCAGACGAAAGTGCAAAAACCCCCCCAAAAAAACTACGAAGACTGTAGGGCAGTAGCCAACGGTTCTCCAGCAACGAAATAGGCAGTAAATTTTCATTTCGGTAAATCTCCCGATTCCAGGTGCCTCGTAAAAGCCGGCTTTCCGCCTAAGGATTGAAAATTCCCGAAGCCATACGAGGTGATAGCCTTCTCACTCGCTCCTTATTCTCCTCACAACAAGACGTCCTCTGGTGTCGGAAGAGGAGCTGTAATTAATTTTCAGGCTCGTGATTGGGTGTAGCAAGTGGCTGCCTTTGGGTCTCTCAACATCCTTGACTTTCTGTTCAGCAGTAAACAGGAGGCACTGAGCACTGCAACACGTTTCTTTCCAAAATCGCAGAATCATGTTCTGTCGGAGACATCTCTCCCCATTTTTTTTACAACCCTCGGCCTGACGCTTTGAAGTGTTTCCCCCACTGATAGCCTTCACGGCCAATACCCAGGTGACATGCTCAGGTCCAGCCTCAAAGGCGAAAGCAAAAGTTTAAACTGATGGTAAAGCGCAAATGTAATGCAAATTTAATACATACGTTAAAATAAATATTTCCATGATGCATGATGGGAATCATTTATTTGTAAGACAAGCAAGAAAAACCGTAATCCTCTCAAAGTGTTTTCACGACAAAAACAAAAATATACAAAGTTCACTATTTATGAAGCAAGAAAAAAAAGTCATGCCATGGAAAAATCCACAGAAAATTAAGCAAGAGTAAAACTGAGGAAAAACAAGAAGTAAGAACATAAAAGCAAAACAAAAAAAAGTCTATTTATTGATTATATAAGCAACAGACAATCTAGCTTGTCCTACCTGAAGAATACAAAGCAATAAACATAATCGACTAGAAAAAAAAAATAGAAACTTTCACAAAAGTTTCATGTAAAGTGTCAATACTGTAAGAAATTCAATTTGGGAGATCTGCTCTCCAGGGCAGGGCAGAGCTAGGATGTACATTTGTCGTGGGTGAAAAACCTAACGGCTATCTTCCAAACTGTCCCCTGCTAATGAAACGTAATTAAAGTTTCCAGGAAAAGAGAAATCTGCAGCTAAAGATCTGTCAATCTCTTGCGAACCCAGAAACCTCTTGCAGGTCATCACCACATTCTAAACTCTGCAAACTGTTCCGCAGGAAAACCACTTGAGTTTCACGTTGTTAGCACGTGCAGACTCACGGTCACGCAAATTTAAACAACCGACAGAAGAAAAAAAAACTCGCGTACATCGATTGTGAGAGCTCGTGCAAGCTTTTAGTTACACTCAGTGACCGAGTGGTCAACTTCTGATGGCTTCTTTACAACCAGTTTTGTCAGAACTCGGTTTCTCAATCTGTTCACTTTCCGAGTTTATTAGAGTCGTTTGAAAGCTTGAAGAAGGGTGTGATTAGGGTTGTAGACGATGTCTGTACACATTTTCTTTAAATCTTTATTACACTCCACAAGCAAGAAAACAATTAAAAAAAGAACTCCATACAAAAATGTAAGAAATCAATTTTACAAACATGTCAATGATATTAATTAATTTTCAAAAGAAGTTGACAAGAAGTTTCACTTCACTTCATTATCTCAGATCGTACGTAGCCTCATAGCCTGCACTTCATTGTCGGGATAATAAGAAACCAGGTCCGCTGCTTCATTTGTTACAACAAAAGAAATACACCAAATGCATTCTTTACTTTTAAATCGAAAACTGCACTGCACATTAGCAACATATTGAAGTCTGGATGTTGCCATGTCCTTTAAAAAATATCAGTCCATAATGTCTTTCTTTGAGTGTGTTCAACTTAACCTTTCGGATGTTAGAGTTAATTCTATGGTCTTGGTTAGATGCTGTCCACAGGAGAAATGTCCAAAAGATTTCTAACAAAGAAGAGAGAAGCAATGCACTGGTACACCTGCTTTCTTTTGTGGAACTCAAGGGAATGAACATGCGTGGTGGTCGATGGGATTTCTATACATGGCTTAATTAAAACGTCTGTTGTGTTTTTATCTATCATCTTTTTTCTTGGTCTAAAAAGACAGAGAAAGCAGCATCGTCACTGGTGCTCAGCGTCAACATTTGTCACAGACTTTAAACGAGGAAACGGTCTGTCGGTGGTTTAAAAAGTACTTTAATATAAGAAAAACTGCAAAGTTTTCCATTATTGGAGTAAATCTGTGTGCGGCTTGCACAAACAGGTCTGCACGCGGAGGAAACCATAAAGCCACGATATAAAAAAGTGTCCTTGGCAAATATTTCTAGCAAATATTTCAGTAGTAAAAGAGACGCAGGGTCCACCCGATTTATCCGAACCGGGTGGAGAGCGGCGCAGTCTAGATGCTCGCCTAGCAGTCAGTTGAAATACTGGCTAGGTGTTGGCAAGCAGCTAACCACAGTGTGACTAGCGTCCCTGAGGGAAAAGAAATGAAATTTTCACGCACGACAAAGCTCTGCAATCTGCTGCAGACGCCCCAGCGCGCAGCCCCCCTGGCTAATATGCGGTGCACGCGAGCAGATAGGATGTTAGACGAGAAAGGTCGCACGTGCAGCAAGCGCCACCACTCTCTTCGCGATTCCGTGACGTAAGAGAGCGTGCCTGGCTGCAGGGAGTGAATGGGGATAGAGTAGTTTACTGCTGCTACACGTTTGGAGCCACGAGTTTTCATTCATCAACCCTAGTATTCGCTTATTTATTCACGATTGTGATAGACAGCTGCTGTTGGGAAGATATCCAGGATCAAAGATATGGCCCCTAACTTCATTTAACATGCAGTTGACCTCGCATAAAACCTATCTGATAAGCACTGAATACCTTTTATGCATTAGTAATGCTACTATCTATGCATTGTGCGCAAACAAATGTAGATTATTAGGGGAGGGGAATGCAGAGAGTGATTTTATAGCTGTGTGTGTGTGTGTGTGTGTGTGTGTGTGTGTTGTTTCACAGACAGATGCTGGTGGAAAGATATACAGGATTACAAGATTTGGACCTCACTTCATCTAACCTACACTTGATTCTTTATCTCTTATATAATGATACTATTATCTATATATTAATTGCAAACAAATGTAGATTATTGGGGGGATGGAGTTAGTTAGGGTCTAGTGGCAAACAACTTGAAGTGCATACCCAAAAGCTTACAAACCACTTTTATTGCTACATGTGACAAACGCTTAAATCTTTTTTGAGATACCTGTGACCAAACCATCACTCACAATTGAAGATGGATTTGATAATAGCACAGCTTAAAACACACGGAAGCTAACACTGATCGTTCTTACTAGGGCAAAGTGTCGAGGTGTCAAATCTCCGATGCGCCCTAAAATCTTACTGCATTGACAAATCTATTGGCAAATAACTTTGGACTTTAGTAAGCATGTTGACCGAAGTTCCGGTCATCCGGACGTTCGTCCTCAAACCATTGGTCTTCTGTGACCTTCCCACACAACCTTGCCAAACTTGGTTAAGTGTTAGCTAGCATTTTCTCGGTTAAGAAGGGTGAGCACGCACGCATGCACGCACGCACGCACGCACGCACAAAACGCACACAAGCACATAAACATACTACACATAAGCAACTATACATACGTGCATATGCATGCATACATACATGGATTCTCACATAGGCGTTTATACCCATGCACACAGTAATACACATTTTTTTTTGAGGCAGGCTGGTCATTCATGTACGTAGACTTTAAAAACGAATTGGGTTCTAGAACCCGGAACATGGGACACGACCTTGGCATGGGGTCAATATTCACGACGGTGGGTAGCAAACAAGGGGCTGTAGGGTTGGGGTACTATCGGTGCGAAGACGACCTTCATCTACTTCTGTTTCCCCCTGATTTTTGTCTGGTGATGGGGCTGTCTAAAGTATACGACCTCTCTAAATCCGGTCTCTTCTTCATATAACTGCTTTGTGTAATTATTCGCGACAAACTGATCATGAAAACGTTATGTGGACGTTAAAATGGATTGGGTTCTTGGAGGAAAAAAAGCTCCCCAGACGATGCCTACAAATTCATAAAAATGTGTGCTGTCACCTCTTATTAGCCTTTGACCAAACTCCTCTCTTGTCGGCATAAAAAAAAATCAGATCCGCTGATGGATGAATTGGCATTGATATCGGAGCATTCTAGCACTGGAGCAAACTCTCGGCTGATCGATACCTGGAGAGAAAAAATTTCGTTTCTTCTCCGGGCGTTTCACAACTTTTCACCACGTAAAACAACCTGATCTCCGATCTCTCTTAGATTTTTTTTTTCAAATATTGAACCTCGATTCCAAGTTCACTCCCCTGCTGCAATTAATTGCTGTTACCAAACACTTATCTCGTTCTAGTAGAGAATAATGTGGCCACACAAAACTGTAGTTGTTCCCATGGTTAGTAAACGGCTCAGTGGATGTCTGTGCTCCCAAATTTACTTGGGACGTATTTTATTTGAGCGAAAGTTCAAATAGAAGTTCATTCGATCATTATAGGGAACATTGATACATAGATACCGACAGACAGACAGAAAAAAAGAAAGAAAGAAAACGACAGGAGAAATTATTTGACCAAGAGAAAGAGAGAGAGGGGAGGAGAAAGACCGAGAGTTGGAAGAACATGTAGGACTCACAAATAATTTGCAAATTAATACAACAATTTAAACACGTTTAAATGAATATCGTGCAATCTGTCTAACAGCCACTGCCACCCAAAGTTTGCCATCAGCGAGAACTAGTTGCTGATAAGCCCACGCACTCACCTCCTCCATGGGAAGGTCCGTACTCATAAGGAAGCCGTCGTCCACGTCCTGCTGCACGTAGTACTTGCTGTACGGCCCTTGCGGAAGTCGCACCACCCGCGCGTTGCCGCTGCGCGAGAGCAGACGCACGTGCCAGGCTACGTAGCGCGTGAACCTCCTTGGCACGTGCGATATGTCCGTGTAGTACAGCTTGAAGGCCAGGCAGCGGCCGCTGGAGTCGGCCTCCACCATCCAGGCCTGCTTGTCGCGGTCGTACAGGTGGGCGCGGTTTTTGGATCGGCTCAGGACGTTGACGGCCACCTCTGAGACGTAGACCACTGACGTCATTTCCACCTTGATGCGCAGAGTGGAGCGCCCTCGCGCAAGCCTCGTCACGGAGGCGCCAACCGTGAAGGGCTCCCCGACCCCTGAGGCGTCCAGCATCTGCTCCATGTCGCCAGAGTCGAACGTCCCCTCGTCGCCCAGAATGACGCGGTAGCGAACAGTGCACATGTGGTCAAAGCTGGAGTGCCTCTGCAGTTGCACCGCCACGCTGCCGTCTGCCTCCGTGGAGCTGGAGTCTGGGAAGAGCGAGACGCTCCAGTCCGAGAGTCCAAACAGAAAGTAGGTGGACTCCAGGCGGTCCACGTAGCCATGGCGGTTGTTGCCGCCGTGGCCTTCCTTGGGCACGCGCAGGAAGCACTCAAAGATGTTGTGGATGTTGCGCATCTCCAGCTCCAGGAGAAGATCCCCGCTCTCTTGAACGAAGTTTCTTGCCAGGAGATCCTCCGTTTCAGCGAAGGTCTTGCGCCCATGCTTCTGAGATTCGGACGTAAACTCGTAACTTTTTTCGATAAAGGAAATGTTCTAGAAAGAGAACGCAATACAGGTTAGGTGTTGTGCACAATTAATTGCGATTTACAATTAACTAGGGGTATCTCACCCAAAAATTGTTTAAAGTGTATTATAATAACTCCGATTTTAAAGATCTAGTGGTGGTGAACTTTATTTTAAATGAGTGGGTAAAACTCAGTGCGAGATCATATTTTCCAGAATCTTCCTGACCCGAAATACACTGCTACAGACATCCGCCTGAACAGAAAGACGTTTACAGACAGATACACCCAAATAACACGATCCCTGCGCTCCCATTGGTTGAGGCCGTTACAACATGAACATCCCTGTATAAGCATCTGTTGCTCATTGGGATATTTGTTGTAGTCTATCTCGAGAACAGAAGGTGGAAGTTCGACAACATACTGGGAAATACCCAATCATTAAGAAAAAATGCACTCTATTAGTCGTTTCAGCTTGAAGAACACAGTTTTGGTACAGGATGCATGACGATTAACCCTCTGTGAACTAAATTGAAATTTAGCTAACGCCGCAAGAGATTGGAAGCGTTTAAAGTATATTAGCAAGAAATAGTAATAGTATCACTTCTATGAACAGTTGAGAGAAGGGTGTTCTGTTACCTTGGTAAAATGCTCTCTGTTGACGACAGTAAAAGAGAAGTCGAGTCTACAGCGGAGACCTTGGGACGGCGTCTGCAGCTTGAGGAAGGCACCAATATGACGTTCAGTCCGCGTTACACTGACGTTCCATCTCTGATGGCCGTACACAAAGTCCTGGAACAGCGCCAGAGCCGGCAGTTGGAGTCAGTTGAAAAAAAAATCGACAAAACCAGCAATGCACTGCAGCCAGAAACTAATGGGGCATGAAATAATATGCATCTCTGTCTTCATGTTAGCCTACACACACACACACACACACACACACACACACACACACACACACACACACACACACACACACACACACACACACACACACACACACACACACACACACACACACACACACACACACATGCAACTTGTGCAAACCATAGGAAGCAGATTTTAAAATTATTTATTTATTTCAGTCTTTCTAAAATTAACAAATATCATGCAGATATCATTTAAAAAAATTTTACGAGGAGTTTTTTTTCTGAAATGTTAAAACAATTATCAATTCAATTTTGTTCTGGCTGATTTTTGTTTTAATTTTTTTGTCATCGATGAGGGAGTGGGAGTGGATGAAAAAGGGTCAGACAATCTTATGCTCTGAGTGCGAACTCTTTTTGTCTGTCGACACCAAACAGCGCCACCATTAGTGAGACTTACTAACGCTGGTAGGTGGTAGGTGTGTAGATGTGTCTGGAATTCCCTGCTATGACAAAGGAGAGACATTGTAGTTTTTATTTCATCCAGAACTTGCACAGACTCTGTGTCGATGATTTGTCAGTTACCTCATGCTCGTACAAAGTTGAACAAAATTCTCGAATTTAACAGTTGGCCATCACATCTTAGCCAGTGAAGAGCAGGGTTCGTGCCAATGGCCGCAGAACAGGTCAGAAAAGTACTCAGGGTATTGTGATTAATGTTACTGTACAAATAATAAGTTACAGGAAGAGGAAGACACAATCAATCGCTAACGAAAGATTATTAGTAGGACATTCCTCACTACAGGCCGACCTTGCACCGTCTGGCAGAAAAAAATGGATTCGTTCCAGTGGAGGAAGGTGAGGGTATTTGTCAGGCCACATGGAAGCAATAAGCAAGGAGTGACTACTAGGGTAGAAGACTGACTACTAGGGTAGAAGACTGACTACTAGTGTAGTCGGTATTGTGTGCGATTCTTACCTCCCTCCCTCCATCTGGTCGAACCTTTCTTTCCCACCATAAGCTAGAAGTTCGGCCATTGAAGTCTACAAATTGGAACGGATGTTCATGTAGTGATATTTGAATTAGTTAAGACCTCTCACTCAGAAAAAGTCGTTTTTTTACTGCTAACGTAAGGAGCCCAGCCTCATGTTTGTTTATTTTGTTTTTTGGAAGCTGCACGTCAATATTCTCTGTCGTCTTTTCCTCCCACCCCTCCACGAGTCACAGAGTTAGAAGCAAGACAAACACTCAGCCACCTGATAAAGAATGATTAAAGTTCTAGGACTTTTTAGCGAGACAAAGCTGCAAATTTTATTATTCTATAATTACAAAGTGAAGTTTAAAAAACAAGTTGAGGACATTAAATTCTTTCGACGTTTAGTACAGAGCTTGTTATTTGAGAAGTCAGACCTTTTTGGCCTCTAGAAATTTTTTAAATTAATAAGACTGACATTTTTATGGTTGTTTCAACGAGTTTAACTCAACCCTGACATCATATAAGAGAAATATTTCAAGGTACATTACAGTATTTAGAAAGTTTTCCACTTTTAAATGCACAGTTTCTTGGTGGAGCAAAAACTTGATATGATGACTGTAAGCCCCAGATGCCGGTCAGCAAATGCTCTCCTCTTCTAAAATGTGCAGTTCAGTATGCCATGATTTAAAGAACAGCAACAATTTTCAAGGATTATTATTAGAAGAAGGCTGAGACCCCCTTCTCCTTCACTCTAAGCAAATTCTTATGAATGGTGAAAGGGGATAATGGAGAATCAAGAAGCTTTTAATAGACAGAAACAAATAAAAAAAATTAAAATCCATGAAAGAATATTTTTTGTAATGTAAACCAATAAAAATGCCAACTACTGTCAGGTTTATGTCACTATTATGCCGGATTTTTGAATGCCTCGGACAATAAAAGTGAAGTTCTGCTAAGTGCGGCTCCTGCAACTGTTTAAAAACCACAGAGTGAAAAAAAATCAAAGGATTGTGAGTGAACAGTTCTGGTTAAGAACGAACACAAAGTTAGAACACCCTGATTTCATTCTCGAAATACACGCCTATAACCATCATCGTGAACAGAAAGAGGTAAGTATCCCCGAAGTCAGGATGGTGTATGGACAGGGTATACTCCAGAGAGCCGCCAATAGGAAAGCTGAGACCATGTGTCAGTCTTAAGAATTTCTCTTTTTTGTTTATGATGATGGTTGTAGCCATGCGTCTCGAGAATGAAAGAGAGATATTTACCTAGATCTGGGGAAATAGTATTCTGCATTGAGATTTAGCCCATCATTAGAAAAAAAAATGCACTCCACTAATCCTGTAACATGCAGACCTGCTGCTATGGCCGTCACTACTTGTGTTCTGTCGTCTGTCCCATCATTTACAACTCTTTTAGATAATGAGGTAAAAAGTCACATAGCTTAGTCGGCTGTAGTGGTAGTGACTGTAAGTGGCTCACCCTATCTAGGGCACGCCATGTGGAAGGTCGAGGCGAGCTCTCTCCATCCACCAGTTTTACCTCCCCTGAAAAATCAGGTACTCACTTCTGTTGAGCAGCTGCTGGATGGTCACGGAAAGTCATTCAGCCACAGCAGGCCTCGAACCAACTACCTTCTGCTCCCAACTCGCGCGCACTGCTAGGCTACAGAATCTTACTGTTGACCTCATTGTTTCTTACATATAGTCCTCTATTATTTTCTTCGTCTTCCTTGTCATTTCCCTCATAATTTGTCTCATTATTTTATTAAATGTACCAGCCATGTCTAGCCTAGAAAAACGAAACAAACAAACAAACAAACCAAACCAACAAAAAAAAATATATATATAGTAGGTGCATTATCCAAAGTTAGAGAGAGAGAGAGAGACAGAGAGAGAGACTGTGAGAGATAGGAGAGAGAGAGAGAGAGGGACGGAGGGGGAGATTTTAACAATGTGCGTCCATCAATCCAATTATCGGTGATCTACCGCCCCTCCCCCCACCGATATATATATATATAAATCAAGCATCTTTCCCGTGCTTTTGAGTTGGTCTGCGCACTTCAAGGGATAGCCGAGCACCTAACTGGCCAAGATGTTTCCTTACCTTAGAATAAACTTCTGGCGTCTGCTCAGTCAAGATCTTGCTGGGGACAGCGAAGGAGAAAACCTGTGCGTTGAAGCGGTCCTGGAGCTTGACGAAGCGACACAGTTTGGCCATTGTGTTGTCTGCCCGGTAGGCATGGAGCGAGTGTGATAGTTAGTGTACACTGGGCGCTATTCCCCGCCAAAAGATCAATGCCAGATCCGCCAGCACGATTTCATCGACCCACCCACCCTTCTACACCCACACCTACTCTCCCCCGGTTCGCTTGGCTGGGGATAAACCTTTCTTTCTTTTGATTGTGAATAAGTTCAACTTCACGACGTTTGAGAAAAAAAAGTAGATCGTCTCTTGTCTCGGTTTTGGTTTTGTGGCTTGCTGTGAATGCTGTCTTCATGTAGAGGCTACAGTTTCCTCATTTACTCGCCTTCAAGGAAATATGGATTGTCCCTGAAGTGCTGTTTCCACGCAATAAATGCTCCAGATGAAAGTTTTAATCTGACTGCTGATAAAGACGCACACGTTTACTCAAGAGGTAACAGGCTGACTGCTCAGAAAGAATAGTTTTTTTTCTGCCTACGCTGCATAAAGAGCTGAAATGTTACTCTTGTCTCACCATTGTCAAGAGAATTTAGAAGAAGTTTTGCTAAAAACAGACTACAGATGACAGTTACTGACCATGACAGAAAAAACATCCCACCGATCTCACAGCACTCGATAAAATAGTCCTCTCTAAACTGACAGAGTTTTCTTCAGGTTTTAAACCCAACATTTCTAGATATTGTTGAACATTAGACATAGTTCTGATTGCCTGTTCTTGAATTTTTTTTTAATATTCTACTCGACAAACGCACTGTGGAAATCAGTTTCTAATTCTGAAAGTATCGAAATTCAGCAACACACAATTGATGATAGACTGACAGACAACTTCAGTCAAGGGCCCTCCACGTGTACACCTCTGACCAATATTATTCATACAGAACAGCTACAAGTCCACGCTATCAGATGCCCACTGGCGTAAATTATTGATGAACCTTGACCTTTCAGGGGGACGTTACGATACGTCACGCAAGAGCGTCACTCCTAGCGCGACTCGGAAACGGTTGGTGCTGGAGGAGCGTCGGTGGTGGTGGTGGGGGGGGGGATATTCGAAGGGACTCTATTTGTAGCTTGGCGAAGGTCGTGTCGGAGGATAAGTGGAGCACCGGGTGACAGAAGGGGGGTACAGGAAGGGAGGATGGCTTGTATGCACAGTAAAAACAGAAATCGACTAATCACAGAACAAAGGAAGAGCAATCGGCGCCATCAGAAGGACGCAGGCATTGATCGTCCTGTGTGTCGGCAGGCGGACAGAAGCGGAAGCACGTATTTGACGAGCGAGGAAGTAGACTTCTACCTGCAACGAAGGTAAATGAGAATTAAAGTCACTTTAATAACGAGTTTATGTGTTAATGAACGAACGCGACTTGGAAAGACTATAAGCGCACAAGTCAACAACACATTTTTACTCTATGTTTATAGAGATGGACTTCTAAAACTGAATAAATTTTTGTAGCGAATAGTTTTGTAAAGGGCAAAAAATATTGTTACAAGACAGAATTGCAAATAAGAAAAGCTGCATGATGCACTAACTGATGTATTCTCTCTGGGCCAAACAGCTGCATTAATATAATGACACTGGTGCGCCGTGTGTTGTAATAATATGGAGTGCATGCATGCGAGAGGAGCAGAACTTAAAGCTGACACCAGTAAGCTTAGCAACATGTTCGCCAGAGAGTTGGCAAATAACCAGACAAGGAAAAAAACCCAATTTGACAGAAGAGGATGATAAATGCTCGGTGAGTACGGATAGACAAATTATTTCAAGTGATTCTACAGTCGGCCGCGCCCTTCTAACTTCCAACAAACTGCAAAGCGATTATCACGAAATGTTACATCCGTAATTACAAAATCCTGATATTCGATTAAGGGCTGAGAGATAAAGCGAGAAGGTAGAGGAAGGGGATGATGATGGTGGTGGTGGTGGTGGTGGTGGTGGTGGTGGTGGTGGTGGTGAGAAGAAGAGGAAGAAGAATAAAATATATGCATACAACACACACCCACACACAAAAATGCGCGTACACAAAACAGACACATGCACACAAGAAGCGGAAATTATTAATTAAGAGAGAAAAGAGAAGCCACCCAGCTGCATTCCCGCATAAAATAAGGTGCAAATGCACTGGCAGAACTCTAATTATTACACTAAAAACACATTCAAAGAAAAAATATTAAAACATATCAAAAGAAAGGAAAAAAAAGAAAATGAAAGAAAGAATATCCGTATGATATCGTCAACCAGAGAAGCTGCTTTAATTCTCCCACAGAACATTTCCTCAGTGTTCAAACATAAGCGGTGCCGGTAATGGAATTTTTTGCCCTAGAAATGTCGATACTTCAAGATGCATCGATTTCTCTTCCTTGTTTCCATAACGTGCCTAGCAGACTCCCCGAGATCTTTTACCTTTGTTGAGGAACATACAGAACCACAGGAGCACAATGCTCCACCGTCGTCTGGCAGATTTGTTTCCGGTGAACATGGCGGACTCGAGAATTTGCGAGAAGTACGTACGAAGCATTGATGGAGCGATAACTGAGTGGCCGTACTATGCCACCAACTCTTTTTCTTTTGTTTTATCTTCGACTCTGTCACTGTCACTGTTCTCGGTGTTTCTCGCTGGTTGATGTTCTTAGATGCACGCAGCGAACTCTAGTCATCATCAGCTTCGATTCTCTGAGCCGCAAAGGTTGGACAAATATTACGAACGTTTGACCAAGTTTGTCCAGTTTTTAACAGTCTTAAGACCTTTCAGTCGATGATGTGGCGAACTATGAAACAGAACTCGACTGGTTAGTTCTCTGGGCGCTGCATCGTCAGTAAAAAGCTGACCCTCAGCTATGTCGCGGTCCAGTCAGTCCTATAGCCACACGTATATATCCATTTTTATCTGTACCCAAATGCCTACAAAACCAGACGAGACATTACTTTATGCATATATCACTTCAATGCCAATTGGACTCCAATTAATCCAGTTTTGAGAAAAAAAATTACAAAGACATGTAAGTACTCTTGTAAGAACTCTCCGAGTTCCTTGTTCGGCGTCTTGTCACGTCGAGAGATTTGACTCTCATCAGCTGACTCCCACAGGTCGGCAGTGTCTCGGAACGTTCCCGCCACAATATGCTCCCTAATTAAATTTAAACCAGTCTGGTTAAGGAGGCAGGGACAGGCAACTCCAACAAAGAATCACAGAATGAGGATGTTGCCTTGATTCTTGGGGACCGTCAGGCAAAAGAAGAGGAAGATAAAGCTTGTCCAGACCACGCAGACGGAGAAGCCAACACAAAAAAATGGAATTAGGAGCTAGTGCCGAACTCTTTTTGTTCGCGAGAATAATAAAGTTTGCACCAACGACAGCAGCAGCAGCAGCAGGCGTGAAGCAACAGTAATGCACGACAGTCGCCTTAATAACACAGGGCAACCACCGACAGTAGACTGCGCGGTCGCCTGCAGTCTTAACATCGCAGTCATCAGCAGCAACATAGAGCAGTTACTAACACTGATATCACAGTGATCAGCAGCAGCATAGAGCAGTCACTAACACTGACATCTCAGTCATCAGAAGTACCATGGTGCAGTCACTAACACTGACATCCCAGTCATCAGAAGTACCATGGTGCAGTCACTATATAACACTGACATCGCAGTCATCAGCAGCAACATAGAGCATCAGAAGTAACACAATGCATTCACCACCATCAACAGCACATTTACCAGCAGTAATAAAAACTGAAATGGCAGTTGAAACGGTCGGAAGAAGCTGTGCAGCAAGAAAAGCAAAGACCTGCAGCAGGAAACGCTGTTACGGCGGCTGCAATAGCAGACGTAGCCATTGTCGTAGCTATTGAGGAACATCAGGCACGGAAACAGTTGAGTTAGGGAAGGGATTGACATTAACACAGAAAATAATATATAGCAAAGGCACATGGAGATATCCCAGAATGAAACACAGAGAAATAATGAAAATAGGACGACGATATTGGAATAATGAACAAAGGCAGGATGAAGAGGTATAGAAATTCCGATGGCCAATGTAGCATCGAATATAACGCAAGATCACACTGACATCACAGAGAGAAAAATAAATATTTTAAAAGAAATACAGTGGCTGCAATACACTTCAGTAATAATCAGACTATGCTTGAAGCCTTTCTAATCATTCATAAGACTGATATGAACGTTTGATCCTATCTTTCTTGAGACTGTCATGAAGAGAAATCAGTGAAAAACAATATCCCGTACTCCTTAAATGGCAGAAATATTCAACAGTTGTTTACAAAGGTTATGGAATAATTCTTATTTCAAATAGACCTAGTCCCAAACTGACATCAGTTTATAAAACCACACACAGTATTTCCAAACTAGTTTCCTGGGGAGTTCTAGATCTCAGTATCTTATGATCAATGCAGCAATTTAGAAATAATGGCATGGAAAGAAGAAATGGAAATAAAATAACTAGACATGCTGATCCTGGAAAACAAAACAAAACAAAAGAAACCCAGAACAAAATAAAAAAAACCTAAACAAACAATGGAGCAAAGTTAGCAGGCTCTACCTCAACTTCAGCACCTCAGCCCACGTGCTTTTTGGTTGGTAATTTTTTTTTCACTTGCAGTCGTTTGCTCTTTCGTTCATTTAGTTTGCACGACATCTCAAATCACCCACCTTCACATCTGGGGGGCCGGTGGAACAGAGCTCGTCCAACAGAACTAAACATTTCCGATGAAACGATTTCTGGTGTTCTCTCTCTCTCTCTCCTCCGCGAACTTGCTGCGTGAGATTCAGCCTCCGGTTTTGAAGAATTTGCGGAGAAAATTTCGTTGGTCGATGGAACGTGTAGATATGCGGGGCACAGGATGCTCCGAAAAGCAGAGACAGAGCTGGACTAGCTGCACGTCTCTGCCGTCCAATGACACTCGCTGTGCAGGCGCGTGCTGGGCTTCTGCAACCCTCGTGCGATGAAAAGAGCGCGTGCCGCCTGGGACATGTCCGTGCTGCACCGGCAAAGCTCCGGTGACGGCAGAGTTCCTAGCACCAGCAGGAACCGCAACAACTAACCGTCAGCTCTCTCTCTCTCTCACACACACACACACACACACGCGCGCGCGCACGCCCTCTCTCTCTCTCTCTCTCACACACAGAGGAAGAGGTAGAAGCGTGGATGAAACGTTATCTCTTTCTCATAATGAGTAGCAAAGCCTTTATCAATACACGTCGCCAGAGCGAAAATATCAACATAATACGTACATAACCGAAAAATAATTTTTAGACTCGGATTATTGTCATCTACTAAAAAAAAAAATCTTTATAACTTTAAAAGAAAATAACCTTTTCAGAAACAGATATTTTAGGAAGGACAATGATCGATGATTGAAATTCCTTTATCTTTTGTTGCTACAATGATTGATGTATATTGTGACCATGAAAAGTGTGATACGTTGGGTTAAAATGACTGGAATTAATACATTTAACCAGTAATAAATATGACAGAAATCCCTTTCATTATGTTTGTATTCTAACTTCCAAAGTTCTAGCACGTGTTTCCACAGCCACCTCTCTCTCCAAATACTACAAGAATTTTCTTTACTATTGTTTCAAACTTTCAGCAAGTATTAATATAATCTTTCCTTTTTATTAATCACCCCCCTACTACTTGCTGTAATTTAACCCAGAAGCCTAAGCTTGGGGCGAAAATATGCCATCTATGCCGAAGAATGGTAGTCAAAGTATGTCAAGAGAAAGATGACACCAGGTAATTTGTTAGATTAAGAACGGAAATTAAATGTAGTTAAGGTTTTAGTACTAAATTTAATACAAAAATTGCATCAGGACCTCGCTACTGGAAGGCCGAGGTGTCTGCAAATGAAGCCACTAACAACACTTGTCCGCCTCTCGGTTCATCTGTGCAGCCTGTCATGAGGTCGACAAAGAGGTGTCAGTGCTTTGAAGAGCGCGTTTTCCCTCAGGAGTTCAAATACATTGCCACTGAAGTGCAGGCGGAATTATGAAACGAAATTCCGTGTCTGGGAGAGGTGTGGGCGAGAGTGCACACAGACTGAAAGTCGCCTGAAAAAAATTGCAAAATCTGTTGTACAACTGCACGCAGCTTATTCTCAACAAGTTGGAGGTGGGGTTAGGGGTCAAAATTTACGAAAAAAATCTCAACATGGCAGTAATTCTTGCTGGCCTTGACACAATAGAAACATGTTATGGATCTGATGAAAATAAGCCGGTATTGACTGATAAGATAGTCATTTCGTGTTATTTCACAAAGATTATCTGCCTCTCTTTTTTGTCTCGTCTGTCTGTCTGTCTGTTGTCTGTCTTTACTTGTCTTATATTGCACTCCCGCTGAATTTTGATTTTCCAACAGTTGAGGACACATGCGCTTGGAGTCCTTTATTTTATCTTTATATGCTGTAATCAGCCTCAAACCAAATCGCTAGCCCTAACAAACCCAAATGCAAACCCTAACTGAAACCCCATCACTAACGTATCCAATAACCTTACATGCACACCTCGCGAAAAACACACAAACTCTATCCAGTTCTCGATAAGATGTCAAACTCTGCAAAATTGGCCACACACACACACACACACACACACACACACACACACACACACACACACACACACACACACACACACACACACACACACACACACACACACACACTGTGCTTAAATGAAGTCGTATTACAGACTGACTGGGTGGCGAAAGCCACTATAAGGTTGGAACTTCAAAACACAGGCTCAGACAGAAAGTTTGGTCAGGGGAGACCGTTTTCCTCTCTATGTGATGTGCATCTCGAAGGAGAAGATATTTTATTGCAGACTCTACTTAATCTTAACGATACCTCGCCAAGAAACGTTTACCGTTTGGTCTGAACGACTCTACGGTGTCTCCTGCCATGGAGAAAAGCAATTCCCAAGAATCTGAAAAAAGTACACTGAATTCAGAAGAAGTACAGGGCAAAGCAGGAGGCTGCTCTCTGCTTCCTCACACAACGCTCTTCCGGTCACTGGCCGAGTGATGTCGCCATTTTTGTTCCCACACCGAGAACACGAAGTCACATTAGTAAAGGCCGTTCTTAACACGGCAAAGGTTTGACAAGTCACATCTCGGAAGTGCATCAAAGTCCACTTGTATTGGCAAACGTCTGAAGTTTGTTGACCCTTTTGACCCAAAAGTCATGAACGTTTGCTCTCAAACCATTGGTTTTCTGTGACCTGTACACACAACTTTGCCAAACTTCTACAAACGTTTGACAACATTTGTCCGGTTAAGAGAGACTTGAGGTACCTGTCTCCTTACTGATCAAATACAAACATGTTTCATTGAGAATACATGACTGCAGATGCAGTTTTCATTCCTGTTCAGCCACAAGGAAATTTTTTTGGCTGGTAATAGCTTTCCTATGTTACCACGAAAGTTTTCAGTAGTTTCAAAATTGGTCAGAAATATCTGTTCTTAAATTTTACCCAGATTGTATCAATTTTTATTTTATTTTCCCCCATTGCAGTCCAGATAATTACAGCTTGCAATAATAACTTAATTACAGATAGAAATTATAACATAATTACAGTTTGCAATTATAAAATAATAACAGCTTGGATGTATTCTTGCAGGAAGAATTTATGTTCGGAGCTGTAACATTTTTCATCACTTTGTCTTGTGACTGCCCGTCCGTCTGTCTGTCTGTCTGGTTGACTGCCTGGCTGGTCGGTTATATGTCTGCCTTCCTGTTTTTCTAAAACTAGTTTTTCGTCAATACTTCATTCCTTGGAGTTCACTGTTATGTCGCATTTCTCTCTCTCTCTCTCTATATATATATATATATCTTTCTTCTGTCCTCCCTCTTCGTATCTAAAACTTTCTCAACTTTTTTGGCGTCCATCTCTTTGACTATATTTCTGGAAAAGCTCTCATAGCTTTCTTAGTAAAGCCATCGAGATCAGACAGGGTGGCGGCTCACAGGCAAACAGAGACACCGTCTGAGTACATCGTACATCTTGCCAACGGCAGAACAACAAAGAGCGGTTGCCTCCTCTCGTGCTTCATGATCGTCATTGCACAGGCATCGCTTTTGTCACTAAACTTCAAGAACTAACTAAATTAGCCCAAACATCAGGCAGATGAGGCTGAAAAGAGATTTCAATGTTTCACTGTTATTCACAAATATCACTAAAAAAAACATAGTCGTTAGAAAATCAAGATACACGAGTTCAGGTCAGAGATGTATCAAAGTTTTCAGACTTGTTTTGGTGAAGTGTCCAATAGAAAATGAAATATTCTGATTTGTTATTGATTTCGTTTACTATAAATTTTTCTTTCGAGAAAACATGTCAAAAGGGTTGGCCAAATTGCCGTCTTATAGCCAAGCAGGAAAGTGTGTGTTGACCTGCATGATCAAGGGGGTAGCGGGTGAAAAGGGGTAATTGTTTTGTAACTTTTCACCCTCTTCACTAACGGGTGGTTCTCGGTGTTGTCCGTTAAAAACACCTGGCATAAAGGGTCATTGAGCCAGGACAGTTTTTCGTTTTCTTACCGAGTTAGAACGATTTGCCGATAACTATACAGTTATAAAGTCTGACTGCTCATCTACTTTGTGAAACCAGTGTAGCGCGGTGACAACAGAGATTGTTTGCTCTAAGGTTAGGACCATCGGTATGGCCATTGTTTATTGTTTCTTGATTAAAAAAATTAGTTCGCTACATAAAGACGTTTAACCTAATGTTACTGTATAAGTTAGTGTTAGGGTTTGGATTACGGCTTGTGTTAGGGTTAGGGTCTAGGCTGGGTCACAATATCTTAAGATGAAGTTAACAAATATTATATTCGCATTCATTGTCTAACTCGGTAGAAAAACAAATTTACTTCCCGCTACACTTCATTCTGACCCCTCGAAATACACAACAGACCACGGACATGGACGTTTCCTTCTGGAAGTTTTTAGAAAATTGAGGTCAAAGTAGCACACGAATGCTGACCCCCTCCCCCCCAAAAAAAATCACTTGGTTTGAAATATGCGAAAACTGACGTAGCAAATATATACAACACCCTGAGCACCCGGCAGTTCCTGGCCAAGAACATCACCATGCTGGAACAACCTCCTTATTTACCTGATCTTGTTCCATGTGACTTTTTTCTTTTCCCCAAGCTCGAAGGGATCATCAAGTGGTTAGGGTTAGAAGACGCGAAGGTCACCAAGAGGTCTGTAACGACGTAGATGAAGGGGATAGAAATCCCAGAAGAATCCTTCCAGCAGCGCACAGAAGCATGGCAGAGAAGGATAGAAACGTGGATTAGACTCGAGGGGGGATTACTTTGAAGGGGAAACTATGTAGTTTGTTGTTTGGAATTGAAATAAATTGTTTGTGAAACCAGTTCCGTTACTTGTCAGACACACCTCGTATGGATTGCTTGATCCGCCCTGCTTCGGGTTTACAAATTCTGGTCTCACAACCTTGACGACCGCCTGTTATCCGTGCATTAAAAACCTGAAGACTTAGTCCACGCTTCATGATTAATAGCCTCATTACACTCGCCTCAGCGCGTGCCAAGAGTATGGATTAACCTTCGTGACAACAATGCCAAGATGGCCGGCATTGTTGATGAGGCTGTTTTACCAAATAAGGCAATATACTTTGCCGAAATTGATGACCTTTAACAATAAATAGTTTAGAACAGCATTTCCTAGCCAAATATTTTATTCTTGGCATGTTCGATGTTGTCTTGGTTACGAGAACAGACACAAATTATTTCACGGTTATATG
Organism: Marisa cornuarietis; assembly: GCA_004794655.1. Classification (NCBI taxonomy): domain Eukaryota; kingdom Metazoa; phylum Mollusca; class Gastropoda; order Architaenioglossa; family Ampullariidae; genus Marisa; species Marisa cornuarietis. Next base: position 10,988,329 of record SMMW01000003.1, on the reverse strand, counting down.
ACAAGTGGCGTCACCTGAGATAAACTTATAAAGTATACGAGATTAGAAGCTGATGGAAATTCCTCGGCTCTGGTTTCAAACGTTAGAAGACGATAATTGACAAGTGGAACCGGCTTCACGAAACAAATCAGCCACAAGAAAAAAAATCAAATGCCTAAAATTAATCATAGGGCCCAACAAATTAATTAAATAAATAAATAAATTGTCAAAGAAGACTGCAATTATTGTTTGCAGTTTGAATGTTAAGCAAGTTTTCTAGGGCAGGGAACATCTTCATCATGCGTTCAGTGCTTGGCAGGAAATCCCATTTGATTTTATTCTCTAGACGCTACCCGTATCGATACACTTAATGAAAGTAAATATATTTTAATACCTTTATTCCGCACTTAGTGGACTTCTCTAAGTCTGGCGTCTGTCATCTATAGGCCTTTGTTAATTGACTAACTGTCGCTGGACGTTCCACTAAGTTTGGCAAAGTTGAAGGTCACCAACGGTTTTAGGGCAAACTCTTGGGACATTGGAGCGTTGATCAACAAAGTCCAGACCTGTTTGCCAATACATTGTCAGTGCGTTTGCCAATCTAAAAGGACTTTAGAGGTTTGAGGCTGTTAAGAAGGGCCTTAATGTCCATTCAGGACGTTGGGTTGTTCATCTTGATTGTTAATGGTCGTCTTCGCATTAACGACCCGTCTTGATTCATCGTGTGCCGCAATCAATCACCCAGTTCTCCTGATATAAGATAGAAAAAAGTTGCCCGCATGTTCTCGTGAGATGCTATTTGTCAGGAACAATGAAATGACCACTCTCAAAACCGGAGTTATTGGTGAGGAAGGATCGAAAGGTTGCTTCAGTGCACAACCCCCCCCCCCCCAAGATCAACACACGCTGCATTGTTTATTAACAATAAAAAGGATTATTTGATTGAAATTTGAAATTTCCGTCTCCTACCTAAACCATCTTTGTTGCGCGTGAAGTGACACTCAAATGGATTCTGTAAATGTAATGAAATGCGAGTTAAATCGACGTGCATTCAATCGGAATTTTAATAATTGATAAGGCGTTATTAAACTACATCGACTGATGTGTGGCCTGCGGTTGTTTTAGGAAACTTCTTAACCGAACACGCTACCACAATATCATACGTCCATATTTCCTACATACGTGTTTCCCTTCCTCAGATTTTTTTATCCGAATGTCAAGGTGGTATTCAAACTAACAAGGTGTTTTTTTTAACTTGTTAGTTTGAATACCACCTTGACATTTAAATGGACCAAACATAGACACATATTTGACAATTATTTTCCGGTTAAAAAACTCCTTTCTTGAAAAAAAACCTTTTCCCTTTCTCGTTTTCTGTGACTGGAAAATCGTTCTTTAAACTAAAGTAGACCTTTATGAAAGATGGAGAATGAACCTCAGTGTGCTTCAGACGCTATCGAAAAATAATTGCCAGACGCTCGGGACCGAGGTGTAAGAAGAATGTGGTGGGGGACAAGGTGGTGAGGATGGAAAGAGGTGGCCTGGTAGCAAGTGTTTTTTGCGGTATTATGAGCAAATTCCTATTTTAGTCGACAAAACACCACTTGACCTGCATGGCTCTCGATCATGTGCGATCGATGCATGTTTAACAAAGCACAAAAAATGTTTCCAGCGCCATTTTTTTCTCTTTTTTTTTAAAAAGTTGTTCAGCTGCTATCCTTTCACACATTTGTTTTTCTTAGAAAATTTCCTGCTTAAATAGTTCTTAAAACGGGCCACACAGAAAACAAATTTGAAACAGACACATCATATGAAGGAAGTGGCTTCAAAAAGACGTGACATCATCATTATCATCAATCCTTCTTCTCTTCCTCATCCATTTTTTTCTTTCCACCAGCTCGAAACCTGTTGATGTTCTTGTTTTCACTTGACTGTGATTGAGAACATATTTTACTGACATTTATTAAGTTTATATATTAACAGAGCACACACACACACACACACACACACACACACACACACACACACACACACACAAACAACAACAACGATACCCATACAACTGTTTACCCTTGGAATTCACTTTTCCCAGGAACGGGTATTACTCGCCTGATGACACCACAACCTAAGGTTTCACTGCAATGCGTAACCATGGCAGGGTTCAAGGTTCACACGACGCAGACGATAGTCGTGATTTGCATGCAGCCACTATGGGTCCACGCGTGTCTCCCTTGTGCACGGGTCCGGACTAAACCTTTGCGTGACAATGCATGAGGAACTTGGTGGTAGAGAGCAGACCGGGGTACAGAGATCTCAGTAGCCGGGTCTTTTTGTCCTCAGCACAGAAGAGAGGGAATGAAGGGGAATAACCGCCTACCTCTCAGCCCCGTGATCGTGACCATGCCAGTTATCGTATCAGTTTCAAAGATATTTTTAAAAAAATTATTGTATCGTGCTATCTTTTAAAAGGGTGGCGAATTTGATGGGGTGTCACGAACTTGTGTGTCACGACATGAGAGTGAAAGTAGGATGGAGAGAAGGATAGCGCGAGGGTAAATGAGCCGTAGTGTCTCCACTTGTCAATGACGTCAAGGATATCTTACGTAATAGGGAGAGACGGTTTAGAAACGGTTGGAGGAGATCTAAGAGGACACGAGAGATTCCGCAACAACGGGGAAAGTAAAGAAAAATAAAGCAACTGTGTGGTCCTCGCCTTCGGTCAACCTGCTGTGTGCTGCTCTCACTGTCCCCATTATCATACAGAGTGAGCTGCTTCACTCTTTCCATCATGAAAGTTGCGGCGGTTGTGTAGTTTCCGCCTTCCACCAACTTCTGTGTGCTGCTGTACTGCCCCCCCCCCCCCCATACAGAGACAATCATGTGGTTCCTGCCTTCAGTCAAGCCGCTGTGTGCAGCTCTCACTCTCTTCTGCTCAGACCTACATGTTTTTAAAGAAGTGGATACTTGTGAGTACATTAATGATTTTTTTGTGAAGAGCGCTAAGGTTCAACCCCGCCCTCCATCAATACATCAGGCTGTGTGATTGATGTATGGATTAGGGCCTATCACTGACCCACTGAATTCATGTGCAAGAAATTGGTGTGATTCAGATTCACATTTAAGTTAGTCCGTCGAAGGGACCTCTGTGTAGATTTGGTATTTTGTGTTTATTTTCATAAATTATTGTACATTATGTACTTACCATAGCCGTGAGCTCGAGGGCTTTGTGTAGCACATGTGAGGTGTTATTAGTTATCAGAACCATCAACAATGTACGTGTAATTATGGACAGTCTTTAGGCAATTGTTTTGGGCTTCGTGGAAAGAACGCGTGAGTGTACTTCACCCCACAGGAGTTCTCAACACACAGTGAGTGATACCATCATCAGGTTTTCTTTCCTGGAAAGCTATTGTTGATGAGCATGGATGTTGATTAGAAGGAGCATCAGTAATTATGGAAACTTTTTTTTAATATTACCATCCTCCTACAGTTGAATGAATCGGTTTTCGTTCATTCAAAGAGGCAGGATATCGAGGATCAGGCCAGATTTTGTCCCAGATTATTCATCTAGAGGTTTTCTCTCTCTCTTCCTCTTTGTGTGTGTGTGTGTGTGTGTGTGTGTGTGTGTGTGTGTGTGTGTGTGACAGAAAGAGAGAGAGAGAGTCTATGCGTGTAATGTTTTTGTTGCACACATTTTACGAGTTTCTTTCCGTTTTTTTGCAACTGAAAATAACGTTTTGAGATTAAAAATCGTTACACGGAACATGGTTTGTTGGCTACGTTTGTTTGAAAGTACACATCATTCTGGCATTACTGGCCGCCTTGCTTCCATCATTGTTCCCTGGAGAATGATTTCCTGTCGTACTAACAAAGGGCGAGGACATTTCTGAAATCGAACTCCTATCGCAGTACCACTAATTGTTTTAATGTTCCAGAGGAAGAGCAGGACAGCGGGAATTCCACCCCCTTCCCCACATAAACATCACGCACACACGTACGCAAGCACGCAGACTGGCAGGCAGACAGATAAAAGATGGAGCAATTAATAAGATCTTGGTTTTGCTTATGTTGAGGGGTTTCGATGTTTGCTTTTAGTCTTTGGCCTGTAGTAAGTCACTACAACATGTTCGGCCAGTGGTAAGTCACTTCACCATATCTGGCCTGTGGTAAGTCACTACGACATGTTCGGCCAGTGGTAAGTCACTTCACCATATCTGGCCAGTGGTAAGTCCCTTCACCATATCTGGCCAGTGGTAAGTCACTTCACCATATCTGGCCAGTGGTAAGTCCCTTCACCATATCTGGCCAGTGGTAAGTCACTACAACATGTTCGGCCTGTAGTAAGTCACTACGACATAGCTAAATGGTTGTTTCTACAAAATGATGTTTATCACGTCTTCAGTTCCCTGTACACCAGAATCCAGTTTCGGTTATACATGACTTCCTCAAAAAATGTTTGGTGCCTTTGGACCTCATTAGCAATGCTTAATTGATTAATTGTAAAAGACACACAATTATCGGTTTGTAAACAGTGCACGCTTGCAGTGTTGTGAGCCAATAATACTTTCCATGCTAACTTGATTACGCTCTAAATATAAATAAAACAGAAATAAAATTATCCGGTCAGACAATAAATGTAGAAATAATAAAAGAAATAATCCAGTTTTGTTGTTTCATTGCTTTGTTAATCGCTTTCTAAATGGTTCATCTTTCTCCGCCATAGTACTTACTTTTAACTGGGTTACAATTATTCCAGAAAAATTGTCGAGTGCAAACTACGAGACTGATTCAGTGTCCATACAAATTATATCTTCCCCTTACCTAGATGCCGGTTAATTGTTCCACGATATTCTTATATGAGTTGTGCTACACACTAAGTGCCACAGAACCGCCAGAATATGACAAGTTTGAATACTGTTACAGAAAAAGACATCAGAGCTCACAGAGATAAAACTTCGCAGATTTTCTTTCTGGTTGCTATGGCCAGGGTTCCTAACGAGGGAATGTTGCTCGGTCCTAGACACGCCATGTAGAAATAACGTATGTCAGCTGACTTCGAAAAAAAGGTCACAGGGATTACCATGGTTACTAGAATGCTAATTTACCCTTTTTGCACTCTAAGGGAAATTAGTATTGCCCAATCTGCTAGTCGCCTGATCTGAGTGGATCCTGCGAACCTGTTTACAAGGGACAGTTCTCCTAGACTCTCTTTGGATCCATTCGACACCTTTTTTTTTAAAGCAGTGGTGCCGACTACTGAACCACCTGCACTACAACCGGTCTTGCAGAAAAGAGTTTGACATTACTCAGAGTCAAACTCTGAAAGGACTTCCACAATCAAGTTCTAAAAAAACTAATAATAGCCTTTCAAGATTACCAACATGAACATCAATTAAATCCATCGCACCACCAGCAGGACTAAAAAAAAAATCAGATTTAAAACAGGGCAACAGGGTTTTAAAAAAACACATGTAGTAGGACCTTTGCATGTTGCATTCTTTCAAACAAATTACAGAGTAATTTTATCTGCAGGCTTGACAAGTGTTGAAATATTTATGTGTCCCTCAAGGCCAGACGTGGAAATGGCTTCAGCAAATGTTTGTCTGCCGTGCCCTCCTTTGTTGTAATCCTGTTCTAGCCTGTACTAGCTTAATGGACAAGGTACACGAACGGACACTGATGAGGTCAGAAAATGTGACAATTTTCAAGCACGAAAAGGCGAAATACTTCTTTTTTTACGGACTTGTGTAGCGGAGGTGTGCCAGAAGGGTTACAGTGTTGCCTCCTCTCAATCCCAGTGAAGCTACCGGCATCGCTGCTAGAGATAACAGCGACCCTATTTTTTATTTAATAATAATTATTTTTATTATTTCCTCAGAGTTGTTTGCTGTTGAATCGCAGCGTCCCAACACCAACACTCAATCAAGTGGCAGGTGACTTAAAGACTGTGTCTATGGCAATCTTTTGTGTTATAAACTTAAGTAGCATATGGTAGAACGTAGAATTTCAAAAAAGTTGGTACAATTGTCAGCCTCACATGAAAACGACGACGACGATGATGATGATGAGGATAAGGAGGAGGAAGAACAGTACTCAGGGTGTTACAGAACCGACGCCTGTGGTCGTCGAATGCCCTCCGTTTTCTCCGAAGCAGTTGAGAGCAATTACCTAATTAGACAAAGTTCTATTTTCCTCCACTCTCCCATGCACCTGGCTTTGTGGAAGCATACATTATTTATGATCGTGACTTTCAGAATGTCACGGCATGTTTCTATTTCTGAGCAGGTGTGTGGTACGCATCTGTGCACATGCGTGTATGTGCGTGTGCAAGAGCTTTTGCGCATGCGTGTATATGTGCGTCAGTGACGTGAGCGTATGTCCAGCTGCATATGTGTGTGCATGTTTGCATGTGCTTGTGTCAGAACTTTTGTGCATACGTGTGTGTTTGTGTGTGCGTGCGTGGATGAGCTTGAGCATATGTGCATTTGCGTATTTGTGTGTGTGTGTGTGTGTGTGTGTGTGCGAGTGCACGGTCTCTCAATCACACTTCAGACTTTTTCAACTACTAACCACGCAATCCTAATTGTCTACAGCTTCGCACACATGCGCGTGCATAAAAATAGGTTGTGTGGTGAGAAGCCATCGGAATGAGGCGGACAATATGGGTTTCAATTGAACACACGAGCGCCTGAGCCCCTCTCAGCCTCGTCCCACTGTTCTAGCGGCATTGCGCGACAGCAGACCGCCTGACCCGCTAAAGTATCAAAATGGATGGACGGAGGATGGAGGCTGCCGCGACCACTTGTTTGAGCAGCAAACATCGCGATCTGTCGGGGGGGTACAATCGTTGCCACAACTACTAGACTCGCCTTCCCCCTTCTCCTCCCGTCGGATGCCGCACGCGCATGACATTATGCCGAGCGTTGCAAAGTGTGTAAATACAATTTGAGCGCACAAGGGGACTGTTGGTGCGCGCGACGCGCAACTGATGATATTCGTGCGAGTGTGTGTGTATGTGTGTGAACGTCGTGTAGCTCGGCGCGACACACTGCCGAAGACGGTTCTACAAGGGGACGTAGAAGTCGCCGCCAGGGCGAGGAACTGATTTGCGAAGGACGGACTGTCTGTCCTTTAGGGGCCCTTCTAACGGCAGCACAGGACCGGCCCCGTTAGCGAGCTTTCGCTCCCGATACGTCTCATCGTATCCCCCCAATCCACCTCCCACAAGTGGCTCTGGTGAGTCATTCTGCTCCGCATCCGGGCGATGATGATGATGATGAGGATGATGATGAACGCCAGAATAACTTCTGTGTGTCTGGTTGAGAATAGTTCACAGGACATGACACGCGGTGTGTGCATGCCTGTAAAAACCTGTCCGTGTAATCTGTATAATGCAGTTGGATGAACAGATTCAGACATGTAGACATATGTAGGAAATGTATTGTTGTTTATCCCAATTTAACAAAAGAACGAAAAATTAGGTAGAAAATGGTCCGTTTTCCAAAGAGGTCTTCGCGTGCCGTAGTTATGAAGCGAGGGTAAGTCTCTGCCCTGGAGCAACGTGGAGAATTCAAGGACAAGAGGCTTGTTTCCGAAGTTATAAATCCCGAAGATTTTGTTTAAACCATGGAACCACAGTTATAAAGCGGTGGATAAAGTGTCATAGGAAAAAGAAACACGAAGTGGTGTCCACATGGTCTCGACACTGCTTTGTAATTTTCGGACACGAGACGGTTTTTCTTGAGTTTCAGATTTTGCTTTAGGGAAATGACCTACTATCGCTTCATAACTACGGCCCCAGGTGGAACTTTTTTTTAAAGGATGGTTCTAGTAATGCAACACGGGACTAAACTGCATTTCTGAGCGGCAATCGCTATAGAGTACAAACAGCCCGCAGCAAACCAATGTGTATGCCTCCGCCTGAAGAGACTTACGTGCTTTGAAATCCAAGGTGGCCAAGGCCGTATCGGTGATTGCAGTCACCAATTCACCATCAGTCCTATCCTTTCAAAGGTCAAAGGACAGACCAAAACAGTGGAGAGGCAGTGCAAGAGAAAGACGGGAGACTACAAGAACATAATGAAGGCTCTGTCCATTAGCAGCCTCTCTGATAGCTGGGAATAAAAACGGACTCAGCACTTAAAAACCTGACACAAGCAAACCCTCTGCCATCTGCAAACTCACCCGCTCACTATGCACATCCCTCATCCACCCATCAAAAACCAAACCCCTTCCAGCCACCCCATATCCCTCATCCCGCCTTCTCATTAACTCTTATTTATTTCCATTTATTTTTAAAACGTAGACTTCTGATGGGTGGTGATGGTCTGTTCATATAATTGCGCCGATGACTCCCTCTTAGGCGTAAGAATATTGTTGTGGACTTGTTTACCACGGTTCGAAAGCTTTACTGGCCAGCGACAGACTTGATACCATCTCGAGAGGTTCTTTACGGCCTCAAGATTCTCATTACCGACCCAAGAAAAGCACCCAAGGTTGGCATCGAACAATTCTTGTCTTGCACAACTCTGAAGGACACCAACGCTCTACTGCCGCAAGTGGATTTCATTTTTCATTCTTAGGGTCTCAGCCAAAGGTCCTGATCGAGGACCTGCTCGACATAATATCTAATAATTCAGACGAAACCGCATAGAAACTATTGATTCTTTCCCCTGTTCCCCACACACTGTATAATCGTCACGTGTCTGCAAATGATGGGCCTTTGCTTGTTAAGGGGAGGGGTTCAAGGCTTATATTACTAACGATAATATATGGAGATTTTAAACTGCACTTTATTAATTGTCACTCGACCAGTTGGCAAATCAATCATTTAAGAGGTAATAACGAAGGCGTTATTGGGAGATTTCTGAAAGTTTCACGATCAAGAAAAATGAGGTGCTAAGAGGCTTGAAGCTAATCCCAGACACATGAATCCTGTTTTATGATCAATACTTATATTCTCCTTCACGGGTATCTTACTTGCTATAATGTTAATTTATTGATAACGATAATCCAGAATTCGAACAGTGACTTGGGAGTTTTGATAATAAAAGACATCTGGTTACTGTTTAAAGCGTTTAAAAGTTCTTAGTTCATCATCATTACCATGTCCAAGGTCACAAAGAAATTTTGCAGGGACATCGATGTTCGAGAGGCCAGACTTCACCCTGTCTGTATACTGTCTGTTGTTTATAGCCCCCGACAGAAAACTTTCAGCAGTCGATGTAGTACGAGTGTGAACACAGACTACACACATGTATGATCAGAAGTGGAGGGTAGGCAGGTACTGATGTCCTCCGTGGACTCCGTGAACCAAGATTAGGCTTCACTCATGTCAGGGGAAGGAAACATGGGTATATCTGTACCTGGTAGCACCCTGGAAACATAAATGATCTTGTTTATTGAAAACCGAACGAAAACAGTTTTAAGAAGACAAATACAAAGATCAAAGATTATTTCTTTAAGGCACCGTTTTGCTGTGAAATGAAGTGCAAGTTATTGACTTTAAGATGTCTTTGCCTATTGGTCTGTGAAAAGAAGTGATAATAATACACTGTACTACAACGGCTGCTGGTATTAGTAAGTGGGACGGAAATGGCAAGTCTGAAGTCATGAGTTAAAAGACTGCACAAATATAACAGTTCTCTGTATGGCTAGACTACAGATTGACACAGACATTCCACACAGGGCACGCAAAAACGATCAGTAACCAGACCCTTATAGGCTCAATATGAGGACTGTCAGGTCCATTTTATAAGTTCCCTCTGGGGACCCTCCGGTCTGTTTAATAGGCTCACCCTGGGGACTGTCACATGTTTTATAAGCTCACTCTGGGGAGTGTCAGGAGATGTTTGTTTTATAGGATCACTTTGTATGCAAGTGAAAGATTTAATCCAAGGCTCTTAGTCTATGACCATCTAAAGCGTCTCCAACAAAAATTGAAATGGTGCCTCGTCAGTAGTCAATTCGATCTTTTCAACATTCAGGCGACACCAGTTTGTTGAAATCTAACCCGTTGAAACAATTCGTTGTATTTATATGTCATCACGGAATCTCTAATTTACTTCTAAGCATATCGAATTCTCTTAAGCCGATTCTAATAACCACGGCCAACACTGTTAAAACTGTCTTAACGTGTTTCGAACACCTATGAGCTGATACAGATTTAAGAGGAAAACGAAAACAGGCTCAAAACTTTGATTAATTGCCCGTGCAACGTATCTTAATGACTTAAGAGTGCTTTTTAGAAAATGATTCCATATTTGGTTGTTTAGAAAAGTTTAAAGGAAAAGAAATAAGATTTTCCCCTCGCAAGCCATACGACACTATTTTGCAAATATGTTATTTGTACAAACGCACAATATGACAGTAGCAGTCTCAAGGTGACAGAGAAGTCTAGCATAACTACTTCGACAGCTTCACACACACACACACACACACACACACACACACACACACACACACACACACACACACACACACACACACACACACACACACACACAAACAGATAAAAAAGTGTGTAAACTTTACGTGTGGCTTAAAGAATAAATGAATGCATTTATGGTGTGTGTGTGTGTGTGTTTCATAATTTGAGGGCGATGTGTGATCACGTATTTATTATCGCCTCATTAATAGCCAATATCTATGTCACCATGTTTTTGTTTACACAGGAGGTGCTGTGGGAAAATGGTGACCGAAGGGAGAGATGTTGTGGTGACAAGGGACCCTGAACAGTAGACATCTTGTCGGTACTACGCAATGAGCGCAGACTACAACTAAAATTACAATTAAAACCGATTTAACAGATTTAACTTATCATATGTGGGATGGAACCTATAGTGAAGATATATTTTTCCCCTGTAGTGTGAATGAGTGAGCCAGTGTGCGAGACGATGTGTGCTGGTATATGGGGGAGAGAAAAATAGAGAGAAAGAGATCCCTGTCTAACAGAATCAAAGGAAGGAATTACTGCATCCACAGCTTGCAGACGAAAGACCCCAGCCTACTATTAGTTCCACCTTGCTGAGGTCAGTGGCACAGAAGTGTGGTGAGAGACCAGAGAGTGCTTATGAGAGATCGGACACACTGTTCTCTCTACTGGGCGGCTTCTAAAGGCCCGGCGCTAGCCTGTGCTTAGCATCGATTCTCACAGCTGGGAGGGAAAGAAGGGGGACATATTTTATTACGGTGTGTAGTCCTGCACGACAACCACTCCATACGGGCAGATAATCCGTAGGGTAATCTGACAGAACATATCTATCAAAGTTATAGACATGACGGAGTGTCGTGAAAACATAGAAAACAAGGAAAATTAAAATCAAAGCAAACTCGAAAGAAAGAAAGAAAGAAAGAAAGAAAGAAAGAAGTGTGCTTTCACAATAATTAATGACAATTTTTGTAACAATAAAAAATAATAATTATGTACACAAGCACTTGAAACATACTGACTTTAGATAACGTGCACACCTCGTCAGTCATATGTGCCATACAGTATGTGATAGTCATGTTGACTCTACAATAATAACAGAAATAACCTACACCTTTATATTTAATGAATATTAAATACAAACATCAAACAGACGTGTGTATCAAAGCAACAGACATCACAGGCGGTTCTCTCGTGGGACAGAAGACTCTGTAATAATCCGAATAGAGTTATTCCCGAGTTACAGTTGTTCCCCGGCCATTATGATGTGATAAGGGCGTCGTTGTGTGTGACACGCAAGCTTTTGTGGGGAAGCTGACTCTAAACATATTTTATAACATTACCTCTAACATCACATTGGCTTTGACATCACATTACCGCCTTACATTACATTACCTCTGACATAGCAAATGGACGTGTCAGTTACTTGCTTGTTTTAATGAGGATAAGCAGACATGTGAGTGCTGCTGAGATAAGAAGCCTTCGACACCTTAGAGTGGAAACCCTGTATTAAGTAATCAAGGAAAGTATTTATGATACCACACACACATTTACGAACACACGAACACGCGCGCACGCACACACGCACCTGCAATGACCTGACTGACTGAGATTGTCAAGGGCTCTTATTTTCCTTCGCGGCACTGGGAAACAAGTTTATTGTGAAAAAGTTGCTTCCCTGAAATGCAATCAAAATGTTAGCGCTGCAAGAAATATGGTTCGGATCTAGCCATGTCATTCTGCGGAAACGCCCAACAGGCAATTTGTTTTTAGTTCTTTTATCCCAAGATTATCATGCTTCCATCGTCCCAGATTTCTGCCCAGGAAAAATTAGGCAGATGCTCTTACTCTTACACAAACATGCACTGAAGATGGACACAACGGTCCAGCACTACGTTCATCAAGATGGGCGTTTCCTGGAGCGTACCCTACATGACAGAATAATTCTTTCTACCACCTCTTCATCTACCGAAGTAGAAGTGCACGTGCTTGGGGAATCTGGAGTTGTAGAGGAAGGGAGAAAGAAGAATTCTCGCGGGATGAATATTTTTGAACCCAAGGAAAAGTGAAAGGTGATGGACAGAAGGGGGGGGCCAAGAAAAACGAACGTCTACGAGACGCAGGTTTTGCGTTCATCAGCTGCAGCTACCTCCCATCGATCGCATCGCTCTGTATGACGGCAACATGATGGCGGGAGGTCGTGGCAGGATTGTCAGCTTCCGCATCCGCAGTTCGCGCAATTTATAGCGCTTTCAATCTGTTGGCACACGTTGAAAGGTCATACCATATAAAGTTCAAAGGTCAAGCCGATCGATGAAAACAGAAAACACCAAAAACACCTTATAATTTCTTCTGTCACCTGAATGTTAGCGTAAGAATAACAACTTTAGGGAGCCACGACAGGGGCGCTTGGTAATGTAGTGGTTAAAAAAACTCGGTTTGTCATCATTACAGTGGGTTCAGATCTCGTATAGGGGCCAGTGAATGTGAAACCTGTTCGCGGGGCCGGTGTCACCATCTGAACCTACGCCCGAGATAACTATTCGCTTCACAAAGTGCGCACGCACAGGATTCAACGGGTCATTTCCGCCATGTGACAAGTTACTTCCGGAAAGATAATGTTTCTCCTAGCATACGAGCGAATGGTTGTCTCATAGCAGACAATATCGTTATATTCATGTATTTTCCTAGTTCACGAGCGAATGATCATCTTAGCGGATCACACCGGCAGTTAAATTCAAGACATAGACTGTCATAGAATATGAGCGAATTGTCGTCTCACAGTGTATAATGTCGTTAAATTCAAGACTTATTCGGTCCTAGCATGTGAACGTACGGACGTCTCAGCACATTATATCGTTTTGCTTATATATCTATATATTTCCAATAGAGACATCTTAGGATGTAAGCAAATTCTCGTCTTATGGCGGATTACACCTTTACATTCTAGACAGACACTGTCATATACTAATATATGAGCGAATCCTGTCTCAGGATACTCTTCATCTCGCTGTATATCAAGATAGCGATTCGATCTTGTCTGTGCATGCGTATCTCTTCCAGGCCGGCGCATGCGCCCTAAGTAGGTCGAATGGCTGGCCATCTCAGGCGAAGGTTCAGATCGTGATACTGGCCGTCGGGGTTTTTCTCCGGGTACTCCGGTTTCTTCCCCTCCTTCGTCATAGTCCGAAATCACCTTTCAAGCCAAAGGAACCAGTCACGAACTATGACAGTTACTTTAAAACAATTGTTGAAAAGTCATCCACTTGTCTCCTCTTTTAGTTCCCTTGCTTTGTGCCAATCATTTTTATTTTTCCATATTTTCATGTAAACTGTGGCTACTAAAGCTACTGAGAAGCAATTTCTTTGCCATGTCTCCTCGTAGTCTGTGGGGGTCATGCATAGTTCAAATGTGCGAGCGACCATCCAAATGTCTGATTGCATATGAGATTTGGTATCTATGGTGACTCTGAAATGTGTGGATAGTGTATTGTGTATGTGAGAGTGAGGAAGAAAGAGAAAGCGACAAAGAGAGAGAGAGAGAGAGTGTGTGTGTGTGTGTGTGTGTGTGTGTTTGCTTGTGAATGTGGAAGAAATAATTTTTAGGGTGTACAAATAATAGTTCAAGAAGTGACGTTTGCGAGGGTGGGTGAGTGTGATTGGTATTTGTTGAGTAAGTAGTGGCCATCGTAAAGTCAAATTCGTAGTGTAATGTCACTTGCCAAATAAATTCTTCTTTTTCTTCTACTATTTAAGCACAGGTTAGTTTCTAATTTGTTGCCATTTAACTTGCTTTGTACAAAACCACTGCATTTAAGTTGTAAGATAACTTTAACCTTACCTTTAGAAAGAGGCAAAAGAGAGACCAGTCAAATAATTGTCATGAAGAAGAAGCCTCAATAGGAACACACGAAACATGGCAGGAAGCTAAAAGGACAAAGGAGAAAAAAAAGAACAAACACTTCCCTTTTACTACATTTCTCGCATCCAAGGAGGAAGTGCTCTGAACATTACTTGCCCTTGAGAGCGAACTCCACAAGACAGTTAAGCCAGGCTAAAAATCAACGGTAAACAGCCTGCCATCAGCAGGTAATGACTGTCAATACCCGAGCAAAAAGTGTTTGGATTGTCCTAATGGTAGGTCGCCCTTCACCCTCCTTGGAGTCTTGTCAACGCCGAGTCTTAGTGTGTGCGCAGCGCCGAAGCTTCTCGACTTAATGGAGCGAACCTGTCGATTCCTGGGAAGCCTGGCTCGATACGGACATTGCTGTGAAGAGTGACATTGGAGACAGGTGGTCCAAGCAAAGTTGCCAGTCAGCGAGGAACATCAATCGGCGGTGGGAGAAATCAGGTCTCTGTCAAATGCCTTCGCGTTCTGTTTAGAACGACGGGATTTTCGATAATTCGTGCTAAATATGTGACGAGAGTTTTTTTGTAAGTTGTAATCGTGGGTTTTATCTGCCATTTTCATTTGCACTCCCACGGGTAACGGAGGGTGGATAGTGGGATGCTCTGTCACACCTCTAAGGTTTTGGGGTGAATTTCTCTCAACCTTTTTCAGCGTTTTGACTGACACTCGTTCCTCTGTGTTACAGGAGGCATGACGCAGCTAAACTGTCTTTTATTGACTTTAGATAAGTCGATACCTCTCGTAGGATGCTGTAAAAAAATCTGCGGCCTTTAAAACTTGGTTTGATCTCTTTTTTTTATACAGAATACATGGATTTTCATAAAAGGATTGTCAATACACCCACTTTCTACACACTGTAATTTTTAGTGTTAACTTTGTCAGTTGTTCAACTGTTATCGCTATAACAAAGGAGAAAGATGGCGGCTGGGACAGAGAAACAGGCAGACGGACGGAAGGATATAAGTAGGGAGAAAAGGAGAAAGAGAACAACAGAAAAGCTAAAACAAATTCAGGTAGAAAAATGAATGCACCCTCAATTGCTAGCAATAAAGACCTGCTATATGATCACTCTGTTCACTTAGGCATACTCACATAACTGCAGTTTTGCACTTTTTTCATAGAGTGGCCCGTGGTCTAGTCGCAAATTCATGATGTTTGGGGAACTCAGCCAAGTGACCCAACAGCGGTAGTGTCAGTAGTGTCAGATGTGTCAGCTGGGCGAGTGCCAGAACATTTAGAGTGGATGCAGGCGGACATGTAATGTCAGGCACCAACAGCATCACGTTTCGTCTTGCCTCTGCACAACTGGGTGCAGCCGGGATGCGACTTTTTTTTTCGTTTGCACCGAGTTCTCCGACGTATGAGCACACCGTCTTTTAATGAGTCCGTTTATAGTGCCTAGTACTTCAGATAGCTGACTGGTGGCTGCTTTTGTCGAAGCTCTTTTACAGCAGTGAATGAAGCAAGTGGTCTTTCACTGCACACATTTGAGGTTCGGTTTTTTTTGTTTGTTTTATCTGTTAGTTTTTCTTTGATATAGACGCTTTTTCCGTTTCGGAGAGCTTGTGTGTGTGTGTGTGTGTGTGTGTGTGTGTGTGTGTGTGTGTGTGTGTGTGTGTAAAATTGACATCCATGACTAAAATAACTTTGGGGTATGGGTTAAGCTAGGAGTTTGCTGTTACTTTGGACATAATGTGCAGACAACGGTTGAGGTAAAGGTTTGTTAAGCTGACAGCCGCGTTGAGCTGTTTGCGCGTGCATAGGACGTCAGTAGTCTACGTCCGCGCAAGCAAGTCTCAGCCAGGACATCACTGAAGTACTAGACTATAGGGTCCAGCAGCTGACGACTACAACACACTAAAACCTGCCTTTCTACAGTAGTACCTCTACATACGAGTTTAATCCGTTCCACAAACGAGCTCGCATGTAAAAAAAAACAAACTCGTATATTCAAACTACTTTTCCCATATAAAATAAAGGAAATAGGATTAATGCGTTCCAACTCTCCCACAACAACACAATTTATATGTAACTACGGTATAATATACAGTGCTGTATAGTAAATGTAAATGGCACAATAATATAGATAATAAGATTATAAAGAATATGTAATATTTATCAATCTTACCTTGGAGGAGACAAAGACTGTCGATAACGGGAGGTAGGCAGATGGAGGGGGAGGAGGGAGGGAGCCCGAGAGCAGACGGGTGCTGAATGAATCAGCTGATGAGACAACACTATGTACACTATTTTTAACTTGAAACATTGAGATTTCCACTGCCTACATTCTTTTTTTTATGTCTTTACGCTACGTAATATAAATGACTCGAGCTCGTATACCGATTTTACACTCGTAAGAAAGAACAACATTTTTGGCTCGTATCTCAATTTACTCGTATATTGGTTCATTCGTATGTAGAGGTCTTACTGTATATGCCTTCTTAACATACTTACCTGGACTTCTAAATCGATGAATTCCCTCTACCATTCAGATATTGCAATACATTTCGCAGGAATAAATGTAATACTATAGTAAGTCTTTCTTTATCCACTGGTACACTTGGGTATCATGGGGAGATGGATGTGGCGACTGATGGTTCGGTGTGAGGCCATGAGATACGAGGGTCTCTGATCCAGCGTCTGCTCGGATACCTCAGCCTCTTCGAGTGGAGACTCACAATGCTGGCCAGTCAGCTGACATTCTGGTCAAGTGGCCGAACCGATTCTTTGATGCTGGATGGGGTGGTGGACGGTGTGGCTCCCACCGTCTCTGGGAATTTTTTTGTCTTTGATCATGTTCTTTCGAGTCCTGTGGGCTGCTCCTCTTTCACATGTTGTTGTTATGTTTCCTTTCTGGGCCTTTTCAGCGTTCAAGTCTGGCACTGAGAGGTCAGGATGGGTTAGATAACTGCGTTGATGAACTGTGCCTTAGCTTTCATTGAGATGGCGAGGTGTCTAAGGCAGGGGTCACCAACTTTTTTGACACTGAGAACTTCTTCGAGGGTACTGGGTACCGAGGAACTACTTGTTTGATACAAGCTTCCTGAGTAACTATGAGTAACTTATTACTAAATGCGGGCGACACACCTGGTCCATACAGACGACCAGTGCTCGCGGGCACCGTGTTGGCTACCACTTGGTCCCTTGTCTAAGACCTCTGTCTCTATATTTTGCAATCCTGTAGGCAAATGCTGCTAAGCAACTTGAATTCTGGTGTTTGAATGTCATTCCATTGCTGCTGATGTCTAAAGTGGTGTTCTACTGTCATGACCTCTGTCTTGCCTTTGCTAATTTGCTTATCATAGGATTCTCACCCTGCTTACACTGCTGACGTGTTCTTATAACTTCTCTTTGTCTTCGTTCACCAACGATTGGTTGTCAGCAACGAGAAATAATAATAATAATACCTTTTCAGTTTTTTGTAAAGCGTGTATAATAGGGGAAGCTACTTCTGAAACTGTTATGTGAATTTTCGGACGTTGCTTCCCTTGCACCAAGAAGAGAGGTGTAACACAGCGAGGGAGATGTCCCTCGCCCTTGTCATAGAAATTGCTTTAGCCAGCCATGTTATCAATCGCAATGTCAACTAAACCAGCATGGAACTGGAACAGATTGACACCTACCTCCTCTGTTTTGAAATAAATGAACTTAAGCAGTTCAAAATCACAAAGAGCTTACAACGTTGATAGCTTATTTTAAAAAACAAAAAACTACCGTGACAGGGCCTCCTTCATACTGAGACAGCATCACTTTACAAGTTCTCATACGGCAGCTAGACGGCTTGCTGGTCAAAACATTTCTTCAGAATTTTACAAGCTTCACAAAGAAAACAAGCGAACCTTCACCATCTTATTTATTCAAATAATACTATTTCCTTCCAATTCCTTTTTGCGCGTATGTGTTATAATCAAGCGTGTGCGCGCTAACAACCATCCACGCGTGCGCAAACTTTTGAATCGGGAAAGAAGTGGATTGTGGACACAAAACTTAAACGGTCGGACTCAACTGACTTACTATGGTGTTTATTTTGATTGTTAGCATATGTTAAAAATATTGTGTGTCTTTCTCTCTCTTACACACACAACACACAAAGTGGTGCATACAGCTAAATACAAATGAGACAGAACATGTCAGCATTAACAATCAGCACACAATGTTTCCCTACTTTTAAGGTTTTCTTTTAGAGGATCGGAGTCAGCAGCTACTTAGCCACACAGTGACCATTTTTGCAACTGATGCAAAATATCAGCAGAAATAAAAGAACGAATTCGAAGGGCTGCAGGAAGCAGCCATGTCTTGGAAACGTTTCTTGATAGCGTCTGGGAGAGAAAAGCCCTCCTTGTTCTTCCCGCTTTAGAATCTCGCTGGACTAGATTAGCCCGTCGTTAGTCGAGGATTTGGGAAAATTGGGGTTTCTCTTGGCTGAGGATCGGCAACTATTATGGCTCCATCTGTCCTCATTCTGGCATTATCCTGTCCTCCAACGCGGGCTGCTATATCCCCGGCCACATCAGCAGCTGTGCTTCTTGTCACCAGGCGCCTGATGACCTTTGAAAGGAAGTGGGAAGTTCACCTGAAAGCAGTTAAATTGTATTATCGTTCTGTTTCTCTTTCACTCTCTCTATCTTTTACACATACACACAAACACACACATTTTCTCTCTCTCACTCTCTCTCACACACACACGCACACACACTTGCATCTTGCCTGTTTTGCAGCATAAATATAAATCTTTTTTGATTTGGGACAAACTGACATGGAGACTTACACAAATTCAGTTGTTTCGATTATTGATTAAAATCGTTCAAATGGCGATAATGTTTGCTTTTCGTTGTTTTCTATTGATTGTAGCCGGAGGCGTGCGCGCAGCAGTTATTCGTCAATAGAGCTTAAGGTCAAAGCCTTGTACAAGTAAGTGACCTCCTTTGACCTTTTTCTCTTCTCTCTCTTTTTCTCTCTCTTTACTTTTCTTTTTCATCTTCCTCGCTCTTTCTGATAGATCTTCGATTGAACGTCTGTTGTAACACACCGCCACACAATTACAGTCGAGAGCTCTGGGGCCAGTTGCACAACACGTTTCTAAACCTTAAAATTGTTCTAAAGAAGCAAAATCTCTTCTTAGCCATTTTGATGAATTGCAGAAAATCATACACAAAAGTGTACTGACAGGACGGTAAGTCAGACTAAAACAACTTTATCTTACTTAAAGCAGTTTTACTTTTAAAAATTATAAAATTGTGGTGTGCACTTTAAACTGATTATCTCAATAGAGTTAATGCCTAAAAGTGTTTATTAAAATTAGAAATGTGTTGTGCAACTGCCCCCTAATTGCTAGAGTGTATGTTCTAGAGCTCTGATTGTTAGAGTGTATGTTCTAGAGCTCTGATTGCTAGAGTGTATGTTCTAGAGCTCTGATTGTTAGAGTGTATGTTCTAGAGCTCTGATTGCTAGAGTGTATGTTCTAGAGCTCTGATTGCTAGAGTGTATGTTCTAGAGCTCTGATTGCTAGAGTGTATGTTCTAGAGCTCTGATTGCTAGAGTGTATGTTCTAGAGCTCTGATTGCTAGAGTGTATGTTCTAGAGCTCTGATTGTTAGAGTGTATGTTCTAGAGCTCTGATTGCTAGAGTGTATGTTCTAGAGCTCTGATTGCTAGAG
The DNA here is from genome assembly GCA_004794655.1 of Marisa cornuarietis. Classification (NCBI taxonomy): domain Eukaryota; kingdom Metazoa; phylum Mollusca; class Gastropoda; order Architaenioglossa; family Ampullariidae; genus Marisa; species Marisa cornuarietis. The sequence continues at coordinate 10,968,355 of SMMW01000003.1, read as the reverse complement.
TGTATGTTCTAGAGCTCTGATTGCTAGAGTGTATGTTCTAGAGCTCTGATTGCTAGAGTGTATGTTCTAGAGCTCTGATTGCTAGAGTGTATGTTCTAGAGCTCTGATTGCTAGAGTGTATGTTCTAGAGCTCTGATTGTTAGAGTGTATGTTCTAGAGCTCTGATTGCTAGAGTGTATGTTCTAGAGCTCTGATTGCTAGAGTGTATGTTCTAGAGCTCTGATTGTTAGAGTGTATGTTCTAGAGCTCTGATTGTTAGCAGTTACGGTCTAGTTCTCTAATTGTGCAACTGCATTCTGCCGCGAACATCTGCTTTCAATTTTCTCTCCGCGATTTCCTGCTGAGTTCTGGAAATGTCTGAATATTGAAAAAGGGCCACGACCCGGCCGAAATCAATAATAATGAAATCACTTCAGCTTAGGGAGTAATAAAAAACCTAACCACTTCAGGCACGGTGTTTTGACTAAAAGTGGAATTTATTGCATTTATTGCGAGTGACAATTTCTAATTCGTCACACCAAACTGACATTTTGGCTTTAAAACAGATGCCAAATAAATTTCTTCAACACTGAACGTAAGTTGACTTAAATACAAGTCTTCCTCACTCCAGGGTTCACATCTCAGGACTGGGTTTCCTGCGAAGTCTTGAAAATAAATCTTACATTGCCGGTCTCAAGTGCAAGTCGACTTCGCTAAGTGAAGTCGGAGTAGTTTACTTGCCACTTCACACCGGCGTTCGGCTTAAGTCTCAATTTCGAGACATCATAGGCATGCAAACAAACAGGGATTTCTGGAAGAAGCCGAAAAACTTGGGCTTAACGTGGTCCGACTTCAGATCACACATGTAACCCAACCCAGGTGATGACCGTCGCAATAAGAGGCTATGATGTAACCATCCACAACAACCAGCAGATGAGACGTACGTATGTAATGTATGTAAAGCAAAAGTTATGTAAAGCCACAGAAAATATCAATATGTTTTCCCTAAGCAATCTATCGGTCTTTCTGTCAGTCGGTCTGACTAAATATCTGTTCTTTTGTCTTGTACTTATTTTGTTTATGGGTTAGAACTGACGCTGCAACAATCGAAAACATGTCTGCCAGCAGACTTACAACCCTGTCCAAAAAACCATGCCAAAGAAATAAGACCTATTTTGTCTAGTACCTCTTCATTTATTGAATAAAGAGAAAACTGAAACAAATCGACAGCAGGTTTCATCAGAGGACACAGTGCGATCACGACTGACGAGAGGGCGAAGCGCTGGATGAAAGATCTTTGTCGTGAAGAAACTCTTATATCGACGTGACCTTTAAGGAGACTTTGGGACGATTTTTCAAACTATTTCCTTCAAAGCAGCCAGTCATGTTAAGAAAGATTAAAGCACGGAAATAAAAAAAATCCGTCGATCAAGACGTTTCTACAAGGTGCACATAACAAGCAGAACGGCCAATTTTAACAAAAAGAGCAAACACACTGTGGGGGTGGAAGAGTTTGGATGTGAGTCAGCAACTTCAGAAGTGCACGTTTGTACAAGGAAGACGTTATAAATTACAAACAAAGAGTTACTTAAAGAAAGTGTAGATAACTCTTACCTGATCTTTATCTCTATGATTCTTTAGTTTTTCTTCGTACCTGCCTCTGTGCAATATGGAGCGCCTCAGGGCTCAGTCTTTGGGTCTCTCTTGTTTACTGCCTCTATTCAGCCACTCTGTCCGGTGATTCACCATTCTGGCTTGCAGTATCCCATGCATGCCGACGACACTCAGATCTGGTCCAGCTACCCAGCTCCGAAGAGTTCACTACCCCTCAGCAACTTCTTAATTCTGTCAAACACTGGATATTGACCCCTCCCTTCACAAAAAAATTAATTAAAGGTCAGCTAGAAAAAAACTAATAAAAGTGATCTAGATAGCCTAGGAACATATACTATAGGAACACATCTGCCTCTGTCCACATTCTATGAACCTACCATTACTCTTTCCGTCAGGAATCAGAGTAATTTCCGACACATTATCCTTCGAGAATCATGTTAACTCAGTCTTCAAGTCCATCTTTCTTGAACTGCGCAGGATCAGCTGCATCAGACATCTCCTCTTTGTTGCTTCCATCAAGCAGCTTATGTCGGCATTTGTATTTCCCAGACTCGACTATTGTAACTCTGTTGATCTCCCTCACCACCTGCTCGACAAGATCGAGAGAACTCAGAACACTCCTGCTTGCATTGTATTCCGCAAGGGAAAGGATGGTCATGCCATGCAGTGGCTGCCATTTCGGGCTCGCATCGAATTCAGGGTCGCCATACTTCGCTATCGTGTTCTTCATGGTCTAGTCTCAATCTTTCTTGAGCTGGTGTCTCCCTACCAGCCTGGCAGGTCAATTCGCTCTGCCCACGCCGGTTTTCTCACTGCCCCATGTATCAGACTGGACACGTTAAGCCGTCACTCATTCTCTTTCCCTGACCCCAGTATTTGGAATACCATGTCTCTCTCTCTCCCCGTACTGTCCGGTCTGGGCTTATAACCTCTTTGGGAATACCGATTGTAATCCGTCCATCCTAACTGTTCCTTTCTCCTTCATACATTTATATCTGCGTTTCTTTGCGTTCCTGGCATTGTTATTCGTGCACGTGAGTGTATTAAGCTCTGCTTGATTGTGATGTCCGTCTCTACAAGCCTCATTCACTGCTTATTTTCGTTTGTTTCTTGTAAAGCGCCCCAAGCTCGCCTGCGTGTTAAGATTGGTCTGGGACCATTCAGCAACCCCGCAGTGAAGACGACTTCTACCACAACGATTGAGATATCAAAGTTCGCAGTGGCTACATTGAAACTCTATGCTACTGTTTATGACCTCCTCAGCACGCCAGCATTCGATCAACTTTCCTTATTGTGCTTTGTTTTCGAACTTTACTTCACAATCTTCATGTCCAGGAGGCCAGCGTTGTGACCACCCTATTCTTACAGTTATTTTCTTCCCGGACGGCTTAGTAAAGTATAGGCCTACTTGATTCCCTCAGACATGTGTTTTCTATGGGGCTGTAAGTAAACTATCGTTTTCAATCGGAAATTGTGAGGAGGGGGGGGAATGATTTAGAACGTCAGAGGCTGGAAATAAGATATGTGCCATGTTTGACCAAGAAGCCAAAACCTGTGTTTTGAGTTGCTTTGTCAGTAGACAAGCTTGCTGTTGACCAAATCCACCATAGTGCTTTAAAAAAAAAAGTAGTCTTTTTTCTGCTTAGGTCAGCAACAGACACGTGAAATCCATACCTCTCCTCCTCCGTCTTATTTGCATTCATTAAAAGCTGGCTCTGTCACTAAGCTTATTCTGGTTATCATTATCATCATTGAATGTGCACTGTTCTTAGTTTTCACTTTATCTAAATTTGCGAAGTGAGATGCACCATGTTATGTTTTAACATCCTGCCTGACATCAAATATTCAAATTTTCTTATGAAATTTCAAATTACCATCTAAATAAATTAAATATTTACGAGCGGTAATAATAGAAGCATATCTCCAAAGAAGCATGCGCTGAGAGAGAGGAAAAAAAAAGACAAACACATTAGAAAGACCAAATTAGCCTTGCTCCGAGACGCGTTATTATCTTCCATAACGTGATTTTCTCGAAGGAAAATTCTCCAGTTTCCGATTTCCTTTTCGAAAAGAGCAGCAGAAAAAATGTCTCTTCCATTAACTGTGTGTGCTGAACGTTTCCGTGCACTCAGCAATGGTTGTGTCATCAGGTCTCAGCCTCCCTCGCAGATCGAAACACCCGGCAGTCTGTCGGGATGCACTAGCATCAGCTAGGATCACGTGCAATTATCGCGACTAGCAAATCCCGTGGTGTAAACAACACATACACCCACGGAGGATACAGTGCTTGAGACCGCGAGAGGGGGTGGAGGGAAAGGGGTGGAGGTGGGGGTAAGAACCTACCAGCTGTTGCCGTGTGTGCACGAGGATGGGAGGAAGCAGCTGGAAGGGAAATAAATATTGATATTAAAATGTTTTCTTCTCCCTCGTCACGTCTGTGTAGATCAGGACTAAGGTCGGGCTACCTGGTTTTAGAAGAAAAGAGAGGCGAGGATGAAAGATAAGCAAAGCCTTACAACTGGAAAAAAAGTCCAGAAAGTTAGTCAAAGTTGCGACAATCACCGTGAAGAAGGTAAGGGACATTCTTCAGGAAAAGAAACGATGATTTGGTAAAACAGTACTAAAATAGAAGAAAAGAGGAACGAGCGGATGTTTGAGACAACAAGCTTGAACTTAAGAGCATTGTTAAAAAACAGACTGAGAAGAAAGTGTAGGTTGGGTGGCTTGACAAATGCATGACAAATAAGCTGACGGTTTATAAGCAGAAGATAGGCATTGTGCACAAGAATCAATGATGACCTGAACAATGTTAATAGATGGAATGACCGACGAAAAGACAAAGCGACACCTGTAGCAAGGATTCAGAAACAGGTGGGAGAATGTAGGAGTGAAAAATGGATCGAATCACGTACGAAGATCGACTCGTCAAATCAGCAAACCTAGGCCACTAAAAAACCACGCCCACCACTGGACATCAGTGATGATATGGACAACAAGGTGCTGTCTTATCTACACTGTTATTATTATTATTATTAATAATAATAATAATAATAAAACATGTGATATACATAGCACGGTCACGCTCATGAAAAGACATGTTCTCAGCGCTCAGTTCTCAGAGACAAGAAGGAGACACGGGAGCATACGAATGATGGAAGGAGAAAGAACCGTGGGGACGAGTAGTGACAGACAAACATGGAAGACGCAAAGATCAGGGAATAAACAGTAAGAATGAAGAGTGTCATAAATATGAAGATGAAGACGAGCAGGCGGACTAGTCAATAAACTATAATCACAACTATTGACAACAAATCAATAGATAAACAAGTGAAAGAAAGGGTTAGAAAATGGACTCGCACTATTTGGTGATAAATTAATTTTTAATGAAGGACTTTCTCCATCAAGGTAAGGCGCGACTTTCAATGGTGAGGACTGTATCCTCTACGTGCTATGTTTCTCGGCCTGTTCAAAAGCATAGTGACTGTTGTTGTTTGTTCGTCCTGTGCTACCGTGAGACAGCCAGACCTCTCGTTCGCCGATGTAGGGGTTCTTGATGTAAGCAGATAAGTGCTAGTCAATAGTTCAGCCACTTGCTCGCAAGGCTTCCAACACGCGAGAAACCTTCAACAGCAAATCGAACGCGAAACATAAGCGGATTTATAAAGAGAAATTTTGTTTTGCTTCGCTTGCTTTTAAAAACCAACCTGTGCATGTTTAGCTCACAGGTAGTCCGGAGCAGGGTGAAGTTTACTTTGCAGGTCGATTATTGTGTCTCGTCATGTGGCTAAACAACAAACGTTTTCGTGCACGAGATTTATGCGACTTTCTGGAGTTATATTACAATACCAAACAACCACATTCAGCAGTAGGCTATCCGTTAACTTCAAAATAGATTGTAACCGAATCGAATTTTTAAAAATTTCTTCTTTTTGTTCTAAGCATTGCATACAAATTTTACATCATCATCATCATCATCATCATCATCATCATCATCATCATCATCATCATCATCATCATCATCATCATCATCATCATCATCATCATCATCATCATCGTCGTCGTCGTCGTCGTCGGGCAAAATATCTTGAGACAAAGAACATTTTGGATGTATATTGATGCTGTTTGCAACTGTAAGCTGTAAGAGCCGTTCAGTGCTGCACGTAAAGTTGGTAAAGATATGTTATCATGTTAAGTTCGAAATATTATGGGCTGCAAATATTATCGAGAGTTTTTTATTTTGTAAAGTATCGTGTAAAAGCGTAAGTATGATAGAAATATGGAAACACTTTTATTCTTTAACTTAACCTTTGGATGGGTCTGAGTCTGTGACAAAAATCAGTCTTTCTTCCCCACCTCTCTCTCTCTCTCTCTCTTGTTTCTTAATTTTATTACATTTTCAGTAAATTTATGTACCTTGTAGAGAGAAAAACAGAATACCCATAGAATGTTTTGGACTGTTTGTGGGCTTAATTATCGTCTTGAGTTTCAGTGAAAACTTCTTAGGCTAATGTTCCTTTCTCGAGGCCTGAACAAACAATACCTGGTCCTGTCCTCACTGGCGTCACGCACAGGTGAAAACAAGTCTGTGTCACAACTAAAGGGCTTCGTACACAACGGGTTCTTTGTAAAGCAAAGATCTCAGGCCATCATTTGGAAAGGCGACAGCTGGCTGACCTGTCCATATCTGTTGAACTTAAAAAAGAAAACGGTCAAGACAAAACGTGAAAGTTGGTGACGGACGAGATTTTGGCTGTAAAATACTCGGGACTCTGTCGCATCATTTTCTCCATGCCAGACATGCACGTTTACACAAACACACACTTACACACGCACGTGCCCATACACACACGCTCTCTCTCATATAATGGTCAGGATGGACTTGATGTTGTTCTGATGTTAAGACACACGATCCTTTCTTCGTTCCAAGAATGACATGCAGAAGTTAATCCCGTGGTGAGACAGTACAGGTACAAGTAAGAAATGGAATATCCATGCATCCATCTTCACCGTTATTCTCTGCTTAACTCTTGACCAAACAGGGTGCATTATCTTTCTTCTTCCCTCTTCCCTCCATACACTCTGCTCTTTTTCTTGTTCTCTGTGTACTGTGTGTACTGAGGTGAACTGGTTGTAACCCCTCCCTCCGAAATGGCCAATGCACAGATAAATATTTATTCTCTTATCTGCTGCTCTCTCTTTTTCTGTCTGTCTTTCTTTCTCCTGTGTGTGTGTGTGGGGGGGGGGTCCCATTTTCTGTTACTGTTAGATTAGCGCCAAACAAAGCCACTTCACGTCTACTGAGTACGAAGCTCTGTACAGTCCTAATACAGGCTCAACTGAAAATTAATTACATCCCTCCACTCCATCTTTCCCAGTGAAAGACAACTCATGAGGCAGAAAATTGCGAGGTTGTCACAGCAGTCAACTGTCTCCTGCGACCGGCCTACTAGCTGAGGTCAAAGTAACCCGCATGACAGGTCAGGTCTACCGACTAGTAGGAAGTCATCTGTATGATACTAAATCACAGGGTGAAACAGGTGTGTATCAAGTCCATCATGCCTACCTCTGCCTCGTGACGAAAATACTCAAGGTCACGTGGTTTATAAATGTCTGACTAGGACGACTGCCACAAGTGTTACACATGCTCGAGAATACTAAAGGAAATGCATCTCTCGTGGAGGCCACCTTTAGTACAGTGCTCCACAGTCAAGACCAGAATAGGACTCTCGATCTATCTGTGGCGTCATTACGTTTGATGATGATGATGACGACGACGACGACGATGATGATGATGATGATGATGATGATGATGATGATGATGCCCATAATTCTTAGAACAAAGAAAAAGGAAGCAATTTTTTAATCGATTCTATTTTGTAGTTTACGGAAAGTATATTATTGAATTTGGTTTTTTAAGTATTCTACTCTATTGCCATGAAGCTACATAAATTTGATGCATTGTTATTTAGCTAGGTGTTAGGCCAGGTGTCGAGATGCAAAATTCGACTTGCGAAGTAAGCTAACGAAATGAGAGAAAGACAGAATGAAAGAGAGAAAGCTTACAATGTACACGCTAACTAAACATATCTAAATCTGTTTAATAAAAATCCAAACATGCCTTCACAGATTAGTCGAGCAAATGAAAACAGTTACGGTGGGTGTTGCAAATGATAGAAGAATTTACATCGGCCAATGCCAGTAACATCGATCTTTGGGAGTGCTCATGTCTTTGACCTTTCTTCAAAGAAAACGTTTTTAATTCGATCACAGCAAGCAAGCAGCTGGACCAAACTGGATTTGTTCGCTTTCACGCCAGGATTGGATCGAATGCGCGAGAAGGGAGACAGCAACTGCTGTGAATCCCGAAACAATAAAATGGGAAATTCGAGTACGTGAGATAACTCGCTATCTCTTTCTTGTCCAAGTTTTCAGGATACGATCGAAATCGTATTTTGGATCAACACTATATATTACTCTTACAGTTATTGCATTTACGAGATGATTAGGAGACTGTACATATCTGCACCACGGGCTGTTCAGAACTATTCTTGCATTAACGATATTCAACTCGCTTTAAGGGGAACAGCACGAGATCTAGCAGGTTGGGCTCAAATAATAAATATTGTCTATCCGAAATATTTTTATTTGTAATTTCATGCTGCAAAAGAATAATTTACTCATAATAATTTCTAAAACACAACTTCTGGACAACACATGAAAGAAAGAATACTCTTTACGATGAAAAACAAACTGACCCCAGTTTTGATCTTTCTGACAAGAAAAGTGTCAATCGATGCTGGGTTACTGTTAACAGTTTTACCGATTGGCCGGCACGAGCTTGACCTGCAGCTTGTTCACGAGAAGGACGGGAACCTATCTGCGGAACGTCACAGCTTACAACAAGCTTGATATCTGCGGAACGTCACAGCTTACAACAAGCTTGGTATCTGCGGAACGTCACAGCTTACAACAAGCTTGGTATCTGCGGAACGTCACAGCTTACAACAAGCTTGGTATCTGCGGAACGTCACAGCTTACAACAAGCTTGGTATCTGCGGAACGTCACAGCTTACAACAAGCTTGATATCTGCGGAACGTCACAGCTTACAACAAGCTTGGTATCTGCGGAACGTCACAGCTTACAAGCTTGGTATCTGCGGAACGTCACAGCTTAAAACAAGCTTGATATCTGCGGAACGTCACAGCTTACAACAAGCTTGGTATCTGCGGAACGTCACAGCTTACAACAAGCTTGGTATCTGCGGAACGTCACAGCTTACAACAAGCTTGGTATCTGCGGAACGTCACAGCTTACAACAAGCTTGGTATCTGCGGAACGTCACAGCTTACAACAAGCTTGGTATGTACGGAACGTCACAGCTTACAAGAAGGATGTAAACGCACTTGCCCTGAGACTTGTCCTACCCAGACATCTGTAGGGACCCTACAGATCTCTGTCCTACCTTTGAGAAAGCAGAGTGTATGCGGTACACATTCTTCGTGTGTGTGTGCGAGGACCTGTTGAAAGTCTACTTTCAATACAAGAACCATTTTCACGCAGAAATTGCATTTAAAAAATGACATTCTTCTATTTTTTACAAAAAAAGATCGTTGGCACAACAACTTCTTCCACAATAATTTCCATAATTCACTTAACTTTTAATCACTGTCTTCTGGTTTGAAGATTTTTGGTCTCCAAATATAGGACGAGGGAGTTATTATCACTGTACTTAGAAGACAGCGTACACTTACTTCCCAAAGACGTTACGCGACAGCAAAAGAGGGCGACCTCTTTGAACGGCTGAGATCAGTGTTATAGAATGGAAATTCTGAGAGTAAAGGACTCAGTACTGTATTGGCTATCACCAAGCCCAGCTTGCTAGTTGCCTGGAGTGTCTCTTTAATTCTACCAATACAAGTACCTAACGCCCTCTTCTGCCGTTGCCTATATACATCTAGAGGCTGTCAATAATGACGGAGTGATTATTACTAGACCTAATGAGACTTGCAATCAGTTGGATATCCCTTACTCTCCTGTGGAATTGTGGTGTGTCATTGTTTCATCATGCTGAAGGACAGAAATGCTTATTAGCTAATTAATCAAAAAACGGACTATATTTTCCCATTAACGGGGACAGGAGAACGTCATTTTGTCTCTATTATCATCGGTACATATTTTTCGCAGTAATTAGTAAACCTTTCCAGCTTGACGGTGAAACAGGTCCCATTATTACAGCTGGGAGGGAAAAGCAATGCAAATAAAGTGAAGGCCGTTTTTGCTTTAGGTTCTTGTATATTTTTCTGTTTCCAAGTTTTAATATTTACATTAATCAGCTACGTTGTCGTTGTCGCTGTCGTCATCAGAATACATCACTACAGCCACCATCGCCACAACTATCGCCGTCGTTTCCGTGAATTTGTTGAAGGATTTGATCATGGGAGGGTACAGACTAGAGGGATAACAGGGCATACGATTTTTTTCTAACGATTGGGTAAAGTTCAGTGCTAGGTATTATTTCCCCAGAGAGATCACAACTGTGATTACGATTAGCATTGCGTTGGTCCCACCTCTCTCGGTGGCTGAGGCCTTGACAACGTAAACATGGCAGTGCTCTTTCCTGACCTCTGTGCTGTTGACCTCTTTCTGTGTATGGTGATAGATGTAGGCGCGTATCTCGGGAACGGAAGAGTGGTATTCATTTGAGATGTGAGGAAATAGTATCTTACTCCGATGTTTACCCAACCGTTAAAAAATTGCACCATATTTTTCTTACAAACCTATCGCTTCATTTTCCCTTGGCGCAGGCGTTATAAGAGGATAACCTAACCCTAATCGTAACGTCAGCTGTGAATGATGATACCTGTTGCATTTAGTAAATTATTTCAAAGAACATCAGTTCCGATAAGTAGAGCTAAGTAACAACAAAAGTGAAACTGATAGACAAGTTAATGAGGTATTTTGAGAACACATGACGAGGATGCTGAGACAAAATCAGTGAACATTTTATATCCAATATTAAAGGGGTAATAAAAGTATAAACTTTTTTTTTATTCTCATAAATAGTATCAAACTGCAGTGAATTCGACAATAAATTGGATCAATGTAAGACTTTCCTGTTGGTGAGGGCTGTAGACAATTGTTTGCAGAAAGAACGTGTATAAGAAAAAGGAAACAAAGATCCACAACCAAAAACCTCACCTATGTCTGAAAGAGAGACAATTTCATAGCCAAAACAAGTTAAGTAGTGTTCAAAGGTGATATGGAACTTGTCGACACAGCTTGAATGGCTCTGTTTGGAGGTGAGAAACAACTTTATTCATTTAAATCTTCATTTATTATTTTATTGGTCCTCATTAGGCGACACTCTCCCAGTATCTGGAATGCTCAGACACGTATTTTGTATTTTTGTCTATCGACTTTGCATGCTTTTTGTCTTCTCAAATTGTTTTAGTTCTTTGATTTCAAATTTGAGGTCGGTGTCTGTTCATGATGCGTGCTATGTGACATTACGAGAAGTAAAATGGAAGTGTTGGTCTGTGCACCAATTTTAGATCAGCGGTGGTCAACCTTGGGCCGCCATGGCCAAAGCGACTGAGATTTTACAAAGTGCAAGGTGTGAAATTCTATTTATGTAAACCGACAGAAGCTAGAACACGACAAAAACACTAGACTACCATTTTATACACCCAAAAGCTAGAACAAAGTGTAAAGAAAAATGATAACACGAAAACGTCACAAAAAGGCAGGACCACCACCACCACCACCACCACCACCACCAAATGAGGACATCCAAAACGATTAAAATTATCCAGACACAAGGACAGAAGAAGAAATGGTTTTATGCAGCTATTGACAAAAAAAAGGAAGCAGTTGCAAAATACGATGCGCAGGTGGATGTTGCGGCTACAGCTGACAGCAGTAATTTACTTCCTTCGGCCGTCGAACGTGGGCCACGAAAAGCGTGCTATTGATTTCCAGCACGCGCCACGGGGTTGCCTTTCACGTGTTGAGTTGCTACCAGTGTAGTGGGGCGTTTATTACTGGTGGCACTAAGTATACAACCATAAACACACAGCCTTGGGCATTGTCGTCTGCTTCAGCACCTCACGTCTATCGGATGATGATCGTGTAACCTTATCCTATCATTTTTGATCCTGTTAATTATTCAGTTACTTAAGCGCGTAGCTGTTTCCAATTTTTTTTAGAAAAAAGGCTGATTGCACATCAGCGTCGAGTGCATGCTGCTGGCAGAGGGAGGAAATCCAGTACTAGGATTATTAGTGGTAAACTTTGTCTTAAATGTGTAGTCTATAATCAGAATTTCAGGCTTGAGAAAGTTCTGTTTGCTTAATACTATGGCGCAAATGAGTTTTGCTAGACAAAATCGCACACGAAAATAATTTTACATTTATAAATTTAAGTCTTTAAATTGAATGTTGAAACCGTGCACTTTAAGTCCCTTGAAATAAAATGAAACAGTGTGTTTCTGAAACCTCTGATTTGTCTGCTTAATGGTACAGATGTCTCATCACCACCATACCAAGTGATAAATATTGTTGTTTAAAGACTTTTCTACCTTTAGTAATTGGCTTTTTAACAGGAAAGGAAAGTAAATTTAGGAGGGTGCAGAAATTTGGAGAATCGTTTTTAATACGTGGACAGAATAAAAAAACATAGAAAAAAGAATGATAATCATCATTATCAACAACAACACCACCACCAACACTGTCGTCATCATCAAGTCGCATAATATGTTCACTTCTATTCCCGTGATTTTTTCTGTTTGCCAGCATGCTTGTCATTTTTTTCTCTCTCACGTGCACCCATGTCTGTTCAACATTTCTGAATTTTTTATTCCATTTTTCATGACAATTTCGTATCGCCAGAAGAAAATGTCGAGTCAATTACGAGGAAGATGGAGGTGAAGGCGATGTCCATCTAACAGACAACACGATTTTAGCGCCAGACGACACCACCACAGGGCGAGCGTCGCCCGCGCAGGCAGACGCGCGGGAGTAAAACCGACAGACGACAACAACGACAGTCGAGGGGCGAAACCTCAAAGCTCAACTCTTTGTGCTGACTACGCAGCAGTCTATGTTCCCCCCCCCCCCAACAAGACGGGAAAGGATGAACTTCGCGGTTGTGAAAACTTGCAACACTTCGTGCGATGAAGATGCCGACTGTCGCCCACCGATGATCGACTGCTTGTAAAACATAACAAAGCACTTGACAAAACAAGGGTCCGGATGCGAATTATTATTTTTTCACAAGGGGGCAACCTCGATGTTGTTCGCACAGGAAATCTGATTTGAGAGGTTATAGCTTGTGTAGGGTGAGCAAGTAAAGAAGTGATGTTAAAATCCTGTTTGAGTTTAGAATCTAATAAAGGATGTCGTGTCACTGAAATTACATTAACAGGAAATCTTTGTGAAAGAGCACGCTGACACACGTGGAAAGGTTTCAAGTTCACGTGCTAGAGTGCATTGACTTTCTTACAAAGTGCTAGCATTCTTTATAATTTATTGATCGAGTTTGCTTGACCTCTCAAGGATAAAAGAAAAGGACAAGAAATTCGAACTCGTCTTCTTGGTTGTGAATTAACCTCAAACTGTCGTGAACTCAGACAAAGATAATCAAAGCTACGCATCAAAAGGAATATACGTCCGAAACGAGGCTTGTGTGTTGTGTTAGCTGTTCCTAGATTTACCAGTCGATATGATATCTTCGTCACTTTTCTAACAGATGCTTCTAAATCGCTGCTCGATGAGTACTTCTTAAACAACGCAGACCTTCGAAATGAGCTGGGTACGTATTTCTTATATATATATATATGTGTGTGTGAGTATTTGCCCGCATCTACTACACGTGAAATATTTTCAATTTAAAAGTAAGAATGAGGAAACATTAGTTCAAAGTAGTCACGTTAAAACAATTTTTTCACCTCGAAGTTTCAGTTCTTTCAAACGGACACACAAACTGCATGGAATCTGTTTTTTTTTTTGGGGGGGGGGTGAGGGAGGTTTGCTAACTGCTCCCTGTTTCATAGTGACAGAACGATTGTTTCCTAGTGACACAAGGCAATTTGAAGATAAACATGGCTCAGTCAAACATCTGTAGTTATTGTGTGTTATTGTATGTTTTTAAAGGTCTAGTGGCGTGCAGTTTTTTGTGGTGGTGGTGGTGGGAGGAGGGATGACTAACTCTCTCCCCCTACCCTCATTTTATTCTCAAAATACACGCCAAAATACACAGGTAAACAACATCGACTTTAGTACTGCGCATAGATAATTGAGCTGGAAACATACATTAGTTAGGTGTATCTGTTTACAAATGTAATTTTATCAATTTGATCTTTTTCTGCACATGCTTTTAGCCGTGTATCTCGCGAGCTGAGAAAAAGATCTAACACCCAGATTTGAAAAGTTGGGATCTAGTAGTTAGCATTACCTGGTCATTACAGGAAAATATGATACTCAAATAGACCTTTACAATTATGCGACAGCTGATATAAGTATCTGTGTGTGTGTGTGTGTGTGTGAGAGAGAGCGAGAGAAAGAGTTTGTGCGTGTAGAGCACAGGTCAAGGTCAACAATACGGAGGTCAGACTAGTACTTGGATAAGATTACATTGTGACTATCTCAGTCTACGGAAGGGCTGGGACCATGTGTTAATTAGATAACATGTGGATGAGCGTCGCATCGTGACCTTGACCTCTTTCAGAACATGGTGATGTCAGTTTCTCGAGGGCGAAAGTGATGTTGGAGGTAGGGGTGTTATTCACCCCGATTTGGGGAAATAGCATCGTGCATTTTAAACTTTCACCCCACTAGTCCCACAACGTAACGCATACCATGCAGTCTCTAGCCGCAGGGAGGAAGATTTGGGGAAATAGTATCTAAGCTTTATTCAGTCTTTAGAACGAAAAGTGCATCGCACTAGTCCTTTCAGAGACGTTGCGATGTCAGAGACCTGTTGGAAGGGATCTGATATCACAATAAAATTTCGCTTCTGTTCGTGGCGTCTATAACACTTGCTGTGAGTACGCGTACGTGATCGTACGCATGATTACAATTGAGATGAAAAGTAACTCTTGGTTTTTGGGAGTAGATATTTATTCCCGGCACAAATGAAGGTTTAAAAGCCCTGCCATTTTTCCTTGTGTACATAGAAAAATGCATATTTAAAAGAACCTTAGGTTTCTTTTTTCACACCAGATTAAGACATGCGCTATGTTAAGTGGCTTGCAAAAAGGTTTTCATTTTCCATGTAATATTTTGACAAAGCCCCCTTCCGAGTCTTTCATGGCTACAAAGCACAGACTTGAAGTATTTTCTTTTTTTATCTTCACACTTCAGAATGAAGTAGTTTTTAACAGTAGAAATTATTGATGCGGCATCTCTAAATTGTTCTCTGATTGTCTCGATGACATATAGGATCTTTGCCGGAAGAGACAACGTTCACGCTGTGTGTTCAAGGTGCCTCTTCATCGAGCAATTTTCTAAACTGAAATTAGCCCGCAGCATGCAATCGCAATTCTGTACCACCCTAAGCCTCTATCTCTGCATTTCGAAAGAGAGTGCAAGAGCTGATTAAACGCTTCGACGAAATGGCGATAGACACTTGCAACATTGAACTCTTTTACAGAACCTCTATACTTCAAGAGCCAGAATCTCACTAAACACATGTTAAATCTGTTCCTCACTTCCAAGTGGAATATTCTTCCTTTTGAACGTGTATTCAATGTTACTCCATGAATTTTGCATGCTCTCTTACGCTAAGCTAATTGTTCACTGTGAAGTAAGTCTCGAATAATGATCGGGGTAAGATTGTGATCCAATTAGACATGAACGTTTTTCAAGACAGGTATCAGTGTCCCTCCTTTGCCTGCAGCTGGTGTTTAAATATGTCTGCCGTTAATAACAGGCGACGTAAGGGATAGGGCAGACTTGCGTGGGCTCCAGCAATAGCAACCCGCGAATAACGTAGCTGTACCACAAACCCGCCTTTGCAGAGTCCTTCAGCAGAATAGTCAACGCAGTTTGATACGATTCTTATATTTGGATGAATGAAATGCATGTCGTTATTTTGCCACATATAAGTGTTCATGTCCAGATTTCTCCGATGGGACGCAAATTACAGCAAATTACGACGCATGGCGACACCTGGGAACCTACGCACAGATAATAACGTACAAATTCGGAAATATCTCATTCAGTTATAAGGAGAGAACACGCTTTGAAATTACTCTAAATTAACAATTGTGTATAATTGCAGCTTTGGATGGCAGACAAGCAAGAACATACCAATCGTATTCTCGGAAATGTTTTTTAAAGTTGCTTTCAACCATCTGCTTCTACCAAGGCAACACTACTGCTCATTTTTTGTCATTTTCATCTTCTTTTTCTTTGATGTATGTCATCACTTTCAAAGCTTCGTCCACCTCCACGGCAAAGCTGATGCCTTTATCGTGGGAGAGACTACATTCTGAAGAGAGGACATGGTTATTAGTACTTTTTCCCCTTTGTGCCTATTCGACTACCGGCTGACATTTCGAAAGCATTACCACCCACCCTGACAAATGTCGACAGTCTCATTACGGGGAGGGCCTCCTAGCGTCAGGCTGCCAACTGGCACAAGGTAGCCTGAGATGGAGGCCAAACAGTCACGGAGATGGTCTGTATCGGTCAGAACTCGATGGAGGCCATTTGACTGATGTATAATTCTTTTTTTGGCGGGTGAAATAAGTTGCCTTGAAACGTAATAGGTTATGACGATTCCTAATTTAAAGTAATATTACCAATTCGCCATAAAAGGACAAAATAGAACAAAATTTCAACGGGAGAACTGCCTAGACCTCAGCTTAAGGTTGAAGAGCAGAGGTCGCATCTCACGGGCAAAAAGAAAATTTGATTTTTCAAAAAAGACTTGAACGGGTACAATTTACATGATGTTTCTGGGACTCCTTGTTTATTTGTTTCCAGAAACGAAGCTGGAGCACAAAACAATCTGTAGCACAATGTCTCATCTCCTTTCGTGTCAAATGCAACACGCTATATCCCTAGCTAGACGAACCAGCCTCTCGCCAACCATCACCTGAAGTCGCTAGTCGATGTCGTTTTTTTCATGTCTTTAAGTTTGATAATTTGAGTACGCTGACCTCTCTGCAGGATCTTTTAAATTCCCGATTCATTTCATGCGCAGGACTGGTAATGACTAACTTACACAACCCGATATTTTCTTTATCGTTGTGAACTTTTTTACAACAAGCAAACCTGCTAAAAGTAGTTTGTGTATTATTTTTCTAAGTTGTTTAAAAACGTTTGTCATAATATCGTTCTGTGTCTGCCTGTCTGATCCAATCTGACAGACATTCTAAACTGCGGGGATGCGCGCGCACGTGTGTGTGTGTGCGTGTGTGTGTGTGTGTGTGTGTGTGTGTGTGTGTGTGTGTGTGTGTGTGTGTGTGTGTGAGGTCAGCACTGAGCGGCTTGGTGACGCTGACGTGCACACACCACGCTCGTGCACGGCACCACGTTGCAGATCTACGTTCACGCGAGGAAAGCCTTAAGCAGATTTTCTGTGGTATGCAAAGCAAACCGTGATCAAATGGAGGCTGCACCTGATAAATGTGGGATAAAAGCGTTGTTTTTCTGGTTGACAACACGTGGAGATTTATCTCTCCTTTGCCTTCACAACATCATCCTCCGCTACTCTGCTGTGAAGCCATTTATCCTGGAGGCTGCTATGATTTATAGCAGGGTGAGTGGAGAAATAATCTTAATGTTTTCAGTTTATTGCCGTTCCATATGTGCAATGTGAAAAGCACAAGTATACTTTTCGTTGAAGGTCTCTATGAACGAAAGATGACAAAAACGTTCATTTTATCTGCCTAAAACGACACGAAAAATTTCACATCACAAATTTCTAAATAAACTAGCATTATACAGTTCTATCTAAATTATTAACTTTCAAGATTTATTTGTGATAGCGTATAGTGTCATTATTCATGTTTTGATATCCAAGTACTAAGCCAGGAGAAAGAGAGAGAATGTTCTCAGACAGACAGATGAGCTCGTGTACTTTCCAAGTGTCAAAAGTTCATTTGAGTCTTCTATCTACAGAAGTGTAATACCATCCATCTAACCGCCTCTACTCCACAGACTAATTGCAGCGTTAAGGTATTGGATACTTCAGGATAGAGTCCCTTTAAAATAAAACAACGGTTTCTAACTGCTACTGTAACAATGCGACAAGCATTTTTAAAAAGGAATTATAAGAAAAATGTTTACTGTGGTGCGCTGTCGTTCAGCTACCGTCGTATCTGGGACTAGATCTGCACTTAGAGATACCGCTTCCTTTTTCATGTCATTCTGCTTCCAGCAAAAAAAAAAAAAAAAAAAATGTAGTAATAGGAGAAACAATTGGGTTCATTTGTTTGCACGTCTTTAAATAAAATCTTGTTTATAAATCTTCCAGCACTGCAGCACAGCTGGCTTTGTTTGCAGTCGTCAAATAAGTGATAAATGAGGCCAAGCGTATAAAAAAAGACCCGTTCCAACCCTCGTCTCCAGACTCGAACGGACTAAGCATTAAAGAGTGCAAGCTCGCTCAGAATCATGTCACTATTGCACTGTCACTAAATATGTCACATATTCATTCAGGTGTGTATTACCTGGCATTACCACTGCTGGTCGCAGATTGTACTTGTATTATCCGCGGAAAGATGCCTTATGAAGACGTTTCGTAATCTTTACACATCTCATTAAGATTACTCCATTTACGAACAACAGAAGCTATTCTTTACAATATATTGGTAAAGCAACAGTGCGAGTTTTTCTCAGAAAGGGGAGCTAACTCTTTATTCTGCGTTTATGTTTGAGAGTTATCCCATAGTCGCCCACACTAGAATTTTTGTTAACTGTCAAATAAACAAACAAATGAAGCCGCTTGCACATTACACACAGTGAGTCTTGGTTCCTTTAAATAAACGAAAAAATAAGGGGCAAGTATAAATGCTCACTTCAGTGTACTGTTAAAAGGATGTGTCACAGCAGCGCAGCTGAGCACAGATTTATTTCCCACTCTTGCTTAAGTAACGCAAGTTAATTGGTTAACTGGTGGCAGCTTAACCACTTTGCTTCAACCAAAAGAATGTCTTCAAACAGTTCTTACCACACTTGCACTGAGGTAAAGAAAGCTGCAGAGTGCGAAAACCTGAGAAACGTTGTGCTACGAGACAAGAAGAAAGATGTATTGATTGACTTCTCCTTTATTGTTTTTTTTTCTAGCAGTAATCTGCGCACCTTGTCATGGAGGGACCAGCACAACCACTTGGAGTTTCGTATTACACCAAGTACTCGAGCACCGACACTTTGCTTACCTCGGTGAAATCGCAGAAAGATTCGCCGTGTCCTCGTCATGTGATGAAGGCAGGTGGAAACGGTCACTACTACAGCCTCAGCCAAAGACTTCGATTGCGAAAAGATATGCTGCACCAACGCAAACGCATTGTGGACATAAGCTTCATGCTAGGTATCGCAGGTAAAGACAATGCTTACTGCGCATGTTTTAAACTGGTCAGGCTTGACGCTCTCCCAGTGATTGTGTGTGTGTGTGTGTGAGAAAGAGAGGGAGAGTTAGAGAATACGTGTGTGAGTGTGCTTGCATGCATGTATAAAACAGGTATATAATATGTTCATGAGTCTAGCTAGGAATACGGCTGTTCAACGCCGACTTAGCAGGGTTTTTTGCGAGATTAGGGTGAGGGCCTTCCTCGCTTGTTTTTTTCATTTAAAAAAAGGATATAACATATGTCGCGGACCTGATTGTCAAGCCATCAAAACCCTCCAAGTTATAAGACGCTGGAGCCATATTTATGACCTAGGCTTGTTGTGTGTTCGAGATGTCCGTTGAACAACCTAATAAAGACGAAACGATAAGATGTCCTACCACTCCAAAGCCGTTTCTACCAGTCCACAGCCTACGCTCAAATCAACTTGAGTGGGTTAGAATTAGTACAAGCTCAGCGCAAGTTACTATTTCTCACAATCTGGTGAATACGCCATTTCCGTTCTTTACACGTCTACAAATGTTACCACACAGGAAGAAGTCGAAAGTGTGACGTCACGTTTGTATACGTCTAATGAGCACATGATCTCACTTCTCCCATTTGCCCAGGTCTTCTCCACTTAAACATATTCTTGTACAATAGTGACCTCTGTGTTGTTGGCCTTTTTCTGTGCATGATGTGTTTGTAGGAGGGTATTTTGAGAATGGAAGTCGGTATTCACCTGACGTTTAGGAAATAATATCTAATACTGAGTATTAACCAATTATTAGAGAAAAACTTCACTCCACTAATCCCTTAAAAGCACTGATATCATTGAATCCTTACGAATCGTATCTTCTCCTTCATAACGCAGGCGTCAAGAAGAAAGAAAAAAAGTTGTTTTTAACAGTGAAATGGTTATTTTTGCAGGAATTACCTTCGTTGTCCTTGACACGGAATTTCGTTTTTCTCAAATAATCATGGAGGATTCACCGTTCTCGATCTTACTCAAGGTTTTAACTTCCCTATCCACTTTTTGCTTGCTTCTGTCAATCATCGCGTACCACGTGACCGGTCTCCGACTTCACATGGCCAATGCCGGTTTTCAGGTATTACCTCTTTACCACTAATTTTATTTCAAATTTTAAAACATTTTAGTACATTGTTGATTGATGCCTTACGCTCACGAAAAAAATACTTTTTTATTGCTTCGACAGTATTCTTAGCAGCATAGAAACAAATTTAATAATTTTTTTAGGAAACAAGGGTTGCCGTTCTTTACCTAAATGGCTGACAGTGCCAGTAGACGTTTGTTTGTGCAGTGTATTTGAACATCTGCTCGTCCCTCGAAAAGAATAATGCTATTGTTCACGTTGCAGGGATTATTCCAGGTAGGTATTTCGCTTGTACACATGACATCCACTATTACGTTTCATACAAAAGAAAGAGGTAGATCATAATTTAGATAATTGATCCTAACCAGATGGGAGCGTAAGAGTCACGATTTTCACAGCTTTGGTTGAATCACACGCTTTGTTTCTCCTCCTACCCACAATAAGATTATCTTGACTATTTCATAGCATTGGTTTCACCATTTCTTACTAAATGCTTATGCTGGCATGCCAATTTTTCTATTGACTTATTACCTTTCAGAACTTCCTGTTTTCCGTTATTTCCTTTCCTGCTTATCTGCATGCAGCTTAATAATTTCTTTGCAAAATAGCGACTATTCATTAATAACTAAGTTTTTATCATTAATTTAATTGCTTATTCATTTATTAGGATATACAAACGAAAAACAACTACACTGGACTAAAAAAGAAAAAGAAAATGTGAAATAATATTCTTAAAAATATATCTCATTTTAAAGTCGCTTTAACCTATTCAGAGGCGCGCCTTTGTTTCGTATTTTCCCCTCTTTGTGATATTTTATTTTGCCGACACGCTTCTTTAAGCATGTATATACTTTTATTTTCTTTTAGAATTTTTGCTCACTGCATTGACCTTAATGCACCAACATATTCAGCTGGGTTAATACATAAAAAATACAGTGGTACCTTGACACTCAAACATGCTTTGTACTCAATATTTTTTGAGAGAATTCTTAATTGTGATACATTGGCACTCGATCATCGTTCTAAAACCGACATGAGATGTCACGCTTACCCCTGACGCTTTGGGGTCAAAGAAATGGGAAAGCGTCCATTGGTGAGTCGATTTCAAGAAGTAAAGACCTGTCCTACTGCTGTGTTCCCGATCTGGTGTTTCTTTAACATGTATATACATACGTACACAAGAAACTTTCTAGTGCTAAAAGTTAATGAAAGAAGAAAACAAAAATAACAACAATTGAATTAAAAGAGAAATTATTTCCAAGTATGAGAGTGGCATATGTCTGTGAAGTAGTCATTTACAATAGGGTTAAGTCGTCGAAAATGACAATACAGAAACACAAAAGCAGTTGCTGTAGCGAAAGACATAAAAAGCGGCTAAAATACAACATTCAGTATTTTGGTTTAAGCTAATTGGGAAAAAAGTGCCCGGTACTCGACTAGCCCGACCCAACTCGGTACTTGAAAAATCCATTCTGGGGGGCTGGTCGAGTACCGAGGTATCACTGTACCAACCAGCATGGAGAGATAACGTCTAGAGAGAAGAACATAAAGGTCTTCAGTAGTTTAGTACTGTCGCTAAGATTACAAAACTCGAGTTGGGACTAAATATTGCAGAAAAAATTATAATAACCACGCTTATCAAGCATTATTTCCACGGTGACCGGACGCTTCATCCCCAGACACTTAATCGCCGACACTTCATCCCCGACACTTAATCCCCTAGACATTTAATCCCCAGACACTTAATCCCCAGAAACTTAATCCTCAAAAATGCCTCCAATGTTATAAATGTTGAAGTTAAGTATTATTTTAATTGTCAAACTTATTTTGATGTTTACATGAAAATAATTATTTAAATTTGAATTAAATATTTAATTTACTTCATAATTAAATTTTCATTCACTTCATAATTTCTTGAGTTGAAATTTCATTTTGAGGATTAAGTGTCTGGGGATTAAGTGTCTAGGGGATTAAGTGTCTGGGGATTAAGTGTCTGGGATTCATTTCCACCCAGCTTGATGTTTTTTTGCTTTCTCGTCCTTTTACTAAAGCTCTTTCTTTTTTACTTCACCTAATTAAATCTTGTAAACCAAATCATATTTAACAAATAAATATAAATATGGGAAATGTTTGCCGGTAAAATCACGTTTTCACCCGATAACTAACATCCAGAGCATTTTTAGAACGTCCCATTTCTGCAACACTTCTTCTGCAGTATTGAGCTGCCGAAGTAAAGACTAGAATTTATTTGAATGATTGACCGGTAGAAGACTTTTAGTTTATTAGTGAGTATATGTGAGTGCGTGTGCATTTGGATCTCAAAAGCTGAAAAAGGTTTAGTCAAAACAATTTACATTATCGCTCCCCTTAAACAGATTTCTTGCTAGCTACTAGTGGTTCAATCTGTAGCCAGTATGGTACGGGAAGTGTTTCGCAATCATCGTTACGTATTAAACAAACTATATCGGCTATCATAAATTAGATTACCGAGAGCATGTTCTCTCTCAAACAGTCTAAAAGTGAAAATTATACCATGGTATCCCATAAAGTATACAATCAATCAATCAATCAATCCTCTTCGTGCTAGTTGCACATAAGGCCTCAACCAGAGCCTGCCACTGATGTCGATCGGCTGAAACTCTCTCCAGGCGACCCCATGTCCAGCCCTTTCCTTTCATCTCCCTTTCCATTGTTCTTCTCCAGGTTTCCTTCGGGCGGCCTCGTTTTCTTCGGCCGTCTGGAGTCCATCATAGGGCGATTCTGGAGAGGTCTGCTGTCTGCTGGCGAAGCACATGTCCAATCCATCGCCAACGCCTTCGTTGAACCAGCGTTGTGATGGATTCGGTTTCAGTTCTTCGGTGGAGTTCTTCATTGGTGATGGTGTTGTTGCTGTCATAGTCATGGTCCATTTGATCCCTCTCCTCTCTCTGTCGGTGGAATTCTTCATAATCCAGTCCATGGCCAGGATGAAGAGGAACGGCGACAGAATGCAGCCCTTCTTCACCCCAGTACTGACGTTGAAGGGGGCTGTGAGCTCCGTGTCACAGACCACCTGAGATTTGAAGTCGCTGTACAACATTGCAACGACCTGGACAAGTTTTGCAGGGACTCCGTAATGCCTCAGGATCTTCCATAAGGACTCGCGGTGGATGCTGTCAAAAGCCTTCTCCAGGTCGATGAAGTTGATGTACAGCGGTGCGTTCCACTCATTGCTCTGCTCCAGAATCTGACGCAGAGTGAAAATGAGTTCAGAGCAGGATCGCCCAGGGCGAAATCCTGCTTGCTGGGGCCGGAGGTCTTTCTCAACGGTTGCCGTCAGTCTTGACAAAACAATCTTGCTGAAGACCTTGCTGGTGATGGAAAGAAGTGTTATACCCCTCCAGTTATTGCAGTCTCCAAGATCTCCTTTCTTGGGTAACTTGAAGATGAGCCCTGTCTTCCACGCATCGGGGATCTGTCCTGATTCCCAAACTTGCCTGAAGATTTCAGTCAACATGGGAGCTGTTACATTCACATCTGCTTTCAACATCTCTGCTGTTATTCCATCTGCCCCTGTTGCTTTGCCGCTTTTCATTGCCTTGATTGCTGCTGTCACTTCTTCCAGGCTTGGCGGGTCTGTGCAGATGTCAAGGTCTGTATCTGCTGGCTGGATGTCTGCGAGCTAAGGGGGGTCTGGTCTGTTTAGAACTGACTCAAAATGCTCCCTCCAGCGCTGTAGTTTTTCTGCCTCTCCCTGGACAACATTTCCGTTCATGTCTTCACTGGTACTTCACTGTTTTTGAACCTGTTGTTCAGCTGTTTATTGATTTTATACAGTGTCTTCAGGTCATTTTTTCGTGCTGCTTATTCTGCTTCATCTGCCAGTTTCTCTATGTAGTCCCTTTTGTCGGTTTTGATCATCCTCTTTACCTCTTTGTTTATTTCTGTATATCTTTGTCTGTGTTGTTCTTTCAGACGTTCAGATCTGGTGTTGTTGATTTTCTGCTTGGTTGACTTTCTCTCTTCTATCCTTTTCCATGTCGCTTCTCTGATCCACTGTTCTTTCTTTTTTCGTTGGAAGCCCAGGATTTTCTCTCCTGTTTCCTGTAAGACTCGATTGAAGTCCTGTAAGGTCATCTCCTGTTGGTCCCCTAGTGCCTGGAACCTGTTCTTTACTTCCACTACAAAGGCACGTTTGGTGGCTGGATCCTTCAGTCTGCCGGAGTCCACTCTCTGCTGACGTGCCTGTTTTCCTCGCGATCTACGTAGCTTCAGAGAAACTGCGGCTATCACAAGAGTGTGGTCACTGGCAACGTCTGCTCCTCTGTAGGCTCTGACGTCTTGAAGTGAGCTCCTCCATCTTCGGTTGATGATTACATGGTCTATCTGGTTCTTTGTGATCCTGTCTGGTGATGTCCACGTTGCCTTGTGGATGTCTTTGTGTTGGAAGAGTGTACCTCCAATCAGTAGATTGTTTTCTTCACAAAAGTCTGCCAGTCTCTCTCCGTTGTCATTGATGGTTGCAATTCCATGCTTGCCCATGATATGCTCCCTGCAGGTGTTGTCACTTCCCACCTTGGCATTGAGGTCGCCGGCGATGAGCAACAAATCGTGGGCTCGGACGCTCTCCGTGGCTGCCTGGAGCTGATCGTAAAAAGCATCCTTGTCTTCTGCCTCGGATTCTTTTGTTGGTGCATAGCAAACTAGCACTGTCAGCTTGGTGTACTTTGAATGGAATCTTGCTCTCAGAAGCCTGGGTCCATAAGGCTTCCATTCCAGCAGTGTCTTTTCAGTTTTCCTATTGAGAAGTAGTGCTACTCCTTCAGAGTGTTGGTCGTCTGATCTTCCTGAGAACAAGATACTATGTCCTGATGCTAGTCTCCTCTTTCCCGTGCCGGTCCATCTGACCTCGCTGACTCCCAGGATGTCCAAGTTGTACTTGTCAAACTCCTTGACTAGTTGGGGCAACCTGCCAGTCTGATACAAGGTCTGGACGTTCCAGCACCCCACCCTCAACTTATGCTTCGGCTTCAGTAAATCCACCATCGGGGCGCCAGCTCCCTCTCGGGTTTGACTGTCGTCCGTCATAAGTCCAGTTACCTGGTGTGTTTCATTACCTTCGCCATCCGTAACGAGTGCTCTAGTGTTTGTTTCTGTAACTTGTTTTTTTTTACATGGTGGGGTTGTTAGCCCTACCACAACCTAATTTACCTCTAGGTGAGGTGTCCACCTTAGTCGCCTCTTACGACATGCCTGGCTGGACAGCAGGGACCCTATTCTTACAATGCTCGCTAGGCAAGCATACCCCGGGGTTCCACGGGGGCCAAAGTATACCATCGCTTAGCTGATAAGTTGTTTTCGTGTTCATCATAATAAGCACGGTTTTCTTACTGACTATAAAAACATGTATCGCAGTGAAGTGAATGATTTTTATCTATATTGTGCCACAGCAGCCTCCAGTTGGGGCGTACCTTTAGCTGGAACGTTGTTTTCGTGTATTTCAGAGTAAGAATGACCTTCTGGAAGACCGCACAAAACATGCGTCAGAAGAGAAATCGAATAGAATGGCCATAAAAATCACTGTAGTCCTAACATGGATGTTATGCCTGGCTGTGTTTGGCAGGACTGGCGGCTGGTGATGACCATCACCAAGTGGGTAAAACTCGCTTTTGAGCTCCTCATCTGCGTTCTCCACCCGCTGCCGTTCGCTGCCTTCTCCCTGCCCACCATGATCGTGCGGGACGGAGCGGGCGGGAAGCAAGAGCTACAGGCAACCCTCCTACCCATCAACTGCGTGCTCACTATCCTCATGTTCCTGCGCATCTACCTGCTGGGGCGTTTCGTCGTCGTCCACAGCAAGCTCTTCCTCGACACCTCCGTTCAGAGCCTAGGAGCCCTTTCTCGGGTCAAAATCAACGCCCAGTTCGTCTTCAGGGCCCTGATGTCCACTTCGCCCATGGTCGTGCTGGGTTCCTGGATGCTTGGAACCTTCTTCATTAACAGCTGGAACTTGCGTGTGTGCGAGCTGTACACGGACCCGGAATCCGACTTTATCACGTACGGGCAGTCCATGTGGCTGACGGCCGTGACCTTCTTGACCGTGGGTTATGGGGATCTGGTGCCGAGGTCGTACTGCGCGCGAGTGATCGCCAGCCTGACGGGCATGATGGGTGTCGGGAGCATGGCACTGACTGTGGCAGTACTAGCTAAGAAGCTAGAGCAGTCTCGTGCGGAAAGGTTAGTCACGTCCCTTTACTTTCGACTAGCCAGTGTTGTACTTCGATAAGAGGTGTTTCATTTGTCTGCTTCGCGAGAACGGTCCCTTGTTTGTTATGATTTGTGTGTCGTTGTTAATTCTTAAGTGCTTCTTTCTACAGGTGCGAACAACTTATTTATAAGGATTTTCCGAGCGTGATATGTTTGATATGTGTATATACGTTGTCGAAATATAATTATGAATAAAACTGAATACGAATCGGTTAGAGAGACATGTTTAATGAGCAAACAAAATAAATGGCTGGACAGAGGGTTGAGAAGGCAGAAAGACAGGAATAAATGGAGAGAGAGTGTGTGTTTGTGTCCGCTGATATTAATAAGAAAATTAAATCGTTTAAGAAAGTAACTTGCTTCATAAATTGTCAATTAAACGTCAGCCACACGTGCAAACGCAAGGAGAGTGAGAGAGAAAGAAAGAGAGAGAAAGAAAGAAGGAAGGGCATTGTGGTTTTACGCTGAGCCAGCAACGAAGACTAAGCCACGGCAAAATAGCCGTCGCCGTAAACAAGTGCTACATGCAGAGAAAGAACAGTGTGCCCGCGATGACATCGGAACCCAGGAAAGCAAATCCTCACTGTATTGGTAACATGCGCATACTGTTGCGCCACGGGACCACCGAAAGAGGTGGAGGGAGAGATGGATAAAGAGTGAGAAATATTACTTTGGTCATTTTAACAAATGACAAATACTCCTTGTTCATAAATCTATCCACGTGTAGCATAGGTAAGCCAGATTTGCCTCTAATACTATGTAACGACGCACGGTATGACAACTTTAGGGAAACTAAAGGTATCGGTACAACTGTACTTGCTGGAAAAAAGTCAACTTTAGTACTGATTATGCCACGCCCTACAGCCATTACCGTTGATTAGCGGTGTCTTTTCGCAGCTAAAGAAATGAGGCCGTCTTGAGGTCACACAATCATTGCATTTCGTGACTAGAAAGTTGTCTGTGTGACTAAGAAGTTCCTTCGCCATGTCATATAGTTCCCACCTGTCGTCTCTTAAGTAATTTTCCCCTAGTCTTGCTCTATAGTGCTATATGTACCATTCATCTTTGTTCTGTTTTTGATTTTCTTTGGGTAACACAAGCTAGTCTGTGATCACGGGTTAGTAAATTCTGGTTATTTCTAGTCAGCCACGTAAAGAAAGAACAGAGACTGCGAGCTTTTTCATGGGGATACCGTGGTATTACAGGTAATGCAATAATTTTAGAGGAAAATCTTGCCCTTCACTGGAATATTATACTTCATTGCTTATTTTAGTGCAGTATTCACTTTTTGTCTTTTCTAAAATTTCTTTACACAGCAGTCAACATATATTTAGATCGTGATTTATTTTATCTTGCTTTTAGTAAATTTAATATCAACATTAGAATAGGATGGTCACGCTAAAATTACGAAATATTAATTTTAGACGAATAAGTTTTACCTTGCTCTAAGGTGAAATATCTACTTCCAGAATGTGTGGTATTGTAGCCTTCTGTATGACGAGTCTGTGTCATTTCAGATACGTTCACACCTTCGTTCAGCAAGTGAACCTGGACAAGAAGCGCAGACACGCTGCCGCTAACGTCGTCAAGCACGCCTTCCAGATCATGAAGCTAAGACGAGCGGGCAAGGCCTGCAACTCCAAGGAGATGATACGTTACCGCTCGCGTCTCATCCAAGCTCTGCGCACCATGCACGAGGCACAGTTCCTCAAGACGGCGCAGTCCGAGTTCACAGTAGGAACAGTGGAGGTCAACACGGGCGTGAACGCCATGCAGGAATCCGTGAACACAATCCATAGTGAACAGAAGAATCTCGGTCAGCGCGTGGCTAATCTGGAGACGCTTCTTTTGACGATGAGCCGCCAAGTGACCGAGATATGTGACTTGCTCAAAGAACGTGATGCCTAGTTTTCAAAAAACTCAGCGTCCTGTGATTCCTTTGCATGGCAATCCTTCGCAGCTGGGCAGGGTATTTATTTATTGCTGGTTTCAGGATGCCATTCTCAAGATATACGCCATTTGTTCATAGCTACATTTGAGAGAAAAATGGGATAAAATCGAATTTACGCAAAGAAAAAGATGAGTACTATACTGCCAACAGGGTACCCGAAGTACTTGCATACATGAGCATTTGTGAGAGGAGAAAACAACTAAGTTGCTGTAACGCTGAAGGGAATTTTGTGACTGTCCATATGAGTTACATTTGATAATTAGAAAAAAAACAGGGGTGCTGAAAGCCAGGAGATAACTCACAGGACAACACCTCACTGAATCGCCATCGTAACATTACCGGGCTACCAAGAAACACTTCCTGTACATCCGCGAATTACGAAAGATTTTCTGCTGACGAAGACCAAAAATTGCTTATTGTAACAAGTCCTATCACAGCGCTCTTAGCAATAACGAGCGGGACTGTATCAACAGATAACTAATATTGTGCGGACAAAGCGAACGTCCCTTGGTCTGGATTAATTGAATATAGGTAAACATTATTATGTAATAGGCTCAACGCATTCCGTCAACACTTATTTAAAAATAAGAATGCACTGCAAGATCCATAAACAAGATTCAATGGCGTTTGAAATGAAAATCTTCGATTGTCTGTACACTAAAGGATCTCTTTTTGTATTGCATAGACGTCGTGAAAAAAATCTGGTTAGGATAGAGGGGGGATATGCTAACAGTCTGCTTTCTGGTCCACGTTGAAACACTTGCAATTTTAAGTAAGAAGTTTCATATGTTAACACGGCCTGGTTGGCTTTTGAAACGTTTCCTCATTATTGTGTTTTGCTTTTGGTTCAAATGTACATAATAAGCTCAATTTTGACATACATTTGGATATGCCTGTCCTTTGTGCACGTTGCAGCGCATACCTTGACAACTGCATTTGTATTACTTTGACTTCAAACTTTTCTGTAATCATCATCATCATCATCGTCGTCGTCGTCGTGCGCTTTTATCCCGCAGCATAACAGCAAACGCAGGTTGCGGACTAACGATAATAAAAAAAATGAAATTGAAACCACTGGAAATCAATAACTAACAGTAGCATACGAATTTTTCATTTGTTTCTAAGATGAATTCCTCTATACAAAAAGATATATTTAAAGAAAGAAATCCCGAGTGCCATCTATGCAAAACAACAGGCTCCTAAAAAAGCATACACACTGAACATTTTTTCAGTGACACAAAATAACATAACAAGCCAAGAGACCCGATCCATTCCAGCCAATCAAAAATAACTGGTCAACAACGAACCACACCCAATGTTCCATTTATCTGGTGTTTTTCTCCGTGTTTTTACCCCCATGTTCATAAAATTGTTACAAATACCTAAGTCTTTCACAGCAAAGCTTTCAAGAGTACATGTACAGCATTTGTCTTCATCGTAATGCTAACGAAATGTAAACAAGCATTATCTTGCCACCAACGCCAACCAGCTACCACACTATTTACGCAAATAAAACGCGCATTCGTTAGTTGTATTAGCAGTGGTCGCGATGGTGGCGTTGCCCAACGTGCACCAGACGGGGGTAATGGGACTAGGAGCAGGTGGTGGACTGACTGGCAGTAAGGACTGAGATATACATGGAGAAGAGGGTAGGAAGGATTGACTATCGTTACAGTCATCTGCATTTTCTGACATAAACCTGCCTCTCGATGTGGTCGATGCGGTCGTGGTGGCGGAGAGCTGCCGAGGGTGATTGTGGTCGACAAAATCAGCACGGCCTGAGTGACTGTTGACTCGCGAGTTATCGTTGATGTGGAGCTTACCGTTCCGAAAGTAGCCGGTCTTGCCTTCTTGTTAAAGGTGGCGAAGTTGTAACATCTACTGCTTGGTTATATCACCTGCCAAGCGAAATCCATCCTTGCGCATCTAGTCTCATGATCTCCTAATAATCTCATCTTATCAGACCACCTGCAGAATTTTATAATCATTGGTCTCGATTTAGAGACCTCAAACTTTGCAATACGATGGGCTCTCTACACATAAGCATCGCTCCATGCTTTGTAAGTAGCATAATCGTTCATAAACGCAGCACTTGCGTCTCACAACTGTGATAGTTCCCGTTTCCTTCCAGTAAACCAAAAATCTTAAGGTTGTTGTGTCTTGAGTGCATCTCTAAACTCTCAAGTTCGTTCGCTAACCGTGACAGGCGTAGCTGTATATCTTGCTGTTCTTTAAGTAAGTGTAGAATGTCCGTTCTACTTTTATCCACTTTTGCACAAATATTCTTGACAGAAGTATCAAGCTGTGTAAGTCAATCGCATAACGGGTTATGGTTATTAGTAATAATAGCGTGAAATTCCGTACCTTGGTCAAGGATTGTTTGCCTGAGGCTCTCAATATGATTGCGTGTTGTAGTCGTCGTCGTTGCAGCATTTTCCAGTTCTTTCTGACTATTTGCACTCTTATATGGTAGTACAGGTCCTGGGTTTCTCTCGACGTCCCCGGCACTCCATAATAGAGCAGCGATGACTACAGTCAGGAGTAGGGGCATACTACACGAGCTCACTCAAAAGCATGTTCACATACATGGCTGCCTTCATCATTGAGCGTCTTCTCATAAAGGCAATCATAACACCACGCGAAAGCCCACGTTTCTCTAAAAATAGTTTCACGCGATGGCATTTTCAATGAATAATATTGTCATCGATGTTTTAAACTCGTGTCAACTGTTGGAATATTAAAACATCACACAATATTTGACTTTCGATGGGAGCACACCAACATGCGACTAGCCTGGTAGAGTTCTCATCAATGCACTCATTTGTTAGAAAAAAATGTTCCGCGTACAAAAAAGTCAAAACAACACAAAAGCAGACGAAATCTTGAATTTCATTTACTTATTTACCGCGTAAAAAGAGCAATGTTAAGCACTTTCATTAGATTTGATGGGAGCAAGCGTTTTGCCTAAACAAGAGGTGTGATTTTTCTCCACTCATCCATTCCATAAGCATTGTAATGAAATAGAACATGTAATGGAGGATAATAATAATAATGATGAGTCGACGATGATGATGGCGATGATGATCGGGAGGAGCGGGAGTAGGATTGGGACGATGATAAGAGTGGAAGAAGAGTACAAACACGAGAAAGAAAAAGAGGTCGAAAAGGAAGACAAGAAGGAAAAGATTGTTTTCATACTGTGATAATACATTGTACAACTATTTCTCTGTATTTGCGAGAAGAGATTGTGTTTCCTTAAATGACGCAGTTTTAGGTCGTTTTTCAAATACGAAATGTTTTCTTTGATTCTTTTATCAAGAAAAAATCAGTCACAGTTACGATTTTAGTTCGTGACTAAACGGTAATATTAACAAAGTATGCTAAATTTAACATGGTAACTATAATATATTAATTTTATTCTATACCTCCATTTTCGTACTTATGTCAGTGAACAAAAGAAAAGCAAAAGTTACTGAACTATATCAACACAGGGATGCTTGTTCGCTATACGAACTGACATGACCACCAATCTGTCAATACTTGTGCGTCTTCCAAAGATGCTTCTATAATCTAATCTCGTGTAATCCTTGATTTCGAATACTGTATTCAAGTACCATGTATTACAGCATTAAGTCATAAGGCCTTCAAAGTTTTATTTAATAAACTCTCTTTGCTTTCTTGTAAGACACGGCGTTTTAAGTCGATTATACATTAATCCCTTTTCTGTGTCAAAGGCAAAACTATTTCTCTATCCCTGTGATATTGAATACTTTTCGTCTGATTCTGATATCTTTGAAATCAGATAAAAAAAAGCCTTACCTGACTGGGGAGGGGAAAGAGAGAGAGAATAAAGATATTCTGCTTGGTGCGCGCTTGCTCGTGGAGCTATATATTCTCAACGCAATAGCAGATGAGTGCACGTGTAAACTAGTACCACAGCCAGAAAAGTTTAATGTAAACAAAGCCACAGCCAGGCTGCAAATACAAAAACACCAAGGTCTTTAAGGGTTACTAGCGGGGACAAGCTCCAGCACGCAAAGAAACTATATATTGCAATGACATATCGCAGCGTCTTTGCCCGGAAAGATAATCTCTTCAATGAGGTCGTCTTCCTTGCTGCATTTAAATGACCACCAGGATCTACAGCGGAAAGAAGTCCTATGTCTATAAAAAGTGACGCCCTGTGCCGCAAGAGAGCCATCGAATAATAGAGACTGACACGTTGGACGAAGGGCGCCATTTAAAACAAAGATTGAAAATAATCGGTGTGTCTAAGGTTCTGGAGCAAGAATAGGATGCTTTGTCTTCATGTCTAGAAAGTGATTTTGCTTTTAACATTTTGACAACAAACCAAAAAAAAACAAACGAGCTAAAGACGACAATGCTGAAGCAGAAGAAGAAGAGCTGCAGCAACACCAGTAACAACGTCATCAAGTGCAACAACAGCAGCGACAACTTTTTACTGAATTATTGTGTATGATTTCGCCTACATTTCATCGCCTTCAATGTCACCGAGTGATTTTAAACAATATTCACATCACTGCTCTCTGACCGAATGTTCGACTACACCTAATGTGAATATTTACCCATTATACAGTCTTCAGCCTGTGATTCAGAAGCTCAAATGTAGTCATAGTGTAATTTACTACTAGCACGAAATGTTAACCTACAAGGTTTTGGCCATCGTGATGAATCAAACAATGAATATTAGTCGTTTAAAATGAAGGTAATAGTGTATTCTCTGTTATTTATCGCTTGTTTTCAAATAAAGCGAACGTGTTTAGAAGCTAAAAGTTCAGTGTTTCTGGGTAATTTCGTGTAAATGGCGCCCTAGGTCAAGCTCCATAAGCCTACTGTGTCAAAAAAGAAAAAGAGTACAAAAATCCACACCATTACAATGGCTGCTGCATTATTTCATTATTTTCAAAAACGGTTTGCAATCCCACTTTCCTGCCTGAAGATTGTTTAAAATTGGCCAATACTTTAGTCGTTATTTTGAAAAATCGGTCTGCAACCCCACGTTTTTCCTTCGCGATGCAGGAAGTATGCTCTAAATTGGTCAGTCCTTTCAAAACATCTGTTAGGTGAGCTCACTGCACATTAAATATGACAGTCTATACGAAAACAGTCATTATTGTGTCTCCAATTTGCTAATCGTCTTTCGACCGTGATTTATCCTTATTAAAAACATAGAAGAAGAAGGTTAACAAGATCTATAGTAGTATGTTCAATAATTTGAAGAACACGATAGAATGTATTTGTCATACACTAAAAGCTCGTAAGTTTTGTTTTGTTAGCATAAGTTGCCCCGGGGGCATGTTTATTTTTCCCGTTGTATGACGTTGTCGGTAAATTTAAAAGGAAAAGTAAAAGAGCTTTCTAAGGACAACCGTGCAGTCTACCAAAAGCAAACTACTGCCTCGTTATATAAGGAGGTTTGTTTTATTTTTCAGGTTTACTAATACTCTATGTCTCTAACATACAAATATGGATAACTATTGTCTATGTAACAATATTCATTCAAATGTGTCAACAAAACTTTTATAACTATTGCAAATATCATCACTGACATTTTTCCTACTTTTAAGTAAAGGCTTTAAATGAAAAGGGGCCTACTATAGCTACAGGACAGTGAAGTGGTAATTTGTGCATGATACATGCAAGGTGAATTCGAACTTTCTCTATGCGTGAGTGTGCGTGTGTGTATTTTTGTGCGCATGTGTGTTCGAAAAGAGCAGTCCCAACAGGGGGTTGTGTGGCGTGTTTCTGTGTTTCTTCCTCCTCCTCCTCATCATAATCCTTTCGCCGCCTTTTCCTTTCTTTTTCCTTTTCCCATTACTGCTGGGTGAAGCGCACCACATTCATAGGTCGACGAAAACCTATTTTTCACTATTACTACTAAGATTTGTAGGCCTGTGTTTGTTTTTTTTTTGTAGATCAGTACACAATGACGCACATAATTCTGTGGGTGGCACTTGATAAATTCAACTGTCAAGAATCCGAGACTAAGCCTGTGTTTTCTTCCGACGAGTCTTGAAGAAGGGCAAAGTATCTTAACCTTGATCTTCAGTAGACGGGGGCACGTGCAGGCAGTCTGTAGATGATTTGTGGATCTCGTGCCGTCGCACAAAAGCAGAGAAAGACTAGATAACCTAAAGAAACCGCCTATTGACGAGAATAAGAAAACAACAAAGAAGGAAGGATAGACAGAAAGAAAGTAGTCCTGGCTGCTTAGTTTATTTGATAGGAAATTGTTTAGGTCTAATAGTAATTACCTTCTGTGGGGCAATAAAAAGGATAAAAAAAAGAAGAAAAGATAAGGAAAAAAACCTCCACCGACCACTTGTCACATCCAGAGAAAAGTGCGCGTGTCCTTAAAAGAGATCTGAACACATACTCTCATACCCCTGACTGATTCAGTGACAAGTGAACACTTTACCACTGAGCTACCGCGCCTTCCCAACGAAAGAAGGATAAATAAACACAAGAGAACAAAATGAAAAGGGAGAACTCTTCAGCGCATGTTAGAGAAAGTATAGCTTCATTTTATTTTTGTATTTCAACAACACCAAAGCACCATTATTCTTTGGTGCGATCATATCCGCCAGGTGCTGTTTACTTAACCTTTTCACGGGCTTGTGATAAAGTAGTTAATGAGAGGTAATTCGTACCCACCTTCACGCTTCTGCCCACAACGTCGTTATACTTACTTCCCTTGTTTTGCTCTCTTTTTGTTGAGAGCGAGAGAGAGAGAGAATGCGCTTGTGTGTGTTTGAGAGAGAGAGAGTGTGTGTGTGTGTGTGTTGTACACATGCAGTAAGTGCTGAAGAACCGTGACGATGACTTTTGTCTGTAAATTTGATGGCGAAAAGCAAAGGCATTAAGTGCACAGTACAGACGCCGTGAATACTGCTATAGAGAATCCTTTCGTCAAGGCATTAGAAAGAAGGGCATTTTCTGAAGGTGACTCAGAAAATTTCGTCTTCACGTTTCGTTGAATGAAAGTAGATCATACAAGAAAAAAGAAACTAAAACGTCACAAGACCACGACCGAAGAAATTTTTACAGAAATGAACTTTGTGAGCTGACACTGCATTACATGGGCATCGCTAATGCTGCTATGCAACACTCAAAATGTTTAAAATATTTAAAATAAGCAGCCCGTGTTCTTACACAATTTCGCTGCTAGATGACATAAATAGACCACGCCTCATTTTTACGACTTTAAAAAGTGAAACTAAATCGCAGGTGCATGTTGAAGATCGAAGTCCTGCTGTTACACACAGCCTCCTTTTGGACCTGCACACTAACAATCCTGTCCGGAAGCTAACACTTAATCGCTTATGTTACAGTAACCCCTACTTTTGCTACATCTAAATATCCTGCGATACTGTCATGTCATTTTTTGCAGCTGCGATTTACCTATTACAATGATTAGTGTGACATAAAAAGAGAGTGACGATAGTGGACGAGGTATAAACCAAAAAACACGAATGGAAATAAATCCACAATGCTTTCTTCTTCGAGTGACAAGTCTCAGTTGTTAGTAATTCAAACCTTTCTAATCGTAAAAGAACAGCATAAAATTTACAGCATTCCGATTGATAAATAAGAAGTGACTGTTCATTTATCTGTTGTCTTCATGCTGTTTCTCGGCCATAATCTCACGCAGACAATCTACAAAAATGGTCGAGTGTCATCATGGGTCAGGTGGTCATGTGCCATCATCCAACAGCTATTGTGGGGTAAGTATTCTGTCATTTGCGAGGAATCTTGGGTATTACGTCATCATTCACGTTAAAGCACGACCGTAACCCGTTCTTTCGCCCCCCCGTTATCTCGCAAACCTCGCGTCTTGCCACACGTTGTGGCAGACCAATTTTCGTCTAAGGTTGTCCACGTTACGGATCACATGACCTCTTCAACCTCGTCTTTCGCCCAACATTTGTTTTGGGAGGATGGTGGCGAGATAACGAGTTCGAATGTGTTGGGACCCGAGGACAGAGTAAGGTGTCTATCACCTTATCATTTGCAAAATCATGCTACCAGCAGTTGTCTTTGTCCAGTACGATCCTCGAGGAACAATGAAGTATCTAGCTAACGTATCCAATGTATAGCTGTATCTTTTGCGACCACTGTTACCACAGCTGTTGCAAAACAGCAGAAATCTTACAAACATTTTATTTTCTTCTTCGCACCTGTGTAGAACCTATCGCTGCATGTTCGATATGGCACACCCTCTCAACTGAAAAAAAGTTGTTCACAAACATATACGCCTACCACATGTACACCACAATGAACCTCGTGATGAAAATGATTCCGTCGCCGAGCTACGTGCATCGCCGGCCAGTCAGAGGCATTTCAAACTTGTTTCAATACGTAGTGTGACATTTACGCAGGTTAAAGTACCGAGTTACTGTGTTAAGTTTGAAAGTAGGACTTGACAGTCACAGTGTCGTGAACTATCACTGATTTTGTTAATATTACAACAATTATAATATCCGTTAGCAACGAAATAACAGCTGTACGCAAATTTTTGCTGATTTCACTGGGGAAAAGTGTGGTTTGAGTTTTCACCTACAGAGGCTATATCACAGAAAATTAGGTTCGATCTGAATCCACAAAGCAGCGATCTTCAGCGTCCTAGTGACAAGCGCCTTCCCGATAGGCCACCGAACTGCCCGAGTGGAATATTCCGACGACCATTTTACAGATAGGGTAAGTGCGATGGGCCCCTATAATCTGCTTTGTCATCCTGTGCAGTATATTACCTTGCGTAGTGCTTTACCTTTAAAAAAAATTTCCTACCTTGTGTTACACTGTGTTTTATGCATGTTGTGCTTGTGCTGCGCTGCTTCACACCTCCCGCTCCCTTTAGTCGGTTACACTAGACGGTCCGGTCAGTGCCTGCGATTACTACAGTGAGGACTTGCTGTCCTGGGTTCAGATCTCTTCTCGGGCACGTTGCTCTTTCTCTGCATTAGGGATTTTTTTTACAGCATCGGCTGCTTTGCCTGTTGATTTGGCATATAGCATCAATCCCCTTTCCCCGGTCAGTTACGCTTTCTGAGGACTTAGTGGTGAGGGCAGTTTTCCCCTTTTCACTGAAGCCTTAAGAACTCAGTGGTGAAATGGATAAACATATTAATGTGACCCTTAAAAAAACAAAACTTTGAGCGACATCAGTTAATGCAATTGGAACAAATAACTACTGCCACCATGTAAACCATGAACTGGTCGGAATTAGTAGCGATACATTTATGTCAGGCTTTTTTTTCGAATCGTTTAGGACTAAGCCAAGGTATCACCTAAGCTTCCTGTGCACCTGCTGTCGCTTAAAATGGGGATTCTAGAAACAAACACGTTCGGTGCAACGTTTCTTTATAGATTCTAAATATAAGATCATAATATGATCATAATATTATTAAAGAAAAGTAGACTCGTTTACAAAGATCCAAGTGAGGAACCTTACTGACACGCTATTCTAAAGAATCGATTTCTCTGCTCTACATCTTCTACTGGTTCCGGCTGACAGACGTCTTCGAACAGTATAGACCACAGAGCAGGGCACGGTGACATGGTGTTTTAAAATCAAATAGGGAAAACGTGTCGGCAGCTTCCCCCTCGCCATCTGAAAAAATGGCGGCGAGACGTCAGCTGAGGATAACTCTTTAAGCATTAGTAATCAGTAAAGAAAACGTAAAGTTACTGAAGCTTGTGGGCTCAAATTTGATAAAGGGGTTTAGCAGCGGAATGCGAAATATGTTACAGAAATGAGTGTGATGACGTTCGTATTGCTCGTCACGTGATTTGTCCTGTCCGGTGTTGGTGTTTTACCGCTTCAGCTCGGTTTATTTGCGGATAATACACAGTCGTCTCTTGTTAATGGAACTTGAAGCTGCTGTAATACATTGCAAGAAAAAAGCGAATTCGTTGAGATGGGGTGGTAACTCCTAAATGATTTGTTTGGGATGAAAATGCGACGAGACCATTTATTCTTGCCATTATCGATCTTTCTGAGCTGTTGTAGCTCGTTCGTGACTACTCATTAAGGGCAGCTGAGCGTGTGAGTTGTGGAGTATGGGGATGACATTCCAGAATTGTTTAGCTATAGAAATTAGCTTACTAAATTTGAAGCTTCAACTAGTTTTGGCGCAGCTCAGTGGTTGAGTGGAGCGTCCACTGCTGACATATCCCCTTGATCAAATTTATTCCAGCTTATTTTCACCTAGAAGCCACAGCAGTGGAACACAACCCTCTTTCTGCCGAAACTGTATTCCTATGGCAAGTATAATGAAATGTATGAACGGAGTATTACTATTTAGCAATAAAAATTATAAAGGCAATTTATTATCAGTCGTGACTAAAACACATTAAATCATTTGACAACAGCGGTGGCACGCATGTAAAGCCAGATTGGTTATTATTTATATTTATTCATTAATTCCCGGAAGGCGTGAATGGTTTTCTGTCCATGATCACTTCGCACTATTTTAAAATAAATTCTCGCAGTAACTCTATCGGCAGCGACATAAAACTTTTCAGTGACAGAGCTTTTACGAATGCCTATGTAAATAATGAAAACACGTTTGTTGAAGAAAGAATTAAGTGAGTCTTTATATATATATAAAGAAATTGATCCTGCTCATTTCTTTTATCCATTCATCCAGCTTTGTCTCCGTTCTTCCATTCGCCTTTCTCAATATGTATGTGTGCGCCGACATTACTAGAAAGAATAAGGCTTGATCCATTCTAGTGACTGTCACCTGCGACTGCCTCGCTAACACCCGCACTACAACAAGCAAACGCAGCAGTTTCTGAAACAATGGCTTCGTCCGCCGAAAAAAACCCAAACCTTTCCTGTCTCCCTGTTTCTGTCTACGTACTCTTGTGCATAAGTGCGTTCGTGCAAGCGTCTCAATGTACTGGGAGGAGGTATGGGAAGTAGATGGTAAAAAGGGATGGAGAAGAAAACAAATATTTGGACAAGTAAAGAACGCACATGTATATGTGCCTTCTCTGGACATGTTAGCATTATGTGCCGTGCAGCTCTCACAGTTCATAATAGATTATTTTCGTTTATCGCTATTACTAATCACACTGGTAAACTAATCATAGCGGGGTATCCCAATACGCAAGGTGCGTTCACCATCTTTGCCTCGCAATACTTATCTATAGGTCCGATGATCTCCATGTACGTGTGCAAGTCAGCGGCTGAGTTTGGGAATTAAACGCCTGTCACGTGACCAGGATCTGGCTCTCATCTGGAAAACGCGACACACCGGTTGCCAATGAGGGTTCAGGTGGGGCGGCCAGGAGGTGAGAGCACCAAGTTCAACGCGGAGAAAAAAGCCTGGGACATTTCAGTACAGCCTCGCTACAGCATGACACTGCCTTTGTCAGTTCGTTGCTTTCGAATTATTCAAAAATTAACGGGATCGGATTATTCAGGTCAGCTGTTTTCTTATCCTTATTGTACGAAATTCTTAATACCGCCTGCTTTGTGTGACATTAAATAATTAAACAGTAAAGCCGAACGCATTTCTATTTGATAGATACGTTTGGATGTATTTTTACCTTTATTTTAGTATTGATCGTCAAGGAATACTTATCTATTGGTGATAATGAATACATGAAAACAAATCTTATCATCATACCATTTCGCACACATCGTTTGTATGTATGCATGTGCGCACAGTGTGTACATACGGATGCTACTGTGTGTACCAGTTTTAGCATGAACGTACGTGTTTATATGAGTATATGCCATATATAGACCTGTGTGGATGCCTAGCTGGTTTGAAAGTTAATACTTCAATTACTCTGACACCGAAAGATATCAGCTATCAGAACAGTCACCGACTACGTCAACTAGAATAAACATAAGGCATTTACCGCACCTCATTATAACTCCGACACCGATTAAAATGCGATTGTTGCATCACTAAATATTTATCAAATCCTTATCAATACTTATAGCTTTGGGTTTAGTATCGCAGTGCTTTGTTTACGTTTCTGTCTCTCTTTCTCGCTCGCTCGCTCACTCTTTCTCTCTCACTCTCTAGTGCGTACTTGTATGCACATATTATGAATCTATAAGTGTGTGTGTGTGTGTGCGCGCGCGCGAACACGACCTGACGGCTTACGCGAATGAGAAAGGTTAAAAGTTAGAGAAACTATAGAATCCCACAAACTCCACAAAACAATGACAAGCTCATGTGTACTAAATGTTCCGGTTTATATTTTAGGTCACGTGGTCTTCTCTGTGTTTTAACCGTTCATCTAGACAAGTGCCCTACAGACACTTCACGTTTAGTCGTTCAAGGAATGTTCCATACTGAAACAAGTAGGTGGGTTACCCTTGGCGACGAGGTTTTTTTTTTCGATATGCTGTTCTCATTCTAGATCACGTGACGAATGTGTGCTTAACATGCGCCGTCATTCGGAAGTTTATCAAACGTCAGTTGCTTCTGACACGCGTCTCGTGCCGAATAGAGAGGTGACTAGAGGGTCGTTTCAGGGACACACGTGTAAGGAGCTGAGCTATTTTTAGTTCTATTATCACGCAAAATATATTAAATCACTTAAAGATAGGCTCTAGAGTGGGTGCGGGTGTGTAGTGTGTGTGTGTGTGTGTTTCTGTATCATTACCCTTTGCTTTTTCTTACTTACTAATTTTTAGCCACTT
The DNA here is from genome assembly GCA_004794655.1 of Marisa cornuarietis. Taxonomy (NCBI): domain Eukaryota; kingdom Metazoa; phylum Mollusca; class Gastropoda; order Architaenioglossa; family Ampullariidae; genus Marisa; species Marisa cornuarietis. The sequence continues at coordinate 10,927,210 of SMMW01000003.1, read as the reverse complement.
GTCTGCGTTTTATGCTCGCTTTCTTTGTTATAAATTTTATCTATATATATATATATTGTATATAATATACATTTTAAATATGAAGTGATTTATCTAAATATAAAAGTATTGATAGAAATTATTTATACATTTCTAATACGTCTGTAATTTTCCAGCACGTATAGGTCTCGCCTACAGGCGTTGCAGGCAAGGTCGTTGGCACCTGCCACTTCCTTTCTGACGTCATCAAGCAAAATATGAATGTTAACTTTTCCCTTTTTCTGCGCAGTTCGGTTGGCACATTTTAAATTAGCAATGGGAGTAAGATGGGAGAGCACAGTTGAGAAAACAAATGTTTGGTAAAGACACGTGAGAGGTTTAGTTTTATTACAGCCTCCCTGAGTATGATGGTGAACGTAAATGCTGATATAGAAGCCGGCTGAGAAAGGGGAGGTAAACTTGGAAAGTGATTACAAAATCCTCTTAAGGTCTCTTCGTGCATTCACTGCACGAGATCGATTTAGAATAGCAAGGTGTTTAAACTGCAAACCTGAACAGCCTCAACTCGAGCTTTAAAGGCAACGTGTGTGTTCAACATGATAAGACCACGCAACAGCTGAGCTGACGGTGAGCCGCGCGTTTCTACCTTCAGTACAGCGGGTACTTCATTGCAACTATTTTTTACCTCTCGACACCGCCAAACCTCAGTATCACCGATTTCGGACACCGCATGTCATCCACTTGGGTCTCTAAATTTAACAGTTGAGTGTTGAGGTCTCGCAAAAGATTAAAATACTCTGCACGTCACAACGTGTAGTACACCCAAGAAAAATCATTTTCCACTGCCATCAGTCTTGTTGATTAAAGAAAGGTTCCGCTTTCTTTTTACCTGATTATGACTTACTGCATTCTTTCTTTTAGAAATGATATCCATTTTAAAGGCGACGCTGACAACATTAATAATAAATTAATAACATTTATACAGTAACAGCCTGTTAGAATCAGCCAGTGCAAATTTTTAACCAGTATTCATGCGCTACCAAGTTGATACTTAGTGGAACGATAGAATGCATTAAAAGCCATCATGATTGAGACAGAAAAAGAAAGTGGCATCCGCTTATAATGACAAGCCTCCTTTACACGTCACTCAGCCAAACAAAATTCACTCATTAAGGACAGCTTGTTCTCTGCAAACAGTCAGCAAGTGCACCTGCTCGGACCACACGACCAACAGAAAGTTGCTAATCGTGGATTTTTTCTCTTTTTTTTAGCAAAAAGCTTGAAACCTTACTTTGCCTACCAATCACACCATTAATATCTCAATAGCATATTATTTTTCGATGGTTCACATACTCTGTGCTGACCTAGTTGTTGACGAAAGAACACAGATTAGCAATCTGTTATTGACCTAAAGCTGTGCGATAGGTTAAGTGTCACGTGGTGTGATGCATTAAGTTGGGGATCGATCTGACACACTACGTGGATTCGGGAGTCAGTATATGAGAAGTCTAGAGGTCGCTTGAGTAGGAAGATGACAGGATTACTGTAAAGACTGTTGATGTCACCTCGGACATTTCCCGTGTTTCGATATGGATACGTTTAATGGCAGTGGGTCTATGGAATTGGTTGAAAGAAAAGAAAATGAAGGTCAGTTTATTTCTGATCGCTGCCTTGATCATTTGATCGCTCATCCTGTATCGAAATTTTGCAATTTCTTCTTGCTTTTTAGCTATAAGCCCCGTATTATCGCCAGCCTGTGCTCCTGTTTATCCGCACAAATGTGGGTTGTGATCTAGTCTTTCTACGACAGACAGTTGCAACAAATCATCATCATCATCATCATCATCATCATCATCATCATCATCATCATCATCATCATCATCATCATCATCATCATCATCATCATCATCATCATCATCACAACCGTCCCTTAACCCTCACGATGCTAACATCATCTCACCTAACTCTACCACTCTTTGGCTTTGCTAAATCCCATCTTTGATGTCTTGAAAGACTTTTATAGAGTTTTAAAAAGTTCCAAATTTTCAGATTATTCCTTCAGTTTTTTAAATTAGTGTTGATACAAATAAGCGTAACACACACACACACACACACACACACACACACACACACACACACACACACACACACACACACACACACATACAGTAAATTAGTCGCCTATCCTGCATAAATCGATGGACCATGGAATAACAGTGGCTATATAACTCAAGCAAGGCTTTTGATGAAGTAGTTCATTATGGAAGATGAAATTTGCTATTGTTTAAGTGTATGAAACTGAACTTAATTTTAATGTGAAGTCATATATCCTGACTGAGGCTTACTGAGTGTTGTTACAATAAACAAATTATGGTTTGATGTGCTAAAAGATATTTATAATTTCAAACTTACTCCTTTGCTACAAATGTGGCTTGCTTATTCATGCAGGCTTTAAGGAAGTATTTAAGATTGAACAAATAAGTAAGTGATGTGGGCACTTGCAACAATCAGATGTCAAGGTGACAGCACTACACACAGAATAATAAAGTAATTTTTTTAACTTGAATCTATGTAATCTTATGTAATCTTCATAAAAAACTTTACATCTGTTGAAACTAAAAGTGCTTATATACTTATATCACATCAGTAAACATTTTAAGATCGTCGGTGACATCGGCCTGTGGTTTTCTTTACTACCTTCGGAAAGGTCAATTCTCGTGTGGCAATGTGGTGTTTCCTATTGTATTTTTTTTTTTTTTTTGCTGCAACACCTACTCCAAATAAGCCCATCAATTAGCCCTCCTACACGGCCGCATGCACATCAATACCACGCAGGGTTTAATCCACAGCTCGTCAATTTATTGTGCGGCAGCTGCCTTGTTAATCAGAGCATTAGCCTCTGAGTGGGACAGGAATGTGGGCGTACTAGTCTCTCTCTCTCCTCTCTCCTCTCTGCCCATCCTTCTCTCTCTCCTTCCATATATATATATGTCCATTCTTCACTCTTTCTCTTTTTCACGCACGCACGCACGCACGCGCACGCACGCACACACAGAGTGCACCTTATCTCAACTACAATGGTGAATAGGTGTAAACAAATCGACGAGGATGAGAGAAAGACCTTCCACTGCATTTCGAGGATAAATACAAAGATCACAGTTTCTTATATTTATATATATAATTTGAGAATTACAAAGTTAAACTAGCTTTCTCGTTAACAGTTGCATGATTTATTTTGTAAAGTAGTCATGTAGACAAAATTCCCAGCAATTTTCAGTACGTTCAAATTATAAAATTCTAAACCCTGACCATATTTTTGAATATTTTTTGAAACCGATAATCTTAATTCGAAACCAAAAATCTTCTGTTCGTTTAGGACGGGACAACCTCACTCAGCCCCTGGTGCCTGACAAAACTGCACTCAGCACAAAATACACGGCCATCCCTACCACAAATGGCCTTTCGAACGGCCGCCTGCGTGAGAGGAATTTGGGCGTTCGTCTGGAGCTGCGCAAGAGGCTCATGAGGAGGAGGTAGATCATGATTAAAATAAGTTAAATTAAAGTGGTGATATCGTTGGCAAATGTGTGTGAGACAAATGAAACGCACGTGAATTGTACAGAGTATCTACTAACTAATTTTAAATACAATTCAAAGTTTTAAGAATTATGACTTTTGCTTACCACTGATTTAATTTTCCTTCGTATTTTCTGCATATTTGATGACTTTTTTTTAAAGGAATGACTGCTGTTTTCTTTTCTTGACCAAGAAATAATAATTATTGTAGGCCTGTCATAAATAATCTTAACTACACAAGACTACACGTTTTAGTATTCTGTTAATATTAATCATTTTAACTGCTTCATGTTTTAGACGCTGGCTTGTTAACTTGGAGTTTGCCATGGCCGTAACAGGCATCCTACTTATGATAGTAGAGAATGAGCTGTACTACGCAAACCCAGAAGAAAAGACTACTCCAGTATCGTTTGTGCTCAAACTCTTCATTACAATTACCACAATTATTCTGCTTATCGCAATTTGCCTGTATTACGAGGCAAGTGAAAATGAAGACCAATAATTTAACCAACAAAGTTTACATGCGTTTAACCGACGAATTCTCCCTGCACTGTAAAGTAAAAGTAATAATTATATTGGTTTAAAATCTTTTATTTGTGCTGGTTATAATTTATACGCTATTGAAAACTGTAAAATTAAGAAAAATATAATTGCAAAAAACAAAGAGATGTAATTAGTGAATGGAAAAAAACGAAATAACCGTTTTATGAGTCTTGTGTCTGTAAAAATAGTCTCTTAAAAATTACATTCATGCGTGCGTGCGTGCGTGCGTGCGTGGGAAAAAGTACGTGTAAATGTGCAAATACATTTTACTGCCTAAGACTGTGTATCCATATTTGATGTTGTTTAGCGATAACTACGATCCGAAGCTAAAACATATAATCATTAACTTTCTTTCTCAGGCTGGGATAGCCCTCAAAATGTTCGATGGTCGTGTTGATGACCCTTTCGCCGTAACCCCGCTTTCTACGTGGCTCTCATTGGCCGCTGAACTAATCATTTGCAGCATACATCCGTTTCCTGGCAACGTCACGGTACGTATTTTGGACTGTAAGCACAATGTTCCAAAACGGTACCTCGGCAAAGTTTCGCCCCACTGTTTAAAATAACAGCAGTGGCAAAGAAAGTGTAACCACTGCTTCCTACCTGACTAACAGTGAAGTTATTTTTAGCAACTGACTAATGATTTTGTGATTTTAGATTGTTAGTGTTATTTTAATATATATTATGTAAAAATCCCACAAAGCACATTTTTCTTTCTCTTCCTTTAAGGAGAAATCCAAATTATTGTTTTTTACTGTCATGTCAAGTCTAGTTCTTTCTATTGTCATGCCGAGTCTCTAACTTTCATTGGATTCGAAATTGCGTCTTCTTTCGTCATAGGCGACTTTTCTGGTGGTCTCTGGTGATTCGGCTGTCGGAAGTATAGACGGGATATTGTCCGTGCTTATGATGATGCGCCTGTACCTAGTCGGCAAGTTTATTGTGGTGCACAGCTCTTTGCTCACAGGTCAATCAACCCAGACGATTTCTGCCGTCAGCCACGTCAAGATAAATATCAACTTTGTCTTGAGGGTAATATTTTATGTTGTTTGACATGTAATATACAGTTAAATGAGATTTGATACAAGTCATTTTGATGCAAAATCACTTTTTAAAAATTAAAATCGATTAGAAAAAGATTTACGACGACAAACTATTTCCCCACTACCCCTCATACCAAATCCAATGAAATAAGTATAATTCTAAGTCTAAAACCACAGAGCCCTTCGCTCTATAAACTTTGCGAATATGTTAATGTCGTTTATAGACGTAATTTTACACTGTCCAACAAGTGCATTTTTTAATAACCTCATATCAAGGCCACAAGAAGTGAATAGAATGCTACATCGGTAAATATTATAGTCACGTTTCATAATTTTTAAACGTAATACATAAAAGATTATTATCAGAAGAATTACTAAGTGATGCTGTGCAAACCTCTTCCTGACAGGCCGCTCTGAACAACTACCCAGCATACTTCATAACGCTTCTGATTTTGTCCATGTACATGTGGTCTGTGTGGTCGATGCGCACGTGTGAGCTGTACTACACTCTTCTCCCGGAGGTCCAAAGCTTCCCAGAAGCCATGTGGCTATCTGCTATCACTTTCCTTACCGTAGGTTACGGAGACCTAACTCCCAAGACTCATTGCGGCAGGTTCATTGCCGTGGCAACAGCCTTGATGGGATTATGCTCAACTGCTCTTCTGGTAGCGGTCATTGCTCGCCGCCTGGAGCAAACACGCAGCGAACGTTACGTCTACAACTTTTTGACCCGCGTGCACGAGCGCAACAAGTTCAGGGCCGCGGCCGCGGACGTAGCCAAGTACACCATCAAGATTTGCACGAACAGGCGGACGGGACGGGTGCCCGTGACAGGAATGGAAAGAACGGTGATGCACTGGAAGCTGCGCTCTGCGATCAGAACGATGCGCGCGGCGAGAGCCACGTTGGCGGAAATAGAAGAAGCCACGGTGGGGCTGCCGGAGGTGTGCACGCTTATATCACAGCTGGAGAGAAGGCATAAAGCCACCCAAGATACGCAGAACAAAATCCTGGAGCAGTTAGAGTCTCTCCAAAATCAAGTTTCTGAACTGAGCAAGAGTTTTAAAGTTCAAACGTAACGGCACGACCTGCTACACAAAAGAAGACTGAACGACTTCAATGTCTAGTTAATTTTTTGTTGGGTGGGGGTGGGGTGGGGCTTACTTCTTGTATTTCTACGCGTTTTACGACAAAGAAAATGCTGACAGTAATAACAGAATGAACTGAAAGCTTATTTGTATTGCCAAGTAAATTCTCTGTTCCAAAAAACGGACGTATCCTTAACATAACAAATATGCAGGACAGCAGTGGCGTAGGAAGATGCTTGGCTTTGGGGGGGCAAGCTCCATGCTGACAATGAATAACGTTCACATTCTTGCCTTCCCAGCATCTTTTTTTTGGGGGTGGCTGCCCCCCTTGCTCCTCCCCCCCCCCTGTTTCTACGCCACTGGACAGTTACCATTACATTTTAAGACTGCACTTTAGGCAGAGGCGGCCTTAGCAGTACGCTGGGCCCTGCGGGGCCCTGGGCAAGTGTCATATGCAGGGCCGAGAGCCGTAAGTGTATGGCTGTAGGCTATATGATGTATATAACGTTCCACAAGAATCTCCTATCGCGGAGCCCCTCTCAAGCGCGGGACCTGGGCGGTTGTCCCAGTTGGCATCCCAAAAGCCCGCCTCTGGCTTTAGGTATGCTATATCACAAGGGTTTTCAGTGAACTGACAGTATAAGAAACCTGAATAATCCGTGTCACAAAAGTCACCTGTCAGAGGAGATTTTAAGCTAGTGTTCAAAAGGATGAGTTAGACATAAGTACAGCATGTCAATCACCTTTTAAAAAAAAACTTTCGAGTCTGCAAGGTGGAGTATTATAAGGACATAAAAAACCTACGTGAACTTATTTATCTTATTTCAGGACAGCATATTTAAAGCGTGAGGCATGCTGACAAAATGGTCTTCCTCATGCAGTGTCACGTCTCGGAGGTAATCACAGTGAGATCTCTTGCTCGCTCTGACTCCACTTTGTAAAAATGTTTATACAGTTTGTGTGAGGTAATAAAATAAAAAAAAATTAATATATGTCAACATTTAACACACACGCTCACGCACACAAACACACACGTGTGCAATGTGGACAGTATGTATGTGTGTGTACAGATGTTTACAGATTTAAAAGCGCTCACGCCAATGCCACAGTCTATGCTAAGACTATGCAAAAATTGGTTTTTAATTTTATGCACTATCCTCTTTTTAATCATTTCACATTTATAGATCCTTAGTACACATTGAGCAATCAGTGTGTGCATGAGTGAGAGTGCATGTGAATGAATGCGCGCGTAAGACATAAAGAGTGAGCGAGGGAGATTAGTGAAAATGAGAAAGATGGAGTGAGAAATGTATTGAACTAGCCTATGCATCTTACTTTGAAAAGTGTAAACTATAGTAGCCTTGTAATCGTTGGCGCTTTCAAACTTAATGCCTGCGTTCAGATACAGTGGTTAGTTTAGTTTTTCTTTTATCACAACTAGTCTTAATGTTTTGGGTAATTTTGACGTTTAACAGGTTCTTTTATAACATTGAAGAATAGATTTTTTAAAGTACAGAAATGGGTGGGATTAGATTATGTCGAGAATAATTTAACAGCCGGTAATTAATTTATTCTCCGACCAATTCGATTTCTTCTGCATATGGTTAAGTATTAAAATTATATTACTTTTAAATGTTTGCGACATCAAATTTGCTTGATTTCATAACCAATATCTCGGCTATCGTCAATTTTCTCTGCGTTCCATGACGTGCCTAAAAAAAAGTTGAGACGGAGAAAAGAGTACAAATGGAGAACTATTTTCTGTGGTCTTGCTTCAGACCGTTAGAAGCCGTAGAAAACTGGAAAACTAAATCGTGAATAGAACAAGACGAACAGGGAGCGACATTAATAAAATCTTTAAAATTGTGGTGTCCCTAGACATAGGTTTAAAATGACAGTGAACGGAACTCCTCTCCGTTTATCCAGCCGCTGATTTCCGGCTGTAACATTTGCATAAGTGAAGTTACTCGAGATTTTACTTCTTTATGTAGGAAAATAGTAATAATACATCACATTTACTTCCCATCAAGTTTTTAGGTGACGGCTTTTATGCAGGTAAATAAATTAATCTTGCAATTTTTGTGCATATGATAATATTATACAAACTATGTTATTATTTGTACAGAAAAGAAACCTTAAATTTCTTTAAATATTCTTGAAAAAGATCGAAAAAGTACTTTCATAATGATTCTGATGCACCTAAAAAAATAAGTTGCTTGATCTCCACGGCAGCAACTACGTAATGTTGCCAAAGACGAAATGTTGTACACGTAGTATTGTGTTTGTTTATGTTAACGCGGCCCATTTCTCACAAAATCAGGTTACAACTATTTTCGTGTTGCTTTTACTATAATTTTAACATGAAATGGTGGGAAAATTTCAGACGGCAGTACTGGAAAGACATGTATTTGCTGATCTGCGGTCAATAAAAACACTTTGAACCAGAAAATGCATTCCTTTTCATGACTTTTTGTTTAGTTTTCTTTCCTAGAAAAAGACCACTCCTGTGTGGTTCTGTAGAATCTACAAGAATTTAAACGGCGCTGCTGTATTCACCAAATGTGCAGCATTCAGATTCCTTGATCGTGCAAAGCATGCAAAAGCCGGGGACGGAATCTATTATGCAATTATGCAACATATGGATAACCCATCACAAGACTCCACACACATTAATGACATGCCATAGTTGAAGTAATTAATGCTTAGGTAGACTCGGTTGGTAGAGCACCAGCCGGGCTCAGTGCGCTTCACATACATAGAGGCTCTGTAGAGGACGCGCCTTGATGAACTCGCACACGTATACAACAAACAAAAAAACAAACAAACAACATTATTTAACAGTTATGAACACTGCATGAGCTATATATAAAAAGCCAAAGAATTGGACATCTAATTAAATAATTATAGGTTAAAAAAATGACTAAAGCAAACACTTGGCTTCAACTACTCATTTCAGCAAGACTTTTTTTTTAACAAAAGGAACATACAGTGTAAGGCAGTAGTACTGTCAACCTAGAGGTTGGGGGGAATGAAGATCCAAGTAGAATGGATATTTGGTGTGTGTGTGCTATTGGTTTATTATTGTGTAGATGAGTATTAAGTCATAATAAATAAGTTTGCATGAATCTGAAATTATAGAGCACAGAAACACAAATAGTAATAACGTGCTCCCTGTATTATTATTCTGGAATGTCGAAGAGAAAACCAGCAACATTCTGCTTTTTATGCAGTTTCGGAAACACACTTAAAATAAACAAAAAACAAACAAAAAACAAATAAAAACCATGAACAACTGAGGGTCGACTTGCAAACTCGTTTGTTTTTATATGCGAATTATACACACCTTTCTAGGCGGTGGTCGTACAAGAGATGGCATAGAGCGCCGTTAAAAACAAAACAAAACAACTTACCTGCGGGTCGGAGCAGATGCAGAGATCCGTAATTGAAGATCACTTTCATTTGTAGCATATATGTGTAGCTGGAAGCGATCTAAGTAAATATGAGCAAAAGAGTGAAGGGGAATACGGAAACGAGATGGAGAGGAAGCCTATAGACGTAATTTCCATATATGCCTCCACATACATATGGAAGTAGAATTCTATATTTTCACATGACACAAGAACAATCATGACGACAATGCTAACAAAGATACACATGCATACTGTAACAAAAGTATTATTCATCAATATTTATTTCTACATATGCATCGATGTAATTGTTTATTAACATACACATACAAATGATACCGATGGAAAGTCAATAAAAACAGGAAGCAATGACATTAATAAAAGCTAATAAACTGCGCTACACACGTACAAATAATCGCTAATTTATCGAACAAATAGACATGCGCAAACCGGTGCTAAATCCTTTCAGACATACAAATAGACAAAAACCAACACAGACTTTCTTGATACCCAGGGATCATAAACAAATCTTTCACTTTAAGGCAAATACCAAACTTTCTTGTAAAGCACATAATATAAACGATAGACTTTAGATTGCTTCAGTCGAGGTGTGACCCAAGTCTGGTGGCAGACGACTCTTCTTCCAATGTAAGGACCGTATCGAAAAAATCAGACGACAGTATTTATTCACCATTAAATATTGTGAACAAAAATCTAAAATAATTTATAAAATTTTACATTTATATTTTATATCAATTTTTATTTAATCGACTTTTATGTTGTTCTGAAAGGGACTCTACTCTTTCTCAACGGCGTCGACTGCGATCCTGCATTTGAGGAAATACCCGTATGCTTTGTAAAGGTCGTCGGAATCTGCCAGATAGCGAAAGTCACACATTAGTTCGTAAGGGATGTTGGCATCACTAGGAAGAAGGTTCATAGCAACTACAGTAAGCACATTCTTTCTAATCCATTCTTAATCTGAGTGAAGTTGTTTCCGGTAAAAACCTTCGACTGTGTTTACTATTTGTCTTGTTTTAGCTTTGCACTTGCTAATAATTCCACACAAGATTAAAAAGAACAACACGACCAGTAATTTATAAATTGATTTCCTTTAGAGGGGAGGCGAGGGTGGTGGCAGTTTAATTCTTCAAGTGAGCCTAAACTAAGCGTGTAATATATTTCCTTATGTTGCAAAATCAAGTTTTTTGTCTTTTTCTGATTGTTATTATCATCAGCTCATTATGATAACAGTGCAGAAGCTTATAAACAAATTTATAGCAAAAATCTAATAGTTAAGCGCCATATCTTATTTAGATAGACATGCCAGCATATTATATTATTCGTATTAATAAACTTTGCTGGCAATCACAATACAAACTCAACACATATAAACTGGAAGTCTTATTACTACTCCTGATAAGTTTATATATAGTCTATAGTTTTTAGTCATTGAGTTGTATAGTGTTTATAGTCTTGTAAACATGCATGCATCTTTTTATTGTAGAGCCAGCAGATCCGCAGTCTGCATCGTACCACTCCAACATGGAGTGACAAGTTATTTGTAGTAAGTATTGTGTCATAAGTAACTTTATTTGACTTTATGCATGCATTCCTCTGTGTGAAAGAGAGAGAAAGAGATAAGACCAAAAGAAATAAAATTTACTTTATAAATATATAAATATTTGGTGTTCGGTGCAGCCTATATTTGAAAATACAGCAGTTGTTAACATTGTGTAGCATTTGTACTTAGGAATAAAGTAGATTTGAAAAATAACTAATTTCATTTAATTTTCATGGTCCTTTTCACTTGATTTTTTTTATTTTCTTCTATTCAAGACTAGCTGGGGCTCATGTCTTTTATATTTAATATTCACATAACACTGAATAACTTGCACACTACAAGAATTCTATTCTTTTGTTTGATGTCTTTGTCAGCACAGAGATACTCCTGAAAATAATGCCCGTACACCATTTGAATTTACACCAGAAAACTTGGAGGTGAGTTCTGCTACCAAATTTAAATAGGGAAGCAAGCAAGTTATCTGCCAACCAGCAATGTCAGCTTTCCTTTGTGCTTTACTAATGAGTCATTAACATTTATATATGTAGACTTCTGGTCTTGAGGTACTGCATCTGGCAACAGAAACAAAAACTTTCCAGAGAAGTATCATTTGTGTACTGAATAGAATGTATTCTTTTTGATATAAAAATAGTTGATACTATTATTCTTTGTGATTCTTATTGCTTTCATTGACAAGGTAAAAACCAGTCTATCGTTTACATTCTTGAGTAGCATGTTTTTTTTTCACAGAGATGCAAGACTATTATCAACAACTACCCGGAAGGTCATCAGTCAGCAGCAGTCATTCCTCTTCTGGATTTAGCACAACGTCAGCATGGTATGGTTTCTAGATGGTTCCTGTTCTTGACATTGAGCAATGATGCTTATTAAAATAGATTTTTTAACAAGAACGCTTGTTTCTGCTACAGTATACTTGTAAGTTCTAAACATTTCAGATGTTTGTGTGTAATTTTGTAATTTTGATGAATGAGGGGGAACTAAAAAAAAAAGGTTTATATGAAAGCAAAAATACCTGGATGGGACTAAAAGAATATAGAATTTTTAGACTGTAGTAAAAGTCAATAAGTGTTGGTCCTAGATTATATTTTCAAAACAGTCCCTTTTGGGATGGGAGGTACTAAAATCTCAGCTTATAAACATGATGTTCAACAGGTGTAAACAAATGCAAAAAAGATTTATGAAAGATCTAAATTTTGTGTATGTGTGTGTGTGTGAGTGCATGCCCACTGGCATGTGCTGGTGTCGGAGTATCCACATTCCTGCAGGTACAAGAGATGTGTATTATTTTTATGTGAATGTTTTCTGTGCAGATATTATTCATTGTTGCCTGGAATTTTCTTGTTAAATTTTAAGAAGAGATTAAAATAATAAAATAGAAGATATCTAAGACAATTTATGATAATTATTCAGATTAATATAATTAATTAATGCATATAATTAATATTCAGATAATTATTCAGAGTACAGAACTCTGCTGCGCGTCTGGTGCTTAGAGCAAGGAAACGGGACCATGTCACTCCTCTCCTTCGTTTTCTACACTGGCTACCCATCCGTTCTCGCATTCAGTACAAACTGTCTGTGCTGTGTTTTAATTTCTTTGCTGGCTCCTGTCCTGACTATTTCTCTGAACTTCTCATCCCTTACTCTCCGTCCAGACAACTACGCTCTTCGTCTGACGACCGTATCCTAACTGTTCCTGTCACCAGAACAACAACATATGGTCACAGGACTTTTGGCTACTGTGCTGCAAAACAATGGAACTCTCTTCCTTTCCATATCCGCCACCTTCCTACAACTGAATCTTTCAAATCTGCACTGAAAACGCACCTCTTCCTTGAGCATTTCTCCTAACACAGTCCGCACAATGCTCATCCTTCTTAACCCCGCCCCCTTCCCTCTTGCTACTTTACCCATCTTTCTCGCAGAATCACTATATTTTTCTGTTCCTGTTACTTGATGCCTTTTGTTTTCTGTTTCGTCAGTACTGTCGTTTTCTTTCGTCCCCTTTGTTCTGTGTCTACTTAGTCCACGTCTCTTCCTCGTTTTAAGCGCTAAGAGCATGCTCTCTATGAGTGTGAATATGCGCTATAAAAATCTTCACTATTATTATTATTATTAAAAGAGACCTCTACATCAAATAGAGCTTTAGTGTTTTTAATGCTTTTTGCAAAAAGAAAAAAGAAAAACCTGTGGTCTTGCTGTAAAAACAAAACAACTTGTATCAAAACCTGCAATTAAACGGGTGATGAAATTTGTCTGCTTTTTTATTATGATAGCATAGTGTTTATAGAAAAAAATACCATTATATATACCTTTAAGTTATTTTTAGAGATTATTTTATTATTATTTTTGCGCTAAGAGCATGCTCCCTATGGGTGTGAATATGCGCTATAAAAATCTTCATTTATTATTATTATATTATTTTTGAGTTCAAAGACTTCATGCATGGTACGTTAATAGTGTACTTAAAACCTTTGCTTTTAGTTTATTATAGAATATAATTGCAAGGGTAAATCATGTATCAAAGTTGCGATAACTTTAAAACTTTGATCTAAATTGTGGTTTTGTGCAGGCTGGCTTCCTATTTCTGCAATGCATAAAGTAGCTGACATGTTGAGCATGCCACGTATGAGAGTCTATGAAGTGGCCACTTTCTATACAATGTTTAACAGGTAAAGAGAACTATTTGGAAAGTTTTCATCATATACTCCAAAGCTTTCTTTCGATGCAGACTTTTACATGCAGTCTTCCCTATTTGCCTACCGACAATAGGCAGGGTGGAAATCACAGGTGATGCCGACTACCTGACCGCTAGTTATCAGGACCGCGTGTACTCCTACCTTCCCTTGCAAAACCATTTTCTTTCTACTGTACGAAGAAGTTCCGCCTTTAATTGATAAGAATGGTTACATAAAAATTTATAAAAAATAAAGTATACCAATTTGTTTTGTTATTTGGCTATTCATATGCATGTGTGTTTTTGATTTGTGTATCTTGGTGTATACATAATGTGACACCTGTTTGTGTGGCTGGGTGTCAAGTATCACCCTTTCATGAAGTTTGAAAATAATTATTATGCACTATTATGTTATATTTTGGGTTTGTCAGTATTTCAACTTTGCTTCCTTTTTTGCTTTAATCACAGGGAACCTGTGGGCAAGTACTTTGTGCAGGTCTGCACCACAACTCCCTGCATGCTGGGTGGTGTAGGCTCTGATATCATTTTAGAAACCATTGAAAAAGAACTGGGTATGTGAGATAACAACCATTTTCTTTCTTTCTCTGTGTGTGTGTGAAACTATCAGTACATATGGCTCATGCTGATTATTTTTTTAAGAATGGTACATAGTGTTAATGAAAAACATGAAAGTGGGGAAAGAAGACAAAAGGTTGTTTTCATGGCTACATTATATGTCTTTAATTTTTGTGTTGATACTAGAAATTCACCCAGGACATACGACTAAGGATGGCTTGTTCACTCTGGCCGAAGTAGAATGTCTCGGTGCCTGTGTCAACGCTCCCATGGTGCAGATCAATGATGACTATTATGTGAGTGATGTTCCTGAACACAATTGTGGCAGAATCGTATATTGATTTTGAATTTTTTTACTCAAAAATGAACCCGTCATACAAGGTAAAGAACTGAAGCATTCAAATGCTGAATCATTCTTCTACTGAGCTACTTTCCTAAACATCTATTTTGTTGAAAAAAATGGCGGTCCGGTGGCGCAATGGTTAGCGCCTGTCACCGATACAGTGAGGATTGGTTGTCCTGGGTTCAGCTCTCGTTTTGGGTATACTGTTCTTTCTCTGCATGTGCATCTGTTTACAGGGCTGGCTGCCTTTTTGAAAACATGGGGCAAAAGAAGCAACAAGCTCCTGCAGCTTTGAAGATATGAGGAAACAAGAGTTTAAAAGCCACATAGCACGATATCAACAATATTATCACACATTCATTGCCACCACACTTCACAGACCCCCATGCAGTCACAATTCAGACCTGCATATAATCACAAGTCATTTACATAAGGCAGTGTTTAAATGATCAAAAATAAAGATATAAAGTCACATAAAGATGACAGTAAATATTTTCTAAAAGCAAAAATCAGCTTTAAATGGGTTTTGTAAATGATGTTACATTTTGGAGACTGTCTATCAATCATTTTTCGCATTGGATATAATTAAAATCAAATTACAGATTTATGATAAAAGCAGCTCATTTGTGCTGTAATTAGTTTTTTTTTAAGTATTATTTCCGTGATAAATTTACTGGGGGTTTTAAGGGAGTGGGGGAGGGGTCTGTGCTATGAGGATTAGTTAATGTAATGTTGTCTTTCACAACTGCCTGCCAATGACTGAAAGCCTACTTGTCTTTAGAGCAGTCTGAGACAGGTGGCATCTCTAACAAAGTGGCTTTGTTTTAAAGATCTGAGCTTCTGTAAGATTTGAAATTATTTTTGAAATAGCTTTTAACTGATTTTAGTGGACAATGAAGAGCACTTCTGCAAAATTTGATTAGGGTTGAACACAATGGCATAGAACTGCATAGCAGCCTAACATAGATGCACACATCACCATACTTATTTAAAAGAAATCATTGACACTATGTAGCTAACATATTTATTTGTTTGTTATCAAACCTAATAATATAATGAATTATTCACATTCTTTGTTTACAAGGGATTTTACTGAACACATGCACACATTTGTTTTTCACATATATGTGCATGCATGAATACATACAAATTGTAAACTTTGACTATTATGTTGTAACCAGGAGGACCTGACAGTAGAAGACATCAAACGTATTTTGAAGGAGCTGAAGCAAGGCAAAAAACCCAAGCCAGGACCTCAGTAAGTATATGTGTTTTGGATTGAAAGCTCAGTCTTTTCTTCTTTTTTTTAATCTTAAGACTGCATGATCATGGAAATTTATTGAAACGTATAACTTGGTAACACTCCTTTCATAAAAATATTATCTGTTGGGATACAACATAGTACTATATGCATCCTATTTCATTTTAGGATGCCAGGTAAGTACATTCAAATGTCAAGCTTATAATTTAAATTTATGAGTTTTATTTTGTGTGAGCTATATCCTTGGTACTTCCACTTTTTCTTCAAACCATAAATGCTGTCATAGAGGAATAGGGGCTATTTAATAATAATGATGATTATTATTCCTTTCCCTACCACTAAGGTGAACTCAAAGTGCTTTTCACAAAGAACACACATACATGATAAATGCTACCAGCATACAGTTGTCAATTCTGCAATTGAGGAAGTATGAGGACAAGTGTTTTTCTTCTTTTTAGTCTGAGCATGATCACTGACACATTGAAAACATCAATACTAGCTTTATATGAGGCCACCCACCAGTGAGATGGATGTGTTTACAGTTGTATGGGGTTAGTTTTAGAATCACTGAAAAATAGTCGAATTCTTGTAGCAAGATCATCAGGTTAGTTTTACAATCACTAAGAAATAGCAAGGTTCTATTCAAGAATTTCTAGACTGAACTACTGGAGACAATCAATAGCCTGTTGGGGTAGTCATAGACTGTTCGCAGGTGCTGGCCCCCTATGTGTAGAGAGAGTTGTGGAGGCCAGCGAGACACACCTGTCCGGTAGCTGATATTAAAACATGGCTAGCCTTCACGCCCCTGTATATGACACCTCTGCTATGCAAGTATTCCAGAGCATGCAGTACATCCCGTAAGATATATGTGACCAATAGCTCCAGCAGATTGCTGTGAAATAGGCATGCAGCAGGTCACGCTAAGAACCATAGCCCCTAACAGGCAGGACTGTCTACAGTTCAAGGTGATGGACAAAGCTACAGTAATGTGGGAGAATAGTCTCATGTTGTAACTGCTTGGTTAATACAACTTCTTTCTGTACATAAGATAACTTGTGATTTAAGTTTTCTACATGTAACAACCACCTGCAGTCCTGTTGGCGAGTGCTGAGCTAGATGCACTGTGGTTGTATTTTTGTGACCTTTGCCTATTCCTGTATATAGCTGACAGATACGGGCCACACTGTTAAAATGCACGATGACCACTTCTGATTATGATGACTCACTGATGTTGAGAGTGACCTTCACCTTGTTTCATGCCAGTGGTGGGGAGGTGATGTCGTAATGCTTACTTGCTGGTGGGGAATCAGACAGCTGAGATTCGGAACAACCACAATGCTTTGTTACTGATTTGTCTGCCTTTAGCCTCTTGTCACTCTTGAATCTATGAACTTTACCAGCTATTTGTTTTAGCAAGTCATCTGCTCTGGGGCACATGCTGGCTCTCAACGGCCCCCCCGAGTTCAGATTTACAGTTCGGAAAGCCATTGTGTCGCAGAATTGATTAATAGAGACTTGGGTCAATGGACTTGAAATCGCCAGAAGACTGCTGGTATAGATGCAATCACAAAGCAGAGGAAAACTGCATGAAAATTTGACTGTGTAATCTTCAAGATCTTCAGAAGAAACCATTAGGCAGAAAAGACCAGCAGTTGATGGGAAATCCTAAAGTCGCAGAAGAAATCAAAAGTAAAAAAAGTCCTGCACAGCAACAACGCAACAAAAAAGCACGGGGTTACACATTGGGTACACAAACTTGTTCTGTTGCTGCTAGAAATTCACCCAGGACATACAACTAAGGATGGCTTGTTACACAAACTAATAAAAAGACAAAACTTGCAGAAAGCCGCCTCCCTCAGACCTGCTACAGGAAGGGACGCCACTCCAAAAAATGTTGGGCTATATGGAAGGTCTTTGATCCAAAACTGATTTTTAACTGTTCTTGATAATGCAAAGCCATACATATATTTGTTCCGATGCAGTACCATAGTAGTATTTCTCTCTGTAAGTAATGTGTTACTTATCTCTATGAGGAAAAGTGGAGTGAACAGTTTTTGACTTAAATTAGACCAGATTTTTGTGACCACTGCTTTATCTACTTCTTGAGGACTGCTTTTGTTTGACATCATCAAGCTGTGTAACACCTACTTCAGAACTAGAAAATGACAGTCACTAAGTGGTAGCATTGTTTATTTTTTCTGTTGTATTAATTTTTTTATATTCCCATTACTTTCATTACAATTTTAGTTTCATTAGAATTTTAAAACAAGCTTATCATTCAATGTAGGGTAAATAAGGTGATATTTTTTGTAATGCAACTGCTATAACATTATGCCCATGTTTCAACTGCACACAGTCTTCACGAACACATCCCTTATATCAATTACAAGTGGACCATAAAACAGAAGTTAGGCTGGTGGTTTGATATGCACAAAAATACTGTTGAATTTCATTGATCTGATTTCTCATCTTCTCCTGTTGGGGATAGTTACATCATGTCAACATCATGTTGTTTTTTATTCTGGCTCATTTTCCATCTTTCACCGATAAAATAAGATTTATTACTGCTATCAAAATGTGCTGTGAATCTTTAAGAATATTAAAAGCAGGCTTTGTCAATGACTTTTAATTTTTTTATTAATTGTATTTTAGGAGTGGACAAAGTTACAGATTTTCCTCTGAACCTAAGAGTGGGCTGACGTCGCTGACTGGGCCTCCACCAGGACCTGGCTTTAGAGTTAGATGTGACTTATAGTAAGGACAAGAGTATGTTTGGCTGCCTAATGTCTGTCAGTCATAGGACCTTGAGGTAGAAGTAGTGTGTAAGAAACATTGGTGATGCTATAATCAATCAGCAGAGATTTTCAGCTAGTGAGTACCTAATAATAAAAACATTCTTGTTTCAGAAGACTGTATATACACATTAAAGAGGATGACTTTCTTGGTGTTATCTTTTGAATTTTTGTTTTTGTGATGAATGAAAATTTGTTTATTACCTGTTGTAAGATAATTGTCATTTGCAACTCTTCAGCTATGCTCACACTAAATCAAAAACACCAACACAAAATCTGAACTTAAGAAGAAAACTATTACAAAAATTATCAGCAAACAAAGTGATTAATCCAATACACAACAGACATTAAAGTTCATAGACAGTAAGTTTCCCCCCCCCCTTTTTTTCATGATAAGAGGCGGTCCGGTGGCGCAACGGTTAGCGTCTGTCACCAATACAGTGAAGGTTGGCTGTCCTGGGTTCAAGTCTTCTCGGGCACACTGTTCCTTCTCAGCATGTGGCATTTGTTTACAGGGCTGGCTGCTTTACCGTGATATAGCCTTAGTTGCTGACTCGGCGTAAAACACCAATTTCTCCTCTTTTTCATGATAAAAGTCTCATTACAGTTCAGTTTTATAGTAAATCTGCCATCCGGTCTGAAGCTCCAACGAAGAAAACCGATACAGCAGCCTTTTCTCGGTTGCCGCCCCTGGAAGTTTAGCACCAGCATACTACAAAGGTAAAGAAAGAGAGAGAGAAAAAAAGCAAGAAATTTACATTCCTTAAAATTTAACAATCATTCAGATTTAAATTAACTTTACTACTAATATATTGTTCTATAATTAATAATTCAGTCAAATGCCCTCGCTCGCCGTACGCCTATGTTTTCGGATCCCATTCTCATTAAAAACAAAAAACCACCAGGTTTGTGACAATAAGGAAACAAAATTCTCTGTACTTTATCTGTATGGTATATCACAAGCTAGGCCAGGCCCATTAGATAAATGACAATTTGTCAGTTCTTGCTTGGTGTATTTAATTTAAAACGAGATTTCTCCGTATTTCTGACAGACCCATTCGATTGTTTAAAGCAGGAAAGAATGGATTCGATTCAACATAAGGAGGTGAATGTTTTTCGTGGCAGATGGGAGCAATTTAAAAAGAATGAAACTTGGGTGTTCCTCTCCTCCCTCCCTCGGGTCGAATCATTCTTTCTCACCATCAGCAATAAGTTTGGCTTATAAAATCTTATTTATTGACAGGACCCCTGTTTGATGGAGTTATTTCCCTTATGCTGATAGGCATTCATTTGGCTTCCTGGCACAAAACGTGCACGCAAGGGAATTATAGCAAGTTGATGATGAATTTAAAAAAAAATATTTCTGCGTACAGTTTCGGGAGGCGAAAGCATCGTTTCTTTACAACAGTGTTTAACATAGCTCCGGGACAGCTCAAAAAAGCATTCATTTTTGCGTATTCGTTTTCAAAGGAAAACAAACTGACCCTATAGTTTGTGACAGACTTATTTGACAGGAAAAGGGTAGAGCGATGCTGGACACTGTTAGCAGTGCCAGAGCGATCCTAGTGAATTAATATAGCTTGGTATCTGCGGTAAGGCGTAGCTTACTTAAAGGATGCGAATTTGTGTTGATTGCGTCCTACCTTTGAAAAGCAGGGTGCATGCAGGGTATTGGTTTTTAATTGTTTGTCTTCGAGGATCTGTGCAAAATTTACCTCCAGTCCAACCCTATTTCGTCAATTATTCAGCGCATGCGCAGTACGCACTCGTCGGTGGTCAAAGCGGAAGGCGGGTACAGCCATTAGTGTTTACTACAGATCGAGATGGGTAAGCACGATCACTGTTGTGTTATTAACTGCCACAATCGTAGATCAAACTACAGAGAGAGAGGAGAAACGTTAATATTTTCTAGTATCCCGATGGGTAAAGGCCTAAAGCCCTAAAAGCTCAAAAAAGAAGAAAACTGTGGCTGCAAGCGATCCGAAGAAAGAACTTTGTGCCGAAAGCGCACTCTAAAGTCTAAAGTATGCGGTCGGGATTTCAGATAAATGACCCATCTTCAATCGACTACGTCACAACATTACATCTTGGGTATGAAAAATCACTGACCTGTTTGCCTAGTACAGTACAAAAAAAACCCAAAACAAACAAACAAAAACAAACTTTGGATATTATAATACATAGTTTTAAAAATAAAGTACACTGCTTTCTTCTTTTACCCCAAATGTACTGTGTACTGCTCATTAAGTCCAATAACCACGAATACAGAACTAATTTAGATAACTCAGCTGTTGAAATAATGTAAACCTGTTCAATGTGTTTGAGGACACACCCTTTGATCAGAAATGAAGGCTCAAGAGAATGGATTCTTAGTATATTAGCTGTGGAAACAAACTAATAAATAGAATTTACTCATCCTGCAACGCATTCGCAGTAAGCTTCCTTCGTCGATCCGTCGGCAGACAGTTCTACATAAACCATACAAAAAATCAGCTTCATGGAAGCAAGAACTCTGCATTTAATCAGGAAAGTTTCCTGGCTGCTGGAAGCAACGAACACTTGCTGTACATGGCCATCGCGTACAAACTTGATGGCTTTTTGATTTTGCTGTTTTTCTGCTCCCTGTGTAAAATAGTGGTTACATCGCCAACAACCGGTAGCAGAATAAGTGATTTTTCCACTCGGAACTTCTTTTTGCTTCAAAACTTTCTTTAGCCATGGCTGATGCTTACAGTGAAACTACTCAAAAGACCGCTACGCGTGTACCCGGCTTCCGACTAGCTGTCCGCAGTATGAAAGCTACTAAATTCTGATTGGATGTTACTGTACGTCACCGAACCTGATGAAATACCCTCAATGTGAGATATGAGGAGAGTCATTTATTTTAACCAGAGATAATTATCTAGTCCCTCTGGTTTAACAATATCATTTATCCTTTGTAATACAGATATCGTTGTCCCATCATTTTTGTTCGACAAGGATTGCCATATTGAAGTATGTAGATAACACATTGAAATTTAGTTACTGTCTATAACTTTATTCTTTGTCACGCCAATATTTTCCAATTTTCTCAAAGTCATTGCACTTAAATTTTGAGCGTAAACAAGTCAGCTGACTGCTGTATCATGTTAGTCCAACTTGCCAAATGACTGAAGTGCTCCTTCAAGCGAAAGAAGTATTCTTAGATTTTAATGCGATGGGTTGCGCTTGCTTTAGGAAGAAGAAGATTAGTAAATGATTACGTTCAAATGGCGGACACCTTATCTCTTTCTTCTTTTCCTGGCCATTATAGTTTCTCACGTGATCTGTCTATTATCCTCTTCGCCCACAAATCAGAGTAGTGAAATGGGAACGCATAACACTCAGATAATGATCTTGACAGAAAATTGAACATTTTATCGCACGGCATCACAGCAAAACAGGTTGCACTCTCTATGCTGAACAACAAATAACAAGAATTTCGAAATAAAAATTTAAAAAAAAATTAACTAACCATGACATGCTGTGATGCTCAAAGCACATTCCACCACTGAAACATGTAATCAAAAACCTTACAACAAATACACAGGAAATAATAAAGAAAGAAAATTAAGTATAAAACAAATTTGATGATTGAAAAATGCTGTCGAAAAAAGTAACTGCTGTGATGCTTTAGTTGTTAGGTGAAGATAAAAACAATCAAGCAAAGTTTTTTTCTTAACAGATCAGTTTTCAGCAAGCGCTTAATTAAACACTGTCGTTGAGTCTGAATGACGAATAGGATGTGGGAGAGTTTCACTATTTAGAAGCACAGAGGAAGAAGATAGATGTCTTTGTAATTAGAATGAACACGGACAGAATGTTAGAGTCTAATGAGAAACTGAAGTTCCTAGCACGAGTGTAGACGAGATAAGAAAAATAAACAGGCGAAGAGCCAGTAAAGAATACGAAGGTGAGAGTTGAGAGCTTATAGACAATTCTTTCTTTGACTGGGAGGCAGTGGAGAATGCTCAGATTTGCAAACTTCGAGAATGAGTCGATCGACCAGCCGATTTCTGGACTCTTTGAAGCCTGTGAAGTAGACACTATGGACAGCCGACAACAAGTCAGATGTTAGCAAGAGCCACCCGCTGGTCGACTTGAAGATTTCTAAAGCTGCACCGCGGTTTCATGAGAGGTTTTATCTCAGACTTCAGTTCCAAGTCCTTAGGCTTAACTTTCCAAAATCTGGTTCATGAGAGGTCTTAAATTTTTTAAAGTCCAAAATTGTCTGCACTTTAAGACAGTTCACCCGAGGCTTACGCACGAACTCAACAACCTCATGGCCGCTACATTCCAAGCGAAGGTAACACCACTGTTAGAGTTAGTTGCTGTCGAAGCGCACAAATTTATGGATCATTGTCTGCAATACCCCAGCCAAAAATGCGCACGGAAGCATAATTACAAATTTAGATCAGGAGATCGTCGATCTATTTGGTCAAGAACAGACAATGGGTGAGTAGACATATTTAGGGCGATAGTAGGACCAGCGAGATCCACGTCCTGGTGTCACAGAATACAGGGTGCGCGATTTTGAGGGAGGTTTTGAAGCTAACTTTTGGAGGTTCTCCCCCCCCACCCCTGACATTTTCTGAATATAGCTCTTTTGTCTGAAGAATAATTTTTGTTCTCATTATTATTCCAGAGATATTTTAGAAGACATTGAAGTTCTGTTGGGTTTTGGAATAGAGTAGAGCTTGCCAAAATGAAAATAAATTTAAACTATAGCAGACGAAAGATGACAACACCCGGTTGATCTGTAGATAATTTTTATAATAATGTTAGCAGGAACAGCTTCTTGACTACTGTGTAACTACAGATCTTTTTGGATTTTGTTTTCTGATAAGTCGTACTTCCTCACAGCTAAAAGCAGTCGAAGTATGGGACTGAGATATTGTGAAGCATATTCTCGGTTGTCGTCGCTGCTTCTCTCAGGCCGTACAGTTCTTTATAGATGTTGACATCTCTTCACCGGGATGGCAATATTTTCTAACGACGTTCCGATTTCCTCCCACCCCTAAATCCCTTCCTACTCACAGTGTAAAATTATCTCTATGTTGAAACACTTTTCTACCAAATAAACAAATCACTCAACTTGCTGCGACAGGGAGAGATATTAGTTCTTTGAATACGAAGAAAGTGGCTTACTATGCAAGGTTGAAAGAACAAAGAGAGGAAAAATCCATCAATGCCTCTTCTTTTAAGTTTGATGGATTGTCTGGCCATCACAGTAAAAGCAGCCATCTGTTTTTTCATCTTTGTGAAAGACGAATTCATATCCTGCTTGCGAAGATAATAGCTCAAAACCGCCTTTCTTCTTGTTAAGAGAAAGCCTGCCTGTAATGGAAATGAGAAGATGAAACAATTTAATGAATGTGGAGGATGGAATTACTTCAGGAAATGAAGCCATTTGCCTTAAAATAAACTTAAATATACTCGGAACGAAGAATTTCCGGGCGTTCTACGTTGTTTCGCTTTTTCCAATCATTTCACAATGCGCCATCATCGTATCCCAAAGTCTCCAATCGGTTCCCCAGACCACAGAGCTTGTCTCGGAAGCCGGCTTACGGTTGATGGCGTGGGAGATAGTTTAATTCAGCTTGTGATAGAAGGGGCTTTGGGGAGTTTGGTATCCCACTGAGGGCAAAGACGGACTATATAACGCCTGCATGGTTAAGCGTCACATGCCCAAGGCTGTCGAGGTCCCTCCCTAATTACCTACCCTCGTTTTTTCTAAAGGTTTCGCTCTGCTGTCAACATCCTGTTTCCCATTGAAAAGGTCGGAGGTACCCTACAAAAAGTTTTTTTTTAAATATAAGCTGTAAGCAATTCACGACATAGAAGTATATTTGTGGGTCGGTATTCATGTTGAACCAGCAATTAAGGGCCCTGTAACATGTCGGTAATAGGTTTGATGATTTGGTACTTTGCCAATTTACAGTCGTTAAGCGCTCTATCAATTGTTCAGTCAGAGATTTTTCTAATCTTGGGTCTTTATGTAGGTTCAGTACACAGTCGGATAATCTTAATTATCGATAAGCGTAAAAAGATCATGAAATGGTCAATTATATGAAGGATTTCAGGGAGCGACACTAACTAGTTTGATACCCTTTTGCAACTCAACGTATTTCTCACCTCCCCTCCTCCAGTCAATCTAACTAAGGAATAGGTACCTGACTCCTTACACGGTTTGTAAGAGAAGGCAAGGCAGCGGGGCAGAGGTTATCGCGGCAGTTGTAATCTGCGAGAGATAACTGTTGGAGAAAAGACATTAGAATGTTTGAGTTGTCCCCCTCTTGCGATACGGTTCAGTTCAGAACTGTTATTTAGAAACACGATTTTTCCACAAGACTGCTTGCCGTTCACAGATTAGAGGCAAAACAAGCAATGCAACAAGAAGGTGAAAAGAATAGCAATAACGGCACAAAAAAACCACAAAAAACAACCAAGTATGACAACAAGAAAACAACCACAACAAAAGTGGTCAGTCAACATGACTACACGTTCAGAGCCATCCGAAGCGTGGGTGGTAGGAGTCAGTTTTGTAGATCACTGCGAAGAAGAACATTTACAGTAACATTTGATGATGACTTGTTTACCGTCTTGCCACGAGTTTATTATTCTTACAAAGTATGAACGTAAACATGTAAACACGAAGATAACCTGGTGACAATTTCAAGAAAAATATCTACGTACATCGAACGTTTTGCTCGCTGAAGATGGTTTCTCGAAAAGCTACTGCAGACAGAAAATTGCTTTAAGGCTGCTAGGTGTGCTGGTGCATGTTTCTCGCTATTACTACCGCCACAAATCTTCCCGAAGAACACCTCTGATGCAAGGTGCGCAGAGAGAGCCTTAGTTAGGCGGAATTATGTGAATCGATGGCAGAACTCCTATGTGGCCGCCAGCCACAAGAATCAGACGCCTCATTAAAGTCTAGAGGAAGAGCTCAGAGGTGCGCTTAGCTTTGCAGCGTCTGTCGGGGGAAAAATGAGGGTGGGAGAATGTGTGTGTGCGCGTGTGTGTGAGACATATTTTGGGAACTAAAATTTAAATTTTTCTTACTGAAAAGACCTTCGGCTGGTTGGTCGATTAGTTACTACGGCGGGAAAGTGTTTCCACTAAGAGATAATTCTGCACTATGAGGGGAGAGGGAGGGGGAGAAAACCGGAGTACCCGGAGAAAAACCCAGACGGCTGGCCCTGCGAACAGGTGTCACATGCAGTGAGTGTCCCGAGACGAGATCTGAACCCAAGCCCTCTCTCTCTCTCTCTTCGTCCCATTTTAAGAATGATAAGAACAATATAAAAGAATAAAGTATGCATTACAAGTTTCAGATTACAGACTGACCGCATAATGCATTGAATAGTCAAGTTTTCATTTAAATTTTGAACTTAAACTGCCTCATGGATGTATTTGCAACATTGACAGATGTATAATTGCTAACATTTGATTATAACAGGACGAAGGAAAACCTGATGGATATTGGCTGTATCTTTAGAAATTATACTTCCTTCTTAAATCACTGCAGCTTGGACAGAAGAGCATAAAATGCAGTTCTGATTGCGTAGCCTTGGACAAAAGGGACATGACATGACTGAGCATAAACACTTTCACTAGGGTTAAAACAAAGCACAGACGATGTGGTTGAGACATGAAACGCCGAGCTGAAAACGTCTGAATGCATTACGGAACCAATGTGTTGAGCGTCGTTCAAGTATGCACATAAAGAAAAAATAGACGATTTAAATGTTCGATAAAATGAAAAACGATCTTTAACTGAAGCGTTAGCTATAATTCGATGTCAGTCTATCAATAAGCCTTACTTTAAACACTCCCAGAAACATTCTCAAAATACTCTTAAAACACTCTCAAAACACTTATTTTTCCCACACATATTCAAAACCACGTTTATATAGTAAACAAAAAAAATTAGATATCCTCGCCCTTTTGTTTTGTATATGCATGTTAATAAGATGTTATGTACTTCATGATGAATTCGATCTGTTGGCATTCCAGTGACATGACGCCAGTAACGATGGCAGTGAGTATAAACATTGATGCTAAGAGAATATCTCTCCGTTTCTTCGTGTATCATAATATTAGGTGTGCGAGAACTTACATTTGAAACATCCTTTAATGCCAAAAATCCCCACCATTAATGCGGTTGAAATCCGTCTTTGGTCCCCATACCTTAGCCACCTATGTTAGTCTAGATTATGGTTGTGCATCTAATAGTTAAAAAATATTGAATATACAGGATGTGCCCACAACATCCGTAAAATGTCAATAGCATCTGTTTGGCAAGATATGTAACATTATCACGAGAATGAGAAAAAAAACAGGTTGAAAAAAATCTCTCCTTGATATTTGGACATATTTACATCTTTTACCTTGTCCCTTCCTAAGTACGATTTGAAGAAAGAGAAGAGGGGTGTTCTCTGTGTGTGTGTGTGTGTGTGTGTGTGTGTGTGTGTGTGTGTGTGTGTGTGTGTGTGTGAGAGAGAGAGAGATTGAATGAAATATTGGATGCTGAGGTACTGGAAGTTAATCTTCACCTACAACCTTCCTCAAAACCTATGTTGGGTCGTTTTAACCTGTAGCAGACATACCCACTAAGAGTCTGTTTCCTGAACGTATTAGTGAATGCTGACTTTTAAAAACAAATGCAACGAAGCTTTCACTAGTGCCACTGACACACCCACTTACAATTGTAGTTATAGCAACCAGTGCAACCATACTTTATAGACTGGTTCACTTTTTGTTTAGAACTCACGGCTGACACGACTTTCCATTTCGCGGACTTGATTAGACTTTTTGTTTTGTTTTGTATTGAACCACCAGAAGCAAAACGAACTGAACCTTTTTGCTCTCCCTTGGAAGGAACTTTGCAAGGCAGAGAATGTTTAATTGGACTCTGAGTGATCACCACCCTGCATGGCCCCGAACAATGAAAGTAATTTCCAAGCAGGCGTTCGCTTCCGCGCATGCGCACTCGCCTCACGTGCCACGTGATGTCATCGTCTACACGAGAGGAAACTCAAGAAAAAAAAAGGTGGAAATGATCTCTGTGGGTCTCGTGATCGCTAATTTCACGTGTCGCTGGCCCCACAGACTGCACCTTAATGGAGCATGGGTCATAGTCCAGTTCGAGGGGTTAAAAACTGGGTGGGGGGGGGAATGCAGGGGGTTGTGCTGTCCTGCAGCATGGTTCTGTAGTTTTATTTCTGTCTGCTCTGCCTCCCAGTCTCAGCCACCCTTCCTTCTAGCCGCCTGCTCCAGTAGCGGATGCTGATTTTTTTTTTAAATTGAAAAGTGGTCGCCATTTTGGTTAACGTTAGTGATTTTACACCTTCTACACCTTTGGTCTCCAACAGGCTGCCGTTGACCACAAGAGGAGGGAGTGGGGAGTGAAATAAGATAGGGTGGAATTGGTCTGCAAATTAACAGTAACAAACACACCCCGTGTCTGCTTCTGAGTGCCGCTCAGCTCTTGGGACGCATCGCACTATTTTAACCCAAACTGCAAAGATCTTTCGCACAAGCAGCATCTCTGTACCGGCACTTGGCCTGTCTCGAAAATGGATGCATTTAGCTAACGGTCCACCTTGCGCGGCAGGAAAGTGAACTCTTAAAAGGAAAACACGAAAGCTGTTTGGAGGGTAGGGTAAAAGGGTGTGTGCTTGTGTGTGTGTGTGTGTGAGAGAGAGAGAGAGGGGGGGGAGCTGGAGGGTGAGGGATGGGGCAGACAATGAAGGAAAATTGCTGCCCTCTGGGTGTTTGACAAAGCAGTGACAAACTACATCCTCCAGAAGAAAGACATCGTCTCTGGGCGTCCGACCCTGGTGAGGTGGCGCGTTGTCCTCCAATTACTCCGTGTTGCAGAAACAACGACTGTCTCGTTATCGATAAGTCTCGCTGATATATGAACAAGCTGGACTGAGTATAGTATCTGTATCGTGCTGCGTGCTATCAGCCGACCAACACAAGACACTGTGGATCTTGATGAATACTGTGTTTAATCGTAACAAAAGCAATAAGCTAACTCGCCATCTTGGACGTCACTTAAATGTACATAAAGCCCCGGATGTCCCTCCGGGATAACTCTTATCATTACAGTATCCAATCGAAGCGAGGGACTACTAACACGCTCTACCACCTCCGTGACAAAATGGCCGCTGTTGTTAAGTCCTGCTTTCTCCTAGGAATACAGTCTTCGTGTTATATTTTTTATTTACGTCAAGTTGCGATGTTCACAGTACAAGTATTATTGAAATAATTACTCGGAGGAGCCTATCATCTCTTTCTCTCTCTCTTTTGTGTGTGTGTGTGTGCGTGTGTTAAGTAGTAGTAGTAGATTTAGCGCTTAACAAGCAGCTTAAGCCCAAGGGGCGAAAGGGAAGCAATCCTACTGAAATGAAAAGACTAATTTGCAAGATCAAAGGATTCAAAGAACAGGAGTCTTGGTCTAGGTGGTGAGATTTTTAACATCACCACCCACCCACCCTGACACATACGTACACACCAAATCTTGCTACATTTTTTTAATCTTGCAAATTAGTAACCACTCCACTATGATTGCTTCCCTTCTGCCCTTTTGGTGTTAAATGTTTATATTTAATTCAGCTTGGGATATAAACAATAAAGTACAAGGAGCCTTACAGCTATGTATACATATACACAGACATGTTATTTTCGGAACACTGCCGTACGAAGAAACTTGACAAGGACCGAAGCTGCCGCATGATTAGATTTAACTACTGAGCATGAGTGAAACTCATTTTATCCTCCAGACATGTTTTTGCCGCCTCATTTCAGAAGGGAGAGAAATCCAGGCTAGATTGTAGGAGTTGTAAGATTCAATTTTCTTTTTTATTCCAATTAGGGTATGTGTGAACTCAGGCACAGTTTTTCCTTTCCCTCCTTCATTATTTGTTTCTTTCTTAGAATATTAACTGAACGGAAAATGACTCAAACTATCTTTAGGAACCCGACTGTCAATAGCACAGTGCGACCACCTGTCTACCTATCTCATGCTATCTGTGACCATCTAACATCTACCCAATCACACCCAAGAAAGCGACTGTAGCATTTGTGAACAAGATAACCTTAGTGTTTGTAAGGTGTTCATTGATACAGGTAACCCTCAAGCAGCACTCCAGTGGCGTATTCATTTCAGATGAGCATTAGAAAGTAGACTTCCTGGTTAGTAGGTCGAAGCCTGGCTGAGGGACGGACACAATTGCTTTCACATGAACCGTTTAACTCTTAAACTCGATCGTTGGCTCATTTTAACCACGGAGGTAGATATGGAAGAACATCTCTCGTTTCCCACATCTAATTTGGCCTTTGCGAGAACGAAACTTTTAGTCAACTGGCTCGCACGTCTTTCGGTTTAGAAAAATATCAAGCTGTCAATGCCGACACAATTCTTGTGAGCATAAGTAATTAAAATGAAGATTATTATTTTTTAAATTTCAGACAACCCTGTAGCTGGAGAAGGTCTGCTTGCACTTCACTGTTGGTGTCCGTCATCAAATCAACGTAGTCTGCAAGGAATAGGTTGCCTACAGGCATCGCATATCACCACGATAAATGGGGACGTGTGAAGCGTTCTTCTCTTTATGTTTTCCAACATGATGTTAAGTAGTACAGGGCACAAAATGTCGTGTGAAAGCTCTCATTTGGCGGTAACAGTGGGATCTCTTCAGTGTTGAATTTTAACATCACGTGCCACAACCCTTCGTGTCAGACTCTGTCAAATGCCTTTTTAAAGTCAACAAACTTGAAAAGATCCTGCCGAAGTTGTAGAAGTTTTTCTATCAGGATGCGACAGTTGAAGATCTGTTCAGCTGTGTCCCTGCCTGATCTATTGCTTGCAGTTTTTCAGCGATGGTCTTAATGAGATTTTGGAAAGAAACTAAACTTGGCCCAAAGGCATTGAAGACTGGACAAGTTGACAGTCAATTACCACAAGTCGTTCTGAATACTCGCCCCTTTCATCCTATTTCATGTAGTTCGCTGGTATGTGAGAAAGCAGGCACAACTCAGGTAAGAACTAGCGCCCGCTTCACGCATTCTTTGCCTAGAGATGTGCTACGCACTTTGAACGTGAAAACATAATGTTCACTGGCTCGCAGGTACAAATCTTTGTATTTTTTTAGTTATTTCAGTTTATGGTTTATTGCACGAAATAATCCTCCTCATGTCCAGGCCTTTCTAATCTTTCTACTTTTTGCTTTGTCCAAAACCATTTAATTACGACGAATGAGGAAGATAAGAAGAACCAATAAGTCAGGTCTAGTGAACATTACAAATATCTCTGTAAATTATCAGGATCTATTGTTGTGGGGTTCTCTAACGTGCATCTGATAACCTTTTCAGTGTTGAAGGCTTTGTACAGTCCGTGCTTTCAAAAAGTGAAAGGACCGTTTTGATTTTTTTCCTTGGAATGCTTGCTCATCAAAAACCTCTTTCCAACCTCTCTCTCTCTGCTTTGTTGCTGAATCTATAAAGTAGACAACTGTTTTTAAACTCCAGCATTACGTGCTCTCTCTAACTGATCAAACAGCATCCACATACATCACAGAAAAAAGCTTAAAGAAATAGAAAGAAAATAAGGACCCTAAATAAGCTAAGGTAATCGAACCTTTAGACGCAAGATATTTTCTGGAAGCCCTTCGCTGTAAACGGTGTCAGTAACAAGCGCAGCAGAAGCCCGGGACAAGATAGTTGCCTGTCCTGGGTAGCAAAGTGAGTTATGACTCTATCAGGACGCACAACATCTCAAATCACCTCAAAAGGGAGGAGGGGGTCCAAAACGCTAACATCGCTTTCACGCCTACAATGATTTTTCTTCTCCTTTGCATTCTTAGAAAACACCTCCCTCCATTTCCCTCCCAACCCTCCACAAACTCTCTTTATTTGATGTCTTCATGTTTCCAACAGAAAACGTACTCTGTTCCATCAATCTCTTATTCTTTTCTCATCTCTTTTATTTCTATCTGCTTTCTTCCTGGTGAACATACATATTTGCCTCTGCATATATATATATATATATGTGTGTGTGTGTGTGTGTGTGTGTGTGTGTGTGTGTGTGTGTGTGTGTGTGTGTGTGTGTGTGTTCTATTGCGAGAACATCAATCTGCTTTTAGGTCACGCAAATCTGTGAACAGTTGAGAAATAATAATAATAATAACTGGATCTGTGGAGCTTATTTCCCCATTCTACATACAAGCTCGACGCGCTGCCCAACAAGATTACAAACGAATCGATAGTCAACAATATAGTGAAATAAACGTTAGGAAACAGATAACATAGATAACAGATAACGATAGATAGATAGATAGATAGATAGATAGATAGATAGATAGATAGATAGATAGATAGATAGATAGATAGATAGATAGATAGATAGATAGATAGATAGATAGATAGATAGATAGATAGATAGATAGATAGATAGATAGATAGATAGATAGAT
Organism: Marisa cornuarietis; assembly: GCA_004794655.1. Lineage (NCBI taxonomy): Eukaryota > Metazoa > Mollusca > Gastropoda > Architaenioglossa > Ampullariidae > Marisa > Marisa cornuarietis. The sequence goes on along the minus strand of SMMW01000003.1, from coordinate 10,894,839 downwards.
AGATAGATAGATAGATAGATAGATAGATAGATAGATACTGAAAGAGTGAAACTGTCTGTTGAAAACATTAAGTCAACATTATGTGGGTCCATATCCACTTCTGAAGAATACTTGTCTCTGCAGAGACCTTTGGCAACAAGTTTTTCTCCGTGTCATCGGTCCGCTCTGTCTCAGCCTTGTCGTGACGAGCCTGGCTTGGTCTGTTCCTTTTAGCATAAACATGAGCAAGGGACTAATTTGATTTACTTTCTCTTTTCCTTCCCTTGTCTTTTGTTTTCTTGGTGCAGCTTCGTTTTACACTTTTCCTCCCCTCATTACTACTGTACTACTGTTTCCACCGCCGCCGTTCTTCCCTCGCGTGACACCGTGACGTCAGAGCCCGCTGCTCTGGGATCACTTGGTTCCTTGGCTTCTGTTTTGGTAAGCTCGAGCGCTCGTATCGGTGTGCAACGAGGCCCTGAGGAATTTTTGAAGGAAGTCTGTTTTTGCAGGGCTTTAGCAGCACGAAAAGTTCTCCTCGATGATATTTCGTCTGTCCAAAAAAAAATATTCCATTGTGCTAGGAGTGCTGAGAATAACTAAGATATTATTAGGCTAACTTTTGTTGCGTTGTTGTTTCTGTATTTGTAGTGCTTTAGCTCAATAACTGCTTCTATAATAAATGCCAAGAAACATAATTGAAGAATCGACGCAATAAGCCCGACTTTGTGCGGTTGGCTGGAGAACAATCTGTCTTGACTGTTATGGGTATATCGTTGTTGTATGTGATACTTAGTCATAATGGTGTGATAGGTTAAATAATGGTACTCTACCTTTCGTCATCAATAGGTTCTAGCTGAACAGAATTCGAGTACATTCCACTAGCTTATTAGAGACGAAATGATAAAAGCTTTTTTAAAAAAACTGACATCGGAACTGTCTCGAGATGAACATGTAATGAGCGGAGATTAAAATAATTAGCAAACGGGAAGGTTATGCAAGAAATATTTCATATTTTTAGTGATCGTTGATTACGTTCCTTCGCCGCACAGTTCATGAAAAGGTCACGAGGCTTTGTCGATGATGCGAACACGTTGTGAACAAACATTAAGCCCAAAATCCCGAGGAGAAAAACGGTTGATGTAAAGGCTTAATGCAGGGCTGAATGATGCGGGGGGTAATGTTGGGTTTTTTCACCAGAACCGGATCACCTTGCATGCACACGTGACATAAAGGCTAATGGCTTGTGCACGCGGCGAAGACGGTCGGCTTCTTGCGCCTTCTGAGTGATGCAGCAAACTCTGCAGGTACCATCCGCTGCTGCATCGAGGCGACTGCTGGAAGGTAAGTGCCGTTCGTTTGCTCGCAAGTTTGGCGGTTTACCTGCGTGTACAATGGTTAAATGGTTTTAGCGTGTAAAAATGTGCTTTCTGGCATGTGCCTGTAGGTGTGGTGTGCTTGTAGGTGCAGTACAGGTGTGTGTGTGTGTGTGTGTGTGTGAGAGAGAGAGACTGAGAGAGCAAGAGAAACAGAAAGAGGCAGAAAATACAGAGATAGAAGGGGGAGGAGAGGGAGAGAAAAAAATATAACTTGTCATCGCTCTTGTCTTTCGCAAAAGTTAATTAAAATTTTCTTTATTAACATTTTCTGATTTCTTGCTGGTCTTTCTTTTTATCTCTCTGCCCTTCTTTCATAATATTAATTATATTTAGTGTTTACTCATTTTGAAAATGTTTCCCCCTTCAGCTCTCTCTCTCTCTCTAACCCCCATCACACACACACACACACACACACACACACACACACACACACACACACACACACACACAACCGGCTACCAGTACGGGTAACTAGCACAGCTACTTGTTAGCTGGTGATATTCAAGGGACGAATGAATAAATGAATGACATCCTATGTCTCCTCTATTGCAGTTTTGCTTGCTTGGCTACCCACCTTGTCCATAGACGTGATGGATCGAAAACAGAGACTATGAAGACGTTTTTACAAGGAAGAGGCATTTCTGTACGTAGAGAAAACAGGAAAATCGCATTTGAAGGAACTCGTAAGATACGTGTATATGAATGTAGCCTCGGCAAGTCTCGAAGACTAGCGTTGGGGCGGAACTTTGACGAAAAGCAATACATTGTAGAAGGCATACAGAATATTGTTAAGACGTGAGCGACTTTAAAAAAATAATAACTCCATTTTCCTGGTCGACAACAAGGCAGTCGATAAGCATAGCTGTGGTGCAAAACTTTGAAAGAGAAGGATAAAGGAGTGCGCAGAACTACTTAAAAGGACAATGAGGAAGTTCAGAGACCTGTTAACAGGACCTCGCCCTTGCCTCGGTAATGCTGACAAAACCAAAAGACACCTTTTCTATAAGGCCATGCCTGTCGCCGCTTTCTCAAGTGCACTCACCAAAGCGAGGCTGTTGGGAGTCTGAAGGTGCTGGTGACAGCTAAAAACTGAAGGAAAAAAAAATCGAACATTTCAGACGTGTACAGTATGTCACAAGCTGTACACTTTATACAGTACACACTGTATACAGACTTCCCGTAGACAGCCCCCAAGAACATCTGCCGTATCGTGGACTGAGACTTGACTCACTCGTCACCGGAAAACTGACTGCAGAAGGCCTTTCTACCTCAGTTCGTGAGTAAGCTGTAATTTTGTTTGCTGAGTTTGACTCACTTAGTGCGTTGTCGTTAGGCGAGGGTTACGATGTTTGAGCAAAGTGGTTGACAAACTGAATTCAGTTAAGGTAACGAAATTATTTCAAATTTCTTATGTAAATCGAACATTTTGATCTAGTCTTAGATAACCTTGAGCCGAGAAGTAGGAAGACGGCAACAATGATGATGACGATGATTATGATGATAATGAAAAAGGTTAATTAAGCCGAAGACAGCAAAATCTGTCCTCGCAGGATGATTGATCATGAAGCCGCAATCTTTTCGTACTGCGTCTTCGATTTAGTTTTTTTTTCCTTTGTAGTTCACCATTGTCTCACACCATAAGAGCTTTTCTCGACCGCTGACGTATGCTTTCTAGAAGGTTCTCCCAGTATCGACTGGTGCTGCTGTTGCCAAACTGAGCCATGGCGGGACCTTGCTGACTTGCGCTTTCAAAGAAAAATCAGGGACTAATCGATTTTTGCCGTGCTCTCCTGTACTCCCGATATAAAGAGTGTCTTTGCCCAAGGGACAGCACTCACTCATGCAATGCTAGGGTTTGGCATTTTTTTTACGAATGAGCTGGTATATTTTTGTTCAATTAAAATCGTCTCTTTATAGACGTTAATGAAAAGACCATAATTCCCCAGACTGTGCAGCATGCTTTATCGTTCCCGTTATGCAAAACATTTTTAAGGAAATATATTGCTCTAGAATCAATTGTTTTGATTACAGCAACAAAGACAGATGATTGGAAAAGCTAGGCTTTAAAAGCAGTCCTTCTAGAAATTAAACTGATCGCTTTTGCTATTCGGTTTCAGAATATTGCAAAATGCCACAAAACACGACACTAATAGCGGTGGGCAACCATTTTCCTTATGTGCTTCCCAACCACATGGGAGGTCCAGTGGTGCAGCGGTTAGCGCCTGTCACCAATATGGTGAGGATTGGTTGTCCTGGATTCACGTCCCAGCTAGAAAGTTACACTTTTTGTCTGACGACCGTCTCCTAACTGGTCCTGTCACCAGAACAACAACATTTGGTCACAGGATTTTTAGTTACTGTACAGGAACACTCTCCCTTTCCATATCTACCCACAACTGAATCCTTTAAATGTGCACTGAAAAAACACCCCATCCTTAACCATTACTTCTAACAACAGTCCACACAATGCTAGTGTTTTTTCACACCTTTCCCCCCTCCTTTCTGCATATTGCTACTTCCCTACTCGTCTTCCTTTGAAAAATCACGTGACCCAGTTCTTGTTACTTGGATCCTCTTTGCGTTTTCTGTAATTGTTTTTATTTGTCATCGGTACTGTTGTTTATCCTTCCGTTGTTGATATGTTGTTTGTTCTTCTGTCCCTCGTATGTTGTCCATGTTCTTGTTTTAAAGCGCTAAGAGCATGCTCCTTACGAGTGTGAGCATGCACTATACAAATTTTGCGTTTATTATTATTAACATTATGTCGTCTCGAGCACGCTGTTCTTTCTCTGCATCTGGTATTTGTTTACAGGACCGGATACATTGTCGTGATGTAGCTTTAGTTGCTGGCTCGCTGTAAAACACCTACGTCCCTCCTGACCACAGGTGCATTAACTAAAATTTGATTTACTTTGTCGTTCGCTTTTGTTTACTGACATCATTTATAATGACTTTGTTATTAACAATGCCATTTCTCGATTTACACAAAACAGAAGTGTCGAGGAGGAAGGTTTTCGCTCAGGTGAATAAAATTTCGCTTAATTTGTCGTGCACAGCTATCCAGTCAATTAGCCATTAACATTCATCTATGAACATTTACTGACACATGAACATGTAGAGGGATAAAACTGTTCTATTTGTTTTATATATTGCAGCTGATGTAAAGAGGGCGGCTGTAAATTATTTACATACCTAATATACTTATTCTAATAAATACTAAAAATGGCAACCTAGGCAACATAAAGAAGAAGAAGGGTGGGGGGGGGAATCTCATCGCGATCAGTAATTCGATAGCAACTCAAGTCCACAATCCCTGTAAGATCCAGTTTTCAGTAGTAAAACCCATCACAGATATCTTTAAATATTTTGTGATATGGCTCGAGTTGCACCTGCGTATCGTTTCAAGTTTCGCCTCATCGCAACAATGGCAACAGCGTTTCTTGGCAACAGATATCACTGACATGACACACAGACACACAGACTCCGCCTCTTTAACACTAACCGTAGTTTCGACTGGTTTCCCGGACAACACTCCAGGCCTCCTCGCCACGTTGCTCTTTGATTACTAAAGCTTTTATTGGAATCGTGCTCCGCATAAAGTCCAAAAATAGCCTCTTTTCGGGGATAGCACTGTCCTACCGGAAGCGTCTGACAGAGCGCGTGGGCGTTTCTGATCTTTTGGACAAAATAAAAATGCCAAGGGATACTGCAACCATCTTATGGCTGACTAAGTCCAAGCTTCGTGTATTCTTACTATGGATTAACTGCAGTGAGAAAGATTATAACCTCACCGAATGGTTTGTTCTAAAGGTAAACAAACCAAATCCTAAGGAAATGGTAAATGGTACAGATGCAGACCATTAATGCAGAGAATCGTTGATGCTTCTGTTAAGTTTCAAGTCTGTTTGCAGGTTTATTCTTAACACATTAGTAATCTGTTTTCTTCAACTTTGTTTGAACGTTTCGTTGTTTTGTCTTTACGCAAAATCAGTTACTACTAGAAACGAAGAAGGGGTGTGGTGTTCTAGAGGTGAACCGAACCACACAAGTGATGAAAGACACAAAAACCCTAAAAATAATAGGCTTATTTTAAGATTTAGTCAATTTTTTCCAACACTTGGTACCTTAAAAATTGCAACTGGTGAGAAGAGCATTCAAGAAAACGATTTTGCAGAAGAGTAAAAGGATACTTACTCCATCTAAAGCAATGAAAAAAAAAATCACCCTACCCCAAAGCCATAACAACTGAGAATAGCACGCATCTGCCTTTCTCGAATGTGACGTTTTTGCTCACGTGACCACGCTCCCCTTGTCTGTCTTCCTGCAAGAATGAGTACAATCATCGACCGTTTAATCGTAGGGGCGGTAACGGTTGCGGTGGTCCTCAAGGCGCTAAAGCCTTCTGATAACACACAAGCTGTGGGTGCTAAGGCCGGGCAACTGCTGCAACACAGTTGCAGCCTATGATTTGCGGGGCTCACTTGGACAAACTTACTGGGCAGGGATCGAGGGATATCAGAGGATTAGATTTCATCCTGGCCTTCGGAAGCCGCACCATGTTTTTTTTTTTTTAATTTGATGCCATTTTGTGCAGCGCTGACCTTGATCGTGCAGTCAGGGTGAACGAAGCATCACTTCATTATCGACTACAGGATTGCTGTGACTTGATAAGCAAAGCTCCCTGTTAAACAACAGACTAGAAGAAGGCTTCTTTTAGCTTTGTGTTGATTGTCTACTCAGAATTCCTTTATCTCATGCTTTTATATTTCTTCATTTTGTTTCCTCCGATCTAGCAGCAACATCAATTCTCTTTGTCATCACATTTTCTATCTCTCTCTCTCTCTCAGCATGTGTTTATCGCGCCGAAGCTAAAAAAAAAAAGTTTGGATTTCATCTCTCGTAACGCAATGCAAATACACAGAGAAAGGAGCAGGTGATGGGTGTCAGTCAATGAAGGGGAGGCGGGAGGCGACGCATAAAGCCAGAGACAGGACGATGGGAAAGCGAGGGTGCAACGCAGGGTAATTTAATTAGTAGGATTGGTAAGTCTTGGCTTTTAAAAAAATCACTTCCTGTATGAAGAGATCCTCCCTTCCTCCCTGGGTATGACTCATCCGCCTGTTTTTTGTTTTCCACTCAGTGTACCACTCACGAAATCTGTATTTTTAACTGTACATGCGGGACACGTCGACACCTCTCTGCGGGCCACTTGTGTCCAGAATGCCAATGTGATTTTGGCAGAATCCACGAAGCTAGTGAAGGGTTAGTGGTTGGTAGCCTGTTGCAGGAGGACGATTACAGGATGAAGAATACCAGCTTTTCACGTTTGTTGAGTTGAATTAAACTTTAGTTTTGAAGAATTCAGATTGGGACAGTATAAAATCACATAGCTTTTGTTAATGAAATAACTATTGTTTTTTTCTCATTCATGAAACCCTTGTGTTAGGCCCATTTTCTAATCAGAATGTTTCAGATTTATATTCACAACTTCATTCTTTTGCGTTAACAACGTCTTTTTTCACTCTTTTCGCTCTGATTTAGTCACATGACTATTAACTTCCTTAACTGAAGAGTAAGACACTTCATTTGTCTCCCACTTTGTACAGTAAATCAGTTTTCATGTCATTACACTTATACCTTTAACTGCGCAACACACATCTATTGCTTTAGTGCTATATAAAGTTGAAAAAGTTAATAAGTTAATAAAGTTGGCTTTAGTGCTTATAAAATGTAAACTTAATCAAATTTGCAGTGCACGTATTAACTGCTCCCAATGAGACGAAAGCCAAGTCGCTGACAAGTTTTTTATATGGGAAATGAAAATCATCTTCGCCTATATGATTTCATCTATAGAATCGTTAGGTCATTTCTTTGAACTTATAAAAATTAGAAGAGTCATTTACAGCCTAGAGACGCCACGCAGATTTTTAGGTCGGATCAAAAGTCAGCCACAGAATTTAAAAAAAATAACCGTATGACCTCGTCACTTGAGAGACTTGTTTATAATGGCCAAAGGCAGTCGTGTGCCAGTGTTCTCTAACTAGATGTCAGTTCCATAACACTATCATTGGAGAGCGGCTACGCATCTGTTAAGCTCCTTCCCCTATCCCTGGTTCAGGGACAACAAGATTACGACTTGACATCTCTTTAGGAGGTAATTCCTCTAAGTTCCCTAATTTTAAAGACACAGACAAACTCAAACTATGGCCAGGAACATGCCTTTATTCTTTCAACTATACTAGAGAAATCCTCTTTTCGGAGACCTGTCCTGACTGAGCTCCTGCAAATGCCCGTGCATTCATTTAAGTATGAGTGTGGGTTTTTTTTCTAAAAGTGCGTTAAAAACTGGTCAACTCTCAAAGTAAGTGCACATATAATTATATGCTAGTCCTTCTTACCCTCCCCACTTCTGCTCTTGCTAATTTTCTACCCATCTTTCTCTGCAGAATCACTATATTTTCTATGTTCTGTTAATTGGTGTCTTTTTGTGTTTTCCATCCTTGTTTTCTCTTTGTCGTCAGTACTGTCGTTTATAATAATAATAATAATATTAATAATAATATTCATAATAATAATAATGAAGATTTGTATAGCGCATATTCACACTCATAGAGAGCATGCTCTTAGCGCTTATTAGTTATTAGCTTATTAGTTAGCGTTTATTCTTACGCCCCTCGTTTTCTATCCATTTAGTTCATGTCTCTTCCTTGTTTTAAGCGCTAAGAGCATGCTCTCTATGAGTGTGAATATGAGCTATACAAAACTTCATTATTTTATTATTATTATTATTATTATTTAGAAAGAGAGACACCCTGCAAGCAGTTGTAGTCAGATCAAAGATACCTGTTGCGAGAACAAAATAAGTAGCAGCCTTCATGATGGCTTAGACGCATTTTGACTTTTGGCATCTCCACACTCACCACAGCGCGTGCTTGGGTGACTTGCGTGCACTGCTGCAGTAACTGGTACTGGCACACTAACTGCTGCACTGTTACTGGCCCACTAACTGGTACTGGCACACTAACTGCTACACTAACTGGCCTACTAGCTTCTACACGCCATGCTGGGGGTTTCACTCATAAGCTTCTGCCTGCTGGAGAAATCGAGAAGGTCCAATAACCGAAGTTTCACTCCTGTTTGTTCGTTTGTTTGTTTCCTTCTTTTTCTTACTTCGTCACCATTATTATATATATATATTTTTTTAACTAAATCGATTCACTAACAGCTCACGTGTGTGGAGGCGGCAGATTAGCTGCAGCTGTCGGCTGGGGACACACACGTGCGCACGCGCGCGCGCTCACGCAAAGTTGACAGCTCGCGGACACAGAGACTGAGAAGCTTCACTTGGATGATCACACGGACGCCGCGGCCGGCGACCACAAGCCGTGGTTCCTCTAATCGATCATCACGCAGATCTCTTGACGAGACGCTTAATCCCCTTGATACTACTGTGCGGCCGGTCGGTTGCTAGCTATACCGCCGACAAAACAACCCCCACGCTCTCTGAGCTTCATTTGTCTTGGTGCCAGGATTCTGGGCAGATTGCAGGGTGGCTGGGTGGCTAGATCGTAGACGTTCAGTCCGAAGTTCGTCATCTTTATCACCTTCATCTTTAGTTTAATCTTTGTGGTCGTCCACATCTCAATCTTCTCCACTTGTGAGGATTTACATGCGTTCCGAGGAAAGACTCAGTAATTTAGAAAGGTTTAGCTCGCATGACTGTCAAGCAGATGACTGTGGTATTCATTACTAATTATTCAATAATAATATGATGATGATGATGATGAGGAGGAGGAGGAGGAGGAGGAGGAGGAGGAGGAGGATTAGGAGGAGGAGAATATAGTACCATATTTCTCCGCTGATCAGAGAGCATAATTCACTGTTTAAAAGTACAGCACAAAGATGCAGAAAATGGACACATGAGGGTGGGATTGTCTTATGGAATGAAACAACAACAGAGGATCAGAGCTGACCAGTCAGCCAGTAGTTGCTGTTTTACATAAAACTCAGGGTAGAGTTCCGATCCGAGTCCATGAAAGCAAGTGCAGTCTCCACACAGATGCTGCTGACAGCGTCTGTTTCCTTTTTCCTGTGACATGACCATCTTAAAGAAAGACCTGCTTTTTTATCCTATGTTTCATGCGATAGCATACGTTAAATTCGGTTAATTTGACGTTGCTCTTTATTCTGATTACTCAAGTTATTTCTGGAACAGCAAAAAACGCGAAGAGAATTATTTTTCTCGATCGTTTTTCTGTCAGATATAAGCCCTACCACAGCACAGAGACAAGTATGCTTTACTTTATATTTATTAACCCCTTAACTCCCTACGTAATGGCAGGCATGGGGCTTCCTTCGTTCCACACCTAATCTCGCGGGTGCTTCTCGATTTCACACACGACGCACCAAATCGCTCATCCGATTTCTCAAAACCTTAATTAATCTTACCTTTTACTCCAGCGGGTTAACCAATTTGGGAGAAGTTAACTCCCAGCAGATGATTACAATGCACGTGCGTAGCGAACCCAGGATGAACAGCGGCAGCGCTTTATTCTCTCTCTCTCTCTCTCCCCTTTCATCTTCAATAACCGAAATCTGCATGCAGCCCCTTCAAACCACTTCCTCTCCGTCCTACCCTGCCTCCCATTGTAAGCTAGATTTTTGCTGGGTAAAGTAGCAATGTGTGAAACCAGTAATCCTAAAAATCCTGAGATCATACGAATTGATAAAAATAACCATAGGATTTAAAAATAATGGCTTCAAATGTCTTTAACCCATTTTTACCCTCCCCTCTTCCGCTCTTGCTACTTTTCTACCCATCTTTCTCTGCAGAATCGCTTTTTTCCTGTTCCTGTTACTTGGTGGCTTTTTGTGTTTTCTGTCTTTGTTTTCTATTTGTCGTCAGTACTGTTGTTTATTCTTCCGTCCCTAGTGTTCTATCCATTTAACATGTCTCTTTCCCGTTTTAAGCGCTAAGAGCATGCTCTCTATGAATGTAAACATGCGCTATAAAAATCTTCATTATTATTATTATTAACCATAGGCAACAATTTTCAAAAAGCTCCCCTCCCACCAAATTCCCCCCACAGTTCCCTACACTTATGTGAAATCCGTTAACCATAAGTTACAGCTCACAAATTCGATTCCTAAGAGTTAAAAGTCTCTCAAAATTAATTGGTCGCTTCTGCAGTCTAGTACGCCTACTAGTCAGTGCGGACGTGACAGGTCTACAAGACCTAGATGCAAGACAGGCTGAAAGAAGTGCACTAACAACACGACGAACACCTGCGGCATTCTCCACCCCACCCCACCTACTATAACTCCCTTTCCTTCTTACCCCTTTTCTCCGTATACCATTCATCTCCCCCCACCCAGCGCAAAATCGTGTTTAAATATAAGCACTTCTTGCTCCTAGCATCAATAACAACAACAGCAAAATCTCTTACACACTCTGAAATTCCCTATGGCGAAGAATAAAAAGGAAAAAGGAAAGAAAAAAATAAAGAAAGAATAAAGGAAGAAGAAACGAGAAAAGAAATGGAGAAAGAATGAAAGAAAAAGAGAAAGAACTGAAGGAATGAAAGAAAAGAAAGGAAGAAAGGAAGGCAGAAAGAATAGAAATAAATAAAGAGAACAGAAATGAAGAAAGGATGATGGAACAAAAAGGAAGCGAAACACGACGAAAGAATAAATAAAACAAAGAAAGACTAGAAACCGCTGATATTAGATGGATAGGAAATGAGATAGATGACAACTTTCTGGGTGGAGACAGTGGTCAGTGAGTACTGTTAGTGGTGCAACGGTCAAGGAAGACCCGTGGGTGCTGTCGGGGACGCCTGACCAGCGCTGTGGTAAAATCACGAGCTTACGTTGACCCAATAGTCGTAGAACCATTGTCTAGAATTGTCAGAATTGTCAGCTGAGAAGTTTTAAGAATGTTGTTGCACTAGCAGTCATTTAAAAAAAATCAAAGCCAGTAGAAAATGCATAGCGTCTGTGTATAAATGAATGGAAACGTAATGAAGTTTATAATGAAGTCGCCCTGACTACAATAAGAATAATCAGACACCAGAAATGTCAAGGTCGCGGGACGTGTTTTCCCACATAGTCACCCGTCGATGACACAAACAGTATTGATCAGAGTATTACGCCATATCTCACATTTCTGGTGGCATCTTGTTCAGAACACATTGCTTGTTTAACCTTCTCGCTGTGGCTGTACTGCTGAGATTGGAGTTTCAACGGCGAGGGACGGGCGCACCCCAAAGAAATTATTATTAACAATGATTATTTATATTTCAAAGTGTATCATCAAATCACAGTGTGATCTAAGTATTAAGCAAAGAGTGACAGACTACTTAAGACTTGATGGTGACATCAAAACCTTAATTTGCTGAAGCAAGTGCTTTGGTCCGTCAGTGCATCTTGGCTGACACTTGATGCTAGACCATGTTAGTCCATAGCAGCACACAATAAAGTCTGTCAGGGAATACATTTCATTACTTGGTTGTTGCTACATACAGCCAACATATCCTGCTAGCAGTTGTGAGCCATCTGGCCATCGACATGGGCCCAGGCTTTTCTCTGCAGTAACTGGCGCTTCCACTTCTAATAGCTGCGATCATTTTGTACAGGTAGGGTTGGTAATTACTAAGTTCGCTGACTTCGATTTCTGGAAGAGGATCACCATCGGCAATGAGTCGAAATCCTTCTGCAGAAAGTGGCAATGATGCACAATTACCACATGGCTTTCCAATCGGTCCTTTTCACTGTGTGGGTCCTACAGTTTGACCAATGAGTGTTTTGCAGAGCTGGGGAATGGAAGCTCGTTCAAGTGTAAAGAGCAAATGAACCACTGCAAAGGGTGACCAGTTTAAAGCTCTAACAGATGTATTGCCCCACCGCGGTGTCTAGTGTTCACAGCTGTGCTGTCGGTTTCAACTGCCATGATGATGTCTGTAATTCCCCTTTCTTCAATTGCACTGTGAATGATATCAGCAATAGCAGAACCTGTGCCTCGGTCCAGTGTTAAATGGCACAGACAAAAAGTTCCGGGTTTACCAATCATTACATAATGTTCTTCAATTTTCTTTATACTATACCACTTGTCTCCCTTTTTCCATCTCACCAGTCTCATATCTTTTCGGCCATCAAAAAATATTGCCATGATTTCCCCTTCATTGTTTATAGGAGTTTCCCTGATAGCCCTTCTCAACTGCTGTCGAGTCCTCCATACTTCGTGATGATCGACAATATTGGTGCGGTCTTCCAAGCTAATAATGCCATAGTCCACCAACGTTGCTGTGCTGATGGCCGCAGCTGCCCTCTTTGACACTCCATGTCGGTCTGATTCAAAACAATGGTTGCTATTGGAACCATATTCTTGCCCTGTTCTTGAAAAACATCCGTCCATTTATCAACATCGTCATCATCATCACTATCGTCGTCTTTAACATCATCGTCATAATCATTAGCAGCATCAGGCTCTTTTACACTGGTACTGCAAAAAGCTGACTCTGACTCTTCCGCGGGTGAAGCTATGTAGTCACTTGCGCTCTTCCTTCTGCTTTCTTTATCTCCCCTTGCTTGTTTTCTTTTCATAACTGCTGTCACCTTTCTCTCAATTGTACCAATTTGTATTTTTCGCGTGGTTTTCTGATCCATCAAAAACTGACACTCTCGCTGTGGTACTTTCATGTCTCTGTCACATTTCCATGCACCAAGGTCCTCACAATGGCAGGCTGCAATGTCAAACAGTTGATGTAGAGGTTCCATGAAAATTACGGTCTTTACAGTCTCCTTCTCGTGCTGTGATGCTTGTGCTGCTTCATCCATTAATCGGGACACTTTAAGCTTCAGGTTCTTCAGTGGTTGTGACGGAATTCCAGCACGAGTCCACAGGTCTGTCGGTGTCGTAGAAAATTGGGGAACAAGTGTCTTTGTTGCTGGTGTACTTGCTGTCCTACAGAGACAGAAAATAATGTTTAACTTGCAAACGAGTTGGAAGTTCAGTCAAGGGAAGTTCTGACAATGGACTACCAAAGATACTACGGTTAGAAGCCGACGTTGTCTTTAGGCTACTCATTATATTGTTGTACAACTACTTAACAATTTTACTATCGCACTATTCGTCCACAATAGATGTATCGCACTGTCCTATTCAGTTACTTTATATCTAACTGTATCACTAGTCACTAGTACGACTGTCACTAATACTACCCTCACTCTCACAGATGTGCTTATATATACTACACGCACAGATAAGTAGAAGGTTCCAGAAGGAACTTTATATAGCTCGAACATTCTACAACAGATTAGGCCGACGTAGCAATGACGTAATGTTGTTGTTGTTGTTGTTGTTTTTGAAAGGGAAAGTGCTTCCACCGAAAGGCGATTTCGCACTGTGGAGGGGGGGGCAAGGGGGGAGCAGAGGGGGAAGCTGGAGGTGGTGGTGGTAAGGAAGGGAAGGGACCTGGAGAAGGGTTGTCGTTCTCATTCGCGCAGGTGTTGTTTACTGGTGTTGGTGCCCTCTGCCATCTGTAGTGCCGTGCACTTATGTCCTGTATGCCTGCCAAGCCCGCAGAGGTGGCGTACTCTCCAGGTTGCCGGATCTCTGAGGTTGTCCTATTTCTATATCCTAGACTTAGTTTGAGGACTTATTCAAGTTGTTTTTATACTGATTTGAAGAATAATGTTATGCTAGCAAGCTCATTTGTTCAGATATATCCTAATCTATGGGTTATTGTTTCAGTTATCAGAGTTTCCCAGGGGGGAGGAGCTATTTAGTCATACCCTTTTATCTGTTTATATGAGCTTAGCATGAGGGTGGCTTGTCACCATTGTTACTACTAATGACAGTATAGTATGCCACTGCTCTTTTGGTGGGTTAAGACAGTTGTTAATGTTCAGTGCCAGCCTATGTTTATTTAAGACCTGTCTTAATTCTTCTCTTTCTTCTTTGTTTTCATGACACTCCAAAAGCACATGTGGGGTGCTAAGCCTATCCCCACATATGCATGTTATAGGGTCTTTGTATTTAATTAAATATTCTCCACTTAGCCTCATTCTAGTTATCTTAGACTGGCGGGGCCTACTTGAATTAAAAAAAAGTAGCGTATTACTGGGTTGGTCATCTACCAGTCTCCTAGTTCCTTTACCTTCAGTTTTATATTTCTCCTGCCATCTTGTTTGTATTGCTGGTAATGATTTCTAATGATTTCTAATCTTGTTTATATAGCAACGACTTCACGCCGACAGCTGACGTCGCTCGCTCCTTGTTGCTATGTGTGACGTCACTTATTACTAATTTCGTGGTTAATGCGCTGAGCTGAATGGTAATAGTATAATATGATGTCATCAATAAGCATCTACAACAAACAAGTATTCATTCAGGAAATTAAAATTTTAAAGATCACGCAGAAAATAATGATTTTAATAATGATTTTAAGTACAAAATATTTCAAGTCAAAATAGCAGATCAACATTCTGACTGAAGGACATTTGTTGTGGAAAAAGGGAGGTGTTCTGCTTATCACAGAGCAAAATCTTTTTAATATTTTAAATCAGGATATTGACTTGTACAAAACCTCAAATTTGCGTCAAAATCGCTAACATCACTACAACCTACTGAACTCTCGTTAAAGAAGAAAACATACAGCTTCAAAGCATCTGATAGTAATAAAAGTATACTAATAATTATAAGTACGGAGACTAGACTCTGCAAAAAAAAAAAGAATTAACTGGAATCAGCTGCTGTTCGTCTTTCACGCAATAATTTGTGCCGCCATGACAGCCCGGTCTCTGTTGCTGCAATAGTTTCACGGATCACTTCCCCCGTCTTCTCTACTTCCCAATACTTTTTTTTTTATGTCCCTTTTCTGCGCCCCTGACTGGTAAACAGAACGAGTTATCCTCCCTGACGATGAACGCTAGGCGAGGAAATGAAATTTTATCCGGGTATTTTCCTCCTCATCAGACATTATGTCTCTCAGGAGGCCGCAATATTGGCGGCTACCGTTTTCCCACCCCACCCTACCTCGCCCCACACCTTCACGAGAAAGACATCGTCAAATCTTTGGTGGACGCCGTGCCAGAGCCACTCTCGGCTATTGTCTGGATGGCGGGAGTCAGGGCCAGACGTTGAAGCCAGATGGTTCGGGAACGAAGTTTCAAGAAGTAAGAAGGTCATTACAGCTCAGGCCACGTTTCCATGCTTCATCCTGTCGTTGCGCGTCTGACTCAGTTCTTCACTGAGAACGGCCAGTACGTGTGCATTTACGACATATGTAAGGAAAGAACGCCAAGAGGCTTAGCTAACCATAAATAGAGATCAAGTGTAACGCATGTATAGCTGCACTCAGGAAGTGATGAGGATAAGACACTCGTGTCTACACTCGGTTTCTTTTAGATGCCCAATCTTCGGATTAAGCTTTGGCTAAGAATTTATGAAAATGTCAGTGACAGCTTGCCTAGCCCGTGTTCTCTCTAAACCTCTCTATCTCTCGCTCTTGATGTTAAAATATTGTTAAGATCGTCTCCTTAATCACGGACTGTTTTTCTCATTGTCATAGTTACTGCCAGGGTCATTCGCATTCTCTTTCTTTTGTTTATTCTCTCTGTCCGTGACTTCCTCTTTATTTCTTTTCCATTCGTATCTCCCCATCTCTCTCTCTCTCACACAAACACACAAACACTTACATACAGCCTTTCGCTCACACATTCTCTCTCTTACACACTCACGAACAAACCCTCTCTCTCTCTCTCTTATGAATACATGATTACACATACAAACTCCCTCTCACGCGAGCTTTCACTCACTCACGCACACACACACACACACAAACACACACACACACTCACACACACACACGCAACTTCTTACTACTCAGATGCACGCACACAAACAGAGAAGAAAGTGGTGTTGACTTCAAGCTTCTCACGCATCGTAAAAAGTTACTCGTCAGATTAAAAAAAAAAAAACAAAAAACAAAAAGGACGACTGGCCGTATCACGTGCTAAGGCTAAAGAGCGGAGGAATTTATCCTTATCGATGCTTACACATTTTTTATGAAAAGCATTGGTTGCTACCGCGCAGTAAGTCAATGAAAGAGGGAAGAGGTATGAATAGAGAACTAGGGGGTCAGAATAATGGAGTGGTGACGCAAGGGAAAAGTCGCTCATCCAGACAACAGTAGGGTCCGCACATTATGGGGCCCAGGCTAAAATGTCTTCAAAAGGTTTATCGGTAGGGAAAGGTCATTGATTATGCAGCAAGAAATGGAAAGTTAAAGAGCTTTTTCCCAATCTTTCCGAAATTCAGAAAAGAAATCCTCTTTTCAGCAGCCTGAAATAATGAAATGCTACACACACACACACACACACACACACACACACACGCACGCACGCACGCACGCACACACACACACACAGAAGCTTTCTTTCTCACGTCACGTGTGCACACGGTATGTTAACCTCCTTCTAGTGGATAGTATTGTGTGAAAATGTGTTTCACTTCATCCTGAGGTGTTATTTCGTGGACATAAAAATATTTCCTAGAAGAAGCACATAAACATGTCCTCGTTTAATCTTTGTTCTTGAGAACGAGAAAAGTTAATATCTTGGCTCGGTGACAAGTAAAACACATCGACTCTTCTGGTCTTTATAGCTTTTTTATCCCTCGGGATTTTAAATTTGTAAATCTGCGACATAAAAATGGCATTCCAAATATGGGTGCAGGGAATACAAGAGTGTCATGTTGCATAATTTCAATATTCTGAGGTAGCGAGGTAATTGATAAACATAGCGTGGGCAAATTAATATTTTTTCTAGAGATCATTTACATGGCACTCTTGCCCCTTAGCGGTCACCTTAACTCTTTCCTCATCACCACCAAAATGTCAGAGATCTGAACTAGCTTCAACAAGTAACACACACACACACACACACACACACACACACACACACACACACACACACACACACACACACACACTACAAAAGCTGTTATCGCTGTCAAAATAATTTTCGTTAGGGGTAGAAACGGTCTCCACGCTGCAGGCAGCTTATGCCCAAGCCATGAAGCAGCACGTACTCTGATAATACAGTTAATGCTCTTGCCCTCTGCCTTGGGTCAAGCGTTATTCTCGAATAACGCAGTACAGGGTCCACTGTGCACAGCGTTGTTGATCCAATGCTACCCTTCGACCCCTTTCAATTTGATTGTCTTTGCATACATGAGAGATAGCGGGCTTGTAAACACTGTGTTGCAAACGCTTCCATCTCGCCCGTTCGCGAGAAAGCATTTATGTTAAGGCGGATGTTGAATGGGACTCATTATGAAGGCTCTCTCTCTCTCTCACACACACACACACACACACACACACACACACACACACTGATCAGTTCTTAGCAGCTAATACATGAAAACCTTTTTTTCTGCCTTACTTTCTTGTTCTTTTCTTCTAAGTCTTTTCAATCGTATCACATCTCACTGCGTATGTCATTAAATAAATCAAAGTAAATAAACACATGGTGTCCTGATCAAGGATAGGGTAAATTTTTGAGGGAATAATTTTGCCTTCTCTCTCTCTCATTCTTACATAATATACAGGTGCAAACACTTAATTAGCTTTCCCTTATTTTCATTTTTTATTTAGGAGGCGCCAAAGCATGCTACGGAATCAAATGCCTTACGAAATTCTATGAACGGTACATAAAACTTCTCATCATTAACCAGTCGTTTCTGAAGCATTGCAATAAGGACAAAGATGTGATCAGATGTGCTATGATTTTTTCTCTGTTCAGCTTGTTTATTATCCAGTATATCATTTTTTTCTATAAATATTGCAATTCTCTTTTCAATATCGAACTATAAATTTGACAGCAAATATTTAAGCATGATATTCCACTATCGTTGTCAGGTAAGAGAGAGATAGGGAGAGAGAGAGAGGCAAGATGCTGAAGTTTTAAGTGTTTGAAATTAATATATTTCAGAACAATAAACTAGGTTAATAATCTTTATAATTAATAAACATATTTTAATAAACTTAAGAATAGTGGACTGTCTGTCTGAGGTTTGTCTTTCTTCCCGTCCGATCCGCATCTGTAAATCTTTACTTCCAGCTTCTTTTTTTTTTCTTTTCTCGGACAGGAAATTAGAATTCTCCTTTCTGGTTTAGAATCTGTTTTCAGTATTAGATTGAGAAAAGTACCTAAATACGAAACACGCACACTGCAGATTTTAAAGAACGTCTTCCTCCCCTCGCCCACCTAGCAGAGTGCTTAAGTTTAAGTGCAAAAATATTCCTGGTAACACTCTAGAAAATGGAAGTAGGTCGGCCTGAAGACGAGCAACATTAGCGCATTATGCGGCCTGCTGCCGGCAAACGACGTGGGCAATGATCTTGTCTATGGCCCCCATTCGGCCGTCTGAGCGATTTCATACTGACGATGTAAAAATCGATGATGCAGTCCGTTCGTAGAGAGGATTATAGGTAACTTCCTCTGTGAGGTAGGTGTTGAAAGTAAGACTCTCAAGTTGGGACACAAATTGCACACTAAATTCAGAAAACTACAGGTGTATATCTTCCAGGAAGTTATTTCTTCAAATCTTATTGTCGTAATCATTGTATCAAATACAGGATTTCAGCCTACGAGGGAAGAAGATTAAGACCT
The DNA here is from genome assembly GCA_004794655.1 of Marisa cornuarietis. Classification (NCBI taxonomy): domain Eukaryota; kingdom Metazoa; phylum Mollusca; class Gastropoda; order Architaenioglossa; family Ampullariidae; genus Marisa; species Marisa cornuarietis. The sequence goes on along the minus strand of SMMW01000003.1, from coordinate 10,875,808 downwards.
TAAACTTGACCGAGGAAGTCATATTACAAAACCTAAGAGAAACAACATTGACAGTTAAAATACAAAATATTATGAGAGACAAAAGCAGAAGAGCTTGCGGAAAGACTGACTGAAAGACGCTGTCTCGAGAACGGAGAAATATTCCTGAATCTACAGCACAACCTCGATCTTCGTTAGCACTTTATGACGTCATTTCCGGCGTACGGTGCACAGCTGGGGAGGTAGCTTCTAAAACCCCTAATTAAGAAGTCCGGCAGCTGTACAAATGCCACCCAGGCGAGATCAGCCTACTCTGAAGACAACATAGATCGGTAACTTGAACCTCTCACACTAACAGACAGCAGGCAAGGGCAGGTCACCAAGGTATGGTTGTCACTGTCTCGCTTCACCAAAGTAGTTTTTCTTTGCTGCAGCAGGCCACCAAGGCATCCGCTTGTGCTGAAAGAGCCACGCAAATGACAACAGTTCTCAGAGACACCATGAAAGACTGGGTCGAGGGAGATCTGAAGGGAGAAGAAAAAAAGTACAAATTTAAAATAGGAAAGCTGGTAGGAAAAAGAAAAAAAAAACGACTGACAGACATAAAAAGAAGGAAACAAAGAAAAAAGATGAAAAATAAACGAAAGAGAAGAAGAATGAATTACAAGAAGGAAAGGATCACCAAGCCTGAAATAACTTCAGACGCATGCGACGTCAGCTAGAAGTGGCCTCGGACTGAAAGGGAGCGGAAACGGGGGGCTATTCTGGACGAAATGTGTTGTTGCTGGACAGGCACAAAACTGATTGAAGACTTGATGGATACAGACACTCATTAAGGATGTCTACACAGGAAATATCTTCTCTTCATTAATGATACCAACGCTGTCATGAGAAATATTTTGAACATTAATAATGCAGGATCCTTTCTCCTTTTGAAAGATCCTGACACTAATTTCTGGGCAAAAATGCTAGTATTTTTGCAAACTATCCTTGTGTGATGAAAGCACACAAAAAGCAACATTAACAATCAAAACAATATATAGCGGCCTCCAAGCGGCCGAAGTACTTTTCTTAGGGTGATTCAATGATCTCACCAGAAAGATGTGCTAGTGCATAATACTACAGCCCCTACTTGACTTGTCTCTTGTTGTACACCACCATATTCTTCAGCCATATATAGGTGTGACTTTGACGGGTTTACTACCTGCCCGTCAACCTTGAACCGACGGGTACCGGTTTTCCCGATGTGACCCTCACGACCTCTGGGTTGACACTGTGGAAGTTCTCAACAATGCAGCTCTTTCACTAAGGTGACTAACCCACCGGGATTTCTGGTGTCACCGGTGTAGAAATTATTACCTTGACGTCAGCAGGGCTTTAATGTCTGCTTCTGGTTATTATGTGGCTCATCATTTCTAATCTTCATTTTGTGTGCTAGCTAATATGGCTCGAGCTACGGGACTAAAAACGATAAGTAGCGTAAGTTGAGACAATGATTTATGCAGTCAATGAACCTTTGAGATTCCTCGCAACTGTGTTTGTGTTGTAAATTTAGCAAGCCCGCTAAAACCTGCTGTCATGTCGGAAAGACAAATGACTCTACAGTGTGTGTGTGTGTGTGTGTGTGTGTGTGTGTGTGTGTGTGTGTGTGTGCGCGCGTTTCGAAATAATTAATGAGTTCCTTCAAATTAGAAGGGCGACTGAATGTGCATGAAAATCATCACCGCTCATACATTTGTTAGCCAGATACACTGCTGGAACTTCTTTAAAAAAAATCATTATTGTCTTTTTTACGTGGTTTAAAAAAAAGATAACCATAACGCTATGTAAGGCAGATGCTATATGCTTAGTGTAGCATAGTGATTTGCTCCTCGATTGCAGGAATGCAGTGAAGGGTACACAGTGCCACCAATCATTTAAAGACCACGCTCAGCTCCGGTACTAAAATAACAGTCAGAACATTGCGCAAACAGCAGAATTGACAAAGTGTCTGTCTGATTTCTGTCCCTTTACTTAATCTCCCAGAACCAGTTTTGTTTTTGTCTGGGAAGCAAGAGGAGCGACCTGCATATTATAAGCTAGTATCACCTCTGTACAAGTGTGTCTGTGACGCCTCAATGTGTCTGACCTTAGCCGAGAGTTCAAACGCATTGTTCTTGCGAGAGAACAAGGTGACAGATTTCTTTCTTTTCCTTCATTTCTCCCTATCCCCTATCCCTTTCGTCATCTTTTTTGTTCACTCTGTCATGAACTTTTGGCATTTCCATTCGTCCAACGATTGCTTCGCTTTAGACTAGTCACCCCGAGATGATTCCTCTCGTATTTGTCATGGCTAATTCTGAGATGTTCCTGCTTACTTAGGTAATGGAGGCAGCTATTTTTAATAAGACGAGTGTAAATGGGATATAGACTCTATTGACCCACAGGCACCCGAGTGTAAGCGCGCGCGTCCGTGAGTTCGTGTGGTATGGATCGACACGAGATACAAACGCGGACACGCGCACGCACACACTGACAGAGAGACAGACAGAAAAACACTTCGAGCCGCTCCATTTACATTGAAATTCGCTGCCTTCTGAAATGGTATGAGAGGTTTTGTTTCCATTGTTTTACTTTTTAATGTTTCTGTTTATTATCCTTTCTTTCTTTCTTTCTTTCTTTCTTTCTTTCTTTCTTTCTTTCTTTCTTTCTTTCTTTCCCTACTTTTTTGTTATCTCCCATCTAAAAGTTCAGTTCACTTTTTTCACATTATTGCGACGCACCAGATGCATAAGAAGTTCTTTTGCACTTTGCCTTTTTTTAATTAAGAGATAAAAGTCGCTAGTCGTTAGCCTGCAGCGCTTAGAGCGACGCACTCGATAACCTCCAATAAAACTTCAGCTGTGACGTTGTCGCTACCGTGCATCCGGGGAGCAACTTTTTTATGTTTTCACTTTCTTGGGTGACTGACCTGTTCTATGCATGCTGAACGCGCTCTCGATATTTTTGTCTCCTCTTCATTCTATCGAAAATAAAATCCATCCCTCGGCATTAACTCTAATCCCGAACCTAAATCTAACACAAACACACACGCTATCTTTATCATAGATGGCAATCTAGCAGGTTAAAACACACATAGACACACACAAGCTCTCCAAAACATTTAGCAGATAAATAATAAGTAAAAGCAACGCATGTATATCAAAGAATAACAAAAGATCCATCGACGTTCAACAACAAAAAAGAGAAACCCTCGCTTCACCTCATACGCTATAGCAGCTTCGACACTCCTCCCCCTCCTAAAAAAGGTCACCATTTAGGCTGTTTGAAGTCTTGCATTTTCACTGGACACTAAAAAGAGGACAAATTAAAAGATGGTGTACGCATACATCGCAGAAGTCGGTGCAAACAAGAGTCGCACCATCCGTCGTCAGCGCGTACAGGTACTCGCTTTATGATTTCGGTTTTTCCTTGTATTCTTTTATTTGGCATGTCTATCATTTTTCCCACATAGACGCATTTGGCATGTCTGTCACCTCTGCATAGATGCACTGAATCTCCACTACATCGATGGACAGTAAATCTACTTCCTCGCTTATGTAAGGCTTGTCTATCGTCTCTACACGGACGCATGGGATGTCTATCATATCTACTCAGACGCATGCCGGGAAATGTTCACCCATCCGCAACTGAAGGCTATTTTAAAGTAGAAAAAGAATGCTTTTGACAAACTGCGACGTTTATGTCCGAAAAAAAGGACAGGGGTGTTAGCAACCATCTTTATTAACTGATGGGAATCACGTGACATTTTTTTGGATGGTCTCTAGAGGACGGATTCGCATTTCGACCGATTTAGAAGGAGGCCAAGATCAAATGACGTCTAAAAACCACTACACACAAACCACTATTGCCAAAAGATTAATAAAGCATCATTTATTTTAAAACGTGAAAAATGTGCATCATCATCATCATCATCATCATCATCATCATCATCATCATCATCATCATCATCATCATCGAAAGAGGTTTCACTAGAATGTCCATTGCTATATTTACCCACAAAATAAAAATTATTTGAATTATTTTAAAATCCAAAATTTATTGATTTCATGACTTTTGACTCTCTGTGTGCTTGCGTTATATGAGCCCCACATCCGCATAGAGCTTGTGTGCCTCATCAGATAGTGCAAGTTTCATTATAAGCAGAGCTTGTTAATTAATGCTAGTTGCTTCTTGAGTCAGCTAAATGTCGTTATTTAATCTGCAGGCCTAAATTAATTAACCTCTGGCGTGTACCTTGCACCCAGTTCTACCTGCTCTAAGATAACAACAGCAGCAGCAGTAGCAGCAAAAGTTAAGTGTAGACAACCCGACGATGGTCGTGTCCTTTTCAAAAGGTTATACCATACATAAATGAGTGGGGGAACAGTGCTGTACTGTACTACCATTATCTGTTATAAGTCCTCATTAGCAATGCTCACTCGCGGTTGACTTGCTGAATCATCCTAAATAGCACGCAGCGTTGGCTGGCGCAAGACCAGCAGTCCTTACTTGTAGCTTCATGGTTTTGTTTTTCAAAAGTTGTAATTCTCACACACCCACACAAACAGACAAAGAGACAGATGTGAGTAGTTTCTCTTTCTTTCTCTCTCTCACACATACACACAAATTATACGGAAACGGTCTCTACCTTCCTGCTTCTCTATTTTCCATGTGAGTGCGTGTATTTATGTGAATATATATATAGTTTTGTGTATTATGAGAGAGAGAGAGAGGAAGGGTGAGAGAGACATTGATTCTGACTGACCTAATTCAGGGAAACTACAAAGTGGAACGGAGATGGTGTGAGGGGCGGGGGAGGGACAAGGAGACAGCATGTTAAGCATATCAGACCTGAGAAATATATTCAGGCAGCCAGCTGTGTCACACCCTAGTCTTCACCTCAGAAATCTCTCATATTGAAAAGGTCGCCAACTCGCAGTGAAAGAAGCTGTATAGATGTTTTTTTTCCCCCTTGACAGTTCACGGTTTGCGGTTTCCAATTCACTCAACACTTCCCAACCCATTCACCGACTATTTCAAGAAGCTGTCTCGTGCACAGCACTCACGTCACTAACAACCCAGGCCCCACTTGCACGAACGATCTTATCTCTTTTTTTTTCATGACATAAACGTGTCCGCAGGGTCCTTTCACCTACTGGCATTTATGGCTAGTTTTATGCATAAAAGATGAAAGTACTTTTGTAGCCTGGTAAGGAACTGTTCGTCCGGCTTCTCTTCTATATCTTCGCCGCGGGTCTCTGCAGACCACTTTTTTCTTGTTGCCATCGACTTTTCCTGTCAGAACGAATTGTCTCCCTTTTAAGATGCTGAACTTCACGAGAAAGAAGAATAAATCAAAACAAACCTCTGGTGGTGGTGGTGGGACGGCGGGGAAATCGAAACGCACAGTTGCACGAAATTTTCCGACCTCTTCTTGCACCCGAGAGTATGGACTGTGCCTGCCACTATGACCTTTGCGGATAATGTATAGTGGATACACATGTATGTGTCAAGATTCTGAACCATAAGTTACTATAATCAAATAATAAAGTATACTCTTTTTAACTTCATTAGCACGACGCGGCGAATGATCTGTAAGATAACCAAACATAACAGACCGACGAACCCAATAAAGCTCAAGGTGTTGAAACACAAGTTTATTTAACTACTCACATTAAAATGTTTAAGAGTGACAGAAGCAAAGAAGTTTAATATTTCTTGTGGACAATACTGAACGTGGGATTATGCTCTACTTTATTTAAGACCATTTTAAAATGGAGAGGAATTAGAAGAAAACTATAGTTGAATACAAAAAGCCAATAAGATGATGCGTAAAACATTAAACAGATGATAAAAAAGAGGAAAGGAAGGGAGAGATGAGCAAGAAGGAAGAGAGATGGAATAAAGACGAAGCGCAGCAGCTTTAAAGAAAAGAAAGAGGCCGTACGTGACAGGTGACAAAGGTGGCAAAGAAAAAAAGAGCGATAACAAGACAAGCGCCATGTAAGACAACACGTGAGGGAAGTTTTCAATGGCTGCGGTCTTGACAGTGACAGCTTGCCTTACAATCTCTCCCTCCCACCCCTTGCCCTTTCACTTCCTGTCGTTGTAAGATAACTTTAATGCACGAGGCACAGATCATAAAAAGGCCAATGACAAATCAGTCTTCGTTCGGTTAACATCCGAATTTTTTTGTTGTCACGTGACGTGAGCTGCACGTGTCGACATGGCGATGGAAGTGTGACGTCATCGTGACGACGATTTGGCCAAAACGGTTGCAGGAAACAAGGATGTATAAAACCACGTGTCACATGAGAGGTCAAAACTGTTTTGCAGTTCATAGCAGTTGCCTTGTTAATGACGCAGTTTATTTTAATTATTTTTGCTTTGGTTGATGTCGTGAGTCATGCGCCTCTGACCTTCGCGCACTATAACGTGGTTTCGTGGCGAGAGTGCAGCTGGGTTTAAAGCTCTCACAGCTGGTGATATTACTCGGGTTTAATATACTAATGTGGTTTAACACCTGAACGCCTGGATAAATGGTGATTTAACGTCTTCGTTAATGAAAAGATATTTTCGCCTTCTCGTGCACATTGTTTCCCGCTTTCTAAACTCTTTATGCAGAAGAACAATTTTTGGAACTAGTAACTTTGTTATTCTGAATCAAAAGCAGTACTCAAAGGCTCATCCAAAAACAGATTAAAAAAAAACTATTCTTGATTTTTTTTCCAGTCATTATGCCATCATTATGCATCAATGCCATTCATTCTTACACCATATTTAATTAACCAAATGTATTGTTTTATACTTTATTGGTTACTTTCATTACCTGTGTTTTAATTCTCTAGCCCGTGGCTTTGAGTTGACTGTGATTTTCTTCTCATAATGTCAGTGTCAGCTAATAGTTTTAATGTTATTTCTTTGTTATTGTTGGTCATCGCAGCAACCTGCTTTGGTTCCAATGCTGGGCGATAAAGGTGCTCAATTTAAATAATACGTGTGTGTCAACATAAATTCTACATAAATATATAAAATGTGGTGTGCATTTACTCTGCAGATGTTGTGTGTGTGTGTGTGTGTGTGTGTGTGTGTGTGTGTGTGTGTGTGTGAGAGAGAGAGAGAGAGAGAGAGAGAGAAAACGAGATTTTTGATTTGATTCTTTATTGTTTCAGTATAGCTCCAGCAAGTGTGTGAGTATTTGTCACTACAGTTACACATCTTAGAACATAATACAATTATAATTAAAATGACTTCTATAAACACATGCACAGACAGTTCCATGCATAAATATACATACGTGTCAATAGATAGCATCAAGGAAAATATCGTCGCATACACACACAAAAACTCCTACTCATGCATCATCACCATAGACTTCAAACACATGACAAAGGAAATCTTCATTCTCAAGGCTATTGGTCGGCAAAGCAAACTAAACAATAATACCACTCTTCACCCTTCTCACAGCCCCCTCCCAAACTCTTACACCATCCCCATAAAACCACCTCTCATACACCATTTCCACCACTCACACACACAGAGCGCATGGTCACTGCCCTACAAATTTAACCAATCTAAACAACTAGCCCCATATCGAGAGAGAAAAAGAAAGTGAAACGTTTTGCGTGTTTGTATGTGTTTGTTTTATTGTTTGTTTATGTGGGGTGGGGGTGTTTTCTGTTCTTGGGTGTCGCGAAGAAAGTAAAGTCGAGAGATAATGCAGAGGCGAGAAGGGTACACGCCCCCCTGCTAAATATATATATATATAGCTATGTGCTTTTATTGTTTTGTTCGTCTTCCCAATTGTGTAGACCACAATCTATGTGTTTATGGCGATGAAAGAAATATAGGTACACATGCTGCCAAACAAATGAGCTGCTGCAATGCTATTGCCATAAAAAAAAACTTAGTCTCTCTCCAACATGTCAGCTAAGCCGAACATTTAACTACTTGTGAACAACTATACAACAGATACAACTCTGTTCCTGTCTCAGTTCAGACACAGGCTTAATTTAACATAATTTCACACATTTACCAGTAAACGTTTTAACCTCTCGATGATGTTCCTCTTTAAGCAGGGAGGGTAAACCGAACTAACTGAGGCCGTTAAAAGCTTTATCAGGGCCCGGGGAAAGAACACGACTTTACAACATCAAAGGTTTGAAACTGTTTTATGTATGCGTGCTGGGTGTGAGGTAAGAGGACACCAGTTGGAGGGATAAAGGTGGCTTGCGATTTACTGTATAGAGTGCTGGGCAGAATTCAACAACAGCCCTCCCTTCCTCTTACCTGCATGCTTAATTGAGTGCACACGTGCCTTTGTCGGCCTGACTTGCGTGCAGGAAATGCGTCAAATGCATTTATGGGATGGTGATATGTAAGGAATGTTACTCGCGTGTTTGTCGTCTGCAAGTTGCCTCTGTGTGTGTGTGTGTGTGTGTGCGCGCGCGCGCGTGTTTGTGTGTGTGTGTGTGTGTGAGAGAGAGAGAGAGAGATCGCAAGCGTGGTGTTTACCTGGGTGTTCGTTTAGTGTGAGAAGAAATAAGGATGGGCGTAGAAATTACAATTTTCCTAATCAGCCCTTTTCAGTTTTGCAAAGAGAAACAACAATTAACTAATTAACAGTAAAAAAATCATTCACGTCCCCTCATTGAATCACTGTTTTGCTCTCCTGCATCGTTAGAATAGACTATCGTTGTTTTACTGAATTGGAAACATGTTGAGAATATGCAATACTTTCTATTTACTTAGCTGTCTATAATTAATATTTTAATTTTTAAAAATCCGTTGCACAAAGCATGCATTAACCAATGATCGATGCTGTATGCAAATGATTTTAATTGATCTTAGCAGCCTGTAAAAGCAAAAAGTTTTTCCACCTGGAAGCAGACGATGCTGCTGACAGATTTCCTGACTTTTATTCAGTTTTGTTTTGTTTCTCTCCACCTGTAAAGCGAATAATGTAACGTAACGGCTAAGATCCGAGGCTCGAAATGGCGGCAAAGTCTCCGTGGCGCGAGCTATGGTTACGCTAGAACGCATGCGCCGTGACGTCATCTCCGCGCGTGTTGAAGCCGTCTTGCAAAAGTACAGCAGACGACACTTGGCTAGTTCCCCGTCGGTACAGAAGCGGGTCGGGGGCTCACAGCCCGCATCAAGCGCAGCCCAAGAGAGACCAAAACACAACACGCGTGTGAGTGTGACACCATTTCCAACGAGACAGCGTATTCACTGACGCAAGTGTTGTGTTTACTCGGATTTGCCAAGGGTCACGCCATGCTGTGTCGTCTGCTTTCTGAGCCACTGGCAACTTTGTCTTCTAGCTTCAGCTGAACGGGGCAGACAGTTTCAAGTCCTGTTGAGACTAAAAACACAGCGGGGCCGCGCAGGTATGGAAATAATTTTTTTTATTATTGAAGTTATCACTATGCGTGACAAGTGTTTCATCCAGCATGCAATCGAAAAGGTGTGTGTGTGTGGGGGGGGGGCGTTGGGAGTGAGGGGAGGAAAGATATTTTAAACTGAGTACTTGTGCTCCACTCTGGCATTTTAGATAAGACTGTCTTGTCATGCAGTTTCATAACACCTTACTCGGGTAGCATGTGCAATAATGAATATGCAAAAACGTGGTCGACATCCATGTCGATGAAACTTTACACCATCTCCTGGGGGCTCGTTATATCAAGCTTTTAATAATAATGGAAAGTTCAAAGGGTACACCATGTCTCCTCGACACTTTAGCCACATCAGTTCGGCAACCGTAGCTGTATTGACAGTGCTTTTCTTTGCTAAGTGGCAGACCGTCTCGCGCAGCATTCCGGGTATGAATGTACGTAATGACACCGAGCAGACGACTGTTAAGTAGGACGTACGCAGAATTAGAACTACTTATCTTCTAGGCCTTCTTCCCTGTAGCTATAAGCGACACGTATTTTGTGTGGGAAATGTAAGGGGTGGGGGAGAGAGTCAGACGACATTAAGTTTGACCGTTTAACGAGCACAGATCATTAACAGTCATAGATCTGCTGGCAGTGGAAGTGATCAGCTATAAAAGCGTTAATTGATCTATTTGTAAAAGGTCAGAGCTGCCAATATCGAACGAAAAAGTAGAGCCTTGTTGTCGTTTATTCCGAAAGAAAGATCAGAAAATCTTTCCACAAATGACACGAGAGAGAAAGTCATTTTCTCGTACGATTTATCGGCTACAGTTATAATGTCCCTCTCTAGCGCCATCTTTTTTTACGGTGTCAGTTTGCACCGACGACTGAGTGGGTTTCACACTAGAAATAAGAATTCCTGGCAAAAGACGCCAGAGGCACTGTGATGTACTTTAGCACCATCTCACTTTGTCGTTCTGTGCTGAAAGCAGCAACACTTTGGCACACGTCCCGTGCTGCGTTAGCGTGTTTCCTGTATCACCTTCCTTCTTCTGCTGGCTGGCTGTAGCTGGAACAAACGGCTGTGACAGTCAAGCTTTCGTTATACATTCTTGCTCTTGGTGTTCGCTATCTTAACTCCTCGCAGCACCCGTATTCTTATCAGCCCGCATTTAAGTCCACTAAATTTTTTGAGCCAACCAAAATCACAAGCAACAATCAATAACATTTTTTTCTCTTTAGATTTCAAGTACTACTTTGCAAACATTATAGCCGTTACATGTACACGGAATATAATTTGCTGGTAATTCGCGAGAATGCGAAACAATGAGTTGAGATGAATTATTTTTAGAGAGAAGTAAAATTATATCCTAAGTTTTTACTTTAAAACGCATTTTACACGAATGATAAGAATGGCTACAAGATTTTTTTTTTTTGGGGGGGGAGAGGAGGGGTAGGTAGGAGAGGTCAGAGGTGACAGTCAAGAAATGGTGGTGTCAGAAAGACTTTAGTAGCAGATTTGTCTTTGCAAGCCCACGCTGGACAGAGGATGGTGGGAAAGAGTGGGGAAAGGGGTGAGGGGGAACCGGTTGTCTTTCCGTCAAAGCGTGACGTTGCAACGGGCGTCATAGGCCTGGCAGGGGAAAGCACACTTTTGCGCGAGAGCTGCGCTGACTCCATGTCGACATTCCCTTCCCCACACGGACATTCGCGTGGCCAAACAGACCGGGCAAACAGTCACACGCACACCCACAACGCCGGATGACACCGGGTCACAGCGTTAGCATGAGACCCATGCAGGTCCGCTCAAGCGGTCGATAGTTTAGAAATTGGAAAGCAGCGGACCATTCACTGAAGTGTTGATGCTGGGGCTCCCTACTGTCAACAATAAAATTAGCTTTTCAAACCAAACAAATAGAAGAAACATTGTGCACGAAGAACTGTAAAGAAGTAAAGGGACAGAGGAAACAAAAAGAAAAGGAAAAAAACCCAGTTGATACGGGGTAGAAGGGTCAACTTCTAGACAGCAACAACAAAAAATTATAATTTGTACTTTCGCAACATCCTGCTCCATCCACGCTTTACAAAATCTTATAATTTTATCTACATTTTTTTTCAAAAGCGCGCTGGTGAAAGCTCGATCTTCTCGATTGCACAGATCTATCAAGCGTTCACAGGTGTGTCAGCTCAGAAAGCTGGCACTAGATAGATTAAGATTTCAATCGCTTCTTAACTGTTTTAAGGACTGTCAGATTACATGAGTAAAAGAGATTTTGAACACCAGAAATAGCACACTTTGTCATCACATCATTACAAAAATGAGGACAAATTTGTTGAGGCTAGTAAAAGCTACTTAATATTGTCACACACACACACACACACACACACACACACACACACACACACACACACACACACACACACACTGTACACACACAAAATGCAAACATTCACTGCAAATGCGGGTGGGGGTTGAGAGAGGAAATGGTTCCCACGAACTGCATGAGCTACTTCCTGTGTGGAAATCGAGATGCTTATGAGTGAAGCGCGATAGAAAAAGCAAAGCTATAGTTGCTATAAATAAAGACCTGCACAGTATAGTGTCAGGTGGAAATGTTATCAGTTCATTGCATTCAGAGCTAATAAAATCTTGGGCTTCTTTTGTGTTACTGCAGAAAACATTCAAATGAAAGCACACCGATGCGCGCGCGCTCACATACAGCATATATAACTCGTTCACAAGTAAAACACGTGAGGTCGTAGGTCAAGTGGAAGACTAGCACACCGCATGTCACACGCATGTCAAGCGACTCGAGGACGAGTGCGATCACCGTGTCCTTTGTCGACTGAAAAACGAGCCCCAGCTTGCATCACTTGGTCACAGATACTGCCGGCTGCGACCACCACAGAGTCACTGAACCGTAAGAGGTTACAGTACCTACCAAAGGTCATTCGCCTTCGTACTGATACATGATACTTCAAGACTGTATCACTCTGTGGTCGAGTTCAAGGTCCGTGTCAAACCTGTAACCTTGCGCTGCGGATTAGTTCGCTAGGGTATAGAACTATAGCGAGTGGTAAAAAAAGAATGCACCCCGTTTTCCTAAATGTAGTATATGTATATATAGCTGCGAAATACATCAGTAGTAGTGTGTGTTTAAAAGTAGCTAATCAATTCCAGTCACTCATCCATTCAAAGTCGAGTGAAATCAACCGGTCACTCACCCAATTCTCCGACAATTAAGTTATAATTTGAAGAAAGTTAAATACACAAATTGGGGAAATAGTAAAGTAATGTGGGTGAACGAGAATATAATGTATTTCGTGTGTAACAAAACGCTCATACTCATCGCCTGATGTTCCTCCTCAATAATGTCATTTTAATGAATAACAACCGTAAGAAAAATGAGGAACAGCATCAGCAGTTTATGGAAACCCGCGCTATCGCTCCCAGACACTTTCTAACCAATAGCAGACTTAAAAGAATACCTTTATACGCTGTCTACATTTACTAATGTTTAGTTTTGGCTTCTTTTTGGTGCCTGCGCGCGAATGTATCTGTTTGATATCGTGAGACTTGCGATTGCAAGGGATCGAGCTAGTGGCTCATATTTGGGAACTCATCGTTTTGTAACAAAGTCAACCCAAGCATTTAGAAAAGAAAGCCTTAGTACGCCTCTAAAGTTGGCTGTTGCAGTCTTAACTGAATGCATTCCGTCCCAGTGCACGTGCGTGATACAAATTCGAAATGCGCCATTTTGGGGGATGTTCACATGACTGGGGACTTTGAACCCTCTGACGTAAGTGGTCTCCATAATCTGTCTTCTCATATTTTTGGGAACGTTTCTGCTTGCTCAGGGAGTGGAGTGAGAGGCGACCAGTTCCTCAGGCGGATAAAGAGATCGTTATTTCTTCACACGTCTTTGGCGATTTTTCTGCTCGTTTGACCTTAGCTCGGTTTACCTGGAAGTAATAAAACTACCAAAAAAATGTACCTCGCCAGCATCTAATGATAATATCATATATATCATAATATATTATGCTTCCTCCCTACCTTCAAACCACGTAATCAATATGGAGACAAGAGAGTCGTCTTGGCAGCTTTGTCTGTACTGAGTGGTTTTGTCTCAGGGGGAAAACAATCGATGAAATAATCGCTGCAAATTCTTTCCTTAGTTTCGTCCGGTTTCTAGGAAATGGAAGCTGGAAAAGGTTTATTCACCATTAAAATCACGATAACTCTTGTGGAAGAAGTATGCACGAAACAGAACAGATGGGTATGGCCTCTGATATCTGTTAAAATGCCGTAGACATTCTTTCATTGTCGATAATAAAGACCTTTCCTCTCTCTTTCTCTCACTAACTCAAATCGGCACTAATGGATATATATATATATATAGGTGTACGCATGGCAATAACAAAAGAGATGGTCATCCGTTTCTGTCGTGAATCACATTATTATTCTCCCTTTTCTTCGTCATTTTAGATCAATTTATCTTTGTTGTACGTTTTTATGTTTGTGAAATATTGTCTTGACTTGACTGTGAACTCCTTGCAAGGTGTTTGTGCACTTCCGTCTTGATTTGCGTTATATTCGCTTCAGTCTTTTAATTTCCTACCTTTTCGGGACAGCGCACTCCCTGACATAAAATGTTTTATACTTGTGTGCCTTTCTTTAAAAAGAAATGAGATCACAATAAAATTGCTGTATTATTTATTCATCAGCCTCTTTTTAAACCCTGTACTGATCACAAATACCGCGGCTGTTTCCCGTTCAATAATTTATTCTTGATTAGATTTTGCCATTGCAATTTTTCTTCTCTTTTTTTCTTCAAGCCTGAGGAAACAAATCTAGCAACAAATAAACAGCTGTTGCTCTGCTGCCTCTTTAGTTTTTGTCCCAAGCGGTCTGTATTAGTTAGCCCTAGCCTCCTACACCGTGGATTTCCTGCCTAAAGGCCCCCACTACCTCGTGGAACTTGATAAGTTGCCTTGTTTCGAGCTTTTCTCCCTAGCAAATTGTAGACTGGTGAGTAAGATTCTCCATAGCTAAATGCAAAAAAAAAAAAAAAAAAAAAAATCATCAATATTTAAACATTTAATTTTTAGACGTGGCCTCCGTTTTTTGATCTCTACAAATTTTCTGACTGATAGAGGCTGATTTGTAAACGATATTTTGTAGTGACTAATGTTTTTATCCTGACCTCTACCCCTCCACACATTCTTTTAAATTTATTTATACTGGAATAGTGAATATGAAGAGGACTTCTAAATCCCATTATTGTTTCTGCATTATCTTCTGTATACAAGAGTATTTTCATGAATTGTAATAGCTCTATCGCTGCTGAAATCTCACGTGGAAATGAAGAAATAAAGTATAAGTACAAGACTACAGGTTTTAACTGTTTTCGAAATTAGCACTATTCGCCTGTTGAGAGTATATAATTTTTATCCCACCTCCACCATCATTCGAAAGCCACCTTTCACGTAAGCGAATTAAAAACTAGGGTTTAAAGAAAACATAGACTAGAACATATGTATAGATATTTCGGATCATCTGGAAAAGGCTGGCCTCTTAATCACGTGGAAATGAAGCTGGCACTTAGTAGGTTAGTTATCTAGAGATTAAAGGTGTGGGCACAGCTCTGCGATTAGCCGGCACAGCAGGTATGAGAAAGCCAGGAACAGGGACCTGTTATGTCGGTTCGAGCTAAGAATTTTAAGTCGTGAGGAACAACGGACGCGCTCTGCAAGTGGGCCCCACCTTGACATCCAACACCGGAAATGGAAGATAACGGGGCCAGCCAACCTACAAAAGGTGCTACGAATACGAATTGGATACAACATAGATTTTGCAAGGAGTTAGTGCAAGGTGTCTTTCCAAAACCACACTAAGTTACTTTAAGACTGAACCTTTGAAAGCGCCTCCATCCATACGCTTACACCTTTACACCCTGGAGAAGTCACTCCTGAATTTTTTTTTTAAATGCTTCTTTAAGAAAATAACCGCCGCAGAGTTTTAACAGTAGTCATCTGAAATATTTGTTTCCATGTGAGTTTATCTGTTTTAAATGATTTCGGATAAAGCAAACTAAATTAAAGCTAACGAGCAAGCCTGACACCGTAATAAAAGCCGTAAGTAAAGACAAGAGGAGAATGGTGTTCCTCACTTCAAAGCTGCAAGTGCAGCGGAACTTGCAAAGCTTACGTCTTGCAGCTGTTTGTGGGGAAGGGTTTCGTTTTGAGGATCTCAGAGGTTCTGAATGCCAAACCTGATGGCATTCCAGGATCAGGATAAAATCAATAGCTTCGCTCGAATTCTATGAGCGTGCCCCGATCGAGCTAATACGATCAGTGGCGTCCTGCATGTGACAAAGCGAGCATATGCCACTTGGAATTTTGAACCGAAGCATCGCTCCTTTGAGTGATGATGATGATGATGATGATGATGATGATGATGATGATGATGATGACGACGACAATAAATGACATTTAGTACGTGATGGTGCATACAGATAACTTAAGACCCAGCCAAAGCAAACATTCCAGGCGTTACACTAGCGCTTTTTCTTTACTCGCTGGCCTTCCGGCATGACCTCACTACATTTAGCTCTCAAAGATAATCCCAGAGAATAGACAGCCACAAGTACAATAATTACTGCAGTGTGTGTGTGTGGGTGGTGAGAGTGATGATGATGATGATGATGATGATGATGATGATGATGATGATGATGATGATTGTTATTATTATTGGGTTACAGCTGCATATCTTACATAGCTGTTCTAGCGATGTAAAATAAACTCAGGTTTACTATAACTGTACTCATGTCCGCTCAGTAAGGGAGTTCGGGTTCCTTTCTCTCTTACTTTTCAGTTTCTCGATGACACCTGCACCCGCGCTTGGGTTCACGCTCTACAACGAATGTGGAAGCAAGGACAGCTCCTCTGAAGTCCTGGTCTTTGGGGTTAAGTGTTTATGAAAATGAACCACAACTCATGCGACACTTTTCCAAAATTATAGACCTCATGCTGAATGTTGGATGAATGGAACACTAAGTCCAATGCCACGCCACAATGCGCGAACGCTTTCGGCTGATATTTGCATTTATTATTTCTTCCGACAGTTTCGTGATGTGCCATTATAAAAACGACTAATGAATCAGTAATAATCGGCTTCAGCAAACACTGCCTGGGTAGTTTAACATGGTTAGTCATTACCGCTCTTTCTCTTTCTCTCTCGACCCTGCGGTATGTGGCCTATAAGCCACTCTCCAGTGCTTTGGCCTGCCGACGCTTGATAGCAGTTTATCACGCGCCTCATTCTTCTGCACGATTTCTCTAATTCTTCCGTATAAACCTCAGTCCTGTTATAACTAGAGGCACTTCCATAACATTCATGCTGCTCTGTGTTCCGTTCCTGTAGCACTCTCACAAGCGCTAGCCACTCACAAGTGCACGCCACTCTTACCAGTGCTAGCCTTGTAGCAAGTGATTTCTCAAATCTGATTCTGACCTCCAAGAAAGACACTGAAAATTTCGATCAGTTAAAGTAATAGACACTTTGTCCAAGATAGTGAGTTCGGACCAGTTTATTTGATCTACTTTTACACAAAGAGACATTTCAAGGAATGACCATTCGAGGTAAACAATTTAGTGTAGCATGTGCGTGTGTTTGTGTGTCGTCCACGTGACACAATTACGAGGCACTGCAGTCCGAGTTCCCTGCAGTCTCGGTAGTCCGTGTGATTACAAGGTTTGCTTTACAGTTTCTATGATACGACACGTACATGGAAAGAATTTTTTTTATGTAATTGCATTCACAGTAGAACTTTGTGGGTGCACTCTTAAACAGAAGCATCCAGAAGTAAACGATGGATCGAGCTAGTTTGTACTTTTAAACAATTCCGGAGAAAATATGATAAACCCAAACATTAGCTACAAGTTGCAAGAAATATCGAGCTGACTGGTGCATATCTTTGCCTTCTATCAGCTAGACCTTTGACTGACACAGCAGGTAATCATTATCGCAAACTTTACGCAAAAATCAATTGTTTCCTGTGTAGGCTCAGACCATGGCTATATCGTCCCCTTCTACCTGTTCTTCTATTTAGAACAAAAGCTTGTGCGGTCAATGTAATGAAGTATTTTATTTTTGTAGTTTATGAGAGCTTAACCGGACTAAAAATCTCAGAATGTTTTATGGGGTGAGGGCTAACATGGTCGAAAAGTTATATCTTTCGACAGACTGCTTTTAACTAACATCATGGGATAACACTCTACGTGACATCTTTAACTCACTTTTCTTAAATTTTCTTGTTTGTTTCTGCCATTTCAGCGGGGTTATTTAACTGGGTGATCGTGTTCTGAAACTCAGCTCCTAATATTGACCAAAATTGCAGAAAACTCATCTCCGACCTAATGAGACTTACTTAGAACAGTCTTTATGATGGACGCTCTGTCAACTATTTCTCGAGCTATATATCGTTTGGTTGTCTGCTTTAAAGAGTTTGAGATTCAGTGCTCGTGTGACGCGTGCGTGAACGGCAACCTGTAGCGTCACGGGAATTTGCGTCCTACATCATCACATCCACAAAAGCCAACCAATCGCTTTCTCAAAAGGGGTAGGTTTAGAGGCTCGTCGTTCTCGTTGCCGCACACGTCTCCCTACACGTCGTGGATCTCAAACTCTCTATTGTACATAACTGCCCTGGTGCGTAGTTCAAGTTGTTGCTTTGGACTGGGCTGTGAAAATGCAACAACCTGCAAAACAACTATATGATCATCGCGCACCACCACCACCACCACCCATCATCATCATCATCATCATCATCATCATCATCATCATCAATACAGAATTCAGCCGCACAAAATGTCGATTCCACAAATGCACAAGTAAGTAAGCAAACAGGCAGACAAGCAGACTCTGTCCCAATACTGTTGGAGGATAGTTACACGTGAAACATGCGCGCGGCATTCCTCTGACTTTGTATTGGCTACCTCAGTTATCACCCTATTTGAGGCAAAATCTTATTTGATGCGTTGGCATTTACCTAAAGCCTGTAGCTGATCATGCACCACACGAGCCGCGATAGCTGTTTCAAGGTGCAGCTAATGGGGCCATAAGGGGCGAGAAGCCGGTAGCTGCAGTGTTGCAGATGGCGAGAAATGCCTGTCCGCAAGCGCAGGATTTATGGGTATGGCGTGCACTGAGACCTTGTGTTTTAATCAGAAGGGTTATTTACTTGCACGGCTTGAGTCTTGTACACAGGCTGTCGCTCATTCTGACACTAAAAATTCATTGTCGTGGGATGTTTTTTTGTTTTTTGCTTTTTTGCTAATGTAAAAACATAATAATTGGTCACATATGCATAGTGGGATGAAGAGACTTGTCGTGATCTGTTTATAGAACAAGGCATGTAGGGTCAGCTGCATCAACCCGGTCAATGAGTGTTGGTGATAAATACATGTTTGGCATTCTGTTAGATTACATTGTTGTAATGAATCTAACATCGTGTAGTGATGTATCTGCGCATTGTTAAGTAATGGCGCCTGGGGAAAGTTTCTGATGTCAGGTAATGCCCAGCGGACGTAAAGTGATTCATGTTAAAGTAGATAAGATAATGCCGCCGTCAACATATCACGCCTCCGTATTGTGTCGAGTACTGTCTCCAGCAGCTAATGTTTCCGAGTCTGTACCAGCTCTCTCTCTCTCTGATCAATTTCTGCAGGTACTTGGTGACGTTGCCAAGAACATTTCAAAAACTTCGTGGAGCTGTCACACCACGTCAACTATGTCCGCGCATGTGTGTGTGTGTGTGGTTATTTAGGAGGGGCAGGGGCAGGGAAGCGAGGAACGAGGTTCTAAAGAGCTGCCGAAAGTTATCTCTCGCGCTCATGTCGTTTTTTTTTTTAAAATGAACTCAGAATTAGCAGAAGGTCGAATTGCAAATGGAAATTTGACTAACTGCCATTAATATTATCTTTACATGAATGAGACCTGAACAAAATTATTTGATGAGTTTGCTTCAAATTTTAGACGTGTCGGTAACGGTAACTGTGTGTCTTTTCTGTAACAAGAATGATGACATTTTCTTTCATTCTCGAGTTACTAGGCAGATTCACTCATACTCGCGCACTGTATATGTGACTGTGCAAGAACATTTTTGTCTCAAATTTGATGTAGTCTGGTCAGCAGCACAAAGCGCATTCAGCTTTCAATTCAGGCTACGGTAATGAGTTTGAAGACGTTTGTATTGCACAAGTCATGTGATTGTTCCTGTCCAATGGTGGTTTTGTTATGTCGTCTGCTCTTGTTGAAGATGAAAGTTTATAAAAGCTCTTGTAGTACAATGTAAGAAGAAAGGACTTTGTTCCGTGATAAAGTATGGCGACCGTGCTTGATCACTAGTTTTATGTTCTCTGTATGAGATCTGAACCAGCCTTCATAGGCACTTGTTCTCGAATGCCTGGATTCTCCTCTCCGGATCTCCAAGCAAAGTCCCTATTTCACATTTGTAAAGCAAGATCGGTACTACGAGGGACTTGTTCAGATTGCAGTAAACCTGTTGTTATGGCTGCGCCAGACGCTGTCCAGCCTAGCTAATGCCACCGTTGGTGTCACGATCCTGATGTGGATATCTGTTGCGGAGATGCCTTCGAAGAATTCTTTCTATATGAAAATATGACGAGATCAGTTATTATTGCTGTTTTGAAACATTTTGTCGTCTCAGTAGGATTTATGCCTTGGCTTTATGCCCGTATGGAGAAGCGGCCCAAACACCACAACACTTTCTACAATCTTGTCCGCCAAGAACAACAAATCTGACCCTTAAGCACCTTCCCATATGTCGAGCTTTGGGGATCAACCGCCGAGCTAAACCGGACAGCAAAGTTCGCTGCCCACACAAAACAGAGGATAGAGGACACAATCAGCCGAATGCGAAATAAGAAGAAACATTCTGGAAGTATTCTTCTTATTCCTTCGTGACCTTTGATTAATTAAAAGAAGTCGCACGTGTAATGTGTGTAGTATTTAGAAGACATTGCAGAAAGTGTGTTATTGAATCAGATGCTGGAACGAAAACATCGGGTACGATCGCATTGAACAGAGGAGTGAGGACATTGACAGTCATTCGTCCCCTTGACTGGTGCGTGTCATTAGGGGAGCTCATGGATAGACCCGGCAGCTGAGAAGGTCTGCCACTTAGCCCTTTATTAGGCGATCGTGAGCAGGTCTTGCACGGAAAGACCAGTCCACTCCTTTATGTTCGTAGCCACCTCTTTAACTGGCCACTGCTGCGTTGACCTCTCTTCAAGGTACTGTGAAGGATAGTCTTCGAGAGGGGGGTGGGGGTTCCGGATTGCATAGCCAACTAATACCAGCTTACGCTACGTGACTGGTGCGAGTAGTGTTTTTGATTGAGTGTGGCGACCGTGTTTGATCATTGGTTTCATGTTCTCTGCATGAGATCTGGAGCAGCCTCCATCGGCACTTGTTCTCCTCTCCGTATCTCCTACCAAAACCACGTTTCACATTTGTAAAGCAGGATCGGTACTACGAGTAACTTGTCCAGATTGTAGTAAACCTGACTTTGGCTTTATGCCCGTGTGGAGAAGCGGCGCCAGACGCTGTCCGGCCCAGCTAATGCCATCGTTTCTGTCACGATCCTGAAGCAGATATCTGTTGTGGAGATGGCGTCGTTAGAGAGGGTAGAGTGGAGTGTGCCGTTTATGAATTGCCTTTCATGAACCAGATGATAAGAGATATTTTATTTTCTTACATCCGTTAAAATTAGGAACGTGCTTTTGTAAAGTCATCTGACTAAACTTAAAGCCCTGATCAGCTTTCGTGCACACGGTGCATCAACTGCTGATTTCCATGTAATAAATTTGTTTCTGATTTGTAGTCAAAACTGACAAGCACCGACTTCGACACAAACAAAATGGTAATCAATATGTTTTTTCTTAAGAAGATGACATAGGGTTCTGGCGTGATTAACATCTAATCTCTGGCGATCCCGCTGTGTTGCGTGCTTTTGTTCTGTCGCCAGTCGAAGCCCGATACGATCGCGGGCTTGTCACGTTGAGGGCCGATTGCTGCATTGACGTCACAAGTTTAAAATGCAGCAGTTAAGTTAGCCGCGCTTTCTGCGCGCGTGGTGTATGTAGTTAACTGAGTAATAATGGGCGTTGTAGACAGTCCCACTCAACCTCCAATTTCCTTGTGCATCTGTTTCTTTCAGGTCGTCCATCGGTGCACGCGCGATATGTGTGTGTGTGTGTGTGTGTGTGTGTGTGTGTGTGTGTGTGTGTGTGTGTGTGTTCAGGTAAACGAGTGCCTGCAAAGCAATAAAGACGCAAAGAATAATTTTATTTTTGAAACCATCGGCCAATATTACAGTGCGCAGTTCTGTACACTAAATACAGCTCTGAAACTACTCGTCTCATTACAGTGTGATCACATTTACGCAGCTGCGCTATCGTTTACAAAACATCTGTACGTAGCTGTAACGCCTTAAAAATCAATAGCGAAGTTTGGTATTAAGGCTGCTGAGTAGCAGTGATAGCTTAATAACTGTGGCTTTATATAAACATGTT
Source organism: Marisa cornuarietis (assembly GCA_004794655.1). Lineage (NCBI taxonomy): Eukaryota > Metazoa > Mollusca > Gastropoda > Architaenioglossa > Ampullariidae > Marisa > Marisa cornuarietis. The sequence continues at coordinate 10,853,834 of SMMW01000003.1, read as the reverse complement.
TACGGATATATTTCACACGAAGAGAAACATATCTCGGACAAATGAAAATAAAACAAGAAAAAATGAAAAATTTAAAAGTAAATAAAGTGAAGCTCTGATTTATCTACTACACCTGTTCAAAATGGACAATGGAAATTTTGACGTATTCTATGTGCCACCGAGGGCGCCTAGCCCTGAACTTTCATTGGGGAGACGCCTTATCTATAACTACAGTCCTTCAAATATTGGCATTATTTAAGCATATATTGCAATATAGATCTGAACATGTAGTCATCGTGATAACATTTCTGGAAGAGACATCGAAGTACCTTTCTCGTTGACATTAGTTTTATTGTTTGGAAAGGTCTTCCCACGACTTTTTTCAGGTCGTTAGAGAGTGATATGTTAGAGACCTCACTTTTCACGGGGTCAGCTTTACGTACGGGTTGTGCCCATGTCCTCTTAGGAGTCAGATACCTTTTCCCGCCAGCTGGATCGATTAGGGGAATTTAGCTGCGCCAAACGGGTATCGAACCGGGGCGCCTCTCGGTTCGGACAGCGCGCTCTAACAATTTGGCTATCCGCTCCCCTTACTGTTTGTGGTCTCCAGTAAACCTTCTGCCGAACCTATTCAAAAATATATTGATACGACAGACAGCGTACAGAAAGCAAGTATCATCTTATTGTGGTCATATAGGTTTAGCACCATAGTGTAGGCTTTATAAACATGTACATAAAATGCAGTCAATGCTTAATACTTGTTGAAAAACATTCATACACAAAAATGTATTTTGATAGTTCTCCATAAACTAGCGTATTCTGGTTTGTAATATAATTATACAAGGTAATTATCATGAGGGCGGACTTTTCCATATAAAGCTAAAGACACTTGTTAGGTGGACACACATGAATCAAAGTTTGATCAAGTTTGGCAACGTTTTTGTGACGGTTATATAAAAAATCTAAAATTAAAATATCCCAAATATCCTCAAATTAAAATAATCCTATCAACCGCATTATTAAAGGCGTCTCATTAACGGCACTCCACGCTCCACTGCCCTTTGCTGGGTCTCTCCAGCTTAAGTGTTCTCTACTAACTGGGATCGTACTCTATACTCGATGCCTCTGCTCAAGCACCTTATTTCCTAAACGTCGCTCCTTTTCTTCCAGTATTAACAGCTTCGTTCGCCCTTAAGAAATACATTTGTGCAGCCACGGAAGCTTGGCATTTACAGCGAGTGAAGACTAGCTAAAATTACAATGTGTTATGTTAGTCTAGGGGAGGGGGAGGGAACAACACTGTAACAAATCTTTACATAAACATTAAGGAAGACCAAATTTACTTCATACCGAGATTATGCTGCATGATCAAGAAGAACCAACTCGCCTTATGTATGGAACATAAATAAAAGCTACTGCCAAAGAATTAGTTTTATCAGTTACAAAGATGCTGACCTAAACTACTTGTACAGTGTTTTTACAAATGTATAGAAAAAGCTCCTCATCAGTCACCTCGATAACATAAATATGTTGGTAGAATGCAGTAGTCTGTTTCTTGAATCATTTCTATTGTTCCTTAAGAACTGTAATCCTTCTTCTTGACATTTTTTTTTGAAAAACCTCTTTTGGCACAGCTTTAATATTCTGTCGTTTTTCCGGCATCTGGAAATGCGCGAGCGATCGAGCACACACACACACACACACACACACACACACACACACACACACACACACACACACACACACACACACACACACAGTAAGAGTAAGAGAGGGGTGAGATCGATGAAGGTTTTACGTCCGTTCTCTTGACTGTATCAGTCGTCCCCAGGCATTTGTTTTCATTGTCGACAATCATCTAGAGAACGACTTGTAATGCCGCCTGATCATGAAGCTGTGCATCTTGACGAAGACAACAGCAGGGCTAAACTCTGTCTCGTTCCCTTCCGGAGTGCCGGTATAGGAAGGAGACAAATCGAAAAAAGGAGAGGTATCGTGGCTTGTGATTACGCTGTTTCTGGTGTTTTTGGTGGAAAGCCATTCCGAACCGAAATTAACTTAAGGTTAAGTCACACGACGTGCGCTTGGCCGCTTAGACGCAATGTGAAGATTGTACTGATGGAGTCACGTGTCTTAGCAACGTTCTACATCACGCGAAAGAAAACATGAGGCTCCCGTGTGAGCTTTAGAAAGACAAAGATTGACTCACTTGCCATTTCTATCCTTGAAACAGAACTTATAATTGAACAGTAGTCGTTGTCATGGTCGTTGTCGTCATCATCATCATCATCATCAGCCACAGCAGCAGAAGCCAGTCGGGTACAAAATACATTTTGCTGCAGTATTCATGCCGCAACTTAGTGATCCGTTTATTGCGAGCTTCTTTTGTGCACCTAGACATACTACAATAACATTCATATCAAATTACTTGCGCATCTTCTAACAGCTTACATGCTGTTGAGATGCGTGATGTTGCTGCTGCTGATAATGATGTTGATGCTGATGTCCATGGTTAGGAAGAAATGTAGTGGTTGCTTGCCATTATTAACTTCCAAGATTTCTTTCTTGATTTTTTTGTGGGTAACATTGTGCTTTCAGTTTTGTATTTAAACAAGCGGTCGACTGAAGTCGTTCAAAATTCCACCATCTTTAATTTTAATTGATAGTGATGCAACCACCATGGGGTGTATAGGGTGAAAGGTTATATGAAAAATGGTTAGCATTCACTATTTGCTATTAGACATTTGTGATTCTTCTTGGATGAAACTAACAAGTATTTTGACTAGGTCACCTTTGATAGCTTTGTGTAACACGTGTTTACACCATTATTTTCCATTGCTGCATGTAAGCGGCTGTCTTACTTTACTATAATCTCATAAGATTTTCATGACAATAACTAGCTGCGAAATATTTTCCGTCTATAATAGCACCCCATACTGTCCTCTACAGGAGGAAAAAAGAAAATATTATAGCGACATCGTTTTGTCATAAATTCAAGTATTGTTGAGATTAAAGATCCCTTATCTAACAAACACAGGATTGATGTTGAACTGTTATCAGTGCACAGCGGTCCATACAAAGCGCACTAATAGAGAAATGCAGGTGAACTGTTACTAGCTACAAGCAAACTCGTTACAAGCAGAAAAACTGAAGAACCGAATCGATCGGCTGGCATTTCATTTTCTCCCTTTTGTTTTTTTGGAAAAAGTGTTGTTTGGATTTCTAATTGTGTGTGATAACATTCTATTTTGACAATAAAAACTTTAGATTTCTAGGAAGCACAGTTTTTTTTTAAGGTCCGTAATGGTCATTCTCGAATACCTATATCACCCAATCCCTCATATTGCCCAGGAGTGATCCAAGTGTGATTGGTACCATTCGTTTTTTATTTGTCTTCTGTAAAACCATGCTGAACGCTGAAACTACAGAGAAGTATAATTATTCACAAAATGGAATAAAATATAGCGTATCTGTAACTGTCAAAAACAAATGAAAAAAACCGCACAAAGTAACATCATTATCATAGTCATTGTGTTCAAAGAGACGGATGTATGGATGGATCAGCGCATGTATTTTAAAGTTTACTTTAAATTTTCAAATTAAAAATCACTATCTCAGAGACGGATGTAATAAATTAACTGACGTGTTCGATTTTCGGCATTTTGATTCAAGAAAGGGTAGCATCAGCAATAACGCTGAGTGTTACAGACCCAAGAGTACGAGTAGAGGAGTAGAACGATTAGTAGTAGAGCGCAGACGATTGCTCCTATAGAATCGATGAGGTTACTTCACCACTAAGGGATACTGGGTTGACTAGATTACTTCGCCACTAAAGTTATTCGATACGATAGCAAATATTTGAACTGTAAAATAATTGTTCTTCAAATCTTTCCCAGAAACGGCAATCTGGGTCGAGCCTGCTCCGCACTCGTTATGTTTTTGCACTGATAAACATGCCCGGCGGCAAGGTTAAAAAAAGCCGCCAGCTGGGCTGGCAGGACTGTCAACTTTTAAAACACCTTTTTTTTCTTTTTCTTGCGCCATTTTATGTCACAACAGACATGACCACTACAACGCCTGAAGCTATGAACTGTTAAGCGGGCAGTCCGGTAGTGCAGCGTAATGCGCATGTCAAGGTGCTTGGTTGTCTCCTGGGGGATATATAGTTCTTCTCTCTCTGGGTGGAAGGGGGCAACCAAACACTGGCTGGAATAACACGGAGGAGGGCATCTAAACTATACTCACTTGGGATGTCCGAAAACAAAACAAACAGATTAGGCAATGATTTTTTAAAAACTTTTACCGCCATCAAAAAGCCATGAAGTGAGGATCTGACTATCTTTGCCATCATTCAAGTTTTAAGGAAAATATTTTTAATGAGACGGCAAAACACACATAATGCCAATGAGATTGTCCATGAAGTTGTAGATAGGATGTTACGCCTTTGATCGTAAACTGTAACTGTTAAAAAAAATACATCATACCTTTATATAATTATAAAGGTATTTTGAGGGGTATTTTTCGAAAAGTATCAGTGGCATTACTCTGTGTATGATCTCGAACGATACTTCAGAGTTCGCCACAGGCCAAGATCCTTACAAAAGAATACATCAAGTCCAGGCAGCCGTGCAACCAATGTGCTTTAGGCAAGACGCAGCGACGAAACACATGGAAAGGAGACATAGATTACGAGAGAAAGAGAGAGAATGCAAGCTGAGCAGCGCACAACCTATTCGTTTTATTTGGTTCGGTGTGCCCGCATGCAGCAGGTGAACCAGGACGTCACTAGGTCCTGTGCTGGGCCTCTAACGAGAGGAACAAGTCTCAAGAGACCAACATATTTTATTTCATGATGAATTATTTTGTTTTTCAAGCAAGACGCATCAGGTAAGCCAGGATGACATGGGTAATCTTGAATGTAGCTTATTCTCCTTGCCTTGGCATGACTTATTGTTATTCTGGTGAATCGTGTGTCTGTTTTTGCTGGGGAAATGTGACAGTCAACGTGAACAAATGTTATCATGGGTACGTGCGTGCGTGCGTCCTTGTGTGTGTGTTGGGGAAGGTGTATGTACATGCGTGCGAAGGCGGAGTAGGGGGTGAGACCATACGTTACACAGATAACATTACAATATAAATCTGTGAATAATAAATTCTCCTTTTATCTCGCCCCCACATCTCCACTTCCTGTGCAGGGTATTCAGCAGAAAGCATGTAAGAATCTGCCTGTCTTCTAGTACTGGCCTTTCAGTTGAAGGTATCATGCTGCACTTCCATTTTGCGGCTTCTAAAGTTGATTTAATTTTTTAGAAAGTAACAGCTTCAGCGTGCCATGGGTTGCGTATGTCAAAACTTTAAATACCTGTAACGTGAAGTACACAATACCACCATTATACGCATCCGCTCACCCATGCCATCTTCAGCGAACTGCACACTGCCGACAATAATGATTTTGTTTTCATTACGGTTATAGTTTTTTCGTGTAAATTGAGAACTCTGCAGCCGGCGCAGTACAAAACGCGTAACCGTTGCTTTTCTGAAGACGATGAGGATGATGATCACGACGACGACGACGACGACGATGATGTTGTTGATGATGAGGATGATGATGATGATGATGATGATGATGATGATGATGATGGCATTATTAGTCAAAGACTAGTTTTAATGGATCTATGCCTTGGCGGCAACATCTACCAATCCCTCGCCATATAAGGATTTCCAGGGTAAACTCATACCAAATGTCGACGTGGCCTCAGCGCGTTTCCTGGGGTCAGCCCGGCCCGGCGGGTTTTGATTCATAAGCAGCCTCTTTGCATTTTTTTTTTTTGAAAATTAGCATCAACACACTGAAGCGATGTTTCGTCTCCGAAGCGGCGAGTCTTTGTTTGGCATTGGCCTTATATCCTAAGATGTTACGGTGGGCCCACTGAAGAAGCTCATACCACCCAACTTTCTCCTGTACATTGATCGCATCGACTGAAAAGATATGTCTCAAGTTGGTCTGCATACTATATTATTAGGCAAGTGCAATCGCATATTTTGGGGGTGGGGTGGGGTGGGGTTAAATGAATATACATGACAATGCATGAATACTATGTTTTGTGGGAGCACTTGACATTTGACATGACAAACAGCAACACATGTACGTGGTGTTGATACTCAACCCAGACGAAGAAGATTCTCAAAGTTTATTTTGGCACCAGAGCCAGCAGTAGCCAGACTGCTATACCAGACAACGCAAAGAACCAGAGCATTAACTAGCTTCTTTTATGCATTCAGACACCCTAACATAAGGGAATTACTGGTGCTCTGCTCCTTTTACTCCTCCACCAGATCTGTCTGCTGCGCTGTACTTAAGTTCCGAATGCTGCTTGTGTCATGGCGCGCTACCGCACATGTGAATAATTTATTATCACATATGTATGAATGATTGTAGGAGTTGCATGTGTAAGCTTCTATCGTGATTTTGAATATATATTAAGCTATATTATATACATATCTAAGTTTTTATATGTACATATATAAAATTCTCTACGATTTGTGTGGGCACACGATTTTTATTAATTTTTCTTACTGTAATAAAATATTATAATAAACGTCTCTGATTTACGTTCTCACGGATTGTGGGCATAGTCTTTCTGAGCCTGTCTATAATCAGTTTTACGAACATGTGAACATGCGCGGAACAAATAATCCACACATACACGCATGCACACACGCTAAATTAGTACTTTTGCTTTTTACTATCGACACACAAGCATTTGTAGGACTATTACACGTGCATAAGATGGTTATATTAGGTGTGCCGTGTACATGGATGAACACATGGACATTTATGCACGTACATTTTTATAAATTTATATATCACTAAACTTTTGCCTACCAATTAGTATATTTTCAGTTGTACAGTGATTAAAAATTTATACATATAGTGTATTTTGCAATATAATTCCCTATTTGTAGATAATGGTAATTCATTATAAACATTTTAATGTTTCAACCCTTGCTTAATTATACACAAGTTATGAATTAACCAAATAAACTGTTTTAGTCTGGACGGTAGTCACGACGAAGTAAGGAAAATCGTTTTCAAGCACACGTTGAAAACTGCTTTTTGGAGCATCGGTGCATGCACTTACTGGCAGTTATAATGCGAGTCAGTCATGTTCCGTTCACCTTTTAGTTGGAGCTTGTGAGCTCCGAGCATTAAATCCGGGAGAAGATGTTCTTTGCCTAATGGCATCATGAAATATTCGCTTGAAAGGTTTTTACCGGCAGCAAGTAAAGAAGGCATTTCGCTTTCACATACTTGCTTTTTGCTACAGTGTATCTTTCCTTATCTGCGGAGGTTTGTGAAGTCTTGTTTATACCTGGTCAAACCTAAGCATACTTTATAGACACAGGTATCGTGAATGAATATGATGTCAAAGCTGTTACACCACGAGCTTGTGCACGGACGATATCGCAGGGGTTAAACGATTACTCGTCACCATTGCAGTGAGAACAATAAGGTCCCACTTTTAAATCTCGCTCTGGGGAACACTTTCTGTAAGAGGCCTTCGGGAATTTTCTTCTATACTCTGGTTTCCTCTCGAATCATCACCCTTCTCCCCTCGGTGCAAAGTATTGTGCGCAATGTATTCTTTATTTCCCGGAACCAGCACACAGGCGCAGCGCTTTCATATTAATCTCTCTTTCTCCGACTTATTTATTTGCCAGCATGCCATCAGTATACAAAGATGACGTGGAATAGTCTGGGGTATTATCCCAGAGGAATATTTCTTGATCGGCTATTGACTCAGGGTCGTACATTCGCAAACCTAGGAAGTCGGCATATAGAACACAGATCCGTTCGGCGCCCCGGCGGTGCATCTGTTAGCGCCTGTCACCAATACACTACAGATCTCGTCTCGGGCACTCTGTTCTTTCTCTGCATGTGGCGTCTGTTTACAGGGCTGACTGCTTTGCCATGGCATAGCTTTAGTTGCTGGCTCGGCGTAAAACACCACTACCACCCCTCCCCCACACACACAGACAGATCCATTTATGGTCTTAAAAAAACCACGCTGGAGGCGATTTAGGAATCTAAAGCACCAAACGTTGCACTCCTAAAGGGATTGGACTGAGGCCATCAGGCTCAAAAGAGCTGATACCTCTTCCTCCTACACACTCACATTTTTCCTGGTCCTCACAGGCCGACATTCTGAATAGGTCAAAAAGGCAATAATAATAGATAATAATGGTTATTTATACTGCATAATCTCTTTGGACTATAGGCGCCAACAAAAGGCACCAACAAAACTGAGTAATGACAAATGGTGAACGATTTGGGTGAACAACCAACCCAGCTGCTCCCTCGGCTAATACCACTGCATAATTTTAGTTGAGCTTTGTGCGCAACATTTGTGTAGAGACATATTTGTGTAGAGTACCACGTCATGCAAAGCATTATATGCTTGAATGAATTAATAGAACTTAAGCTGTAATCCATTCTACCGTTTATTTTTATTCATAATGGCCGTAATAGCATGTTTTTATATTTGTCATCGTCACTCGAAGAATTGTCTAGAAAAAGTAAGCGAAAGTGAACTGCAAATATTTTTTTTTAAATGTGGAAAGTGGAAGATGTGTGTGGAGCGATAGACTAAATCCGTAGATAGGTTTTTAGATGCAAGAATGATACAGAAGATGGCTTCGTGACATATAAGTTCACGCACAAGCAAAGTCGCCACCGCACACAACATGCATATGCCACCTCGCAAACCAAAAATAAAGCAAAACAAAACAAAACAAAATTCTTTATCTGTCTTGATCTCGCTTACATCACTCCATCATCGATCACACAACATACGTAGAACCGTAAAAAGCAGGAGCTATAATTTATCGACGATTATCGATCTTCCTTGTCTCTTTATTTCCATTCTTTGACTTCTGTCTTTTCTCGTTACAATTTCTTCTTTGGAGGCATCGTTAAAAGTTCTTTTTGGCCGAGCCTCAGTCGAAGACAGTAGAGCAAACAAGGCCATTTTGTACGAGGTGACATTTATCCTAGAATTTTAGACGATTTTGCTCTGCATCAAAGCACAGAAACCTTTATCCGTCTAAGAAGGCCTAAGGTCGGTCAGACATCTCATTACTTGTCCCACTCGCTGCTCTGTGAACAGTCGAAATTGACAGTTGCCCTGCCATGATCAGTCCACAGGATCAATATTGCCAGGCGTATTATGTCTGCTGTCAGGATTTATAGATCCTTCTCCTTCTAATGTACTTGTTATGTTGCTTGTCGCCTCTACAAAAGTGATATATAAAAGAAATGAATTGGGTGAGTGGAATATGTTTCTAGGCTTGCATTTGTAGGCTGACTACCAGGGTTTCTTTTACGTTTTTAAATTCGTAAACAGTTTAATAACACAAAAGAAGTTAGTACTGCATATCATTTATAATGTACACACGAGTTCTTATTTAGTTTTTATTTCATAGTAGTTTATTCTCTTAAGTATTCTTTATAGTCCTTATATTCTTTAAGCGTTGCTCTTGGTCGACTTTGTGATCATGATTTGCTATACTGCTTAAAAAAATGATGGTCGCTTACTTTTTGTTCTAAAGTTTGTGCAAACTGTGAACAATTAAGTGCTGGGCTTCGGGGCTTCAGAGATATCTTGTCATGCAAACTGCTTGAATGTTAACAAACTCTTAGAGCTGAAAATAGAGCAGAGATTGTCTTTGATGTGGACTTTGTTTGTGACTATTGTTTTTTAAACTATAAGATATTAAAAATATCATGATTCACGTAGAACGAAGTTAAAGCAGTAAGACTATAAAAAGTGAAGACTTAGTAGGCTGTAAGGTGGCATTTTATTTTGGGAATCTGAAAATGTTTTTTTATTCTTAGATCGAGATAAATAGTTCAGTGTATCCATATTTCAGTTGACTGGTTTTCGTTGGTAGCAAAGTCTGAGACGCTCACCCCCCCCCTCCCTAGAACGAGGCTGACCTCGATGGGGCTGGTTGTTAGGGCTCAGATGGTATTGCACGGTGTTAGAACATCAGCATGTAAAATCAGCACCTGATGAAAGAATCCTACGAGACTGACTTTGAAGGAATACGAGATTTTTTTATTCGAACACGTTTTCACCTTGTGGCGTTTTCTTTTCATCTGCTCACTTGCTAGACCCTGACATCTACAAACAACAGTTCAGCTTGAATGACAGCAGGCCTGCTGCAGCCAGACTTTTTTGTACTTATTCTGGATAACCGTTTAACGACGAGTTTAAGAATAAAAGGCTGAAACCAATCTCGTTTAAACAACACTATGTATTGATGCTACGTGAAGGTCACTCATCTTGTTTTCAAGGTGTGAGCATCTGTCAAAGTCATCAAACAATTTCTTAGGAAAAACTCGCTTTAAGCATAATCTAGTTATAAACACACATATATGAAAAGAAGACTACATTTGCATGGAACACATCTTCAAGACCATCGGCTAGCAAAACAAAACTAGGCAGGTAATACCAATCCTAGTTTGCCTCACAAGCCAACACCCACTCATACACCACGCTAGCCCCTTACCAAATAGCGATCCTTCAGAAAGGCAGAGAGAGAGAGAAAAGAGAGAAAGTTGAAAAGAATTGAATGCAGAATACCTGCGTGCTTGTTTCGACCTTCTCAGTGTGTGTCCCACTATTCCACTGTATATTTTTCACATTTATTAACTCACCTCACCCAAAGACACACCTACGCATGGTCGCTTGCCCAAACGAAGCTGGAGAGAGAAGGGTTCTGTTGTTTTCAGCACTACCTGTTCGATTATTTCTCCTTCCCTTTATTTGTGTTTCATTACCACCAGGAAATCATATTTGTAAAAGTTGTCATTTTAAGTAAATTATGTTTATTTTTCATTTGTTTCTCAAACAGTTGCAGCAGATTTTTCCATTCTGTTTGGTCACGTAACCGAGTCTAGCTGGGAACTCATCATTATCCTTTTTTTCTTTTTCTATTTGCCCGTATTTCTTTCACACTCACTCACTCTGTGCAAACAAAATAGTAATACAGTGAATAACACTATTAAACGTAAATGAGAGGAAGAGGGGAGGAAACTGTTAGGAAGTAGGAAAGGTAGGCGGAGGGAATGGAGACTGCGAGAGGACAAGACAGAGCGGGATTGCAGGGGGGAGAGGGGGACATAAAAAAGGAAGTACTTTGACCTTGGACCTTTTCAACATTTATTCCTTAAACTGCAGTGTAGGGTCTCCTTCCGAGCCAAGTGAAAAATAAAGTTAAATCACACATTTCAATAATGAAATATATCAACCAGTGTAATTGAGATGCAGTGCAGAGTATAAAGACGGGCTTTTCGATGTAAAAGACATGACATTTTATCAGTTTTAATTAATATTACTATCACTATTAACATCTGAAATCCCATCCCAATAAATGAACCAAATAAGCGAATCGGACGCCCAGGTTATATATATATATATATATAACGTGGTTGCAGCTAACGGGTTAGATGGAGCTAAATCCCTGTGGTCTTGTAATGGTCAGTATAAGACATTAATCCAAGCTAATTTACCTCTAGGTGTGAAGGACTCGACAACTAAAGGCTAAGTTCTTGTTTGCGCCCTTTTGGGCTGAGACCATGAAACTTTCAAACCCCTTTTGGGTTGGTTGGGTTGCCTTCAGGCGATTTCAGACTAATGGATAGAGGGATGGTGGAGGGCCGGGGTGGGGGAGGTGGAGGCGAGGAAACTGGAGTACCCGGAGAAAACACCTGACTGTCAGCCCTAAGAACAGATGTCACGTACAGAGAGTGTTTACTGCAGTGATGAAAAGCGAGTGTATATAACATGTATATAATGTTAACATCAAACATAGGCAACATACACATGCGCTGCTCATATTAAAAGAAAAACGGGTGAACGGAAGTCAAGTGGACGTTTCGGTCGCTGGAGACTGAAGTGTGTACGCATCTTGGGGTCATCTATTTGGTATTGGTGGAGTCCATCTCCTCTCCCTCCCTGCCTTTCTTTATCCAGCTCTCTACAGTGAGTCAGATACCCATTCAACAGGTGGGTCAACTTGGGGAAAGAACACTGCGACACTGCATGTATCAATCCGGCTACTGTACGCGACTGTGGCTTGAGCTGCAGGTACTCTGATCAGCTCCTCTACGCAGACAATCACATTAATTTATATGCAAATGTTTATGACATATATGCATTTAGACATGTCACAAGGGCGCGTTCACAACAAAGCAGGCACACACATACAAAGCAAGCACATCATCTGTTTCACTCAGTTCCCAGTTGAACTGAACGAGAACATGCATTTGAAAATGAAGATGGTGCTAAACCTTCGTTGCTCAAAGCCAGGAGCAGTGGTTGTGTCCCTGGGGCGGGCCATGGGAAGCGCCAGCCCATCACCATCGTCTCTGACTCACTCCAATCTCACCGTCCTTCTCATTACTTTGGGGACTGGCTTGGTTGCTGTCAAACTGACAGCTTGAAGCTATTCTTTGAACAAACGAATCTCGTTAAACGAGGGTTCGTCGAGCGTGCGAGACGCGCCGAAGGCCATGTTGGCCGACTGTGTCACAGTACCTGCGGTGAAAATGAGGACTTTCAAAACCTAAGTGGCAATTGGTGGTGGTAACCAGATAGAAATCTTTTTAATTGGTCTGTGTCTGAAACGACTAGCCTTGTTTTAGACAACTTAGTTTATTTTTAACCTGTAATAGTCTTGACACCCTCTCTGCTTTGTTTGTAACCCTTGCATTTTCAGCCTTCAGTCCTGTTAAAGGGTTTGAAAATTTTTTTTTAATGCAGAACGAGTGTTTGTCCCATTATATCCTCTCGTGTTTTTTAAGAGTATTTAAGTGAATATTTTGGGAAAAATGGAAGGAAAGACGGATGGGTGAACGCACGCCTGCCTATTCCACTCTTATCCATATAGAATTATAGATGGTTGGACAGATTTAAGTGCAGTATACTCATCTGCATGCAGTGAAAACGAATTTTTGCCCCTCTAAACATCCATTTTATTGCGCATATCAGTGACTGAAAGGGTCTTTCGGTTGCTATATATTTTTTTACTTTCTGTATTGTGTAGTGTTACAACAAGAGAGAAAGGAAATATTACGCTTTAATCTTTCTGTAGATTGCCTCTTTTTTCGCTATCCTTTAAGTCCCCTCAGAAACAAAATTTGAGTTGGAGTTGTAGTTATTTTGGGGATGGAGACAATGCTTCTCAACTTTTAAGCCTAGTTTCCGTAGCGTTTCCTGCGTTGATCGTACATCATCACGTCACCTAACCACTTAAGACCCAAAACCCTGTTTCTGAGCGACAAACGAGTGTTGGTGGTCTTATTTTACCATTAGCTGTGGATGTGATTGCATAAGTGCATATGAATCCACGTCTTGAGGATGAAACTGGTGAGATTTGTTTCCTTTTGTAAAAAAAAAAAAAAAGAAGGAAGAAATTGGATGTACAATGAGCCAGACACCAAGAAAAAAACACTATACATTTAAAACAGTACCTTCAGAAATTAAGATAAGTATAGTTTTTAACCTGCCATTATCCATAAGCACTGACGGGCTGCTAATCGGAGATACCTAAATGTAGAACAAGCTCACTAAAGCATAAAACAGACTTTAATTCAAGATGAAAATATAGATTGTAGATGCAAATATGGAACAGATTGTAGATTCTTTACCACGTAACTGGCGTACTTAAAACAATAGATAGCAGTTAGCAATATTAACCTAATCTGTAAATGCCATCACTTATACCGTAACCTTGTTTCGCGTCTGTAATAAATTAGGTATCGTGGAATCTCGCGCAAGCACGGGAACAGGGTGCTTCGTCCCCTAATGAGCGAGGTCTCGGCCCTTGCACACATGTATCTCTGGAGCATTGTACTTCGCTTTTACACCTTTGGGGGCTTGTGGCAGTAAACCTATTGACTGTCACTCAGAGCTGTTCTGGAGCAGAAGATTCAGCATGTGCGCTCCTTTAAGCGTGTGGAAGGTGAGCTTAGCGTCGATATTTTTTTCATCGTTGCATACAGTTACATGGGTAGTGTGCAGACTTTAATTTCGGCAGGAGATCTAGCATTTTAAAGCGTTAAAGCATGTTTATGTTTTCTAGTCTCCGTTTAATGCGTATTTCTTAAATGGAAAGGTTTAAGGTATATGTACTATTGCTGAAGGAAATGATATTATACAAGCGTAAGTTTTATTTATACAAGATTTATACACTTGCCCAAGTGTGGATACTTTTTTTTTCGTTAACCGAATGTGAATGTTTGTAATGAAAACGCAACTGCCCTAATATTAAGCATCTACTAAATTTGAATACCTTCAAGAACTCTCTAGGTAATATTCCAAACTTTGTAAATATATTTTAAAGTTTTGACGGATAACAAAATGCGTATCTGAAAGTCGGACACAGACGACATTATAGTGACTTTAAGAGGGGACATTATATAGACCACGAGGTCAAGTCAGTGACAGCCAGCCTTTATCACTACTGTTTTTTCTCTTGTATTTGAACTTGAAAACAAGTGATCGAACTTTGACGATGAGCGAAGAAAGAAATGAGTGATGCGTAGCGAATGTGTGCATTTCATTCTGCCACGTTTGATACTAAACGCTTGGCACGATCTATTCCCTTGTCATTAACTATGTCGATTGGATATTTGCTCTGTATTATAAGTTATTATGAAACTTGCTGTTGTCACAGCTAGCAAATAATCGCAGTCATGGCAATGGAAATTAACGAAAAGACGTGCGGTTTTCTCTTTTATTTAAAGGGCTTATAATTGATCGTTAGCCATGCGAAGGTTTACTCTGTGTTCATTAAGCACCCGTAAACCTACGCGTTGTTTACACTGTCCGACCTGAGAGGATCGAAAACAAATATCAGATGAGACTGAGACGTCACTAGGACAAGAAAACCATTTCAGTCAAGAACAAATTACTCTGAAACTGAGTTCAAGAATACTGTTGTAGAAGGAATAACAGGTTGTTAGTGTGCAAACTGCTGTCTGGTCCCAGGCACTCAAGAGAACGGTGAATGTCATGGGTGAACTACAACCCCCCCCTCTCTCTCTCTCTCTCACACACACACACACACAGAAAAACGCAAAAACGCAGACACACTCTTTCTCATACTTCTTTCTTTCTTCTCTTTTTTTCTTTTTTTCTATATTCCTCCCTTCCTTTCTGAGCAGTTTATGAGTTCTAGGATACGCTTATATTGAAAGTATTTAGCTTTTTGTTAGTTAATTTATCTATATTAAATAAAAGTATTAGTATTTCAATCACACTTTTAACAGCATAAGAATTTTTGCAAAATATTTTAGATCCGTGGTTGTTTTGAACCGTTTTCTATCTTACACTATTCTGATCTTAGCAACAATTTTTTATATGTTCTATTTCCTTCTGTGTTCTCGTGCTTTTTTGTTTACATATGTTTGTGTGTGACTGTGCGTGAGACAGAGATAGGTGTGTGTGTGTGTGTGTGTGTGTGTGTGTGTGTGTGTGTGTGTGTGTGTGTTGATGATGATGATGATGATGATGATGTCCATTTGTAATGTGCAGGTATCCATTCAGAAGAATTCTCATTGCGCAGCAAAAACAGAAAAAATATTAAAACAAAATAAATAAATAAAACAACATGAAAGTAAAAAATAACGACAGAAGTGTTGCTTGGTTGTTTAAGTCCGTCTTAAATAAACAGATGGGTCTTCAGTCTTTTTCGAAACGTGGTTGGTGAGGGGATGGTGGACAGTGACGATGGCAGAGCATTCCACAGTTTAGGTTCCGCGTTTGTGAAGGCCCTGGCTCCAGTGCGCTTCTTGTTTGTGTCTTCCACTGCAGGGAGACAGAAGCGTGACTGGGAGCCAGAGCGCGGACCACGTGACGGCTGGTAAGGAGGAACTACCTCTTGCAAATAGTCAGGAGACTGAGCAATCGAAAGCACTTTGTGATCAATGCGCTTGCTCTCTGGGAGTCAGTGAAGGCTCTATAGTCTATAGGATAGGGGGGATGTGCTCAGTGGACCACTTTGCACGGGTGACAATCCTGGCGGCTGTGTTTTGAACTCTTTGGAGTCGATCTAACTGCGTTGCAGGTATACCACACAATGCACTATTGCAGTAGTCTAATCTCGATATTGGCATATGATGGTAGCCACAGTGTGTGTGTGTGTGTGTGTGTGTGTGTGTGTGTGTGTGTGTGACGTGCTAATAGAAATAAAATTTAAAAAAACGCGTTCCTTTCTTTGTTAAAGACTTTAGAAGCATGTCATGCGATTTACAGCGATCTCAGTAAATTTCCGTTCACTAGCATATGAGTATGACTAATTTTACTATTTATGCATTTTTTTGAAGGTTGATAATTTCACCAGCCTCCTTTGTTTCCTTTTTTATTTGGTTTCTTTAACTCGCTCTAATCACAGGTGAAGTAATAAGGTAGAAAATAAGGGGTAGAACAGGAATGCTGGCACAGCATGTTAATGAGCTCACGGTACAGTTGTCAGGCTGATAACATTCCTCCCTTTTTAACACAAGACCCATTCTGCCTGGAAAAAAATCCTTCAGTTTTGTTGTAATAGGGACAAGATATATGCTTCTTTTCGAACGAACCTTGGACTGTTTTTTCTTGTTTTTGCTATCTTATACACATGAAAACAAAAGAGAAAAAAACAGTGAAGTTTTGCTTGATTCAGGGATACAAGGCGAAGTAACATGTCCGTGTCTTGCCGACTTTGGCTTGCAGACCAGGTTCTCTCCAGATGTGTAATAATGAATGCTCACACTTGAGCCTCCGAGAAATCAGCAGCCATGCACAGGAGTGTTAATCGACGCCCCAGACCAGACTCGAGTTTTCATTCTGAGAGGCTATTTTCCCAAAGCCAGCAAATGTATTATCTCCCCCCACCCCCTCAACTATTTTATGGAGCTGGAGGGGAGAGGGTGTCTGAAGCTGTTTATTTTCGCGCCTGGAAAACTCTGCCCGTTTTCTTATTAAAGTTGTATGGGAGTGTTTCAAGACTTTTTTTTACTGGTGTGTTGAGCATTCTGCCGAGACTTAGGAGTATTCTTGCTCCCCGTTTAAACGTTGTTCAATATTTGTTCTTCCTTGCACAAGCGTTCATGGGGCATTTCTTCTCTTTTCTTTCCTCCGACATGGCAGTAGCTGCCAGATAATGAAAAGTGTCTGGCTAATATACAAAGATAACAACTAACATCGTACGGTTGTCATGCCTGATGTAGTCGTTAGAGAGCATCGGGGGGGGGGGGCGGCTGCTTTCAAAGGAAAGACTGGTTTTAAAGTTTTATTGTGAGCGAATTCAAAGAGCTTTACTTTACACTATGAATTCCGAAAGTGAACGCAATTATGTACTCATTTGTTGTCCATTCCATTATCACTTGGTTTGATGTGTAGCATGGGTTTTGCTCTACAATCCTGCTCTACACCATAGCTTGCATCTTACAGTCAACACTCCTCTTCGCAGCACTGTTGTGTTTTCTCGTTTGTTATATACTGTTCCTATATACCTTCATAATCTGCGATTTATTGTCTTTCATGCATCCTTCCTAAAATGAGGATTTTTTTTCCTGTCAAGATTTCTGATTACACCTCCTGTTTTGGGGGATGTTTTGATTGAACAGGCGTTGCCTTACAAACATTTATTTTTCTTGCGTAAAGGTTATTCCTCAGATCTTTTGTGCTACTTTAAAAAAATAATCTGAGTATTTTTTTTTCTTTTGACAATAATCAGCATGTTGCAAGGTGCACACCGATCGTTTCCTCTTGTTTATTAAGCAGGTTAAAAAAAAACAAACTTTTTCTCTCTTGTAAACTAAAGATGCTAAATGTTTACTGAGAACAACGCGACGAGTAGGTAAATAAAGCAAGACATTGCTTGCCAGTTCAGAGCCTGCAGGAAGTGCGCCTCAGACGATGGGCGTCAGATAAACTTTGTAAAAATCTAAACAAGTCAGCAGGTACCGGAACACGACATGGCCATCTGCAAATAGATCCGAAGCACGCTGATGAGCTAACAAACAACAGTTCTGAATAGCAGGGCTGGGTACAGTGATAAATTGCAGGGTAGGGGGGAGGGTGCTGGGGGAAGTTACAAGTGACTCGTATTCCTCGGCACAGCGGATATTGAATTCAAAGCGAGGGAGGGTGGAGAGTTGAGGGACATGGAAATCAGCCGAGGATTCATCTCAACAGCTTGACAATTTTATTGCGGGGTGGACAGAAAAGAAGACAGATGGCTGGGTATTGTTTAGACATCAACGTCTCGCTTGTCTTTCACATGACGTATACCACCATTTTTTGCGAGCAATGTTTCTTTGTACCCTGTGTTCATCCTCTGTTGCCAAGTGCTTTTTCTCTTGAGCTGAGACACATGTTTCTTGTACATGGTGACCATAAAATTTAATTACCCTCATATAATTAAAATAAGAATCGCACGCACACACTCACACACTGCACACACGGAGTGAAAAAAGAAAGCAGGATAAATGGACAGAAGGAAGAAATAAGGGGAAAAGAAGGCTAACCAGCTTCTACTTCTGATCGCTGGTCACCTTAGAAGCCTTCGGGTCATCATTTCAGACTCGCTGGTCGTCGAGAAAGCTAGTTTGCTTTCAGCGAGGACAAATGATCAGACAGATAGATTGGTTGGCCGGGCATCAGCTACGTCAGACGGTGCGGCTGTCTGTCTAACTGGCGCTCTAAGAAAAGTAATTGGTTTCAAACGCCATCACGGCGTCCTTGCGGCGAAAGTCATTTTCTGCGATCTGCTGATGCCACAGGAAACGACTTGTACGTGTCAGAAATCGAAAGAGTACGGGGCCTGAAACAAACTGTAGCAAAATCAAGAACCTGGTTCTCAGCGCACGTGCTCTGAGAACTAAAGAGGACAGTTTCGTGCTCTGTGCAGGTGTATGTTTAACGTAGACATCAAAACTCATCAACCATATATGAAATATATGTATGAAAATGTTTCATTTACCGTGTATACAATATATATATATATTTGAAGGTAGAATGTATAAAAATCGAATTAGTTACCAACACATCGTGTAGCGTAGACGTTCAGGTGAAAAAGATTACTCAGGTGACTTTCTGTGTTTATGAGGTCGTGTCCTGTTAGAGTTACCCTAATATATACTTTACTATATAGTATATTCTAAATTTGTGTTTGTACATTCTGAATTTGTAAGTAGAAAATGTCTAGATTCCTTTCATGCTATGGAAGCAGTGAACATTATTTTTCTAGATTTTTCTCTCTTAATTTTTGTGATAATTATTTTTAAAATTCTATTCAAAAAGCGTTTTCATTTGATAAAGAAATTTCTGGGAACAGGATCTTTCCTCATCCTCCTCTCGCCAGCCCTTGAGCCACCACCCCCCTCCGACCCCTTCTTCACGTCCCGTACCCCACTGCTTACTTCCCTTTGTATGGGAAAACACCGTCTAGTTGTCATAAGACATTTTCGTGAAGCGAGCGATATAACAGATGACTTATTTTTCACACCTTCACGGCCCGTAACTGCTAGCATGGCGTGAAAGTAATTCATCTAGACCAGTGCAGTACGCAACACCGGAGTGTGTCTTCACTCCGCCACTGCCGCTCTTTTACTGCAGCCTTAATTTAAAAAAAAAAAGTTTGAGGCTAGAAAAAAGACGTTTGACGGTGCAGGTGCTTCTACAAATGCATGTCTTAAGCTTTCATGTGTGTGCTTTTCAGATTCTTTCTTCGGTGCCCTCTCATTCCTGGCGGTGACCTCATATCGCTGCGCCATGCCATTATCAGGGCTCCTCAAGAAACGGACGCCGTGCACAATTTCTCCTTATCGCAGGATGCTGTCACATGGGAAAATGCAGACAGAGCCAAACTTTTGTTATTTACGTTAAGAAAAGAAAAGAGGAGAAGAAAAAGACTATGCCTGTACGTCCTGTGCTGTAACAGTGCAGTTCTTATACCTTGGCCGTGTCTGGACCGGCTGCACGCTGCCTGTCTGTCAAGCGGTATTGCAGAAACGCTCTGATCCATTACTGGCGAGTGCATTTCACGCACCATCGCCTTCTGCACGTCAGGCTTTACTCCCCTTCGTGCTTGCAATGAACTGTGAAGATCCAGACGGATTCAAAATGTTGCAGTCTGTCCTCGCGATCCAGCAGCTGATCATCTCAGCCATCGTGGTGACGTGCTTTGTGGCCACCAAGACCCTTCTCGACAACTACCGAAAACGCCAGGCTCGAATGTACACGGTCATCGTTGGTGCCGGGCCAGTCGGCTTGACCGCCCTCATGGTGGCCGCCAAAAGTGGTCGAGTGTCCAAAATAGTGCTATACGAGGAACAAGGGAAGCAGGTGCTGTTCAACACGCCCCACCAGATAGCCTTTGACTCCAAGAGCGTGTGCTTCTTGCGGAAGCTCGGGGTAGACTTCGATAACATCGAGGGATGCTGGGACTGCGGATGCTTCTTCACGAGACTCGGGGTGTTCTTGGAGTATATGCTGAGTGTTGTGTACCGACTACCTGTGCCAGTGGAAGTTCGGCTGGGTACCAAGGTAAGTGGACCAAATCAATCAGACGATCAGTCTGACCTATTGACGGACGGACTGACTCACACTGGAATTGGACTTTCTTTTGGTTGTCAATAAAATTCAGTTGGATACAAAGTAGAATCAATCAATCAATCAATCAATCAATCAATCAATCAATCAATCAGTCAATCAATCAATCATAATTTCGCTTGCCACATTTCACGACCAACTCTGTTGTGACCTCTGAACAATGTTCAGTATCTGGGAAGACGAGGACTTTTTTTGTGATGCCCAAGTGAAGACGCAATAAATCTTGAGCGTGTGTCCTGGGATTTCATTTGCTTGACTGTTTTTCTTTCTTTTTTATTTAAAAGAAACTGACTCCAATTGAACACAAAAACCAAGCTGTTGTTGCTGTCACTGGTTTGCTTTAAAAACTGCTTTGTTAATTATTTTCGGAAATGAACTCTACAGCAGTCAAATTTCAGACAAAAGCGGAGGTTTCGAAGCCTATGGCTCAGGGGCTTTATCAAAACAAACAAACCTACACCAATGAATTTAAGGAAACTAGAGTCGTTTTGACCTTTTTTCGAAAAAAACATATGAGACAGTCGAAAGTTCAGTATTGATATTGATGTATCTCGAGAACGGGGAAAAACACTTATTAGTTCAAATGTAGTGAATTCATACTATGTAATGAGCAAGGCTCGTTCTCGAGCGTTTCTCTCAGACTCTCTTCCTCTTTCTCTCCATTTGGATTCTGCTTGCAGGTCTGGCTGCTTGCTGTGAAATAACTTTAGTTGATGGCTCGGCGTAAAACACCAATCACCCCCCCACTCCTCTTCCACCCGCGGAGAGAAAGCATTGTGGAGATCTTTCGATCGAAATTCGACGAAATCTTCGTTGCTCCTCGTTCTCGACCGCCAAGTTGGTCTTCTCGTGTTTGAGACCGGCTGTGAGTGTACGAATGGCTGGGCAACCTGCCTGAGCATCACGAATAAATGTTTCTTGATGCCAGAAAACGTGACGACTCGTGGCCAGGAAATCTCACTCATCAGCTGGTTATTTTGTAGTGGCTTTCTTTGTAGCATCCTTTCTTTGAAGAAATAAAAGCGGCGCATATTGGCACTACAAAATGGAAACTACAAAAGTCGTGATAATTTTTCACTTGATATTCTGCAAATATTCTGGGCTAGATTGCCGGGTTATTAACGAGTTAACTGGCGTGAGGGAGCTCGATAATCTGTTATGTATGAAAGTTCATACTTGGCTAGACGACACCTTCGCGGATGCAAACTTTCTGCAGAGGAAACAAATCTCACCGGTTCATTTCAAAGTCTTTACCCAGGCTTATTTCATCATCGTGAGGGTACCCTTTTTTTAGAAAAATAAACAAAAAGCTTAATAGACAAAACTCATGGTGTATTTTTTAAATCTCTACTTTGCACTCCCTTTCCCCCCACCCCTTGGCCGCTGGGTTTGCTGTTAATGATGTACCTGGACTGCAAGTAAACATGGCACGGAAGACACTTCCCATAAATCTGCAATTATCTTTTTAAGGTCAAAGAAGCCGTTGATAGCTATACATCAGTTCCTTGGTAATCCTCGTGTCTGCAAGTCTTCACACAAACCAAGTGATAGTTTGTACATCGCGCACCGGAAGTCTATAAACGCATCATTAAGATTATACATCATGTTCCTTTGCATTCAACAGAAGAAATTGATTAAGAATGCAGCTGTTTTCAGACCTGCTGGCTAGTTTCAATCCAAAAGAAACTTGTTTTCGTTTACGAATATTCCACTTTACACCACCTTTTGCGTTTTAACCTGTTTCAGGTCTTTTTCCTGGCTGTGATAAAGCCTTCAGATAGACGACCTGCATGTTGTAGCTAATGAACGTCTTTAATAAAATTGCATTTCCATTTGGCAACTTCGGAATGGAGTGCACTTTCTCACTTAAGCTAATTTCCTCTGAAAAGTTGATAATGAAAGACACTTATGGAACTTGTTCTCCCTCAAACCCGACAATAGCAGCAGACGTTACTCTGTTACTGACGCATCTCCAACCGTACAGTTGAAGTATTCTTGCTTTTCCTTACAAATATCCGCTTATCAACGTTTCAAGCTTTACATACAGTACTTTTCTCCTTGGGTTTCTTTCATGCAACAAACCAGACTCAACTTCCGCGCATGCGTACACACTTGTATATAAATCTGTCATGGTGCAGGTGCCTGATCAGCCAGCTGAGAGTTTCCTTACTAAGTTTTTAATCATCAAGGATATGGGACATGATAAATGCTGACGGGACATTAACTACTTGTGTGTGGTCGATTAATGAAGGCTGTGCGTTATCCTGTTTGTGTTTTTTTGTTTCGCTACTTGAATTCAATGGTAAAATGAAAGAACACTACATCAGGTTTCTGTTAGGAAAGTAATATGTACATAATATGTGCCTACAAAACAGCGTGAGATGTATTTACGCAGCACCCACTCATAATCTCTAGCTACAAAACAATCCTAATACAAAACTACAAAATAACTGAACGTTCTCAAAGTAATGGGTTAAAATAGGTGATAAAATCACTTATAATACGTAAAACACTGATATGTTATCCTTTCTTAAATATATTTTTGTTAATTACTTGCTTGCTACGATGGATCGAGTAACTGTGCCAAGGACACATGACGACAGGGTTTACCATAGGTGAGACTTGTAACGACTGTGAGATGAAAGAGCCCGGAGTAAGAAATTCACTTTAGAGGCCTGTGCATGCCATCTGAGGTCATCTGACCCGTGTTGTCAGCACAACCATACATCTTAGGAAGCCTGTTGTTTAGACTGCACTTGGAGCAACCTCGATCGACCCCAATCCTTGGCCGTGTAGCACTCAGTCACTTCCGTGTCACTTGAGATGGCATACGACATCGCTAAGTGTTTGCAGTCTAGAGCAGAAACAGCTCTTCAGTGGGGCGTCTGGGGGTTCTATTTCAGTACTCTGCATCAAAATAAATTATAACTCTCCCTTCGTCTTGACCCACATAAGCGTTGAGAACAGAATTAAGAATCGACACATAAATATCAGTGCCTGAATCAACAGCTTTTGCCAGATGTTCGGAAAGAAAGCAGATTTGGCTGAAGAATTTCCGAACCGTAAACGTAGGAGCAAAATACAGTAAAAAGACTTCCTATCTATTAATGAGATAAACATTGTTGTGTTAGAAATTTCGTTCTAATTAAACCTGCTTTGATATCTTGTTATCATCGTTATCTTGTAACTAGCACTTGTTTTGTTTATTTTTGTATCTGAGCACACTTCCCGAGTATAATTGCCCCCTGGGATTACTAAAGATGGTCACTGTCGTTGATAATAATAATAATGTGAACATAATGCGCAGCATCACGACTAAGGTAGATCGCACTCTCTGCACAGACCAAAATTGATAAATGACAGATAACAAACAGTGGACAGTGAGATACATATGGGCACATTGAACAACATAAAGATGAGGTACAAGAGTAGAACGTAAAGCAATGTATGAAGGTATGAAAGGATATAGGTACTGTAAACAGTGTGAGATAGAGTCATTATATGATGGTTAGCATGACAGTACTGCAAGGGAGTTAAGAATAGCAATTCAAGGATAGTAGTTTGTGAAAAGATATGTTTTCAGAGAGTGTTTGAATGTAGCCTTCGAGTCAGAGTGGTGAATGTGATGTAGAAGAGAGTTGATGAGGAGTGAAGGTTTCGGGCAGGGGTGTGGACAGACAAGATAGCTCTAGCATAAGCAGACTTCTTTCTGCTTGCGTGAATGTGCGTGGAAGAGTTCCTGCATATGTATGTTCGTGTTCTTACTCGCAACTGATGGACCATGTTCTGAGCACAACTTTTCATCAGAATGGTGGGCACCGAAGGAAATGGTTATCTTAATTCCCCGCAGTTTTTTAGAGTAATTTTATAACTAAGCATCTCCGTGGGCGGAAGTGTGCACAATAACTGCAAACGCCACCTGTTGTGAATTCCGATCTAACCCTGCTGTTGAATTAGTCCTAAAAATAGGCATGTATCACAGTCTGTTTAAAAACCGGGATCGCAGGGGCGCAATCTGATGTCAGACCTGTATTTTTAAGGATCTCGTCTAACATTTATATCTTTTTCTTAAACCCTAAATAGAACAAGGATAGTCCTTTACTACCATCACGCTGTTTTCGCTTCCCCCTCCCCCCCAAAAAAATGGAAAAGACATCAACTTAAATACATTAAAATCAAATATCATAGGTGACTGTAAAAGTGAAGCGGCAATAACAAATCTTTGAATAACACCTTCCATACAATTTCATAGATCTTTTTATGCTGTTTAAAGGCTTGATAACGCCTAGCATTTTTGTAGTTTACTATTAAAGGCAATATGTTCATTGTTTCCTTCCTTTCTTTTGTTGCCAACATTTTCATCGCCTCGTCTTCCCTTCAAATAAATACATTTTTTTCGAGGAGAGCGAGAGAACGTTTATGCTGTTCTTTAACTGGTGCAAAAAAAAAGTATGCCGCTCCAGTATCAAATGCACGACTCTGCAGCAAAATATTATTCTTCGGGCTTAGTGCAAATGTAGGCTTATATCAAACAGAGAAGGGAAAACACAAGATTATTTCACAACTCTTATGTATATTCGTCTATAATCATCTGAAAGCTTAAGCCTCATAGGTTTATCGTTTCACGTGACTTCTTTTTTTTTAATATGTCACAAGTTTATTTAAGGCAGCTCATATTATTTCAGATACAGACAAAAAACAATAATTCTGAATTCGTAAAGTCGGCTTTGTTCGAGAAGGATCTAGACGGAAGCAGGAAATTCAAAATCTAAAGACCCGCTAGCAGAACCTGGACCTGGGGCCAGTTGCACAACACATTTGTAATTTTAAACACTTTTAAGCCTGGAATCTATTTAGATAATTAGTTTAAAGTGCACACCCCAATTTTAGAATTGTTAAAACTAAAACTGCTTTAAGTAAGATAAAGTTGTTTAAGTCCGATTTTCCGTCCTGTCAGCACAATTTGTTTGTATGTTTTTGTGCAATGCATCTAAATGGCAAAGAAGAGAGTTTGCTTTTTTAGAACAGTTTTAAGGTTTAGAAACATGTTGTGCAACTGGCCCCAGATCGCTCAATTCTAAACGAAAACAAGGCACGTCGGACGTACCACACGTTCAACTCTCAAGAATGTTCTCAAAACACTCTAAATTCCAGAAATACTCACCACAGACTCCCCTGCGAGATGGTGACTATCCCTCTACTGCCAGAAGTACTAAGTGTGCTGAAAGTTTCAAGAATCTTTCTCCTTCTTCACCCTCTTAGCAGTAGCTCTTCAGGGAAAGATCGGGCCACCTTCTTGATATTACCATCAGCTCTTGACATTTTCTCGGTTCTATCTCATTCTCTGAGACCAGCAGCGAACGCCCTGCCCACTCGTAGATGTGATTATTCTATCCTTTCTTTTGTCTGCCTAGTTTTCTTTTCCATTGTTCATTGCCTGTCCGTCTTTGAGCGATCTAGATGATTTTGTGATCTGCACATTTCACTTCCGTTTTTGTCTTTTGAATTAACCATGTCTTTGTATGGCCACAAGAGATGCTAGACAAAACACTGAAAATTTAATTATTCTTGTCGATCCAGTACAAACGAGCAAAGCGGGGTTACTTGAAAAAGAACGTTTTCTTAGATACCAAGTTCATTTGAACGAAACCCGTTTGACATGTCGCTACAGCATGGAAAACATTTTTGCTGTTGAGCAGTCACTGGCACTCGATCTATCTTGTCATGCTTAGTGTACATGGCTGGAGAGACGACATTGCGCTTGAAAGAAGCTTCAAGCCTTCACCAGCTTTTGCAAGAGGTCTTGACTTATTTAGCCAGACTGCGCGCTGCTGTTTCTAGACTTCAGACTTGCGAAACCTTTATGAGCCAATGGAATTGTTAGCAGTTTGATATGGATTATTTCCTATCTGTTTATGTCAGCTTAGGAGAATAACTCGATCTTGATAATTACGTAAATATTTTGTCATTAAAGACTTTGTAGCAAATTAACTTCTTCAGCTTACTGTTACTTTATATGTTTATTGGCGGCTATTTTTGTATTTAAATATACCCCGGGAATGTTTTCCTCTTTCATAATAAAAATATTAACATGACAGACAATTTCCTGAAAAGTTTTAATAAAGATGTTTTGTATTGTTTTGCATGAGGAGTGTCGACTGCTGGCTTATTATTCACCAGCCTGCAAATATAATTTGTCAATCTTCCTATTAGTTCAGAGACAGGCCAGCGACTTCTGCAGGCTATTTTTCTAAAGAACTGCCTACTAGCGAACCAGAGTGGTTAGATGGGCGACTTGTAGATGTGGCATTCGGACCTTCTGCGATCTGACAGCAGCAGCAGCATCTAGCATAAAAGCCGTTCATCTGCTAGTGTAAAGATCCAATTCCCAGCATGGAAACCAATTTGCCCTCAGAACTCAGCCGTCTCGAGTTTATTATCGGATGTCTGCGAAAATGTATGTGCTTATAGAAAAGGTGTTTTGTAAGTCGTCTGTCTTCTTGACACTAAAATACTTTCTGGCTTCTGAAGAAAACCAAAAATTGTAGGAACTGTCATTTTTTCGTTGTGATTGTGTTTAATGTGTACGGCGTGACGGCTGCGGGTGTAATGAGACAGGGTGTCATAGAAGAGCTGCGCATACAATCATAGTGGTTAAAGTTTCACTGGATCAAACTGTTAGTGGAAAAGATGTCAGGGAAAGCACGCAAGACCTCGCTAGTCTGACACCAAAGTGTCAGTCACACACACACACACCACCATCTTTCTTTATACACGTAATGACTAAAGTGTACGTCTACTACTCATCTATCTATTTACCTGTCATAAGGATTTCCAATCTGAATAGCTTTTATTTGGTGTTACAAAGGCTAATTATAAGTTGTTTCCAGCTGTAAAGGATAAACACTGATGATAGTAATAATTAGTATTATTTAAATCAGCGATGGATGGGAAAAAAGACAGCAGTGTAAGCCGTACTTTTCTGACAACCGCTACACGCATGAAATGTGTGCGAACATTAGCACAACTAGCTGTTGAGGCAGCAGATAAAGTTTTCTAGTTAATATCCATTGCTGATTTCAATAATAATAACAGCTAGTTGTGTTAATGTTCGCACACATTTCATATGTGTAGCGGTTGTCAGAAAAGTACGGCTTACACTGCTGTCGTCTTTTCCCGTTTGCTTACGGACTACCGCGTGAGCAGCGACAACAGTCTGTTTTGGATGATTCTTCACGAGATATACTATTCTCTGTCAGAACTTAGCGGACCACGTTTGCTGTGCAAAACAGCTTTATGAGCGAACTCAAACAGTGGGTTGTCAAGCGAGAATCAATAATCAATAATCGACGAACAGAGGTAGTTTCCTAGGCGTCGCTCCATTTTGCCGCTTACATGCTGGCAGACTTCGTTTTATTGCATGTCTTTTCCTCGTAGAAATCTGAGACGTGTCGTCTTCGTTATATGGATTTGATGCTGCATTTTTTTAAGGCGCGGCTGGAGTTTAATTGAAAATAAAAACCTGCAGGGAATAACAAAGAAAGGTGGATTTGCTGACAGCCGGCAGACACCCAGGCTGATGGAACAAAAGAAATAGTGCGTAATAATTTCCCTTTGTAAGACAGGGGTGGGCAATGTCCGGCCCGCCAACACAACCGCAGATTTCAGTAGTTCTATAAGCTTTTCTCATAGCAACGTTAATGTATATTAAGTGAATTATAATAACGTAAATTTGGAGGGACAAGCAAGGAACGTCTATTAGGATAGACAGGACACACACGAGCACATGACGGGACAGACATATGCTTCTACACAAACGCGTGTGGCCTGTCTGGACGATTTTGGAGAATTATGCAAACGTGACCTTCACCCCATGCCGATGGCAGACCACTTCCGGTTTCATTATTAGATGTTGATACGTGTAGCTTTCTTCGAACACGTTGACTCATCCAATAAAAATTAATGATCGTCGACATTGTTGTGTACCTCAGTGTACAGTTCAGACCTACAAGTGTCCAACGTAATCCTTTCATGGATTTCAAGAGGACGAGCTAAGGAAAAAGCTTTGGGTGGTAAAAATTCGTTTGGGTTTATGAGTTTATTTGTGCATGTCCAAACATGTCTGGGTGTGTAGCATGTGTATAGACACTTCGTTAATGCCTTAAACTCCTCCACGAAAAGGAGTTACGTGTATACTAACATTTATTAATAGTAAGAAATAGCATTATTATTAATGTACTTTTTATGCACAGCCACAAACAGGAAACTGTGCATTAGGAGAAAATGTTGTAATATGCACTCTATGAACTTTCTAATTATAAATATACATTTTACCGTCTCCAAACAGTTGTTTCGCTATGTTTTTCATCGGAGTAGAGCATATTTTTGTACACCTAATTACGAAAAGGTGCATTGTGGTGACTTAGAGGACAGAAGTGCTAGGCAGGCTGGGATTACACACGTTGCAAAAATGTTAACACACTAGCGACACTTCAACTTAACCAAATAGAGCAGGCGTATTTTTAGATATATAATTTTGTATGGTCCAAGAATGGTGTTATAATATCAAATTGGTCCTTGGAGGAAAAAATGTTCCCCACCCTTGTTGTAAGGGTTTAAAGTCTGGAGAATTCTGTATAGAATTCCTGAAACAAAGGTCTAGTATGATGTATTTGTTTCTAATGACAGGATAAAACTTAGTGCAGGATATCTATATTTCAAAGTCTGGATGAATACTCTTACCATTCCTGTTTTGAGTTATAGGCGTACACACGTCACTAAGAGGTCAACACAGACATCGGGATTGTGTATGGATTGTATATGGATAAGAAACGTTGTCAAGGCTTTAGCCAGTAAGAGAACTGGGAACGCATGTTAATTGGGCTTATCTGTGTACAGCCCTGACCTAACGAGTTTGACCTCTTTCTGTGTATGAATGGTGATATTTGTACGGCGTGTACCTCGGATTGGGGAAATCGTGTCTTGTACTGAACCTGTCATTAGAAAAAAATTGCACCCCATTGATTGGGCAGAAAAATTTAATAACAAAATCGACTAAGACGTGGTTTTTTGATCCAGTGCATTGCGTGCAATGTTACTCCTGGTTGCAGAAAACTGCCTCGCACACTGTCACCCCTGATGAAGCACTTCCATGACCTCTTCGTACTCATCATGATCCCACACTTCCCTCCATAACCACTTCTCATCCTTTACCCAGAAGCCAGGAAGGAGTCGAAAGAAGAATGGAGTTACAGACTCTAAGTGAATTATATCTAAAGTCCTAGAACTCCACACACCTCATTGGTGCCGGACAGGCACAGGAATGAGGGGTGGGGCATTAGAAGTGGAGTTCTTGGAAGTGGCCACCGTGTATGACACCCACGACACCTCGCGCGCTTCTCGAAATTAAGGCTCTGGGTAAATGACGTTGGACGCGGGCTGTTTCTGAACGTCTTTCCATCGACTTCTGTCATTGGCCAGACGTCTAGACATCGCGGAGACAACGAAGCGAATTTGAGTCGCGCGGCTAACCACGGAACTAGTATGGACAAAGAACTGGGACCTTTCCCCCGGTGTCTTCCTGCAACTCCTCGCTCTTCCTGCGTGAAGTGCGCGCTGCTTTTTACAGCCCTCTAACTTTCCTCCAGCTGTCATTTGTGTGACTCGTTCTTTCTACCTTTTTTGTATTTTTTATTGCTGTCATGAGACTACAGCCATGTCACACATACCAACCGCTTGCCTGCGCAGTTCTCACTCTCAGGAGAATTTTAGTCTTACAACCTCTGACTGAACTTCACCGTGGACTCGCGAGAGAATGCGTGTGCCACTGTTTTAATGCATATGGTCCCGCTCATGAATGCTATGCACACAGACGGTGAGGAGTAAGTGCGAGCCATATGTATGTGTATGTAATTACTTGTATAGAAGTTCATGATATTCTCTCACCTTTAATACTGAGTCACAAACGTTTTAACGTTTCAATAATTCGACCTCATTGAAAGAGGGTTATCCATGATATTCTCTCATTGTACAATTGAACTGGGTTCAGTTCGATACAAAATACTGTCACAAACTTTTCGGCGTTTCAACGATTTCACCTCATTGCCAGTGGAGTTCCAGACAAAAGTCTTGGTACTAGAATCTTGTAATAAACCAAACCAGTTTATTATAAAAACGAATTGCAATATGAGAAGGCCTTAACGATCGATGGCCTGTCTTTGTACGTGTTTCCACGTCGTAGTCACACTGTTCCCTGAGAACATCGATTTTCCTGTCTACTGACCCTCTTCAATGTATCTGGTTTCTCGACTTTTAACCCCGCGCCTATCTGTTTCTCCTGTTTACTATGCCCGAATCCATTTATCGTATCTATTTCTATTCGCTCCCACTTTTCTTGTCTGCTTTACTTTTGGTTTCTTTAAGTGCAATAGTTGGATCTTTAATGATGTTGTAGAGGACTGCCAAACTTTTCGTAATTCTCTAACACGTCATAACAAACACCTACACGCACCCAGCTGGCCCCTCCGTTTGTTAGTGGAACGTAGATTGTTTATGCATCTTTATCTACTCAAGCAGTCGTTGTCCTTCTGCTGCTGCTCTACAGTTTACCCGAGAGTGTCTACGCGAGCTGGAAGGTTTGGAAGGAAGGAAGATGGTTATCGCGTGTGACGGGGCTAACGGACAAACGGGGCGCCATCTAGGACTCAGTGACGAGTACACCCAACATTCCTGCAGGTATTTCATCGTCTTTGTCCTTCCTGCTATCGTTACACTTTTTGCTTGCTTCGCTACATTTGATCTAATGTTCCTGAAACACGTTTTATCGAAACAAAAACTGTCATTATTATTTTTACTTATCATGCCTCGGCTACAAAAAGCAAAAGATAATCTCTCTTTCTAATCTCCGTTGTCTCCTTTTTCTCTCCTTCTAAATATCTTCTCGCACACGCATCTGTCAGTGGCATGCTATATCTTTTTTATTCCCAATGACCACATTTGTAAAAATGGCAGAGGAAATGGAGGGAAAACACTTCGTAATACCAAATAACATTTCTCTTCCTAATAACATGTGTCAGGCGTCCTCTCCGCGTTCCTTACAACTGAATTAAATTTGACCTTTTCCGAAATATAAAACTTCTGAACGCCTCATTCAATTGAAAACTTGACATTCAACATGAGCTCACTAACTCCGCACTGGTTCACGCAAAGCCACACGTGATCATCCCGGTCTGTAGTCGCGTGTTTCTTATCACAAGAATTATATTTAAAATGCAATCTATTTTTAGACCCCCATTTCCGGAGTGCCTGACAGGGATTTCTCTCCATTGGTCAACTCATTTCGAAGAACATTTGATGTACACGTCATGCTGTTTCGCGTGCTGCAGGTACTACGGTGCTGTTGCGATGCTGGAGAGGACAGCTGAGTGTCAGATCCCACTGCGGGAACGACGCCAGCACAACCTGCACTTTGACCTGACAGCGTACGGCGCCGACAGCGGGGACGTGGACGGTCACCAGGGCTTCTCCCTCAAAATCTTCGGCACGTCCCGCCACAGGTACCTGACGTTGGTCATCCCCAAGTGCGAGACGCCGCTTGTCAAAGCCCTCCGCGTTGTCCTCGACAGATCGGTGAGTCTCTGGGTGGGTGGGGACGCGTTCGTGTGTTTGTGCGCGCACATGGTGGGGAGGAATGTTGAAGGTGATTTTGCGCGCGTCCATGAAGTAGACACCATGAAAAATTGTGAATGTGTATGGCGGTAGCTGAGGTGTAGAGATACGTGTATGGTATGTGCGTGTGGATCGTCATCTACAAACGGATATCGCCTTTAATTATCCCATCCCAGTGATGTCTATTAGCCTGGTTAACGTGCAGACCCGTGTTAAAAATTATTTTAGGATATTGCTTCACTCGACCTTATAGCTGACCGATTCCTACAACATACCATGCAGATTATTTTTTGTCGCGTCTGAAAGGGATGAGATGTCTGATCGGAGAGATAAGAGATTACTCAGCACCATCTGTCAACACCTGGCAGATGCACATAAATTGTTGTGCTAGTAAAGATCCAAACGTAGCTGTTTCTTTAGTTTGCTAACTAATGAGCTCCTGAAAATGGCAGGAAAGAAAAAAATAGAAACCTTTTCTCTCAGACAATAGGGTATGCTGTGCGCATCAGTGTGTCTTGTTAGTAACTTGCTTTATAATAGTGTTTCGCTCCCCAAATATATAACTTTAATCCGCTTCTATCAATGTCACATTTTGTAGAACTAGTGTATTAGTATTGCAGTTAACTTCTAGGTTGCCTAAATATTCAATATTGATATTTTAAGACGTTTTCATATCTTCCCGTTTAATATTAATCACCATATTTAACCACCAACTGCATGCGATTTTCAGATGATGCGCAACATTTTCCTCAAATGCTTCAATACTTACAAGAGCGAAAGCGAATCGACCTTGAGCGATTCCTATGCCCTGAAGCACATGAAGTTCAGCCCTAGGTTGTTTGAAATAAAACTTTCCCAACGCCTTGAAACGGCGGCATACTTTCAAGACATGGACATCTTTGTTGTCGCCGAAGGAGAGGCAGCGCGGTGCTATAACATCAATACGGGTGAGTCGATGTTGCTTACAAGACTACAGAATATATGGAAGAATACCTATCACAAATGATCCGCAGCAGACATACACTTGGATCTTCCACTTTTTAAAATATGTCTGTTTCATTTTGTCTTACGTCAAAAAAAAAAAAAAAAACCGGCTTCGGAGGATGTATGTGTGTGTAGTACCTGATCTGCTTCATTTTAGCTATCGAGCAAACATGGGAGTTTTTTCTGTTGGAATGACTAACATTTCCATCGTGACTACAGTCATGAAATCTTTTTCGTTTTAACCTCAAGTCGGTTATTATTTGTAGGAGTCACTAACAATTTGCAAGCATTTTGTCTTCATTGTTTGTGGTTTCCAAGGATACCATCGTTACGTAGGCAGCCCTATTCCCTTTATTGTTACTTGTATGCTTTTTCTGATGCTGAATTTGATTGGGGAGGGCTGCACAATTTTCGATCAAATACTTCCTTATTGTTAGTCTTATTGTCATCAAGACGAGCTCGTTAGACTCTCTGACCAGTTTCTCGGCTGCAATGATTGCCAGATTGCAGGATGTATTTAACTCGCAACTGCCAGGAAAATTTTCTGGAGATCGACTAAAGCAGTCCAGCGGAGAGGAGAGATAAGCACGCAGCACTCTAGAATTTATGGAGGGAGCCAAACTTATTGTATCTTACTATTAAGAGCAGTCTCAAAATAAAGGACGTAAAGATTATTGCAGACCAAATTTCAACTCTTGGCAGCACTGCAGATGCTTGCCTAACCTAGACAAGTTCTTCGAGTTTTAGCTCCATTAGCTAACGTCACTAGTAAAAATTCTTAGTTTTCTATTTTCCAAATGTGTGTGCAGAAACCACTAAATAATACCTATAATAGGTTTAAGTGCACAATAAGCATCAAACTTGTATGAAAGAAGTATTCACACAAGTACAAAAGACCAAAAAAAATAAAGATTTAATATATTGGCGTTAAGTAACTGAATAAAAAGGTACCAAGAGCGTAGTGTAAATAATAAAAAGTACAAGCACATTCTTCATACCCTTATTACTCCTACTTTGACAAGACTAACGAGATTAATTTTAATGTGTTTAAAAGAACTGACAAACTTGTTAATAATGCGGTAATGTTAGTCTATCTTGATCGTTATTGGCTTGCGTCGGCTTAAGCTATACAAAGACAAAACAGTTCTTTGAAACAAACTCCCGCTGTGAAGTCTTTTCCTAGCATTGCTTGCCACAAGCTATGGATGACTGAGAATACGTTATCATTTACTGCACTGATTTAATGTTTTCACGTGCGTGCATGCGTGCGTGCGTGCGTGTGTGTGTGTTCGTTCGTTCGTTCGTTCGTTCAGGTTTGGACGTGAACATTGGCATCCAAGGGCTCCAGTCTTTGCAGCAGTTTCTGGACATGGCTGCTGTGGCAGACTCCGAACACTCCATTTTGACAGCTCTCGCCTTGAAGTCTCAACACGCGGAACAAGTTTGCAGAGACTTTCTCAGGAACGGACTTCGGGAACAGATGATGACGTAGACCACAGCAGACGTTTCTTGAGTGTGTTTTCGCAAATGAGTGAATGGCTTGAAGTTGAAAGAGGATGAATAAGTTTGGCCTTTGAGACTTTTGGACCCGCTGTCTTGTGTCGCTGGTGATGGCGGGAAGGTGCGTGCCGTGGCGATGAACAAAACAAATTTTTAAAAAATCTTAAATTCTTTAATGAAGAAAACGTCTATAATTTAAGAAGTATGTCTAGTAGCATATAGCGCAGACAAAATAGTGAAAAAAGAAGAGGTAATTGCCTGCCGCATGGCATGCCAAAAACGAATCACATTTCACTATTTCTACGGCCTTTAGGGTATGGAACATTTGTCTTTTTGTAAAACATTTATGGACCTGGCAATATTGAAACAGATCTCGGATGTTACCAAACAACATTCTTGCATTCTTTGTTGACAGCAATTATTAGATTAATTTTATACTGCTATTTTTAAAACTTATTTTGATCCGTTATTAGGTAGGACGTATTACCAAGCTCTATAGAGATTAGGGACAAGAACATAGAGTTTGTGAAAAAGTGCACAAACATCCGTACTGTGTAAGAATATCGAAGAAGAAAAGAAATATTAACGAGTACACAATCGCACGCACTTGCCTGCCTATTTAGACGGTACTGTCTATACATACATTTATTTCACAAAATTAAACTAGTCATCAAATTTGGTTACCATTCAGGACACGCATGTCTTAGTCCACAAGATGTGCTGAAATTACTAACAAGTTCTTAAAATCTGTAACATTATTTTTTTTAAAAGATGACAAACCACGCTTACGTTTTTGTACAACAATCTTATCGACCCCTGTCCCTTGTGATCGATAGTAATAAACCTGCGTTACACATCTTATCGCTCACTCTGCTCATACATATCATTTTTACCTCCAGGACCTCTGGCTTCTTCAATGACATTCTTTGTTTCTCAAACACCAGCAACGATCTTTTATTTCACAGAAGTTTGTATAGCTTTAACCACGGCAAATTTTTCTCAGCCATCTGCAGCATGGTATGGACCTGAGTTCCAGATAAGTATGATAAATTTTTAATAATAATTAAAAAAAACAATGAGATGCCCCCTCAAGTCGATTAGCCCTTTTCTTCCCTAGTCGTTTTTCTCTTTTTTTGCAGATTAAAAAAAAAGAAAGAAATAGTTCCTTCACTGTAGAACAGTATTATTGTGAAGCAGCTAGAATGTCAATGCTGTTGCCTGTGCATCCAACACGCTAATCTGTATCTCGACTGTCACAGGGAACTGGCAGTGATTGTTAAGTGATCTCTATCGACCGCCTTTGTCCAGCATAACTATTTTTTTAAAGAGTGCAAATAACGGCCGTGATTTCACTGCTACAGACAGAAATTTATACAGGTGGATCCATTTTAATTTTTATATCCACGATAAGAAATCTGCATCCGTTTCACTCCACTAGGAAGTTCATCGTGTGTACATTTTTTTTGGATGTGTCGACAGCCTGGCTGCAGTCACTGCATCCCACGAGTGGTAATTAAGTGTGAAATAGATAAGGGGAAGGGTGAGGGGAAAGCAGTTGAGAGAAGATGGGTTCGAAACACTTCGTTAACATTTGCCTCCACAAGATACGTATCTACAGCACATACTCATACTTGTCACTGGAAGAAAACTTGTCGCTACTTATATCTTGACTTCTGAAAGCATTCCACCATGTACATCACTTCGCCCACCATTGATAAATCTGTGTAACTGCACTGCCCCCCACCCCCGAAACTGTACACATCACGTGACTTTAATCTGTGATCCAGTTAATGTTGTGGTTGTCATATCACCTATGGTGTGCTATCTTGTGTACGGCAGAGGCTACCCAAAGAATTTTACATCCAAAATTGTTTTAAATTAAATAATTAAATACGTGCTATTGTTTTATTTGAATGTTGTTCATTAAAAGAAATGCTGGGCGTACAAGGAATCCTGAAAATTGTGAGGCCCCACCACCAAATCTTATCTATGAAACTTGTGTACAAAGGGAAGCAATCCAATGCATGATCAGCTAAAATGGTCCAACGAGTAGCGCTTCTTGTTAAAACAAACCTTTTCCGCAAAGGAAGAACATTGCCTTGGCAAAATTCCAGTGGTGCTCCAGTTAACCTGCTCTCGATTACCCGTACTCCTTCATAGATCGAAAGAATGATACAGCAGTTAGCGGCGTTACCCTTCATCACTCCATGGATTCAAGCGTCCAAGCAAAAGAGTGATTTGGTCCAACATTGGTTTTGTCACTTGTGCTACGAGCTTACTGAAAATACCGCCAAGACCCTCGTCACCTCCTGTGTACCGTCTAGGTTAGAATACTGCCACGCACTGTTAGCAGGTTGTCTTGGCACCTCTTTATCCTCTTCAATACACCTTATTGTCAATCTTGCACTCCATTTATCGTGAGGCAGAACTGGCTGAGTGCATGATTACTTGTTTTAATATCACTGTAGCAGCTTCTAGCTAACGTTCTGGTCTGATTTTTCTACATTTCACCTCACACACTTGTGACAGTAGGCATGAATCACACAATGTTCTTTTTCTTACTATGGACTAAGTTGTTGAATTCTGTGATCTGCAATGTTAGGCACTCATTTCAGCCTTCAAATCTAACTTAAACATGTTTTGAAAGTCCTACTTGTAAATGTGGCACTGTTAATCACTTTGACTAATATTTTATGGATGGAAGGTGTACATGACTGAACAAGTGAGCCTACCACCCACTGAACAGACACCTTATAAATGCTGGTAATTATCATTGCATTTTTGCACTGTAAACCCTTCCGGCCTTCCCCCACCTGCTTCTTGTTAGTGGTAAGTGTATTACCTTAAGTCACTTCCTTTAACTTTGCATGAATTAATGAGTTCTCTTCAAGTAAACAACTGCAAGGGCACCTGATCTCATACAAGCAATTGAATTAAGATGGTCAACCAGTCCTGTTAAAAAAAAAACACCCAAAATGTAATAAGGAATAAATGCAGGGAACAGAAATGTCAAACATCCATATAAGCCATCCCTTTTTGGGGTTTTACAGTATAGCCATCATGGGACTTGAATCAAGAGCCATACAGTCAAGTATGCCTCTGGTGTTTGCTTAAACTGTTTGCACTATTTTTTTTTAATTTTCCTACTGGTTATCAAGCATCCCCACCAGACTTCCTCAGTTATGTATTCAAATCAAGGCTTTAATTTGCACCACCAGCATCAGCTTGTCAAGTCTTCAGTGAAAAGGTGCACATAGAGACAAGTCCTGCATCACTAAGACATCTCCTGCCATTCTATCAAAGCCATGGAACAGACCTGTTATCTTCAAAGAAAGGCACCAACCTAGCCATCTTTTAAACAATTTAAATCAAGAGCACAGCCCTCCACAATACACAACTATCAGTACAAGTTTGCAAAGCAATCAGAATGTTAAGGTCTTCAAGAACAAGGTGGAGCAAGAAAGGGAAAAAGCGACAAGCTCAATTTCCTCTGTGAATGAAAAATCATTTGCTTATCAATTTATTATTAAATGCAACATTCAAAGACAAATTCAGTAAACTCTAAACACAACAAGCCATATAAAACTGACATACGTGAGTTATTTACAACAAAGTCCAACTTGCAAAATTGCTGCCAATAGGATGAAGGTTTAATTCGACTGGTACAACAGTTAAAATCTGTGGGGCTGAAGTGTGCTTTACAAACGATAAAAATGCTTAAATTTCAAGACTATTATGGCCACTTTTGACTCTTTTTTTTGTAAAAATTTGAGACCCTGAATATGGGTTTATGACTACATTATACTACTACTGACTCTCTTAATTACTAGTCGTAACCAGCAAGTTCATGAACTTTCTCAGCATTCTTTACACCAGCCCCAGGCACTGATTTACATACCAATAAAAAATTTAAGAACTGAACCTTATAATTAATGGACTTGTCACTGCATTGACAGTTACATTTTAACTAACAACATGCACCTCTAGGCACACAAGCGGGAATGTATAAATTCTAACCGACACTAAATGCTTCAAGTTCATAGTGTTGTGCATCACCTTTTATTGTTTTAGTTCTGAATGACCTGGATGATCAATCCAAGATTTTAAATTGTCTGTCAAACATGCTCACCATGCAGGTGACCTGCTGCATTTTAGTTTCTGCACCTGTAAATCTTACTTGTAATTGCCCTTTGTGAAGTTTATTGGATTGCTAAACCACAATTTTATTTCTAAACCTTTTTACATTCAACTAAGATTGCAGGTAAAAAGTAACTTGCTAGCTTTCTGTAGCAACCAATCTAAATGCAGATAAAAGTAAATGACCAGGCTCTAGAGTCCCTATCACACAAGAAATCTGTCTTGTGCTTGGATTTACATTGTTCTGGCATTCATGTCCACATTCTGAAAGTTCAAACTCCTTGACCATCTAATTGTGTCCTTCAAAATGTTGAGTTTCAAAACTCCCACTGATGTGCCTCTAACAAGGTTTTTCTATGACCATCACATCAATATTAACTAATCTTACTTATTTTTAATGTGTGTGGATCAAAAGGTCCATTAAAAAAAAACATAGCTCTTTTGAAGCCCAAAACGTAACTGTCACTATTACTTCCATCTATTTCTGTCTTAACTTGAAAACGTGTTACAAAAACATCATCTCCATCCATACATTCGTCACATATCTAAACATGTTCATTGATCATATTAAAGAAGCAAATTCTGCACATCCATTCTACCAGCCACCAGATGTCACTATCTAAATGCTTGACAAAGCATCCAGAAAGAAAACATACTTCACACACATCCACTTGCAATTCAAAACCTGCATGGTGGAGAGCAGACCGATGGATCAGTCTAGCAAGATGATTTCAATCACCCAAGATGGTTGCTTAGAAAATATGGAACATGACCCACACTAGAGATGTCCCTGACAGTGCACAATCATCAGTGGTACTGAAATGGTAGGATGATGATGTGTAGCAAGCAAAAAAAATCCCTTTCAGCGACGACCCCTTGGACCTCCTCGCCCCCCTCTGGGGCCACCCCGTCCTCGACCTCTGCCCCGACCCCGTCCTCGGCCTATAGAAGCTGTAACAAGTATTAAAAAAGTATAAGCATTTACATTCACCAGCTGATAAAATGAATAAGAAAGACATAATTTGACACAACCACAGAAAAACAATAAATATACGAGCAGGATTAGCATTCACACAATTTACTATTATGCTGTGCATTTATACAATTTGCAGTCTTAAGTTGGAGTCGTATGCTTACTTGTCGTATCATAGAAATTGCCACATCTACTAAACAATGTTGATCTCTTTCAGTTTATGAGAACATGTTTTTTTATGTTTCTGCACTACATTTAAAGTCTAATAGATCAAACTGCAAAGAACTCACAAGTGACATTAAGTAAAAATGCTGAAATGAGCATCTCTTACCTTTGCCTTCACGTTTGCGTGCCTTTGCCCGTGGTGTGTCATCAATAAGCAAGGTATCTAGGGGCAAGGAATCTGGCAGAATGAAATATCGGATGTTGTTGCCACGGATGCTTAATGAGTCTAGCTGCTGTGGATCTCGATTCTTTACTGTCATTTTGACAGCTTTCAGGTGTGTGTTCATGCTAACGTCGACACCTTTAAAAAAAATGCAATGCTATTAATCCTAAGCACAGCAATTCTAAATTATCACTACACAGCCACTACAAAATACCAGCAAACAAAATCTTGCAGTCAGAAGAAATAAAGTTATGATGTTTATATAGATGTAAGCTGTATCAAGTTTACAGCTAAAGATGAGCAAACAGCTATTGTATTTTCCCAACATTAATAGAAGATAGGAAATGCAATACTTGGTCCATTCTTTCACTGATCCTAGATTCAACAATCTTTTCACAATACAATTATTAAGCCATTAAATTCTTCTATTATGCTTTTATCTGGTCTGGTATTAATACCAAGACGACCAGCCTGTAAATCATAACTATGAGTTTGTGATATATACTCAAATCTAGGCCTACTGACAGTATTCTAAACTTTTGTAGTCATACTACTAATACAAAACAGGAAGTTGAAACCACTAATGAATAGGCCTACATAAAAGAAATCTCACCTGTTACCGTTCCATGAACCTGTGTACCATTTTTTAGTTCAATTGTGACAGTTTCATGACTCAATTTCATAAGAAACCTGCAGACATATGAAATGTTAAGAAAGGAATGTAACACTTTAGCTAAGGGTAGCTAAATAACTGCGTAAACAAAACCTAAGCTATGCAAATAAAAATTTCATTACGTGCTTTCATAAAAGTGTTGCAGGACAAAGATGAAAATTTTTTTTAATACTAATTAGAATACGTATTCTAACCAAATCATACCCAAATGCTTTTCTATCTATAACAGAAGACGCATACCAGTTTCACTTTGAAAATATCCCTGTCGCTACCAAATAATTCATCAGCTCATAGAAAATATATTAAACAGAAATGATACCGAGTATATATGCACGCGCTTTGCAAATCTTACCTTACAAGCTTCATGATGAAGCCGATTATAAATAACAGTGGCGGTACGTTTTCAAAGCGGTAAACGCCTGGCGGACGCACAAGACTTTACTACTCTTACTTCCCGAGAGCTACATGTAAGGGAAGCAATCTCGAGCGATTTCCTTTCCCAAAGACTTTGATTGAAAGCATTTTCAATCGGCCAGAGGATTAAAATTAAAAAAAACTGATGATAGTTTGCCTGATTTTTTTTCATATTTTTAACATTTTAATAAAAATAAGTGGACGGCGATCAACGCTAGCAAGCATTAGTATATATGATCTAACTAGCCCACTCTGACACTACGCTTTATGTCCTGTCGTGGAATGATAATGATAATGTCTCAATGACTGAATTGTGTGTGCGTGCATGTATTGGACATCATGTTACAGATCTGCTGCGTTTGCATATAGCTTGTATTATAAAAAAACGAATAAGAAACCTTTACTGTCTTATAAAAATGATTTCACTTGTTACTTTTTAGTCCCTTTTCTATTTCTGGCTTTCAGTATTAAATTATATTGTAAGAAAGTAGCACAACTTAGCAAGATAACCAGAAATATTAAGCACGAAATAAAAAATGTTTAATATTCAAAACATTATTTTAGATATCTTAATGCATGATTTGGGTTTATTAGTACTTAATTATGGATGCATGGAAAGGGCTATCGATGATTGTTAATTAAAAACTCTTTCCTTCACTGGTTTCAGCTTGAGATAAAATTATATGATGGGATGTACTTTCTGTTGTCTGTCAAACTGTGCAAAATAACATGCATAACTCACTTAAACACTTATTATTAAAAGTTTATTTCTCAAAACTGGTATATGATGTTTAAAAAAAAACAACATAAAGACCTTCTCCTTAAAGGAATATTTTAACTATGTAAGTCATAACAGCAAATACATAGTATTAAAAAACTACCAAGTTTATAAAATCACAAATGCAACAGAGACTACTTCACAATTAACATTAACTACAAATTCTGCTCTAAATACAGAAAAAGTCAGCACATATAAGCAATCAAAACAAAATTGTAGGTTAAAATAAAAGAAGAGACCAGTCAAATGTTGAAATGAATCCTGAGGAATTATGCATAAATCTGATTCAATAAAATGATGCCCTCATGCAGTTTCCTAATACCCTTCGACACAGTAGTCAAGCTTTTGCCATTGGTCTGGCACAGCAGACTTGGTCAAGCAAAGGCATATAACTCTCCAAGCTGTGGTTGATGCTTAGTTAAAAAAAAACAGTTCAAGTTTTCTCAGCTTCTGAAAACATTAAGGCAGTAGTGTGTAACAAATACATTAAATAAAAAATAATTTAATAGAATAACAATATTAATAACATACATATTCAAAAATATGTAGACAAAAGTAAAAATTAAGATACAATTTACTTTTATTTCACCGTTTTACATAAAAATTCAACAAAGTATAAATTACACAAACCTGGTCTTTTAACAAGGTTTTCTTTATCCATATCAAAATGCATTGCCAAGTAATTAATTAATACTCTTTAAACTAACATCAAAGCCTTCTTGGGTCTTCAAATGGATTCCTAGAATTACATAAGTAATGTTGACAGAACTACTGAAAGGCATGATCAGATAATGCTATCT
Organism: Marisa cornuarietis; assembly: GCA_004794655.1. NCBI lineage: Eukaryota > Metazoa > Mollusca > Gastropoda > Architaenioglossa > Ampullariidae > Marisa > Marisa cornuarietis. Next base: position 10,810,875 of record SMMW01000003.1, on the reverse strand, counting down.
GCTGTCATTTATAGTAGCTTGCTTTTCCAAATCAATGAAATTCTTAGCTGTATCTTTTGAATCTTTTACATTGCAATGTCACTGAAATAATAATAAATAGGATAACAATCACATCTGGTATGAAGCTATCAGTAAAATCACACTGGGTAATTTTTGAAGAAACATGTAGAGATATAAATGCAGGCAAAAAATCTAAATGTTACCATTAATTATTTTTAGCTTCTAATATTTAAATGCCATATAGATACTTATTACTGATTATTTAGGACACAAAAGGAAAAAGACATTTACCATAGAAAATACATTCCTTTTTATAACAAATTTTTATGCGTGGTAGAATGGAAAAAAGTGTATATAGTATGATCAGTCATCATTTAACTGTTTATGCATATAAATTGGGAAAACTCACATCTTCAGAAGCAAAAGCATTAAAAAAGAAATCCACAGAACTACAAAATCAATTAAAAAATATATAATTTGTTCAGTGATTTTATAAAGTCATCACACTGTAATGAATGTATTCATGGGCAAACAGTAGTTTGTTAAAAAGGATAGAATTGTACAAGCATATCTTTTGCATTAATAGGTGTAATTTTTTTATTGGGGGAGAGGGGGTAAGCTCCACGACCCTAGTATTTGTATCAAAATTTATTATCAACCCACTATATATATATATGTCTAAAACATTTTTTTTTACTCTGGAACAAAAGAAAAATGCAGATAGAAAATCTTTCCTTCATGAACAGGATAGAAGTAAGCCCCTGCTTATTTACATTACCCATGACTTTCATATAGCAAGTTACTCATTACAAACTTAATAGATATACTTGAAAAAACAACAAGCATTTCGTAATCAATAATGGACAATTGTGATAAATGTACATGAAGGCCGTAAGAACAACTAAGAAAGAACAGAATGACAAATTTTAAGGTAGGGCATATCTGGAAGCCTTAAAGCCACTTAGTATGTTCTCTTACTAAATAAATATTTCATTAAAAAATCGCAAAAAACTTAACAAAATCGATCAAGATTTTAACTCAATTGAGATGGGTTGCCCCTGCAAAGACAAACATTAACAATCAATATACACCACCTAACATGCTGAATGAGTTGAGAACTCTTTGTCCTTAAATTGCAAGCATGCACCCTTAGTGTAAGTTTCATATGCATCTTGCACCACAAGGTTAATATCGATAATCTGTGTCTTATGAAACAGTTAAGTCTTCCATTCAAGCATTAATGTGACACTGACCATTAATTTAATTATATTTATCAATATAACAGTAAAGACGATAAACACCAACAGATATTAAAACCAGTACCACTGAAATAAACAAAAAGAAAGATGTGCACAATATCACCAAGTCAAATCTCTTTAACAGCACAATATAAGCTTAAAAAAATTAAAAGATTTAAAACTGCTTTGGAACTGTAAAAGAACAAAAGCAGGGACCATCATAAGATATTCTTACTTTAAAATATCCTTTTTTTCTTCGCTATAAATAGGTACAGCAGTGAAACGTTTTTTAAAGTTTTTTTAAAAATTAGATTCAAGATTCAGATTTTTCTATTAAAAACTAAACTTATATAAATAAAAACAAAACAAAAAGTAAAAACTCGAGCTGCTATGTTTTACAAGCCACATTTATGCTAGGGTTCCTTTCTGCTGACAAGAAACTGAACAAGACATATACAAGCAGGTTTGCTCATGTTGGTTTCTATAGATGCATACAGCTATCAAGGTTTTCATTTAGTTTTCAATCTTTTTTAAGGTTTCCTTTTGTAAAATACTGAACATTTTCATTGTTACCACTATCAGACCATTTCATGTAGCAGCACATTTCATACATACTGTCCTCAAGGCTGGTAATAATAATAATAAATGAAGATTTTTATAGTGCATATTCACACTCATGGAGAGCACGCTCTTAGCACTTAAAAGAAGGAAGAGACATGGACTAAATGGACATAACACAAGGGATGTAAGAATAAACGACAGTACTGACGACAAACAGAAAACAAAGATGGAAAACACAAAAAGGCACCAAGTAACAGTAACATAGAAAATATAGCGATTCTGCAGAAAAAGATGGGTAGAAAAGTAACAAGAGCGGAAGTGGGGGAGAGTAAGAAGGACTTCATAAAGGTTCTTGGTTAACAATATCATCACCTTTGAGGAAGAATACTTCATAAATTATTAAAATTTTGTATCACACACTCTTTTGCACATCTGGCCATAAATGCAAAGAACAAATATAATTATAATAATGAGGATCTACATAGTGCTTTTCCAAAGATTTGCTCAGAGCGCTTTACACAATATGTAGACCAGAAGAATGGGATGCAACAGGTATAAATAACATTTTAAAAATAACTTTTACCTAAGATATTGCATAAAAGTGAACAATGCTTGGAAGATAAAAATAAACTATTGTAGGCAGTTCCCCTACTTTATTGGTATATTGATCGTTTGGGTTTTTTAAAAAACTAACTGGTTATAATTGATACCATTTGATGCGAAGTGTTACCCTTTATTGACAGTGACACTAGCACAGTATAAGATGAATGTTAAAAAAACATTTTTCTGAATTTGGATCACTTGTCTTCTTAAAAAATGTAATTGCTGGCACACAAGCACCCTAGAAAAATCTCATTAAGGATATTTATAGTGACCGTGAACTAAACCTATATACAACTTATGTAGTCATTTTCTTCGAAGATTAAAGGCAAGATAGGTGCCATGTTGGTTCTGGACTACATCACATGGTCAAAATACTTCATAGGTTTTGTACTAGCTGACCTGCTCCTGAATCCTTTTGAATAAAGTAGGTGCCTCAAAATGACAATGAGGATACTGTTTTTAAACCTTTTAGCCTTGTGTTAATGAGCTGAAGCCATTCACCTAAAACTGCAGAAAAGATAATGTTTTTATTAGCAAAATGTTATTCGCTTAAATCTTCGTCTATGTTTCTTGTCCTTCATATCTGTTTTATAGTTTTTACCCTTAAGTTACCCTAATTCCTGTTCATGGTATGGTTAAAGTGTACTCCACTTCCAGCAGCAAATCTTATTTGAAACTAATGCAAAATGAACACATTCATTTAAACAGCGAAAATGATTATCTTTAATCTGGTGATTTCCTATAAGAGTAATTTAGTTATTTGAGTTTCCCTATGCTTATGGCTAGGGAGCTTTTGGTGGGGCTGGCTGCCACTGGGGTGGTGGTGCCCCTGGTTGACCAGATGGACCTGACTGCCACTGAGGTGGTGGTGCCCCTGGCTGACCAGATGGTGCAGACTGCCACTGAGGTGGTGGTGCCCCTGGTTGACCAGATGGAGCTGACTGCCACTGAGGTGGTGGTGCCCCTGGTTGACCAGATGGACCTGACTGCCACTGAGGTGGTGGTGCCCCTGGTTGACCAGATGGTGCTGACTGCCATTGAGGTGGTGGTGCCCCTGGTTGACCAGATGGTGCTGACTGCCACTGAGGTGGTGGTCCCCCTGGTTGACCAGATGGACCTGGCTGCCACTGAGGTGGTGGTGCCCCTGGTTGACCAGATGGTGCTGACTGCCATTGAGGTGGTGGTGCCCCTGGTTGACCAGATGGTGCTGACTGCCACTGAGGTGGTGGTCCCCCTGGTTGACCAGATGGACCTGGCTGCCACTGAGGTGGTGGTGCCCCTGGTTGACCAGATGGTGCAGATTGCCACTGAGGTGATGGTACCCCTGGCTGGCTAACTGTTGCTCCACCCTGAGAAGGTGTGTAAGGACCCTGAAACGGTGGTGGTCCCCCTTGAGGTGGCATGGGACTGGCCTGTGAATGAGCCCATTGGGGTGGGGCCCCTCCACCTGTGGTTATGCCTTGTCCACTGGGATTGGGAGGAGCTTCTCTCTTGGGATTAGGCTTTATCCCACGCATCTTGTAGTATTCTACAACCTGTTTGGGTACCTCTGCCAAAACGTGCCGAGCCAGTTCTACTGATGAGCACTGCAACCACACACAAGCTCTTTTGAAGACAAGAAGAAACACCTACACAGTCTCATACAAAGGCAAACGCCAAGGCACAAGCAAACAAAGACTCACAAACCCACCACACATGTACACCCACAGACTTGCAGACACAAATATCCTCACACATACAGACACCATCACAAGAAAGGTTCAGCACACTAAATGGGGAGAAAAAATGCGTACCGCTACCTGCTTGAATTCCCTAAAGGGGACAAACTGGACGATGTCCCGTTTAACAGGTTCACCAGATGGAGCCCTGAGCACACCATTATCACCATCAAGCTCATTCATAGCAGCAAAGTCTGCATTGCCCACCCCAACAATTATGAGAGACATAGGAAGATGGGAGGCTTTCACAATGGACTTTTTTGTTTCCCCCATATCACTCAGTACACCGTCTGTCAGCAGAAGTAGGATGAAGTAGGCCTATCAAAACATGAAACATTCCAGTTTGCTTTGTAGATACAGTGCCAATTTGTACATTTATACACCAGACTTATAAATTTGTAAAATATTTATTTATAGATTAATAAAATTAGCTCTTTACAGATAATTTAATACGAATAGTCAAAAAGTACATTTACTTGATGAATGAGCAAGAAACTGTAAACTGTTAAAAGTTATAAAAGAATCTTATCTTGGGAATACAGAATGCAAAATAATAATAATAATAATAAAAATCTCGCTAGGTATGCAATAACATGTGCAATTACTAAAATTTACAATCAATTTACTGTCTATTTTTTTCAGATATTGCTGAAAAGGCCATATTTCTTTATTGACACAAATATTAGCATATTAAAGCAAATTGTTTTGACATAAAGACCCATGAACACGATAACTATAAAACTGCTGCATGCTTACCAGGACTAAAATATATTTAAAAGATTAAATTAAAAGTAATAACAAAAATTTATGTGAGACAAAAACTACAGCAATGTATAGTGATAATAATAAAAATGATATCCACTAACATGAGCTCCTTTTGCTGGCTCTTCCTGCTGGGCGGCTGCAGCAAATTTCGCCACATGGTTGATGATAGGCGATACATTGGTTGGCCCATACAGCTCTACATGACGGATGCAATTAGTATATGCCTGCAGCACACCGTCAATGCCTGAAATTTTGACGAGGTAAATGATAACACTGCTCATGGGGGATGGGGTTCCTGATACTGGCATTTTTTTTTTTATTATGTGGAATCAGACATACTACATACCTGCACAAAATGGATTTTGAGCATTGAAGTTAATTGCAAACTCATGATATACTTGTGCTGAAGGTGGAATTCTGGCCCCAAACCCAAGAGCAGGGAACATCTTGTCACTGAACATGAAAGAAAAAAAGAGTAAGAATCACAATTTCAAAACTCTCTGGAATGAAAAAGAGGAGCACCAAAAGAAATATATCAAATACTGTTCACAATGCATTTCTTTCTCTACAGATATGCACAAAGGCACCTGAAATTATAGTCTTCCCTCGGGGAAACTGATTTCGAAGTCTTTTTCAATATAAGTGTTCCTGAGTCTTGCTCACCAAATTTTGTCTCATCTGTTCATAAGTGTTGTCTAACATTTAGTAATTCTAACTGAATCACTGATATTATATATATATATATGTTTCATTTACTGCAATTTTAAGCACTGAGGTAGCTACAAAGGCCCTTGAGATTATCTCCCTTGGTACATGAAAACGTACAGCAAACCGCAGGAATTTAAAGAAAAATATAACTTTTTTTGCCTACTGTAAACAAACTCACGTGTCATAGTCCTGACAAACGTCTCCAACAGCTTTTATAGCCTGCATGTATTCATTGGGTTGATATGGGTTGATGTAGTGCAGTGAGGTTGGCTGCATTGGGTTACCATTAGAAGCAGTAAAGTCAATTCCTACCTGACAAAAAATAAATAAAACTTCTAGTTGAACCAATCAGTCTTTGATCTCTGTAAGCATATCTGTATTATGTCTTTCCACTTCAAGTAAGCAAACTAGCCTAAAAATATTACCCACAATTACAGGGGTTGTACACTGTTTTTCTTTCTGGTTTGTGCAATATCATAAAAATAGTTTCATAATTTTAATTATGAAATCCCTGAAAAGGGACAAGTTTGCAAGTACAAGATTCCATAAAAAAGGTTTATGAACTTCTAACAAACTTACTGTGAAGTTGATCTGCATGCCACCAAAAATATATTCCAGAAAGGTATGCTCTTTCACAATCTGCATACAAATAAATATTAGCTGTTCAATAGAAGTAATACAAAATCTTTCATATACAATACATAGATGATGTGGACATGTAGGTTTAAATCAGCTACAAAACAAATAAATAATCACCACTGGAAACACAAAATAAGACTTCTGCAATGATACAGTGAACTGTTCATAAAAATAATTTGCCAGTTATCCAGAACAAACCTTGCAAGAAGTAACTGAAAGCATTCCAGAGTTTTTGTAGCTTTTTTTCTTGGCTTGCTTTGAAGGGTTGATCACAGACCATGTCAGCTTGAACAGAGATGGGGATGATGGCATCAACAGTAATCTGGCTATATAAGTGAGGAGGCCTTCACACAAAATCTTTATTAAAGTCTTCCAGACCCTCCCAAAGCAAATAAATAAACTGTGTCCTTAATTTTGAACAAAGGTTCAGATACAGTCTGCCCGTCTGAACTGTCAACTTTTTTTGTTTTATATACAACTACTTGAATACTGTTTTCTTGTTTTCTATTTCTAGACAAATAAACATACACATGCACATATTCATCACCCCACAAATATTAGAATGCCCAACATTTCTTATAGCCTTATTTCCTGAAACCTTTCTATGCCTTTTCACACACCCACTTGCCCATACCTCTTGTGATGCTGCTTTAGTCAACTCTTCAAGTGTAGTTGTGCAGCCACCAATTAAGTCATGGGAACCATCGTTGTCCCAGTCATAAATATCCAGCTGAAATGATGAGACAAAACACCAAAAGCAGTGATACATAAAGTTGTACAGTAGGTAAGGCAGCCTACGTACAAGAAAAACACAGATACATGGACACAAAAATGAACCAAATACTTTTATTACAATTGCATCCGACCATGGAATATGTATCTAATAGGAAAAACAAATAAATAGAAAGAAAAAGGAAACATAAATATTTATCTCCTCAGCAGATTATGCTGGCACATACAGAAACCATTTCATGTAAACATTGTTTTGAAAAAATAAGGAAGCACAAGATTTAAAATGATATGCCAGGTTTTCAATGGACATCTATGGCATAATCACCAGTGAACATCGCAGTCACCAGCACTCATACAAATTACCTTGATGGTCTGCTTATAGTCACCACCACAGAGAGAATTGACTGACAGGCTGACTGGACGCCAACTAGGATTCAGATCATTTTTTACAACCTGGAAAACAAGAATACAATTCAACTGCTTTGTGCCAGATAAATATTTACTATAACCAAGAAAGTTGAAAAAAACATTTCTTTTAAATCCAGTGCTTTGTAAGTTTTATTGTAAGACAGTTCAGTAGTTTTCCATCCACATTTGTCTCTCTCACTCACACACAGATATACTTTTTTTTAGCCTAAATAACCAGGAAATGTCATTCTTATGTTTTGTTAACACAATAGCTGCGTGCATTTATTTGTGCATGATTGCTTGTAGGTCCAAACACACAAGTACTAATGCAGCATGATATTTTATAAGCAAAACTTAATAATCAACATGTCACAGTAAAATGCATCATGGTATGCATCTATGACACACATACATTTTATTAGCAACACGTCACAGTACTAACGAACAGGGTAATCTGCAGATATCAAAGAACAAACCTCTGATCGGTATGCAATCTGCCAGCTCCCATCTTTGGCTGGGCGGAGAATCTCAAGATATGGGTCTGATTTGCCAAGGAAGTCCTGAAAAAGGCTTGTACTACTAACTCTCTAAGACACAAAGCTGAAGTAAATGCTTAAGGGAAATCCACCATAACACTGTTCACCACCATTTCACAAAAGACTTGAAGTTTCATAAGAACCTAAATGGAAGTCCAACAAAATAATGGATTTTTTTTCACTGCTTTAAACAAAGTAGAATGTTTGATTGTTATGAATTTTAAATTTGATTTACTTGTGTATAGTTCATAAAGGAAAAATTAGTGCTCCTTTCTTCCGTAACTAAAAGGAATAACAAACTTAAAGAATCAATATATTATAGAACAACACTCACCTTATTCTCAAGTTTCTTGGCTTTGAAAAATATGTTAACATTCTCACCACCTTCTTTTACTTCTTCTGCACGCACCTAGCAATGTAATAAAAGGCGATTAAACACAAAACAGACCTATCTCTCCAATGGAAACTACAAGCAACACTTCAATAGTAAAGACCAACAAAGCCTGTTGAAAAATAAGACAATGCAAATGTATACAAATAAAAAAAATTAAAAAAAAACCCACTAACACAATGCATGGAAAACAAAGAAAAGAGAGTAATTATAAAAGATTTTAAAAGAAATATGTAGTTAAAGCTAATATGAATGTCTGATAAGTGATGTGTTAAAACTAAAATGGAATAAGAGTAAGCCCCTCAAAATATTGGGATTAAAAAAAAAAGAAAAGAAATGAGCATTACCTAAATTTTCCCGTCTACAATTTGACATAGTAAGAATAAGAGGAGTGAAGGGACACTGTAGCAGTTTTAAAAGTTTAAGCAGGTAAGCCAGGAAACGGTAAGACAGTGAAGCCATTGTAAAGTGAATACATGCAAAACCAGCAACATGAACAGCTCAAAAGTACAATAAAATAATCAAGCATAATAAGATGACCATCAAATCCTTACAGAGAGCCATTCAAGGAGATATGTTTTCAGCTCTTTAAAACTTTGCAGAAGGAAACTGGGAAGATGAATAAATAAAATACTCCAACAAGGACAACATGGATACAGACATAAGCATTTGTGTATAACAAATTGTCAAGTAAGGTCTGATATAGCAGATAGATCCTTGATACACATGCAGTGGCGTAGGAACAGGGGGGGCAAGGGGGGCAGCCGCCCCCCAAAAAAGATGCTTGGAAGGCAAGAATGTGAACGTTATTCATTGTCAACATGGAGCTTGCCCCCCCAAAGCCGAGGATCTTCCTACGCCACTGACATGCAGACCTTAGTTCTTATCCTTAGTAACTGAGAATGTGATCAGCACAAATACTGCATCTCCATTTTGCATATTAGGCAAGAATGAAAGGCTAAGCAGAGCTATCTTAAAAGCATGACAGACAACAACCAAAAAAAAAAAAAAACCCCGAAGCTACAGGGGGGGCCACTTAATCCTCTTGGTTCAAGATAAAAATATAACATTACAATGACTGGCTTATAACTGAAGATTGCGAAGACGACAGTGGGTGAAGTTTGTTTTTTATTATTGCTGCTCTGAGATAAACATTAGAACAAGAAACCTATACATTTTTGGAAAAGAGAAAACTTGAACTTTGCAATAAAAAGTAATGAAAATCGCCTTGCCCGTGCTACCCGGCAAAGCCACGATCATGGCTTGTCGAACCAAGAGGGTTAAAAGTAGCCAGCCTCATCTAAGCGTATTACAGAAGACAGGTTACTTTAAAGTGGATCGCTCTGTATCAAAAATGAATTGTATGAAGAACAAGGGATAAATCAGTGCTGCTGAAGACTTACAGTAATGATGCCATTGCCTGCTTTGGCCCCATTTTTTAGCAACAGAGGTCTAGTGAAAGGACTATTGGACACCAGCTGAAATTTGAAATAAAAATATTTCTTCAGTTGTAAATGTAACCCACAAATATATTAATATTAAAGAACAGATGTTTTTTTACTGTCAATTACATAATGCCTCAAAGACTTAATCTTTGAGAACAGCCAGTCAATTTTTCTTACAGTAACTAAGAAAACAAGTAATCAACACACACACACACACACGGGCACGTGCAAGAGATAGAGAGAGATTAGTCCCTTTTATTTACAGGTGGTCAGAGGGAAGCTGATTGTTGCTCTTCGACAGAATTACTCTGTATCCTCAATCTTCTGTAGAAGTTTCCAATGATCATAAAATGAGATATGTTGAGCTACACAAATGTACATCAATGTTTTCAGTCAGGAAGTCTGCTTCTATCACTGAAAGAAAGAGACACCTCATGTATGTGTGTGCATAATTGTGTGAGTGTATCTGTGAGAGACATTTAACATTTCATATGTGTGTATCTGTTGATGTTTCTGTGTTTGCTGTGTCAGTTTGTGCATTGATATTGCCCTTATATTTAAGCTTGCATTTGAGGCTGCTTATTGGAATGGTTGTTTTTTTTTTAATGCAGTGAGCCTTGCTTTAGCTAGGATATAGCACAATAAAAAGATCACATGTTATTATGTATAAAACAAACATCTAGTCCTACCTCACCCAGAGTACATTCGATCTGTCCAAGAAAATCATCATCGGTGAGAGATGGAGTTGTGTTATCAAGGTCATACACAGCAATTTTCACTTTCTGAACTTCTTCAAAGAAATAGGGCACTGTAAAAAACTTGGCAAACTTGGGATCCAGGGAGTTCTTCACATTTTCTGTTCGACCAAACTGTGAAACAAAAGTACATTACATTAGTGTAAAGTGTATCTACCCAGGATGGCGGATCTTGGACAATAATTATTTGATATTATAACATGATTGTCACTCTACCAAAGACAGTAAAATTAAAATATATATTAAGCAAAAACATTAAATTTTTCTTCACTCGTAACAAACTTTTTCCTTGTATCTCAAAACTAAGATTTCAAGTAAATGATCTTGAGATTATACTTCTTCAAGGTGTCCACTTCGCCGAGCCATGTACAAAACTGCACAGGGGTCAGATTTTGACATCACATCTTTGTTGAGAAGATTGCGGCATTCAAGTCGCAACTCTACTTTTGAGAGACATTCTCCTGTTGCCTGTGATGCACCAGTCGGTCCATGATAGGATGAGGTCATTATGAACAATCACAGAAGCAAAAATAAACTGGAAAATAATATGAAGATTGAAATTAATACAACTTTGAACAATATAACACACTGGACATAGGCAGCCTAACTATTTCTGTCACTAAAACAACAACATATGGTCACAAGATTTTTAGCTACTGTGCAGCAAAACAATGGAACTCTCTCCCTTTCTATATCTACAAACTACACACTATTGAATTTTTTTTGATGTGCACTGAAAATGCACTACTTCCTTAAACATTACTCCTAATACCAGTTCCCACAATGTTAGTCCTTTTCCACGCCCTTTCCCCCTTTTCTACTTATCTCTACTTCCCTGCTCGTCTTCCTTTCACAAAATCCCGATACTTCTCAGTCTTTGTTATTTGGTTCCTTTTTGGCTTTTCTGTATTTTTTTTCATCATCAGTAATGTAGTTTATTCTTCCTTAGTTCATATCTTGTTTTTTCTTCTTCCCCTCGTATGTTGCCCATGTCTCGTTCTTGTTCTTAAGTGCTAAGAGCATGGTCCTTAAGTGTGTGAGTATGTACTATACAGATTTGTGTTTACTATTATTATTACATTAAAAATAATGGATAAATATACGTTATGTGCTTACCTATCTGGTTATCTAAACAACCAATGTATCCAATCTTTGGTTTGTTCTAGGAGTAGCATACAGTGTAGTATACAGTGTACTGATGTTTATAACCTACATTAGTAGTATTACTTATGATACGTTTGATAGGCGATTTTGCACGTCATACTGTTGCAGTCTTATACACAAACTAAAAATCCTCGAGAAACAAAAAATCGATTACAGCTGTGATGCCCAGCATGTTGCAGCTGCCGAACTGGCATTGGTTCTGACCATTAATTCTATTTTACTTTGGAATACTATAAACTGACATTGCGCAACCACTTACTAAATTTAGTTTGAATTTTCTACACAGTCAAATGTACATATTAATGTCAAGTATTTAAGCTTTCAACAATCTCTATAAAGTAGCCTAACACTTAAAACTGGCTGTTAAAACAAGCATCGAGTCCTGAATTAACCCATCATTTCCGTACTACAGGCTGACAGCGTCGTCAACTGCTGCGACGTTAACAGATAATAATGCAGCTTATTATTAGTTTATCAGGCTACTTCACGTGCTGGAATTAAAGACAGTTACATGACAGAAAAATCTGGTGCCAAATACTACTGTGAAAAATGTAAAGTTTCTGGAAAGAAATGACAAAAACCTGTTATTAGCACGCAAACATCCGCAATCACAGACTTCTATGTAAGTCTGTGTCCGCAAGTCTTTGTGGTTGCTTCCCCTGATTTCCAGAGGGTTGTTGCTTCCGGGATCCTGTGTGTGTTGCAGTGTATAGATGCGTGCATGTGTGTGTGTGTGTGTGTGTGTGTGTTGTAAGTAAGCGCGCAGGTGTGTGTTGTAAGTGCGTGTGTGTGTTGTAACTGCGTGAGTTGTGTGTGTGTGTTGTAAGTGCGCGAGCGTGTGTTGTAAGTGCGTGTGTGTCCAAGTGCTTGTGTGTTGTGTGCGTGTGTGTGTGTGTGTGTGTGTGAGTGCATGTGTTGTAAGTGCATGAGTGTGTTGTAAGTGCGTGGTGGGTGCGTATGGCTGGGTGGGTGGATTGCGTGTGATCGTGCGTGCATGTATTTGTGTGCGCGTGCATGGGTGTGTGAATACTGAAATTACCGGTAATGATATTTCTATTGTTATCACAACTTTAACCGAATGTAGTGGGAAAAGTCAAGAAAGAGGGAAGTTTCTATTTCATTGTGGATTACACCGTAGAGGTAGAGATCGAGAATTTATTTTTCATTCTTGTTCATTGAAAATCCGTGGAAAGGACGACGAAAGAAAAATCAGTATTAAACTACAGTTGTAATCATATTGCCACTACGAAAGGGAAAAAAGTTCTTGCATGCAACACTTGTCTTTATGTTTGTTATAATATTTCAAGGCATAACATAACTACTTTTCAATATTCTTACAAAATCAATTACCAATTGTTAATATACACCACGCATATAAAGAATGTCAATCGGGACATGCATATTTGCAAGATTATAGAACAAAACACCGTTCAATGCCCGTCAACGACAAGTATATTTCTGTTTAAAATAGTCAGCGATGTGCTTACGTGTCTATATGTTCGAACACCATCTGGCTCTTTTGGTATTATTTGATGCTACTTGTTTCATCAGTGATCGATTCGTCTTTTGGGCTTAGGACGTTCGATCAACCAACCCAGTAGCAAATCTGGATGGATACAGCTCCATCGATCCATGCAAACTGGCCTCGCGGTAATTCCAGGTATCAATGCATGAAACCCCGACCCGAGGTATCAGTAAACATACCCCGATGTAAGCAATGGATTGATAATTTTTATTTCGCCTTATAAAACCACTCGATGACACTTGATAATTTTGTCTGAATTTCACAGCAATAATAATAATAATAATAATAATAATAATAATAATTGTATAGTGCATTTCCACACACGGAGGTGAGCTCGATGCGCTTCACAAGAGTCCAGGGGCAGGGATGGGGGGGGGGGGAAGAGGCCCTGTGGTGTAGACGCCACAATTGAGTACAGCTCCTCAATCACAAAAGTCCTACAATTATCTTTCAAATGCTTTTATGATTGTCAACAATGTCTTTCTTAGCGATCCTCCTCCCAAAAAATAAAATTCTCAAATGTTTGAACAAGTTATTTGTACGTCCTTCCACCTTCCCTGAGTTCCTATACATACTGTTGTCGCTATGCGTCAATGAATGCAATATCTGATTTAAAGATAAACTTGCAGATAAATATAAAATGTAGATGACGCTGTTTAAACTGTTGTTGTGCTACTATAGTTTCTCTCCTCTGCACGGTAGGTTGTAACTATGTATATTCAGTGTACAGTTAATACTTTTATAGCTGTAACATTTTTTTCTGTGTTGTCACTCAGACTTAACATGACTAAGAGGTGGGGCCAGTTGCACAACACATTTCTAATTTTAAACACTTTTAGGCCTTAACTCTATTTAGATAATTATTTTAAAGTACGCACCACAATTTTAGAATTTTTAAAACTAAAACTGCTTTATGTAAGATAAAGTTGTTTAAGACTGACTTTCCGTCCTGTCAGTACAATTTTTTTAATGTTTTTCTGCAAAGAATCAAAATGGCTTAGAAGAGATTTTACCTCTTTAGAACAGTTTTAAGGTTTAGAAACGTGTTGTGCAACTGGTCCCAGCAAGGCTCAACACGAGCCATGTTCAGACATGTTGGAACCTTTATACTGGGTTGTTCCCCACAACCCACCTTCAACATAAACATGTTCAGCACAATTAACCCCTGCAAAGTCAAAGAAGAGCACAGTACTTCAGGTTTAAATGTACCTACCACTCACACATTTTCAAGTTTTATTCTCTAATCTTTAGTTAAAGCTGTTTACGAACTACGTTACAGACGTTTGAAAGCAAGACAATGACTGCAGATGTTTACTGCATGGCCTTGATCCTTGCTCAGGAAGTGATTGTTTTGGAGGTAGGGCCGTAGGGGGGAAACAGTTTGGGACTATAAATAGCTGATGTTGGATATGTCCTTTGTGAAAGGTAAACAACAAATAGCGTCGCGCAAAAAGAATGGACGGGGAAAATTTGATAGAAGCTCAGCAGTACAGGACCAGCGATTGTGGTCGCTGCTGGCAGATGTTTGTTTTGTATGCTTGAACAGGGCTGGGAGTGAGGATAATGAAATCTGGAATGCAGATTACTTGCCCACAGATTTGTGTACAACGAGCATTACGTTGCATTACGAGTCGCAGGAACACGTTTTTCACTTTTTCTACCTCGTCATTAGCTCAAATTTTGTGGTTGACATGTGTTTCTGAATCACTTCAGCAGGTGATCTTACTTAAAAAACGTTTCTGAAAAAAATCAATTCTTATTGAGCAGATTTATATTTTTGAACCCCAACCAAATACGTGTATATCATAAGTTCTCCTTTTGACAGCACAACAATTATTCGTATTTAAAGGCAAAGGACGTGCATTAAATGTGTAAGTTTCAGATGAGTTAAAATTAAATTTGCCATGTGTACAAAGCCAGATCAGCCATCTTTGGACATTTTAAAAGCACTTGACAGATATGATTTCACTTTCTTTTCTTCCCTCCCTCTGTGTGTGTGTGTGTGTGTATCGTCTTCAAGTTTCATATAGTTCTTTGTGTCTTTTCGTTTCCCCGAACAGCCAGGTTTTGGTGAGACACGTGCAGGGCTTGCGTGCAACACGACGTCGTGTAATCGCGTGAAGAGACATATAATTAATTACCTGGTCCTCACTCCAACCACCCGGCTTTTCCACCCAGCTCTTGATTTCTCGGAAGGCTGGCTGGTCGCCAGCACATTACCTTAAGACAAACTGTTCTCTGCTTTGTTTGTGTTTCTTTGGCCACTGAGCTGGCAACTTTTCTTCTTTTGCCTTCAGACACGATCCTCTGTCGGTCACACACACACAAACAGAGGGAGAGAACAAAAAACATGTTCGCAAGCCCACACAATCGCGTGAATCCGGTCTGTTTATAAACGAACAAAAACGTCAGCAGGGTGGAGCACCTTAACATGTACAATAGTCTTTTACATCGCCAGAGGTCGTGGCAGGTACGTAAATTTACAGATACGAAAGGACTTGTGTGTCGGTGAGTCACTGCATGTAAAAGCGGCTTTTGTGACTACAAGAAGACTGTCTCAGTGTGTTTTTATTTCGCTGGCCGCCCAGAAAGAACTCCTTTTTTCTGATCTCAGATGAAAGTTTGGTAGTAGTATCATACCAAACAGACAAACACACCAGCCCAGTGACACATAAATATTGTTTCAATTAAATTATGGTTGCAATTCATTTGAAATTATGTCCCCTTCCCTAGGTTATATCATCCACCTCCACTCCCCCAGTGCAGTTTCACAGGCTTAAAATGATCAGTGGGACAGAGGGGTAGTTTACGCACCAGAATAAAAACAGTTTATGCCTCTGGTCAAGGAACACAAGCAATTGCGCTTCATGAACCCTATGTGTTATTGTCACATCGTGTGACCGATCTTCTTTGTGTGGTGCAAGTCAGTGAGTGTACTAGACTGTTGATCAGACTGATAGGCAGACAGGCACAGTTGCTCTGGGCTCATATTCATGGACAGCGGCACTCTATCCCTGGGTAATACTCCCCTGTCTTGGGTAGGGAGACGGCTGGGTAATTTCCGATTCATGAGCCACTGATGAGCTGAAGCTACATGACTGACCAAAATAGTGTGAATTCCCCATAAAGCGCATGTGTTTTGGGGTCATTAGGCGAGGCGTCAAACTTACAACTAAAACGACAAAATCACAAAAGCAAAAAAACAACAACAACAACAAAAAAACATTAAAGTAAACAAACAAACAAAAATAAATGCTACGGAAAATCGAATATATTCATTCTGTCCACATGCTTTTTCTCGAGAAAATATTCCATAACAAAAAATTAATTTTCATTCGGAAAGAAATAAACAGCGGTGAAAACCGAGAAGAAAATGTTGCAAAGTTCATTTTTTATGGCATCTGTTACTCTCAGATCTTAAAAAAAAAGGTTTTCCCCAACAGTTCTATACCTTTATATATGTCCAGTTTATTTGATAGGTCTAGAAACAAATTAGTGTTCGTGTCGGTTGCACTACAGATATATCCAATATTGGAAAAAGTTATTGAAACGGGGCCCATCCGATAAAATACCGGCTGGTAAAACAACTTGGGGAGGCCTACCCTGAGTCCATGAGTACGGAGCTTTACTATCTCTGTTTAACCGATTCACTCAACTCGGGTAGGATAACAAGCTGAGTAAACGTGTCTGTTTTGGGGATTGAACAAAAGGCAACAGGTTGTGCAAAGACCCTAAAATGACATCGTAGAGTGAAGGGGTTTGAATTAAAAAATAACATAGTGAGAAACTAGTTCTGGTCCCTGTCGCACTCTTTGCAAGCAACAAGTAAAGTTAATGTCATTCTTTTAAATTTTTAACTCACTGTGCACCACTTGAATAGCAAAAGCTTAATCATATAGACAGACAGTAGTGTAGATAACATGTAGATAAACAGGGAAAATATACAAGAAACGTATGCTTTGTGGTAATACATTGTCATATTCGTCAAATTCTCTGATGACACGGCACTGCTGTCTCTCCTAACAGACTGCGGGTGTCATTCGTTGTTTCGGCCGTGCGTCTTTTGAATGGTGCTGTGCAAATGAATGAAACATGAATGTGGAAGTCTGTTTGGTGCATACGAATGTGTGTGTGTGTGTGTGTGTGTGTGTGTGTGTGTGTGTGTGTGTGTTGTATGGTGTGTGTGTGTGTGCGTGTGTTGTGTGTGTTTTGTGTATTCGTTGTGTGTTTTGTGTGTGTGTGTGTGTGTGTGTGTAAATTTTATCGAACTGTCACCAAATTGCCCTCTGGGACAAATAGAGTATTATCTTATCGTATCTTATAATGATCTGACTCGCTGTTTAAAAAAGTATAATCTCTGAGAGGCTAACCATGGTTCTTTAGATCTGATTCTTTTGCTCTTGTATGAGCTGAAGAAAGAGAATCGGTTAAATGGCCAAAGAGGAAGGAAGAAAAATAAGAAAGGAGAATGAAGAGCAAAACTAATAAGTCATACATTGCCAACGAAATGTTTTCCTTGATGATCTTCGCACAGAATAATACATGCGCTCTGATTGGTTGGAAAAAAAACATGGTAACAAGTAGGCCTAGTCTCATCACGTTAAAGAAAAAACAAATCTCCCAAAGAACGCTTCCGTACGACCTCAGGGACAAAATAAAGACGTAAGATAAGGTAAGCTGAACTTAAATTCAATAGTAAGTCTGTATATGGACTAGACAAATGGGTACATCTTATTTGTTTTTGATCGTATTGTCAGATAATATTATCGCATTTCTGAACGTGTGATTCAATATATTTACCAAGTGCTACCGATATTTTCAAGGAAGCCCAACGCAAGGTCTCGTATTATGTTAGTCAATTTGAATGCAGCTGTGCTGGCGATTACTTTCAAAACCTGGCTCCTTCAGGTTCCTACATTTGCGTGTTTAACATACGAACACGTAGGAGACAATTCGCGAGAGAATCTTTAACTTTAATTTCCTTCGCCAGACATGGATCTACAGTTTGATCTACAAGTACAGATCTTTGCATTTGCTGCGTGGTCATGTAGACCCCAGCTTATCAATGATGATGATGATGATGTTCATTTGTAATGCGCAGGTATACATTCAGAAGAATGCTCATTGCGCAGCAAAAAAACAACATAAATGATGTGCTCTATGGACAAGATTTATTTCCAGTTATATGCTGATATACATGTATATATATATATATATAGCTGCTTTTATCCTGGATTAATAATGACGTTGTTGATCTTCACTACTTTATCTGTACCTCTTTCACATCCTAAACTGTGAACAGATCATCTGTGAAAACTGACGAACAGTTGAACGTCTTTACACTAATATATCGGTGGATTTGCAGTGCTTCTCTTCTGATGGCACGTGAATTCATTTTGGTTTTTCAAATAGACATTCTGGAGGCAACCTAACGAGCAGCCAAAACAAAAAAACTCACCTATCATTCTATGACTGGACTTATGGTGTGGACAGGAACATTTGCAGCCTGGATAAGTTTTTTAAATGATTTGTGCACAGTGGAGCACCTTCTTGCGAGATATCATTCATACTATCTCATCTAAGCTGTGGAATGCTCTGCCATCGTCACTGTCCACCATCACAGCAGCAACAACGTTTCGGAAAAGACTGAAGACTCATTTGTTTACTTAAGACAGACTTTAACAAGCTAGCACCATTTATGTTTTTATTATTTCTTTTTTTTTTTTTTACTTTCCTGTTGTTTTATTTTTTTTTCTCTCTTCTGTTTTTGCTGTGCAATGAGCATTCTTTTTAATGGATACCTGCGCAATATAAATCGTCGTCATCATCATCATCATCTGGCATTCTCTAGAAAACAATATTTTGCATGTTATGTTGCGTCCATCCATGTCTGTACTCTTTTTTTTGGGGGGTGGGGGTGTAAAGCGCCATGAGCCTGTTCATAGGACCGGGATATGGCGCTGTACAAATTCACTATATTTTTATTATTTACGTGGCGTGCTCACGTATCCAAATCCCCAAAGTTTTACTGAAACTGTAGCTCGCTCATAGGCAGCTCCCACTAAAACAAATGGCGCCATGAAATTGGACCCGAAAATCGAATTGGGCGCAATGTGAAGTGGGATTGTAGCTGTGTAGCAAACGTACATGCAAAGACGAACTACACGGCATCTCATGGCACATGCCTATGACCTGTCAAAACGGGGACACGATGCACAGCCAATCACCAACTTTGTCTCATTTGGTGCGTTGATTCTGGGCCTATCGCAGTATTTGTTTTATTTTAATCATTTTATCATGACGGAATAGCTGTTAATAAGCCGGTGTAAAATGTTAAGAGGACAAGAAAATCTTATACTTTGCAACCTGATGGCACGGAAATATTTCAGAAACGTTATCGTTATGCTTTACTAATGTTCGCAGTAAATGTTAAATCCTGTGGTGCCACCGTAGCGAGATTTTAATGTTTGCGAGTAAACTATTCAACAATTTCCCCGAGTTTTTAGTCAATTTAAATAAAACTTTATTGTTTGTACAAGGGATAGCCCAAGACAGAAATTTTTCTTTGGCTCACAATCACCACACACAGAAACATAATTAATCACATCTATAGTATCTTTATATGTAACGCGCAGACATACATAGCCATACACTATATTTAACACACACGCACACCTATACCCTCTCACACATACACATGAACGCATGAGCCTCCTGAGAAGGATGCCAAGTAAAGTTTTTAAACATTTTCAAAGCATTTTCCTTTAAACTTTCATATTACATATCATAGTCATTGTTTAGTGAATATAGAACCAATTGTTTTAAAGAAACTTACATTTCAAGACAAACAATGTTCCAGAACGAGGTCTCACATTCGATTAGCGACGTTCAGCTATACATTCTCTCTGCTTCTCTTATAAAAGCAAAATGAACGACACAAGGATGGCTGTACACCTCCACAATCCCAGTCACGTGGTCATAAATCAGGGTGGGATTTGCCACTCCTGACACCAAAGTTTACCCCTCTAGCCACGAATTCCCTAGTCAAAGCTTTTAAATAATTCATGGTGTCTAACGATGAACACTGCACGATCAATGAGTCGGGATTGTTGCACATTCTGTTGCCTCTATGAATTTCGTGCTTTAGGGTGTGTGTGTGTGTGTGTGTGTGTGTGTGTGTGTGTGTGTGTGTGTGTGTGTGCCTCTGCATTCGGAAATCTCTATAGATATGTATTCCTACCAGAAGTTTACGTGATCATTAAACTTATGAGTCCACAAACCACCTATAATTTATAGAAGAAAGGTCACGGAAAGTCAGTCTGAATGTAATAGTACATGTAATAGTATCAGTGCAGGACTGACGTCTGACTCAAGGCACACATCCTCATCATGGGCATCAGGAAGGGCTTCATGAATTCCTCAATTATTATGACCATCGCCTTCATCGTCCTTTTCGTAGCCAACGTCCTTAGTTGGATCGCCTTCTCCACCACCTCGTGGGCCTACGTCAACAACGTAGCCGTCAACTACCAGGGCTACGGGCTGTGGCGGATCTGTGCCACCTCAGGGTCCTGCTCGCTTCTCGATGGCACTCGGAGTGGTGAGAACAGGGCAGCTTCTTTCTTTCTTTCTTTCTTTCTTTCTTTCTTTCTTTCTTTCTTTCTTTTGTGCCTGACAGGGTGTTGGTACATTTCTTGTATGAACAACCGCACTTCCTCTAGAAGTGGCAGCGGCAAAGCGTTTGTCATCAGAAAGGTTGTAAATTCAGACCTAGTCGCATATCACACTACATACATCCGGGGTCTTCTCTGGAGTCTTTAGCTCCTTCTCTCTTCATTATTCCATTACCTACACAGTAGGAAATCACCGCATGATGGAAGCACTTTCCGATCACACAAGACAAAGTCATCCTTCGAATGGCAGTCTTTCTTTCTTCTTCTTGTCACTATTTTTTGTACACATATACAGACATAATTTATGCATATGTTGTGTGTGTGTGTGTGTGTGTGTGTGTGTGTGTGTGTGTGTGTGTGTGTGTGTAGGAGTCAAAGACTTTTCTTAATTACAGAAAAATGGACGAACGTTTGACCAGGTTTGAAAAAGATTTTACTTGATAATTATGAAAAAAAAATCTATTGCCAAATGTAGTAAATATGGGGAGGGTAAGAACTACTCTCTGGCCTCAAAATAAAAAACAGACAGAAAACGTGTGCCTTTATTCTTAATAGTCATTATTTTTTATTTTATTATTATTAATTTTTTTGCTCTAAAAATATTTTTGTCTGCTACTTACAGACGTTCATAGAACATGGCTGTGAGAGTCGGACATGTTTGGACAATGGACGTGCTATGTAGCCGTTATATTTTATTATTATTAATTATTAAAGCAGATTTATATAGCGCAATTTTCAACTCCAGAGTCGACTCAATGCGCTGTACAGTGTCTGGCGTTAGTTTTAAAATCACTGAAAAATAGCAGAATTCTTGTAGTAAGATCATCAGATTAGTTTTACAATCACATAGAAATATCCAGATTGTGTTCAAGAATTTCCGGACTGAACTACTGGAGGCAATCAGCAGTATGCTAGGAAAGTCATAGACTGTGGAGTTGTGGAAGCCAGTGAGACACACCTGTCCGCTAGCTGCTATAAAAGCATGGGTAGTCTTCACACCCCTGTGTATGACCAGCAGGTCACGGCAAGAACCATAGCCCATGACAAGCATGACTGTCCACAGTTCATGGCGATGGACGAAGCTACAGTAATGTGGGAGAAGTCTCATATTGTAACTGCTTGGTTAATACATCTTTCTATACATAAGACAACTCGTAATCTCAGTTTTCTAGATCAATCCGCTTAACAGCCACCTACAGTCCTGTTGTCGAGTGCGGAGCTACATGCAGTGTGGTTGTATCTGTGATACCTTTGGCTATTCCTGTATATGGCTGATAGACACACGCCACACTGTCAAACTGCACGATGACCACTTCTGATGACGATGACTCATTGATGTTGATAGTCACCTTCACCTTGTTGTCTGCCAGTGGTGGGGAGGTGATGTCGTCAGGTTACTTGCTGGTGGAGAATCAGACAAGTGAGATTGGGAATAAGCACAATGCGTGGTTACTGATTTGTCTGACATACCCTTTGTCTGTCTTTAGCCTCTTGTCACTCTTGAATCTATGAACTTTACCAGCTCCTTGTTTTAGCAAGTCGTCTGCTCCGGGACCCGTGCTGGCTCTCAACGGCCGTGAGTTCAGAGAAAAGCCTTCGTGTCGTTGTGTGATCTAAAGATCTTCAGAAAAAGCGTTATGGCGTCAGGCAGAAAGCGACGCAGCGAAGAAAGTACCGACTTACACAATGGGCACTAAAAACACATGAAAAATACAAAAATTGCGGAGAGCCGCCTCCCTCAAGCCTGTTAGGCGAGGGGACGCCACTCCAACTCAAATATGAAGTCTCTAATGTGACAGATCTGTCAGTTCAGAAGATACTCACTTTGTTTCAGAATGGTATATCAAAGTTCAGGCGTGTGGCATCTTTGGCATGTTGGGGATCAGCATCTCCCTGCTTCTGGTGATTATGCACATGTTTGTGGAATGGTGGGAGAAGGACATAGAGCTAGAAGTGGCGGCCATTCTCTGCAGCTTGATAGGAGGTTAGAGGCGGGCTCTTTCTTCTACCCTCCTCTACTGTCGTCAATCCTCTCCCTGACAGCCCCTCTCATACCCTCCAAAACACACACACACACACACACACACACACACACACGCACACACACACACACACGTGCGCGCGCGCGCCCACGTTCGCACATTCGGGGATACGTTTATGTGAATGTATCATTTTCTTTCTCAATCTGTCCTCTGTGCGTGCGCATGCGTGTGTGCGTGTGTGTTGGGAAAGAGAGGGAGAGAGGTTGTGTTTTATTGGGAATGACTTGGTGTAGATCACGTCAGTATTCTATTTCAGAAAATCTGTGTGTCTCTTCCGTCTCTTATACCCGTCTACGAACCCAATCATTAGAAACAATTTTGATTATAATTATTGATAGTAATAGGTTGCATATACGGCATATTAATGAATGTAGTGTATTAACGTTATTAACTTGTTACGTCTGGAATAACGATTTCTTCATTGTCTTGTCTGTCAGCCCTCACCGCGCAGACAACTCAGTGATTTTGTTTTTTAAATAAAGACGTGGACTTTGTCCTTTTTTCATTTTTCAGCAGGCAGCTACGCAGCAGCGGTAATCATCTATAAGCGAGAGATGACCGGGTGGCTGTCGTACTCGGCGGATTTGGAATATGGCTTCTCGTTGTCGGTGGCCGTGGCTGCCGCCGCTGTCAGTGCAGCAGCCGGAGGTGTACTTCTAATAGATGTCATCGTGCAGGCGGTGAAGGATCGGCAGCTAGTTGAAAATAATGAATAATACTGACAACAACAGGTGGTAAGAGTGAACCGTACGACAGGGGAGGGCTGAAGCATATGTCACGTTTTCTACCACATCCATCGCTGGAGCAACAGAATTTTCATCAGTGTAATAGAGGAACTGACAGACTGACGATCTTTCGGCATTAAGAACTGAAGCTAAGAATGAAAAGGAGGAAATAGGTAACGAAACCGGTGGAGACCGAGAATTTTCCGTCTTTAGGACAGATTAACGTTGTTCAGTTCTCTTGGCTAAGACCTACAACCTGGTTGTGGCTATTCATCTGTCTTCTATGTTTCTATTAGATCATGGTCTCTCTCTTTAAGATGCTCAGATCCAGCCTATATTACTATATGGCTCAGAGATCTGGGGGTCTAAATGCAGATAATAGCATAATTAAAAGTGTATACTATTTGTTCGCAATTAAGAAATTTATCAATGTTTCAAGTAGAACGCCCTATGCTGTGGTGAATGTGGGGATTATGTAATGTATACCAATTCATATGTACGATGCATTGCACATTGGCTTACAGTATTGTAGCTGCCACAGGAACGCATGCGCAAATTTATGAAATATTACTTAATTTACACCATGACAATAAGGTTGCATGCCCATATTAAGTGATTTTATTTTTTTACAATTACGGGTTTGGCTTCGCATGGGATAGTCAATGGGTTGGAAATGTTAGGGTTTTTAAAAAAAAATCTTTTCAAGTTACAATTGACAGGTTGTTTTCACCAAGACTGGCTTAGCAAACTCAAGCCTCAGATCCTTTCAATCTACACATAAAACATATAGGCATGAGAGATGCATTTATAACATTTAGACTAGGGGTTTCTAATTCATACTCTGACATGTTTCGCTTCAGCTGTGAAGACAGTAGGACTAAGTATCCTTTTTGAATGGAAGAGGAAACAGAAATACATTTCTGATTATTTTATGTCCCAAACATTTCTATTTTCGAAAAGAACACATTCCCAGAAAATTTTACAAAGTAATTTCATATTTTGGAGTCTGCCTTTTAATGTCAGGTAAACCGTACTAGAAAAACCACCCGTTTAGCCACATATGTCTCTGAGTATTTTGGCAGCCGTAAGCAGTAAATTTAATTCTTTGAGAAAGCTAGTCACTCCTTGCAGACACTTGCGGTCGCGCCCATAGAAGGATCAAGGAAGTTGTATTGCAGTTTCTCCAGGACGACAAGCAAAGAAAAGTAGTGAGGAGCGCCGACATCGCCTGCATCCCCAAAGACCCCAACACTGTCGTTCCTTGCCGTCAGCAAGCGACGTGAGACAGTGGTTGGTGAGACAGTGCCTGGTAAGACCCATCGTTGGAACCGCTCATCGTCTTTGTCGTCTGAGGTGATACGAGGAAACCAGTCTTCGAATCATTCTCGTCACCACTGCTGTCGTTCATTGCTTGGAGCAACTCATGAGAGGCAGCAGTAGGCGAGAATTGATGGCAAGAGTAGTTATACTCAGTGGTGACAGTGGTGCGCCAAAACCGACTCGCACCCTGTTCACTACCGACCTTCAAGGAGGCAGTGAGTACCGAGTGACACTGCCATTTTCCTCAGTCGTGCGCGGAGCTGAACCAAAGCTTAGGTGTGAATTGTTTCTAAAGAAAGGCCAGAGAACTGATAACTATAAAAGACGGGAATCAAACATGTATGTATGTATGTATGTATGTATGTATGTATGTATGTATGTATGTATGTATGTATGTCCTTTTATTGTTGACTCATCCTGTCTGCGAGAGACGGTCCTTTGTAGTCTCGAAGATATATGTATATAACTGTCTTATTTCTGTATTATATTGTGTTCTATCTGATTCATATTGTAACAATACTAATTTGAATTTTTTGTCTATGTAACTGTGTTGCCAATTCGAAGCAAGTATCTGAGCGAGAGAGCGCGGATGTTCGAAGCGGTAATAGTGGGTGTGTGACGGGTGGAAGATGGGGGTAAAAGCGAGCCATCATCTGAAGGTGTCCCTTTTCCCCCTTGGGCTGTCTACTCCCACATTCTCCTCGCCGTTTTGTCGTAGTAAAAGTAGATATGTCTGTGTGCAAATGCTTATATTGCATAACTACACTTTCCTTTAATTGTGTGCCATCTTTTAAGGCCTTTCCTAATCGGGGCAGAGTCAAAGAATCAAACCTACGAACTGCCCCAAAATCACTTAATTTTGGATCTAGCATGTTGACCAACGTTCCAACGTCCCATGCGTTCACCCCAAAACCACTCGTTTCACACATAACTTTGTCAAACTTGATCAAAAGTGTAATGATTTTTTTTTTTACGTGTTACATTTTTAATGTTTTCTCTCGTTCTTTCGACTGCACTTTTACTTTGGAAATAGAAGAGCTCGTAACAGGTCTGAATTATGACTGGCATAGCGTTAATTTCTATTTATCAGGATCATTATTGTTGTTGTCGATGAGGGCCATTGTGAGTTTCCCCAATTTCTTGTAATTAGCTTGAGCAAATTGTTACAAAAGCGGCCTATAAATGTTCATTATTATTACTCAGCCCTCCATTAAGTTTTGTGTTTACCTGTTGCTAATAAAGAAGCGCTATGGTTGCAACGCCTGACTACGACTTCCGCGAGAGACACACTGCATGTATACATCGATTACGTTAAAGCTGATCGATATTCATGACCAATCGCGGTTGCATGTTTTGTCACGTGACGCGAACATTGTGTTTTGCTGGGTGACTCGAAGCGAGAGCTCACGCTGTAAACACGACGAGGACGCTGGCTCTGTCTCTGACACTAAAAATCAGGTAAGCAGCATTTACAGGCGGCCCATGGATGCAAGCATACATACAGCTTTGTGTACAAAGCTAGAGCCAGCTTATTATTCATGTCTGTATTTAATTGCTGTCAGCACCGACTGATTATATATGGTTTTTTTATGTGTTCTGTTCAGGCGACCTTGTACTATAAATAATCTGCGTGCTTGTCACTATGGTATTTTTGGCAACCGAGTGTTTGGTCTCTTTCACTGTTTGCAAGCCTTGGTTTGTGAGTATAAGCCCCAGTGAGGGTATACAAACGTAGAATTCATAAACTGTACGGGCTGATATCTTCCACCTGCCATTCATATACAAGGCGGCGTCACTAGCTTGCGCGGCCATGTTTTTCCTCCCTTTCTGTATTTTTTTTTCTCTCTCTCTCTCTCTGATACATACTGAGCACGCCTACTGCCTTAATAAGAAATTTTACATTTTCATTTACCCTAATTTAATTCTGCAGTTTTTCTCACGTAGTTTATGTGGCTATGTATAACCTAGGGCCTTTAGACAACCGTTTAGTACAATTCTCTCAGCTGCTGTTGATGTTCTAGTGTAAGTTGATGATGGTTGTTGTTGTTTGTTACGGTAAATCTTACATATCTGTACTATCCAAAGTTAATTTATTTTTTTCCCATTCCACACTTCAATCTATGAAAACATTAATGATGACTGTTGTCCACTTTCGCCTTGAAATGGGCTCAGGTCTACTCAATGAAAGTTGGAGTTGGTGTTTGAGAGAGTTCTCTGTCTGAGACATCAGTCCGTTAGAGTACTCCCCACACTCCAAGTCAGCGTCAGAGAAACCATGTGAGACCTCGCGTAACGTTGATCGAAGTATGAGGGTTCGACCTGCAGGTGAGAGCAAAGTGACGCGGGGAAGCAGATCTGATGCGAAATGTATCAAGTACTAAGGCTGGCAAGGATCACTTCCTTGTTGCTCATATTGAATTTTTAAATGTGTAGCACGGCAGCTGTTTGCGGGTCCGCATTGGGAAATCCGCCAAAGTGGGTGGCACTTGGTTGCGTGTCAAAGTAAAATCTACACTGAGCCACAAACTATGGTGTTCCTCAAAAGACATTGTCCACAGAAGATAAATTAAAAAATTAATAAAATCAAGAAAAATGTTCATTTTAGTTCGAGGTTCCTGCTTACATTTTTGAAACAGAAAGAACTATCTCACGAACGGCAGAATCTTCGAATCCCCCAGCCCCACCCCTTACGGTTAGCAGTTCTGCAGCGTGATCCTGTTAAAATATTCGTGGAAGCGGTTGTTTCAGGGTCCAGGTACTACCACTCTTCTGTTCGAAGTATGGGTTTTCGACCTTAAGTTGATAACAAAGTGACCCGGACTGGAACAGTGCCAGTCTGAGGTAGAGGAGAAGATCGAGTTGCTAAAGGGGAGGGGAGGGAACAGCGATGTCAGCGATCAAAAGAACACAACGGGAAAAGATCGTGACAATTTCGTTGTTATAATGCTCAGGTACATGCAGAGCATTTCAGCAAGGCTCATATGAGGTGTAGTTATTTTTAGTTTATTTCTGAGCCCCTAACCCGCCCACTTTGATATTTTGTAGGCACTTGCCCAAAGAGTATTCTCACAGCTTTAATAAAGACGTCGTCAACATTGGAAGGCGTGAGCGTGAAAATATCTGACAATGACTAGGTGAACAGACGGCCAAGTGGTCATGTGACAATGACTGGATGAGCAACAGACCTTCATAACATTGTCATAAATTCTGGTTAAGTTCCAGGACAGTGGTGTAGAAGTTTTATCTCCAACATATAAGGAAAAAAGCTCTCCAAATGACCCAACTAATTTACCGAGAAATTACTATGCCTTGGTAAACTATTTACATCTTTTCCTCTCAGGGGGTGAGCGAGTTAAAATTAGCTTTACCACGCCAAAATATCCATGTTACCAAATACTTATCTGACAGTCGATACAATGTGCCCTCGTGTCCCAGGGCGTCTCAAAACCAACGCAGATCAAGTATCCCTGCCCTGTGACTAGATATAGTGACTCAAGTAACAAAGGGTGCACACTGTTATAACTGCTCGTTGCTGACAAGATATTTTGTAAAGGAAAAGAATCGTCAGGTCGAGGAGGCAGTGCAGGCTACTGCGTGACAGGCGCGGCACTGAATAAACAGGGACTCAACAGTTACACAGACACACACATTCCTAGAAGCGGCGTACACAGGCAGACGTCCCCTGAACTTCCTTCCCGCATGCAGTTGAGGGTGTTCATAATTTTAAAAGAAAAACAACGAACGAGAAAGGCTTACTAAGAAAAGCAGGTGCATGACTCACATTTCTTGTCTTTCTGTTTTCTAGGGAAAGACTTTAATATCTGCATTGCTAGTGGACCACAACCGTCTAATCGTGTTTGTGGGTCTCAAGCCTGTTTTCTACAGATTCACCATATTTGATTTTGTGTGTGTGTGTGTGTGTGTGGGAAGGATTCGTTACCGACCTCTGTCTCAAGGCACAGATCCTCGCCATGGGCATCATTAAAGGTTTCAGAGAGTCTTCAGTCCCTATGATTGTCGCCCTCGCTGTTCTGCTACCAGCCAACGTCCTTAGTTGGGTCGCCTTCTCCACCACCTCGTGGGCCTACGTCAACAACGTAGGCGTCAACTACCAGGGCTACGGGCTGTGGCGGATCTGTGCCACCTCAGGGTCCTGCTCGCTTCTCGATGGCACTCGAAGTGGTGAGAACGTGGCAGCTACCTCTTTTGACTTTATGTCCTGTTATATATGTATATTTGAGTCATTTGTGTGTGCATGTGTGTGTGTGTGTGTGTGAGAGAGAGAGAGAGAGACGCAGCAGTCAAAAAACAAATCAGTTTGTCAGACTTGCTGGGATGCGCTTCAGAACCACCAGTCACTGTTACAGCTTTGCCGACTTCTATGTTTTTGTTTTATCACAGAATGGTACGCCGCCTTTCAGGCTTGTGGTGTCTTTGGCTTTATGGGAATCAATATCGCCATGTTGCTGGTGATTATGTACATGTTCGTGGAGTGGTGGCAGAAGGACGTGGAACTGAAAGTGGGAGCCATTGCCAGTTGTTTCCTTGGAGGTTGGTGTCACCTTCAGGCGCTCTGTCTCTCTTCCATCCTGCGTGCCTCCATGTCTGTCTCTCTTTCTCTCCCTAACCTGAATAATTTCTGCTCTCTGTTACCAGATGTTACGGTTAAAAGTGGAAATGTGATGTTAATTGACGACGAAACATAAGTTCCATGCGCCTGTGTCACCGTCAGTGGCTCGTGGGTGGGTCCTCAATCTACGGTGCCAACCCCTCCAAGAAGCTGAGTCTTTGAAGTCGAAGAGATTCCCAACAAAACTGTATTCACAGTATTACAACAGTCCTCATTTGCGAACACGCTGGAAAATCGGCGACACACTCCGGAACACAGTCAACAGTGACACACTCTGAAACTATCCTAGCAGCGACTACTGCTGAATAAACGGCCACACACACCGAACACAAGAACTAAGAAGCTAGCAGCGACACAGGACCGCGATAACTTCTGTCTCTCTCTCTCTGTGTGTTACTTTCGCTCTGAATGCTGCTTCTCCACTCACTCTCAGGGTTTATATACAATGTACAAAGCATCGAGAAGAATCTAGCATCTACCCATCACACATACACTCTCTCGCACCGAACATTTCAGGTACCAAGGCTTGCGCCAGTGACACTCGCTCGCACACCTGCTAGAATGGTCTATAGGGGACCGGGTCACACCCGTGCGACCAACACCGGCCAGGTCACGCGGGGTCAGATACCCTATTACAGTATAGCTCTGCCGGCCACCGGGCGGCACATCTCACAAACGGCTCCAACATTTAATTTGTAACACTTTATTTTCAAACTCAGTGATGTCTTTCAGCAAACATGGGGTGTGTGTATATGAGGCTAGCGAACGTTTGCAGCTGTACCTGTCCTGTAAATCACTCTCATTCCAGAGATGTATTTCGATTGTATAATAATGAAAGACTTCAGTGATGCCTTAGCACGCTTCCGTCTAGAAATGAGGGATATCAACAATTACAACAATCAGGACCGACATGAAATATGTCTTTTCTGCCCCAGATGTTTAGAGGGAGAAGTAAAATTATTCTACCTCTTAGAAAATATTTAGACTTCCGACCAGATTACCTCAAACGTGTCATTTCACTCAAGAAGCAAGAGTATCTTTTACAAGTTTGATCATGTGAAAACGAAGAGAAATAAGGCAACTAACATAATTTTTACAAAATTATTTAAGATAGAAAGGGAGGCAACCAAGCTTGTAACGCGTGTGCCATGATCACTGCCCTCTGCACGTATATGCTGCTGATGTTGTTGGATACGCATTTAAATGTATTTTTCAATGTTGTTTGTGCTGCAGAAAGGACAAAAAGGGTGTGCATGTAGCGTGAGCAAATGTGCGCGAGGAGATGAGTGGGTGTTGTAAACGGGTCAGTAAAAATGAATCTGATGTTTATTATTCAGTTCAGCCTGTAAATTTGACAATGGTTGGAATGGTCTTAAGTCATTAAAATATTCATGTCCGAGGTTTTCGCCCCCCCCCCCCTCTTCCCTCTGTTCCTCTCTCTTGTCCTTCACCGTTCATTTTTCTAATGATTCGGTCAAGCTCAGTCCAGGATGCTTATTCCTCAAATCTCTGTGAACATTCCTCTCGAGATACTTACAAACATCCCCATGCACATCAGGAGATCAAAATCGTCACGAAGTTGACTGATTTTCCCATCTCTTCCGTTGGCTGAGACCTTAATGTAAACGTATTCATGTACAATCGGGATGTCTGTGTTGTTGACCTCTGTGCATGGTGATGGTTGAGTATTTACTCAGATTAGGGTAAATAGTATCTTGCCCTGGGTTTTACCCAAACATTAACAAAATGTGCCCTGCTCGTCATGAAAAAAAGTGCAACTCTATAATCCTTAAGCCTGTTGTCAGACCATTTTGTTGACATTTGTTGTTTTTGCTGCAGTCGTTGTTCTGTTGACCATGATCTAACGTACGCGATGATAGCAAAGATGTGTGGAAGCAGCATCTTTTATTGTTGTGTCTGTGTTTCTTGTTGTTGTTGTTGTTGCTGTTGTTGTTGTTGTTGTTGTTGTTCACGGAGTTGTGTTCACATTTCAATTTTATCCTGTCTTCTTCCCCAGCGGCCAGCTACATAGCAGCAGTGGTGGTGTTTTCTCAGGAGATAAGAGGCTGGCTCTCAACCTCCACGGACTTGGTGCTGGGCTTTTCTCTCTGGCTCGCCGTTGCCGCCATCATACTGAGTGCCATAGCCGGTGCTCTCCTGCTTGTTGATCTCATTCTGGATATTATCAAAGGAAACTTATTGAAAACCAAAATAGCGGCGGTACGAACGGCACTGGCAACACCACTAGAAATATCAACCTGCAGGAAAACCCTTCAAGAGGAAAAGTGACTACAGGTCCTAATACTACGAGAAGAATATCCCAGGCACCATCCTAAAGGCAATTGTGACTGGAAACATCTGAAAAACACACAGAAGTGACGCACATTTCTAAAGAATATAACAACAATATTTTTTCAGTTATAATCTAATAGATAATAACAATAACAACAACAACAAGAATTAATAATAACAAAGTATTCTACAAAGTTGTTCCCTAAAAATAAAGGCTCAGTGCGTTGGTGTAATCAGAGAAAGGTTGACAGAAACTTGACTAAAAATTCCGAGACATCTCACAGCAGCTGGCTATAGGCGTTTGAATACCACTTTCTCCGTATATCAACAGGGTTAAAGTTTATTCGTCATGCTTTGTTCTCCAAAAGAATAGATATTGCTGAAACTACGGAAGTCAGACTCAAATAAACTGATATTATTTGACTGAAAAAAATAATCTCTAATGCTGAGAGTATTCTCTTCGCGTTAGGCAGGTCTACCAGTGACACACTGTAGGATATTTCTGTCAAAACCTTTGATAACAGTTTTTGCCAACTCCTCCTCTGATCATTGTACTCATTGCATAGATAATAAATGTAGGTGTGTTTTTTACCTACGCTGACCCAAAACTGAAAATTTAGTCCCATTTAATTGGCGTCGCAATCACTACTCAAAGATTCAAAGGGTCTGAGGACTTATTTGCTTAAGAGATTTCTTTCCAAGTTTTTCTTTCTTTCTCTTTCTGCTATAATGGATATTATGTTGATGATGTTTTACTGCTGTGCAAGGATTTGTGTGTATAAGTGTGTTTGCCTGGTAGAAGGAGGGACGAAAGAAAATTGTATTTTACGCGTGCGTGTAAGTGTGTGTATGAGTGTGTGTGTGTGTGTGTGTGTGTGTGTGTGTGTGTGTGTGTGTGTGTGTGTTTGCACGCGTGCCTGTGTGTCTGAGAGAGACAGAGACAGAAAGAAAGAAGAGAGAGATCGTTGAACGAGGGTTTTTGTTTCTTTTTGTAAAAATGTAAGTTGGTCTTTGTAAAGCGCGGTGAGCCTGGAGTTGGCTTAAGTGCAGCGCTGTACAAGTTTCCCGATCCATTTATTTCTCATATCTTTGTAAATATGGTCCTACCTATTTTTGTTTTTATAATGTTCAAAACTGCAAACAACTATTTATCTTGATATTAATAAACAAGTAAAGATTGATATTAATAAACCTGGGAGAAATTTTTCGATGAGATCTGAATGATATTAAACACATTTTTAATAATAATGTATATTTTTCTGAAAAAGATTAACCCATATATTCCCAAGAAATTATTTTATGAAAACAATCATTACCGTTGGCGTTTTGCTATTACAAATACACCTTCTAAAATGTAAAAATAAGAAACATTTTTAAGCACACTTTTATTTAAAATGCACTAAATAGTGTAAAAGATTTTTTTACTTTTTGCTATACCAGCTGTGAGTGTGCAAGGTGCCCATTCTGGAAAAAAAGACTGTGCGGTCATGTCTTGGATTAGGTCGACCTGCATGTTGACTTCAAACCCATACTTTTGTGTCTGCCTCGAAAATGATCCACCGCCTGCACAAGTTTGCACGTGTGAAACTAGAAACTACTTTGACAATAAAGATTACACGACTGACAATTGCTAAATACCAAAATCGAAGCTTTAACTTCTCTTACATCTTCAAATGAATCAATCAATTTCCGGTTGCGATATAATTTATTTGCCGAGGCGATGTGAGGGTCATGTACATTGTACAGTGCCCGTTGGCGACCAAGCATCCATTTGTGCTCACATATATATATATATATATATGTGTGTGTTCTGGTTGACTCTGCAATGTGTGGGTCATGTCTCATCAACGTGAGCAGTGTCACGTGTCTGTGATAGAAAGAGAGTGTGGACGAGAGATCAAGCGAGGAAGAGGGGTAGTGTGCATATGTAACTGATAGGTCTGATTATTCTTTCTTTTGTTCTCTTTCATCGTCTAACCATACTTCGAGTGCGATATCGCCACTTCGTCAATAAACAAATTCTTATTATTTTCTTATTCTTATTCACGCGCGAAGTGTGCATAGTAGAAAATGGGTGTTTGGAAAAGGTTTGTGTTTTACAGATTGCAACATTGATGCACCCTTACAAAACATTGTTCACTAACAAATTCGTTTCTTAGTATTCTTCTGCCTGTCAGACAGTTCTGTATTTTAATATTTATCGTTATATTTTGTTGTGCTATGGTGCCCAACAACTTCACATTACTCCCTGTGGTGTGTGTGTGTGTGTGTGTGTGTTAATAAAAGGTTGACTGAGGTATGAAAGCCATAACTAATTACACTGTTGTTTATTTTTGACTTGCATGAGTGAAGGAAACCAAGCAACAACAGTCACTGTCTCAAATCACCATTGCTATATTCGCGACAAAAGTTACAAAGACATTTTGTGGTTCTACGGGGATGTTTGTTTATTGTTGCTGTTTGCTTTCGAAGGGTGTTTTAAGGGGAAGCAAATACTCCAGTGGTTTTAAAGTCCCAACGTTCAGGGCTGGGGCGAGTTCACTTGCCGGTTTGATACCCGTATAATGCAGCGTTCGTCCCCCTGTAGACCCAGACATTGAACGAGTATCTGACCCTTAAGAAGGATGGGAAGAGAAAATTAACGAAGAAGTGATGGGAACGCTCTGAAAAAAATGTTTGCACCGAGATAAGTGCGGTCTTTAACGCTCATCAACAACCGAACGGTTGTTAGCCAACCGTCACCTGTTAATCTTTACATTTGCACAGGTTAGGCTTGCTTGTTATTACATGTAAAATTTAGTCGGGCAGTAAAATTGTGCGTTAGATAAACAGTCCCCACATGTCTTCACAGACTATTCTATGATGCGGTGATGATCCCAGAACCTACAAAACTAATGTAGCTGGGGCTCATTTGCATTTAAAATAAAAAAATAAATGTTGGCGTTCTTCTGGCTTGAAACCCGACAGCAAGACTTTATGACAAGAGTTTTCAAAAGTGGCCAGCTATTTATTGTCAGTGTACCACTCACTGTACCAGTTCTAAATTTTGCGGCTGGAATTAAGTCAGTGAAGCAATAACACGTGAGGGCGACCTGTCACCATCATTCATTGAGGATGGGTGTGGTGACAGCCAGCAATAATGTGGGCAGGTTCAAAGGTTCAAAGCCAGGTTTCTAACATCTGCTTC
Organism: Marisa cornuarietis; assembly: GCA_004794655.1. Classification (NCBI taxonomy): domain Eukaryota; kingdom Metazoa; phylum Mollusca; class Gastropoda; order Architaenioglossa; family Ampullariidae; genus Marisa; species Marisa cornuarietis. The sequence continues at coordinate 10,775,818 of SMMW01000003.1, read as the reverse complement.
CTTTTATGTTTTCACATTACAACAAAATCGCGCTGTCAGCAGTCTGATTTATTCTGCCATGGTACACTTGTTTTTTTTTAAATAACTGAAAGCAATAATTTTACTTTATTTATATATTTATTTATATATTTTCTGTGGACAATGCTCTAATGATGTCATGTCAGACTGGAAGAGCGTAGACAGCTTACAAGTCTGTGAGCGTGGCTAACTGGGTGAGTAGCAGACGACCAAGTGTTCGTCTAACAGTCGACACAGTGTTCCTTCATGTTCCAGGGCGTGACTAAGGCCGTGTACATCTGAGATCACTGCCATGTGATTAATCTTTAATACATGACCTAATCTGAGAAGGTTATGAGGTCATCGAGAATATAGTGAAGGCTGCATGATGCACTTTTGCATTTGCAAGTATTATTTTCTGCCTAAAATGTTAGTGGGTTCGTGAATCATACAGCTTGCAGTGTGGGCTGTAACACACACACACACACACACACACACACACACACACACAACCGCAGGGCTGAGTAACACTGGCTACAGAGAGAGAGAGTTTCAAAGTATTTCGCTCATTGTATAATCTCTCTCTCTCTCTCTCACACACACACACACACACACACACACACACACGCGCACATTCTATTAATTCTTCTAGGCCACCTTCCTCAGTACTAATTTAACAAATCGAGCTACGCTATTAATGGTCTTTTTTTTTCTTGAAGTTAATAAAGAATGCGACATAAGCATCAGGACTGCGAGTATGGTAAAGTCAAAAATTATTTTTACGCTGGCCAGCAAATTTTTTACAAGTAAATGGATAAGGACATTCCTCATCTCCAGAGTTTACAGAGCCTTTCATTTCTAGGGCTCTCAATTTGCCTACATTTAATCACCGGAACTGCGGAAAGTAGTTGTTCCGTGTCCTCACTTTATTAAAGGGAGATAATCATGGGGAGGAAGTATTTAGTACGGCGGTGGCGGAGGTGGTGGTGGCGCAGGGCCCCCGGTAGTGTAGTGGTTAAAACACTCGCTTGTCATCACTGCAGTGAGCGGCTCAGGGTTCAGATCTCGTCTCGAGACACTCTCTGTATGTGACACCTGTTTGCAGGGCTGGGCGGCGGGGGTTTTCTCCGGGTACTCCGGTTTCCTCCCCCCTCCCTTTCCCCCCATAGTGCGAAATCACCGCAAGGTGGAAGCACTTTCCAACTAAATAAACAACAACAAACAAAAAACAAAACAGGTGGTGGTGGCAGGGTGTCGAGAGAATGCTGATGTTGATGTAGTGGAGATTTTCTTGTAAAAGTGTACGTTTATTGAAAAGCATGGTGAGCATGGCTTAGACTCTAGAATAGCGCTGTATAAGTTCTTTAATTATTGTTTTCATCTCATTCGTTCCATGTAAATATAAGCTGGAGTTTATTAAAGCTCTAAATAATGCTCAAAACTGTAAACAACTGTTCTTACTGATATAAAGAAACTAAGCATTTCTACGTGTCTGAAGGACAGACCATGTTGTGTCCAAACAAGCTGTTTCAAATTTGCTTGAGTATTTTTTTAAATTTTATTTGACTTGAAAACGATTAAATTTCTATGTGTTACGAAGTGTGTTGCGAGACATGTTTAACTTGTACAGAGAAGAACAGATCCGAGCACTGACACACTCTCACTAAACTTTGTATGTTAACTTCAGTTCTCAGTATTTAAGGTTGCATTATTTCACTATGGTTATGCTATACTGTCCACTGAGTGTGTGTGTGTGTGTGTGTGTGTGTGTGTGTGTGTGTGTGTGTGTGTGTGTTGGGGAAGGGTTGGTATGTGGGTATGGGTGGCTGCACGTACGTACGTGCGTGCCTGGATGCTAATAAAGGTCGTCAGCAGTATTAAGTGTCTGGGTTTTTGACTAGACTGAACGAAGGAAACCAAGCAGCAACAAAGTAACCGCCCCAGGTCCTCTCTTTTATATTCCCAATTCTTTTCGAAAACACTTCCAAGAATGCCGCAGTCAGGAAAAAAACTGTTTTTAATTTTTTTTTTTAGATAACTAAATAATAGAGTGGTACTGACTGAACAATGAATTTTCCGGAGGCAAGATCAAAGGCTTGTGTTGAAAGGCGGAGGGCCCGGTGAACTGAGGACCAGAAAGTGGTTGTGGTGTTGGTGAGTGGGAGCTAGGGGTTGATAAAAACAAATCAAGACTACATTCGAGACTATCACCATACCTCACAGCGAAGCAGGTCATGTCAGGTCAAGAAGGGGGAAAAAACCCAAACTGGGTGAACTGAGAAAGCAAAGCTGTGAACAGGGAATGTGCTAATCAAATTTAATGTAATATACTGTGATAATGTTTTTGTGAACTTAATCACGACATTTAATAAGCAAATCAGAAGTTAGCACCGCTGTACAACAAATATGTACAAACATATAGAGAGAAATGTGTGAACTCTCCGAAGTCCTTGAAAGTCCTACTTTTTTCTTATAAAGGACAAGCTAGAGGAGTGCAAAATTATTTCTTTATGATCGGGTTAAGTTCGTTTAAAAAAAATCCAAAATATGAGTATAATAATTATGCTTAATTTTAAAGATATAAGCCTTCAAAAATCGGCATTCTCACCTGCAACTAGGAAGGCGGAAAAAATTACTCTCCTGTACTGGAGGTTCTCTTATGCGCCTGTAGTATTTGTAACAGCGAGTGTGGATGTCTTCAAGTCAAATGAAGAAACATCGCTCAGGTTGTCGTGTTCAAGAAGCGATTTTTTGCCCAAAAAATGAAACAGCTGAATATGGAATACAGCCCTACAGATTGGAACTTTATTTAGAAGCTTCGAATGAAGTTAAAAAAATAATTAAATGGTCCAAACTGAATTCATTCAACAGACTGGTAAGTCAATCAGATCAAAATTTAATGGGAAACAATAGTTACAACTGACTGCTGATATGGAATTTTTTACAATTAAAAATATAATGATAGTTTGAAACGTGTTATCGATGAAAACATTTATTTCTTCCTCATTTAGCTGCATGTAAAATTTTCTATTTACTTACTGATACTCGCACGTGTTCCCTATAATATGTTTATCACCCGCACTTCTGTTTTTCCCCCCTTTATTAGCTGTTTCGATCACGCACGTCAATGGGGCCCTCAAACTGTCAGTTGTTTTGAGCATTATGCTGGATAAAGATAAGACTGGTGATGTTGTGTTTGTGACTGTCACTTGTAGATCAGACGGTGTAGAAACTGTCGATGTTGTCTATCTGATGCTTGATCTACCAGCAGTCGTAGTTGGTTCTAACATCTCGTGCTTTTGTATAGTAAGCACTGCTGTAGGAATAAGATTTCTTCGTTTTACTGAAAGTCCAAGACTTGCTTGTACTGTATAAGTGACTGGATAACAATCGATTTTGAAATGTTTTGAGCAAATTCTTGAGTGTGGTGTGAGGACCAAGTTCACACGCACGTTTGAACAAAGAACTTACACATCTCTGAACAAAGTTAATCCACTGGCGTTTGCTGCCATTATCTTTAGGATTTACTTAATGAGTACAAACTAACTCCCTCTGAGTGTCGAAGAGAACATTCAGCAACAGCACAATGTGTCCTGGTCATTTTTCTTTTACCAAGGATTGCATCTTTTCTCTTCGACTTCAGCTTGTGCAGACGGCGCTATTTTTAGAAATACGTTCGTTTCGTCACTTCCTGTTTTCTCGACAAATCCAGGTGTGCTTTAGCGAAAAATATTAATAGAAAATCTTTCATGCATCTCTGTCATAAAAATACCACGGGAACATGTTTTGTGATACTTTGTGCTCTATTTCCCGCGATTTTCGCTGAGCCGTCGCGTTGTCCTTTAAGGGTCTCCGTGGCCCTAGCTTTTGAAACCCTATAGCCGAGGCTATATCACGGCAAGGCAGCCAGCCCTGTAAACAGATGCCACATGCAGAGAAAGAACAGCTTGCCCGGGACGAGAGCTGAACCCAGGACAACCAGTCTTCACTGTATTGGTGACAGTCGCTGACTGTTGGGCCACCGGGCCGTCCAGCAGAACGAGTGTCAGATACAGAAACAACTCAGGGGCGGGAGCCATTTCCACCCTGAGAGCAAAGGTAGGAGGTAAGTAGTGTAGGTCTCGTCATCGACGTGGGACAGGAATAAAATATTTTCACCCCCACGATTTGTGTTGAGCTGTAGAGAGGAATGGCAGACTGCAAACAACCCTCTACCCTTCCCCCAACCACATCGCGTGAAACACCACAGTCCAGTAAGTATTACAAGCGGTTCTTTGCTACAACCGTTTCCTCAGGGCAAACCGCTTTATAACTACCGCCCCAGGGATAAAACATCATCTGCGGGATCTCGACACACCTTTATGACGTCCTTGAGTTTACCCGCCCTGCCCCAGGCCAACGAATTACAATGTTGTTGTGATAACTGATCAAGCACCTGATAAAGCACCGAGTAATGAAAAAATGGTGCCAAGCATCATTCGCTCTAATAAAAATACAAAGTGCAAAAATATAAATCCTGTAAAGTGTAAGTTTGAAATAATAACCCTAAAATAATAGCTCCAGTTTTGCCGGCACTTTACTTTGTGATGCATTGGCTCATTTTCCTCAGACATTTCTCCAAACGTAAAAATACATCATCTTCTTTATAAAATATAACCTAATGTTTTCATGCGTTTCCTCAGCAAGGCTTTCTCTTGCACAAAGGAACACGAGTTGACCTTTTCTTCATACCTTTCGATGTTTACTTCTCAAGTTGTATCTTCATCAATCAAAGATCTAAGGTTAGATGATTTTTACATTATTTCTACTTTTCAAGTGATTTCTTAGTTATGTGTGCAGTGCTTTCGTCTGCTGCTTCACGAACCTTTTTCTGAACGTAAACGAAAAATGGAATAGTACGTACGAGATGAGAGAGTCAGTAAGAGTCAGTACACGTGAGAGTTATGGCCTCTCTAATTTGCATAATTAATTATTATTTTATTATTTCTATGTGATTCATTATGAACTGTACTAAGTCGTAAGTGTCGATTTTTTCCTGCGTATTTGTCTGTATTGTGACCTGTCTGGGGAAACAAGTTTGTGGATGCTACCCGTCACTCTCACTTAAAAAAAAGCGTCTTTTACCGATCAAAAAGCTTAACAAAAGTTATTCTCTTCAAACTAAACAAAAATAAAGCTGCTATGAGTTTTTAAAACGTTTATCCTTGACAAAATAATGAAAATATAGTTGTTCTCTTGCATCTCCAAGTGCAGCTATTGGGAAAATTTTCACAATCCTCGATAGTTTGGTTTTTGAAACGGGGGGCGACCTTTTCCATCTGATAAAACAGAGATGTGGAAGTTATAAAGGGTAAAAGTAAATCGGTTCTAACGGGTAAAATATTTCACATTACATGGCAGGCGCACACCATGTGGGGCTATCTTTGATGTTTCCACTTTTTTAATTGTACCTTATTATTATTGCTCCTAAGAAATTTACTCTAAAATTTACTGATTTCTGCGATCGAGTAAATAGGAGGAGGGAAGAGTGCGCATGTACTGATGATGATGATGATGATGATGATGATGATGATGATGATGATGATGATGATGATGATGATGATGATGATGATGATGATGATGATGATGATTCGTTCATCTGAGTCGTTCAAGGAGTAGCTCAAATGGTAAAGACAGAAGCAATGGTGTTTTTCACTCACTGTTCGTGTTTTGTAGAGAGCGTATTACAAACAACAACATTGAAATTTTAATTCAGTGTATCACTGAAGACACGTGTAAACAGCATATCTTAGAAGCCACAAAGTTAGCACTGTTTTAACTTATCACTAAAGGGTAAAAAGCAGTAGAAGCCATAACTTTAATGCTGCTTCAGTGTGTCACTGAAATCTGTGTAAAAAGCATAACAGACGCTGCCATGTCAATATTGCCTCAGTGTATATCAATGTGTCACCGAAGGCAGCTTCGTGCGATGCATGCATGTGTGCTTGCACGTGTGGGTGTTTTCTTGCGTGCATGTCTGTTGTAGCGCGAGTCTGTGTCAAAGTCTTGTCAGCTCTCTGGTTATTGTTGTGAATGTCTGAAGATGTGTAGCCTCTCGGTGTACATGTGAGGATGTTGATATTTCAAGGTTTGTAGCCATTTTTGTGTACAGGGGAAACAGTCGATAATGAAAGCTTTTTAGCAGGTGAGAAAGTCGAATGAAAGTGGGTTACTCCTTTGCATCGAAGGACTAATTACAGGTGTTCAGCGTAACCTACGGTTCAATTCTTTCTATTCTTCGACACTCACTTTAACGTGGCTGTCCAGAAACTGACAGCCGTGACGGTGTGTACTAGTGTGTGTGCATTCGAGCGTGTCCGCCGTACTTGACTATGCTTGCCAAGTTTCTGCTGGTCTTATATATGTGTGTGTGTGTGTGTGTGTGTGTGTGTGTGTGTGTGTGTGTGTGTGTGTGTGTGTGTGTGCTAGGCTGGGGCACAAACCGCCTTGAGCTTACAAAAGCAAGTATGTCATTTCATGCTCAAACAGACACACCGTGCACATAAACAGGCTCAAAAAGCTCCCCCCGCCCCCCAAATTCCCGCACCCTTCCCCTAACTCCCCCTCCCCTACTCCGAGAGCTTACCTCCCCATCTATTCCGATACGCAACACAGACATTTCAGTCCATTCATTTCATCGCTGACATGTTAACGATGTGTAACCCCACACTAAGAAATACCAAATTTTGTTCCATTTCTGTTTTTAAATGAACAGGTGGGGAGAGGGGAGGGGAGGTAGCTAGTACAAACTGAAACATGATTCGTTTTTTGTCAGGGGTGGTGGCGGGAGGGTGATTGGAAGGAAAAGGGTTAAAGGGCAGCTGTGGGCGACTGAAGAGAGGAGCGCTTGCTCGGGGCACTGCTTCTTTGGGAAGGGGTTGAGGGAGGAGTGCAGACAATTCGCTAAACAACTAGGACACTTGGGCGTCCGTATGATATTTTCTGCATTCCTCCCCTCCCACCTCCTCTACTGGCAGCCTGAAGTTTATGCGAACACACATTCCATGTGCTCGACGTTTTGTTGTCTTGGTACGTCTGTAGACCTGTACACAATGAAATATAACCTCATTTGCATTCATACGCTGTGCAAATGTTACATAAAAGATTGCGCTTTTTTAACTCACATTCGTAACGGAAAGGGCACAATGCACGCTTCTATTACAAAAAAATAATAATTTATGACAGAGTATTCTTTTGTTACAATCCTGTGCTGATATCTGTGTGTGTGTGTGTGTGTGTGTGTGTGTGTGTGTGTGTGTGTGTGTGGAAGGGTAGTGATATATATATATATATGATACATTATTCTTTAATGATTCAGGTTTCTGGTCCAATTTCATAGGGGGTACAACATGATAATACAATGTATAATGAATGCATTTAAGCCCACTACAAGACTTCCACTCGTGCATGTATAATACACATGGAATAAACACTGACATGCATCAAAAACCAATACAATCATATACAAACAGATATCCGTCAAGCCAATAGTCACAAAACGAGAAGCACAGACAGTCACAAGGACAAGTACAGAATGCATTAACCCGTTCGACAACATACAATCATGTATAAACACAGGTACAAACACTAATATTAATCAAATCATTACTCACCTTACATCATGCAATCAACTTAATTAATTTAACATTCCTCAGTGTAAAGGACTTTCATCAAAGGTGCATTTCATGTGTGCGTGAGAGAGAGAGAGAGTGTGTGTGTGTGTGAGAGAGAGAGAGATTGAGAGAGTGTGTGTGTATGCGTGTGAGAGAGCGTTTCTGTGTACGTCTGTGTGTTTGCGCGCGCGTTCCTCCGCATTCCCCCATATGTACATGAAAAGAAATGAAGAAGCTGAAAGCTGTGGCGGCATCCACCCTACGTGATGTGATACATGGTGTCTCGAGGTCAGCTGCTTACCTGCAGACACCTGTTTGCAACGAATTTAAAGAAACACGTTTGTCCACTGTAAACAGACTAAATGCAGACATGAAACGTATGATTGATATGTTTCCTCTTTGCATAAAAACACTCGTTTTTCTGGTTGTTTTCTGTCGAGTCGGGAGAGAGTGCAAGTAGGGAATTTGGGTGAGGAGGGTTTTGGTAAGGAAAGGTGCTACCGTGGAAGCGACTGATAATCCGGAGGATAATCGCTGGCAAAGACCTCTTTCGAACATCGGCATAAATAAAACCTTGCGCGAAACATGCAGAGGAACTCGAAAGTCCACAGCGACGTTTAAGAAAGTTTTTTTTTAATGTCCAGCTTGGAAACGTTCCATAACAGCTGGCATTACAACAACTTCTTGTCATATAAAATAGTCAACAGAATTGACGCTGATCCTCAACTTGTCCAAAGGAAGGAGAGGGGAAAAAAAACTTACGGAGAAAGGCGTCCTTTTGTGATCACATTCACCTGCTTACGTGCGCTACACCCACGATGTAGACCTGGTCACGTGACACTCAGGTGAAGTCGCGGCGGCACCTCCCCAGCCCCCTGTACACCTATAGGCGTGTCATACGGACACCTCCGACAGTCGCGCACGTCTACCTGGTCTGGAAGTCGGCGACAGAAGGCTCTTGGTCTCGAAGTATCTGCAGCTCAGGTAAGCCTTCACGTTTTTATTTGATTTTTCTTCCGTGTTAAAAGTAATTTTTTTCTTCCTACCCCCCCCCTTTTTTTTTTGCACGGACATTGCTGACCTCAAAACCGGAAAGTCCACACCCTTTTTCATTGCTAGTACTGCGCAGACATAATCTTTCACCCCTGGCTTGAGGGAAACTGAGAGAGATGTTTACTGTCTGTGATCACTGCTGCAGCTGTGATTTGGAAGTCTTTGTATGGGTGTTGTATTCTTCATATTATTATAATAATGTTGATGATGTTGATGACGATGCGATTATAAGGAAAAAAAACGTAATTGTTACAAATATGTGTATGTTTCTGGCATGAGATAATAAAAGCACTCAAATCTCAGACACACAGAACATCTAGCTTAGCAAAACCACATAAAGTGCGACGATCTAGCATCAGGTAACCAATAAAGCTTAACCCTCCTACCCTCCTGCATTTGAATCTCCATTGATTTTTTTGAGGTGCTTACAGGAAACATTCCTTAGACTTAATTATGTTGTATGTAAAATCGTCCTGGACAAGGAATGAAAGTGATCCCTGGACAACCAGCGTCCTGTTGGAAATTTGGACAAAGTGTTTTTGAGGCAATTCACTGTGCATTTAAAAAAAAAATGTGGCTACACACACCCTGCCAGTGGAATGTAGGAACAGCGAGGGAACTAGCTCTACATGCAAGTATTGTATTGTTCAAAGTGGGTTGGGGGGAAAGGAATTCTCGTTGTCAAACCACCACCCACGAGAACCGCCCCGACACCGCGACAAGCTTTTACAAGAACTGAAACGGGGTGGCGCGAGGTCACACAGGCAGTCACGCGTGTCGACGCAAACAGAAGGTCAGTTTAGCAGCCAGCGCCCCCATTCTGAGCCATTACACTGGGTGGGTCTCTGTTCTTAAATCGGAAAAAAAGATGGACGAAACGTTTGACCACGTGTGGCAAAATTTTACACGACGGTTGTAAAAAAAACAAAAAACTTTGCCACACTCACTCAAAAGTTCGTCAAGTTAAGAACGGCCATTTCGGTTCATAACTCGATGGATAAAGAAATATTAGAGAAGGTTGTTATGTACAGGGTAAATTTTCTGTTTAATGCAAAGAAGAAGTAAGCGTAAAATGGGATATTCTTTAATTGTTTATAGTGACAGATGTTAAAAAAATCTAGTCCATTTTACGTTAAGTGCGGAAGAAGATTTCCTATACAGTATACATAATCTAATCAGTGTGACAATGACACACCAACAATTTTTTAATCCTTGGAAAGGTTGGTGCACATGCCTGTCACTGGTTCATGGTGAGAAAAGAGGCGGAATTTTAAGCGTGTATGTAGCAGAAGAAGATGCAATTCTTTCAAAGTGTCAGCTTGTAACATCTGAAGCAGCCAAGTGTGGAGCAGAAACCAATCTCCGTCCTTTGTACTGGCAGGGTTTGTCTCGGGTCAGCAACCGCCAGGTCAAACGACACATCATGACTGATGAGTCCGACTCTAACCTGTTCTTGTCGAACGAACAAATGAAAATAAATCGCGACACGCAAGAGTTGTTCTCAATACAGTCTGGTGTACTCTTATGCTCATTTCCTCAGTTTCTCGAGTCGGATCTCGTTTCGGGGGTACTCCTGTTCTCGGGGCTGGCCATCGGGTACATGGTCAACCCATCTCCGAGTTTTCTGGATTTCTCGTCTTCATCTCTTCTTTTCTGCAATTCTGTGAAAATAGCTCAACATATAAACTTATAGCATGGAAGTAGATCAGTCACAACATAGCTAAAATGTTTCAGTGATTTTGAATTTAAACCGGACTAATTTACATGTAAATAGCGAAGAGACGACCTACCAACGTGACATCAGAAATGGCTGATGTCTGGATGTGACATCTGATTAATAAACTTGTTAAACTTGAATTTAATTAATAATTAAATAATTGGCTGCCTTATAGTTGGGACGTATGAATGGACTGACATGGAAAGATGCAATGCTTTCTTACTACACAGCTATCTGATAATAAAAAGTCTATTACTAACAAACATAATATTTTAAGACCTTATTTCAGAGGCCAAGTGTGTGTTGTATGTTTTAATAAGTTTACTTGAGCGATCATTCTGATTATATGCAAATGCAGCATGAATAACTGTAAGACTTTTGCCGGAGTACATGTGTCCATAAAGGTCAATTGGGGTGCAGTACTTTACTATTTCGAAACATCTGGGTGAATATTCCCCTTTCTTTCTCCGGTCTACATGTCTACAAACATCACCATGCACAGAAAGAAGTCAAAATGTCTACACAGAAACATCTCGTTTACACCTGGTCCTACTCTGCCAGAGGCTGAGGCGTGCACAACGTTCGAGTATCCATGCGCAGTCCTGACGTCTGTGCTACTTACCTCTTTCTATCCATGGTTTGTGGAAATAGAATCCTTGCAACCAGCTTTACCTGATCATTACAACATTTTGCACCCCCACTGGTCCTTTAACGATGGGCACTAGATAATGGGGCCTTGGAATGGCTGATGGCACCATGCTTGTAGTGGTGTCTTGTTATCTCCGGCTGGTGCCCAGTCAGAAACTGCTTTGGGTACTTGAATCACTTTTTCTGACACTGTATGGCAAATATGTTTTTTTTTCCCCATTACAGCATTGGGCTTCCCTGGACAGTCAAGAGGTAGTTAATAACTGCGCCAATTTCGCTATTGAGTTCGCATGGTCACATATGGGTAAAGTCTGTCAAATGGAATGTTTTCACGATGACTGTATGTGAAAAGTCTGTAAAGCGTGATGAACTGAGATCTGTAAACAAATTATGAGCAATACCAATGTTTTTACTGTTTCTGCCCCATTTCCATTCAGGATTTGTCGGGTGAACACTGCTATTGAATCCCAACATCGTTCTCGTCCTGACTCGTTTCGTTGTTCAAGACCTCGGAGCGTATAGCTTTCGTACCTATACTCGTGCGACGGTCATGCTTGGGTCACATGACTCATAGTGGGTGGCTCAAGGCCACAAGCAGTTTTGCGTTGCGAGGGCGCCGTCTGCCTCGGTGTGTGTCTTGACTAGTGTAGGCTTACACCTTGACTGACAGTCCTCACGTAGGAGGATTTACTGGCTGCTTTCACACACACACACACACACACACAATCGCTTCTCTCTCTCACACACACACACACACACATTGTTTTTAAGTTTTGTTGTCAAATATGTTGGCACCAGCCCTGACCGATTTTTTTTTTTGAAACAACCATTAAAAGTGTATATCAAGGGTTGCTGCTGTCAAGGTTTATTATATTGCTTTGTTTACCGGTGGCTGCGTCACAGACGCTCACGCGCAGTCGTCCGCACATGTGCGCGTTCTCTTTCGCTATAAACAATACAACTCATCTGCCTCTTGGCAGGTCCTGTCTCAATTTAATTACGATAAAAGGCGGTGAACTTGATACGCAGGTTGATACACGATTCAAAAGGAAAAGAAATAATCACTCAGTTATAAATCCCCAAATGTCACCCATTATTATCTAATTATCCACACCATGCTATTAGAAAGTTTCTTTTTACTCAGTCTGATAGTCAGAAAAATACTAGGATTTCGGAATAAAGTCACTGTTAACACCGCTCACACTTAAGACTGTTATAACAATGCTCTTAATATCAGTCACCTGGGTACTGTACTCTAAGTAGCAAGGGACTGATTTCCAGAAATCTACATATATATATCTTCTCTAATATGTGAAGCCATAGACGCCTCCACTAGAGAACAGTGTTGTACACAATGGCGATGCCTCTTGGGGACGAGTGACCACTCCCTCTTCTTTTTGTCTTATTACTCTTGGGTAAGCAAGTTTTCTTCAAACCAAATACTCCGCGGTAAATATTGCGCCTGTGAACAGTTTATAGAAACTACTAACATCCACTGCTTTAAGTTCTACTCTGGTACTTCATGTTTATGTTGTTAGTGTACCTAAACGTATCTCACTGTCAACTGACTGTTATCTAATGTTCTTTTTTCATTACTGGTCATGCTAAGCGGTATTTTGTTTGTTGTTGTTTTTTTCAAGGCACGCCCGTTATTGTTAAAATGTTTATTTTAATTCCAATTTGTATTAATATTTGCTAGGGGATGGACATCTGCTTGAATTTTAAAAAAAGATTTTGCTGCAATTAAAGACATCTCGAAGACTCTACCAAACTAAAGTTGATTAAACGTTCGGCCTTATTTGTCAAGAAAGGGCTGATTAGTTCGGTTTATGACTGAAAACTTTCTCCTGGAGCCGGGGTCATGAAGAGAGGGTAAGTCTTTAGCAACATGGCTAGTGCAAAGATGCTCTGGGGTAAAGAAACACGAACTCCACATCACAGCTACGGCCCCAGAAGTGATTGAGTTAAAATGATCATACCCAGCTGACAGTTCATTCAACGTAAAAGCCTAGCCCTATTATCCTTGTTTGCGAAGTCTTGGCTGTAATCGCCATCATTTTCTTGTGCAGGACGATCGTTCAAAAGAGGTAATCTTCACAGTCGTCTTCACACAGCAGTCGCCATCTTGAAGAAACGGTTCAGCACCATGGGAATCAGGGAAGGATGCGCGGAAGCTTCTCACCTGACGAGGCTGACGATCGCGTTGCTGTTTCTGGGCAGCATCGGCAACTGGATCGCATTCTGCACCGACTCCTGGTCGTTTCGCAACACCGACAGTACGGCCAATAGTGAGGGTTTCGGACTTTGGCGGCATTGCGTTCGTACTGGAGGATGCACATTTACCGATGGTACCCGGCAAGGTGAGAAACGCCTGATTTAGTGCACAATATTTTACGTTCCAAAACTTTCATTTTCCCACCTTCATAAAATGCGTCGGGCACTTCTAAATTGATCCTACATTATTTTTCTAAAAAGTTTACGTCTGCTATTTTATTATACATCTTTCAAACATTTTCAACTACTTAATAGAAAACTTGTTGTAATTTTATGTTATCATGATCACAACTCAGACAGAAAACCCTTATTCTTCACTCACTCTGTGCATCGTTAATAAACAATTTGACTGCCTCATTCGTTCGCTCGTTATGAACTTGAGTTTTATTGTTTATCCGTTCATTCTGAAGTTGATGGGTTTTTACTTTATCTAATAACAGGGAATATGGGAGTTAAGGGTAATTGAGTTTTAGTTTATTCTATACCAGTCAATATTCCAGGACAGATAGGCGTGGCAAACATATATGATGATGATAAAGACTGTTCTCGTTTGCCCGGATTGTTCCAGAATGGTATGCCGGGGTGCAATCGTGTGAAGTTTTTGCTTTCATGGGGATGAACATCGCTGCCCTCCTCGCCATCATGTACGCCTTCAAGAAATCCTGTCGGTACAACTCTGAAGTGAGGGTGGGAATCGTCCTCAGCGGTCTTGTGGGAGGTAAGACCCCGCCTTTTTTTCTTTGTCTATCTATCTGTCTTTCCGTCCCAGTGTGTGTCTGCCTGCTTATAGCTGTTCTGTGGGTCGGATGTTTGTATCTCGGTTCTCTCGGCTCTGTACCCCCTCCCCCACCACACACACACACACACACACACACACACACGCACGCACTCACACGCACGCACGCAGGCACACATTCACAGACAGATAAAGTAATAGAAAAACATATTGTTTGATTAATTTCCTCTCTTCTTTTCTTCCCTTCATTTTCACGTTCCCCCTCCCCCTTCCCCCCCGCACCCACCAGCCCTGGTTCTAGCTACTCGTCCCTTTCTGCTCTTTTCTAACTACGAAAAATCGTTCAAATATAATTCAACTGCATGAAATTCGTCAATGCCTGAAAACATTGTTCAATGTTAATAATTTCGAACATCATATTCATCCTCCCTGATGGTAGCTATTAACATACTCCTCTACGCACGACGAAACTTTAGAAGAAAATGAGTGGGTAAAAAGCACTACCAGTGGGTAAATGAGATAAAGTTATTTTCAAAATTTTTCTCGGTTTCAGCCGCTGGCCATCTGACTGCAGTGATTGTGTTTGGCATCAAAAGGAGGTCGTTATATGATAACGCAGATGGTGAGCAGCTCGGTTTTTCCTACGGTTTCGCAGTTGTCGCCTCCTTCTTCTCGTTGGTCTCTGCCGTTGTCACCGCCATAGACTTGTGCGTGTCGCCCACCAGCAGCGCACCCCCCACAAAAGGCGATTCTTATGTCAACACCCCTCTCTAAAGGTCGAAAACACGATCCACAACACATCGGTAAAAAAAACAGACTTGTGAGTGGCGTTGAAATGTTGTCGCGTGAATATGTTCTGAATCGTTCTCACAGTGTTCGCAGAGCGTTTCCACACAAAACATGCATAACAAAGAATCTATGTACAAAAGCAGTAAAGCACTAAGGCAAAGAAACATGCATGCACACGAGCAAACACACAACAGTTTTCGTGTTAAAAACGCTAATTAACCAATGGTAGGTGAACTCACGTAGTTCTTATGCTGTGCTTGGTAATTGAAGACCAATGAACATATAGTTGCCACCTGTACCGGTAGCATGTCCAGGTAAGGACTACAGACTCTGCTAATTGAAAAAAAAAATGTTTTGGATACAACAGCTTTTTTCCGGCAGGTTTTTATACAGTGAAGTCTTCCAGCTCCCTCCTCTCTCTCAATTTCTCTCTCTCTCACATACACGCTAACACACACAAACATATATATATATACTGACGAACAAATCCTGTAAGATAACTCTGCTGATGTATATTATAGTTTTTATTTGATGTACGTTAACAGGAGTTAATTATATACTCAACATCGCACAGAATATAGGTATATATTTGTATCACATGTATGTGATTTTAATCATACGAATTATTTGAGAGCTTTGCTAAAATCAAAACTCACATCAAACATATGCTATTCTGTAAAAATAATATTTTCTTGCGTAAATAGCGTAGGTTTGTGTTAATCGGTAAAATTCTGTATCTGCGTTACTATGCCAGTATAATATTACAGTAATTTAGTCCCGGGTGTACATATTGACTTTTCATCGTAAATGATCTTAGCATTACTCTTTTTCTTTCTCATCACCTATTTCATGTACAGCTGTTTGTCAAAAACACTAATGCCCAGAATTGTGCAGAAATGAGTACAACTTGTATCACGTATTGAGAGTATCGTTACATCCATATCATGTTTCACAGAGTATCGTAACACTTTCACCGTGTGTTAAATTGTATCGTGATAAAACATTATGTGTACAAACATGTTGTCTGAAATTTGTTTTACACTCATTAAACATTCGTACAGTTCTGCATGCCTTCACCGTGTTTTTTTTATGTGTGGCTAGTCGGTGAGTGAGTGAGTGGAGAAGGAGAGAAGAGTGAACGCACTTGCCTTTAATTTTAAATGAGGGACTAGACTTCTTCGTGTGTTTACTATAATGTTCAGTACTCAAGTTGGTGTACATTGTACAGAGGTTGTTGCAGACAATGCAATAATATTTCATCTCTTTTATATTTGATATAATGCAAGAGTTACAGATAATAAAGGAAAATCATAACATAAGAGGTATAAGTGTGTAAGCAGAAAAGTTTTTTTTTAATCACTTCTCAGTTTTACTACGACGACCTCACCCACCATTATAAAAGAACCCGAACCTGTTCAAAGACAGGGACATTAACACCACCGACAAGAAAACGTTTACAAGGAAGCTAAACACTGATACCGCATTTGCTCCAAGGTCGAGTAACAGAGAAGGAAAGGGATTATTTTCTCTAGCAGCCACAGACTTGCTTTGTCACGTGATGCAAAGGTGCACGCGCAGCTAGCGACATCAGGTTGCTCTCTTCTCTGGTGTTCACGACGGCTCTGAGGCAGCGAAACACCGTGCGCAGCCATTGCAGTGTTGTGTGGTGTGTGCAGGGAGAACCTTCCTCCTCCGAGAAGTTTAGCAGCAACACAGCCACCCGGTAAGCTTGCATGGTTTTGTGTTTACCACACAGAAAGCGACTGCATTAACTGTTGTTACAGGGCTGGGCACACCCTGCACCATACATGTTCTGTCAACATGTCCCCGATCCGTTATCGTGCTGTACAGCTGCACACACGTCACAGCTGTATAACTGTAGGTTGGGTGTGACGTGTACGGTATGTGATCGTTGTTGTGGGTTGTTGTTTTTCTTTCCATCGCCCACCTTATACGCACCTGTACGTGCCTAGCCTCAAAACAGAAAGCTTATGCACGCCGATATGCATGACACGTTATCGTCCTTGACACTGCTTACCTGTTAAACTACTCTTGTATGCTTCTGCGAAATGCTTTAAAAAAAAATTTGATCCTGCAAGCGAAATTCAGTCATATATCTAAGAAAATAAAAAAAAATATATTTTGGTAGTGAATCGATAGGGATGAAACGAATCGCTTGTAACATCTGGCAGCCTGAGCCATGCGCAAGGAGCGATATACTGTACAACAACCCCGCCCTGCTTTCGCCTGTGTCACATAAACTGTAGTACTATGGCAGAAAGGAAGGCTGGAATCTGGTGCAGCTCTCGTGAGCTTTCGGTTTAATAATAGCTTGTAATTAATTGTGCATTTACTGCTGGTGGAATGTAGACATGGAAAATTACTTGAAAGATGAGACCGTGCTACAACTGGCGGCTTGCCTACATGCCAGCGAGAACGGAACTCACCCACCAGTCGAGCGCACACAGCAAGGGACGTATACAGTTTACTGCCCGCCCTCACGAATTATCTCACACACACACACACACTCAGCGCCTAAAGTTAGAACCAGATGCTTAGAGCAGGGATAGGGAACATTTTTTTCCTCTGAGTGCCATTTGGATATTTATAACATCATTCACAGGCCATACAAAAATAATTAATTGAAAAATTAGCGTGCAATATTTTGGTCACGTGATGGATGTTCCTTGCTTGCCCCTAAAACGTTACCTTATTATTTTTATGATTCATTTCATATACATTTATGTTCCTATAAAACAGCTCCTAGATTTACTGAAGTTCGAATCCCGTTAACGGCTGCCTTGATCGGACTCAGAGCGACCCGGATATTCCTCATCCCTGGCGTAGAGTATCGCGGCTTCTGTGATGTAGTCGGATTAGTCAGCTGAAGTCTGTAGCGAAATTTAATTACTTCCCTCAGTTGCCGTAGAAACTGAGAGAGAAAGTCATGTGGAATTCCAGTGATGTGAGTGTAGACCCCGCCCTTTTTAAGTGGCGCGCACTCGCCTTAACAGACGTGAAGCTCTGTAGCATCAGACTGCACGAGCGGTGCCAGGGCCTCGGGAATTGTTAGTCATTGCACTTCTACTGCTACATTAATTCCGTATCATCAGTAATCCCTGCTGCCTTTGACAGATATGAAAACCTTCCTTCATTAATTATGCCACATGTCGAATAAGAAAAACTTCCGCAATTTAATAAGTCCCATGGTTGATATTGAACTTCCGTTAAACTAGTTCAAGAAGTCCTCACTTCGTGTAACCCGTACGTCTGTTCAGTTCAGTCTGCACTGAATAAATGTATAAATTTTAATGCATGTTCTGTGGCAGGTTCGTCAATCTGTACTAAATGCAGAAAAAGATAGATGGATGCAGACTGATAAGCTTTCTCCTCTCATAAGTCCTGCTCAGAATTCTCTAGTAGGACCAGAGCTTGGAGCGAAGTAACATTGATGTCTGTTTGTGTGGTGTGCGTGCCCAATGAAGAATCTAACATGGATTGAGGTCTTAAACTTCTCTTTGAACCCAACGCTTCAAGAAAACAAATATTTATGGCCAAATATATTTACGCCTAGAATCCGATCGATGGTCGATGGTAGGCAAATCAGCCTTTACGCATGCGCAGTTGAAGAGCGGACTTACCTGTGCCCTCGCATCTACTTTAAAATTGTTGGATCTCTTGACCAGACTTGGCAATCCAGATTTTCCAGGTAAATCTCAGGTCAACGAGATACGAGGGTTTGCTGCCAGAAAATATGTAACATCATTCGCTTCTCTTTGAGACTGGCATAGTCATACTCTGTGCTGAATTACAGTCTTGCAGAGTTGTTTCTGTTGCTATTCTTTCGTGTTTTTGTTCGTTTGTTTTGTTTTAAGCATGTTGCCAGGACTGGGCGTCTGTCAGTAAATGAATGGCCACTTGTTTAAGACTCTAAACCTTTGACCTCATTCTAGGTCACGATGAGAGCAAGGACGTGGCTGAGGTGGGCTTTTTTTGTTAATTACTGTAATACACAACTAACATAACATCATTTGCGACAAACAAAACAACACTTTGTATCCTAGCGTCTCATGAGCATCATGTGTAATGTACCTCCTATCGTGACTTTCGCAACTGTTTCGTTCTTCTTTTACAGTGCCACTTCTTCAAACAGCTCAGCAACGTTGACAGCATTAAACATTGTCATCATTTGACGACCGATTTCAAACTTAAGGTCTGTGTCATGGGAATCGTAAAATGCTTCAGGGAAGCTTCTCTCTGCATACGACTCGCATTCCTGTTGTTGTTTCTAGCCAGCGTGTGCAGCTGGATCGCATTTTGTACCACCTCCTGGTCATACATCAACAGCAAGCAGATCAACTTCCAAGGCTACGGGCTGTGGCGGATCTGCGCCAAGTCAGGCTCGTGCTCGCTCTTTGACGGCACGCGAAACGGTGAGCAGACGACAGTTGTCATCAGTTCAAGCTGCTCCCCCTCCCCCCAATTACCTGTTAGATATATTCAATACGAATCCCAGACACTTAATCCCCTAGACATTCAATCCCCAGACACAAAATCCCCAGACATTTAATCCCCAGACACTTAATCCCCGACACTTAATCCCCAGACACTTAATCCCCAGACACTTAATCCTCAAAATGAAATTTCAACTAAAAAAATTATGAAGTGAATGGAAAATTTAATTAAAATTCAAATAATTATTTTCATGTAAACATCAAAATAAGTTTGACAATTAAAATAATACTTAACTTCAACATTTATAACATTAGTTCATAGTTTTTACAACCAGTGGTCTGCTCGTGGTCAGTATGGCCTAGGAACTGGCTGGTTATGTTAGGGAGTCCACCTAGTATCGCCTAGACTAGGGTAGATCGCTAATTGTAAACCCAGCGCATCCCAGTCTTACCAGTTACCCAGAGTTACCACGTGACACATTTCTCTTACGGTTATAATATTTCAAGTTCACAAATTAGCAGTTTTGAGTGTTGTGTCGCGATTTGGGGTCATTTTTGAGGATTAAGTGTCTGGGGTTTAAGTTTCTAGGGGATTAAGTGTCTGGGATTAAGTGTCGGGGATTAAGTGTCTGGGGATTAACTGTCTGGGGATTAAATGTCTAGGGGATTAAGTGTCGGGGATTAAGTGTCCGGGGATTAAGTGTCTGGGGATTAAATGTCTAGGGGATTAAGTGTCGGGGATTAAGTGTCGGGGATTAAGTGTCCGGTCACCATTCAATACCCTCCTTACACTGCCTATATCTTCTCGCCATAATTTCTCACGAGTTCCTCTCCGTTTGTTCTCACTACTTTAATAATTAATTTCTCACAAATATATCTGGATGTTTTCTTAGTGTGTTGAGAGATTAAAAAAATAAATTCCTGGTCATTCTAGACCAATCTATGCCCTTCAGATATAAAAACGCTGCTATAGTTAGCTTTCTTTTGAGCTACCGGTACAAGAAGTGGATAGTCAAAGAGCTTTATGAACTCTTGCTAACAAATTGTAAACAATAAACATCGGGATTATTTGTCTGCTTTAAGACGCTTGCAGCTCTACCAAAATTCATCTTTTATTTTCATTGTTGTATTTTCCACGTCCGTATCTCTCTATTCCTCAAGCGTAACAATAGTATAAATAATAGTCATATTGTGGATGTGAACAAAAAGTAACAGTACAAATATTAGACACGTTAAACGACTCACTTTCCCTGCCTCAACGGCTAGTAGAGTCATTAAAACTTTTTTGCTCATCGTTTCAATTTTTTTCTTCTATTTTTTGGGGGGTTAAAATAGCCGGGCTTTTTCCTTTTTCAAGAGTTGTTGTTATGAACGTAGTGTTTACATGTAAATAATGTTTGTTGCCTATTACTATCTGCGGGCTGGTTCCAGACTGGTTTGCCGGGGTGCAGGCATGTGAAATTTTTGGTTTCATGGGAATCAATGTCGCGGTCCTCTTGGTGCTCTTGTACATCTTTGCGAGAAGATTCCAGAACAACGCCGAAGCGAGGGTGGCGCTCATTATCAGCTGTTTTTTTGGAGGTCAGAGAATTTTTTTTTTGACAGCCTATTTTTTCTCACTGCTAATCTCTCTCTCTCTCTCTCTCTCTCATTCTTTATCTCTCTTATATTTTTCTCGATTTTATTTTTTATTTATTTACTTCTTTATTCGCACCCTTTCTT
This sequence comes from Marisa cornuarietis, assembly GCA_004794655.1. Taxonomy (NCBI): domain Eukaryota; kingdom Metazoa; phylum Mollusca; class Gastropoda; order Architaenioglossa; family Ampullariidae; genus Marisa; species Marisa cornuarietis. Next base: position 10,754,776 of record SMMW01000003.1, on the reverse strand, counting down.
CTTTCTTTACTAGTTTCCATCTTTTTGCTGCTCCGTTCGCTGCTGCTGTTTCTCCTATAAGAAAAGTTAAACTAATTATGAGATGTTATACGAATATTATTTTATTTGACAAAACGATAAAATGCGTGCGTCTTATGCCACATGATATAATGTCGGAGCATTTTTTTTGACTGTCGTCAATGTAGGTCCCACAATAGGACAACAGCGATAAAAAGCTTGGAAGTGAAGAAGAGATTCGATGATGGGAAAGTGTAATGGCTGGGTTTAATTTCATCACCTAATCAATTAACCCTGATTAAAAAGTCTTGAAACGTTCTGTTTAAGGGAAGAATGAATAAAGTTACGGCCATTAAAGTTGGTAGTGTGTAGAGGTAGTTACATCAAACTGTTGGGTTTCTCTCCTCAGTCGCCGGCCATCTGACTGCAGTCATCGTCTTTGGCACAATGAGGACATCACTATACTCGACAACCAGTGACGAGGACGCCCTAGGATTCTCCTTCGGTTTCGCCGTCGTCGCATCTTTCTTCTCTTTGGCCTCTGGAGTTGTGTGTCTCCTGGATATTTTTTTGGTCAAGACAATTTCTACTTCTAGTGCTGGTTCCGACGGCGCACCACCGCAAGGTGTTGAACACAAGAAACAACGCTTTTAAGAACGCTTTGCGATAGGTGTACTAATATTATGGGACAGTTCTTTTGGTCCTTTCAATGTCTTCGCGTGTGTAAAATAGTCTGAGTAACGACTTTTATTTCCCCACTGAGTTGGGCGACTTATCAATAACAATCTAGTTATTATAGTTTAGTTCTTGCAAGTCATTGCAGCGTAAGGAAAAAAAAGGGTTTTCTGTGTTCAAAAATCGTGTGTTCAATTCCAATCACAGTTATCATTTTAAGTACATGTAAATTTAATTTCTTAGTTTTCCTTCTTTGTTCTGATTATATTTGGTGTTTTTTTAAAATCTCGTTAAATGGAGAAATGAGCATATAAATGTATTTTGTAAAGGAGAGGAGTTGATGGATAATAATTAGGTTATGCCAAAGGTCAGGGATGGGTTAGAGGCTGATCATAATTTGTGCATGCAAGTTCCAACTTGGTGGGAAAAGTAAAGTCGCGTCTGAGCAAGGTTAACTGTTTTGTGTACCCGACTCCACGGTGTGCGCAAACAGAAACTAACAAACAAAGGAATATGTTGATTGTAGAAAGTCCAAGCAGACTGAGCAATGGTGGCCAGTCCGATTTCTTCCTTCTTCTTGTGTACACGAGACAAGGACCTTTGGGTCGTGCTGCGTATAAAGTCAAACGCTTTTTTCAAGTCTTCTACAACTGACAAAAAGGGGAGGTTACCCAATTTTTCCTAGCAGCACAGCCACTACCGATTAATTATTAATTACAACATAATTATGCTGTTTATTGGGTTTGGAGTGACGATCAAAATGTAAACCATTGCTGTTTAAATGTAAGCATTATTTGCCAGATGTAAGGCAATATTTTTGCATAAAAAATATTTTTTGTATTTTGTAAAGGAATTACATATTAACTGCAATCTACAAAATGTAAGTATGGACAAGACTCTTTCATCCCTAAGAGATTGTATTATACAAGAAAACTTTATAACATGCTGTTTGTGACAGCTATGTACTCCACTCTTGTCAATGTGTTATATTGTGCAACAGTGATGTCAGGTTCTTTTCATTCATTCAACCCTTGACTGACACCACCAGTAGACGACCAGTTCTGCTGGTCCACCGGTACTGGTCGTCGTAGAGAGATGGGAGATGGGAGACTGGGGGACTGAGGAGGCTCGCCACTTAATTAAGCCTGTCTGAGAGCCGTGAACAAGTCCTGCGAGGCCAGTCCCTTATGTTTGCCACCTAAGTCTCCTTTTGTATACGCCTTTCCGTCGACCACCTTCACAACAGACTGTTTAGAGTTTGATGCCCTATTACACTGCATTGTGACACATTCACAAGACTGTATACTTGTAAAGAGGTATGTCGTGTGGCACTTTTAATAGACTTTGCAGTCTAACAGCGATGCGTCCTGTGCCTCACACCTTTTCCACACCACCATCAGCCCCCTTCACCATCACAACATCCACCACAAGTGCATTGATACAGTTACATGTAATATTCATAGTTAAAGAACTGTAGAAAATCTACAGAGTAAGTGGCCCATATAATATTGAGTGTTTGTATTCGTCTTCACGTAATGAGGCTTTAACATTTTACATGGACATTTTTTATCATGGCTAATTAGCATTTATTCTGATAGTGTTGTACGATTATGCATTTTACCTTCTATTGTATTTGGTCTAAATGCATATGTCTTGAGACAGCACCGCATAAATATACATGTTGTACTGTGTGTTGTACCATTGTTCTCCGGGGAAAAAACTTGAGTGTATTTGGCGACATTTTGCCAGCAGTTAGTGACACAATGTAGACACATTGAACGGCATTCACTCAAAACTCAAGCAGGCCGAGAGGCTACATTCATTGTTCTTTTCAGCTTCACTGTTGTCTTTCCTGACCACCAGTCTAACATTATTCCCCTCTCTAACCTAACCCACCAGTGTAAGCTCACCCATCTGTCTAAATCATCCTGGGGCCAGTTGCAAAACATGTTTCTAAACCTTAAAACTGTTCTAAAGAAGCAAAATCTCTTCTTTGCCATTTAGATGCATTGCACAAGAACATACAAAAAAATTGTACCGACAGGACGGAAAGTCGGACTTAAACAACTTTATCTTACTTAAAGCAGTTTTAATTTTTAAAAATTCTAAAATTTGGGTGTGCACTTTAAACTAATTATCTAAATAGATTTAAGGCTTAAAAGTGTTTAAAATTAGAAATGTGCTGTGCAATTGGCCCCTGGGCTCTAAGATGTCAGGGCATCTTTGTGCCGGAAAAACCAAATGTCTCCCTTTCTGTCTTTGACGACTGATCTTTTGAAGTATTTAGACCCACAGTCTGTGTCTAGAGAAATTAAGGCATATTTAGGCTCAAGCAACTTCTGAAAAACACGTTTAAGCTAATATTTTTCTGGAAATATTTAAAAGTGTTTTCTTCCATATGCGTGCATGGGTGTTTGTGTGCATGTGTTTGTGTGTGGTGAGTAGCTTCTCGCTAGAGCATGGTGTAATATAATCATTGTTATTGTTACTATTATGACTATCTACACTACACTTAACAGGACCAGACTTACTGCCTCCCCTACTTCTCACGTGATGAAGTAAAAGTATTTTTGCAGCGTTTACTGTCTGATATTAAAATATTCATGGGTTGTCTGTAAAGAAATATGCACGGTGCAGGATGAGGAAAATAATAACACGCATTTGTCAACGAATTGTCCAGTTACTGAAGAAATCGTGCATTGACATGTCCGGTTTGTTCGTAATGCCTACACCCAAAGAAGTTTGTTTTTATGGCACCTGTTGCAAATATATTCTTGTTGATGATTAAAATTTTCAACACGTATCTTTTCATCACTCTCTTCTTATGTATGTTTCGCACGCACAAGCAACATCTCACTCAGGATCTGCATCTTCTTAATCATTCAGATTAAAGATGCGCATGTGCCGTGTCTACTGCACTATCTTGTCAGAATCATTATAAATAATAAGGACGTAGCTCTAATCGATCTGATGTATTTTTTTATATACGTGACAATAATCTTGATTATCACAATGTTCCACGACTAAAATCGCCTACGAGCATCACTATGCACAGAAAGAGGTCAACAACACAGAGGTCAGGATTAAACATGGACACATGTGCGAGGTCAAGGTTACTGCCAGTGGGAGAGCTGGGACCATGTGTTACTTAGAAGTATGCAAACAACGACTGCGACATCCTTCTATGAATAGGGACGTTTGACAGAAAGATTGGTGTCATTATACCGTATGTAGCTGTGTAGTGGAATTATACATTTCTTGTTAATTATAAATGTCAGTATTATTATTCTGTTCATTATACTGGTTTAATGTGAGAGAACCAGATCGGTTGTATAATAAGGGATATTTGGAATGCCTAAAGAATGTCTTTTAAGTCTGTAGGAAATCTGCCACACTACTATAAAACCTAAGAGCTGTGTGTGCACCAACAGGCGGTGACGTCTGGCGAATAAATTACCGGGGGAAGTAGGGGGCTGGCAATCAAGTTAATTTTATTTATTATTATTATTATTATTATCATTATCATTATTATTATTATTGCATTTTGCGAAGAATCAGGGCTGAAACACTCGGCCAGGCCAGGGAGGGGCAAAAGATATTTCCCCCCTCAGTATCTTTTTTGAGGGGGCGGCTGCCCTCTTTGGTCCCCGCCCCCGTTCCTACGCCACTGAAGTATGTAAAGTCATCTGTCAGACCCTTAAGATGTCGCGGCTGTAGGACAGTTTCCACTGTAGAATCTTGATTCGTTCACACTTTTTTTGGGTTTCTTTCGGACACAGTCTAGACTACAAATAAATCTTTTCCGCACAGCCCAGTCCACAAATATATTTTTACAGAACAACACAGTTCAGAGATATGTTTACAGGTACAGTCCAATTCACGAATATTTTTTATAGCTCGGTTCCGATAGTCCTGTGACAAAGCACTTTTGCAAGGATGATGGTACCCGTGGATACAAGTACAAGAAGTATCAAATAACAAAGTTTAACATCCCCACGTGACCTACCACCACCAGCTCTGCAACCGCTGAGAAAAGCGAGATCGCTTGCAAGTTAGAAGTTAAAACTTCCTTTTTTAGCTTCCCTTCTTTGTTCACTCCTGCTCATCTGGTCTGACTTATTTATTATCCCTGAGCGGACTCTTCCCCGCTAAGCTATAGTTAGCAACTCCCCCTTGCCCTTTGTCCCCCATTCTCTATCTCACGGACGACTTATCAAGTAGCCCCACAACCCACCAGATGTTTGCTGCTTTAAAGTGGAAAACTGGTTTTCTACAGGAGGGTCCGGAGTGCTTAAGTTATAATTACTTGGCTGTAGTGAACATTTTCGATTAAATCCGGGTTAGCCTGTTTGGCTTAGCAGTCTGCCGTAAGATCCTTCTCCCTCTCACCCCGACTGTATTACAGCAGAGATTACATTCTGTCTGATGTCGTCAACGTAAAAATGTCACAGATCTAAGTGATGTCGAAGGCCTCATCCCACGTGGAAGAATGAAAGAGCGTGAATGACGTCAGTTTGTCTGAATGCGTATGGATGATGAAAAAAGATCTGTGACGTGAGAGAGAATCTTGGGAAGATGGAGGAGAGGCTGAAGGAGAATCGTTAGAGGAGTAAAATAAGAGACGACTAGAGATAGAGAAACGTTTAAGAGAAAGAGCTGCTGAAGAAGAAGAAGAATCGTTTGAGAAGGAGAATCGTCAGAGGAGTAAATTAAGAGTAGACTAGAGATAATCTTGAGAAAATAACGGAGACGGAAGAAGAATGATTGGAGAGAAAGAAACGTTGGAGAGAAGAATCGTTTGAGGAGGATCGTTGGAGGAAAAAGGAATGAGAAAGGAAACAGTGTGAATAGTTGTTAGAACGAAGTTAGGAATTCTCTTTTTTATATCTGTGTTATATGTTTTTTTATTTATTTTCTTTTTCTATTAAACGTAGGCAGATCTGTACAGGCAAGTCAAGTCGTTTTATTCTTTTTGAGCGTAGGAACACGTATTTGTGTGACCCGTGCGTGTGATTGGAAGAGAGAGAGAGTCGCACGTCACGAGGTTGTGACAAAACAGTAAGCACATATGTCAAGACTTCGAAGCCTGTGTAAAATTGATCAAAATTACAAAAAAACACCAAGTCGATTAATAAAAATGATATACTTTATTTCAAGTTCAAGAAAATGTACACTGATCACTGACATGGTAATTATAAAGGTCACTGACATGGTAATTATAAAGGTCACTGACATGGTAATTATGAAAGTCATCGACAAAATGTACACTAATCACTGACACGGTAATTATGGACGTCACTGACATGGTAATTATGAAGGTCACTGACACTGTAGTTATAACAACTTTTGAACGCTACGTCACATAACAACAAACTATAAAAAGAATCAGGATCAACAGCTGCTTTATCAGTTTCGTTAGGATTGATAAAATTACAATTCAGTCAGTCGTAGCACCAGATATGTTTAAATGTTTTGTAGAGGGTTGGGGTGGAATGTAAAAGGAGCATGTAATTATAATCACGCATTTACTCAGATGTCACAATTATGTCAGACTGATTATAGCAGAGACATAAAGTTTCACAAGATATAAAATATTATGATCTACCAGCGGAAGAGACCGTATTTTTTTTAAAGTATTACATTATTATCTTCCCCTAAAGAATAAACAAAATAAATGTCTACAGTTTTGCAGCACACGGATCTCAGCATCTCAAAATAGAGGATCTCACGACTGATGGGGATGAGCAGCCAGTCAGCATTCCAGTCAAACCAGGAAGCTGATGGAAGCAAACTGTGATGATAATAACAATAATGACAATCACACCTTTGAGGATTGCTGTGGTAGCTGGACACAGGAGGTCAAGACTGCGGAGTGTCTGGACAAACAGCTACACCAGCCACATCATTGCTCTGTGCTCGAGGGGGGGGGAGGGGAAGGGAGCGACCAGGATTCTTGGGCAGAAGAATCTGAGTGAACTCAGTATTTACGAGCCTCGTTTCTTGAATGTATTTTACCGTTCTCTAAGAATGAGTAAAGATGACGGGGGTCTCATTCCTGTAAACGTCAGCCATTATGAGACAAACGAAGATGTGATCGCTAGAGAAACATGAGTAGCAGAAATCATTGCATTTCCACTAGTGTTTCAATATTTGAGGAAAAACCTGAGGATAATATATCGTATTAGAGGCATGTGTCAGCCGACCACCACTAGCTGTGACTTTCCCCTTCCCCGTCCACATTTTTTTAAAGTTGTAGCTGTGCTGTTTGTATCCTCCACAGTCTGCTACATTATTTCCACTACCGACTAGCTATTTATACGCTCAAGCTACCTTATTTTCATTTGTTTTCCTCCAACAAGCTTCCTAACTACCTTATTTCCAGTTTCGGCATACCTTATTTCCACTCTACAGTACCTAGCTGCTATTTCCACTGTAGGGAACCCAATTGCTAGTGTCGGGGTTCTTTACTTCCAATTCAAGTTCCCTAAGTGCTACCGTCGGAATATATTACTTCCACTACAATGTATCTAACTGTAAATGTCGGGATACCTTTCTTCCACTATATGATACCTAACTGACACTGGGGGCAGCCTGATCTTGACCTACAGGAAACAATCACAGTAGTTAATCATTTCTCTACATCGTTTAAGTGTCGGGTAAGGATGAAATTGCCATCAGTTACTCTCTGAACAATGCAGACATTAAATGATAACTACTGAGAGGACGTCAAGGGGTACATTATCAATGCCCGTTTGCAGAAGTGAATATTATGTATAGCAAGCTATTAAGCATTAATAACATTCTACGGAGTAAAGTAAAAAAAAAATGGGAACCGAATAGTTCCAGAGAACCAGGGAATGATGCAACAGCCAAATGATTACAACACAGGTCCATTCAGGGCAACAGGTCCGACAGAAACGAACGTGGTGGAGTTAATTTGGGGTCTGGCTGTGTCTTTAGACGAAAGAGATTACAATCAAGGAACATGTGCTACAGTTTTCATAGGACGCGCTCACCTTCCCTCACCACTTGGTAGCCTTCATGAAAGGTACATGAATATAACACACACACACACACACACACCACACACTCACACACACCGTGTTTACAATCATTCCAGACACCCATTCATCATTTATCCACACCTCTCAGTGACTGCTTCATCTAGCCCCTAATAGTAATCACCGCTCTACTGGTTATGATTCTCCCATAGGACGCAGCCATACTTTCATTAGATAATACTTTGCATTAATTATTGGCTTCGACAGACTGATTACGTTTCTGGTTTGATTCGTCTGTTCCTCTTCAACCAGCCTTGCTGATACATGTTCTTCGCTGCTGCTACATGCTAATTAATATGTATTTGATGTGAGCAAGCCCCAGGTGAGTAATATCCTGGAGGGACGCCTCCAAAACCGAGGCAACATGAAATTGATAATCAATGTTCAATCAAGTGAACTGCGAAAGAAAAACAACGATGACAAGGCATTTGTACAAGAATATGGAAATGTGCTTACTTGCCGTATACACAAGTTGCATATACAATGCGATGGCTGCCTATGTAGAAATACAAAACTACAAAACTATTTTTATCTGTACAATGCCCTGTGTGTTTCAGGATTCTACAAATTATTACCGTTTATTTAAGAGATATTATACAGGTCATGGAAAATCTACCCGAGACATGAAACACTCAGCGACTATGTTAAAATGTCGGAAACTAGTATTTCGTTACTTGTGCAAAAATCATACTCAAGACTACCAGTAAAAGATTGTTTTCTCAAAGTTGTCACATCATAACAAAATCAATAAGTAATCAAAGAAAAAACTCACAACGTTGTATGTATGTATTTAAAAAAATAAAATTGTATTACACAATATTTCACTTCTAGAGATTAAGAACAAACTCTACTACTCAATATCTGAGACCAGGCTATTGCAGCTCATAATGAATATCAGGCTGAGCAGTGATACAGGCTAAGGAAGAAATGTTTAGGCGAAGTTATCTCCTCTACACTGTCTCAGAAGGAAAGCAAAAAACAAACAAACAAAAGAAAAAACAAAAAAAAAACCAAACAAACAAACAAAACAAAACAAAACACACACACACAGAGAGGAAACTGCAGCAGGTGAGTGAGGCTGGTGAGGTGAGCTGTGATTGTTCAGGTGTTTTGTAGGAGTTCTCTCCCCTGATAACTCCCTGAGTTCACAAACAGCCTCCAGTCACACAGCAGCGAAATGAAAGATAATATGTGTGTTGAGCAGAGAGGAACATGTCTATCAAGGTGTCAAGACTTATGTGTATAATTACATTAATGAACTAGAAAAATCTGAAAACAAATGTTATTGTGGCCAGAGCTCCTACCGCGTACATCATCTGTCTTTGATCCTATTAAATATTGTAAAATGTATTCTTATGTACAAAAAGTACAGTTATGTACAAAAAAACCAGATTAAGGCCGCATATTAGAGATCCTTTGAGGTTTCTTTTTTTTTCTCTCTCTCTCTCGTTACGTTTGAGGTCCGCTCTTATCCGCAACATAGCCGTCTAGCGAGCCCACCAGTCACAGTCAATGTCCGTTACATTTATCCTACCAGACTGTCCGACATGATCATCATAGCATCTAGAAACTTAACCCCGCCAGTCTGTTGAACTAACCTTGTCAGTTGTCAAATTAAACACCTCATGTTGCAGAATTTGTTTTGTTTTGTTTTTTTCCTCCGTTGTCTTCACACGGCTTCCTCTCGGTAGCTCGGGCCACTAAACCTGAAGGGGCGGGGCTCGTCGTCATCCTCGTCGTAGTCGCGCAACATCACCGGCGGCACCTCGTCTCCCCTGCTGGGCCTGTTCCCCCCTTCTCGCCCCTCGCGACTGCGGCTGCGGCGGCGGCGGCGGCGTTGTGGAGGGTCGTCTGGAGCGAGGTCAGAGGTGGCGGATGCGGGTTTGGCGGTCGCTGGTGGAGCCTTGGAGGCCGGGGGCACGGTAGTTGGGCGCTGACTGTGACGGCTGCGCGGCGGTTCCCGCTCCTCCCGATCGCTGTCTAAGCTGTCATCTCGCGCGGCAGGCGGCGGCGGCGGCGGCGTCGCGGCTCTGGCGTCTGGTCTCCGCCGGGACTGGGGAGGGGCAGGCTCCTCCCAGTGATTGGGTGGAGGTGGAAAGTCATCCTCGCTGGCTGGGATGGAACGCTCGTCTCCGCTGCGCCCACCTCCTCGCGATCTTCTCTCGTCGTCAGTGCCGAGGTCCTGCAACGACTTACGATGAATCACTCCTTCTTTTTCTCGCAGGGGATGGAGGGAGTCTCGGACACTGCTGTGGTCCTCATCCTCGTCGGAAGCTTCACGAGGGATGGACCGCCTGTCTCTAGGATCCCTCTGGCTCCTCCTGTCCCTGGGATCTCTTTCATCGCGCCTATCTCGTGGATCTCTGTCGTCTCTCCGGTCCCTGGGATCTCTGTCATCTCTCAGGTCCCTGGGATCTCTGTCGTCTCGTCTATCTCTTCTGTCTCTGTCGTCGCGCCCAGAGGACGGACGGCGATCGTCGCGCGGCGGATAGCGGTCATCGTACTCCGGATCTCGCTCGTCACGCCTGGGTGGGTAGCGTCCGTCGCGGCTGGCCGGCCGGTCGTCGCGCGGGTAGCGGTCGTCGTTTGGCGGCGAGTCCCTGCCACTTCGCCTGGCCGCGTACCGGTCGTCCGGTCGCGCCGCATAGCGCACTTCTTCTTTCGTCGGCCGCACCACCACCGCCTCCGTTTCCGCAGGCCGGGCATTCAGGCGGTCCTCCTGGCTACGACTGCGGGGCCTGCGCATGCGTGGCGGCTCCATCTCCTCCTCCTCGTCAAAGTCGTCGTAGTTGCGGGTCCGGCCGTTGCTCTTCCTCCGCGACCTTGGCCGGTCGTCCTCGAATACGTCGCTGGTGCCCTCGCTGCGGCTGTCGTCGACGTAGCGGGCCTTCTCCGCGTAGGGAGGCGGCGCGTCGTCATGTTCGGGGACACTGAGGTCCTGCGACCGCGACAGTCGGCCGCGACTGCCGGACTGGCGGTTGTTGGTGTAGCGGGGTACGTACTCCTGTCGCTCCATGCTCTCCGAAGAAACGCCAAACGGCGCCATCGTCCCGATGTTGCTGCTCTTGGACACCTCAGACTAGACACGTGACAGAAGCGTTATGACACGTGACACGCTACATGATGTAATGATTTTCGAGGTAGGGCTTAAAGAAAGAGAAGAGGAGACTGAAAGGAGGAGGGAAGGTAAATAAACAGACAGTGAAGGAAAGGGAGAAGATGACATAAGTACTAAAGGAACAGGAAAGTAAGAGAAGTGAAAAGAAAGAAACAAAGAAGGAAAGAAAAGACAAGTAATAAAATAGAGTACATTTTGTTAAGTATCAAGATTAATTATATATTTATCTATTCCATCTCTCTTATTTGTTATTCCCTCTTTCTCTCACTCACACACACAGTGATAATTATCATCTATGTACATTCCATTGACTATGTCTCAATCTGTATTTGCATTTAACTTCTGACCAAGAATGGGACTGAAAGACCTACTACAGCGCCTTTAATAGATTGTTAATAATCTTTCTCACAAAGACTTAATCCTTAAACACGATTATGCTTTTCGTTGCACTGAAGTGAAGCAGAAGTTAATACTGGGGGGGGGGGGATGATCATGAAACCAGAAAGCTGAGCCGGCAAAGCGTGACACCTCGTACTCAAGTTACACCAGCGCAGCATCCGTAACAATCAAAGCATGTGACAGTCTTGTGCGGAAGATGTGCTTATGTAACTGGCGCACTTTTTTTTTTGGCCATGCGAAAAAAAAAAAAAAAAAAAACCCGACAGGCAACATATTGGTAGTAACCTGGATGCATATTTACATTTGATTATCTCCCTCAGCCTAAGGTACAGCACCAGAGTTGTCACCCTTTGCATCTCCTTCATAGCAAAAGTCCATGAATTCTTGTAAAAGCAGACGAATCGACACTGTTCTAATGGTCTCTTATAGTACGCGGAAGATTTAAAAAAAAACAATAACAACAAAATATAGCCCTGCGCTGTAGTAGTCTTTTAAATGTAATTTCCTAAATAATATTAATGTTAATCCGATAACAATACAAACACAGGAGTCAGTAAGATTAGCCCATTGTCGGCCAGTTAGTGTCCGCAGTTCGCATGCCGGGTTAATGGGGAGAGGTGGAGGCAAGCGCCTTGAACAAACAAAACTGTACCTCGAGGATCGAGCAAGCAAATGTTTGACATCAAATGATGTGTCAACAAACATCAGCCAGCCGAACTCTACATGCATACACGAAAAAAAAATTTTGGTCAAACTTAAATAAAATGTTTTGCAGTGGCTTTGTCAATAACACCTTAAGAGGGTGTTCTTTTTAGCGCCGGGGGGTGGTGGTGGTGCTGCTGCTGCTTCTGGTCTTGGTTTTCGTTTGATACCGCTATCTGTCCCGGCCGTCAATTCACGATTCAGTAACAACTGCAAATCTGGTGTTATTGCAGTAAACACCGGCCTAGTGACTTTCTTGTCATAAATATACACAAAGTGTCTTGGAGTGACTATGGGGAATTAAAGAAAGTATTTGCCAGTTTTACAAAAATTAGTACAACGCCTCCCCTCTTCATAAGAATGTCGTTTGAAACATGGCTGCAAATAAAACAGCGCCAGTATACAAGGACTGTTTTAATTAGACTTTACCATACAGTTATTGTAATATGTCAAGTGGAAAGCGTTGAAGCTCGAAATATTTCCAGAAATACAGATTTTCAACATCTGAATATGATTTTTTTTTTAAGTGCGCGTGCTCTCTCTCTCTCTCACGCACCCACGCATCAAAATGGCCACACGTGCCAATATTCATCCACCATCAAAGACCAAACGTAAACCCAATAATAATAACAATAATACTAATAATAATAACCAACAAACCAACCACTAGTTCACTCTTAAAAAAGAAAGAAAAACAAATCAAAACTGTGTACACTGGATTACAGAAAATAAATGAGAAAACAAGTAGTTCCACAGACTCCTGCATGCCCCTTTGTATTGATGCATGTCTTGAAGTTAAAAGTGTTAGAAACAGAAAAAACTCTGAATTTCTTAATTTGACTTACGCCATCAGGGTTCCTCAGCTGTCAAAGAGAATAATTTGAAAAAAAAGTTAAAGGAGACGGTTCCTCAGTTGACAAAGATAATAAGTTCCAACTTTAGGGACAGTTTCCAAGCGAATTAACCCCAAGCTTTTCTGAGTTGACCAAGTGTTTGGGATGGATACTTCACACGAGGAGTGGTTAATGAAATTTAAAAAATTGAAAAAAAAATTATACTGACCATGTTTATACCAACACGAAATCGCACACACACACACACACACACACACACACACACTCTTTCTCACATCATGTTAGCCAATGAGCAGTACTCACTCTCATCATGAAATCGGCGTCCTTCTCCTCGTCGACCCCCGAATCGCCGTTTCTGCACTTGCAGAACCAGACGACGAGGAAGACGAAGAGAGCGACGAAGAAGACTGCGGCAAGGACGACACCAGCGATGGCGCCGCCAGTCAGCCGGTCACAGTATTGCTCCTCGTCCACCCAGTCCCCGCAGTCGTTCCAGTCGTCGCAGACCAGGTGGTTGGCGATGCACCTCGTCCTGCCGTACGTCTCGCACATAAATTCGTCCCGTGAGCAGGGAACTGGTGACGTCATCAACCAGAACGTTATAGCCACGGTTGACATTTTAGGATAGAAAGTTCTTACTCGTTAGCTCGCTAACATCCGCCCAAAACAAATGATGGGCGAGAGGTGACAATGTTTTCATGTTCTCTCTTCATTTTATTTCTTATTTCCTACTTTTCCTAATTGCATTTTTTTTTAATTGAGCATTTTATCCAAGGATGAGACATGACGTCAGGAACAAGAACTTTCTGGTCACGGTTAACATTTACTTTAACAGTTTAGGATAAAAATATGGGTTTTTCTTCTTTCTTACTTTCCTTTTTTCTAACTGCACTTTTTTCTTTTTATAATTTTTTGTTTTTTTGTGTTCGGCGCATGTACGCACGTGCAAGAAAGCTGGAGGTCTGACATATTTCAGAATGATGTTGTCGAAGACTCTCAGCACTGAATCACTCTGGTTATTGCAACACGAAGTGAAATGAAAATTAGACAAAAAAATGGTGCTAAATCACAAAGCTAACTTGAGACCGACACATGGCATTGTCCTCTTTTGCAGACGAAAATGGAATACATCTACTTGAATCTTCAGCTAAGCGCTTGTGATATACTGCCTGCCTTCCACTGATACATACGTGAATCATAAAATGCCATCTGGGTGCAGCAAAAGATAATATATAAAGACGCTTAGTCAAAACTTTCATTGTCCGTGGGCCAAGAACGAATTTTCCCAGGTCTCAAGTTTCTTAGTGTTTCGGCTTGATTAATATTATTTTTAATGCAGAGCTGCAAAAAATTGATTTACGTAAAGCCTCCAAAATTATATCTGACATTTTGACTTACCTGGAAAAGAGAGACGAAGGTCTCTTGCCTGCTTGACAGAGGCAAGTAAATCGGGACTAAAGAACTTCTTAACCGGGTACAGTCTATCGGGTGTATGCTTATATCTTGGGCAGAAGTTTACGTGACGGTCATATAAAGATACTTGCCAAACATAGTTACATTCACTAGCATTGACAAAGGTTTCACACACGACAGTTACATAAAAACTTTGCCAAACTTGGTCAAACGTTCGTCTATATTTGTCCTGTTAGGAAACAAAGACTGCCGACTATAGTGACACTTATTGTCGTCCACCTTGGGACCTTCGTTCCCTCGTCCACACCTCGATTTCCCCACCTTGTCCAACCCTCGCAACTACTCATTGCAACACGTTCAGCAAGGGAGGCACGAGTAGTACTCACTGGTGATGCGGTAACGGGTGAAGTGGATGCGGAAGCCAGAACCCATGATGACCCCATTAGCCTCCACTCTCAAGATCAGAAAATTCTTATACACGAAGTACATTTCTTTCGGCATATCTTCTTCCCGTCCACAGATCCTCTTCTGCAGGCCTGTACACGACAGCACAAAATGAGGGTTAGACGAGAGAGAGAGAGTGCGAAAGTCGGGTTGCTTCCCCTGCTGCCATTGTTGTGTTGTGTTTTGTTTTGTTATTTGTTTTTTTTTTTCGTGTGATGTCTGTCGCTGCTGCTGCTGTTTCATGTCAGATTCGCATCACGTTTCAAACCGTTAAAGACAATAGGTCATGTCACTGTAACCTGTTTGAACCTCTAGCAAACATTGCAATACCATGTTGCTAGCAATTACATAACATTTCTCAATCTACATACTGAATCTCTGAGTTGTACTGCACCCTTGTAAAAACAAACGTCAAAAGACTTATTTTTTTATCTATAATACCGGGTTTCTGTTTAGCAAATGGGTTTCTGGAAAGGGAACAAAATATTCTATAGTTGTACTGTAATACTGCAGTAGCCATCAGTAAAACCAGCCCTGGACTATTCCACGTACCTGTGACGTACGTGCCAGGAGAGCCATCAAACACCTCCAGGCTGGTACTCTCGCATCGTGTGATGTCGCTGCCGAGGAATTCCAGCCAGTCGAAGTACAGCATGAGCTCGTAGCCCACTGGGATGCTGATGTGTATGTCGCATTTCTCCTCCACATTGGCGTAGATCGGGATGCGGGGGGGCAGACGTGAGATGAGTACACCAGCATCATAGCCCAACGACTGCAGGTCCACCGTCGACTTGCACGTCACCTCGATATCTAGTGAAGGACAGACCAAGCAGCTCCTGGGGATTATTTCTCTTGCGTACAGCTTAAACGTCTAGTGGCGTGAATTTTTTTTTTTTTTAGAGACTGAAGCTCAGTGCAAGAAAATCCCTAAATCTTTGTGAATATCTCTCTTCTGTTCTCGATATACACGCCTACAAATAATAGAAAGAGGTCAAAATTCGTGATGTCACGTTTGTCTACAGCAATGCCTAAATAATAGATGATCCCAGTTGTGTGAGTGACCAAAGACTTCGCATAACTTTATTGTATACACAATCCTGACCTCGGTGTTGTTGCTGCTTTGCTGGCGTGTGTCTCGAGAAAAGAAGTGTGGGGGCGTGTTCACCTAGATTTGGGGAAAAAGTTAACTGCCCTAACAATAGCAATAACAAATAATTAACAATAATGAACCCTACCAGACGATTAAAGGGACATAAGCCAGAGGACGACGACAGAAATGATGACAAGAAAGATAAGCGAGATACTTACGCGGGAATTGTGCCGGTAACAAATAAATGCGTTATGATAACAGTCAAAGTTCAAACTTCAAAAGTACTTGATAATGTGTTCTTCCAAAATCCAAGAATGTAGACAGTGACTTTTGGGGGTTTGTAAGTATGTGTGTGTGTGTGTGTGAGAGAGAGAGAGAGAGAGCGGATGAATGAGTAGGTGGTTGAACAGGCGAGTAAACTAGTGCGTGAGAGATGAGTGGGTGGGTGAGTGGCTAGGTTAATTACTGAGTGACGCCATGTTGCATTTATTCAAAGATTGTCTCAGAAATGTGGTCGTATTAAAAAAAAACCCTGAAATGTTCAGTTTGTCGCCTGCTTGGTATAATAAAATAAAAGAAGCTGGTGACACCTGTACAATACATACAATAAGCACACAAACAATAATTACCTGGTTATTTTTTAACGCAGATTTGGAACTAAGACAGTCGAAGAAAAGAAATACTGGCTTTAAAAAAAAAAAAACCAACAACATTTAAACACTCATGGCGCACAACAAGGCGAGAAAGGGAAACCCGAGATTCACCGTGTCTACTGAATGAGGGCTAGGGTGGCGTCTTGACGTCACAGCCCTCCATACTTGATCGTAGGAGTAGCATTCGGGTGGTAACACGGGTAGCGTGCGAGTTTCAGCTGTGGTGTGCTGGAGGTACCAGTCTAACACAAAGGTCTATGTCATGGGGCGCCAGGAAGGGACGCAAATTCTACTTGCTAACCCTCAGTCAACTAAACCACTGGAAAGTGTGGAACATGGTTCTGGCGCATTACACATTTGAGCAGCATCACGTTTTAGTTATTGTTACTAAGCAAATCGACAAGAGTACTAAATATTCTCACCGATGGTAGGCTGTGAGGCCCTGACAAGGGGCATGTCAAATAGCTAGATAAGAGATAACTCTTGATAACAGTTGTGTCCCGCCCCCACTTCGCACCACTGACCACTAAAGGTAATGGACCGCATAGCATTAAATAGAAATGTCAGGGTTATTTTGTAGAGTTTGTTTGATGTAGAAAATGAAACTAAAAAAAAAGCTGGGAATATACACATCGATAAATCATATCATTGATACCATCACGGGTAGATGTGACGAGACATAAAATACCAGATCCCAAAACACATCGTGGTAACGAATAACAACGGAGCAAGGATGTCATCTAGCTGGTAATGAGGGAACAATAAATTTATCCGAAAACAGCTTTAGTAGACGCTTCAACCAATCAACTTACTCGAAACTAGCTTTTGTACCCGCTTTAACCAACCAATTTACTCGAAAACAGCGTTCGAAGAAGCTTTAATAACAAATAAGTCCTCCACAGCGGCTGAACGATAGCAGTGCTTTTCACGCAATAATAAAATGCAAGGGGTTTTGAAACTGTCAGATAAAATTATTGGGGGCTTTATCAGCCAGTCGCAGAGTAAATACACTTTAATGTACATGCGTTATATATTACTGTTATCTCGAGCTTTGATGTCAGGAAACAGCTTGAATTTTTAGTGCCATATTTTTGTGGATGTACGCATGTATCGCTGATATTTGACAATACATCAACGTTTAACTCTGTACCTTCTTACAAAATGGGAGACCTTCGAACTCTTACGTTTTCAGATCCTCGACACCAAACTGGTTTACGACCGACACGACACGACACATTTGTTTATGTGCTGTGGACTACTATCCGATATCCTTTCTACAGAAAGTATGTAAACTGTGCAAAAATGTGCTCAAAATAACTGATTACTCACAAACAAAATATGATGTCAAAGATCTATACACGAAAATAAGTGTGTTTATATATTAGTTCACAAAACTGTCTGGCGCTTCATCGTGACCGATTAATTGGATGGCGTCCCTTTCCCACCCCCTCAATGTGCTCAATCCGAGGCTGACGCTGTTACTCATGCGAGTCGGTAGAAAATGCTGGGGTCTGTGTGGGTGTGAAATAGGAGCCACGGAAAAAAACGACTCGAGCAGTGCAGAGTATTGCTGACTTCCCATATATAATAGCGAAACAATGGGACAGATTTTATTAGTGTTGGGTACCGTAAACTGAGATGGTTTCAGCGTTGTTTTAAAACTATCAAAAGTTTTTTTTTAATCTATTGATACACAGAGAAACTAAGAAGAAGGTGTTTCAGTGCTGCCTTAAACATTCAGCTATGAAAAAACAATAGATGTCATTAATTTAACAATGTCCCACTATCAGCTGATGGCAGAGACAGTCATAAATGTCTGCAGACTGCGTTATTTATTGTGCAAGGACGCTTTCGGACATTGTCAAATAACTCGAAATGGCGAACCTTCGTCTTCAAAGAAACCACACTATAAGCTGAGGCTTGCGAACTGGCCCCAAAGGAATTCCTTTACCTAACACATTGCCCAAGGTATTTCTAATTATAACCGGCAGACAAACCTTTGCCAAAAGTAATCGCATATTCGACAATGTGTCCGATTAGGAGGGCACCTAAAACTGACGACACACGTTTTGAAGGACAGTCACATACAGGTGTGCTGGTTGTGCTTATAATTGACAAATGAGTAGGTCTCTGACCATCCACGCTACATAGGACACTTGTCACTAGCTGACCGACCAACACGTCACTGTGGCCGACATGTGGCCAGTAGGACGCCCCACCACTCCACCCAATAAATCCCTCTAACATGATTAATGCTTTTGTAGGCAACAGTACGGTAACGGTATAACACCGCTGAACAAAAAGCACAATAGCTGTGTTTGATTCCGTCTCAAACAACTCAAAGGACAGCCTTTTGCCCCGGACAGTTATATTCCGAAACTGTGAAGGACAACAGGATTGGGTGGAACTTAAGCGCTACAACATTCCTTTCCCTAAAGTCGTCATTCTCGGGCCTGCTTGTGTGTTCGTTGGTTTGCATGTTCACCTGGTACATATCGCGGAAGTGAAGGATGAGTGACACTTTAGGCCCCTAGTGTTAGGCCCCTATTCCCTCGCACCGATCGCTTACATTTCAATTATATTTTCCAAGCTTTAAAAAGTTAAAAATCAGTTTAATGCGACGCATACTCTACAGTAGGGGAAAAAAAACATTCGATCGAACTGACCAATTCAGCCCCCTACAAACTATAGACCCGTAAAATGGAAAGCGTCACTGTCGCAATACCCATACATGTGGTTTACATCCTCGTATTACAAAGATTGAAAACAAAATGCGCAAGAAAGTAGAATTTCTCACTCACCAGGTGCGTAACACTTCACTTGCTGAAAACGGAGAAACACAACCCCAGCAAACACGAAGGACCATCGAAGCCACCGTAGTACTTCCGAGTGTGTCGCCATGTTGGTCATTGACAAGCCACCGACGGCTTTAACGCATATGACCTACTTTCAATCACTCGAGGAGGATGCAAGTCACCGCCTTGTACCTGCGCAGGTGTGAGGTTAGCTTGGTGTCACCATCACAGGTAGACGTGATCAGAAACGAACTTTTCGGTTATTTTTAAGAAAAATGTTTAGACGAAGTGACTGAAAGGCCTTGTTTTTTATCCGGTTTTGTACACGAGGATATTTTTAGGAGCTGGGGTATGTCCTGGTGAGACACCGGGCTCTTTCTGCAGGGGAGGTAATCGTGACATTAGTTTTCTGTTTAAGCGCTTGTGTCCCTTACATTGATGTAGTTTTCTTTCCTGACGCTGTCTTGATCGGACTTATTCTTTCTTTAGCAGTTAGGGTATAACTTCGCTAAAATGGTATACTTTTCACTAAAATATAGGACTTACAAATGTTAAAACAATATAGCTTTATAAAGTGTAGATAATTCTAATTCTGATAATATTATGCTGGACATATGAGTAATGAATAGTTTATTTTTCTCGTTAAAAAATGTTAAATTAGAATGTGACTATAAATACAACTCTTTCCCTTTCTCTCTTTATAAATTCTTCACAAGAACACACACTCTCTCTCTCTCTCAGCAGAAATCATGAATTTCACGAATCATTAATAATTAAATTTTTTTATTAAGCTTCAAAACATACAAGAAACATTTGGTTTAGATTACAGAAGTCCCTCTATAAATAACATTTATATAAATCGACAAGTTAATGAACTGTGTCACGCTTTCAGTCAGTTTTCAGGTGTACTTATCAAAACTCACGGAAGCGTTCAAGATACAGAGGGATTGATTCACACAGATGAACAAGACAGACTGACATGCAGATGAACTCAAAAGCAATGCAGATCGTTTATAAAAGATGCTCAGAACTTTTGCTAACACTTTCAATACTCCTGTGACGAGAAATGTTTGTAGCTTATCCTCCATTTCACAAGTCCAGTTTGCAAAGATAAATAAATCATTTCTTTAAGCATGTCCACTTCATCATAAAAATATGCAAGTCTTCAGAAATGTACTCCCTCATACTTTCTAATGAATTTTGTTTTTTAACGGTTGGTGGTTTGATGGAGGAGGTGATGGGGGATGTTGAAGGATGACCACGAGGCCGTAGCTTTCAGTCTGTGAGTAACTGTTAGTAACAAGTAGTGTGGAGAGATAAAGATGTGTTGACTTGCAAACACAAAAACAGCTAGGGGTTAGAAATAATGAAAACATATTTCATCATCTAAACAACAAACGTAATAGACAAACCTCATCGTATAATGTGTTGAAACAGACGAACAAAGGAACAAATGTCTAAGACGAAGGGGGGAATAAAAACACCCACACAACACTGCCGGCATGCAGTAAGACCAAACAAATAAATAAGTCAGTATTTCCCTTGTATTTAAGCGTTTGATAATATTTCAATGTGGAGTAATGGGGGGCAAAAATACAATAAAGTTAACTTATGTAGCGACATGTTCCGGCCCTATGGGAAAATCTCTTTGCATGAATCACACACACACACACACACACACACACACACACACACACACACACACACACAGTTGCTCGACTCATTTGAAAAATTGTAAACCATGCTGAAAATACGCCTATCCACACCGCAGTTCCAGTCATAGAGTGGAGCAAATAGGTGCGAGTGTTTTGTTTCTTTGTTTGTTTGTCTGCGTGTTTTTGGATGCTCATAGGGGTGTCTGAAAAATGGCTTCTTTTTTTTTTAACCCATGACGAGTTCACAAGCCGTAGGAAAGGAAACAATCCGCATCCACCGATATAATACTTTCAAGACGTTCAGCCTGTCGCAAATCCATTTCTTCTATCCCTCGTTTTGGTCTGGTGCTTTATGGAGGGTCAAAACACTGCTATAACCTTCTGCAGAAAATGATATCACGTTAGTCACGTTTCTGTTTTTCTTTCTTGCAAGAACACCAAATCAGTTCAACTGACAATAGTAGTCATAAAGGGCAAATGCAATGGTGTAACATCTTTTAACGGATTATGAGTCACGGTGCTACAGATCGTAGCTCAGCTGCTCAGGTCTACAAAGTCCTTGCTAATCAGTGATAAAAGCAGATCAATTTATATTAGGAAAGATCTCTTTGGTGTTAATCGTGACCAGGTAGAAAAAGATCGAGATGTTCTGTTCATTTCATTCCAGTTACTGCCTGAGCATCGGATACACCATGAAGGAAACATTTCAAGGGGACGCAGAGGCATGTGTGTGTTTGTGTGTGTGTGTGTGTGTGTGTGTGTGTGCGCGCGCGCGCTTGCGTGCTTTCATGAGTGAGTGAGTTTTCACATATGTGACTGCATATATTTGCATTCGTGCCCGAGTGGGTTATTGCGTCGAAGATCGTGTGATAAAATTTTTTAAAAAATCTTAAGACAATTACTATTAACGACAAATACAAGTAATTATACTTTATATTTGGCTGGACAAGGCAAGACCAGCTGTCATGAACTGGATCTCAATCGTCACAAATGGCAACGACTTCGCTAGTCGTACGACAGTTTCAAGGTCAGGGTGACAAGACTCAATGTTTTGCTTCATTCCAGCACGTGCATTATACCTGTACAGTTGTGTCTGCGTCATCTGGCACAGCAGAAACGGGTTCTGTGGTTGGCTGGTACACGCCGTCTGGGTTGGTGGGCACTACTGGCTTCTGAAATCAAACACTCCAGTAGTCAACCAATCGACTGACCATAGCTTGCATTTCTTATGTTCACACTATGAAGGCACGTTTTCCTAAATAATTAACGGTATGTAAAATCTTTGTCAAACGTGCTCAAGAACTCGTCAATATTTGTTCTGTAGACTGTTTGACGTGTTCTTAAAAGTTTTCTTCCTCTCGACAACATCTGCCTGTTCGACACCCGTTTTACCTTTTTCCTCAGGAGCGTTCTTTTCAGGGTGTCCTTGTAGAGGTAGATGACGGCGATGAGGACAAGGATGGCAAAGACGATAATTGTGATGATCACGATGACGACGACAGCTGTGACGCTCAGCCAACACCTGTCGGAGCCATCGCCGCAATTGTCGTGGTCGTCGCACATGAGCCGTCGGTCAATGCACCGATCGTTGTTACACCTGTACTCGTCCCGAGTGCACGCCCCTGAGTGAGAAACGCGACTTTTAGTTCGTGGGAGCCGCAGGCATGTTACATGGATTTGCAGTGATGATGACCAAGCCAAACGGAATGTATTTTATATATGACCATGTTGGGCTTGAAACAAAGTATCGTGTTACAAAATGTGAGTGAATAATCTCTTTCTGCTCTGGGGTAAAACACGCCGACAAACATCCACCACGCGCAGAAAGAGCAAAATCGTGACGTCACCTTTGTATACACATACTTCTTATTAAGATTATGATCTAAGTTTTTTTCCTATTGCGCCTGAGATCTTCACAACGTAAGCCTAGCCATTTCCTAGCCTGACGTCTGTGGCGTTAACCTCTTTCTGTGCATGGTGATGTTTATAATAGTAGTATTGTTAATAGTATTAACAAATTTTATATTTGTAAAGAGATTTACGACACACACACACACACACACGTCTACCTGTTCAAAGACTCAAGAAATTGTCTACCTCCATGGACGTCTTTCACAGACTGTGTTTCTGACAGTTTGTCTATCTGTTCCTCGATCGTGACTGTATGTGCGTGCGTACCAGGGTATAAATGCCTGACCAGAAGCTTATAACATCATCTTTGCTTATAACATTGGGGCTGGGGGGGGGGCACGATCGAGAGGACGTATAATAAGCCAACAGTAAGAGCCACTCGCGTTACCTACTGACTCGGCGACCTGCCACTCGGCGAGGCCTCGCCAACGTACCTTGATGGAAAGGCGTAATGACTGCCGTGAACCCTTGACCCACCTCATCCCTGTTGCTGTCGAAACTGAGCGTCACCGCCCGCCCCGAGCTGGTGACGGAGGCTGGTGTCTTGGTGCCGCACAGCTTCTTGGCAACTCCTGCACACAGAAGGACACTTCAATGATGTACTGTGTGAAGTTACCCTGGGCCTGAGAAATGTCTCGTGTTATGCAGTGTACAACCCGACATAATGCCTAGAGGCATGCTGTCTAACACTTATGTAACACTTCATGTAACACTTATAGGGGCGCGTGCCATGCACAACAACACGTGATGCCGCGTGGAATTTGATGCACAAACATACTTCATCACTATAGCAGCGTGTTTCTTACAACTTCACGTATCCTATTCAATCGCAGTTTTCTATTATAGTATTAACACGTACTTTGTGAAAATAGATTAAAAACTGCCGTTGAACATATACGTGCAGGAACCAGATGTCACGCTGAATCAAATCAACTTTATTGTCTGTTCGAGGAAGCCCAAGACAGAAATGTTTCTTTAGCTCACAAAACATATAACATAACGGGGAGGCATACATACTCATACAGACATTTAACACACACGCGCACCTACACATTCTCACACATAAATGGGAAGCTTCGCAAGCAGGATGCCAGTAGACTTAGGGGTCCTTGTGCCTTTTATTTATGATGGTGATGGCTGCTGGCACAAAGGACCTCTGATAGGGAGTTTTCCGCACACGTGGCACTTTGTAGCGCCTGCCTGAGGGCAACAACTGGAAGCAGGGATGGAGAGGGTGTGTCCGGTCTGAGATGATATTATGTGCCATCTTTTTGACTGCGTGAAGGTGCAAGTCAGAAAGTGGCAGCTGTGGTGTACCGATAATTTTATTTGCCTGGTGGATGATTTTGGCCAGCTTCGCATTGTCTTTGACGAGGAGGTGACCGTACCAGCCAGAGATGTTAAAAGTGAGAGTGCTCTCAACTCCAGCACCCCAGAGCTGATGCTGAAACTGCGGAGTTTCCTCAGAAGGTGCAGTCGTTGCTGGGCCTTTTTGTACACTTGGTGCGCATGATCACAAAAGGAGAGCCTTCCGTCTATCACTGTACCAAGGTACCTAAGCCCAACAGCCCTCTGCACATGCTGTCCCCTGATTTGGATTGACGGGGAGAAAGAGGTGTTGCCATCTCTTCCATCGTGTGCCCTCCCAAGGACCATCTCCTCCGTTTTTAACATTCAGCTCCAGAAAGCTTCGGTCAAACCAGTCCTCCAGTTCCCCCACGCAGGCCAGGTACTGTGACAGGGACTGCTCTTCCTTGAGGCAACCCACAAGGGCCATGTCATCTGCATATTTCACAAGTTTGAGAATAGCAATGTTAACGGTAATCTCATTTATATAGACAGAACAGGACAGGGGAAAACACACATCCCGTGGGGTACCCGTGTTGAGGATCAGCTCGTCTGACAGAATCATTCCATCCCCTGACAGATTTACCCTTTCAGACGAGCCGGACCCTACACTACCTGTCGGTGGAACTCTGAGACCCACCCTCTGTGGTCGGTCCTTCAGGAATGATCTGATCCATAGAACCAAGATGGTGTTTACATCTGGGTCTAGTAGGCGCTTTACAAGAAGGTTTGGAGGGACCGTGTTGAAGGCACTGGAGAAATCCATGTCTATAGACTAGTGCCATGCATTGCATCAATTGCTTGTGGGTTGTCGTGACTGACCATGTCTACTGCCTAATGCCGACTGGGTTGCTCTACACAAACGTATGTAGCGGCATGGTGTACCAGGCACGACCTAACACAATACCTACAATTATATTTTGTAAGTCCTTTTATTGCATTTTTTATATTTTCAGTCAGTTGCGGAATATATCAAAGGCTAATTTGTATTTGCTACATTCCAAATCCCTTTAGGTGTGTGTGTGTGTGTGTGTGTGTGTGTGTGTGTGTGTGTGTGTGTGTGTGTGTGTGTGTGTGTTGTGCGTGCGTGCGTGCGTGCGTGCGTGCGTGCGTGCGAGTATGCTGACTGTCTGTGCGTTTTCTACAAGTGATTATTTTTTTTATCAAGCTCCATCTCTGCTCTAAATATATTTTAACAAAATTGGTAGGCTACGAAGTTTCATGTTGTTCCTTCCTTTATGTTTAAACAAGTTCCTAATTGCTATTTTCAATATTTTACATTTACCTAGTGTACATATATTTTTATCCACTACAAAAGAATTCTGATATTTATATAATTGTACGATCGACTATTTGATGTATGACGACAATCATCTTCTTAATTGTTGTTTAAAAACCAACTCTGCTAAGTAAAGAGTGCTGCTTGTGAGCAGGGCGTGTCATATCGAGCCCCCAGAACAGAAAAATACTGTCACATCCTTCAATGTTTGGCGAGTCTCCTCCCAGTAGCAGCTGTAAAATGACTTAGTTCTGGGACGGTTTTGCAGCGAGACCGTCTTAACATGCTACAGTTGTCTTGTAGATCTTACCTGTTTCCTGACTATTAATACGAACACATATTCTGAAGTTTCTCTGTCATAACATGGACACACATATCAGGAGAGCTCACAATGTCGCAATGACTTTGGAGTGTGAAAACTCATACATGTGACACAGAACCGGAAGCACTCAACAGAAAAGTAAAACGATTTTTTAAAAATATAAATCGCAGAAGATATGAACAGGACGTGTTTGGATCCTAAGGAATTTCGAACACTCTTGATCCGGTTAAGGCAACCTTGCGTCTGAACTACCTGCGAATGTAACAGCAGTAAATAGCCCAAGTCAAGTGGACTAGAATTAAAGATAATATTCATCGCAGAACATGCTTCTGCAAGGAGAGAACTCCACTATAAGCCAGCCTTACGACTTTGATGACGAGGTTAAGAAAACAACTTTGTACAAGCTTTCGTTCTGGATGTGGGCGGTCGCTATGCCGGTGATCGTGGTGGCGGGGACGTTTGGCAACATCGTGGCCTTGCTGATCCAGTGGAGGCTGTCGGCGGGTTCAAACTCCCCAATGACTTTCTACTTTACCTGTTTAACCGTCTCCGACCTGGTGTCGCTATGGGCCGACCCTCTCTTCTGGTGGCTTGAGGAGGTGCTCGACCTTGTCGTAAACTTTGACCCCATTTACAAACTACGTATTTTTCTCGCCTACCTGTCAGGCTACACGACGGCTTACATCTTGGTGGTCATGACCTTCCACAGAGCAGGGTCTGTTCTGTGGCCTCACAAAGTCAAAGTTCGCTGTAGGATGGGTCTTGTCAAGGGTGTGGTAGGGGGAATGATCGTGGGTGAAGTGCTGCTTACCGCACATCTGCTGTACGGCCATACGCTGCATGGTTTCGGGGACAATAACAACACCGCGGGTCCAGCGTTCGGCAGCTACGTCAGCCCCGAGTATGCAGAGTTCACCCACGTGGTGTGGAGCTGGATAAACATCTTCTTAGCCTCCCTCGTCCCTTTCTTTCTTCTGTTGGCCTCCAACGCCGTGCTAGTCTGGAAGCTCGCCAAGTCGTCACGGGAGATGAGAGGAAAGTTGGCCTCTGGAGGCTGGACAAATGTCTTCCGCACACGTGAGAAGACCACAACCTCCGTGACCCTGACGCTGATCACCCTGTCTGCGGTCTTCCTGCTGCTGACCTTTCCTGTCACAATGTATTTCGCCTACACCAGTCTCTTTTTTCAAGACGTGAGCGATGAAGTCACGGCGGCGGCAGCCAACAAACTGGCCATCGCGGTGTCAGAAATAACCTTCCACAGCAGCAACGCGCTCAACTTCTACATCTACTGCTTGACCGGCAGAAAGTACAGGTCGGAATTTATCAAACTGTTTTGTCGCGGAGGCAACGGAAACACAGATCAGATTACAACCGCAGATGACAAAAAAAAAAGATGTCCTCGAGTGTCCTGGGGTTAATATGATTATACTTTCGGGAGATAGTGGGGAGGGAAGGCAGGGGTTATTCACGCTTTTATAAAAAAAAATAGCAGACGAAGTTTTTTTTCTTTCTCCCTCACTGGAGGGTCCAGCGCGTGTCTCGAACAATGGATTTATACTTTGTCGTGGTTCCGTTGCACATACAGACAGTAACGGTGGCCATCAACTGTTTTCTTTTTCTATTTCATCGTTCTGCTTTTGCGCATCGGTATCTCGGATTTCACCGGTAAGGAGTTTTAAAAAGGGGTAAGTTATTTTTAAAAAAACTGAATCGACAGTTTTGGTTTCATTATTCGTGCTGGTTAAGATCTGCGGTATCGCGAAAATAAGTTGGAATAGTAATTTAAAACCCAGCCATAATTAGACTTAACCCCTTTTTTGTTATTTTTATAAGACGATTTTGTATTCTTTACTTTTTCTGTTATCTTGTATAACCTATCAACTTGATAAATGCTACATCAGGCGCAGGATATCCATTCGTAAAATTCAATCAGCTGTGGGGATAGAAGTGGGATCCCCCGCTCATTGCTGGATTTCATGTCGAACCTGTACCTCACTTACAGATAGATCAAGCTGATAGCCTTATCCCTCTGTATAGCAGCCAAAAATAATAATAATTGACTTTGCAAATCGCATATTCCCGCGTGGGGAGGGTCAATGTTGTACAGAATATTTTTTACTCCATTTAATTTATTAATTTATCAAAGCGAGAACTAACTCGCTTCATCTAACAGAGGGCTTTTGCGAGCTGTCGATGTTTGTTGTTGATACTTTTGAATCGGAGGCTTTTCCCTTAATTCATTTTAATTCATCTAGAAACACGAATAGAGTTTATAATGAATGGTCCCTTCCAGAGGATTGTAGGCTTCAAGCTACTGAGTTGCTGCAGCCAGTCATGGTGTTGAGGTACTCAGGTTCAATACCCTCATAGAGAAGTGTACTTTCGTCCGCTATCGAATGGGACCCAGACTTCTTAATAACTTACTGGAGTGCTTTTTTTAAAAATAAATGGGTAAAGTTCATTGCAAGATATTCTTCCTAAAAATGTGTGTATATATATATATCTGGGTGATTATCTCCCTTCCGTTGTCGAGGTACGCGCCTACTTTAGTCCACAGATACGTATCATTAACAAATGGTATCAACTCTTTCTTTGGCTGAGACAAAGTAATACCGTCCATATACAATCTAGGTGTCGGTTTTTACCCCACCCCACCCCCTCTTCCCTCACTAGCCCTCTAATGATTAAGTTAGGCAGGGCAGCGAGGGAGAGAGGGAATGGCCACCCCAGTCAAATAAAGGAGAGCTCACATTGTCGGAATGACTTTGGAGTGTGAAAACTCAAACATGTGACACAGAACCGGAAGCACTCGACAGAGAAGTATAGCTATTTGTAATAAATTGCTAAACTGTTGAAACATTACAGCAGCAAGAAATGTTAGGATGTGTTTGGCTCCTAAGCAATATTTGTTGGGACACTGAATTAAGTTAGCGACTATCGTTGGCAGGGGACTTTAAGTCTAAACTACCCGCGCATGCAACAGCGGTAAGAATTAAGCAGTAAATAGCCCAAGTCAAGTGGACTAAAAAATAAGAGCTAATAACGGTCTTTAACTCCTCCCTCCCCACCTATCAACACCTTAAAGGTTAGCGGATTGTGCTTACCTTTCAACATGGTCTCATTTTAGTTGCCTGTGTTGTTATAAATGGTAGTTGAAAAATCGCTGCTAACTTTACAATGATAAAAATGTGTTGCCGGACTAATTGAAGCTGGAACCACACGTACCTAGTGTCCAGCAGCATGTCTTGCATCAATCATATTTTATGCTGAGAGTGCTGCTGTTAACAACCATCCCTAATGCCAACCATCTCTACACAACCATACCTAGTGGCATGGGGTAGCGAGCATGACCCAATGTAATGCCTATTACCTAGTTGGTATCCGGGAACAACTAGACTTGCCATGAATAATAATAATAATAATAATAATAATAATAATAATAATAATGAACATTTTATAGTGCTTTTCCAATGATTTTCTCAGAGCGCTTTACAGAAATGAGAGAACTATGCACATAAACAGAATCACTAAAACCATGCACCCATATTCGCATGGAACAGACACGCTCACTTCTACTACAAACATACCTACTTATCCTCGAGGTAAATACATACACACGTTATGCACGCTCGTGGTCAGGACAGGGTTAGAGGAAACTCTCTGTTCTGAAAAAGAGGCTTCTTATGTTTAGACTTTAAGGTGGTAAGAGAATCAGAGTGAAGAAGGCTGACTGGTAATCTGTTCCAAGTTGATGGGGGCTTGGAAGCAGAAAGACTTCTGTCCATTCATCTTTTTTGAGAGTTAGTGGAACTTGGAGAGACTTGGTGTCAGAAGATGAGTAAAGAAGTCGTGCGGGCGGAGTGAGTTTGGAGAGGTGCTGAGGACCAGTGCCAGAAACGGCGGAAAAAGTGAAAACTATATAGCCTGTGATTATAAACATGTAAAGATCGGTGACTGCCAGCCAGTGAAGAGAGCGAATGAGGGGTAAAATAGGTTCACATCTAGATGGTTTGTAGATGAGGCGAGCAGAATTATTCTGGATCCTTTGATCTGTCAACAAGATAGGAATCCCAGCCAAAAGAGAATTACAATAGCGAGCATCGGTGGTGAGATAATGACGAATGGTACTAATCCTACGAAGTTCGAGGTAAGTAATTCTGCGCACGTGAGAAATCTGATGATTAAAAGTCAAACTTTGATCGAGAATGACACTCAAACTGCGGACAGAGGTGGGAACAGAAATACTTGAGTTGTTTATGGACAGAAATCGGGGAAGAGAAGGATGACTCAGAACTTTCTTGTGACAAGTCAGTACAAATCTTACATAATGTCTGGTGGGTTGCCGTTGACAACTTGTAAAAGCACTTACTGGGTTGTCGTTCACAACCATACGTATACCATAATTATATAGGTGTTGATTGGCTACGGAAGTTATTACACAGTGGGCGCCACTGACAAAGAACACAAAAGCAGGTAACTGAAAAGTGCGTAATCCAGAAAAATAAGCATCCACTTTGGTGGTCTTTTTGTTTTATCTCAGAGACAAAAACTTGACATAAAAATTTATGGTTTACAAACCACCCTTGACCATCCGACTACCTAAGACAGGGGTGGGCAAAATACGGCCCGCGGGCCGGATCCGGCCCGCCTCGCCGTTTCATACGGCCCGCCAAAACATATAAGATTTTTTTAATATTCACAAAATTTGACAGTTTTCAACCGAAACTCAGTTTGTTTCGTGCCGCCGCGAATTATGATTCCACTTTTATGCGTTTTACCGTGAGAGCCGGCAACCCGCATGCGTACTCAGTGCGGAAATCCCCGCCTGCAGCACTCGGAAACCCCCCATATCAGTATACGTTGCCGACATGAGTAAAAGCATGAATCCTTCAAACAAACGTAAAGTTGATACGGAATGTCGAGTGTTTAATGAAGAATGGACACAAATATTTATTTTGTAAAACGAACGATAAGGCAGTGTGCTTACTGTGTTGCGAAACGACTGCTGTTTTCAAGGAGTTTAATTTGAAGCGACACCATCAAACGAAACATCGCAAATTTGGCAGCAAATTTTCTGAAGAAGAACGCAAGAAAAAAGCCGCGGAGTATGTTGCAAAGCTCAAGAAACAACAGACTATATTTTCCAAACAATCAACCATCCAGGATAGTGCAACGGAGGAGGCTAGTTTCATGGTAGCATCTAATTTTGCAAATGCAACAAGCCCTTTTCAGACGGGGTGTTCATAAAAAAGTGCATGGTCGATTGCGCAAGTGTCGTGTGTCCAGAAATCAGAAATACATTTGAAAACATTTCATTATCAAGGCGGACTGTCGTGCGGTGCTTAGAGGTAATCAACGATGAACTCATACAACAGCTGGACACTGCAAGCCGTGATTTTGTGTGGTATTCATTGGCATTAGATGAGAGCACAGATAATGAAGACACCACACAACTGCTCATCTTTATCCGTGGAATTGGCAATACTTTTACCATCACAGAAGAATCGATAAGCATGGAATAGATGAAAAATACAACTGGTCAGGACTTGTTTGAGTGTGCAGTAGACTGTGTGGAAAAAAAGAGGATTGTCATGGGATAGGATGGCCAGTATCACCACAGATGGAGCTAAATCCTTCACTGGCAAAAACATAGGAAAGGTGAAACGTTTGAAAGACAAATTAACAACTGAAAATCCAGGCAGTGATATTTTATCATTTCACTGTATTTTGCATCAAGAAAGTTTGTGCAAATCAGCATTGGATATTAAGCACGTGATGGAACCTGTGATAAGTGTTGTGAATATTATTAAATCAAAAGCGCTCAACCACCGGCAGTTGAAGTCTCTGCTGGAGGATTTGGCGGCAGAATATGAAGACGTTCTTTACCACAACGATGTTAGGTGGTTGAGTCTGGGCAAAGTACTAAAAAGAGTCTGGGCATTGAGGAAGGAAATCATTGTTTTCCTGGACATGAAGGAAATTTCTTGTGAATTCAAAACCAAAATGGGGTGTGAAGAGTGGATGTTCGACTTCATGTTTGCGGTTGATATGTTCGAGAAATTAAATGATCTGAATGTGACGCTTCAGGCAAAAGGTTTGTTTGCTCATGAAATGTGGATACATGTGAAGGATTTTAAGTTAAAACTGATACTCTTTGCTCAGCAAGCAGGTGAAGGCAAGTTCCGCCATTTCCCTTTGCTAGAAAAACAGAAAGTGCCTGGGAATATAGCAACCAAAGTTAAGGGCTATTTGAAGAACTTGGAGGAAGAAATGGAAAGACGATTTCAAGATTTTAGGAACACTGAGCAAGAATTTACTATTCTGGCTTATCCATTCACTGCTGATCCGGGTGCAGCACCTGATGAGCTGCAGTTGGAGCTGATCGACTTGCAGTCGGATCACGCAATGAAGGAAGCGTTCAGTTCCGCGAAACTAGTGGATTTCTACAAATCTTAGTCTGCTGACAAATTTCCTCACCTGAGGAAATTTGCAATGAAGATGTTTTCACTGTTTGGGTCCACGTACATATGCGAGCAAAGCTTTTCGTGTATGAAAATTAACAAGAACAAATACAGAGGCGCACTGACTGACACAAACTTGGAGGCAGTGCTGAGGATATCTACCAGCAACCTCAATCCAGACTTTAAAAGGATAGTGAAAAATTGTGACAGGCTGCATTTGTCCCATTAAACTAATTAAAGAATAAGATTAATAAATTGATATGAATTGTCTTTATTGTTTATTATTATTTAATGTTTCTATAATGGAAAAGAAATGCCAATATTTAATGAACTGGGCAGTTTTAAAAAGGTGCGGCCCTCCGCTAACTTCCGCCGACACAATGTGGCCCCCGAGCCAAATCAATTGCCCACCCTTGACCTAAGAGAACGTACAATGATGTCTTTGAAGTACTGCTCTCAAAATGTCTTGACAGACAAAGAGAGACTGAGAAGAGTAGAAAGAGAGACACGGGGGACAGAGAAAAAAGGACGAAGGAAATCAGTGCTTGGAGAGATTTGGGAGGGTAGGATGCAGCATGATGGGGGGGGGGGTATTTAAAGCTTTAATTACGAGTCTTTAGTACACTCGTCCCTCGCTATATCGCTGTTCACTTATTGCGGCTTCGCTATATCGTGTGATTTTGCAGTATATAAGTATTTATACAATATTTATGATTTTAATTATTTTTGCAAAAAATTAAAATAATATAAAAATGCAAAAACGTTAATTCAAACATATTAAAAGAATATTAAAACGTTAAGTATCTCTCCTTGTCCACTTCACATCGACGTCTGATCGTTGCGCGTAGTGTTTCTCTGCTGGTTGTGTTTTTGTGAAATTTTCGGAACAGTTTGAATTATTTTAAGCCCTACAATGCCACCCAAACGTTCTGTGCCTTCTGCGTTTGGAAGTGAACCCAAGCCCCAGAGTAAGATGCCTACCATCAAAGAATAGAAAGACCTTCTTGACATGTTAAACAAAGGCAAAAGCTACGCGGCTGTAGGCCGCCATAGCGGGATCAACGAATCTCCTGTTTGCTACATAAAGAATGACGAGAAGAATATTAGGTCTACGCCAACAATGAATTTTAACAAGACTGCAAAGATGGTTGTCACTTCCCGCAATAAGGCCATTGTGAGGATGGAGTCTGCATTGCCCTGTGGATAAATAACTGCCGGAAGAAGAATATCTCCCTGGATACCAACACCATCCCGAAGAAAGGTAAGAAACTTCATGATAGTTCTGTGGAAAGCACGGACGTTGACGACGGTGACGAGGAAGACGACGCAGAAGCAGGACCAGACCAACCCTATTCAGTGCCAGCAAGCGGTGGTTTGACAAATTTCAGAGACTCGTCGGACTCAAGAGCTTTTCTCTGCATGGAGAAACTGATTCTACCGATAAAGCCGGAGCCGAGGAGTACGTGAACAAGTTCAAATCCGTCCTCCAGGAATGTGGCTATAAGCCTGAACAAGTTTTTAACATGAATGAGACGAGCTTATTTTGGAAACGGATGCTGTCTTGCACTTTTCTTATGAAGGACGAACTCAAACTCCCTGGTTTTAAGGCCCAAAAATATCGAGTAACTGATTATGTGTGGGAATGCTGCGGGCCTTATGATAGACAACGCTTATTTATACGCCAAAAAAACCAAGGGCCCTAAAAACTAAAAAATAATAATGTGTTGCATGTGTACTGGATGCACAACCCTAAGGCCTGGATCACGAAATTACTTACGGCTGATTGGATCCACCAGTGAGGTTAAGCTTTATCTGGCAAGAGAAGAACCTCCAGTTCAAAGTGCTTCTGATCATGGACAATGCTGGAGGTCATGCTGTCGACCTGTCGTATAATGGCTCCCAGATCGAGTCCATGCCGCCGAACACCACATCGCTCATTCAGCCCATGGATCAAGGCCTTATTCACGGTTTTAAGATGGTCTCGCTGCAAAACCTTCCCAGAACTAAGTCATTTGACAGCTGCTGGGCCGCTAGGAGGAGACTCGCCAAACATCGAAGGATGCGACAGTATTTTTCTGTTTTGGGGGCTCGATACGACACGCCCTGCTCACAAGCAGCACTCTTTACTTAGCAGAGTTTGTTTTTGAACAATAATTTCGACTATCCTTCTATTCTCTATTTAAGAAGATGCGTTTTTGTCGTCATACTTGAAATAGTCGAGAGTAATGTGCTAAATCGATCGCACAGTTGTGTAAATATCAGAATTGTGTTGTAGTGGATAAAAATATAAACACTAGGTAAACACTGAAAACTAGCGATAGGAAACTTGTTAAACAAAAAGGAAAGAATAACAGCGTATTTTGTAGCTTAGCACTGGTCTGTTCGAGAAACATTTTGTTAAAATAAATTTAGAGAAGGGGTGGAGCTTGATAAATATAATAATCACAATCAGAAGACACAACCAGCCACCATACTCTCTTACGCGCGCACACACACACACACACGCACACTCAAACACACACACACACACAGAAGCGCTCACGGGCGGTTGGGAGATGTCATTATGCAGTATTCATGACCGAAGGAAATGAGGCTTGAGAAAATACAGATTAGACTTTAACATATTCAACAACTGACTAAAAACAGAAAAAAACAATGTAATTAAAGAACTTCCAATATATAAGA
Source organism: Marisa cornuarietis (assembly GCA_004794655.1). Lineage (NCBI taxonomy): Eukaryota > Metazoa > Mollusca > Gastropoda > Architaenioglossa > Ampullariidae > Marisa > Marisa cornuarietis. Next base: position 10,719,912 of record SMMW01000003.1, on the reverse strand, counting down.
AAAGAGTGCATAAACGTTACAAAATATTAGTTATTAGTAGAAATGTACGTATTCACACACTCCAGACAAAAATGAATGACTCTGTGACATTTGGGTAACGAAGCGATGTTTGTTTTGATGCTCCTCCGACATCAATAACTTCACTCTTTTCATTTAGTTATGCAGTGATCCGCGAAGAAGTGGCGGTTTAATTATCTTATTATTTATACATAGTTAAAGGCTATATAAAACACTTCATATGGTCTCAAACACTTTCTACACTCTTAAACCTATGTAATTATATCAAACTATAAAATTGGTTTCACCAGTGAAGTACATATACTACAACGTGAATGATGAAGATGATGAATTATGTAGCTGTGCAGTACTGATGGCGATGAAGATGATGATGAGATGAACGTACAGTACTGCACAGCCAAGAAGAGCATTACAGCTCTTTTGAAGGCACCACTTCATCGGTCGCTTCATCAGGTGATGCGGTATCTTCGCCCTCGGCTGTAACTTCTAACGGGGTACGTGTAACTAAACTCTTCGTCCGAGTGATGAACATAGTCATGGGGAGTTGCTGGCGCTGCTTTTTCTTCTGAGCGAGGAGCACATATTCTGAAGTTTCTCTGTCATAACATGGACACACATATCAGGAGAGCTCACATTGTCGGAATGACGGGGTATGAAAACATGTGACACAGAGGCGGAAGCACTTGAAAGAGAAGTATAACTTTATGGTAATAAATTGCTGAATTGTTGAAAATTTACAGCAGAAGAAATGTTATATATCAACAGGGTGTGTTTGGCTCCTAAGCAATATTTGTTTGAACACTCTGAATTAAGTTAGCGACCATCGTCGGAAGGCGACCTTAGGTCTAAACTACCCGCATGTATCAGGCAAGACTTAAGCAGTAAAAAGCCCAAGTCAAGTGGACTAAAAATAAAAATCATATTTATCGGAGAGCATGCTTCTGCACGAAGAGACCACTATAAGTCCCTCTTACGAGTTTGATGACGAGGTTAAGAAAACCGCTTTGTACAAGCTTTCGTTCTGGATGTGGGCGGTTGGTATACCGGTGATCGTGGTGGCGGGGACGTTTGGCAACATCGTGGCCTTGCTGATCCAGCGGAGGCTGTCGGCAGGTTCAAACCCCACAATGTCTTTCTACTTTACCTGTTTAACCGTCTCTGACCTGGTGTCGCTATGGTCCGACCCTCTCTTCTGGTGGTTTCAGGAGGTACTTGACCTTGTCGTAAACTTTGACCCCATTTACAAACTACGTATCTTTCTGACCTACCTGACAGGCTACACGACGGCTTCCATCTTGGTGGTCATGACTTTCCACAGAGCAGGGTCTGTTCTGTGGCCTCACAAGGTCAACGTTCGCTGTAGGATGGGCCTGGTTAAGGGTGTGGTAGGGGGAATGATCGTGGGCGAAATGCTGCTGTCCGCACATCTGCTGTACGGCCATTCGCAGTGCAGTTTCTGGGACAATAACAACACCACGGGTCCAACGTTCGGCAGCTACGTCAGCCCCGAGTATGCGGAGTTCGCCCACGTCGCGTGGAGCTGGATTGACATCTGCTTAAGCTCCCTCGTCCCTTTCTTTCTTTTGTTGGCCTCCAACGCCGTGCTAGTCTGGAAGCTCGCCAAGTCGTCACGGGAGATGAGAGGAAAGTTTGCCTTTGGAGGCTGGACAAATGTCTTTCGCACCCGCGAGAAGACCGCAACATCATTGACCCTGACGCTGATCACCCTGTCTGCGGTCTTCCTGCTGCTGACCCTCCCAAACTCGCTGTACTTCGCTTACGCCAGTGTCTTCTTTCAAGACTCGGGCGATGACATCACCGTGGCTGCTGCCAACAGGCTGGCCCTCGCGGTGTCAGAAATAACCTTTCACGGCAACAACGCTCTCAACTTCTACATCTACTGCATGACCGGCAGAAAGTACAGGTCAGAATTTATCAAACTGTTTTGTCGCGGATGCAACGGAAACACAGATCTGGCACCTGTAGAGTTTGAAAAGCCAGATGACAAAAGAAAGATGCCCTGGAATGTCCCGGGGATAGTGTGATTATACTTAACTGCTTTCGGAAGATAACGAACAGGGGGGGGGAGGAGGGTATTCACTCTTTATGTGAAAAACAGTTTACGAAGCTTTCGATCTCCCTCCCTTACTGGCAGCCCCAGCGCGTGTCTCTAAAAAAGGATTTGAACTTTGTCATGGTTCCGTTGAAAAAGATAGACAGTGGCTTTGAAATGTTTTCTTTCTCTTATTCAGCGTTCTGCTTTTGAGCATCGGTATCTCGTAATTAACTGGAAAAGATTTTAAAACATGAATAACCTGTGCCCTGTGTACAGCAGCAACAATAATAACAAACGACTTCGCATATCGCATTTTTTTCACATGGTGAGGGTCAGTGTTCAACGAGCTGCACAAGAATAACTACAAAACGAACCGACGGTAAACTATATAAAAAAAATATAAACGCCAGCAAATAGACGACATTATGGCAGACACCAACTAGGTGCGTGGAGTGAGTAGAAATGTACTTTTGATTATGCAAAATATTTCTTAAGGAAATGCCTTTTGAAGCCGGATCTGAAGGATTCGAACGAAGACACAGTTGAAAGAGAAAGGGGGAGAACATTGCAAACAATGAAGCCCGAGAAGAAAAATGAATTTCTGCCATCTGATGCGTGGCACAGAGAGGAGGACAGCACAAGTAGACCGAAGCGACTGACTCGGGTGGTAAGGCATCGGCAGCTCTAGCAGGTACGATAGGGCTCGAGCCGCTAGACCGTACAGACAACGGTATTCTTACAGTGTGGCCATCTTTTAATCAACGAGAGCTCGATGTTCGCAGAAGAGGGATGGAGCGTGGTTTTACTTTTTAGCTACGGAAGACAATACGAGCGGCATTATTTTGAGCCCTTTGATGTTTTTCCAGAAGGTGGCTAGGGGGAAGAATAAGAGCTGCATTAATCCAAGGACAACATTAAAGCAGACATTATTTTGAGAGGGTGGGGGAGGAAGCTGATAGGAAGAGTCTGATGTGACTGATCATGCGAAGCTCAAAGACGGTGGACTTTGAGACTGCATTGATGTGATATTCGATAGATAAGGATCCGTCGATGATAACACCAACATTCCAGAATGTCTGGTAGTGAGAAGTGTTCACCATAAGGAAAGCAAAGGTAGTAGGGGATGGCGACACATATTTCGTTTTACTTGCAGAGGCTGTTAAAAAAAAAACCCTCAGTTTTGTCGTTATTCATTTTCAGTTTGTTGATGTGCGTCAAGGATTTTACAGAGTCTACTTTGTGCTGTGTGGTGGTGAAGACCTGGAGCTGGGAAGCGAGGCAAGACGCTAGCAATTGTGTATCATTAGCATGCAAATAATGCTGCAGGTTCAAGTGAACAAAAGAGTCCCAAGAACTGAGCCTTGAGGCTCACCTTACTTCAGAGGAGTACAGAATCGGGCCCAGTTGCACAACTAATTTCTAACTTTAAGCGCTTATAAAAGACTTAAGTCTGTTTCGATCAATCGGTTTTAAAGAAATAGATCGCAGAACGGTTTTTAAAAACATTTTAAGCTAAAGAAGATAAAACTGATTTTCGTTCCAGTCAGCACATTGGTCGTATGCAGTGGGAGCTGAAACACTGCATCAAATTAGCGTAGGAGCAATTTTTGAAAAATTATTTCTAAATATGATTCTTTAGAGCAGTATTTTTATTCCATTAAATATATTAGTGTTTATCGACGCCAGAACTAACTCGCCTCCTCGAACAGAGAGCTCCTTCGAGCTGTCGATGTTTGTTGTTGATACTGTTGAAGCAGAGGCTCTTGACTTAATATTCACTTTAATTCATCGAGATACACAAATAGAGTTGATACTGAAGGGTACATTTCAGACGATTGTAGGCTTCCAGCTTCCTGGGTTGTTGTAGTCAGTCATGATGTAACTCCGATGTCAAATGGGTGCCTGACTTCTTAAATATTTAGTGAAGCGCAATTTTTTCAAATAACTGAGTAAAGTTCATTGCAAGATATTCTTCCTAAAAACCTGGGTTAATATTTATGGATGATTGTCTCCTTACCGTTCTCGAGCTAAGCGCCTACAAACATCCTCATGGGCACCTTCTTACCCCCTTACAAAAAGCTGACCCCGAGATAATAAGGGTATTTGTACTCCTCCCTACCCACCCATCAACAGCCTAAAGGTTAGACTCGTTAGAGGATTGTCGTTACCTTCCAATCTTGTGTCATTTGAGATGTCTGTGTTGTTATAAATAGTAATTTAAAGACATCGCTGCTAACATTACAAGATAAACATCTGCTGCCTGACTTATTCAAGCATAAACCAATGATATTACCCTTTTCGCGCTTATTTTGTTTCACTTACAGTAATTGGATGGTGTAATGATGGTGCAAAAGAACCTTTTCTAAAGTCACGATCGTAAGATCCGACCGCTGGAGAAAAGTGAAGCTAATAAAGAAAATTTGTGCCAAGTTTCATTAAAGGCAAGTCATGCCTACAATTTTGGATGATCGCGCTATGGTAATAATACAGTGTAGTTATCATCTAAAGATACAGAACCAGTCACCCAGAGCAAACTGTTGCACTGGGGCAACATGGGAAAATCAAGGTAAGCGTCTTATCTCGGTTATTATTAAGCTATGTCCGGACTCCAAGTATGTTGATCGCCATCCTCCCACGGTGTGAAATCACCTTTAAGTGGAAGCATTTTTCTCTCCCAAAAATCAACAAAGACGAATATTGATGTACCTCTAGGGGTGTAGTTTTAAAGCCGTGACAAAAATGCCCCGGGGGTAAAGTAGCGTAAAGCAGTGCCCGGGGGCTAGGGGTCAGCAACTGTACCTCGCTTCTTGGTTGGTTGGATGGTTGATTCGTTGCTTCCCTTGGCGAAAAAGTGCTTCCATCACACAAAAACACACTCCAACAAAAAGACAGCGATGACTATCATTACCTGCAGCACACAGCACGTTAATACTGCAGTATCAAAGCTCACCTGGCACGTGCTTTTTAGGTTGCTCTTGTAAGTCGCCGTCAAACAGCGACAGGTAGTCGGCACACGAGGAGTAGCCGGGGGCGATGTCCAGGGTCTCGAAGGTCACGATCAGCTGCTGCCCCGGGGGTGCGCGCACCGACATCTCGCACTTCATGCGCGGTCTGTACGAGCCCCGGTCCGTCAGCCGCACGTGCATCACGTGAAGGTCAAGGTCCTGCAGGTCAATCAGGTGGTCGCAGCGGTCCGTCATGATGACTGTGGTGACGTGAACAGCAACATACGTGACGCCGTCAGTGACAATCTTAACTCGTTAAATATGGATAAACGCTTGGTAACATGACGGTGATATAGAAACTTAGATAGAAACCGATGAATTGTTCTGGGGCCAGTTGCACAACACATTTCTAATTTTAAACAGGTTTAGGCCTTAAATCTATTTAGATAATTAGTTTAAAGTGAACACCACAATTTCAGAATTTTTAAAACTAAAACTGCTTTTAGTAAGATAAAGTTGTTTAATTCTGACTTTCCGTCCTGTCAGTACAATTTTTTGTATGTTCTTCTGCAATGCATCAAAATGCCTAAAAAAGAGATTTTGCTTCTTTAGAACAATTTTAAGGTTTAGAAACGTGTTGTGCAACTGGTCCCAGAACTCTGTGTAGAGGGTAATTACTTCACGTCATAAGCGGCATTCGAAAGGAAAACCGATTCTTTGATTATTTGAATAAATTTTCCTGGCGATTCCGCGAATGTGTGACCCTGGGTGTGGACATGTTACAATGACATGACTATTCTGGCAAAATGATACGATCAATGCTGCAAAATGTTAGAATGATACAAGCATTGTCCAATATTATTCTTTAATTCTTTAAATAAATTTACTTGTCGATTCCGCAAATTTGTCACCTTGTGTTATAAGTTTATTCACTGTGTGAAAATGTTAGAATGGTATGAATATTGTGGCAAAATGTTAGACTGTTGCGGGTATTGTGGCAAAATATTAGAATTATACAAACATTGTCTTTTGTTTATCCATCTCAACCTTTCCATCCTTCTTTCTTTATTTTTTCTATTTCTGTAGTATTTAAATAACTGCTCTCTTGTTTGAGGGTCACAATTCAGCTGATAGATGTCTGCCTTGTTCTTTACACACTATTAACAAAGTGTTATGTTTGCTGCTATCTACAACTGTATTTTGAACATTACTATCTTCAACCACATATTTTCTACGCTAATATCTGTAGCCTTATTATGCACATTAATGTCTGCAACCTTATTCTCTAAACTAATGTATTTCCTTATATTCTGTACACTAATCACATACAATCATTTTCGGTACACTATAATATACATTATTAATCATATTCAGTAAAATTTTTATGCTAATCTTCTTCAGTCAAAGTCTTACACTAAACATATACACTATACATTTACGTGGCGACATCATGGACTGTACAACAGTAAGTCTAAACATGGCAGTTCTCTGACAGCATGTCACATGGACTACTATCTACAGAGGACTGTACACAGTGTACAGCAATAGGTCAGCATGTCACATGGACTACTATATACAGAGGACTGTACACAGTGTACAGCAATAGGTCAGCATGTCACATGGACTACTATCTACAGAGGACTGTACACAGTGTACAGCAATAGGTCAGCATGTCACATGGACTACTATCTACAGAGGACTGTACACAGTGTACAGCAATAGGTCAGCATGTCACATGGACTACTATATACAGAGGACTGTACACAGTGTACAGCAATAGGTCAGCATGTCACATGGACTACTATCTACAGAGGACTGTACACAGTGTACAGCAGTAGGTCAGCATGTCACATGGACTACTATCTACAGAGGACTGTACACAGTGTACAGCAGTAGGTCAGCATGTCACATGGACTACTATCTACAGAGGACTTTACACAGTGTACAGCAGTAGGTCACTACGTCACATGGACTACTATCTACAGAGGACTGTACAGCAGTAGGTCAGCATGTCACATGGACTACTATCTACAGAGGACTGTACAGCAGTAGGTCAGCATGTCACATGGACTACTATCTAAAGAGGACTGTACACAGTGTACAGCAGTAGGTCAGCATGTCACATGGACTACTATCTACAGAGGACTTTACACAGTGTACAGCAATAGGTCAGCATGTCACATGGACTACTATCTACAGAGGACTGTACAGCAGTAGGTCAGCATGTCACATGGACTACTATCTACAGAGGACTGTACAGCAGTAGGTCAGCATGTCACATGGACTACTATCTACAGAGGACTGTACAGCAGTAGGTCTCAACATGACTGTTCTCTGACAGCAGGTCACATGCTACTGTTGCAGCCGCTGCGCAACATGTGTGGTAAACACAGGTGTACACAAGTACAGTGCTGTTACTTTTGACTAATGCGTGTGTCCTATATATTTCATGAACCAAGCTATCTTTACACACACACACTCCCCCATCCTCTCCAGCAAGCCTCTGTCCAAATCTGTGTGTGTAATGGGGGATGCTATGTGTTTGTGTATGGCTGTGTATCTATGCCCTGTGTAGGTGTATCTGTCTGCATGTGTGTATATACATATATATGTATCAATTCAGTATCAACGTCTCTACATGTAAAGTAATCATAAGTTCATGGCGTCAACCTGTTTACTTATTTGTACTTATCTATGTTTCTTTCTCTTCTTTAGCTCGCTCAAGAACTCTAAATTTCATGTAAAAATACAACAGAAACAATTTAAAGTTCATACAATCCATTGTCCCCGATCCAGATCAAGAGGTGTGTCTCATACAAACTGCAGTCAGAATCAGAAAAATGGTTACTCGCCAGGACAATTCAGGTATTGAGGTGGGTCGCAAGTTTTGTCGCAACAATGTGACTGGCCCTGCAGCACCATGCAGCAAGACGCATGCCTACTCACATGTTTTGGTGGAAGAAGCTGACCGAGGCACCAGAAAGAGGAAGAAAGCCCACAGCCATCCTGTCCAGCGGACGCTGGGCCCCGCTGGCCACATGTAGATCGTCAGAAGTCACACAAACACCCGCCACGGTATGTAACTTGGTTCCCGAAGAACAAACAACCAGCTTTCTCCAAACTCTGTCGACGGTACATGCGACGCCTCAATCTGCTGCTGCTGCTGCTGCCGGCTGACGCTGCTGCCTGCTGTGCTCACCCAGCAACTATTTTTGACACAGCTGCAGCACATCGGCAGCAGACCTGGCCTTCTGGTGCACCCGCTCGCCTGCTACAGGACGGAAACACACCCATGTTGTTGGTTTTTTTCCTTCTCTCTCTTTCTCTCATCGTTTGGCGTGAGTTGAATTCCTTTTTCTTGAGCGTCTTTCTTGATGAGGTAGCTTGCGAAGAGTTACTAATTGTTTTAAGAAATACGAGATACACGATGTTTATTTTGGGAAATTTAGTTGTTGAAATCGTAAACCGTGAGTTTTAGCTTCAGTGCCACGTGTAGCAGCATAAAGTTCTGCACATAATAGACCTGAACCTCATTGTACACAAGATGATATTTCTCTTTGCTTGTTTATCTGCTTTTTCATCTATCTCTCTCTCTCTCTCTCTCACACACACACACACACACACACACACACAAACAAACACACACGCAGACGTAAGCATGCACAGAGATCTTCAGACAGCGTTCACAGATATGAGTTGCACACAAACACACACACACACACACACAAGCACGCACGTACGCACGTACAATCACATACAGAGGCACAAGGTAGAACACGCGGTGTGGGTGAGCGAGTCCAGCTCATTCTCTCTGTCTCTCTTTCTCTAACTCCTGATAATCTGCTAAGTCGTTTCTTCTGATTCCGTTTCCGTCTGTGGATTCTTTAAAACTAGAAAAGCCCGAAGGCAACGCTTCATCTGCAACACCTTTCATAGATCGTCACAGCTGTCAGAATCCGGGCACTTAACGCTTGATGGCAGTACAATGAGTGGCCTTCACACACACACACACACACACACACACACACACACACACACACACACACACACACACGCACGCACGCACGCACGCAAACACCGGAAGCTCCGACCTCAGGTTGTTCCTATAACGACAAACCACTTTTTTCATCCTCTTGAAGCGCCGGTAAAGGATTTTCGAATCTGAAGATGTTCTATTTTTTCTGACTTGGTAGTTAATGACAGCAGGATGTTCCGGAAGTTAAGCGATTATGAACAATGAAGAACAAGTCATTTACAAGCTTTTTCCACAAATACGAACTTACGTTTGATGCAAGAAGACAGTTATGCATAAACATACTACGAACATAGTCATTTGGGACAGACAGAGGAACCAGCAGATGGAGGGGGTGATGAGGGACGAAAATATTAACATGAACCCATTAGTGGTGACAATCTCCTTTAAAGTGATGCAACCCTTTACACTTTATGTGCAACCCGAGTGAGGTGCTGAGTACTTCAAGAGAGATATGAAAAGCACGCTCTGAAGTGGGTGGGTGGCTGAAATTTCTTGGCATCAGCAGCTGCAGTCGCAAACCATGCAGAGAGATCCACTGCCACTGTCGTGGTGGAGGAAACTCGTTTGCTGTCGAGGGAGCTGCCTACACTGTCTATCGAGGTTGAAGCTGTCGGCACCATTCCTTGAAGTGTCTAACATAAGTAGGGTACAAGTATCTAATCAGAGCAGCTAAGACAAGTATCTAGCAACTACAGGTGTCCCCTAAAGTGTCTACATACTTTAACAGCTGATACCTTGATTGATGTTTCTTTCTCGTCAGGTTTAACCCATTGGAATTAATAATGAGTGAGACTAAACTTTAAACAAAGGAAATTCATCCCCAAAGTCTTGAATTATGTAAACGCAGGCGAAGTATAAAGACAGATTCTTGATGTTTGCAACCTAATTAACTGTCCAAACTGAACCAGAATATACACCAGTTTGAAAACAGGGATTGACAAAATAATTAAATAATACCTGCAGATGTTATTACATTTATGAATGGATTTGTGGTGTGGACAGGAACATTTGCAGCCTGGATCAGTTTTTCAAATGAACTGCGCATGCTAGACCAGCTTCTTGCTGGCTATCTTTTATATTATTTGGAATTCTCTAGAGTCTAGACAACAATTTCGGATGTTATGTTCCGTGTGTTTGTGTCTGTCTATTTGTGCTTTTTTTGTAAAGCGCCATGGGCCTGTCCGCAGGACCAGGAATAGGCGATGTATAAATTCACTGTATTTTATTACATTTTGACAATGAAATGTGTTTGAATACACTTGGCATTTACAAGTATTTAAAGTGTTATACAAATATATGAGTATCCAACGGAAGAATCTAATGCACGTATATATATATATATCTCAGTGGCGTAGGAAGATGCTCGGCTTTGGGGGGGGGGGGGCAAGCTCCATGCTGACAATGAATAACATTCACATTCTTGCCTTCCCAGCATCTTTTTGGGGGGGGGGCGGCTGCCCCCCTTGCCCCCCCCCCGGTTCCTACGCCACTGTATCTCGCAAGTATTCAACACAAGTATCTCATACCAATAATATGGAACCCGAGTATCTAAAACACGTGTCAAACAATATACTCAAAAAATGCGCGTTCACGCGAAAAAGAAAGACGCGTAAATCGTGCGTAAAAGGCAAAATTTGGGGCAGTGAATGTTACTTGAGGTCTGGGCAGTACATGGCAGTTGAAATTTGAGATTGAAGCTGCAGCAGACAAGACAAAGCCTGTCTCATGCCCCATGTTATATGTCCAGGGACGGCAAAGCCACGAGGCTCTGCAAATTTTTCTAGCGAATCTCTGGTTGTGTACAGGTGGTTGTTTCTCTGCACCTGTGAGTATATTTAGAACATCTTTTTAAAACTTAAATACTTCTGTCGAGCCACCCAGTTTTCTCTATCGACAGTTAGCAGTCAAATGGTTTGATACATGACTGCCAGTCACTAGACAACCGTAGTCCTTATCGGTGTTCCTTACATGTAGCTCTCAAACGTTTACAAATAAAATTATTCTCTAGATGTTTTACCCTTGTAAGACTTCAAACGCTTTAAAGAATGTTGCAAAGAAGAGAACAAATTATTTGAATTTGGCTCAAAACAATTTGTCAGACAAAGTAAATCAAATTTCCATTTTGACATTCTCAGTTGTTTTTCCCTTCATATACTTATTTCTAAAATGGCGAGCCCCAGTTAGTCATCTGAGCTATGGTAACAACTAAGAAAATTTGTGGCATTAAAGAGTTGTCTTTGCTTTTAGAACTGAGCCAGTCCACGCTATTCTACATTATGTGGTCAAAAAACAAAAAGGATTATTGTGTTCAAAAGATTGATACTACAAGTAAACAATACTCTAATCTCATAAGAGCTATTTTATCTTATATACTTCTTTAAATCGGTAGCTTCGCCAATTTAATTCTGACAGCTAAAACCTAAATTATAAATTATTTTGCTAGTCAGTGACAAGGCTATTTTTCCACCCTGAGAAAGCTGGAGCTGCTGTTATGAAGACAATGGTTGTCAATAGTCTGGTACTCGCTATGGCAACAGTCCTGCTGAAGACGCCGGTAGTTCATCCTCTTCGCCGGTGACGTGACGGCCGAGTTGCGGGCCTTTCTCATGACGCCAGAAGGGTAACGCCTGAAGCTGAAGACATGATCGTAGAAAGTGGGCGGGTGGCACTGTCGGCAGGTGTCTTCAAGTTTCATGACGTCGAGTTCGTAAACCGGAAACTGGCTTTCTCCGTTTTTCACCATCCCTTCCACAGAGCGGGTGTCGGTCTCCCACGCTTGTCTGGACCAGCTCGAGTTCTCTTTCCTTGCAGGTGGCGCAGCATGTCCGTTTGGGTTCTGAACGCGAAGCGAACCGTTGCAGCATGTTTCGCTCCAGGCTTGAGTCTTCGACGATGGCTTAATGGGTATCGCGTAAACATCAGAGACCACTTCATCTTCATACCTGACCTTCTTCAAGGTGGTCTCCTTCGAAGCTCCATTTTTGTGGCGGTAAAGGTCAGCGTGCGACTCGTCTCGCCGAGCAGATCTTTTGCCTTTGGAAGTTTTCTTCCACTTTTTCTTCTTCGATGTTTTCATCGTGTCAACTTCCTCCACAGCCCTATTTTTCGCAAATCCAGAAGTCCCGGATGAAGCGACAGTCCAAAAGCCTGTCGTTCTGGTGTCTGAATTAGGGACTTCAACCATTTCAGACGCACCGTTCCTCTCACTCCAAGCGGCGCCATTTCTAATGGCCTGTCTGTGGACGTGCTTCTGTCGACAAACAGAATGCAACCAAGAGTCATGCTAAGATTTTGTTCAGCTTACAATCAGAATATCTCATTCAGCAAACGGTGCAAAAGCTGAAGATCGTTGCCTAGGCAGCAGTAGCATGATCGAGTTCTCATGCCACATGTGGTTGCCATGCGCAGCATGAAAGCGTTTCCACAGTAACCCAAAGCATACAAGCCAGCACGCATGTCTGTGTACTTTAATCCACATCCCATGCTTGTAAAATACACAGATATACCCTGATATATCCAGATACATGCAGACAGACAGACAGACAGACAGACAGACAGACAGACAGGCAGACAGACAGACAGACAGACAGACAGACAGAAATAAGCGCGTGACGTAGTGTTCAAGGTACAAGGATGACATCCCACCTCCTGTGCATTTTTCATTATATCAACATACGTGTAACTTTTTTGCAACCAAAAACAAAACACGAACAGTTCATTTAATTTTATACTTGAAAATTATATCAGCTGAACTGACAGGAATGCATCATCGTATATTGTCAATCAGCCGAAAGTTTGATACATAAAGACACAAGACCAAAGAAGGAAACAAAAAGAGATGAAAAAATTGACTTGCTACAATTATATAAGCATGTTACAACATGTCGCACTAGTGTACATCAAGTGAATATGCTAACAAATTTCAGAAATAAATATGAAATAATATCATTAACTTGAGTAAGACTCAGTAGCGAAGCAGTAGCCTGCAAATGTACCTGATCCCACATACGTAACAATGTAAAACAATATAAATGTGTGAATTAAGAGAAAGAGACACATGCACCTACAAGATGGTCTTGTGGGAGGCAGAGAAAAAGGTTGGGGGGGGGTGACAAAACGATATCTGCTAGAAAACAACTATAGACTGCATTTATCTCAAGCGTTTGCCATGCATAGCGCGCTTGTTCCCAAGTGAATACATCAGGCAGACGAGGATAAAGCTCTCTTGGTAATTTTCCACTGGGAAAACGTCTCAACATCCTTCACAAAAATACAAACAAAATAAAGAGGACTTTGTGAGCCTGTGCCATTATGCATTGCATGCTATCGAACATAAAAATAATTAATGCTCTTTGATACTATCATTTGTACATTACCGACTACATGCTTTCAAACCTTTCCTTAATTATAAAAGAAAACAAAAATGTGTCCCGTGATTGTTTCTAAAAAAAAATACAGCCTTTCAAACTGAAAAAACCACAGAAAGAAATAAACATTATTGTTTTTTAAGTCAGCACCGAAGACAATGTTTAATAGCAGAAAGCTGTACTCAATAACCCACCATTCTGTCTTTCGTCAGTCCTGTGGTAGCAAGATCTGATTTAATCAAAATGTTTTAAAAAAACAGATTGTATCCGACTCTGTCTAGTGCGTCTTCCCACCCGCACCCACCCGCTAACCATCTAGTGATTCTAGTAAGTAAGTTCAACCATTGTTTAAGATGTGAAACTCAAGATGGCGTCTCACACAGGACAGCAACTGGTTTTACGTTCTTCCTTTAGAGGCTTAAAGGCTTTTTGTTGTTTTTTTTTTACCCCGATACCTTCTCCTGTCGTCGTCGTCGATGTCTGCGGTAAAGGAGGGCGGCGACGACAGCTGCGATGAAGACGATGAGGATAACGGCAGCGATGACGATGCCCGCGACACCAGCAGGGCCGAGCAAACACATGTCCGACGCGTCGCCGCAACTGTCGTAGTCATCGCAGTGCATGCCCTTGTCGATGCAGTGCGAGTTGTGGCACTGGAACTCGCTGTCTCTACACGGGGCTGTAACAAGGAGGCACTGACACTGTGCGTCTCTTTATGCTGTGAGTAAAGGGTCTCACTCAGGCTTTTCTTTTCCCTCCTGTCTCCCCCTTTCTTTAGTTTTTATATCTCCCACTATCCTTCGCTATGCCTGTTTTAATTCTCTTTCTTTCCCTATATCTTTTAAGCTCTGTTACTAGCTTTCACTCTTTTAAACTATGTCTCGCACCTTCAGTAACTATCTTTATCTTTCACTCTTCCTCTTTAACTATCTCTCATTACCCCTCACTATCCCTCTTTCAATATCTCTCTCGCTATCCTTCTTTCAATGTCTCATTACCTCTCATTAACTCTCTCTAACTCTCTCGCTATCTTTCACTGTCCATCGTTAACAATCTCAGTTTCACATATTCTTTTCTGACGATCGCTGACATACCCTCTTCAACTATGTTTTTTCTTTCCCTCTCTCTCTCTCACTCTCTCAATATCTCTCTTTCTCGCTAGCTCAATATCTCTTCCTTTTTCTCGTCTCTCTCTCTCTCTCTTTCTTCGTTGTTCTCCCCTTTCTCCCTCCCCTACTTTCTCTCGCTCTCGCCCTTCATGCGGGATCATCCTGGTTCCACTTCCGGTTTATATCTCTCCATTTGCATACACTTTTGCATCATTCCATTCATTAACGTGACCAAAAATCTACATGAATAGACGGGTAATATGCGAATTTACAGGCACATTTACAAATTTTAATAAAGAGACTAATGAGCAATCCACCTATGAACCCTGTATTAGTGTCAGAAACATTATTGTACATCGCTACATTTATAGTCTGTCTTGTTTTACGTGACAACATGGCGGAGGTCAGTTAAGAGAGAACTAAAGGACCAGAAACTGACCTGTCACAGCATAACTAGACTTGCTGCTGACACAAAAATGGATGTCGCTAGTGAATGCCTTAAGCACCACCTAGGTACGAAAACGACGAATAAGTATCATAAGTGTCAGATTTAATTAATCACGTGACCCGCCCAGCTGCAATGGATACAGGTGTAAACCTAGGCAATGGGGATGTATCGCATACCCAGTGAAGTGTTTGACATACCCAGGTGAAAGGCGGTGAAGATGAGCTCCACCTGGTCAGCCAGGTAGTTATTTTTGTGCAGCCGGACTGTAGCATCCTGGCCCGTGGAGGTATACACACCTGCTGGTACCAGCCCCACGTTACACATCGCACCTGTACAGACAGTCTCACCTGAGGTTTCATGCTAAAATATAGGATTATTCCTTCCTTACTAGACAATTACACTAACTAAATTATTCTGTTGTTGCGGCCCTATGCTCCTCGAGGAGTGACAAAGAATGATGATGAAATTATTCTGCACTTTTTAAATGCTCCTGAAGTAGCGACAGAACTCAGAAGGAATCTTCCCACTGTGTGATGTGTATATCATTGAGCTTTTCTTGTCGGCCATAAAAAGTATATATACATGTGTCTGTGTGTGTGTGTGTGTGTGTTTGTGTGTGTGTGTGTGTTTGTGTGTGTGTGTGTGTGTGTGTCTTTTCGTTAGAAACTGTGTCTTAAAATGCTTCATTTCCATGCTTTCTGCTATATTTACAAGTGTTCTATAAGCTCAAATGTAAATTTCCTTTATTTTCATAAATTATTAATATATTTAGTAATGTGACCTATTAGTCAGACACGTTCTATACCGTGCTCTAAATGACACGCATTAACGAGAGAAAACAAAGTGTACAACCAACTCCAGTTCTTGGCCTGTGAGAAAGATAGATTTGACCTCGACCGATCTCCTGCCTGTCGTCAACACCTCACTAACCACAGACTTCGCGGAGAAAAAATGTCCGACTAGGCCATTGCTCGAGTAAGTCATCCAAGGTGACTCGACTAGATGCTTTGTCACTCGTCCGCTAACCCTCGTGACACAAAGGTTACTCACACGAGGGCTGAAGGGGGACAGAAGGGTGGGGTTGGGGTTTGAGGGAAACGTTACCCGTCAGCTCTTGCTGCATGTAGCGGTCGTCGAATAGCTGCAGGTTGTCGCTGCTGCACTCGGCGGGGCTCTGGATGTCGAAGAAGAGGAAGTGGAAGATGATGCGTTTGCCGGGTGGCGCCTTGAGAAAGACCTGGCAGTTGGGGAACCGCAGGCCGCGGTCCGCGGGTCTCAACAACAGGCGACCGGCCTCGATCCCCTGCACCGCCATGTCCAGTGTAGTGGTGCACCAGTCGTCCATGAAATCTGTGGGAAGCAGACAACAAGTGAGGGAATAGAGGAATAAACGGATCAGACGTGCACAGCAAGGATACTCGGGATGGATAGCTGTCTGTAACATGGATATTCACGGATGGTCAAGTATGAACAGTTGTCTATCCACTCGTCCTCTTTCAATAACGATTCCTGAAGTCCTAAGTGAGTCCAGTGTTTGCGCAAGGATCGTTCGCATGTGGTGTTTGCAAACGCAATAAAATATAAATAAAATAAGTTTCTTAACACATTTTTCTATGAAATAAGGATAAAATAATTCCTTTCATTAGGTCTCGTGATTTTTTTAATACATATAACTTAAATTGTGAGGCTGTGAGGCGCACTGGTGATCAGATTTTTAATAGCTAGAGAGAGTACCCCTCACGCTTTTTTATTTTAAGTTATATGCATTAAAGAAAATCCTGAGACCTAAGAAAAATTATTTTATTCTTTCTAATGCATTTCGAATAAAAGTGTGATTAAAATTGTTTTTTATTTATTTTTATTTTAAATTTTTAGTCTTTTTTAAATCACTGTGCTCGTCCAATCGCAAAGGCTTCTGGGCTTCAGTCTCCGACGATAATTTCTCCTGATGCTTTTGCCTCTTCTTTTCTAGGCGTCTTTACCTTTGTGTTGCGATTTCACCACTCTTGTTCTCACTTACAAGGAAATGATTTAATATTGCATTTTAGTGAGTTAGAGGGTCGAGTGTCGTCGCAACGTGACGGTCGTTAATTTAGCATCCGCCTCTGTGACTGGTGCGCCGCATTCTATGTAGACACACTTTCAAACTCTTGACACCGAGGTGAACATCACACGAAAAGCACGGGGCGCACAAAAACGTTGAGAGAAACTATCTGCACAATACTTTCGCGTCCGTGTTTTTTCTAAGCTGACCAACACTCGGACTGTGTGACACGCAAACATACACACGCATGGTTCTGCATGCCATGGATATTTTACACCGTCTCTAAAGGGCGGCGTCGTTTGTTTTATGGGCGTTCGTTTTGTTTGTTTTTGTGCTTTTAATATAATCATCAAGGGATGGAACTGTTGCATTTTTGAATTTTGCTTTCAATGTTTTCGTTTTACTTTATGACTTTATTTGCTTCTTAAAGGCCGAATTAGGGAATATAACCTACAGTCTACGAGTTGTAGAGCAGCAGTTACATAGCTTCTTTAATTCATCTATAGTTCTCATAGAAAATTACATACATACATACATACATACATACATACATACATACATACATACATACATACATAGTGAATTAAATAAAAGTGTGTAAAAAGAGAAAGTCGTCAAATTTTAAACTTTCATGCAAATTTTGTAATTGCCAATGAGGTATCTTTAAAAAAAACCAGGTTGAAAGTATTTACACCTAGAGTGTGATCAACTTTGTGGATATTGGTCAGCGCGCATTCGGAAACTAAAATGATTGATCAATCGTGTCAGCGTTGGAACCTTCCGAAGTTAGCAGTCTATCAAAAATGTAAGTTCGTGGAATGCAGCTTCTCTGTTTGAACCACTTTAACTACATGAAAGGAAGTCAAAGCGCAACAGAAGTGAAACATCTCACTCCCCTCCACACACACACACACACACTTCCTTGTGTGAAACAGTAGGCGTGTTTCCCCACCCTTCCACAAGTGTACTTTTAAACGCGGAATAATTTTCTTTGTGCACACCAAAACCAAGATGAGATGATGGTGTATCCGTTACTTCCATTGCCAGTTGCGCTAAAATTTTGATTGGAGGAGGTAGTTTACAAACAGCTGCTCGATGCTGGTATCTTAAAGAAGAAGGCTCAAGTAGCCTTTCCTGTAACAACAGCGTTGGCATATGAGTGGTGTTTCTGGTTTCAAGCAGCAAGAAATAATTAAGTAGAGCATCTCTCACAAGTCTGTTTCAATTTTATGACTAGCCACTGAAAAGTCTCGGTAAGCTACAACTGTCCCAGCAAAGCAAACTGCAAGGAGGGTGGGTGATTCTCGCATGCATGACGATGCCGCCATTCAGGTGTGGCTAAATCACAATGCATAAAATTTACGAAAAGAGCTTTGCTTCTGTAAAAGTGACTTCTTGGTATGTATGTACGGTCCTGCATACATCATAGTACGAAGTCTCTAATCTAGGAAATAAGACCTCTCTATCATTCATGGCATGACGATGGCATGATGACTGACGACATCATCTAAAACCACCCCACCAGCCTGTCGGGTCATACGTCATAACTGACCTGCGTTCATGTCAAAGAATCTTCCTTGTAACTCTTCATTCTTCAAATTACTTGGTCAAGGCAAATCGCGCATTTCTCAAACTTGGGACGGCAAAATTATCCGAAGTGCACAAAATGGAAATGAGTTCCTTATTTACAAACAGAATCCACACTAATAAATAAATAAATAAATAAATAAATGTAAATTTACTCTCGATGAAGATCTGTATTTATTTTTGGTCAGGACGTAACTAAGTTTGACTGCATGCCGATCGATGTGTTCACGAACGGTGATTATCATCTGCTGAACTCGATTACATCTGCGCCAGGAAGCCAAGAGAGAAGCTTAAACATCTGTTAGTGTTTGAAAGTCGGCTTTGTGGGCACCTTGTACCAGAGTCCACTCACTAGATGGAGCCATTTGCACTTCACTGCAGGAAGAAACACCTTGCTCCCGGATGCTGATGGCTTTTAGAAGCACTTCAACTTTTCTTAAAGTTGTTTTCAGACATAAAAAAAATACAATGTAAATGATAAGAAAGATGTCTTTTATGATAGGGGATATTTTTAAAAAATGGTTCGGATCGATGTCATTTTACGCTGCCACCTCAGTAAAAGGCCTTCTAGGGACATGTTGTCGAAGATGTGACTATGCACATTTGCATGTGGTCATTTATAAAATTTGCCAATGTTTTCCCAGTTCGTCAGCATGTCCTTAAAGTCTGATGACTTCAACGAGTATTCCTCCCTTTTATGAAGTTTACACTCAAACTATCTATGTATTAGGTAATCTCTAAATGAAGTGTATACAAACTATAACCTAACGCGAGCAAGTAAGCGCGCGCGCACACACACACACACACGTATACACGCATATCTATAACACATATATATTTATATAAAAAGAGTATACACACATAGAGAAAGAGATGACAAATTACAGTGATTACAGCTCATTCTTACATGTCTGAAGGGATCCAACGCCGGACGCAAGTGCTGTAACAGCCACAACCGTCAGCAGATGTACTTCCGAGGTTGGCCTCAGGCCCCTGCCCGCCATCACACGCATACAACCAGTTCTCGAAGGGAAAGGTTCGGTAGAGCTGGAATGAAAGTACTTAATACCCTTAAGGTACTTTTTCTTCGTATCCTGTAACAACGCCTCTCACTTTCTTGACCTCTTGCCACTGCCCTGATGTCCTCTTGCTACTGCCCTGATGTCCTCTTGCCACTGTCCTGATGTCCTCTTGCCAGCTTCCTGGTGTCCGTTTGGTCCTCTTGGCGTTATATATCGTCCCTATCTCGACTGGAGCACAATCGATCCTTTTTCATCGAAAGAACATAAAATGTGGCACTGAAGATGCAGTCATCTCTTAAAGATGTCAGATTCTGTGAAGGTTGTACATTTCGTGGATTGCCAAAGTTCATCCAGCCCGGCTGAATCTGGTGACCTGCAAAACGTCTAAGTCTGGTCTGGTAGATTAATGCAGCGTCAGCAGCAACAGCAGGAGATAGGTGGGCGGATGTTTCGAGCTTTGAAGAGAACTGGTAAGTTGCGGAGCCTGACCTGTCGGGACTCGCCTGCTCTTACAACCTACAGCGCGGGCGTGCTCGCTCAAATTACGCCCAGACGATGACAAGATCATTAGAAGAATGCTGTTAGAAAGTCACGAGAGGCGCCACCTGTCCGACTGGACAGGCAGCGGAGAAGTAATGATGAATGTGGCCGGACCTGCTCCAGATCAAAGTCAGGTCACAAACATCACAGCCTCCTGGACCGGTGTGCAGCGCATCCGCAAAGATCCTTACAAACTGTGAAACTTTATTTATTTTGCGTCTTATCTCAAGGAGATCGTCTGTAAGTAGATTGTGAAGCACTTTTTTAATTTCGTCGTATAATTGGGAGCAATAAATTCTGTATCTTTGATTGCTATTCTTGAGAACTGCACGAGACATGTTCTTGCTTTACAGAGGCGGTGGCTGCTATGTTATTTGTGGGTAAGGAATTAGAGGGGTTAGAGACGGTACCAAGTGGGATTAATTATTCTTTTATTTCAAAACATTGTAGTTGCAAGTATAGCTTGAGAAAGAAAGAGGAACTAATCTTTTTTTATTGAAACAGAGACATTTTCTAATCATTTGTATTCGCGTGTCTATCTTATGTGCACCACAGCCTAGCAGACAGGTAACCATTACTACTGGGTGTGGTTATTCACATGGTGTGACTAGACGCACGGCCGTCCAAACAGCTATTTTTGTTTCAGGAAAGACTAAAAATGTCATTGAACTAGCGTGTTGTCGAGTTTATTTGACCGCCCAAAAGCACATTCACCCACCTATCTGTATATGTGTAAATTATGTATGCATGGTATGTAAATTATGTCTGCATGTATATGTAAATTATGTATGATGGTGTGTAAATTATTTATTCATGGTATGCAAATTATGTGCGCATCTGTCCATTATATACATATATTGTGTATATACGCACGTAATAAAACGTATTTGCGAATAACTCTTTCATGCACTAGCTAAAATATCCGTGCCTCCGTGTAGATGAGAGACCATGATTGTGTGATTATGGTTCGTGCGTGCGTGTAACTCCGTCTGGGTTGCGAGTGTCTGCAGTGAAAGTCGCGAGATGGAGAACAATAAAAGAGTGACGATAGGTACAGGGATGGAAGAGTTTACAGGTGTTAAGATATGTCAAACAGGCGTTACGGTCTATCAATCAGATGCTTAGAAAAAAGCATGAAAAAATCCTCATATTTAGACAATGGTTGTATTTCAGTGTAGAAAGTAATCAAACTTTACAAACGCCTCTGAATATCAGGAATGAATCAAATGAGTCCATTACATTCAAAGCCAACAGTCTGTGTGTTACATTGAACAGAGCCATGAATCTGAACCACTTAACGCACTAATAGATTTTTTTCAAAATGGAAGCAGCATCTTTGGCCCATATGTAAATACAGTGCATTCGCCAAGATCAGTAGAAGGATCCAACACATCATGCGCCATCGAAAAACTATTCGAGATTAACCTACCACTTACCCACCAATGCCCCCTCCTAATCCCCGTAAAAAAACACAATAAAACAACAACAAAATGGCAATCCATTAAAGCCTTTTATTATTTTGTTCATGGACAATCTCATCTTCTGATAAACACAGACTGCAGAAGGTGTGTGCACGATCTGCATACATGTGTGTACATCCATGCTGTGACTCAAAAATTCACTCAAACTTACTTTTATTGCCATTAGTTAAAGCAAAAGTATCAACCTTGACAAATGTTTACAAAATGTAGCCGTCACTTCACG
Source organism: Marisa cornuarietis (assembly GCA_004794655.1). Taxonomy (NCBI): domain Eukaryota; kingdom Metazoa; phylum Mollusca; class Gastropoda; order Architaenioglossa; family Ampullariidae; genus Marisa; species Marisa cornuarietis. The sequence continues at coordinate 10,698,036 of SMMW01000003.1, read as the reverse complement.
TGAAGCATGTCGACCTTTGGGACCCGGCAAGACTGTGCCGTGACTAAAGGCAGGTAGCAGGATGTTCATCTCACATCCGGGGACTACAGATTAATATGCTGTTGTTAGAAAATAATTAGGTCGCTCACTGACTGAAAGAATAAGAATTGACTGTTAATATATCTCTGTATTTTCTAGAGAAAATCGTCAATAAAGCTGGAAGCTGCTACGTTTTTTTAACAATTCTGTTTCCTGTTTCCCCGGAAATAAGTTTAGCAGACGACAGTCTATTTTTAGGCGGCATTGGCAAGTGCTAGGATTTATGCGCAGGTCACGTGAGTGTGATGGGAATGTGTTTGAAGACAAAGGTGTACAAAATGCTGAGAAATAATAACAAAGCGAGAAAACAGGAAACTGCAAAAAAGCAGCTGGAATGACGTGATAAAAGCGAGATGTTTTATATATGTACTGCAGAGAGGCAATGATAAAAGGGGTTGGGGAGTACAGGATGTTATTAATATTTCTGCAACAATGATCAGAGATGTTTTCCATGGACAGCTTACATTGAACTTGAAGGATGATCTCTTCCACTTTACCCACTTCTTCTGCTGAGTAAGAAAATTATTCAGAAGCTTCATCGTGATAGCATCCTTGGATAATTTTCTTTTCAACACACACGCGCCCCTACTCACAGAAAGAGTGAGAGAGAGAGAGAGGGGGGTGAGTGAGAGAGAGAAAAATAATTTGTGAATGTTAGGATGAGTCTACTGGCCAACACCTTTGTCAGGACACGATGGGCTGTAGCCATGGGCCAGAAGAGCGAAAAACCCACAGCCAGACAAATTTGCGTATCACACATATCAATGCTCTCAACAAGTTTAAAAATAGACGACTCAGATTTAAAACTACTAAAACGTATCGGAACGGAGGGGGGGGGCGGAGACTTCATATAGTACCCGGATGTACAAGAGGCTCATGGTGTGTTACAGTCTCATTATTGCTTTTAACTCTTCTCCTGGCGTGTTGTTGTTAATCAAGGATCAAAAGCAACATCGGGATCTCCTTTTATGCCTATAAACACTTATTAAAAGATTAAAAGTGGATAAAATAAGGAAGACCTGTATGACCTGAACATTTTCCGATTACATTGTTTTCTACGGTCGCTTGTGATTAACAAAATAACGAAAAGCATAGAACAAAAACAGGGAAAAGATTCTATAATAAGAATGCATCATCCATCTGCTTCTGGGAGAATTACCGATTTCCTAATTCAATTTCCCGATATAGATTTCGTTTCAACTATAACATTAACTTTATTCAAAGAAACCAGGACTTCTGGCCAGGGTGTCTTCGCGAAAACGAAAATTAAGTACGAGTGGTTTCACCCTGAACAAAACGCTTTGGATTTTCGTGCTAAGGAATCGCCTTTGAGAATTGACGAGCAGCTGGGCGCGGCGAGTATTTAGTATCAAAAAAAAGTTCAAAAGATATGTATCGGCCATTTTTTTAAAGCAGTTTGGCAGTACGAACTGACCGCTCGGCCATCATTAGTAAATAGGGTGCTGCATGTTTAGAGTGTCGGAGCCCTTTCTCTGGTAACCAGTCGTGTATGGAAAGAACTCCACAGACGAGAGATAACTTAATAAAAAGCCACCCCTTAACAGAGTATTACGATTTTCACAAGTTTCGTTCAGAAATGGATTCCGTCTACACTATACTAATATTACTTTCCAAGAGAAATGTTACGAAAATTGTCCTATTTTCTAATCATATAAACCGGCAAACCCCTACCAGACAGTTTTAAACTGTAGGTAACTTTGTTTACGTTTCAAACAAATTTTTGACTAGTTATTTTTTAAAGAAATACAATTTCTTCGTATCAATACTTACATGGTCTTTGCAACAATACTTACCGAAGGTATTCGTGTGATAACCTCCCATTGATAGGTCACCTCATATCGGATGAAATAAATGCTACTAACCTTTGGATATGTACATATACAGAGGAATATTTTAATTTGCTTTATACATATAAGTATGTACAAATGAGCAAATAGTTCATGCTCGTGCAAGCTCTTGCACATCACTCGCTCGCTCGCTCACTCTCTCGCCCATTTTGCACTCACTTCATCTTGGCAACTTTTGCAAAGTTTGTAAAGTCCCAACAAGTCTTTCAAAATAAAATATGTGAACGAAAATGTCCGTTCCAGCGTCGGGAAGTTTGTTTCCTTCACAGGTGCTCATTGACAATCAAAAAAGTCTTATCACTGCTGTCCGGCTACATTCTGTCGTCTGTGCGCAACGTTGCCCATGGTTACGTCATGGCCATTGCGCGCAGGAGCAGTTCTCTTGACGGTCTTCCCTCCCTCCTCTGGCCGCCTGTCTGTTAAAAAGTGGTTGCTATGCAACCTCGACCTGCTGACGTCACGCACTTTCTGTCTTGAAGGGCAGTTCAAGTACAGTGGGGGACTCTGGATTTGTTTGGGGTTTTTTTTAACAGTCTCAGTCATCGGAAACCTGAGAGTAGCCTCCCGCAAACTGGTGTTCTCATAATACTCTGAAAACAAATAAAGTGCAGTTGTATTTATAACCACGAACATACAAAAACGATTTAGAATGTAACAAAATCGGAAAGCAAAAGAAAACACATTAAGGGAAGAAATAAATAATTGTGATGCACTTGGAAATAGCTACTGGCTGGCTTGATGAAAATACAGACGATGACGACGATGAAAACCGATGATTGGCAGTCGATGCGTGTTGCTGTTACAGCCGAAGGGGGAACAATCATGAGAGAAGGAGAATGTAATGATAGGATGATAAAAATGCATTAAAACAAGGGAGCAAAACAACGCAAACAAAAGGGACGAAAGAAGGGGAGGAAATGGGGGGCAAGCACAAGACATCCAGAAAGGTGACAATTCCCAAAAGGTGAAAATATGTAGGACTAATTCAGGTATTAGCTGTCTATAACACAACACTGAATGAAATGTACGCATTAAAACTGCGGCTTAAGGTAAGGACATTTTACACCACAAATAAAAATGCACCTGCTCTGCTTTTGTAAGCTAAGGTGTATGAGAAGAACTAGACTGTTCTCATTTTTAAAACTTAGGGGTGGATGAGCAGGTCTTCAAAATTGTGTGCACACCTTCACCAGGAAAATATACCGGACTTTGTGAAACCACGTAAAGCACACCTGACAAATGACATCAAACAAGTTCCGCCTAGGGGATTGGACTGCAATTACTCGCCCTTTTGTTCAACCGTCTGACAGGTGAACTATACACCGAGTTGTATGCCGACAAGGGGCTTCGTCACACTTTGGCTCGGCGACTTTTCCGTCTCTGCTTAAATTTTATTTTTAAAAACAAGTTGTGTTTTTTTTTTTCTCCTTCCCATGCACGACATCACCGTCGAGGTGTCAACGAGTTAATTGTCAACTCCACGTCAGCAGTTTGGCTTATAGAGCCAGGTGACCCAGACGAACGGGATGACCCAGGACAAGAGGTCAGATCAGCGACTTGCGAGCTAATTGCTGTTAAATTGTCTGCCTCAACTTCAAGCGGATGAGTGAGTAAATCTTATTTCAGGAAATGATCTCTAACGTTGAAAGGAATTTTTTATGTTCTGTTTAGGCAAATTATAGTACACAAATATTACTACATATGCATAGCCCAGCAACAACAACAACATTGAAATATTACTAGAAGAACAGGAACTGTCTCTAAATTATCAAGAACAAAAAATACGTATATAGACAAAACCTTACTGGGTCATTATACAGTACCTTGACCTTAAGGAAAGGCTGTTACTAAATAGACGTAAAGCTAAAGAAGTTTACATAGCAATTTCACAGCACCAACAACCTCTACGGGAAAATTACTGCCAAAGCACACTAAACAAACAAAAAATGATCACGGCACAACAAAAGAACAAACAGTAAACCGAACAAAGAAACAAATATTAAATGAGAAACATTATCTAATGCAACACGCACTGTTCACGAAAACGCACACAAAGTGAATAAACAAAAAGACCAAGAACAAGCTCACCTGTGCTTAAAAAATATAAAAGTCTACGAATGTTGTAACAATTCCTTCCTCACAAGGGATACGAACCGATGTATCTAGTGCTCAGGTCGTGCTGTAGTTACCTGACTGTGTTTGCGTGACTCTGGTGCTCACCTCATAAACAAGATCTCTTGTCTTCTCTCTGCGCGATGTGTGGAGCTGTGCATCCTGTACCATAGGGACAAGCCGACGAGGAACACGACGAGGATGACAAGGACAACTGCGACGACGATGCTGATGATCATGTTAACGCCGAGGGGACAGACGTCGGAGTGGTCCCCGCAGTTGTCGTACTTCCCAGCGTCGCAGACCAGGTCGCCACGGATACAACGGCCGTTGCTGCAGGTGAACTCGCCACTGCGACACGGCGCTGCAAGTGTATGAGGGGGAGGGTCAGTTACAAGGTGAAAAGACAGATTCTTTGGCAGGTTGGTGGCTTGACGAATAAGATCGATAGAAAGCAAGGAAGGGAAAAAAGAATGAAAAAAAAACGAAAGAACGAGAAATAACAATACTAAAGAACGAAAAAAACTACGAAAAAAAACAACAAAGAAACAAAAAAAAAAAATAAATAAAAATAAAATAACAAAAAATGAAAGAACAAATATTAAACAACGAAATAAATAAATTCATCAATCATAAGTATAAACCCACCTTGGTAAAACTGAGTCATCATCAGCTGAAAACCTGTCCCTTGCACCTGTCCTTTGCTGACAACCCTGACAGTGATGTTGTTAGACGATATAATGACAGAGCCAGGTACCATATTTTTGCAGAACTTAGCTACACAAACAAATATTAGGGAGTTTTTTCAACATTAAATTAATGAATAAAATATGTTAGGTAATACGATACATTGTGAGTGAATGATTGAATGAGTGAGTGAAGACAGAGTCTGAAAGAGGGATAATATGTGTATGTATGGCTGTGCGTGTCTAAGTGTATATATTGAATATGTGTGTATATATGTATGTGTAGATACATGTACATGCGTATGTGTATATGTGTGCTCGTGTGTATGGACGTACAAATAAGTGTACACTACGTGTATGCGTATGTGTGCGTGTGTGTACTTGTGTGCATGGATGTTTAACTTTGTGTACTTGTGAGATGCTCCCCATCCCCTTACAAAAAAAAAAAATTTGCGACAAATAAGCGCGCACGCACACACACACACACACACACACACACACACACACACACACACACACACACACACAAGGAAAATAGATTTTTACACGCGTGTACAGCCAGACTGCTGCACGCTGCCGCACTCAGCTCACCGCTAGTATTGAAGCCCTCTATACTCCCGTTGCCGTTGCTGGAGATCTCGACGTACTCATCGAGACAGCGACCAAACCCCAGGTCCAGCGACAGAAACGACAGCATGATCTGACTGCCCTCGTCAGACCTGACCTTGACCCCACAGTTCATGTCCCCACGGCGGCAGTCTGATGACGTCAGCACGAGGATGGCGGCGGCTGTCCTCTCCAGTCCAAGCGAGATCTCCTTGCCACACAGCAGGTCTGCGCGATCTAAGATCACACAAATAAATAACCTGAGGTGACTTGTCGAGAAAATTATGGAAACCCACAATTCTTCCACTAGCAATTCTCTTCAAAAGACAACAGCTAGCTGTTTGGGGTCGCTCAAAACAAAGAGAGAGAGAGAGAGAGAGCGTGGTGTCATCCTAACCTACCCTGACAATGTGGGGGGCAAAGTGCACGTCATATGTTCTTGGGATTTGAGATATGCGTGAGACATGCTGCAACTGTGAACTTGTCCACGCCGAAAAGATGGCAGTTCATTCTTTGTCAGGTTAGAGATCGTTTTTGTGGATGTCTGTGTGTGTGTGTGTGCATGCGAATATGTCTACTTAAATTATGAATATATACAGTCGGACCTCGCTAAGTCGAACTCCAAAGGACCCGAAAAAAATTCGACTTAGGGAGTTTTCGAGTTAGGGAAAATGGCGTAATAGGCGCAGGTTAATCAATGACAATGTTTTTCCGGCTTAATTACTGTATTATAACCGTTTATTATACAGTATTATCATTTTATACGGATGCATGTACTGCCATTTCCGCGGCACGTACCGCACGGGAAAAAACCACACCGACACGAACTCTATTCAGTGCTCGTCCCGATAAGAGACTGACAAAGTGTAGAAAACATATTTTTCACAGTAAGTTTGCGTGTGAACCACCAACGGTCCACTGGTCAAGTTACCACCGCCACCGCCTGAAAGGATGGTCAAGGCGGGTGGCCATAAATCTTGACCAGTGAAGCGGCCGTGGAAAAAGTCTAGTGTCGGCCAGTTCCCCTGAATCGGTCAACTTCAAAGGGGGAACTGGTGTGAGAGTCAGTTAGTTGTCCACAGAGCACGCAACGAACCTTTTACACAAAGATGAAAGGAAAATGGAATAAAGTGTCTTTCTTGAGACAGTTTGGAACATAGTTGGGAACAGTTTGAGACATAGTTGCGTCTGGTTGGTGATGACTCAAAATTCGACTAACCGAGGTTGGAAACCAAAAAATCTTCGAGGAGATCTAAAATGCATTGTTCTTATGGAATTTGGCCGGGAACTAACAATTAATTCGATATAGGGAGGTTTTCGACTTAGGGAAGGTCGACATAGCGAGGTCCGACTGTATATTGTATGTTGTAGTTTTGTTTTAAACAATTTTTACCTCTGCTGAACCAAATCTATGCCATCATCCAATGAAATTATTTTCCTTCTATCTTCTTTTCTGTCTTCACTCGCAAAAGTCGACTCACATGACATATCCTACAAACCCGTAAGAAGTAATATCATGGTCTCTAAGATCATGTTTCCTCAGTGTGCTTTCATTGCGTAAAACTATCTCTCCCCCCCCCCTCTCTTATTCTATGTTTCGTCCAGATATACGGTGGTAAGAGCACAAAGATCACCAGAACAGTTCGGTCAGTGCCCGTCAGCGCCACCTCCTGTACCTCATCCGTCTTACACTAAGATTTAGCAGCAACGCATTCCAGGGTTAGAGGTTGTCGCAAGTTGCAGGTAAGTGTAGACACGTCGTTTAGCGAACGTCACTGACCAGCCACTGTTCCTCGCCACACTGTTCATTACCACCGGTATTGACGTAGGTTTTAGCCACAGCACAAACACCATCCGAGACAGGGTGACTGACTAACGAAACATCTCGAGTGCGCAAAGCGGCTTCAAGAACTGCGCACAAGCATGTTTTGGACTTAGTGACGTTAATCGCTTTCTCCCCGAGGGCTCTAGTGACGTCACCAACGGGAGGGGCTGGGGCTGTGTATGCGGGCGCAAAAACCTGCCGCTGCTCGTTTTAAAAGCTGCGCGGCAGTTACTGACAAACGACGCGTGACCGGCACCTGGTGGAGAACTTTACTAAACATGCAAATTGTGTGCTCGAGAAGCATTGACTGTTGAACGAAGTGTAGCTGACTGTGATTAATAAAGTACTTGCGATCAACAAGTTGTTTGTAGAGAGAAGTGTGAGACAGGGTGAGAGGGAAACTCCATGGTCCTCGAGCGCTAAAACAAGAATAACATTTAGTTCTTCATTTGCCGCGAGACAATGTTTTTACTGTAACCGGTGGGGAAGCCCATATACTAGACCCTTCACATTCTCTGTCGGTCTCCATGTCTACGCCTCTGTCTGCGTGCGTGCGTGCGTGCGTGCGTGCAGTGAAGAAATAAAATAAGCCTAAATCAAACTAAAGCTCCAGAAATTAGGTCCCGTTTTCCAGCTCAGCTCAAAAATATTTCAAGAGTCCATAAATCCCGTTCTTAACCAGACAAACATGGATAAAGGTCTGAGTGGGTTTGACAAAGTGTTTACATGACGGTTATATATAAAAACCTTGCAATACTTGGTCAAACTTTGGTCCATATTTGTCCAGTTAAAAGGCCTGAACCAAATACATTCCAGTTCTTTTGACCTTGTCTTTTCCACAGGGGCTGCTTTAATGCCCTCTTGTACTCCTTTTTGCAAGCTGCCAGGATAAATACAACTTACCGCAGGTGATATACGGGCTACAGCTCACCTTACCTTAACAGCTACTGCTACCCCAGTCTTGATCTGGAAAGAGCTCACCCTTCACTCTTTCTCCGTATAGTTGTATCGCGGTGGGACAAGAAGCTTGTGTGTGTGTGTGTGTGCGTGTATATGTGTGTGCATGTGTATATGTGAGTACTTGTGTGTGTGTGTGTGTGTGTGTGTGTGTGTGTGTGTGTGGACATCAATGTACACACGGTGGGGTAGAAGTTTGTGTAACGTCTTGAAAAAAAAAGAGAAATATTGACGACGAGAGAGATGTCTAAGTCCTCATGCCGTGACACGTAAAGCACACAAATGTCTGCCGATGACGCCAGTCACCTCGTGCACCACTAATTCTACTCGCGGGTGGATTTCCTGCAAATCACAACCGGACACAAACTGAAGATCATTTTTCGTCACTGTGTCCTGGATGTCTTGCCTCCACCCGGGGTTGTTTGTCAGTTCAGCCGAGTGTGAAGTGTTCAGCAGTTTACGCCCCAAACTTTAGGGTTCACAGCAAACATGTCGCAGACATGAAAACAAACGGCTTTTAGAACAACAACAAAATCTTCTTACCATACGTAACCACATTCTTTTTTGCGTGGGGGAGAAATCACGTGACATCCTAAGCAGTGTAAAAAAAAAGACTTGGGTCCAAAGTCCTGTAAGCTACCCAAACCCAATGACACCAACAAAGTTGGGATACAGCGCATTCAGGTAAAGGCGGACTAAGGAAAAGAAAAAAAAAACCGTTAAGAATAAGATATACTTTCATGTTGTCGGTGTAGTAGGCTATTATACAAATAATGCTTGAGGTCTTCTACGAATGAGACACACGTACGGTGGTGCGTGCGCTTGTATGTGTTATTGTATGTATGTATTTATGTATATATGTTTTATTGTATTGTGTTAGTTTACGTATGTGTTATTATATGTATATGTGTGCTATTGTGCGTGTATTATTGTATGTGTGTTATTGAGTGTTATTGTTTGTGTTTAATGTATGTGTGTCACTGCATGTCTGAGACAAAAAAGTATACCTGTGTAAATGAACAAAATGAAAGTGTGTGTGTGTGTGTGTGTTTCAGGAGGAAAGACACATTCATCCTTTATTGTTAGGTCATTGACCCTTACAACTGGTTTTGCGACCTTCGTACCAAGGCAGCCAACGAGAGAGAGAGAAAGAAAGAGTGAGACCAATGTCTTGTATGTGCCTTTTGTGTGGGTGAGGTCTCCATTCGTTTACTAAAAGCGGGGTGCAATGCTCGAGCAGGTTTTTTTTCCCAAGTAAAGTCAAAATTCGATATTATTAAAAAAAATTAAGAATTATACTATCGATTGTTCATATGAAGTCAAAATTAGATAAATCCGATAAAGTGAATAATGTTCAACCACCGATTCTTTTGAAATCTCGGAAAGTCAGATAAAGTTTGCAAAGTCTTCGTAAACAATGAGAAAATATTTCTGGATCTTATTTAAAAACCATTCATTTATGGTCATTTTAATGATAATTATATATAAGATAGAGCCAGCAAAATTTTGTAAACTGATTTTGATGTAATTGATATTACAAAGGAGTAGCCAAGTAAAAGACGGAAGAATTTACTGGGTAAAAGCGACCTCCAGTAACCTCATGGTTATAAATGAGGTGTTGAAACCCTCACGTATCCCAGGGCCAGTGTTTGTAAGGGTGGGCCCATTCCTTCTCCCTCGATGCTTTATCTGGGCGGTCCAGTGGCGCAACGGTCACCACCTGTTACCAACACAACGAGGATTGCCTGTCCTGGGTTCAGATCTCGTCTCGGGCATACTGTTCTTTCTTTGTATGCGGAATCTGTTTACAGGGCTGGCCGCTTTGCCGTGATATAGCCTTAGTTGCTGGCTCGGCGTAAGACACCAAACCCCCAACCCCACTCGATACTTTATCTTCCCGAATCTTCTACGGTACGCAGTCGGGTACCAGCTCCGCAGCTCAACTGTGGAAATTTCGCTGCGTGACACGGGTATCGAACCGGCTAGTGCACATAACACTGGATTGGGACATCGTTGTTGTAAACATTAGGCTATTTCCTCCCAAAACAGGAGAGAGGAAAAGACAGAAAAAAAAGTTTAGTATCATCACATAAATAGTCAGCATAATTAACGGGCATCTCCTTCACCCGTCCCTAAAATCCTTTGACCTCCCAGACGACAAGGTCGCACTTGGCCTCGCTTGTACTCTGTGACTCCACACGACCTCTCGGCACTTGATGTGTAAGGTCCGGGCTCGCGCGCCCATCGTTTTTTGTTTGTTTTTTTTTGCGGGGGGGGGGACGTGCATGATTGATACTCTCGACAAACCGGATGAGGTCATCATTATCGTGCCGCCAGTAAAGTTCACCCTCCACTCCTCGATGACGAGTTGAATACACAAGACTGATCTTGGCTACGTCATTGCGAACTCTAACCCCCCACGCATGCGCATATTCTGCTTCCTGCTACATAGGAGGGATGAAAATACGTTAAACTAAGAAAACAGTCTGAATCACTTTCGGTCGAGGTGGCAGAGAAGGGAAGGAGGAGGGAGCAGGGGGGAGTGGGTACTTACAGGCGGTGAAGGCTGCGGTGGTGGAAGCCAGTGCCCACAGCGCCGCTGTAACCACGTGCATGTTGGGAGTCAGGTCGCCCATGATGTGCTGTGCAGGACACACCGCCGCTGGCACCAACAGCCTCGCTGTGCTGCGCTGTGCAGGTCAGTAAGGCCGCTAGTGCGTTGCCAGCCAGCGTTGTTTGTCGTCTGTCGGCTCTAGTGAGAAAGAAAACAGAAAGCTTGCTAAATTAAAATAATAATGAATGCACCCCACTTTCAGTTAAAATGAATGGACACCTCCACACCCACACAACATCCACACACAACGCATTGGTCTCTCTCTCTCTCTCACACACACACTGTTTTCCTCTTTTCCACCAACTCACAATGACATAATAAAATGATACAAACACATAGACGCATGCATCACGTTTTTTTTAACACACAAGCGGCAACTGTATAGTATCACAGAAATAGAAAAAAAAACTCTCATTGTAATTTACTTCGATCATCGCAGCTGTTACAAGAGTTGCAGAGTTTAGGGAATTGGGCGGGTGGGTAGGGGATAAAGGGGAAAAGAAGAAGTGACTATGTTAAAACGTTTGGATGTAATCTCAGCTCAGAAACAACCCTGGATGTAGTCTCATCTCTGGCTATCCCAGAAATAACCTTGGAGTCACATACATCATCCCAACACTATGAAAAAAACAAACAAAAACAAAACAAGCATTGCGCGGTTCCTCGTGATTTTCTGGTACCGATCACATGACATGATCATGGCATCAATGAATGCAACGGAATCGTTACGGCAAAGGTTTTAAAACTTAATAATATAAAAAAGTACAAAAAGTCGTTTTTCAAATGAACACACACACACACACAGGTTACCGATTAATTTAGTATTTGAACCATAAATCGCCCACATAAATGAACACTAACCACATTTTTTTAAACTCCGTTGCCTACAACACTACAAAACAGTACTCAGCGATCAAAAATATATCGTGTTGTGCAGTAATAAATTCTATAATCATACAGGTCTGTACATGTAATCACCCCCCAAAAAAAAGATTTATATTGAACTCGCGATGATCGCAGCAAGTGCCATTCGAAACGTAAGAAGGTTCGTTCTTCCCTGGTGGCCACATTTGCCTGCAAGGGAAAGAACCGCGCAGTATGTCCGGACGAGTTGACGCGCCTTATGTACAAAATATTTCAGAGACCGCCCATAGGCGGCGTTAAGAGCGCCGACGGCCCGAGCCTGGGGCTCACGGTGTGTGTACAGTTTGTTTCGCGTTTAACCCCATCACATGTTTCTTTTCTGCTGACTGCTGTCAAACAACTAACCACGACAAAGGCCAAATCGACAATAACATATTTTTTTCGATGAAAACGATTTCTGTATCCCATGATTTGTTTTCATTTTACCCAGAATAATCCGAAAAAAAGACAGCAGAATATTATTTAAATATTTGCCTAAATATTTATATCTTATGATATAAAGTTGCAAGTGGACCAAAACCTACATACAAGTACACACACGCAGGCGAAATCTAAGGGGATTTTTTAAAATAAAAAAAACCGTTGATTCATGAAAGGGTAGAATTTTACAAGATACAATACAACCATTAGTCTACAAAGGCAATTACAGGTAGTGCTCATATGCTAGTATATACAGATAAGTACATACACATACAAGTTGACTACAGTAAATAAGTCTCTCTCTCGTTATACATGTCATACACCCAGCAACAGTAGATACAGTTGGTGACCTGAGGTCACCTCAGGCTAACAAAACATCAGGGCCAGTAGAATTTATCAAGTGAATGCCACGAGGAATGAACATGACGATAAACAAATTTGTATATATTACATACACACAAATAGAAATATGATAATTAATTTTATTTAATTTATGTATGTAGAATTATGAAAAGTATAACATTGTAAGCCGGACTTTTTTTTAAATTAAGTACATGTTTATATAGTGTGCCAACAGGTAAGTATACATTCCTCCACTAAAGGCATTGATAACAGTATATTATAGTTAAAACATAGCAGTACTCACCCTCCTCACAAACAAGCTACAAATATGTTGTCTTTGTTTATCCTGCTGGTGAGTGAAGACAGACACGGTCACTTTGTTCTGGGGCGGTAAATCCACTCGTCGAGAAGAATGAGATGAGTCCACGCTGTGCCAACAAACTCAAACACTACACACGAGCCACTCCGTCCCCACAAACTACCCCGCTGTCAACTCCGCCAGCACCCACGCTTCACTGTACAATCACTAGCCGAGTTTTCGACCATAGAGGCAGCAGCTCCGATAAGACTGGCATCGAGTTACGAAGCGTCTCGCAACTTATACCCGGGGTGTGATTTGAAGTTTTCTGAAAAGACTTATCTGGGTCATGACCGCGCGAGCGCACAAGTGACGGAACGCTGTTGGAGCTGTCTGCCCCACTCCTGCAACCAGCGAACCCCCCTTTCCCCAATTTCGGGCTCGAACCGCGTGAGAGGCTAGGGTCACGTGGGTGACGCTTGCTGAGTAAGTGGTCCTTGTAACGCTCGGGGCAAGTGTTGACGGGCGGGGGTGGGTGGGATGACAGATGCCGTATAATGAGATTCGCGCCGGTCCTAGGGGCTGAGAGTTTTCAGAGTTGATCAGCAGCTATTTACTTGCACACTTCAAACCTTCATCACTCACTCAATTTTAAGCCGAGAACTGTGCAGTGTACATAAATGTATTAACAATAAATTATGTGTTTCGATTATAGTCTTTTTTTCCAATTGAGAATTAACGAGATATGACTCATCAAGCCAGCCTTAGGCACAGGTGGATGAGGTGATTATTGTACAAGCAGCAGTTCACTAGGAATATGAGAGAGAAAGATAAATCTTTATTTACGAGGGTGAGAGAATAAAAAAAATATGCTTTTTTCATCTAGCCCCCGCCGTAAAAAGAGGAAAATAATTTGTAAAACACGTTTCCCCGTGTGGGTGCGAGGTCAATGCGTTGTAGAGGAAAAACTTTAAACATCCGACAGTCAACTACTAGAAACACAAGCGTCTGCAACTGACTGCAAGCAGGTGACAGCGATAAACATGCATGGCTGTTGATGTAAAAAGAAGAAGTGAGCGGAAAAGTACGGCAAGTACTGCATTACCACAAAGAAAAGGTGCTACATAGAACGAGAAGAAAGGGCGAGTTATATGAACAAAAATTAGAGTTGGTATACTATCTTAAGAAAGCTTTATAAATGGAACAACGAAGACGCTATACGTGTGATATATTATGTTACTTTATCCTTCGTATCATTGGCACTGGTTCCTTCAGAGACCTGCATGAATAGTCCCTGATATGCTGCTAGCAGCTTAGAAATTTTTATAATAGAATATAGAACAGATCTCCCAGTGCGAAGGCAAGTTAAATGCGTGCGCTCGTGTGTATATATATATATATTATGTGTGTATGCGTGTGCGTGCGCCCGCGCGTGTGTGTACTGTGCATTTAAATGGCTATAAATATCTTTACGGATTTTTCTTTTTACATGACGTAGCACGTGTCTGTGGATGAGTGAGCGCGCCCCCACTGTCAAGGACCTCAATAGTGAATAATACTTTTATCGGCAAGTGTATCAGACGGCTACGCTTGAACGACTTTTGGACAAGGTGAGTCTGTCGGGACAGCCTTGGCGTACCTTGGTGACAGTCATAAATACAACCCAAGACGATAGCGCACTGCGTAGATTGTGGATTACGTGATAGTCCGGTGGTGTGCTTGCGAAAAGTGACTGAACTGGGTTATTGCCGCCAACATTTTGGAACAAAGCACTACGGATGAGAAGTCTGACAGCAAAACGGATGATATATCATTTTCGCCACTCTCCCAGCATAGGAAACGCTTGTAAACTGTTTTTTTTTTATTTTTTTTTTTTTATCTTTCTTTCTTCGATTCTAAGTTTACGATCTTTAACGAGAATTCAGATCCTGCTTGAGTTTTAATATTTAACCAATGCACTTCAAGTGCAATGTCCGTGAAGGCCTTAAGTGTGTGTAGATTGTGCAAAACTTTCATTGGCAACAATGACCCTTTTTGTAGGTTTGTAGGTTGTTAAGATTTTACACCTTGAGATCTTCACTGACGACATGTTTCACTGCAGCGACCCCAGAAAGAATTAAGACATCTGGAAGACAATTAACACTGTAACTCCGCATTCCAAACAGTCTAAAATCAATTCCCGTTTAGAATTTCAAATTATTTATGCAGTCTGCCAACGAGAGTAAGAAAGCAATTATACTTGGGAGAAACTACAGCTTGAGTCTGTGAAACGACTGAGCGCAGAAATAGCACAAAACACAGTAGATCCCAGGTCAAGCTCGTCTACGACAGAAATTTCAACACAGTAATGCCTTCTAATCCTTTCATCTGTTGGCCTTAATCTCGGACTTCTTAGTGTTTGCTTTTGTTACCCTATTAACCCTCATAACCCTTTCGAAACATAATCTTAATTGGCCGCTTTGAAACAGTTGCAGAGTCTGTTCAGCCAATAGTGAAATTATCCAAGCCGGATCATCACCTTCATCTTCGCACACATTATTCGAATGCCTCAAACATCATCGTTGATAAGCTTTCTTACCTAAGCATGGAAAAATGCGAGAGAACCGATGCACCTGCGCGTTCACGCACGTATATACACGCGCGCACGCAGTCCACACCTGCGCATACACAAAGGGGTTGTCAGCGATTCGTAAAGGTGAAAACATGTGCCTTGATAATATATAACCCTGTTAACTCCTCGTCAAGAGCCTATATTAAGAATTCGTGAGAAAATTTTTTGTAAGTGAAGAAGACGGCATTGACCTGAGCACTTAAGAAGATGAAAGACAAGAGAACGAGCGTTTAAGTTCTTTTTTAACAACAAAAAAAAACTAATTAAGAAACAGAAAATGCAATGCGAAACTAATAAAGGTAGTTAGTAGAAGTACAGCTGCATCTACAAACATTGTCATAGTCCCTGCTTTCACGATACAGGAAATATATTTTGGTTGAGATAGTGATTTTGTATATCACTTGCCTTGGACCTGATTGTTTGAGGCAGTGAATGTGTATATTATGCCTTGGACTTGGTTGTTTGTGACGGTGAATGTGTATATCACTTGCTTTGGCCTCGCTATCAAAGTGAGGGCAACATACACGCCCGGACACTGATCAGTACAGTGATGATATTGTTTGCAGTTTATTTCTCATGTGAATACCACGAAAAGGGGCAAAAGAGCAAAGTCTGTGGCTTCTATAGGGACAACTGGAGCGCAGGTATTCTGTCGACATGAGCGATATAGCCTTGGCGACAGGACAATGCGGGTTTTCATTCTATTGTGCTCGGGGCGATATTTCTTAGGCATGGTGATCAGAACAGCGTGTGGGTTTCAAGGTTTTCTTCTGTTGAGTGGGTGAGGATAGACCTACATACAACTCTGCAGTGGAGTTGAAGGCATTGCAACATGAGAATGCAAATGTAAGAAGCCCTGAAATGTTAAAAGCGTTGCACAAGGGGAGTGCGCATGACAAAAGCAAGCTCCAGAAACAGCAGAGAGCGGAACTTGCACTGGCTGACCACTTACAGAAAGCCTTTCTCTCTCTCTATATATAATATATGTCGGCAATTTAATGTGTAACAGGGTAGATGGGGGTTGCTTGCCCAATCTCACAATAACGAACACAAATCAACACTGTCGTGGGTTTCCTGTTCGATCTTTTACTTTTAACGCCGATTGATGGTTCCAGAAAAGGCGAAGCATACACACGAGAACATCTTTAACTTCTTTGCTGAGAGTGCTCTTCCCACCTCTACGTTGTCCCTATCCAACTCTGTTTCCTGTCGACCCGACTTTTTCTGGAACCTGTGTGTTCGTGTGTGTGCATCATAGGGTCACCACCCGGTCATGCCGCCTGTGACCCTGTGCTTGTGTGTGTGTGTGTGTGTATGTGATATCTTGCCCTCTTTGGTTACGGGGTCGTCGCCCGCTCATGCAACTGTGCGCGCGCACGCGCCATATTCCACACTAACAAACATGTTTTGACCTTTCTTTTGATACCAAAGTTGTTCTTTGTCCTAAAATTGAGTGAGCTATGAAGGTTTGAAGTGTGCAAGTACGGTGGCGGCGATTTTGAGAAAACCGGGTTCAAAGATTATCAACAATTCCACTAGGTTTTCCCTTATCAGCGGGTACTTTTAACCGGATATTTACGGTTCATTATTTTTTTCATTCTGTTTATATATTGTATTATGGTCTACACTCTTTGATTTTTTCATTCACAAACCTAAGCAATTATTGCAGAGAAGACTACTCGCTTAGTGAAAAAAAGTGCATGCTGTCCCCGAGTGACAGTGTAATACTTATTAAGTGCAGCCCTTATTAGGCCCCCACAAGAGCTCGTTAAAAGGGCGACAGAACTCGCTCGTTAAAACATGACTGTTACATTGTGTCTAGAGGCAGGACTGTGCGCTTTTTATGTACTCGTGGACATAAGGGGTGAGAGAGTCTGTCCTTAGCGAATTCATGTCTCAATAAGCAGACACAACGGACGATATTCGGACTGAACTACTTAGACTATACTTGTGATAAATATAGACTACTGCCAGCTAGAAAGATAACCAGCTAGATTAGATCTGATAAGCAGGTATAGGTAGATAACCAAAGAGATTCGACAGGTATAGATAGCCAGCTGTATTGGACAAATATGTATAGAGAACCAGCTAGATTAAATAGGTAGGAAGGTATAAGTAGACAGATGGCCAGTTATATTAGCGAACCAGCTATAGCCGGCTGTATTACACAAATACACATAGAGATCCAGCTAATTAAATAGGTAGGCATAAACAGGTAGATGGAGAACGATATCAGATCGATGGAAAACCAACTAGATTAGGTAGGAAGGTACGTACAGGCAGATAAATAAATGGCCAACTTTATCAGCTAAATAACCAGCTAGATTAGCTAGGTAGGTACGTATAAGCAGATAAATGACCAGCTGTATCAGCTAGACTAGCTAGGTAGTCTAAGCAGATAAATGACTCGCTGTATCAGCGAGATTAGCTAGGTAGTATAAGCAGATAAATGACCAGCTGTATCAGCTAGATTAGCTAGGGAGGTATTAGCAGATAAATGGCCAGCAATATCAGCTAGATAACCAGGTAGATTAGCTTGGTAGGCACGTATAGGTAGATAAATCGCCAGCTATATCAGCTACATAACCAGCTAGATAGGTACGTATGGCAGATAAATGGCCGCTATATTAGAGAACCAGCTAGATTAGATAGGTATGGATAGCTAGACAGATGACCAGCTATATATATACACACACACACATTTGGATTAAGAACCAGTAAGATTAGATTAGACAGGCCTTCAGGTATAGGTAGATAGCAATTATACTAGTTACTGCAGCAGTACAAGTTGACATCAGTGTTGAAAAACAGTAGTCAGACTGACCCCCCCTCCCCCACCGGTCTTTGAGACGCGCGTTGTGGAATAACCTTTCAGTTGACGCACTCGCCTGCGGTTTGCCCTCCCTTCCACAACGCGGGCCAATGTATTAGGGTAGACAATCTTCTGTCCTGCATACCGCCCGCTACGAGTGGTCTTCATCTGGGTGCATATGCAAGTTAAGAGACATTCAAGTTTTGTTTTCTTTTTTGCGCAAACAAAAAGTTTTGTAACTTTTCCTCGACATTGAAACTCACTTTCACTCTTTATCTTTCAACGATTGTCATGGGATTTTGTTGTCCTTTCTCTGATAACCAGTGAATGCTGGGATTATTAGTGCTTGTTTCAAATACTGTTTTAAGTATATCGTTGTCGCATATGTCTAGCATCATGACATGCACTTGTGGTATTAATAGTATACCTGACTGTGGTGAGTGGTTTAATATACACTCATCGCTGCTAGCTGTCACATCAAAATGCGCCTATAGCCTCTTTCTAGATCGCAGATGACAATCATGACGGTCAAAGGTATGACGTGAACAGAAACAGTGTTACTCAGATTTTTAAGGACATGAGGTGTTGGAACTAACCTTAGGAGAATCTTTTGCAAAAGGGTTTTCCATCTATTGTTGGTTCCTTCTCAAAGGAAGCATCTAGCATCATGCATCCAACTCAAGCATGTCAGAACACACCCACACACACACACACACACACATGCGCATGCACCCCAAGTAGCTTTATCTTTTGCAGCATTCAACAGACCATCTTGTTTCTGACAATTAAAACCTAATCAGCTTCAAGAAAAAAGTAATCCTTAATTAACACAGCATGTAAGCTTCTTCCAAACTTACAAAGTTACCTCCCTCACCAGTGAGGCAAGAATCTCTTTCAGCCTGCTGTGTAACATATCATCTACACTGCCCCCACCCCCCCAACTAAAATAAAAAATAAAAGGAAAAAAAATCACAAGGAAACAGGTTCACTCCCTGTTGACATTCATAAATAAAAAGAGGTTTATTGGATTTAGTCATTCAAAGTTATTAGCTGCACATCCAACGTTGACTATAAAAACAATACTGACAATAGCTTCTTGACAAAGACACCTATAACGGAATAAAATAAGATCGTTAACAAAGCAATAATAATTCATTTTACTGCATTTGAAATTAGCGATGCTGGTAAATTTTGTACTGTACTCTTGGCTGTTCAGAGTCCTTAAACATTTATGTCGTGAAAAAAAGAATATCAGCTTTCTTGTTTCAAATACAGCAGCCTCTTATAATACATATTTCCTAGTAGAGATTTGCTAGCTTAAATGATGCATATCTTAAAAAAAATGTCTGAAGTGCAGTTGCTTGGCACAACTTACTAGGAAAGGAGATTAGGCTACTTTAAAATATACATTTAAAGACAATTCTTTCACACAAACACACACACCCAGATCATCTGTCTTATATCAGCTTGCATGAATCCTCAGAATCTGTTATTGGCAAGAAAAAGTAAGCTCTACAAGCTGTCTCCACTCCAAGAAAAAAAATGTAGTCACTGCCGCAGTTATTTGTTCTCTCATGAGCAAGGGACACAAGTCATTTTGCATGTGATGTTTCAGAAGTCTGTTCGCAATATTTTCCAATTTACTCTTGCATTTCTGTGTTACACAACAAACTTTAGTTTTGTCTGCATCAAACTGCAAATGAAAGCTCTCTACATGCACACACATTCTTTACATACAAGCAGCCGCTCTGTAAACAGTCCACATTAGGGGAAAAAAGTTGTGTACTCACACAGTTTTACAGTTTCTATTAAAATTACAGGAAGACATTTTTATCAAAGATGAACAAATCTGCTTGTACACAATGCCAGCAATAACACTTAAACTTTTTTCTAATTTACTAATGTCTGCTTGAATGCCTTAAAAATATGTAAAGATTCCAGATTTTGCAGTTTTACTGTTACATGTATATATATCTTCATTCAAGCAGTGCATATCTGTCTTCCATGTGTGTGAGCATGAAGCTACTAAGTTGAAATACATAAAAATGATAAAAGGAGGGGGAGGGGGTGATGAGGTAAAAACTAAATTAAGAAAACACACACACACGCAGGTAAATGCATGGAGCTATAAAATATGAAGAAGTATAGCAACTGCCCTTTACACAGAAAAGAGCTTGCAAAAAATAGGAGCACAGACTGGGCATGCTAAATAACGTACTCTACACACAATAATCATCAACATGCCACAAAATAAACAGGTCACATTGCACTTTGAGCGAGAGAAAAACCAGACTAGCTTAACATAAAAAAGCAGACCTAGGATACTAAGCAAAGCAGGTCCTATCTTTAAAGTAACATCCAGCAAGTTATGAAAGTGTTTACCCATCCGCATACTTGACACGGTGTGTAGTAATATTGAACTGCCAAATTTATCCCCAGAACATTAAAAAAAAATCATTCTCTTGCAAAGTTATCGGATTTTCTTATTACTGCCATAGGTTTTATTTATTTTGAACAATCCATTTTGAGGCAACACTAGTTTATTTATCCATGGAGTGAGATCTGGATGGCAGGAATAAACTGAAAACGTGAATGTTTGCAAAGACCAATAACAGGAACAATATCATTTAAGAAAAAATAAGCATAAACTAGTTGTATATGTTATATCATATTAAACAGTGATAACAAAAGTTAATAAGAACCTTAAGATTCCAAGTGCATGGAACAACTACCTGTAGCAAGGAGCATATGAGGCATACCGGAACTGCACTCAATTCGCTTCAGCCTCTTTTTGGATCCAACCTTTTTCGTATGTCCGGCACTGAACCTCACAAAATATCAGACAAGCAGATTCTTTCCATATCAGATGCTTCTGACTACCCACATAGACTGCTTCACTGGGTGCCAGATGCTTTAAAGTCCTGAAAACAGTGACACAGCTGCCAGAATGACCAGACTTTCACACTGGTACCCAAAACATAATGGTGGTCACCAGGTAGACTTAGAGTGCCATTAAGCGTAGTGAGCAGATGTTTGGCTACCAGTCTACCAATTTTTTTGAATGTGAGAGAAAGTAACTACAGCCTGGTAAAGTAAGATACTTTCACAACTGTTTCTGTGAATCATGACAAAAGCAGAACTTCAAGGTAATGAGAGATGGGATATCACACTAAGAGATTAATGAGTACTGAAATTAGGCAGTGTGTAGGCACAAGGCACACCAATTATGCTCCCCTTCTCGAAAGGTTCTCAATGGAAAGTGAGAAAGTAAATGTACTGGACTTAAAATGGATAAACTATTTAAGATGACTTTGGATAAGACTTATTTCGATATAATCATTAACTTAAGCTTCCTTGTTTTCCTATATTACCTTACTCAACCTAGACTATTTATTGCATAGTTCTGACTCCTACTGTACTAATGTAAAGTGACCAAAAGTCACATAATGAAAATAATTTGTGATTTGGGCCCAACATCTTCAATGACTATGATTCTTTTTCCAATGCCAAGTGCAAGAATATTTCCTTTTGTGCAGTGTGTCAAAAAAATCTATAACTGAATAATCAAAATACAAGATGGTACACTTCCAAGCAAACCAAGCTACTTACATAAAACATACTGGCAAGCCCCTCATAAGAAATGCTGAAATTTGTAAGAAGCGAGATTTTACACACACAACAACTCACTAACGTACAACAGTCGAATCAAATCTACTGCTTGTTGTCCAGCTGCCAGGTAGCATTGCTGAAAATGTTTCTAGAAAACCAAGAAGAGATGTTTTGAGAGCACAACCAAAAGAAAGCCATACACTGGTAACTTGCAGATATCAGTAGATATAGGCGATGTAAACCTAACCTGTAAATTGCAGCCTCCAAAACCCATCCGTTAATTAATTATCTGCTAGCAAAGTACGCGATTCGCACCTGCGATCAATGAGCGCCGCTAACAGTGTACTGCGCCAGACTAGTGCACCATTCACAACACTGGCAGCCGTCAACACCAAACAGAGAGAGAGAGTGAGCGACAGTTGGGATCATTCGGACGTTAAAGTCTGCTTTTCTCGTGCTTAAGTAGCAGTTTTTGAAAACCACGAGAAATACAGACTTTCAGCATCTGAATAACCCGAGCTGTCGCTCATTCTCTCTCTCTGTTTGGTGTTGACTGCTGCCAGTGTTGTGAATGGTGCACTAGTGTGACGTAGTACACTGTTAGCGACACGTGTTGATCGTAAGTACGAATCGTAGCGGATAATTAATTAACGGATGGGTTTTGGAGGCTAAAATTTACAGGTTAGGTTTATACCGCCTGTATCTACCGATATATGAAAACTTTGAAAACCGTTCAGTTTGGTCTTTAATGATGCTGCCACACTGTGGCCCGATGGCACAAAAATGATTCATGGGTTTCATCATTTTTCTAAGTGGCATTTGTCTTGCACAATGTACAGATATCAAAATGAGACTTAATTCAAAACACATTACAACAGCACTATTCCTCCCACTCATTAATTACTGAGGGCAAAGCACTCCCACTTCTAAATTTTCACAGAGTTAAAAAGAAATGTACGAATGTGATCAAAATACACATACACTGTTCCCAAAGTTAAGCCCCCTTGCCTTAACAAGTGCCCAGACTTGGAAATGTTAACATAGCTAAGCCAGCCTAGGCATCTGATAATATTTTGAGCAGGTCAAACCCTTGTTAGGCAAGCTTGGGTACACAACATTTATTATGTGAGGTGGCCATAGTCACATGATTATAAGGACTTGCTCACATAGCGCACAAATTTTCTATATGTTGTAAAACATGGATCAGACAAACACTGCACAAGTCTCGGCACATTAAGTAGAAAGGGGGAAAGGCAAATGGTGCCATCATATTAACCAAAGAACAAGCGAGTTCAGTCTCAAAGTAATATAAATGAAATTTTGATCCCTTATAAAGGATGAAGCCTTTCCAACAGATGTGCTTTGGTGGAAGACAAAACACTACACAACTGATGGATTTTGTTCCAGGAATAACAGGCTTGTGGGGAAGTGGTGTCTCCACATCATTCTGTCTTCTTCAGCAAAAGAGAGGTAAGGTGCAAGAATTTATTTTCTCTGTCTTTAAAGTTTCCTGGTTTTTAGAATAACCGTTTCTTGTCTTTCTTGCCACTGGAAACAGAAGAAAAAGTTTCAAAAATAAGTCAGTACTACTATTCTCTCTCCAATCCACACTTCTTTTCAATTTCTGTTAAAAGAATAAACTTTTTAAAATTGCAAATATTTTAAATGTTATTCTAGCGCATTAACTACTAATAAACTACCAAAACATGCAAATAATAATCAAAACATAAGAAAACAGAAAACTAAAAAAGCACAAAATCCTATTTCAACAGCAGGCAGTTACTAATTTATGATGGCTTCTCATCTGATCAATTAATGACGTCCGAAGTGCACACACAAGTAAAACCTCACATATGCTGAAGCTACCATGACAACCATTTAAAGAGCCAGTCACAGCTTCTGAACCAAAGGAAGCCTATTACTGCGCAAGCTGTATAAACAATGACCACATTTTCTAAATTTAAGCACTTCAAGTGTTTTCTTGTCAACATTTAATAATTATTGAGAGACCCTGCACCAAAAATTTATAAACTGTGCACTGCATCTGAAAATGCTCAAAATAGTTCTAAACCGGCAGAAATAAAATCTTCATTTTATCCTTGCACAAAAATGAAACACTTGATTGCAAAAGAAGGTAAGAAAGTGCACCCTAATTTGAAACACAAAATGTGAAAAAAGAATATGACGACTTAAAAAAAAAAGCAAAAGCGATGACTGTTGGTGAGAGTGAGGGAGGGGAGGGAAATAATGCAAATAAAAGTTCAGCCAGCAAAGTATACAAAACGTCAATTTTCTTACGATAATGTAGCCAGGTATATGCATGCATAAATGTTAAGTTAACTCGTGCAGCACACACAAGCATGTATGTGTGTGAGAGTGTGTGCACATACACACACGCATGTGGGTGGAAGCACAAGAAAATACACACACACACATATATATATATATAAGCAAACCTCAAAAAAAAAAAAAAAAAAGAAAAAAAAAACAGACACAAGACTGAGTACAGGACTGGCAAGCAGCATGCATGTGTGCATGCAAGCTCACTCACATGCACACATAGTTGCATACATTGCCAAAGCATGTATCAGTACAAGCATCACAGTGTGCACACGTTCCTTTAGAAATGCTGTTATGTTTGTCTTGATTCTCCTTTAACACAAATATCCAAGACCAGTGTCTATGGTCACAAAATATGGGGTTACAGGTGATCAGTTAAGGGGTTCACAATGTTGCCAGTAACTATAGCCTGCAAAATCAGCTATTCACTCTTTCTTTTGAAGTCCACTTCTATGCATGATTGGTTGTAAAATGTGTACCTAACAATCTTTCAGCATAAAGTGCAGGGAATTATGTGATGTTAAAGACATGTTACACAAGGCATTTTTTCAGCTCAAGTTAAATTTCAAAATAAGGTAGAAAGTGAATGGAGAAAGAAAAAAAAAAGGTGCTGCTGAGCTGTTTTTCAAACAAAACAAATTGTGTGAAATGGAATAAATGGGTACATTCAATGTCGCTCCTTTGAACGGCGCCACCTGGAAGAGAGAAACAATTCATGCTGTGCTGTACTATGACAGGTCTGAGGTTCTAGGAAGACACATTTCTGTTTGACTTGCAATGGGCTGACAAATGAAAGTGAAAACAAGCTCACGCTGTCTGAAATGCAAATGCTCTACAACATAGCGAAAGACAATTTAGACTGAACACACAGGGGAAAAGGTCAAAGAGAAATGCAGCAAGCTTTATCCTTGCATAAAGGACCCTGGAGCAGCTACATACAATATTACCTTCCTTCAATTTTGCTGGGAAGCCAACTGCCACAACTCTTCATTATGATATTTTAAAGTGTGGCCTGAATAGCAAGTCTTTGAAGCAAGAAATCATAACATATTAAGGTTAAATTTCTTGTGTCTCTTTAAAACAATATGACAGTAAGCTGGCTTAAGTGCTAGCAAGGCATTTACTTGTCCAAAGAATTAAGAAAATTTAAATGCTTTAATGTGCAGCAAGGTCCCCAGCCCCCCCAAATACTGCTATTTATTAAAAAAAAAATTCATTAACATTCTTGCCAAAAAATCTTATGATTGGACTTAATACCTTAAAATCAATTTACAAAAAATATGATAGTTTTTTTTAAATAATTAAAAAAATTATTGTGGAATATATGTCTTTTTTTTTTACATTTAAGCAGGGTAGTGATAATTTCCTTGTAACAATGATAGGGTATGTAGAGAGATATAATCAGGATTCTCAAAGGGAGGCTATTCACACCATGCGTCAAGTACAAGA
Organism: Marisa cornuarietis; assembly: GCA_004794655.1. Lineage (NCBI taxonomy): Eukaryota > Metazoa > Mollusca > Gastropoda > Architaenioglossa > Ampullariidae > Marisa > Marisa cornuarietis. Next base: position 10,672,485 of record SMMW01000003.1, on the reverse strand, counting down.
CTTCAAACCTAAGCTGAGTTTCTTGTACAGATTTGCAACAGTCCCTGACCACAGCCCACACAGGCTACTAGTTTACCTTCGCTGTTTATCTTCATTTAGGGTACCAGCAACTCAGCAATATGGGCAAAGCCCTGGAATTGATGCAGTTTTCATGATAAGGGCAGCAGTTTCAGTGACAAACAGTTTTATTTTGTTTACTTGCATGCAACATGCATGGTCAAATGACGTGGTGATTATCAATCCTATGACAACATCTTTTTTTTCTTGTGAGAGGGGAGTAAGGAATAGTGGTTGTTGCACTGACACACCTTGTGAGATATACCACACTGGTTTTGCAATGAGCATTATTAACAAAAGATTACTTTCTAGCTTTTCTGAAGGTTAAGCCACCAAATGTAAACAGCGCCTTCATAATGGCTAGCATGTTAGTCTTAGTTATAAATATTTGATTAGCGAGGCAATGTGAATTAAAAAGTGATTAATCCAAATGAAACACGGTGTACTTTGAACTATAGCTCTTAACAAGACAGATTTTTGACGATGTTCGTTTCCTTAAAGTGTGGCTGATTTTGTTCTCTACGGCAGTTTTTTTTTTCCAAACTCTTGCTATTTGCTAGCGATATAAATTCCGCTGTAAGAAAGACTACCTTTTCCATAGTCTGCAGTTAAAAGTAGCCTTCCCTTTCCCGCCCCTTTCCTGCCTTTTCCCAAATTGCTCCCCTCAGCAGTAAATCATGAACGGATCTTTTGTTGATTCTACATACACAAGAATATGACCACAAACCACTTTTACTTCATTTTCTTACTTGACTGGATCAAGTAAACAATAACAGCACAAAACAATTCATTATTTTCCTGATCATGTTCCCTATTTCTGATGTGGTATTAATTTGCAAGATTCCATGCTATTTCATGTTTAGCTGCTGATGGTACCCAGTTAAAGTTTTAGTTAATTTAAACCAGTCTGACCATGGGAAAAAGCTTTGTGCTGTTCTGTATATCAGTCCTGCAATGCAGCATGTGATAAATGTATCCGTGAGCAATACATAATTCGGTGGCAAAATGAACAACATGCCAGTCACAGATATAGCATTTAGTGATAATGGCAGCATATTAGATGCACTGAATTCACACAGGGAAATGGGCTGTACAAATTCAGTTATTATTATGTTTTTGGCTATTTCTGTCAGATACCTCCTAATCATAAATCTCACCCAAAGAAGTTCTGAGGTTATGAAAAGAAAGCTCAACAATTTAAGTTCTGTCCCTAATATGTGATAAGGCTGCTGCTCCTATTTCAGTAACAAAACAGACCCTTTGATTTTCATGCCTTATATACCAAAACTTTTGCCAGAATAGCAGACTACCATTTTGCATTTTAAAAAATTAGAGAAAATCTCTTAGTCACCTGAAAAAATAGGACAGGGGAGGGGAAAGAAAAACCCATAAAAATTCAGGCACTTCTAAGCACTGGTGAGATTACACAACACCATATACAGCTGTTATTCCTGTGCTACTAATGATCAAAAAAAAAAAAAAAAAAGAGGGGAAACCTACATATTCTCATATAAAGAACAAGAAAATGCAGTTGTAAATAACTAGGCTACAAAAGAAGCAGAAAATGCCAAAGAAGAAACATTTAAGCCCCTGCCCATAAAAACATGAACAATGAGAAAGTGACACAGTGCAAAAAGTGATGAAACACCCATATTACACCTGCATACATATAAATATTTACTCACTCTTTTGAATTCTCAAGTGATCGCCTCCTCTCACCCCACTGCTCTTCCCAGGCAGACTTTTCACGCTCAAAAGATTTCCACTTCTCATCCAGCTCTCGCTGTTGCTGCTCTAAGCTTTTCTTCATCTGCTCAGATCTTTTTTGGAGCTTAAGTAATTAAAAAAAAGAAAGGAAAAAATGAAGGTCAGCAATGATGAACTGGTTAGATGTAGCTTAGTGAAATTAGAAACAAAAATGCTTCTGATTTCATGTCTTTCAAAATATATCTTAAGAAGGATTAAGCAGCATTTTCTGATTGGGTGACTGATTGAATGGATGGCCAAAAATGCTTAGGTGTAATAGAAAAACACATTTTTTTTTGTCAGTGCCATGAACACCCCCAATAGGGAGAGGTAAGTGCAAAAAATACATCTTCATTCTTATTATAATTAGCACTAAACTGCACAATTAACATAAGGTGCTAAAGAACTGACATGTCATTTTGTTATGTGTACAACAAATTATATGTGTGTATATTTCTAACTCTATAAGCAGGTGTTTTGGTCAACGCATTTCAGAACATACATACACAGCAGCACTCCCTAACATTTCTTACCCACACCTTTCTACTGTTTCTAGGCAGGTGATGATGACGATATCCTTGTGTGCTCCATCAGTTAAAATACAGATGAGGAGAACAAGCATTTTAGAACTTAGTCCCAATAACAGTATTAGCAGCAGGCCATTACAAAGCACATCAAACTCACATCTGCCTCAGAGTCCTTCAGTTTCTGCTTTTTCTCCTTGACCTTCATTTCAAAGACCTGCTCCATTTCTGCCTCCATCTTCTTCATCTTCAGATTGTGCTCCTGCTGCTCCTCTGCCATCTGAGTAAGGGGATCCCTGCATGATTCAGACCACAATATACTTTACGGCCAAAACATACATCAGAACAAATTCCAGAGAACAACACACCAGGAGGTAAACAAGCCAGCTACAGGAAGGGTCATCACTGTGTTTCCCTAACAAAGATGTCATGTAAGAGAACAGAAAAAAAGGGATCAAAGAAACATGCTGATATTTCATGTTATCAACAAAATATCAATATCAGTAAGTAAGCTTACTTGGTGAGAGATCCAGGTTTAACCTTCCCTTCAGCTGTTACAGGTGCCAGCTTGTTGTAGCGGAAATTTTCATAGTGAACATTGTTTGTCACATCCTTCAGATCTTGCATATGTGTTCTGAAATAAGCATTATCATTATTATTATTAAAGTCACCAGCTTCACAATTTCAACAAGACTAATACCCTTTTTTTTTTTTAACTTTTGCTCTGGGGTTTTAAGGTTCCCCTAAAGCTAATATAAGTTATCTTTACCTGATGAGCATGTTGCGGAGTCCAATGAAATCGTTGTGCTCCAGGTTCTCCACTGCACACACACACACACACACATTTAAGATAACACTTTATTTATCGAGGGCAATTTAGGGCAGCTTGATAAGAAAGCAAACAAAAAATACAACATATTCATATCCCCCAAACCGACTCATACATTCATGGTTTAGACAGGTGCATATATTTGCACTCGGTAACATTCAGAAGTCGTACAGCTGAAACAACAAAGGACATGCTCAGTCTGTTGGTCCTGCATGCAGGTACACAAAATTGGAAGTCTGATGGGAGATGAAAAAATGTGGATGACACTTACGGGGACTTGGTGGATAATTCTGATGGAAATCAAAGGCAATCTCTTTGGTCTTACAATAAGTTCTAAAAATTGTTATCGCACCAGGCAATAATTCATACAATGCTATACCATGGGTATCTATTGGCCAACTAAGAAGAGAGAGCAATGCAGTGTCATCAGAGAATTTGAGAAGATATTGACCCTGATAGTTACTGCAACAACTGTTGGTATACATAATAAACAGAAGGGGGGATAAAACACAGCCTTGGGACGAGCAGGTGCAAGTTGTGATGGCGCCAGAAAAAGTGCCATTGACAAGTACTCGTTGTCTGTCAACCCTAAAGTGAAGGATCCATGACACTAGCAGATGGTTAAGGGAAGTCTTCTAGCTAGGATATGTGGTTAGAAAGTATAGAAGATAAACAGTTGGGCATCATCACCCCTTTATTTGGACTGGTATGCAAATAGCAAGGGGTCATGACATTTGTAAGTGGAATGTGCTTTGATGATTGTCTCCAATACTTTCATGACTAACAATGTTAAGGCCATTGGTAGATATCAAGGTCATGAAAAAAAGTTTATTCTACCATAAAACATTAAACTGATTATAAAATACTCTCATTTTGATTGCAGGAAAGTGCAATATAAAAAAATACAAATGATTTACAAAGGCATTAACCCTTCTAGCTTGAAGAAACATGGTTAGTACAATAAAACACACAAACTTAGGTCATCATTCTGTCCTCCAGAGAAAGAGAGAGAGAGAAAGAAATATGACAACGTCCAAAGAAGATATAATGATTGCAATGGTTAATGCTTGTTATTAAAAAAAAACAACCATTTATTTAAAAATCAAAGACCACATGGGTGATATCAAAGCAATGAACAGAGAAACACACCTTCAACAATACCCCAAGGATACTGTCGACCTCTGATGCGCTTGCCACCAACCTCGATGACACGGTTACTTCCCACAACAGCAAATGGTACTCTGTCCTGAAATAAGACAGGAAGAAGATACAGCACAGCACCTTCATTGGCAGTCTTAAAGGTCTCTCCACCAACCACAAAGCAGCTATTTTCACAAGAACCACGCTTCATGCTTATGTCTGCATCAGTTATCAACACTGACGTTTTCATAGACTAACAAACCTCTCTAAAACATTAAATTCTCTCCCCTTGATGGTCAGCTGAAGCAAATGTTATCACCACCCCAAACCTAGTGGACATGACATCAGTGACATGTGAGCAAGAAATGATAACTTAAAAATAAAATGAAACAGCATGCAATCAATTAAATGTAAACTGGTATAAATGACAATGATTCCTGGACTCTAATGCTTTTAAACAGCACTACTTATACAAGTAACTGGCTAAGGTGTAAGCTCCAAACAGCATCTAGACTGGGGTAACAAAAGAGAAACTATGTCCCAGAAGATTTCTTTTTCACCAAGGCAGTTCCCAAGAAGTTTTAGCACAAAATAACTGGGAAAACCCAATCATGACAAAATGATTATTAATATTCATATGTACCCTGAGTCTCTTTTGTGCCTTCATCTCCTCTTCATCCTCACAGTCTGGAAACTCATATATTCTTATTTTATGCTGAGCGATTTCATTCAAGATCTGCAACACAAATGAGAAGCAGTTTAAGCGACTTCTTTCTGTAGCTTCTTCTTCTTATTCCTTTTCGCCCCCAGCGGAGCATAGGGCCGCAATTACACCACGCCAGCAAACCCAGTTCTGGGCCTCCCTTCCCAGTTGGGCCCATGTCATTCCAGCTGCCTCCGCCTCACCGTGGACTGATCTTCTCCACATCTGTCTGGGTCTCCCAACCCTGCGCCTCCCCTGTGGGTTCCAGTCCAGAGCTTGTCGTGTTAGATTTTTGGCTGACTTTTGCAGGGTGTGACCGATCCAGCCCCACTTTCGCTTCTTGATGTCTTGGCTGGCAGGTTTTTGGTTGGCTCTCTCCCACAGGTATGCATTGGAGATCTTCTTGGGCCATCTGATGTTGAAAATGTGGCGCAGACATCTGATGATGAATGTCTGGATCTTGTTGGTGATGGTGTTTGTCACATGCCATGTCTCAGACCCATATAGAAGGACAGATTTTACGTTTGTATGAAAGATGCGGATCTTGGTGTGCCGTGATAATGCCTTGAAATTCCAGATAGGTCGCAGGATGTGGAATGCTTGCCTGGCTTTATTTATTCGGCTTCTTACATCTTCATCTGCACCTCCATCCTTGGTGACTATGCTGCCTAGGTAGGTGAAGCGGTCTCTTTCTGTAGCAGACTCATTTAATTTTTCTCAGTCTAAGCAATCTAATTGATTTGAAAACTTTTTTTTTCAGGGTGCAAGGGGTCAGAGAATGATAAAATTATTTCTTGCAGAATGCAAGATATTGAAGCAAGCTTACCTAATCAGATTTGTACAAATGTTTACACAAAATATGATGATGGTAACTGCTCGATTTTGGTAGGGCAGACAGTTTTAAATTAAAAAATAGATAAAAGTTTACTACATTTAATGCAATTTTAAAATAGTATTAGTGAAAGCAAAAGCAGTGTTCAATTTTGTGTGTGTGTGTGTGTGTGTGTGTGTGTGTGTGATTGTTCCATTTTTTTATTCTGCACAATCCTTTTTCTCTTTAGTTTGTGAAAGCAGGAACAGTGCTTACAGTTTTCTTGAACTCCCGACACTCATCTGGTGTCAGCGTGTCTGCCTTGGCAACCAGGGGAATGATATTCACTTTATCATGAAGGCGCTTCATGAATTCCACATCAAGGGGCTTCAGCCTGGGTAAGATAAAATATTTTCACATTCACACAGGACAAAAAATCAAAAACTCCTTAGACAGGGTTTGCATGCATTTGCATTTAACACTAAAGAGCTTACAAATCTTACGAGTGAATAATTAAAATTAAAAACTACCTGTTATGTTCAGATACAGATGTGTACAACCACTTAAGAAGCTAAGGCTGGGTACATAATTAAATCAGAAACAGTCAACAACAAATTATTGTTGAGTGTTCTTAAAAATATCTTTCCATTTCAAAAATGGGTGCATGGACATGCCTGTACACCAAACACAAATATGAGTTCATACTGACATCAGAAAAAGACACTTACCCGTGGCCTGTAGGAGCAATGAAGTACAGACAGCAGTGTACTCTAGTGTCAGGCATTATTGTGCGGTTCACCCGTGACTCAGCATTGAGGTATTCATCATACTTGCTGTCAATAAAGTCTATGACAGGTTGCCAACTAAAAACAAATTTTTTATAAACATTTGAAAATAAAACATACATAAAACTTGGTATGTAGATTTAATGTTTAATGCACACAGATTAGTGCTAATGTACTTGCATGCAAATAACCACATGGCACCACCCCCTCCCTTTGACAAGGATTAGTTTTCTGCATCCTGGATAAATTTTTCAATGGGTCCATGGATGCAAGTGAACCAACTGAGTAAAGCTATTCCCAAAATTTATGCCGTTTATGGAGTTATAGAATCCGTAGTTAAACTGGTAAGCAAAACTGTACTTACCAATTGCTGTTATCAACTGCATCTCCAAAGCCAGGTGTGTCCACAATGGTCAATTTCAGCTGGACACCATTTTCTTTGAGTGTCACTTGGGTTGTGTCGACCTAACAAGAAAAAAGCTTGTCACTCAATCTTTTGCTTCTTTTTTTTTTGCCACCTGACTGCAAGCCAATTAACTAGAAAGTATACCAGAAAATTACTACAGAATAACCAGAGTAAGAGTGGTGAGTCTTTGGTAAAAACAAGAAAACAAAAATAAAACTAAAGTTCAACAAGGTGAGAGAAAACTCTCAAGCCCAACAGTAATATGTCACACCTAACATCAAACCTGGACTGATGAGTAAATTATCACATCCAATCCAAGAAGAGAAATCCAATGCAATGTTAGCATTCAAAAAAATCTCTTCCAAAGGCATACATGATACATTCCCTGGCAACCCTCACACAATGTTCCACACCGCCAGCATTTAATACACTATCCCCACCATAGCAAAAGTTAAGTACAATGATCTGAATACAAAGCTTTTGGTTAATAATGCTGAATGGATGCTTTGATCATTAATGGATGCATTGAAAACCCAAGCATCTGATGGATAAATTGGGCATCTTTAAGCATCTGTTCCACTGAGTACCACCAAGTGCTACCATTCCCTTTTCCACCCCACACCAGCAAGAAAGCTAGAAAAAAAGCTCAGGAAAAGAGCAAATGTGGAAGCAGCACAAAATCAACATTTCAGTCTAACATTTACAGAGATGATCAAAGACCACAAGTCAGTCAGTCACATGACATCGGGAATGCAGATCCTAAGTTTTTTCCACATGGCAGCTATTTCAGGAGCAATGCATGTGTTAAAGATCAACCCATGCCATAGCTCACTTTAACCCTTTATATGTTAATTTTGATATTAGTGAATGAATGCAGTTGGTGTAAGAATGTAAAGGGTTAAGATATATACCCAAACAAGAATGCACAGTGTTTCTACCGACAGACTGTGAGAACTGTAGAATAGTTAAGCATTTGGAGTTCCCATCACTGGGCAAAAGGTTGAGTCAGGCTGCAGTCTCCAAGTGGAGCTTTCAACACTTGCCTAGTTGAGGTAAAACATTTTTATGCTAATGTTGTTCACGGACAATTTTTATGTTGATTTACAAGAGCGTTGAAATAGAGAAAATCTTTCAATAACTTTTAGGATGTGTGCACAAACTATTTTTATGTACGAAGTGCCATCGTCACGCTGAATTAATTATTATGCCGAGAATGAGGAATGAGTGTGCTTTTATGTAATGGAAGAAAGACATAAATTTATAGGTTAAATGCAAGTTACAGGCTCATCCAGGGAAGCACATTGTTTGTCTATGTATGCTGTGTGCACGGAGTGAGTCCATGCATCCCAATTCTTAACGACAGTAACTGTGTAGTCTTTTGCGATTTAAAGCTTTTGTTATTTGTGATTGTCTCATGAAATTCCTTGACCTGGCAGCAATTGCATATGCCCTGGACAGCCTAATGCAATTGCTGTGTTCTTTGTGGAAAGAATGTGCAATTGTCTTAAATGAATGAGTTGTGAGACACATGAGTTCTCGACAGAAAGACAGAGTGCTGAGAACTAAATGTTTAAACCAAATGATACTTGGTGCCAAGAAAGTGTTAATGCACTAGATAAAAGAGTATTCAGAGGATTTTCTGAGTTTGTGAACCTAAACCTATGTTGACTTGGCCTTTTCTCAGTTTTGCTGCCAGTTCAACCTGACATCTGCTTTCTTGCAGTTTAAAGATCACAGGTCAACCAGCAAGGCAATTACTTTAAAGACAGAAAATGAAAGATGTTGCATTTACATTCCAGCTTGGTGTCATATATGTGACTTTCTGGTGCTGTACAGGTGACTTAAAATGGAATGGAAAAACACAAATCCGTAAAACTGATAAGAAACCTTTTTAGACCAGATGAAAACCTGAAACCTAGTAAGGATAAAAAGAACTTCCTTTCATAAAGCATTTTACATCCACAAACCCAGGAACTGACAGTCAAAAATTTACTGACTTTAAGAACAAATAAGCAGAGTGTGATCTTTGTTGTGCATCAATATATTTTAGAAAGAGACCAGTGATCACAACCATCGATGTATTTCTCCTATCTTCACCAAGTCTGACAGGAGTATTGATTCCAATTACATAAATTAGTTATGTTTGGTAGGTGTATGTTGCCCCAGAGCATGTTTATTTTTGCATTCTATGATGTTACCACTGACTCAAGATGAAACAAAGCTACACAGAAGAAATTGTCTCTTTAATCTTTCAGGCAAATATGGCCTATGTCATAATTTGAGAGAGCACCCTTTGAAAGTGTGAGAGAGAGAGAGAGAGGAGACAGCAGGAAGCAAGCAAGCCACATAATGCAGAGAGAGTGAAAAGGGGGGTGAATGGGAAAAGAGAAGGGAGGAAGTAAAATGTCTCCCTAGTCCCCAGCATGAGCAGTCAGGTTAGAGGACATCAAAAGCACAAGTGTTTCACTCTTTCCCTGCACTGACACCATTATTAATTAATTAGACTCATGTGAAGTGACTGATTGAAAAGTTGACAATAACATCACAGCTGGAAGAGTTAGTAGAAAGCAATCCTAGGCAAAGTCAAAATCTTAGTTATAGCCAAAATGAATCAACAAAAACAGGTACAAATGGAAAAATGTATAATCATACCATTTTCAAGAAAAACTATGGAAAATAAGCAACACTGCATTCTTTTAAACTGGAATGGAAGTAAATTTTTGTATACAATGTGTCCCATACAGCACCAAACAGGAGTTTATAAGACATGGGGAAGAACCAGTGCAAGGGACGCACCAAGTATAAAAAGGGAATTTGAAGAGCTAGAAATATGAAACTAATGGTTTGCATTCATTTTATAAGAAAATGGTACAATGCTGTTATTACTACTACCTGAGTCATGAATCTTTCATGAATTAAGTGTAAGAGGTAAAGACTTACTCCCTTCCTTAAATTTTGGTCACTAACACAAAGGTATGAAGTGCCAGCCAATGCTCTCATTATTCAAAACACCTCTAGAGACTTCTGATCGAAGATTTAACATGTACAGCTGTAAACTCCCTTTCCTATCCATACTGCAGTACAATTCGCAGAGGTATAAAGTGCCAGCCAATTCTCTCACTCTTCAAGCAGATGAAGATGAAGCACGAAAAAAAACAACCCAAGAGATCTCTGATCAAAGATTAAGCATGTGTTATGAACATGTGTTATCACCCCTGAACGTCGAAGTAACGAGGTTGTCGCCCTTGATTGAATAGCGATTATGACCCCTGGTTTGAATGTGTATAGGGGGCGTTGTTTAGAAATTGGAAGAGAAGCAGACGTGAGAGTCTGGGAGAAAGAGGAATTTGGTACAGAGGTTGGAATTAATAGTACTGTGTGGATTAATATTAACTGTGTGAAGAAATAGCAACTGTGTGGATAAATAGTAACTGTGTGGATACATATTAACGGTGTAAAGAAATATTAACTGTATGGAGAAAGAGCAACTGTGTGGATAAATAGTAACTGTGTGGATACATATTAACGGTGTAAAGAAATATTAACTGTATGGAGAAAGAGTAACTGTGTGGAGAAATATTAACTGTGTGGTTCCTCGATTTATTAATTTTCTCAACTGCTGTGTGATCTCTTGAGAAGATCGTAGAACTGTGTGGAGAAATATTATCTGTGTGGTTCCTCGATTTACTAATTTTCTCAACTGCTGTGTGATCTCTTGAGAAGATCGTAGAACTGTGTGGATTTACCTACTGTGGAATTTTTATTGACTTGGTCATTTGTCTGCCGTTAGACTGTCGGAGTTATTTGGTGAATGTAGGCTGTCCGTATGATCAACGCCAGAGAGCAAGACTGAAAGAGGGGAACTGTTTGCCGTGTCGACCCTTTCCCCCCCAACAACAGAAGAAGAGAGAACTTGAAGGACTTTAATATAAACTGCTTAGATATATTTGTTTCGGTGCAAACTCAGTGTAGAATATTTGTGCTGAAGTTTTCTGTTGTTATTTAGTAAAAGTATAGATTTACGTTCACCCGATTAATAGAAACGTTCGAGCCCATGTGCAGGTCTTTGTATTTTGTTGTGTGAAAGGACACGTGAAGAACGCTGTGAGGTCAGTGTGTGTTGTGTGTGACCTGTCCACACTTTCCGTGCGTTCCTGACATTGGTGACCCCGACGTGATCTGTCGTGGGTTTGTTTCGTTTGGTACAGAGTCGGGTGAAAGTGGGTCTTCGATTCAGTGTTTGTGATTCCCCTGGGACTTAGTGGTAGAAGGTTGGCAGTTAATTATTTATCTTTGAGAATTTTGCAAAGCGGTTGTACTTATTTATATTTGCTCAGTGTTTAAGTGTTACATGTTGGGCGTGGTGCAGTTTCCCCGTCTCCAGCTTCACGGGTCTACGGGTGTGTAAAGTTCTACCCGTAGTAAGGAATTAGCCTCTGTTTCTACTTTGCCTCTCGTCTTTATTTTCCAAGCTCACTATTCTGTGTGAAAGTGTATGCAGAAACCGAAAGTGAGAGTGGATGTTCTCTATCCTGTAGTTATCTGTCTTGTTTTATTTTTATAAAAAAAAAATAATTCTGGGCCTTGCGTGTTCACTTATTAATTTATGTGAAGTCATTGGATGTTTGAATAAGTTGTCGCCCTTGGATTATTTTGATGTACTCGTACGGTACTTTAGGATTGTTAATAGATCTAGAAATCTGAGTGACTAGTTTTGAACAAGTTAAGACTGCTATTGATGTTATTTTGTAACCCAGTTGCATTCCTTGAAGATAATTTTTTTGCCTGATTGATGTTGACATGCCAGTAGCTTAGACTTATTGCAATTCTGGTTGTATTTTCTGCCTTATTAGAAGCTTAGATAGTAGGGTGCTCCCTTTTTGTAAACACACTAGAGTAATTGTGTTGGATAGGTGTTAACCATGGCTGAATCCGTTAGGGAGGTAGCCGACTTTATGAAAGAAGGACAACTGTTGGGATTGAAAGAAGAAGCCCTTACAAAGTATGTATTTCAGTGCATTGAAAGGCAGGACAGATATACAGAAAGATTAGCCAGAGAGAAAGAAGCAGAAAGATTAGCCAGAGAGAAAGAAGCAGAAAGATTAGCCAGAGAGAAAGAAGCAGAAAGATTAGATAAAGAAAAAGAAGCTGACAGGATAGCTAAAGAAAAAGAAGCTGACAGGATAGCTAAAGAAAAAGAAGCTGAAAGGGCCGCAAGAGAAAGAGAGGCCGAGCGTCAGTTCGAATTAGAGAAACTACGTTTAGAGAGAGAGACCGATTCCAGCGCGACGAGGAGTAATGGGAACCAAACCCCAAAAGGACTCACACATAAACTCCCCGCCTTCAAAGAGGACGAAGACGATATCAACGCATTTTTGAATCGATTTGAGGCTCAGGCGCAGTCCCTTAAATGGACCAGAGATATCTGGCCATTACAAATCGCCACTTCTTTTCACGGAGAAGCCCTCCAGCTATATGATAACCTATGTGTTCAGGGCCCCGTGGATTATGATGTGCTCAAAAGAGAACTATTACTCAAGTTTCAGTGCACAGCCGAAGGATACAGAGAAAAATTTAGATCGGTGAAACCCCAATCTCAAGAGTCAATGCATTCTTTTCAAGCCCGACTAATCGGATTGTTCAACAGGTGGATTGACTTATCCAAAGTCCAAAAAACTTATGAAGGATTGCATGATCTGCTAGTCAGAGAACAAATACTGCAAAGTGTATCTAGAGATTTAGCCGTATTTCTGAGAGAAAGAGATTTTCAGAACGCTAATGAAATGATTGACAGTGCTGAACGTTATCGCCAAGCACACCCCCAGAAATCTCCGGCAAGACGAACAGAAACTATCATGTTCGCAAATGTGGGACAAGCCACTCCTCCTTCTTCACCGCCAGCTCGCCCAAAGCAGGACAGACACCAATTTACTTCTCCTCGATCTTCAAGACAACGAAATACTCCTCCCTACAGAAGGAATGAATCATGGAGGACTCCACCCCACTCCCCACCAATAAGAACAGTTCCGAAGGAAGCACCAACGACCATATATGATCGAAACAGCCCTTGTCATCCTGATCGTTGGAAACCACCACGACGTTGCTTCAACTGTGGAGGACTTGGACATATAGCCAAGGTTTGTCCAAGCTATAGACCCCAAGATAACACAAATGGAAATTGGAAAAATGAGAGCAACCCAACCCCAGCCAATGTTGCTATTATGTGTTCAATCACCGATGAGAAGGAGCTGGGTAAGATACATCTGTATCCAGGACGGATTAGGGGACAGCAAGTTAAGGTGCTACGCGACTCAGGTGCAACCATCTCCGGTATACGAGCCTCCTTGGTTCAACCACAGGACCGACTGAACGGGAAACAATCTTGTATTACCTTTGGTGGAAAGGTTGAAACCTTCCCTCTAGCACGTGTTCCAGTAGAGACACCTTTCTTCAGTGGAGACCTGAAATGTTGTGTCATCGAAAATCCAGTTGTCGATCTAATCATTGGAAACACGAGAGGTACAAAACGGGTGGTATTTGATGTACAAGAGAAAGAGTCAGAACCAACAGCAGCGGTTACCACACGCGCGCAATTCCAACGCCAGATGCAGGGACCTCAACCCCTAACTCTACCACCAGTTCAATGGAATATAAAGAAGAACAACCGAATGGAATTACAGCAAAGCGATTCCTCACTAGAGAACATAAAAGAAGATGCAGAAGGTCGTGAGTGTAGACTGCCGTTAGAGATCAGGGACAGAGAAATTGCTCAACTCAAGGCCGAGATGGATGTTAACCAAAAGAAAAGAGATCGATTGGCTGTACTGTGCCAACAACAGAAGTCGACCATTGGTGAGTTGAAAGAAAAGATTCATGAATTGGAGTTGAGACGTAAGCATCAGTGTGATGACCTACTGAAAGCCTCAGCAGATATCAGAACCTTCAAGGAACGAGAGGAAAGACTCAGGAAAGATCTTGATAATACTATCACAAGATTGAATTCTCTGGAAGGAAACACCGAGGCAGAAAGAACAGCTCATCTGGAAACGAAATTCAACTCAGAAAGCTTAAAGCTTCGTGTTAGAGACCTGGAAGGATCTCTGGAAGTCGAGAAATTAAACAGTGTGGAGGCTAACCGAGCCGTGGAACGTTTGACAAAGCAAATGAGAGAACTCGAACAAAGACTTGGTGATAGGAGAGAAACTCAAAAGGAATATCTGGGATTGAAACGCCAGTTAGTAGAAGAGATAGCAGAGAAGAAGATAGTCATTGGCATCTTGTCAAAAGATCGTGAAATCCATCAGAAGAGTTTCACAGAACCTATAACAGGGCTGGGGACAGCCAAGAAAGAACCGGTATTTGTAGAGGACTCCAATGTAACACTCTTCAAGGAGTTACAATACCTACTGCTGAGCTTCGAACTGGTAGGCAAGAACAAAAGGATGAAAATCACGAGAGTTCGCAAGAAAAGAAAAACAGCAACACCATCTGCTCTTGTAAAAAAAAAACTTTAAACACACTTTGATCGCCTATCGTCGTGAACTGGATACCACAGCAGAAGAGTTGTCTAAATCTATAAAGAAGTGCAAAAAAAGTGAACAAGTAATCGATATATTCAAGGAAATGATTAAACCAGAAGACCTACTACATAAACATGCTAAAACAATACCCTCGACGTGCAGAAGTTCCATCAGCCCTCTTCACCTACAACATTGAGAACAGTTTCTTACCCGTCATATATGTGAGTAGAAAATTACTGGATAGAGAGAAGAGATACAGCACAGTAGAAAGAGAGTGTTTGGCCATAGTATGGTCTGTTCTGAAGCTGTCTAGATATTTGTATGGGAGACAGTTTACCCTACATACTGATCACAAGCCCCTATCTTTCCTCACATCTAATCCTTATAAGAATGCCAGAGTGATGCGGTGGGCTTTAGCCCTCCAGGAGTTTAAGTTTGATATTCAGCCGATTAAGGGGACCACTAATAAATTAGCCGATACCTTATCAAGGGCTGAAATGGATCAAGAAATTTCATAGGGCTGTAAGATAATCTTTTCGTACAACGTAACAGTTGTATTATAGTTAGGCAAAAATGTGAACATTTTTTTTGTAGGAGGGGAGGAATGTTATGAACATGTGTTATCACCCCTGAACGTCGAAGTAACGAGGTTGTCGCCCTTGATTGAATAGCGATTATGACCCCTGGTTTGAATGTGTATAGGGGGCGTTGTTTAGAAATTGGAAGAGAAGCAGACGTGAGAGTCTGGGAGAAAGAGGAATTTGGTACAGAGGTTGGAATTAATAGTACTGTGTGGATTAATATTAACTGTGTGAAGAAATAGCAACTGTGTGGATAAATAGTAACTGTGTGGATACATATTAACGGTGTAAAGAAATATTAACTGTATGGAGAAAGAGCAACTGTGTGGATAAATAGTAACTGTGTGGATACATATTAACGGTGTAAAGAAATATTAACTGTATGGAGAAAGAGTAACTGTGTGGAGAAATATTAACTGTGTGGTTCCTCGATTTATTAATTTTCTCAACTGCTGTGTGATCTCTTGAGAAGATCGTAGAACTGTGTGGAGAAATATTATCTGTGTGGTTCCTCGATTTACTAATTTTCTCAACTGCTGTGTGATCTCTTGAGAAGATCGTAGAACTGTGTGGATTTACCTACTGTGGAATTTTTATTGACTTGGTCATTTGTCTGCCGTTAGACTGTCGGAGTTATTTGGTGAATGTAGGCTGTCCGTATGATCAACGCCAGAGAGCAAGACTGAAAGAGGGGAACTGTTTGCCGTGTCGACCCTTTCCCCCCCAACAACAGAAGAAGAGAGAACTTGAAGGACTTTAATATAAACTGCTTAGATATATTTGTTTCGGTGCAAACTCAGTGTAGAATATTTGTGCTGAAGTTTTCTGTTGTTATTTAGTAAAATATAGATTTACGTTCACCCGATTAATAGAAACGTTCGAGCCCATGTGCAGGTCTTTGTATTTTGTTGTGTGAAAGGACACGTGAAGAACGCTGTGAGGTCAGTGTGTGTTGTGTGTGACCTGTCCACACTTTCCGTGCGTTCCTGACAGCATGTGCTATTGTAAACTCTTTCTCTTCTCCAGACTGCAGTTAAATTTAAAATCCAGGACCCTTTTCCTGTTTTCTTTTTTATTCCTGTGCCTTCAAATACAGCTGGGCCACAACTTTTGCTAATTATGTTCCTGTCACTCCCTAAGGATTTCCTGTCACTGTTCAAAAGACTACACTAGCTATGACTTGCAAAGTTCTATGTAAAACCGGGGGACAATCTGATTTCAAAAATTTATTATCAAGCAATGCAAAAAGTGCCAAAAATCTGCAGCCTTATCACAGTTCTAACCCCTTCCCCCAAATCTTGTTTTTGTGCAAATAATGATCAATAAGTCCCAGGTATACAGGCAATGATTTGTTTTTTGCAAAATGCAAATGAAAATTTCACGTGTATTTATATCACCCCATCACCTTAAACTTAGCCTATATTTACCCTATTAAGATTGTTAAACAACTAGTGGGGTGCAAACCTGAAAGATTTAAAAGATACTATTTAGTAAAGATGAGTTGATGTTGGCAGGTATCTCCAGAATGAAGGGAAGTATTCATCCTGATTCGGGAAATTTTTTTAAAATTTGCACTGGACTATTTGGTTGGTTGAGTTTTACACCAGGCTATATCACAGCAATGCACTGGACTAATAATCATCATCATAAAGTACAAATTTAGCACCATATCCCAGCACTATGGCAAGCTCATGGAACCTTACATATGATGATAATAATAATTTTAAAAATTCTGTGATCAACCGCAAATGCTGCTATCCACATTACTGTCTCAGTCATAGAATAGATCACATAAAATGGCTCTTTGAAAAACCAAAACGAGTTCTCAGACCACAAGAAGGAAAAAAAGCAGAAATCCAACGATATAGTAGCTCTTGAAAGGCAAAATTACTGCAATGAGTACACCGTTTATTTGCTCATTATTCTTTGTAATCACCACTAAAACTATCTCTTAATGATACATGGTCGGACCTGATAATGCAATAAACATAACAGCACTTTTAATAAACTGTGATTAGTGTCGAGACTATTCTACCCCTTTCCTATTAAGGTATCCAGACAGGCACCCCTCCTACCTTTACTGTTTTCTGAATGCGATGGGATGGACCTGGATACTCAGCACTATACAGGTCTGTCAGAAAAAGGGAATTAATGAGGGTAGATTTGCCCAGTCCTGATTCACCTGAAAAAAAAGAGAAAGAAAAAAGGATGTGAGGAAAAACGCATCTCTTCTCAGGGGAATGAATGCCTAACAAAAGAATTTTTTGGTAACATTTTTTAAAGTCTCTTGCACAATCATAAAGATCAAACTATTTCTACTTAATCCAGGTAAGAACTTTGATCTCAATACTTAGGTTATTGAGCTCTCCAGCCACTGACTTGAAACACGTAAGCACATTGTTTGCTCCATCAATAGAGTCGTTTATATCACTGCAATCCATCGGTTCATCACACAAAATTAAATACTGAAAACATGCAATTAAACACAGTAATTTACAAGGCCATGAAGTTATTAGCTGTTAACTACATCTTGCACACTTAGAAGTTAAGGCCAGAGAAATTGCCCTTGCTGAAAGCATGAACAGTGTTCCAACAGGGCCTCCTTCTAGTGCCACAATCTGACTGCTTCCTTAGCTTTTTAAGATTTTGGTATTTATTCCACAAACCCTCTATCTCATAACCTGAAATGAGGGTATTAGATTACATCTGACAGTAAGTGCCTGTGCCTGTGTGTGTGTGTGTGAGAGAGAGAAGGAAGAAGAAGAAGGGAAACAAGATTGTACAGGAGGAAATCTACATGTTGTGGTTGATGAGGGTGAAGTGGATAACAGGAATAGGAGGTGTTTGTGCATGAGTCATCACAAAGTGACCTTTGTTGATGTTTCTCAAACTATTTGAAGGTTAGAATAGGCCAGAGATAGTCTAAGCTGGACCTGGAGGACTCCCTCCATCAGCACATCACAGACTACAGAAATGCATGACTATGCCAGCAGGAATGTTTCCTTTTTCTCTAGCTGCAGTTTGTTTCCAAAGGTCATTTACAAATCTTAACCCTTTTGGTTCAAGATAAAAATATAACATTACAATGACTGGCTTATAACTGAAGACTGCGAAGACGACAGTGGTGAAGTCTGTTTTTTTATTATTGCTGCTCTGAGATAAACATTAGACCAAGAAACCTATACATTTTTGGAAAAGAGAAAAGTTTAAATTTGCAATAAAAAGTAATGAAAATCGCCTTGCCCGTGCTACCCGGCAAAGCCACGATCATGGCCTTTCAAACCAAGAGAGTTAAAGTGTTAAATACCATTGCAACATTACATTTTTACTGTGCAGTTTTTCATACTGACTACCCCTAACCACAAAACCTGAAGAATTTTGAGACCATTTCTTTTGAGACCCCCCACCCCCTCAAGAAAAAGACTATAGAAAACCAGTTGCAGATAAATGGTACACACACTGGTATTATCACAGATGACTCAAAAACAAAAATAGGGAACATTGTTCATGCTTCTGACAATGGCAAAATTATAAGCCCTTTCCAACCTCACTCCAACCCTCCTGAATTAACTTGACCAGAGAGGGAGTAGATTTACAAGTGTAGCATGTGCGCTTGACACAGCTGATCAACTTACTAAACAGTTTATAAAATGAAGGACTATTTGTGTCTCTTCCCTTGGACTTGGTAAATAAATTAATTAACAAAAAGTAAACAGATCCTGAGATAGCTGTTAGCAGCAGTGTGCTCTATTTTTGTACACGTGCTTCTTTTCATTTTGTGCTGTCTTGTTACACATCCATAACATTTCACACATTTACTGGCCTGAAGCTCAGAGTTTCCCTGTAAATCTAGCAGCTGGGCACTTCCTGCTAACCTACAATTTACCCCAATATATCTTAGTAGTAATATGATGTGTGGCGATGACAGTTACACTTTCAGTACCATGATTTCATTTTATGGCTGCAAGGAGATTTTGATTTTTTAAATAAATCTATTGAATTGAGTTGAACAGAAGTTTATGGCCAAGAGTCCAGAATATGTCTAAGGTGGCAAGTAGCTGGTATAGAAAGTTCTTCATTTAAACATTTTTTAATACTCTAAATAAGAATGGTCTTGAATTGAACAACAACAAAAATGCAAAGTCTTCCTGTTGGAACAGATGTTGAAACAACTGCTGCTTCTTTAATTAAGAGAGGGGCAAATGTCTTTGCTTGTTAAGAAAAACATGTCTTACACAGGGGATTAACATTATGAGCTTGGGAAAAAAATTATGCTAGCTAGGTAAACAGGTCAGTTTTATTACAAGGCTGCACAAGCTGCCAATGTGCTACCCCTTCCCCCCTACCCCAATCCCTGCTCCTCTCACGTGATAAGTTTTCCAGAGACTGTCTAGAATTTCTCAGCTATGTACTCACTGCTTCCCTCCTGTCTTCAACATCTACCCAACCCTGTCTGCACAAACTTGTTATATAAACTGCTGTGCCTTCATAAAGGTAGTAAGGTGAAGAATGTTTATGTTGTTATATAAACTGCTGTGCCTCCATAAAGGCAGTAAGGTGAAGAATGTTTATCTGTTTCAGTTATGGTGCAGATGGACTTCCAGCAGAGGAATGCGAATAAACACCTTCAGCTGGAGTTTATCCAGCTGGTTAAAGACTAGATAAATATCTAATAAATCTCACAAATCCACCTATTTCCTTTCACTTTAATGTTTTTGATGCCCTCATCAACTTTGGTATCTTTCTTTGACCAAAACAACTGCCACTTTAATAAGGAGAAGCTCTTTTTTGGAGGGGGGTTTGAGAAGGGGTGGGATGGAGGTGATCCCAAATGCTCCATTAAGTACAGGGCAAACTATGCAGTGCCAGTTAACCTTGTTTTATTATCAACAATCTGCCTACATATCTACCATGAAGGAAGCCTGACTGAGCTTGAGAGGCAACAGCCTAATGGCATGCATCATCTGGGGCTACACTAAAGCCTGACAACTGTAAGGGTACCAGAGACAGATTGCCCCTAAGATTCTGTTGACTGAGTCCATACTGTATGGTATGAGTGTTTTTCTTTTCTTTTTCTTTCCATGATTACAGTTTTCTTGTAACTAGAGAAATACTATATAGCAAACTGTTTTTATCCTGTATATAAAGTTCTTGTCTTGTTTATGTAAAGAGTTTATCTGTTTCCCACACTAGTGCTTTTTTCCATTAAAACATTCTTCAGCCCCTTTCAACCCCAAACCATGTTTGGTTTGATGTATACATCCTGAACATGCATTTATACTAACATCTTATTGACTGGCAGATGCAGGAGCATCCAACAATGATGGCGTAATACTGTTAATAATCTTGACCATAAGGAATGCTAGCTAACTTAATTACTTACTTTGTTTATTATTACATAGGGTTTTAATGTCTAAAAAGATTCAAATCTCAGTTTTCATCTTTCTGGATTTTGACAGCTAAGTTGATACTGACTGCTAGCCCAGGTTTTGAGAAACCATAAGCTGCTGCACTTTCTATCCAAGGACTGTCTCATGATACTCAGCAACTTTACTGCGTTTGCACACAAAGCAACTGTTGCACATCATATCTCAAGTAGTAACAGCCATGAAAAGACTGTGATGGCTTAAACATCCCGGGGCTTTGTCCTACAGACATGTTACTGGGAACAGATCTCAGTCTTGCCTAAGCACTTACAGTGTTTCCTCTTGAGCTGAGCTCAAAGCTAATGCATCAGTGATCTGCTGCCATGCCCGAAGTAAATCTGATGACTCCCAGCCGCTGCTGCTTGCTGTATGGGGCGGCTCTAGTCTATGCACGTTTAACCCAAACTGACAAGATGCTTTTCGTGATCTATTTCATTTCAAGCCATACTTGATAAAGCCTGAATGGGTGTGTCTTAGAATGTGACTTTTACTTCTCTCTCCACATTACGCTTCCGCTGGGTGCATCTTATAAATGTGTCTTTAGTTCGTAACTACATGTCAGGTCTATTTTGTAGCCTTCGGTTTCACAAACAGAACTACAGTACTGGTTTATAATATATATATATATATACAAGTATTCAGAAATTTCAGACCATAGACATTTCCTGTAAGAACGATGCATGGACACTAGAGTAATACTGTCTACAGCTAGCTCCTGGAAAATATGTGGAACTGGTCTATCAATATGTTGCAAGAACATTACAATAAATGATCCAACATAAAGATGCTTAAACAAAAGGTTAAGTGTATCACTACCTGCTGCTTGTAGTGTTTTAAAAAAAATAAAATAAAATAAAAAAGAAATGCATTGCAAATGCTTGACATCATACTCCAAACTCTGGTAGTTGTGTTAATAATAAATATGATGATGTAAATTATTACCATCCCCTCCAGCTCCCCTTCCCATCAATTTCATTATGCAACAATGTAGAATATACCAATGAAGCATCCATTCAAAACTCTACTTCTACTAAGAAGAAGAAGACATTAAAGGACCACATTCAGCTTCACAGCATTCTGATTTCCACACACTTCTATAAATGGGATTATCTTCACCATCTGTATTTCCTGTGCTGTTGGGTGAAGCAACAAAAAAATGCAGTAGTAAGCAAGAAATACAACAATGGATCACACAGTGTGGCTTGTCATGGTCAAGTCCCAAACAGGAACACCAGACTCACAACTTGTTTGTGAGGAATTACAAATCATCATCAGTTTCATACACTCTACCTTCCTTCTAACAGCCATTTAGTGCATGCAGACTATTAAATCCACAAACACTTGTGTGTGAAAATGTATGGTTATATTTCTAATTTCTCAATACCCCTTAGAGGGTGACAGAATAAAGTATCTTGAATCTTGACTTACAGCTTAAGCTTCATCAAAGATGTTGAAATTAACCTGATTAGCTTAAAATCAAGTGTCCTAACATAATGCGATGATTAGAAGTGTGAAGAGAATTTTAAAATAAAATTAAGTATAAAGGTCTTTAGCTGATAAATGATTTTAGTCTTGAAATAAGGAGATACATTAAGAATAAAAAAATAAAATGAATTAAGTCACAACAAAAAGTGAATTTGATGCAATGAACTGCTGAATATTTGAAGATGAATAAACAAGAATGAATCTTGGAGGTGTGACTATGCGCGCGCGCACACACACACACACGCGCGCGAACCAAAATCACTCACCTACAACCATAAGGGTGAACTCGAAGCCGCGTTTGACAGACTTGCGGTAGACCTGGTTGGGCAAGTTGGCGAAGCCGACATAACCTTCCAGCTCCTTTCTGGTCTCCGCTCCATACTTCCGGTCGCGTTCCTTCTCCTTCTCTTTCTCTTTCTCCATTTCCACTTGCACTTGCTCCTTCTCTGGCTTCATTCGCTCGCGCTCGTGGCCAAAACGCGCGCCCGGGTCGAACTTTACGGTAGGGGGCGCGTCAGTGGCGTGACGGAAGAAGGCGTCCCTCTTGGCCGCATTTATCTGAAACATCCCCAAAACGTTTCGTTGACGAGGGTAGACTGAATGCGACCATTCTGAGATGAAATGAAACCCTTTTCATTACGTCAGGGGTGGGGGGGGGAGGCGGTGCGGCTTGCTATCGTGCATCGTGTGTTTCGTGCCTCTGTCGATGTTTCACCTACTTCCAGCAAAATACTGTCGATGTTGAAAACAGGCATTAGTCAAAGGTTACACCCACTAGTTTGTCTTTAATCCCTGATATCCGACACCATCATGACATATTCTAGCCCTTACCCTGCAATATTGTTGATGAAAGAAAATACTCCTTGTTGTACCATTAGCTTCTTCCACCCGTCATCTTTCATTCGTGAAGCCACCCCACCCACCCCCGGTCCACCCTACACCTAATCCTACCTGATTACTTGCCTCTTAACCCCCCTCCCCCAACCAACTCATCCTCCACCCACACCCTCGACCTTGCCTGCTACAAGGTACAGCCAGAGATTCGTCCTTACTGCCTGGCGGTGAAATGTGACTGACCGATGGCCTAATCAAATTTTCGACCTTCACGGCGGACATTGAGAGATTTAATCGAGGGCTTTCAGGCCGGACTAGCTTACAAACACGGGGCGGGCACTGGCCTCCCTGAGCGGGTAATTAGCGACCTTTATACTTCTCACCTGGAACTCTTCCTCGACTGCTTAAAGCTGAGTCAAATTGTAGCTCTTTGGTCGGAAGGTTTGACTGTGGGGTAGGCAAACTAAAAGTACACACACGCTTCTCTTTCTTTCTCTCTCTCTCTCACACGCAGAGGGCTCTCATGTCAGTCCACTTACAATGCAACTGCAATGTTCAAATGAGCCAAGTAGTGGTATCCACCATTAAAATGTATAAACGTCTGATTGCAAAATTCTGGGATACTTCAAGTTTTAAAAAAAATTGCAACATTTTATATTGTTGGTGGTCTAAGTTTTGTCCTCTTGTTAAAGGAACAAAAACGGATACTTCATGATGCCAGAATGTATTCATCTCGAGGTCTGCGAGTCAAAGATGCAGTTCCCTTGACGTGTATACTGAGAAAGGTTGAATAAATGCATGAATCATGTAAGCGTCTTATCTCTACTACCTACATGAACTCAAGTTACCTGTCTTTGTGACAGACGACACAAGTGCGGTAGGAAGAAAATACGACCTGTCTGCGCAAGCAGACCAAAAACACAAAACGTACCACTTTCCACTTCTCACTGCGAGCAAGCAATATTAAATTTCTGGAAAACCGGCCGTTCTGACAACTGGAAAATGCCCGATATCTAGAATTTGCAATAAAAACTGTTCTCACACAATATCCTCCCTCTTTTACACCTTTAACCATCAAGAACAATTGCTCTTTATTTGCAGCATGGCTATAAAGGTATGATGCCATGCCATACCAGATTACCTTTTAGACTGCAAGTAGGGAAGGAAAGATGTTTACATTCCTCCCTTATCCCATAAAACAGGCAACTCTGGCAGAGGGGCGTCTTGCATCACCCTCATCCTGTCGCTACTAGCACGGCAGCAAGCAACTGACATCCACTCTGGAAGCGTTTTCAGTCAAGAGAAACAATGGTTCCACTTCCCTCTGTTGCCATCAGCAAATGTAAATGACTAAATGTATATTACTGCATTTCACACCAAGTTCCACAAGCCAGCATAAACTTGCATAAAAAAACGGAAGATTTTACGCTGTGGAAAGATATAGAAAAGAGAGAAATTTAATTACAAACAGTGCTTGTTCTCTATCAGTCAGTATAAGCCAGCCCACGACTAATACTGGTTGTAGCGAACTCAACCTAGTCCATCAAATCTTTTATTTAGTTATTGCGTATGAAACACAATCAGTACACCTGCTATCAAAATCATACAGCCAAGCAGTCAACTAGCCGCCCACCAAAACCTCAAATAACTGGCCCCAATAATCACCGAGGTATCCTAAATTCATAAGACCCAAAGTATGCTTACTATTACCTAACCAACAATCCCAGATAACAAGGATGCGATGACACGGCTCCTCTCTGACCAATCAGACGCTAAGCTCAGGACAAAACAACGATTACATCGCACTGCGAAAGTAGTCGATCAACAAAGTACAAGATAACACTAGCAAATCTTACCGCAAAAGGATTTAAGAAGACACACGTGTACTACAGTACAATGAATAGTCACTCTTCACCACGGGTGACTGAGCACCAGAAAGCAGACACACAAAATTCTCAGTGTGACCAAAGATAGTAAGTGGTATTCAGTATCTCTGGTGACTTAACAACGCTGCCTGATGCAATCACTTGACCGCACGTCCGTGACACTGTCTGTGAAGTTTGTCATTGATAGTCAGGACAGCGAGTGCCAGTGCTGTACCGCTGATAGGAAACTGGTCTCTGGCAGTCAGTCAGTCAGATCGCGCAAGTCGCGTGGCACTAACACCGGAAGTGTCGCATCCTCATCCACTCGAAATCCACTTTGCCCTGACCTAACAATAACCGCGCCGACCAAATCGCCTTTCCCAACAGAGGAAGTTCGAAGTTTGGAACACCCTAACCATAGTTCATGCGTCTGAATCAGCCCCGTAACTGAACTGGCTGCCTTCTGAGTCACAAATACGCCGACACCTTCCGCCAGAGTGCTGCGAGCTTCTTTGCTGCCGACCAACTTGTGAGATGTTGCTTCGATGCCGTCATCCCTTACCCTTTGTGCCCCGCACAACAGTCACAACCCTTTGAGTCTGTGTGTGTGTGTCCTTTGATATTCAACACCCGGAAATATAAATCTGCACGCTAGATTTACGGTTAAACAAGGCCCGAAGAGTCAGTGCCAAACGCTCTTTCGTTCAAAGACTTAAAGCATTAAAAACATGAAGCCAATGGACCAGTTTGTAATTGCCCTTGCGGATTAACAAAGTTGTATTCATGAACTCCTACATTAAAACTGTACACAGTCTAAATAGGCAACAGTTCTAGCGGATAACATGGAACAATTCTTTCAGACTGCGATTCCAAATTAAAATTGCCCAAACGTTTCAGGCCCCAATGCTCTGCCCCAGTTCTCAGCAAACATCTCTCATGGGAAACAGAATCTACGCACGGCGCCACCATCGATGGATTCTTCCTTGTGAAGACATTTTGCGGTAATCAGCTGGACTCGCTATTAGCTCACCCGCACGAGTTAAGAATTCTTCGTTAAAAAAAGGAACTTTAAACTGAGAAGAATCAGACCTTTGCGAAACGAAACACTCACTACTGCAACACGTATACTGGGCGAAAGCACCATTATGACGCAAGAGATGTACACTAAGACGAGGGGCTCTCATGGTTACGACACGTGTGCCACCCACTGCTGCGACACACGACTGGGACACTGATCGCTAGGAAACGTATTACTCTCCGATGTGACACACAAGAGGAAAACAATACCATGGCACTTCTAACGTGAACACCCACCACAATGACACTTATAGAGGCGCTCACCGCTGTGATACACGTGATGTATGCCTGATGAACCAGCTGCTGTCATGTACGATTTTACTGGGAGCACTCACCGTTAGGACGCACAAAACACTGGCAGCGCTGACTGCTGACAAGTGTGATCCATACCAGAAGTCTGTCCAACTCGCGCCAACACTTCTCCTTCAATAGTTTCCAGGGCACGCAGACCAGGCGGCAGGCTGTCAGACTTGGAGCATAAATGATGCTGTTTCAAGAAGCAGTTCCCTCGCATCCCTCCCTGTTAATGACCTTAACTAACTCGTCATGTCTTCGGTTCCAGCTCCTGGTCCCCTACTTTCCTCCCGCCCTGGCTGCAAGCAGTTCTTGCCACGAGAGAGACCAAAACAGATCATGGGCGGGGCCGGCTGGGGGATGAGGGAAGGGGGATATGAGGGGAGTAGGGCTATTAGCCAGGAGGAGATGACTGACTCCTCCGAGCTTCACGTCATCGTTTCCAGACAGCTGCGGCGGTCAGGGCCACATGTCTCGCGTTTCCAGCGCCCTTCAAAGCGTCACGTGACACGATCCGCACGCCTCGTCCATGACAGGTCGCACGGAGCTTACAGTTGCGCGGAGCTCCGTGTAACGCGCGTGAGAGAAACTTTTTCCGCCAAATGGCAGGAAGGAACCTCGCGAAGAATTTGCCCCTCTTTTGGGGGGTGGGTCTGTTGAGGAAGATAAACGCTGGTTTCAAAATTCTATCCTTCCGCTTTTCTTCTCCCTATCGTGTAATCCTCGCATAATCCCATCATATAATAAATAATAATAATGAAGCCATTGCGATGGTCAATGACTGCTGATGAGCGTCCGTAAAGAAACGAGGAATGAGAAACTGATCGGAAGGTCTGGGGGTTGGGGGGGAATACGCCGACGAAGGAAAGAGGACGCGGCTTCGTCGTGTGCACGTACCGTCCCAATGGCGTCCCAGAGCTCGGTTTCGACGCAAGGCCAAACTGCAAAGAGCGAAAAATTCCCCAAAACTCCCGCCACATGAGTGCCGAAGACCTAACCTCTACCCCTCAACCCACCCCCACACAGACTCTCTTCTCTCTTGCCTTCTCGCAAGAAATCAGCTACAGTTTACAATTATCACCAACACCCGCGTCCTGCTCCTGCGGCCCAGAGTTTAGTCTTACATTGTCTTACGCCCATTATTATATTAATAGCACACGCCTGCCCCGCCAGGCTTGCTTTTTCCAACAAGATATCATCATGTCTGCTCACCTGGCGAGCGCCTTACTACCAGAATACAAAGACCTGCGCAGCACCCATCCTCACCCACCCACCCATCCCCTGACTGTGGAGTTCAAAAAACCGAGGGTTTACCGAGGTAAGAGCGACTGTACACGCTGTTCCCATCATCCACTTTCATCCTTACACCTTTTTTTAAAAAAAAGAAGACGTAGTGACGTCACGAACCTGCATCCTATAATTTAGGATGGCAGCTAATACAGGTTTGATTGATTGTATGGAGGGAAAGGTGCTAAGAGAGAAAGAAATAGAATCAATGACCGGGAAATATGACAGTGAGACAGGTCGGCATACTAAACGAACAACTGACAACAATCAATAGGCAAGCGAATGTAACTCGAATGTTGAAATCACAGCCAACTCTACTTATGTATCGGTGAACACTCGAACACACACACACACACACACACACAAACACAACACACGTTGGTTCAAACAAATCCGGCACGGCCGCATGCACAATAAACCTCGTACAAATAAAATTAAAAACAAAAACCCCGAATCACAAAATCTTACATCTCCGATATCCTCGACGTGGTTCTGCTGCTCCAAGATTGGCGAATCCATCTTTGCGCCGGGAGCCCCACGAAACAACTTATCCCAACTTCAGCAACACCTCACACTGGCAACCGAGCGTCTGCCGGCAGTCCTAAACAGCATCATGGATACACAAGCAAGCAGCAGCAGCAAGCAAGCAGCGCCAGCCCGAGTTGGGGAGGACGGGGAGCGGGGGAGCTGAGTCGTCATCGACACCGCTACCAAACTGAAACTCCCCGGTGATAAGGACGCGGTGCAAATCGCAAAATCAGCGCCTCGATGACGAGATGAAAACACGCCCACCAGCACGCATGCACGCGCTTTGGCCGAAGAGGTTCTCCGGCACCGGCGTTACTATGACGACCACGCCACGCGAGAGACTTGACTAGAGCAGACAGGAACCTATGGATGTAAGTCCGTGACTAGAGCGCTGGTACCAGACGGGGTAGAGGAGGCGTAACAATGTCCATACGAGCGGAAGCCGGTCATTTTGTGCACCGAGGTGTGCGTAGTTAAAAGGTTCGCGACTGAAGAAAAGTGCGGAAAAGGTAGAAACTCTTTCACTCTTCTCTCTTTCACCCACACAAAATATCCCCCGCCTATGAACTTTTCCCCCTCGATAGTAACCGAAAACGAGCAGTAGGCACGAAAGTCGAAGCTATAAAACTGACAAAGAAGAAAAAAAGGCAATTACATGTATTCACAACCACATGACACAAGTTATTGAGAAGGTGGTTCTTTATCCAAACCCCCTCTTCACCTACCTATACCTACCCCTTTACCAAGCATGATGGTGAAGTAGGAAGAGAAAAGAGGCGGGGAGGGGGATGAGGGGGAAGTTAAGGGCTGAGAGGAAGAGCTGGAAGAGAAAAGAAAATGAGAATGAATGGGAAAATGAGAGAAAAGTTAAAAATGGGAAGGGGTTGGAGAAAGAGAGCACAGACTGACAGATAGAGGGGGAGAAAAAGGGAGTGAGAAGGGGGGAGGAGGAGGGTAAGAGAGATATTGAAAACCTAAGGTCATAAAAAAAAGTTCTGGCTGCAAGCGGTCATCTTACAGGGCATTGAATTTTAATTGAGTTACAATCTTGTACCCTGACTCAGCTTTGTGGGACATTTTTGACCTTAAAGACGCCATGCCCTCCTTGTTGGTCTTCCAGAAGGTTAATGACAAAAGTCACAAGTGAAGTCCAGAATAATACCTATTCCAATCAGATCTGGTGTCCTTCCATAAAATAACTCTTAAATGTATGCTACCAACTTCTTCGGACGGTCCTGTAAAATTCTCACAAAGGATTAAAATTGATTCTAAAGCACCCCTTTAACGAAAAACTGAATAATCTGATTTAACCTTAGCACTTTCTGTCACACACGCTGCATAGGTAAACCTGCAGATCCATGTTTGGATATATCACTTTGAAACTTTTTGCCAGCAATTTAAATAAAATACTTGGCTTATCTCATCCATAAGAACAGATCATTTGAAAAAATGCCCATCCCTTGCAACCGATGTTTCATGTCCATTAACAGCAAGACAAAAAAAGAACTATTTACTATCTTACATCCACAAAACTGATCACATGATATTACAGTACATATAAATAAGAATTTGTTATTTATACTGGCAACCCTTCCTTTTAGGCAAAGACATACATGTATCTGAAGATAATAAACAAGTGTAAATAAATACAAGAGTGGACTTGTACAGAGACTCTTCTTCCAGCTGAATCCTTCTAGAAGAGACACAGTGAAAGCAGTCTGATGAAAGACGAAAACCTGTTCCTGCCAGTGACACTGTCAGGGAGGGCAGCATTCCATCAGATGAACTAGGCATTCACTCCCAAATAAATGTCTACAGGCCCCACTGCTTTTTAGCTGAGCATGTTGGTGATTAGCAGCATTCTCTCCAGACCACTAACCATGCTCAGCTGACATACTAAGGCTGCCAACATATCTTATCCCAGAGATGTTAACAGTTCCTGCAAGGTCCCTGTCACTACTGCTGGGATCCTCATGGCTGCCAATGGTCAGGGGTTGCAGACAAAAACTTTCTCTTCATTTTTTTTCTGTGCTTACCCACCATTCAACACCAGCTTATTTTGGGGGAAGAAATGTAGAAACAAAATCTCTGGTTGTTACTGATGTTAGATAGGACTTCACTTAATTACTAAAGCCTCACTGCTGTTTTAAGTCTGAAAACTTATGGAAACACCTAACCGAACTCCGATACCATGGCGAAGAGCACTTAACTCTGTTGCAGCATATTAGCTCCCCTGTGAAGTGCCTTCCCCACACACACAACCCCTCTGCAGCCTGTCCAAAAAGCCTTATCAAAGTAAAAAGTCTGAAAACTGAGTTTCCTTGTCATGCTTAACACCTTTTTTTCTCTAATGAGAATTTTTCTGGAAATTAAAAACCAAAGCTGAAAGATTTCAAGCCCAGGAGGGAGAGCTCATCACACTAATCTGCAATAGTTCTTCATTCAGGATAGAACTTGAAAAATATGTTTAAAAAAAAAAAATCTAACAAACTTCTCATTTAGCCATTAAAAAGAATAACTTCCTGTAGAAATTCTGTCAACGCTGTTGGAGCAAGAAAGCAGACTCACCGAACTGATAAGCATCCCCCCCACACCACCTCCCAAACTATCGCTAATTAATCCGCACTTCACTGTCTTATCTCCCTTATTCCAGTGTTTATAGGGTGTTAATGCGCGCTTCCTTCTTAAGTTTACAAAATCTTCAACAGTCCTATGGGTTTTCTTTTTCAATACAGAAACTGGTGTGAAAGAACAAGGAAACTTTGACATTCCTGACAGGAATAAGAGACCAACAAATGACCTGATCAAGTATATTACTGATCAGTGTACACAAAGTTTACACTTAAAATTTGAGCAATTTTTTTCTGTGAATTGTAACCAGTTTTATGGCATAAAAACATGTATAAACTACATAACAAAACTCCAAATCACAAAATTGTTTAAAAAAAACCCGTAGGAGTTTAGATCTCACCACTCAGGACATTTTGCAACAAACAAGACCAGAATGATGATATTTCACTACTTGGTAAACATCAGTGAAATACTTTTACCTGCATAAAACATGAACTGGGTAAAGGTCATGATAATATGAACAAAGGTACATTGCTGTACATTTTTGTTTTGCTACTGGTTGTTAAGATGTTCAATATTTTTTTACAAGGGGAAGAAGTAGGAAGTAAATATAAAGTAATTTTAAATTATGCTTTGCTAAAGTCAGTGTAAACAGAAGGTCTGAAAACCCCTTGCATTTATAGGTAGAAACCCCAGCAATCATCAACTTATCTCTCCTAGAGTTTTATGGTCTATCTAATGCATCACAGCAACTAAAACCATCCCTGGCAAAATTATGAATCACCTGTGAGTTATGCAGTTGCCAGGTCATTATTTATTTTTTTTTTACAGCAGAAGCAGGCTGAAGATGATGCTGTAATGCCTGCTAATCATAAAGCAAGGACTGAAAGATGTTCCACTCACTTATAAGGGATGAATAATTGTCCTTCTCATAACTTTGTGCTGTCACAAACCCAGAAGTTAATTTGCATACTATCTTATCAAAAAAGAAATTTAATCATCAAAATAAGACTAAAAGAAACTGAACAGTATTACAAAACTGGCACCATAAACTATCCAAATCTTTGCATCATTTTTACTATCCATCTTCTTTTTACCAATATACCACTTTTAAACATGACTCTACCTTTCACAATATAGTTTGTTGGTTTGTTTTGGACAGGCATGATTTACAAGAATTGCATATTTAGAATCATGCAATCAATTTTTGCCTCCTACCCTGTTTGCTTCACAGTCATTTAGTCTCAGTAACACTTTAATATATTTCTATGATATAGCTTACAACAGCCTTCTCTCTGTACAGTTAATCCTTCACCAGACACTCCCACCTATCTTTGTGTCAGAAATTCTGTGAGCTGTACAAACAAACATCTCTGCTTCTCCATTGGTGTCTAGGGTGCAGACAGACAAAGGACTGCTTTCTGTCACTACTAAACACACAAATAAGCGCATTCCTTCCTTGTACATCAGCCTGTGCTGGACTCAGTAATCAGACCAAGACATGATATGTCAAACAATAAAGATGCTTGTTGTCTGTAAATATCTGACTTGAGGATAAGCTTTCACACACACACACACACCACAAAATCTGTTTCTCTCCTCCAGTTCATTCCTCTGTGAAGCACTTAATAACATTCTTGGGTATGTGTCTACATGTCATGGTCAGAGCCACTAAATGCACACCAATCACTTGATCTGATTGATCAAAAGATAAAAAGCCGAATTAAAAAAATATATATTTTTAACCACAACTCTTTCATCTACAGACAAAATTTACGCATACCTTATTGTCCATGCTGGAGCCCTGTGTCTGCGGGGCCCGCCGGTCCATAGTGTCTGGAGCAATTTATCCCGTCAAAATCAGAAGGAGGACTGAATGAACGCAAGATGTCTGCTTTAGCCAGATGCTACTTTATCAGAAAACTAGATCAACTGTAACGTTTTACAAGTCCAGGAGTTGTTAAATATTTGTGAACCTATTAACTTTTGAATAATAATTTTTTTAATCTCCCTTTAGAGACCAGTTCATTTGTGCTGAAGGCTTTTCAAAGCAGGTTTGTGTGCTCACAATATCCTATGTCTGCTCCATTCCACCTCTAGGCACTATTACTATTACTAGTGAAAATTTGTATTGGTTATACTGATTATCACCCAAAACGTGCTAATGCTGCTTCCTATCAGGAATGTCCATCGAAAAATTAATATTCTCACCTTCTTCAGTACATTCCCCTCTATGCACACGTGTAATGTACGCACAGATGCATGTATACACCTATACACATAGAACTTTACTACTGGTAAAAAATGTTGGGAAACTCGCACAAGTCAAGCCCACATACTTCTACCCAGATGCCCAGACCAAGAATTTAATTCTCCTCCAATCATTTACTGGCTGTGGGCAACTGTAACACTTTCCTCATTCAAAACTACTTACCCCTAGAGCACAAAACTAGGAAGAAGTGATGCTGAGAAATATGCCTGCTAATACTTAATAACTAGAGGAAACACACTTAATTCTGTCCCCTTGACAATTGAGAAGTAGGGTTCATTTAGCATTGTCAAAGGGTGTCAACAGAGTAAGTCCCCACTTGTAACAGGGGAAACCTGAATAACCTAGAATTCGAAAGAAAAGCTCTGAGTTAAAAGTAGCATGTATTTGAGTAATCATGATTTGTGTGTGCCCAAAGTGCACACAGAATGTGATTCATCATTTACAGTTGACACATATCCTGCAAACTGAATTGCCAAGAACCACACTTTATTTATAGTATTATTTATTTCTCATAACGACTGTGTGAGTCTTCCCCCTTCTACAAGTAGTTATCAAATTACACTGCCCAGGCCAACAATCAGGATTATTTTAATATGCACACAAGCTAAAGCCATCAAAATCTAGCATACAGCTCTGTGTTATACAGGTCATGGATTTCACCTATCTCAAAATATACACAATCTCCTAAACATCAGCCTGAAACACAGTCTTCTCTCTGACATTTTCTTACATTTTTCAGTGGAAAATGAATCAGTCATCTTACTCAGCCAAGGGTGTAGCAAACTTAGTTCATATTTATGTTAACTTATACACACTAGCCCTCCAAAAGAAAAAGTAACTATATTATGCTTCCACTTCCATTTCCGATCAATCCACAAGTATGAATACACCCGGCCTAAAAATTTGTGTTCATGATAAACAGCTTGAATGAAGTCCAACGTGTCACCATTCTTTCAGAGACAGATGTTATCTGTTCCTCTTGTTTTTGAAAATTATTTATTAGAACGAATCAGGGACACCCCAAAACGCCATTCTACAGTCATTTTCCTCTTTCTTGACATATACTGATTATTTACTTCTTGAAAATATCATGTAAGTGGTGTATGCGCAAAGACGCCATCATTTTCTATGGCTTGGAAATTAGTTACCGCTGAAAATGCGCAATGAAACACAAGGGAGACAATCCTGCAAACTGTTAGTTATGATGACCACATTTATTACAGGCCTTGATCTGTAACTGCAATAGGTTGAGCCCTATTGTAATAAAAGACTTAAATATGCCCACAGCACCATTATGAAGCATGATCCCACAATCAATTAAGAATGAGAATAACTCCTGTTTTTTAAAGCTTTATTATATTATGTACTATTTTGTTGCCTTATTTTATTTTTACTTCTCAGATGTTACATTGATAACATTTTTCCCATTATTTCATCATCTAATTTTATTATTTGTCTATCAGCTGATTTGTAATATGTGAACGTGATGCTGTAGTACAAAAGCTTATCAATGTTACTGTCATAAAATTACTTCAACATCTTAAAAAAACTTAAGAACCATACCAGATACCTAAAATGGCATAGTCACAAAATGTCATACCATGCCCACAGTGACAGTAATCAGTGACAAAGCACAAACATTAGCATGGAATTGAAAGTTTGAAAAGGGAATATGAGAGTAGTCCATAAATCTTGAAAAATCTGATGCAGATACAATATCTCATATTAAGCACAAGCCTGCATGTCTATGCATAGATTAAAAATGTGTGTGTGCATGACTTGAGAGAGAGAGAAATAAACAAAGTTAGATGCAACACTGTTGATAAAATGACACACATACACAGCTAAAGAGGTATGGACGTTCTGAAAACTCTATTTATACAAGCGTATGAAGGTAAAAACTCAATTTTATTTTAGGAACAAATACGAGTGTAGATGTATTATTTAACACTTTTCCAGTCTAAAAAAACACTTTTCCAGTCTAAAAAAATAGACAAGAAGAATGTCTTACTGATGTGGGAAGCATCTCTGAAATAAAGGTTAAAAAAAGATAATGAACTTCCCTGATTAATTTACTTGGCACTTTAAAAACTATTCTCTTTCTAGTTACTACCAGTGTGAAATGATTTCAGGCCATTCATACATTTTATTTTTTTTTTAAATCACCTCATGAGCACAGCAGGAAATACCCACTCCCCTTTTTTTTCCCCCTACCAAAATGAAGCCCAAAATCCTGAAAGTGTTTACATTTCAGCATCAGGAATAAGGTCTCTGAAAATAACCTTCTGTCTGTAATATGCAAGCTACTTCTTTGGCAGCCTCTCATTTATCACACCCACAAGATACCGCTTATACCTGGGTGTGAATGGCTTGCCTGTGCTGCACTACACTGATTCACCTGTGCCAGCACAGCCTTTCAAAACATCTTGACTGCTGGAAAGTTGCCATGTTTTAAACTCCGTTATGTGTACTGGCATACTGCTTTTTAATCTGGTTTGTTGCACAAAAGTTGCCATGGCTCTTGAGCACCACTACCATCTACATACCAGTGGCTTAACAGCAGTGTCCCTAAAAAAGTTCAGAAGTACAGCTCTTAACATGCTTCAGACATATTCTACCCTGATTGGTCCTTTATAGGCAAGCCCTACACTGAACATATACCTAAGCTTCCTTTTTTCTTATCTCTAATTTTTCTTTGGTCAATAGTGCTCTCCACAACACTATAAAACACGGTAAGAGGCAGGATAAAATTATTAACCACCAATGCACAGTTTATTATGGGAACAATTGAGTTTTGTAATGGTTTATAATTTCTAATGCAGCAGCAGGTGAAAAAACTTGGTAATTTCAGTAACAACAAAAGCATAGGCACGCAGGCACATATGTGGCTGAAAAAATTGTTTTGGAGAAGACAGCGGAAGAATTACTAAACTTCTTTCAAACAAGTTTTCCAAACATATGTATCAGGAAATCAGATGAACTGCATCACCATTTCAATAGTTGCGATTAATGTCACCTGCCCTAAATAAATTTCTTCCGAGCAAAGATGTCCTAGGCAATGATGACCTCTGCTCTGGATAATCTTTGTAAGCTATTATGATCTGAGATAGCAAAATAAATTGAACAATCACATGAATTTTCATGTTTCATACTCCGTAATGGGAAAAAATGCAGAAATACATTTACCCCACTCCCCTTCCTACTTTCACTCTCTTTCCCTCCTCTCTCTCATACTATCTTTCCTTTGTTGCTGTAGGGTGAAAGTGTGAAGGGCTTGTGGAGAGACAACAATGAAGTACAGGAAGTAAGACCATGGACGTGTATAGGTGGATTGCTGTCTGTCTGCCGAGACCAACGCTGAGCCTCTTGCGAAGTTCTTCACTGTTAGTCTCGGCAAGCTTAATCCTCTTGGTTCAAGATAGAAATATAACATTACAATGAGTGGCTTATAACTGAAGATTGCGAAGACGACAGTGGGTGAAGTTTGTTTTTTATTATTGCTGCTCTGAGATGAATATTAGACCAAGAAACCTATACATTTTTGAAAAAGAGAAAACTTGATCTTTGCAATAAAAAGTAATGAAAATCGCCTTGCCCGTGCTACCCGGCAAAGCCACGATCGTGGCTTGTCGAACCAAGAGGGTTAAACAATGAATATGAATAAACCGGAAGCTTTGTCGTCCAATGCCTCATTCTAGTAGTTAAACTGAAATGGACTAAACCGGAAGCTTTGTCGTCCAAAGCCTTGTTCTATGACTTCACTGAAAAAAATTGTCTGCAAGCAGTCCAGTAATACCAGTTCGTGGTAAACAGAAGAATGCTGCTGTTGCCTGAATGCAAACTGTAAAAAATAAATCAGACTGACTTGACAGAAATACAATGTTCTGAGAGAAAGAGAGAGTATGTACATTTCATTGAAAGTCTCATCAATTTTCTATCATCTCTTGATTCCACAGGCTCTCCCTAAGGAACAAGAACTGTCTTGTCTTTCTTGTTAATATCTGTTCCGAGATTACCGGAACCAGGCAGAGGGACTTGGCGGTCTTAAGTAATCAGCAAATCTTTAGGAAGGTATCTTATATTATCACTATTACTGATCATGTATTGGCATGTGAGTTCTCACTCTTGCAGTCTAGCTGTAGGTATGCCATGCCAGAATGCAGAACAAATCATCACTGCAACTCATTAATTCACCTGTGCCATTCACCTGATCAATTCTACTGGCCATGATCTTATGTTAGCCAAAACTGTATGTTACGGTTGCTGGGAGTATGTGTATATAAATATAGTGTGTGCATGAGTGTGTGCACGTGAGAGAGAAATTAATTCAACATGTATATGTATGTACTTATCTGTATATTGCTAGCCAATCTGTACTACCTGTAATTGCCCTCGTGGATTATTAAATTTGTAATGTATTGCATCCTGGGGAAGGAACTGCACTTTTAATACGAAGAGTAAACGCTGTCAGAAGTAAGCACATAACTGCTTTACAGGACAAAATCATGGTCCCTAGCACAGATAAACCAAATAGCAAAGTGCTGTTTTGTCTCTGTGAACCATGACAGCAACATGGCCACTGCACACATTAGGACTTTGTGCAAGATTATGAAATCATGTCAGGTGGAGCAGTTACAGTTTAAGTCTCTGGTGCTCCAGGTAATACACGTAATGTAAGCACTCGATGTGATTTCTCCAAGCATGCAGAAATTACATCGAATGAGTCAGTATACTCCTGTCTACCACAGAGGATTATCCAAGAGTATATTATTCTAGTATTACTTTTATGCATTTCACAAAAGCATGCATGTCACACTTCTTGCTTTATTATTATGAAGTGGTCTAGTATTACAGTTACATTTATTTGATGTCACTTTCAGTTGGACTCTATGATGAGAATACCCCCATTAAAATAATTTTGGACAATTACAAGATCTCCATCTACTGAATACATAAGGAACACAAAAACCTTTGAGGTTATAACTGCAGCAGGAAGTTTATACAAACTTATTTCCCTCTATGGTGTTTTTCAGGAAACTATTGTCCTCTGATGTGTATTGCCACTGATCATTGAGCTATTGTTAACATTGCGTATGTCTATATCTCTATTTTACTTTCTAATAATATATTTCTTATAATAAATGAATTCACCCCACTTCAGATTTCTCTTTCTGAAAACATAAGTGAACAAAGTTTCTAGAACTGATAAGGATTTTCTTATTGCAGAAGTTAAAGCTCTGACCTTTACACTACCTAATGACTCAACACCAGATATAGTAAACATTGTCATTTTAAGTGCATTAATATAATCTCATGAAGGATGTTCAGTCAAACTTTCCCAAATGTACTAAATGTACAGACAATGTAGACAGATATAACTGGAAGTAGAGAAGGAAGGAAGCAAAACGGGAGGATGAAGAATGGTTTGCTGATTTCCCTTGACTGCAATGACTTGGATGAGTTCTTACTTGGTTCCTTATAAGAAAATTGCACACTTAGGCATCTCATTTTTAAACAATAGGCTAAGACATAGTGAGCCTGAAGCTGCGTGCCGCTGGCTTTTGAGTGGTTCCCTAACACCTTAGCAACTGGCACAATGCCTGCATCAATTTTCTATGGTCATTTGAGAGACCCTGAATGCATTGTGGTGTGCCAGCACACAAGAAGGCTGGACAGGGCGAATGACAGTGCATTCCACCATAAGAAATGTAAGTTTTCTCTCCTCTATGGAAGTACAAACCAACCAAAATTACAACGCTCAGCCTGAGCACTATCATGTGATGGACCATCACAAGATAACTACCATAACATCAATACTCAGGTAAACTAGCAGGTACTGCGTCATTGATACACAAAACAACATGGAGGTTATTCCAGAATCCTTTCACTCTGCCAGTAGGAAACTTCATAGAACATAACAATTCCAGTGTTGCCTGTGATACCAACACCAAAATCTCACTCTCAATCATAGGTGGAGAACCCTTTTCTCATCCAAAGGCCATTTGGATATTTCTAAGATCATTTGTAGGCCATACAAAATTATCAACTGAAAAATTAGCCTGCTATATTTGGTCAAGCTGTAGTTCTGCTGCCGTGGCAGGGCCGGACCAAATGATTTTGCGGACCTTATATGGCATGCGGGCTGGACATTCCCCACCCCTGTTCTTAATTGTTCTTGCCACCTACCATTTTTTAAACAGTGAACATGTAAGCTTTCAGCACACCTTCTCTCATCCACAATGCCGGCAGCATCCATCTGTTATATTCCATTCTTTTCAAAAAAGGTCTTGTATCCATGATGACTGCATGGGAATGCCTCAATTTAGTGATTTAATCAAAACCCATTTAGGCAGGTACCTATTGCATTAGCCCATCTTCAGTCTAACTCCTGGTTCTGCCTTTAGGCTGCAGCAAGCTGTTATTTGTTGTCAGATTTAGAGGAGCGCGATGGGGTTAACAGGACCAAGGGGAACAGGTAACTGAGTGTGACAGGGCCATGATGGACTTTGAAACAAGTGTTGCCAGCAGGACATGAGGTGTACCAACTACGTGACAATGAAAAAATGTGTGTGGCATGTTGGGAATGACGTGGATCATCAGCAGGAAAGGGAGAAACGGGAAGCTGACAGGGTCATTTGGATCTCTCTCTCTCTCTCTCTCTCACACACAGAGGGAAAAAGACAAAAACAATGGGAGGAGAGAGTAGAAGGAAATAGTTTTGGTTACCACCATGCGATCCTCAATGTATTATTATGCTCAAACAACAGTAATGATACAATACGTACAACGCCTTTCCCGTTCTGGTCTCTATTAGCATCCATGGAAGTCTTGTCTCCTCCAAACGAAGCAGCGACGCTGCCCTTCGGCACGGTGGCCCCTGACCCGGGGGATGGCGATCGTTCTGATCCGTTCACAGAACCCGGAGGCGTGGTCACGACCGGCTTCTCAGGCTGTGACGGCGACACGCCGGCAAGATTGCCACCACCACCACCACCACCACTTCCACCGCCACCACTAATGGCGTTACTGTGGGCCCGGTTGTCTGGCACCCTCGGCTTCTCGCCTTCGTCCTTTCGAAAACTGGAGCGAAGCAAGCGCGTTCTCTCGGCTACGGAAGGGGGCTTCTCTGGGAGGGGTGGGGCCGGTCCTTTGCCACCTGGCTGTATCGGTGGCGTGGAGGCTGTTTCCGACATGCTGTGGTAGCACAAGACGCCGGGTAGATTTCACATTCACCACACCCCGCGCACGTGGTAGGTTACGCTACCCTGCTCACTCACTCAGGCGGCGGCGCTCCCCAAAGTGCACGCGCGTGTTCCGCGCAGTCTGGGCAGGACTGCACGTCAAGGATGGGAAGGCAGCCAAAACGAGTTTCTTTTTAAATAAAAGTTTGTGACCAGCGCGTGCGCTCCCGGGCTGACGTGCTTTCGTGCAACCACTTCACGCGGGTCACAGCTGCGCTTTCGCGTCGAGAGTTTCTTTCTTCTTCAACAGCAGCAGTCAAAACTTCCACAAACAATGCCGAAGTTCCCAACTCATGCGCCTTGCCAGAACTCGCTCGATAACGAAGGAGGAATTACAGAAAAACACACCACCACCAACACCATCAGAAGCCTCCTTAATCCCACGACAAGAAAAACTGACCTACAAAGGTAGGGGGGGAAAAAAGTTGACCGAGTGCTTCGGTCTGGCATCAAGATGGCTGCAGGATACGGAAATTTTGGTGCGGGGCGAGTTCCAGACTGCACAAAACTCAGATGGAGGCCGGTAAACAGTCCCGCAGCACGTGTGTGGCTCAAGGCAGCAGCAGCAGCAAGCAAGCAAGCAGCATCAGATGGAGGCTGCAGCAAACCCACTTGGTCGGCTCACGGCGAACGTACACAGACGCACCGTGCCCGCTTCCTTCCTGACGTGTAACCCCCGCTCCCCACACACCCACCACCGCCACCACCAACGCTCCCCCATAACTCACAACATGTGGCTAGCTGTCAGCGGCTCGTCAGGGGCGTGACGAAACACAGGAACGCGCACTATGTAAGTTCTTACAGCATCGGCCACTTCGAAACTCGAGTGTACGCCGGACTTCACTTTGTATGAGTGGCTTCCTTAATAATACACCAAAAAATGCGGAGGCTGGAAAATTTGTTCAATGTTTGGCTTTCTAGGGCCGACCCCGAACAAAGCCGCGGTGAAGCTTTTCTTCTGTTCTTTCATGTTCACTGATTTTGCTCAAAGAATGATCATCGCAGAGCAGTTGAAAACGTGCTCTGCTGTGGCTTTTTCTTTCTTCCAAATTTATGGGTGGTTTTAGAACGATTCCTGATTATGCGCACAGCAAGTCATTCACGCTGACTCCTACGCGTGCCGATTTACCGAGGCATGCATCCATAACAAAGGGCTTGATTGCAATGAGTCATTCCCACATCCAGTGAAG
Source organism: Marisa cornuarietis (assembly GCA_004794655.1). Classification (NCBI taxonomy): domain Eukaryota; kingdom Metazoa; phylum Mollusca; class Gastropoda; order Architaenioglossa; family Ampullariidae; genus Marisa; species Marisa cornuarietis. The sequence continues at coordinate 10,631,313 of SMMW01000003.1, read as the reverse complement.
GAGGAGACTCGCCAGATGCACGATGTCTGTTGCAGTGCTGACCAACACTGCGGATATTACTCGTCGGTCGTGTCTTGCCCAATAGGTGCGCGTTAGTGAGTTTATCGTTATCTGCTACAAACAAAAGCTTTGTTTGTTTCTCGCGTATTAGTAGAGTACACACCCATCCCACACACACATACATATATTGCCCTCCACCACCCTCCTCAGTCTCTAAGTGTTGCACCGCATGCCATGCTTGTTTTGTGTGACCGAAAAGGACAGTGAGATTTTGCGCCACAAGTTGCATGGCAGGAGACGAACAACCTTGTCTCAATGTAAACAAGTGTAAACAATGAAACAGCTTACTGAGGCAACCACTGCTGGACTTCAGTCCAAAAAGAAAACAAAATTGATAAAAATAAGACCAAAGGTCAAAAATGCATCCAACAGAGGTCTTCATAAATTTCCCACTCCTTCAAGATGTATTCTTCCCATACCTTCCTTCTTTTGGTCAGTCTGGTGGACAGCACCGCTATTAAAAACTTTTTACAATGGGGTTCACAGGACAGAGCGAAAGTTTGTTTGGCTTCACTGGTATGTGAACTTTTCAACATTCACCATTTGTTCCAGCACAAGGGATCACACAACACAATATGATACCTGCTGCACAGCTGTGCCAGTGTTTCAGCCTGGGCTTATCATTAATCAACACCACTGGACCCCTTCTACTCACCCCCTCCACCAACCAAATCACCACTAAACTGTGAGACCTGTCAACAGACCCATACATTACAGGGTGGGCAAGGGGGAGAAAGAGAGTGATGTTTTGGTGGAAGCCATAAGCACTAGCCTTTCCTCCCTAATGTAAGCAGCCACAAGTATTGTCAACGTTGTACAATGTAGGTATGTCTCTAACTGCTGTCAAGTTTTAATTAAACAGCAGCTTACCATCTCATTACAATTTACTTATGTGTGGCATCTATTATTATGCTTAATGGCTTTAAAAAACGAATGCAATGAAACGACAAATATACTAGATCAAAGCAAGCTTTAAAAGTGAAATATAACCCTTTCTCCTGCATAAAAGCTATTCTTTTTATCTCTAACAATTCCTCAGATTGTAAAAACAAAACCACACACACACAAACCACTCATAAGCTATCAAACTCATCTTACAAAGTTTTGACTGTACACTAACAATGTTATTAAACATGGTGAAAAAAGTTCCTTAGATACTTGAGGATGGGTGATAAGGTGGCTTCTTTCACATGACACTTTATTACAGTCATAAACAAAAGAGAGAAAAAAAGAGAACAGTAGCAGTGTTGCGGTGTAAAGATAACTGCTAGATCACGAGGCTGCATGCACTCGTCAGTTGAACTCACCGATGAAGATGCCGAAGCTGGAGGAATCATGAAGCAGATGTGAACATGCAAGGAGAGAAAGAACAAAAAAGACTGGTTAACTCACAGAAAGTAAAAGAAAAAAGACTATTAACTTTATATCTGATTGTTCATTAGGGCAGACAATGTTTGCACAAGATAGATTTTTAGAAGTTTCTACAAATATTTACATGCAAGAGACAGACAACAAATTCCTATTAACAGGTGCAATCTTTTGAAGCAGTTGACTACACTGACCGTGTCGAGTTGTTAAGACCCTCAACAGGCAACTATTTAATTTGTTCTAAGCATGCACATAGATGGAAATGGTCAAACACAATAAACAAATTTCTAGACTACATATCTGGTTCTTACATTTACAATTATATAAATGTGGGAGTGAGTGTGAGAAACACAAAGGAAACACGAGCAGCAGTAATTTTCAAAATAAAAACATCACAGAATTGATGGTAATTCTTGTGAAAGTATGCTATGTGTGTGCATGTATAAGTGTGTTGGGTAGTGTTGATGCACTTCTACAATTTTGGGTACAGATTATCATTTTTTCCATTGCAACTATGCAATATCTCAGTGACTGTAATAACCACCCTGAAAGCCTATTCATGCAGTGATGTCCCTAAATCCCTTAGTACAAAATCTGTTTAGGGTTCTCTATAGGCACTCAGAGTAACATAATCTTAAAAGCTATTATTTATCTGACCACAAAAGTAAACTTGTGAGTAAAAAAGAGGCACTGTGTCCAACTCTGCACCATGCTTTAAAGCTGTGCCGAGAAAGTACAGTGCCAAAGCATGCTATCAATAATCTTTATGAAACATAGTTCCAACACCAATTTTTTTCACACAAATTTAAATTTTGATACTACTTGTTTTTACTACAGGCATGGTTAAGAACAAATAACAATAACACTTCATCTGTTATTATTATGAGTCAGGAGTTTACTGTGTGAGAGAATATAACATTTTCTGTATTATACAAAGATTGGAAATTCTATGCACACAACTTTTCAAATACTCTTGATTTCTATTATTATGTTTTGTTATGGTGATTTTACAGAAAACAAGAAGGTAACTATAAGACATGCTTTAGTACAAAGAGACCAGATTGTACTTAACACTTTTCTCAAAGAAATTTGTAAATAAAAAACTTTGTCTCTTTTTCATAAGAAATTTACCAAATAAAATGTATCAACTGTCCGTATCAGTATGACAGCAAAAATAGGAAGTTCTCTCACACATTTTAATTCATTTTGTTTTGTTTTTTTAAATAAAGAGTCACTATTATATATTTGTAACAAAACATTATTTTAATTCTTCATGCCATTGACTTGTGTTGCTCAGGCATTTGACTCTTTCTCTTTTTTGATAACAGTAAGTTAAACGATAAAGAAATCTATTGATGCATTCTAAATGTTGATAGTCATGAAATTAAATTACCTGTTTTTATAAAGAACACAGATTAAAACGTTTAATTTATAAGTAAAATGTACAGAGAACTTAATTATTAACAATTAATACATTTGCTCACTCAAGTTATTTACTTGATTCTGAATGGATTTTCTAAGATCTTTTAAAATGGTGATGGCAAGCACTTATTTATATACTGACCAATGGTACTGTTGGGGAATGCATACCATGGAGAGATACAGTACTGATAATTTTGATTCAGTACTAACAGTTTAATCTAAACGGGGAGGCACAACTATCTTTCTGATACTTTTCTGATAACAATGCTACTTTTCTTCTCGGTGCCTGACAAATGAAATTTGATATTGAATTATGGACAGGTGAGAATCATTTCAGCTGGCTGCTGTTTCCCTCTGCAAGCAAACACTACCCTTGCAATAAAATAGCCGTTATCAGGCACAGTTAAACATCCACAAGCATCTGTGAGATAGCTGGCTTTGCTAGACTGGGGGAAAAGTATGCTGGCAGCTATGTAGAGAAAAGAACAAAATAACCAGATGTAGTACCAACTAAAAATGTACAAATTTGCTTAAACTGACTGCTTTACAATTAATACCAAATTAGGTTAACACTAGCTAAGTGCAAACTAGGATGGTTTGTTTAGCATAATTTTTGAAAAATATTATATATCTTTATGGCATGAAAAATTTTCACAGGTTAGGCACTAATATAGAGTTCAAAAAGGGTTTAAGAGAAAAATGAGCAGACTTACTATGCAGATTTTTAGTTTCCTAAACAATTATCTTTAATATGCAATAATTATTACTCATACCAGCAAAAGTTCTTGCCTCGGGTCGAAATACTTTTCTTGTCATTTATCTTACACAGCGTGTAATGATGAAGACTTATCATATTATATTTTTATAAGATAAACAAAACTGAATGTATGAGAGGAAGTCACTGTTGTTGACTTCAACATTGTAAACAGGATTTAAACTGAATATATGTATGCTATTTTTAACACTTATCACATGACTAATGACATTCAGATGTGACTATGCATCATGAGCAATGAATATATAGCATGTATGCCAGTATTGTATTCTGCAAATACTGATGTCCCAATCTGTAACCAATCTTCTGTCATGGTTCTGATAGTGACATGCATGATTTTTTTCGGCATCAGAACATATATTTTATAAAATATTGTTGTTACTGGTGATAGCTTGTGCCTGTTTAGCAAGTGCTTATTTAGATATTTGACTGGTGTAACAGAACTGGTAAGGCTAATGTTTGCAAAACTTTGGTAACTACTTTTTGTAGCAGCTTTAAGAAATAAAACATTATTAAACCATTATCACATATTAATGAGAATAACTTTATCTACAATTAATAGTATAAGGTCGATGATGATTTTACCTTATTTCATCAAATTAATATTTGCAAACATTAAGTCTCAGAAACATTAAGTAAACTTTTCATTGTGATGCCAAAATAATATATTATATTAGAATATAGATAATTACTTATTATTTATAATTTAGTTGCTTACAATTAACAACAGCAAATAAAAAATGGCTTTGGAAATAAGGCTGTATGAGAAGACATCAATCGAGAGTCCCTCATATGACTAACACTGCTTTGAATATCCCCAACCAATAGTGTCATCAGGTTTATTCAACTTTTGAAATATTAGTTACAATCTTGGCTGCTAAAGTCTGACATTAAATCAGCAGCAAAGTGAAAACATTCATAATTTTAGATACAGAACTGTATACTATTGTGACCTGGATCAGAGAATGTATTTTATAGTCAATGGTCAACAGTAACGCTGTGCACACTAACACTACTGCTGTACTAGTACTGTGTGCGTGGTTGGTCATCTCGAAACCTATCCTTAGCTTTGTTAACATAATGCTCGTTTCACTGGGGTCTTCACATTTTCCAGACGATGCAAAGGTAGTGGACTTTACAAACTAAAATATGGAAACACGAAATGATGCAGAAATGGCTTCTCAGACCTTAGGTATGAAAATGCAGACTCACGAACCCGGGTCACAGGAAAATTGCAATGCAAAACTGTAACCTGATTAATTATTAATGACCACACATTATTCCGGTGAAATTATAGGAACTAGTGCCGGATATGATATTCTTGATGCTTGTATGCAAAAGGGTTGTCATCTATCATAGTAAATTGTGCATAGGAAATAAAGAAAATACTGCCGATGCACAACAAATACAGCTTGATATAAAAATGACGCTGCCCAATATCTGGACCGTGACTGAAGAAAGATAGCCCTCTCCAATGATTCATGGGATGGTTACACACCAGGACAGGTGGCTGTACTGCAAGACTCTGCATAGCAGTTAGTCATGAAAGGTTTGGCGATAGGGGGAATTTTCTTGCCTTAGTGATAAGTTTATTCATGTTGCTGTCTTCATTTGAGATCGATCTGGACCAAACGATAAATATGTCAAGTTCTAACGCACGAGTGGTTTTTCCGGATATCCGATTCTCGACGCTTCCTACAAAAATGCGCGCTTTTGGTATAATTAAGGCGAAACGTTAATAATAATTTATGAAATCCGCGCCGATTTCGACCAAAGCCTTTATAAAACAAATTAAAATTTGTGTCCATTATTTATAAAAGCCTACTTACACATTTGGAGATATCTATAGTCAGCTATGTCACTGTTTCCTCAACCCCGAACAACCTCAGCCAAGTTCCGGCAACTCTATCGCACGTTATCTAACCTAGAGAAGTAGTTTCCCTTTAACAGCGCAAATGGTTTATACAAGATTCAACATTCAAGTAATACGTACTGTATTATTTTTCAAATCCCTTTTGCTAGCACTTAAAATTTGTAAATCGACGGTGTTTAATTTTCATAATTATGACCATTCTTCTTAGAGGTACGAATGCTTTGGGTGCAGACTACAATGGAACGTGGAACAAGAGAAAACCGATTAACGAGATGTGATATTATTTTAAAAGATGAAATCGATGTTATGAAGCAAAGCAAATCATAAAGTACTATTGAAAAGTGTATAATACTTCGGTTCTCTGAGAACTTATGTAAGTCTTCGACAATAAATCGTACGAAAAGTTATAAGGTATATATTATTTATTCAATTAAAGCATAAAAAATCATCATCCATTCCTAACGCACCTATATATAGACAGACGTGCGTATTACTTCGCCGTCGAAATATAGAGTGGATAAACATAGCATCGATATTCGCAACTTAGGACTTAATCGCCCTGAAAAAGTATCAGCAACATGATAAAACTGGTCCGACAGGATGTGCATGGTCAATCAAACGATCGTCTCTCTCGCTCATAATTTTAAAACATGCACCCTTTTGAAAACATACACTGTATTTACATATATCTGGTCCTTAATATCATTAACGTAGTACAAGCATTTCAATACAAACCGAGAATTACTACTGTTCACCATCAGAAGTTAGACATTTGTTGAAAATACATTCATTTCAGCTCGCATCCTCTCTTGACTATTTAATTGGTTTTCGTTTCTATACTTGCTATATTACTTTTCAAAATCCTCCAACACTGCATGCTCAGAGTTCAATTGTGTGTGTGAGAGAGAGAGTGTGTGTGTGTGTGTGTGTTGCAAGGGGTAGGTATTAGACGAGACCAATGAAAAGCCAAAGAAAAATAATCTTAATTTCACGTAAATTTATAGATTTCAAACATTTGTTACTGATTAGGCAGTAAAAGAAATGATAATTTAATAAAATAGTATATATAATTAAAACAGATATCTATATATTCACTAAAAGAAGAAATCGAAAAGTTATTCAACCCTAACTCATCTTCACTTACTGTGACACACGACAATCAGGAGAGTTTACAGAGACCCACTGAGCAGCGCTGGATTTCTTGCAAATGACAGCCGCTGGTAGCATTCCTTGCCAACACCTGTACGAATGACAGGTGGCAATCTAGTGTCTTCTTTTATTCCACTGAATTGTCATCGCTATCAGATGCCACAGGTGAACATGCAGTATATCATCTTCCATTGGTTCGTCCTCGCCATCAAGTACACACAGTCTCATCTTTCATTGTAGATGTACTATACGTCTTTCAATGGACTGGCACGCAACAGAGAGGGTAAAAGAAAATATGGTCCGAACTGATCAGTCGGGCACAACCAGGTAAAATGTGAGGTAAGTCAGGTAGGCATTTGGTACCCCAAAAGGCGCGACTGTATCGGTGTCGGGTATTAGGAATAGGTATCTGGTGTGTATATGCGTTCTGCCCCGACAATAATGGGACTGTGTCGTGCTGTGCTACCTAACGCACATTTTGTGAAACCTTTCCTCCCATGCTCTGTCCATTTGTCGTGAACTTTACTATTTTTTTTTCCTTCTCTTTGCCACTCTCCCCTATCGTTTCCCCCTGTATGCATTCTTTGCTAGCACGCAACCATCGCTAGTCTTAGTATGGGCCCCCAGGAGGGATTTAAAGATTTTCTGTCTCTAGCAATACAGTTCAATTTATATAATTATAAAATACATTCTATAGCAATAGAGTTTATTTGTATATATAAAATGAACTGGATAGCAACTTCTAAGCACAATAAATGAAATACTTCTCTAGTTAGAAAATAAATTCTACAATTATCGAATGAATTGTATATCTGTAGAGTGTATTTTATAATTATAAAATATAAAACGAATTGTATAGCTAGAAAGAGAACATTTAAAAATACCTCTTAGCGCCCCATATCTTAGCTCTAAGTCTGGATTTTATATTCTCTGAATGGATCTGTTTCCACTGAGCTTGCTAGCCTTGACATGCTGTGGCGGGGGGGGGGACACTTAATTAGTAGAACTAAGTATAACTTCATGGGCCACAGTGTGTATTAACTCCAAATAGGGAACAAACACTTGCTGCTATGTAGAAATGATTCGAGACAATCAAGGATCGACATCACATAAAAAAGGTGGATTTTGTACGCTTTCCTCAACCGAAAGTTGCGAAAATGGATTGTGTGGCCGCCCGACAACCAGAGATGGTGCGGGTTCACTGTCAAAAAAGTAAATAGTATTATTTTTATATGTACAAAAGCATTTCGTTGGAGCAGAAGGTCCTACACTAGATTATCCAGATCACATACCATCTTTAGGGTCAAACGTGCATATACAAGCGCGTGAACGCAAAATTCGCAGAAGAGCTTCGATCCATGAATCACGAGGATTCACGCCAGGTCGCTTAGGCGACGATAAAGAAGACGAGCCCCATTCCTTCTTGGTCTTCCGAACAAAGTGGTCAGTGAAACATTTTTTATCATTATCTAATATTTTACAGTTTTAGGTTTTTGTGGCTTGCATGGCCTAAGAAAATGTCTTTATTAATCACACAACGTTTTCAATCATGTATTAAAATTATTTATATTGTTAATATGTAACTTGACACCATCTCCAAACCATTATTATTTTTTGTCACGATTAATGATGGCTATTTGCTTTCAGGATTGAACATGAGATTTTCAAATCTTCGATCGGTCTCACGTATGTCTATACTCGGTCTGAACAGTCTGAGATGAGTCCGCTAAATGCCGCCAGTAACGCAATTTTGATAATGCGATATCCATACCCTGTAAATTACAGTGTTGTGATCCACTGTTTTTTTTAATGAATAACCGCAATTTATGTGTTTTGCACCTGTAATCAGCACGTGTGGCGCCGGCGGGAAAGAAGAGATGCTTATGTCCCTCGAACGTTGTCCACTCACTAAGGCTGCTGCTTGCTTGGCACGCGACAACAGTGGATCTAGAAAATGAAAAGTTCTGTAGACTCTTTGATACTGAGAATGCAGGAGGAAAATAGCAGGTGTGCACTTTTGTAGACATACTGCTGAGCTAAATAATGCTAAAACCCCGCCGATAGTCTCAGAGTTCTTTGACTTCTGCTGTAATCTATTACATCTGTGAGACATCTTCTTTTTCTCAAATTCAATCTTTTGCAGGTAATTTATGTCTGGTAATTTTTTAACATGTATTCTTAAAGCTCTCGCAAAATGAACGATTTATTACATTTGCTGTGTATAAAAACTGTATACATTCCCTTAGATTTCCCCTTTTTGTTTCGAAGAGGCGTAAATTTTTTCTTTGTTTCCTCATGTTCATTGTTCCTTTCTTTGTTGTTTATGTATTTCTTTCTAGAAATTGTTCAGAAGAGATTCAGATTTTTTTGTTCAACAGATGTTTCCCCATCTTTTGATTAAACATGCACTGGTGAGGGTACGTCTTAAAAGAGCCACCATGATATCAAGGTGTAAATCAACTACCACCCATTTTCAAACTTGCATTTTCTCTCTAAGATAATGGAGAAAGTATTTTTGACACAACTCTGGTCTTACTTAAAAGTGTACCACCTCATACCTCAGGCTCAGTCGGCCTATAGACCTCTTTCCAGTACTGAAAATATTTTCATCAAAGTAATCACGGACATATTATCTGCCCTCGACAGTGGTGATGTGTCTGCATTTAAACTATTAAACTTGTCTACTGAATTAGACACCTTTGACCACTCTTTGCTCCAAAGGCTTTCCATCACCTCTTCGAAATTTCTGGAACCGCACTACCATGCTTCTACTCCTGTCTCACTTATAGAACCTAGACTGTGTTCGTCGACGGTCAAACATTACGCCATTCTCTTCCTTGCGGAGTTCCCCAATGCTTGGCTCTATTCTGTTCATTTTGTGCACAAAACCACTGCCTTTATCATGCATCCAGTCTCATAATGTTTCTCATCAATCCTATGCTGATGACACATCTGTACTGCTCTACACCGCTGGCTGTGTCTCAGTACTTTAGAAGCCTGTATTATTGACGTCAAAGATTGGACAGTACAAAACAAACTGTAACTTAACGATCTTGTCCTCATGCTTGAGAAGAAGAACTCGATTATCGGTTATCAGTCCACCCGAATACTTCAAGGTGGACGAAACCAACATCACCTCTACGTCATCAGTCAGAAATCTGGGATTCATTGTCACTGCAGACATAACCCTTGATAGACAAGTTACAGATGTCTGTCAGTCTGCCTATTACGAGCTACGTAAGATCAACGACATCAACCACATTCTATCTACACACGCTGCCAACCTTTGTTCGCAGGCTTTCCCGCATACCTTATTCATAAACCCCAGAAAGTACAGAAAGAACTCCGGTACACGACGGGTGGTTCAAGCTTGGAAACGGGACCACGTCCCTCCTCTCCTTTGTTCTCTACATCTGTGCCCGCATTTAGTACAATATGTCTTTGGTGTGTCTTTAATTTCTTTGCAGGCTCCTGTCCTGCCTATTTCTCTCAACTTCTCCCCACATCCCAGACAAACAACTCTGCTCTTCGTCTGAAGACCCTATCACCAGAACAATGTATGGTCACAGGGTTTTACTTACTGTTGCAATGTTCCTGAGTTTTACCACAAACGCGGACACTGGCCCCGGGGAAACTGGGCCCTGTGTGATAGTCTGGGTATAACTCCTGCTACCCACGTCAACATAATCTTGCAGGGGAACAATATGTACAATAATCACGCGTCAGCCGCCCTCAATTTCCACTACACAACTCACGAGTCCCCACCCTTGTTCTTCCCCGAACAATTACCTGTGATTTAATGGACAATAATACAGATTTTTTTAAACAGATGAAACAGGCAGATACATACGTACATTCAATAGCATGACTCATCTAATGGGTGTCCCAGTACTATCCGTTCTATTATTACATCCAGTGTTTCAGTTTCACACACACACACACACACACACACACACACACACACACACACACACACACACACACACACACACACACACACACACAATTTTCTTTTTTCGGTAGAATCGTGCTCATAATCAATGTTGGGGGAGTGGGTGTAAGGGGAATCAGAATTAAAGTACAAAATACCTAAATACAGTGTCTTTACTTCATTAAAATTACATCCATTAATGTGTTATTTAAAAAAAAAATCAGTAATTTGGAAATTATTTGTTCTCCCTAACCTGTTCTCCCATACAGACAAAATTTTGGGTTAATTTCAAACAGTTGCTTGCAACTGAAATAGATAAACGAAACTGAGAAGGATTCTTATAAAATTTTTCAGGAATGTACAGCTGTCGTAGATCTTTGTATTTTGGGCACACGAACACAAAATGTAACTCGGTCTCTTCACAATTACAATTGGGGCATTTTAACTAAGCAGTGGACAAATTGCTGTAACGCTGCTTATGACAGTTTATGTTTGTAACTCCTAGCCTCAACCTTATTAGTGAATTTCTAATAGCAACATGTTTAATGTCAATTAAGTAAGTGGTTAACTTTAAAGAAGACTTAAATGAGCTGCAGAATGAAAATCGATCACTACTAGATATTTTGCTATGCAAGTCTTGCTAAAAAAAAGTCTATAGGTCTCAGCTTACATTCTCTTACATTGCCCTCCCCCTGAGATTCCCAAACAAATCCAAAGCCATATTGATAAAGTGTTACGATAATGTTGGTAACCCAAGTGACCTTATTATTACTGTGCATATTTAGCAAGATGTTTAACACTTTTTTTTTAAAATCTTCTGGGGGGCAAATTTACAACTTTTAGTCAGTATGCATTACATTTCACATAAGCATTTCCAAACAATGGGTATCTTCCATATTCACCGTTTAGACACACAGAGAGAGAGAGATTACGCAAACAGAATACAGACAGACACATTTACATGTACTTTTTTCTCGGTTGTCGTTTTCCAGTCAGGTCTTCTGAGCCCTGTACTCTATGCCGGAAAGAGGCTCGCTTACAGTTTCATAAAAATTGAATTAATTTAACACTGCAATCCTCAACAAATCTCTAAAGGCAGATGAGTCTTTTGCTTTTTTTTTTTTTTTTTTTAGCAAAGCACCAGCTGCTGCATCATACCAACATGTAACGTGAACCTCTTCTTGAATGTCACCGAAAGGTAACGGAAACCTTAATTAGAAAACTTGTCCACACATATCAAGTTTCAAAGATGTGAAAACCGATTTTTTTTTTCTTCAAGCCCTACCCATAGGTCATATCCCAGGATCTGTGCTGATGTTCCTGTTTACTGTACGATGATTGCTTAGCGGGAGGCTCCTTCGGAACCTGGAGTGTCCACTCCCTTGCTTTTTTCCAGCTTTGTTGCGCTGTTAAGAGTAACAAAGCTGGCATTCAAGCAACATCCTCCTTAAATAGTAGGATACGCTGAGTCGTCAGAAATTAATGTAGGTCAACGCTGGTTCAGCCGAGACAATTTGGTGCTGCGTGTGGATCCGAGGAGCTCCAAACAATTTTCACCGAAGCAATAAAAGGGCTATCAACCATTGATTGCTTGCCTGTGTTATCTCCCCTCTTGTTCTTGCTCTACTTCTTGATCTAGTTCTCGATCTTCTTTTTTCTTCTTTCTTTCTTCTTTCTTCCTCTTCTTTTTTCCAGCATCTCCCCCCTCCCAAGTCTGCGCGAACGTGCACCGCAAGATGATAACTTTGTAGTTTTTTTTCTGTTTTCCGGTTTATTAAAAAAATAATTTGTTTTGTGCTCCTCCTTCTGTCAATATGGCCTTGTATCTCTCTTTTGTTCCATCTAGCGGCAAGGGAGGCGTAAGGTCGAAAATCGAGTCTCGCCATTCCTGGCCGACGCATGCGCATAGGATCTGACGTCATCGCTGTGCTTCTTGAGGTGTGCCAACCATGTGGTGCCATCTGAGCTTTTAACACTGGTCGATTTCTCGCCGTGCCCCCCTCCCCCCGCCACCGGACCATCAAGAACGTCTGATCGGAGTCAAATAACACATTTACATGTCTGAAAATTGGCAATGACCGCGAATATAGATCCGCTGGACTTCGTTGCTGAAAACTGCTTGCTTGCCTGCTTGCTTGCTTTCTTTCTAATCCTGTACCGTGGCTGGTCGCTGTCCATTGCTGGTCCTCAACCGAAACCTTAAGGCCAGAACTGCAGCTGAAACAGGCGAGTAATTCAGGATAGAAATTGGGTCTTATTGGGTTTGTATTACAAGACACCATTGGTGGATAAACAAAGAGCCGAATTATGCATACATTCCTACCTCCCCCACCACCACCACCACAACTTCCCTATATCACTTGATATTAACAGAGATCGAGTGAGAGACAGACACAGAGAAAAACAGAGATAGAGTATGGACTGCTTAATGTTATTTGCCCTCCGTTCGCACACTTGGCTACCTTGCTTTGTAGGCAATAACAGTAACTTTATCTTTTAAAAGCGTTCCCAATGAAAAGCGTATAAGAACCTGTTGCATTTTCAAAACTTTCAAAACAAATCTCAAGATGAATTTCTTAATACTTGCAGGAACTGTCTCCTGCGTTTTGTAAATTTCGCCCCGAGCGACTTGCTCTTTTTAATTTTGTTTATTTTTTTTTCTCCTGGAATAGCTTTAGTGTTACAGGGATGCAACGATGCACTATCTCTCCATTGGGAACACAAGAATAAGCTACTCAGCTGTTGTGGCTTGATTTTCATTACGAAACTTATTTCTTATCCTAAGTCATAAGTATATAAATCATCATTAATTAAAAAGATAGTTGGTTCATATCGTTCAAGAGAATTTGTTCCTTTCTAATTTGTTAATACGCTGAAGGTCAATAACCCTTCCATATCTCAAATGGATTTCCAGGTTACATAGTGGAGAGAAATTTCATCTCCAGGCACAACCCACATAGTAAACTTATTTTCCTCTGGACATTTATTCTGATCAACAATAGGACGCCCGACATGTAAATTTTTCAGTGTCTTATTTTCAGTAGTTTTCAGATGCATCCCATTGTATCGATTTCCAGAAAACATCTTGTTGAGAAGGACGTCTGGATTTCCAACTAATCCCGAGATGTTTTAGCCTTCATGTTCATGATTTCGTGTTGCAGGCAGCGCTTTGTATTTATATTTGGTGATGAGCCCCGAGTCCGCTACGCCCTTGACCTGCAGGCATCCATTTTTGTACGCCAGTAAGGACCAAATTTAATGTTGACATCCTCCACTAATGTGTCCTCCTTTATATAAGATTTATATCATAATATAAAATAAAGATCAGATTTGTGAACACTAGCTCAAAAATGTGTTTGATTCTCACGAAACGGCGTCTTTGTTAACCGCAACTATAGGAAGTCACTTGCGGGTGATGCCGTCAACCTTTCAAGCCTCATGACATTACACTCTTGCCTTGGGTCTTCTGTGGTCGAGTATCGACTTTTTATGTGGAGTCTACCTCCATCAAAAAAAAACTTGCCTTCATCCACTTTTAAAGTGTAAATTTCTCTGTGAGTGGAGTGATTAGGTGTCCTTAAAACAAAAGTGAACGTAAGCCAGATCACATATAACGTGAACCAAGTTCAGTTAAATGAGTGAGTGTTTTCTTTCACTGACATTTGTACCATACCTACCAAAGTTTTGTGAGACCGAACAACAAGGTTCAAGACCACCGAAAAAACAACAATCAAGTAGAAGCAATGCTGAAGGGGAAAATAAGTGAAGGGTACCTTTTTGCCTGTAGATTCCTTTGCCTTTGATCATATGCCACGCACTTTCTGAAAATATCACAATTCAACGACACAGTTTTAAATTAGCATTCGATAGTTTTCTTTTGATCTTCTGTGCTTTCATGGCCCTCACTGTCTTGAAAGAGTCTTGTATCGTATTCATCAATGAAAATGTTTCGTGCCCGCAGACAGAATCTGAATACACATGAAAACGCAGGAAAGCAAAAGGGGTAAGGTGACAAAGTGAGAGGGAGTAGAGGGTGGTGCGATGGAGGTTGATGGTTTAGGTAAAAAAATAAAATAAAATAGGTGTGACCTTCACCAAACATCTAGAGGACCTGGACTTTGCAGATGAGATTAGTCTCCTTTCTCATCGGCAGCAGCATGCACAAACCAAGCTGAGCAAGCTAGCAGAGGAAGCAGAGAAGACCGGCTTAAAGATCAACAGAAAGAAGACCGAAGTGATGAAAATCAATAATAATCAGGAACTTCCAATCCATCTTCAAGGAGAGAACATCCTAGAAACAGACTGCTTCACATATCTGGGAAACATCGTTAGCAGGGACGGTGGAGCGGACGACGACATCAGAAGCTGCATAAACAAGGCCAGGCATACTTTTAACACCCTATACCCCATCTGGAACTCCTGAGCATTATCCCTCCGCAGTAAGACCCGGATCTTCAACACCGATGTGAAGGCAGTCCTATTGTATGGCTCTGAAACCTGGAGAGTGACAAACACCATCAACAACAAGCTCCAGACCTTTACCAACCGATGCCTTTGCCATATTTGGGGAATCAGATGGCCTGAAAAGATCTCTAATAGCAGCCTGTGGAAAAGAACTAACCAGAATGCCAATAGTCAAGACATCAAAAACCGCAAGTGGGGTCTGGATAGGACACACCCTGCGCAAACCAGCTGACACCATTGCCAGGCAGGCACTTGACTGGAACCCTCAGGGGAAGAGGAGAGTTGGGAGGCCAAAACAGACTTGGAAAAGATCAGTAGAGAGCGACGCAAACGATGCCGAACCACATGGGCCCAGCTGATGGGGGCTGCCCCAAATTGGGTCCGCAGGCGAGGTGTTGTTTCGGCCCTATGCTCATCGAGGAGTAACAAGGAATGATGAATGACAGCTGCTTCCGGGAAAACTGTCACAGACAATGAATGATTCTGCACAAGAGGCATAGAGTTCCAAAGCACATGATCTGCAATCTGTTTTTTTATGACTTCCAAACGATTTTTATTGGTGTCTCCTGTAGCAGGCAGTCAAAAGCAGGACCCTGAGTGAGAACAAGGCTGCGCTGAACTGTCAGGACACCTTTCGTATTCTCTATTATTGCTTGATGTAAATGGATTGACATGTTGATATGGATTTGTACATGTGCTGACCAACTGTGCTTTAGTTTCTGCTAATCTTTTGCTTTGTGTGAAGGGAATCACGCAGTGTGTAAGTGTGTTATTCTGTAAGTACTGTTGGTGGCGTTGAAACTGTCAGCCATTACTGTGTACACTTCAGTGGTCCGTATCTATGAAAATTACATTTACTTTCTATCAAAGTATGGTCACCAATGTGCAGCTATTTTTAAATTTAATTGCTGCACAAGACAATTTTCCTGGTTTAACGGTCTTCACGGTCGTCGTTCTAGGTCCTCGATGTACTGTTTGAACTACAGCTATGGATTTTGAATCTGCCTTTGAAAGGTTATACAGTACACTGTGGATGCAAGGTAAGGATTCAGTAGACATGCACACACACACACACACACACACACACACACACACACACACACACACACACACACACACACACACACACAAACACTGTCGCTGATCATGATCATATAAGATCTTTTCTGTTTGAGGAGGACATCTGAGAGTCTCTGTTTACTTTTATCTGTAGAGTCTTCTGTTATTTTATGATGCTGTGTTCATTGACTTTAAGAACGCTGTATCGAGCGCAAAACTCAGTGTGGGATAATGCTGTGCTCCCAATTTTATTGTTTAATATGTGTATGTGCACTTTAGTTATTATGATTATTATTATTATTTGTAATTTGTATTTTACTCATGCATATTTATGACTTATTATTACCGCAAATATTAGAGCAGTAGTAGTCCATCGTTGTAAATTTAAGTTTTTTCGACTACAGTTTCCTTCAAAACTGTATCGAGTTACCTGCCCAGTGGCTTGGAACTAAGCGAGCATAGACACCAAATGAAGCCCCTAGGCAGTCAGGGAGTGAACTTGTAAACACACATTGTCAAGAGAAGTCACACAAGACATACTTTACACTCACCTTTACTCACAGTGCCCACAGTTCACATTCACCTTTTCACAGTAGTTCACACTCACCTTTACTCAGTGCCCACAGTTCACATTGACTTTTATTCACAAAACCCACAGCGGTTCACACCCAACTTTATTTACAGTACACAGTAGCCAACAGTTGGAGCAAGACGTTAATCCTGATGTGTTATTACATAAGGTCAAGTCTGTCATAGAATACTATGTCTTCATCGTCAAGTGCACTTTTTCCTAGATGAAATCATTTGTCTAATCTTTATGTTTTTTTCATCATCCAACACGCTCGTATATATATATATATATATCGCATTGGAGAGGTAATTCCGTGTGCTGTATATACAAGGCAACAATGGCGATCTCTTAGAATTCACAGTACAAAAACAAGACTAAAGCTTTTTTTTTGGTACATGGTTGGTGTAGTAAACCTGTACACATCTCTTTTTGTCAATAAAATAGCATCTGGCTTAAGGCATTTTGTGACAAATCTCAGAGCAAGCAGTACAGTTAGACACAATTATGGAACAACAATTAGCAGCGGCAAAACGGAATGAAGGTGATTACAGTAGTCAGAATAATAGGCATCATTATACTAGAGAGGATTCGAAAGACATTTTAATAATAATAATAATAATAATAATAATAATAATAATAATAATAATAATAATAATAATAATAATAATAATAATAATGTTTCCAGTTCCAGGTCTAAATAAATTTGCTACAGTCCTCCATTTACCGTTTGTGACTATTGTTGATTATTGATTTGATGCTCTAGAAACAACAAAGCAAAACAAGAAGAGACAAAAACACACTAATAATCTTCTATGATATTATTCCTTTCTAGATAATATTCTAGAAGAGGAAACTTTAAAAAAAAAATGGAACAATGATGGCTTTGAACACGTCTTGAAGCTGTCCGTTCATTCCAGTAGCATAAAGTTTTCGTAGAGCACTAGGAAGTCGTTTCGCTGGTAGCGATGGCCACGGCCCACGCACTCGGCCTCTTCTTTGTCCCTCGGATTACTGTCGGGTTCGAACTTCCCGCGAAAACCGCGAAGTGATTCGTGCCGAAGGAAGGAGCGGTGGTTGGTCGGGTCGTGCCAAGGGTCGTCCAGCCGCGCGACGCGGCGGCGCCGCTCGCAGCACACCCAGAGGAAGGCGCGGCGGAACTGGCGTGAGACGAAGTTGTAAACGAAAGGGTTGATGGCGTGGTTGGAATACAGCAGGATGCGGGTCATGTAAATGAGGTTGAGATAGGCCTCGAAGTTCATCCCTGCCAGCGTCGATGGGTCCGCAAACATGGACCACAGCGCCACCGCGCGGTACGGCGTGTGGCAAAGGAAGAAGACGAGGACCACCGTGACGATGATTTGGATCATCTGGCGTTTGAGGATGACGATCTCGCGCGGGTAGGATTGTAGCTTCTCCTGCTCGCGCTTGAAGAGTGCGATGAGGCGCCGGCACACCTTGGTGTACAGCACGTAGATGACCAGCAGCGGGAGCACCAGGAAGAGGCTGGTGGTCAGCACGATGTAGGCCTTGTGCCAGGCCAGCTCGATGGGCGTCTTGCACACCGGCACCGTGGTGTCATCCAGGAAGGTGTCGGTGGTGAAGCTGGTGATGAAAATGAGTGGGAGGGCAGCGGCGCTGGCCGTCACCCAGATCAGGGAGCTGGTCTTGACCACGAAACGACGGCTGGCGGGTTGCTGTGCCATGGTGTGGCAGGCGACTCGGTAACGTTCCACGCTGATGGCCAGGATGGTCAATGCAGACGCGTTGCCCACCGTATTTTCCAGGAAGGTGATCATCTTGCCTATTTTTTTAAAAGGAGAAGCACACACACGCACGCACGCACGCACGCGCACACACACACACACACACACACACACACACACACACACATGACAAACTCACAATCCTATAGTGGAAATAGGCAATTTAAACTTGGACAACAATAAATAAAAGTATTTCTTCCGGCAAATGTCACGATTCAATTAATTAATAATGATAAAAAGACCACTTAAGACATCACACTTGCCCACCACCACAACGAAGCTGGCTCCGTTTTCTCTGTCCTACTAGCAGTTCATTTTTTTTAATGGAGTCAGCAACCCATTTTCTAAGGTAACAAATGCAATAACGCTGAAAAATTGTCAAATACAACGGACATATTTGCTTTCGCCTGCTCCTAATTAAACTATTTTTTTCCTGCTGTTTAAAATTTTATGCTAATTGCTGTCTTTTTGATGAAAGATTTCGTGCAAATTTCTGCCATTTTAATGAAGATTTCGTGAATCTCTAATATTTTTCTCGTTCTTCGTTCTCACGCATTCTATACAGTAGGCAATATATAGCTAGTGAAGTTTTAACAAGGATCACCATGAAACATGTTAAAGCCGATTTTGAATCAACAGTTCGTTTTGGCAACAAAAATAAGATTTGAAAAGCTACTTTTTTTAATTAGTCAAGCTGCTTTGTGCACAACCAGCCAAAGCTACACGCAGCCATTTCACAACAGTTGCATCCCCTGTTTAAAGTTATACTATGATGACAAATTTGTCTCATGATAGACGCTGTGAAGTCTGTAGCAGTGCCTTGTACGGAATATTATGTTTCTCCTACACTGTGACCAGAATTGATCCTCGTGGCCTTATACTCTCACTCAATTTTTGGCTGTCTGCAAATTAATGGTCATAAATATATTTACTGGCGCCATTTGGGCTTTATTACTTGACGACAGTAATGAGAATTTCCCACGTATTTTTATTTATTTCAATACTCATGCCTTTTCTATTTTCATCAAAAACAGAGCTCCAGACAGCTTTGGGCCTGAGCTGTTCACGTGTGGCGGGGCTGTTATGAACGCCAAGAATCACTTTCCCTAAAGGCGTGCACTTGATGTCTTCAATTTTTTTCTGGGTACCTCGGGGTATGTTTCTTAGTACTCAAATTGGAAATCGTTGTGAGATTAAAGAACCAATATGGGTCTTCTTTATCTGGGCTTGAATGTGTGTGCACGGCTGATTATTAAACTATTCGAAACTATTATTTGAGACATTCGCGTGTAAATATTGATGTCTAAAGAAGAAAAGAAGGAAAGAAAAAGAAAGGGAGGAGCCTCCACGACTTCTGTACAAGAGCGCACACCCTGAATAGGTATTTAATACGCCTTAGATGGCCATATCCACACTGACACCGAGATACACACACACACACACACACACACACACACACACACACACACACACACACACACAGAGAGACCACGCACGCACACACACACAAACGAACATACACACACGCGCTCGCGTGTTTTTTATCATTGAATGCAATCAGCCTCATTCTGTTAGCGTGTATGCGCTTGATTTATTGTGCACGTATGCTTACAAAATGAGCCTAACTGTGCTAAAAATAAATTGTTTAACAAAAGTTTGCTCTTACTCAAAACCTTCGAGTAGTACTTTGATATCGTATGAGAATTAAAGCCTCAAGATCGGCGTGCCCGTCAGAGACATGACCATTAGTTGAGCTATACACCTAGTTTGTGTGTGTGCATATATATATATATTACTCTATTCGCTCCATGAAAACTCATTCGTCTTGCAAGACAAGCACTCTATTGGAGCATGTACTTCCGTATGAAGCCCCCAAGATACCATGCACTTACACACGAAGCCCTCAAGATACCATGTACTTACACATGAATCTCCCAAGATACCATACACTTACACATGAAGCCCCCAAGATAACATGTACTTACACATGAAGCCCCCAAGATACCATGTACTTACACATGAAGCCCCCAAGATACCATGCACTTACACATGAAGCCCCCAAGATACCATGTACTTACACATGAACCCCCAAGATATCATGTACTTACACATGAAGCCCCCAAGATACCATGTACTTACATATGAAGCCCCCAAGATACCATGTACTTACACATGAAGCCACCAAGATACCATGTACTTACACATGAACCCCCAAGATACCATGTACTTACACATGAAGCCACCAAGATACCATGTACTTACACATGAAGCCCCCAAGATACCATGTACTTACACATGAAGCCACCAAGATACCATGTACTTACACATGAAGCCCCCAAGATACCATGTACTTACACATGAAGCCCCCAAGATACCATGTACTTACACATGAAGCCACCAAGATACCATGTACTTACACATGAAGCCCCCAAGATACCATGTACTTACACATGAAGCCCCCAAGATACCATGTACTTACACATGAAGCCACCAAGATACCATGTACTTACACATGAACCCCCAAGATACCATGTACTTACACATGAAGCCACCAAGATACCATGTACTTACACATGAAGCCACCAAGATACCATCTTCTTACACATGAAGCCACCAAGATACCATGTACTGACACATGAAGCCACCAAGATACCATGTACTTACACATGAAGCCACCAAGATACCATGTACTTACACATGAAGCCACCAAGATACCATGTACTTACACATGAAGCCACCAAGATACCATGCCTCTTTGGCGTACATGTCCATGACCGCTGTGGGACCGCTGATGAGGAGAACGAGGAGGTCGGCGATGCAGAGGTTGAGGAAGAGAAAGTTTATCGACGTTCTCATCGTGCGACAGCGCAGCACGACGACCGTAACAGCCGTGTTGCCGAAGAGGCCGACCCCAAAGATGACAACGTACAGCAAGGTCCAGACACCGAGCAGGTAGCCTGGTGGCTCTGGCACCTGTCCGAGGCCAGTTTCATTGCTGAGGTAGCGCTCTAACCAGAGGGTAAAGTTGACTCTGTGCTCTTCCATCGTCGGTTAAAGTTTCTATGCACGGCACCTGCGGAAAATGTGATTATGATTATATATAAAAACAAGGATGGGTAATGAACTGACAGGCACTAGCTGTCACATCGTTAACGAGTTACTCGTCTTCAGCAACACAGCTCGTGTGTCCTAACGAGATTCTCCCACTCAAAGAGTTCTTTGGGTTTGAGTGCAATGACATGGGATGTAACTGCCACTGGAGTGGGAGATGACTCTTCGCGCAAAAAAATGCTTTAGATTTTTAGATTCCACTAAGCAGACGATTCCCATCGCAGTGAAATGAGATTGGTGTCAAACAAGCAACAGATTCTGTTTTTTTCTTTAATAATAATCTTTTTTCTCTTCAATAAGAGAGAGCGATGGACAACGATTCGAAAATAACCGTAATGTAACTGTGAATTGATGGCTCTTACCACAACAAACTGCCTACATGCTCGTCAGGAAAAAAAGTAAGAAGCGAGTTTAATGACGATTTCAACAATGTCAGTTTACTCTAATCAGTCATTGAATGAACGCTAAGTAACATCTAGCTTTTCGAAAATTTTAATGTAGGCTCCATTGATTAATGCCCCTTTTTACGTGACTAGAACGTTGTTAAAAGCAAAGACCGTGTATTACACCTGTACAGGTATAAAAAGCAAGGACTGAGGTGCGGCAGTCATTAGCGCTCATGCCAGGGAGATAATTTCAAACACGGCAAGAAGAGATATGCGATATTTGTCGGGATTTTTTCGGAATAAATCGAAATCCAGTGATGATCGCAGTTGACTGTTAAAAACTTGTGTGTGCTGCTCTATCTCATCTCACACGTGTGTTTCAGCATTAATGTGTCAAAACTAGATGAATAATGATTCTTACAAAGACTTACATGGGTGCTTTAATATATCCACAAAAGCTAATCCTGGTGTTGTCACTTGCGCTATTTCATTTATTTATTTACCATGTTTTTTCATTTACCTTTAATGTATAATGTGTATCTATCCCCTAATATATATATATATATATATATGTGTAATAATTAATTATTACACCGTTCATTCACAGAAACAAATTAAATGTTACATTAACACACGTGTGCAAACATTTATTAACAAACATAAAATAATGATTTTAAATACAACATTACCATACAATTCCAGCGAAAGAGAGAAAGGAAAACAATGAAGTAAAGGCAAATAAGGGAAATCCACTGACATCCATACAGTACAACCATTCATATTGACAGCAAAGTATTTGCTCAAAGATATTCACAAGCACAAAAGTTCACAATATGTTAACACATTCTCCTGCATCCTCTAAAACATTAAGACCCGGCATATTGGGAGTAAGAGGAAAAGCTAGACAAAAAAATGGGCTTTGCAGCCCAGACACTGGAAAAATTTGTAAGCCATTTCTGAGGCATATGAAAGTAGCAAATACAGTAAAGGACATTTTGCAATGATCCTTATATTTCAAATGCACACTTAGCAAAAAGAAATTTGAATCCCAGCCGAACAATTTTTGTAGACTCTTTCACAAAGCACTTGCTTGCAAAAGCAGACTTTCTCCGCCCCATTGTTTTTGTCATTTGGTCACAAGAGCAACATGGTCCGTAAAAACCCAGACGGACTTAGCAATGTATGTTTATTTACTCTCATAACAAATGGCTTTAAGTAAACTCATAGATGATTAAATTTCAATTTCTCATTCTTATGTGCTGGCTGATTTGCAAAAGATCTTGCGTTTTCTTTCAACATGAAGTTCAGATGTAAATTGCAGAAGAGACGTCTAACCATTTTGTTCAAAGAGCAAAGGCTGTCATATGAGCCGATAAACCTTCAAACGGTATCGTTCATTTTCCCACCACTTTATCCATGTGCAGGATGTGTTTTATGTTGTCTGTGAATGTTTTCTCCAACTCTTTAATCACATAAAAAGGTGTACGTGGCATTGTGAGACTGCCTTCTAGTGAAGTATACTGTTTCAATGCCAGGAGCTGCTCGTGCTGTGCACCAGAAAGTTTCCTGGTGAGTGTGCCTTGACAATCGCTGCAAACCTTCACCAGCAGTTTATAGGCTACACAACCTGCCATGTAAAAGACGATATTCGACTCTGCCAGGTGCACATGAAAGCCTGGTACTGAAGAAATGGGTGGTAATATCAACTCCACTGAAGTCATTGCACGTGCATGAAGTAGCCTGAACTATAGAACATTTTTACATCTTTCTTTATCAAATCTTTTCTCCTGATCCTCTGGACCCAATCTTTGCACCTATGGGTAAAGAAGCATTCCACTATAAGAGTTGGTGCTTCAATACACCAAATGCATGAAGACAAAAACCAAGAAAGAAAAAAAACATAAACCTCTACACTCAAGAAAAAAACAAGCATGGTGAACTGTGAAAACGCGGTTGTAGCTTACCACCTACTAACAACCCCTCCCTCAACCTCCTTCCAAGGATTCTTCTTCCCTTTTTGAAATTCTTATTATTTGTTCCATAACAGTACAACAGTGATGATCGAAGAAACAGTGGTTGGAAACCAAATTTCGAAGAATTTTCCAAGCTTATGCATCGACTTACAAAATCGTACCCACACACAAAAAATATTAACAGTAATAACATGCATCCACGATTAAATGTAAACATTCGCCATGAACCTAGGTGTAGAAGACGAATTTTCGCCAAGATATTATCCAGAAGCACCAACTGCAATTCAAAATAACGGGAGGTATATAAATTCAAGTCCTTACCTTACCTCGTCTTTCGGGAAAGTATTCGATATTATATATATTGTTTAGCTCATTTGGCTGTCTTTACCAGGTACATAGGGTTTATTGAAGACAGCTTCTATTATGCGACTGTAGAAATCTACATATGAATTCTGGTAATAATTTATCTTCTTTGTATAGATGGAGAGATTTTTCAGAGTAAAAGAAGAATGAGAAAGAACTAGACACGCACAAGGCGGATATGCTGGCCACAAGCTGTTGATCTATGGCCAAAGGTCCACAGGTTCCATTTCACTGCAAGTCGATTCCCAAAGACGACATTTTCTTAGTTTTCTGTTTGAGACGATTTCCCACCAGACAAAACTTCTTCCGAGACGCACAAAGTGTTTGTGAATATCCGTCTTCTTACTCTCACTATAAACATGTTCCTTATGTCATGACCAATTCTGAGATGATGAAGATTTACCGCCCCCTCATTTTTTCTCTTCTTACTTCTGTCGTCTCTCATCTTCGCAAGTCTGCGTAAAAGAGAGAGAGATCATGCCCGTGGATTTCTTCAGACTAGAAGTTCCGAATGACTTTCTGTTTAACAAGTTCCAGAAACGTATAATTATTGGTTTGGATCCGACACTTGCGGAAAAGCCACTTCACTTATCTGATCTGTGAATAAATACAACTAGGAATTCCTTCCAAAGCACGGAGAAGGCATAGCGTGTGGACAGTGTTTTTTTAAACTGTGTCATTAGGTTGGTTTGTTTTCAAAGTTTCTTACTTTAAAAGTTTTCTGATGATTAGGAGAAGAGGCATACTATTGCTTAAACTATGGTGTCCATGGATGGATCCCCCCAAACCTAAAAAAAGCAAAAACTGAAACTGAAAAGCACGTCGACAAGGAAATGATCTCTGCGATCGTACTCCTTGCCAGACATGATCGGTCAACCTGTCAAGTTAGGAAAGGACATCAAGTGTGCAACGAACTTGACTCCAGTAAAGTGACTGATTGAAAGTTGATAATAAAATAACAGTGGGGAGAGTTATCAGCCAGGGTGAAGCAGGGTACCCTAGATAAAACGAATCAGTATCAGCAGAATCGGGCAACAGTAGAAATGGAAAGGCCTATAAAGTATAAATTTATACTCAATAGCTTACACACACAAACTGGTCATTCTTTATTGTGGTTATAAGCCATTCGCTTTTTGTACTGCAGCTTAAGCCTTCTAATCAACAGCATTTTGTTTAAGTCAAAAAGTCAAGTTCAAACCGATCTGGTTTTGTCTAGAGGTAGATACTCAGCTTCAACTCTAAGGTTGAAGAAAAATTATGAGACTTAAGCAAAACAATATTCTTCTAAACTGCGATCGAAGTAAATCTGTATCTGCAGTATGTCACCTATAGGACGTCCCTGGAGTGAAAAAAAACCGACTGGAAAGAAAGAATGAGCACAACGGACGTTTCAGGCAGAAGACAAAAATGTTTCCATGCTGAGACACTGAGTAAACGTGACTCAAAACATTTGGTGGATCATAACACAGCAGCTGGTAGAGTCAGCGGCGGAAATCATCACGGAGGAAGCTGGATAGCCTATCGAATCAACAATAACAATAATAAAAAGATTTATGGCATTTTTTTTCGCGGAGACATTTTACCCATTACTGGAAAGGTCTTCCTGGAAATGGCACGCATCCCAAAATATTTTCGTCAGAGAAACAGCAATAAAAGAACCCCATTATCACATAAAACTGAACATGAAGTAAAATCCTCGACCAATAACAATAACACTAACGATGACAATGCTAAGAAAATGTAAAAACTAGAAACATCTATAAGCTGGTTGCCATGGCTATAAAAACACGGTGACCAGGGGTAATGGCAGCGCGCGACAAGGGGAGTGAACGCAGTGTTCAGAAACGATGGCAGAGCGCAACAAAGGGAGGGAAGAAGAAATGGGCTTTGCATGCTCAAATGTGGAAGATATGGTAGTGTGTTTCTCCACGGGGAGCAGTCTTTTTGGGAAGAACAAAACAGGAAGGAGGAGCAGACTGATGAGGTAGAACAGGAAAGCGCCACTGGAGCGATAGCTCGGAGCGTATGATAATTTGTTTTGGTCTATTAACAGATAATGCTGTGTTTCTACGTCACTGCTGCTGCCCCTCCTGCTGCCTCTCCTCCTCTTTATCCTTCTCCTCCTCCTCATCATCATCATCATCATCATCATCATCATCATCATCATCATCATCATCATCATCATCATCATCATCATCATCATCATCATCATCATCATCATCATCAGTCCATTAACTCCGTAGTCTCGCTTCTGGGAAGAACACGTGCTGAATACAAAGTGGCTTCCATCTGTGTTCAATGCCTGTTCTGAAGTGTTTTCTTAACTTTCATCTATTACTATCCTCCAAAATAGAACAGCATCTGCACTGAAGTCTCTGAATGGCTTTCAAGCTGCACAGCCCAAGTCGTACTTCTCGTCAACCTTATCGCGAGAGGTCATCGGCAGTATTTCACCACGGTATGCAATTCCTTCCCAGTACATAATAGACACGCTGAGAGACTTTCAAAAACTGTTTATTTAAGTTCTCTTTTCTTGTAGGTAAAACTATCGAGCTTCATTCTGAAAGATACAACTTCAGTACTGTCTTGCTTTATGTCTCACAGCAGTCTTTTGCATTGTTGTTTATGTCTGGTGCATACGTCAGCGAGGGCAAGTGGAAATGGCTATCAGTTTGTTGGCTTCAGTGTTGTCTGTTGAATCTGACATATTGCTGACAATTTATTTTCTGCCGCCGGTTTTTATTTGTTTTTTTGGCTTTTACACACTTTTATTTAACTCACAACCATCGTCCAGGAAATTATGTAATTGATTTTCACCCACTTCCCATCGTCCTGGAGGTCTGAAATATTCATCAGTTACTTATTTCCGGCGACAATGCAAAAATAAATCATTTTCAGCAGTCTACAAGTAGTAAAAAAAAGGTTGATACACTTTAAAAATTTTGTAAAAGAGCTTACAGGACGAATTGGGTAACTACTCCTCTAGGACAAGTTAACTGTAGCTGATCTCCCCTAATTTGGTCTATGACAAAGTAAAGCAAAAACATCGATAAAAAAAATTCAAAAAGACTAAAAATAAGCAAACAATTTTTTTTCAAACACACTTTTACTTGAAAGGAACTAAAAAGGGTAAAACAGTTTTTCCCTACGTCTCAGGAATTTTGAAATACAGATAAAAAAGAAAAGTATGAGGGGTGATTGTTGAACTTGGAATACTCTTGGCCCCTCACATTTTTATATTTTAAGTTACACATATTAAAAAAAATCCGATGACCTAGGAAACAAATTATTTTACCCTGTCTAGTGGATTTCAAATGCAAGTGTCTTTCAAAAAATACTTTTTTAAAACTTTTTTTTTGTTACTTCTGTTATCTTAAGTGGTTTTTTTGTTAATTTTGGCACTTTCTTTGAATCATGCTTTTTATACAAATAATAATAATAATAATAATAATAATAATGTCAAATATTTTTGTTAGTCATTATCATAAAAAGCTGGATAGCGGGAAAAAAGTTACCGAAAAAAAGAAGGAAGAAAGTACGAACAGATAGGGATTGTTGACCTCGCAGACTTTAAATGTCTGTTCTTCAATTCTGCCAACAGGTCCATTGTGGCTGTTAAATGTCCCTCCTTTTGCTAGTCGCAGTGCACTGGCTGCTAATTTAGTTGTCAGCCGACTGACTATAGAAGCGAGTTGTGGGGAAAAGTCGTGGTCGAAATCTCCACGTGCAAAGAAATTTATTTCAATTTCGAACAAAATTTAGTTCAAAATTTAGATGCAGGGACTTGCTGACTTTAATTGTTGGCCAGACTAGCTGACCATATATAGGTCTTACGAAGGAGAAGCTGATTATAGTTCTTGCCCAGATAACTTGACTAAAGCTGTTGTTTATACTAGTTTACTTGTTGGATTCCTATGTCATAATATGACAGCGGCTTAAAACGAAACTCCGGACATAAAATTTTGCAAAGATAGACACCATCAGTGTGATCATCGACGACAGTGTTTTGCGCCGACCACACACGTGGGATGCGTTTGCCATCAAATCGTTAATTGATTGCCGGAATTAGATTTTCCATAGTGAGAGTGAATCAGACCACCTGACGAGCAATATAGTAATCGCACAAACGAATCAGTGGTTGGTGAAGAATAGCTTCTAGAAACGGATGGTTTCCTACAGGTTCCTCATCAGCGTCCTGAATGTCTTGCCTGCCAGAAGATGAGGCTGAATGCCTTGTATGATCCGGCTTTGAGGGATAGAAAAATGAGGCGGGTGTTTATGACTGACGCCGCTGCCTCAGAATCTGATAATAAAATTCTTGAACTACAACCTGTTCGAATATACACCTTCCCAACCCTCCCTTCCTTCCTACCCCACCGCAGAAGACCAGACAAACCTGAAAGCTATCCAGGTAGAGTTTGCTTCTGACCCGACTTACACGGGCAGGCCGCATTACGATTTGCACAGAAAAGTAGAATCCTACGAGCCACGAGTCTCCTGATTTGAAGAGAAGATGGGCTTAACGGCTTTCATGCAGACTGTACTGCCCACGACTTCCGCCCAGATGTAGCAGCTACTTGACCCCACTGATCCTGGTTAAAACAACGGTGTAAAAAGCACGCGCAAATCGTTTTAAGTGCTGCTCTGGGATTCGCGGGAACTAATGACAGAGCGGAAACGAAACGCGTGGCTTCTTATTCATTAAAAAGTGAATAAAATACCAATGGTGATTATAAAGTCAGAATAAATTGTGGTGTTCCGGGGATGTGATCATAAAATGTTGGTAAACGTTTTGTTGCTAACCTGATCCAGAGTGCGCACGACTATTTTGGAGTACTGTGTACGGATGCTTTCTAACGGACAGGATAAGGTGCCAAAACTGGCTTACTTCTAAGCCAGTAGTGTCTGAACGTCCCCGATTCCCGATGGCCCCCTTCCTGCCTTCTTGCCCCAGACCACAATTTTTCTGACTAGTCCTTTGCTCCTCTTTGATTCTCACCTTTGTATGTCAACAGAAGTCGGTGTAGAATGGCTTGCAGGGCCTCTCCCCAATCCTCCAAGTCGATTAATCTCCTCCTCCCTTTATACACTCACGTGCAGCCTAGAAGAAAGCGATCGCAAAGATAGAAGGATCGATGAGAAGTGAGTCACGGACAGAGTCAAAGATAATAGCTTTCCCCCTTGGGCTTTCTCCAGAAACATCTGACCTTCAGAGCATCGTGTAGAGGGCCTTCGGGGGCAAACTAAAGGATACAGGAGTCTTCACTACAACAGCCTGTGCGTCTCCTGCTTTTGCATCTTCATTCTCGATCGTCTGTTACTTTTTTTAAATTTCCCCAGCTTCGCAAGAAAACAACCACGACAATGACTACAACATGATGATGATGATGATGATGATGATGATGATGATGATGATGATGATGATGATGATGATGATGATGCAATTTTAGCTTTATTCGTGGTAGTATAAAATCTACGGTATTTGCTAAAGATTAAGGGGTGTTTTTTTTTCTTTTACCTAGGAGAATGAGTAGAGGAAGTAAGGGAGGTAAAGAGGGAGGGAGAGTTCGTAAGGAAGGATGAAGGGAGGGAGAAGCGCAAAGTTCTTCGCCAATGAATGCTTCGAAAGAGACAGCAGCCAGTGCCCGAAGCTAATAATATTCGCGCAATATTTCAGCGACTTTTCTGTACAAAGGTTCAACTCCCAGTAGGTCTATTCCGTGGGAGTTAAGACGGCACTTTGACGTGTCAAGAACAAATATGTGTCTGACTTCAAATTGTCGAGATAGGACACAAGTTTTTGCTTTCATTGCCCGATCAAATCCCTCTTTTATCGACTTCCAAGAATCTGGAGAAAAACAATCACCTTTCAACGAAGCTACTTAAGAAGGGGATGCCACATTATTGTGCTTCGCCTAACCGTCTAGACATCCAAAACGTTTTTTAAAATTAGATGGCCCAGAATGTAACACCTGCCACTGATTTTCATTTTTAGTGTCTTTGCCGTGTGCTTCCTTTTCCTACTATTAAAATAATAAATTGATGAATAAAGGCATCCTCACGTGTTCTACTCACAAAGGTTGTTAATTCTGACCTGACCACACATCGCTTCTCACTAAGCTAACTCATAAGCGAGGTTACTGAAGTCAAGGCAGATGTTAGCATAAATTTAAGATTAATTTTGCGGCAATGTGTGCTGACATCATAAAGCAGTATAAACTATTTTACTGGTCATAGTCGACTAGTAAAATAGTTTATACTGCTTTATCAAATGGAAAAACGATGTTATATCAAGCAAACAACTCCATGCATACTTTAATAAGGCTAATTTTTCATGCACTAATTGATGGTCACTTGGAACATTAGCTTCGAGCAAAGGTAATGTATTATACTAAACCTTTCCCTTGGGACAAGTTTTTGTAAGTGATGTGACAAACATCTCTTTTAGTCTATACAGAAAATCTCCAACATCTGCCAAACATCGTGAGAACAAAGAAGTGAGATAAAAGTGAAACAACAGAAAATAAACTGCTGATCTTAAAATAAACCGTGTAAACATTGGTAATCATGGCACACTTAAAATATTCCTCCCCAAACCAACTAACAAATAAGAATTACTGCGTGATAAAAGATACTCCCCTGAAAGTCCCAAACTGCTTAAATTAACGAATCATTTGAAGTAAATGGCCTGACTTGAAACAAAAGGAGAGTTTTCTCATGCAGTTTAATATCAAATTCTTAGCAGTTAAATAAACCAGAGGAGGATGTAAGTGTGGGAGTAGGCCAGCCACCAAATAGTGGGCGAAGACATCATACTTAGAGCTCATCGGTCTCAACTAGTTTTATGAAAATGTCAGTGGTTCACTAAGAAGGTCTGAAAAAATTCAGAAAAAGAAATAAATAGTTTGTTGCAGTAAATCTTTGTCTGCTGGATGACATCAATGACGGGATTGATTCCTGCAAGCAAAGCTAGTCTTGTCATGTGAGAAAATATGATCCTACAGAAGCTTACCGGGAGTAATTAGTCAACAGTCATTACAACAAGCGATAATATTTTTTTCGGGCACGCCAGAAAACTTCTTAAGGACCTATAAAGGATAAAACTTTATTGTGAAATTCTTAAATTTGAGGAACTTCAAAATAATGTAGCAAGTGAGAAGCTAAAATAAATACGCAAAAGTTAAAACTTTTTTTTCACTAAACTACAAAGTATAAAAGATGTTAAAATGATTACAGCAATTATACATGGAATCGTGTGTTTTAATATTTTGAATTTCTATATGGAGATTAAAATAATGTTGTTTGCGCTTTCTGTAAAGTAGAAAAGAGAGATAATTTCTTTTTGCATTGCAAACATTTAAGACTTTTTGGAATAATTTGAAAAAGATTCTTAGAGTGAGATGTCAGTGCATCTGTATGTAACTCCTAAATAAATTAAATTATTATTTAACCAGTCTATGATGAGCATTTTAAAACAATGACATTGAAGCAAATTTTTGTATGTGTAAGTGTAACCAGAGGAGAAATAACTTGGACTGGAAGTTTATCTTTGACATTTAAACGTTAAGTATAAAATATAAAGATAAGTTTAATGCTTTCAATTAGCATGCATTTGTTTTTAACTGTTCTGCATTTAACATCAAAGCGGTTTAGCCGCATGCCTGTCTTTTTGTCATAATATCTTCACCTGCGTATATCAGTGTCATGAATAGTCCTTACCTATAAAACAAATTTAAATCTGTATATTTTCCTGTCCCCTGTTAGTATGCAAAACATGCAGTTCTCTCTCTCTATATATATATATGTGTGTGTGTTCGAGAGAGAAAGAGAAATTTATATAAATATATATGAACAAAGTGCATGGACTATATTAACGCTGTGTATATTGTGTTGACTACATATAAAAACGAGAAAAAATTGATTAGAAAGCTGAAAAAAGACCTCACACCCTTACTTTTGACTGGAAGCAAAGATTACAGCCGATTAAAAGAATTAATGAAGCTGGTCACTGATATCACTCATATAACAGAATCTCTTGAGCTTTGCTAATAACAATGGTTCTTCCTAATCACATTAAAATGTTGTCGCTGAGAACTCATTTTATCACACTATCTACACATTTTATAATTTATGTTAACCTGTTAACAACCGTGATGATGATGATGATGATGATGATGATGATGATGATGATGATGATGATGATGATGATGATGATGATGATGATGATGATGATGATGCGAGATACAATTTATGGAAATATTTCAATTTGCTTTTGGTAGAAACGGAAAAGGTTACCAGTATTTGCTGCTAGAACGCAAGAATGCAGAACGGAAGCCAAGAAGCAATGCAGGATGATCTTCACGCAGGGAGGGGCGGTGGTGCCATTGCCGACTGGTCGTCATCTAGTCTAGTAATGCTCCCAATCAAGTCCTCACGCTGGACCTTCTTCGTCAAGATCTTGGCCATCGAATGCCGCGCCACCGGCAACAGCTGTCGCGTTGTCAGGATGAGTCAGGAATGATGGACTGGGGAATGGAGGAGAAGGGAGAATGGCGAGTGGGGTGGGGTGGGGGTGGGGTTAACGTGTAAGACGCATGTCAGCACGCAGCGCGTGGTCTCTCGTTGCAGACCTTGTGCGCCCCACAATCCTCTGCGGACATTTGCTTCGCTCCTGCCGAGACTTGATATTGTGAGCATCAACATAAAACTTTGAAGATCTCTGGTTGTCGCCTAAATATTTTCAATCAAAGAATGTAATTGCGATCGTCTTTTTTCTTTCACTCTGCTCGATGCCCTTCATGACATGTTTTCTGGTAACAACGGGGTGCCTTAGACATTCACTCCAATAGTAAGTTGCAAGTCCTTATTTCTTTCACCTAAAGCTGCATTGAGGCCCATAGAAATTATTCTGTAATAATGATTAATTATTCTGAATTAAAAGACAACTGTAAAATTTCTGTTACCGTCAGCCAGTGCAAATGTTCTAGATATGTGTGTTTGTTTACGACGTTTAATGTTCTCATGCTTCTCGTCAAACGAGAGACCTTAGTCCCTGGGAAACGGACTTCTGAGTGACAACTAAGGCATAACTCTAACCTTCCACTGTAATACTTCAGGAGAATGTTAGTACAATGTTTACAGGTCAATCACCCACGCGCCCCCCTCCGCCATTTCTTTAACAGATCATGTCTGTACCATGTACAACTATAGACATCGCGGATGCTCCTGCAATACAGCCGGCTTTAGCAAATCTTTCACTCAGCCTCTTCTCTAAAGCCTGCTTTTGTAAGTTCATCGATAGATGCATCAAAATATTGAGTTGCTATGTTTCCTGCACAGTACGCCTCTTCCTCCTTACGCAGATGCCATCTGTCACCAGTTATACTTTAACTCCACTACTTCAACTGTCCATCACCTCCTCCCACTCCCACCTCTGACCAGCACAGATCTAAGAAAGACAGATAACTGACAAAAACTTGTATGACATGTCATCAATTTGTCTTAACCGAGCGATTTCAAACGCAGAAGTCTCGTAGCACTGTCTGTCCTTATGTTCTTGCATTCCTCCCATTCCACACTGCATGAGTCGCTTCGACCACCTCTAGGTGTCGATTCGACCATAGTTACTGACCACAAAAATAAATTTAAAGATTGATGTAGACTCCTTTATTGTTTGTTTAAGCTTGAGACATTAAAAGACGTTTACGCGTAACTTTATGTAATTGCTACATTTTTTATTAGTGGTGCACAACCATTCCTCTCTCTCTCTAATTGTGTGTGTGTGTGTGTGTGTGTGTGTGTGTGTGTGTGTGTGTGTGTGTGTGTGTGTGTGTGTGTGTGTGTGTGTGTGTGTGTGTGTGTGTGTGTGGATCGTCAAGATTTGGTTTCTGCAATCTTGATTTCTTTACTTTTGACGGCTTTACGTTAAAAAAAATTCACTTCCTAGTGAATATATTCCAGCTGCTCCACAATTTCAAGGCTAGTAGCTTTTAATCTGACTAGCACTTGCTCTCAACTTCTGTTGTCGAGTTGTCCCTCACTGTGATCCTTTCCACTCATGGCTTTCCACTAGGCGTACAAGAGAGGTAATCAGATTCTTTCAAACAATAGAGAGTTTGAGATCCACGACGCGTAGGGAGACGTGTGCGGCAACGAGAACGGCGAGCCTCTAAGCCTACCTGTTGTGAGAAAGCGATTGGTTGGATTTTGTGGATGTGATGATGTAGGGCGCAAATTCCCGTGACGCTACAGGTTGCCGCTCCCGCACGCGTCGTGCGAGCGCTGAATCTCAAACTCTCTAATATTCCCTTTTCATCCTCTACAATTTTAATAATAATAATAATAATAATAATAATAATAATAATAATTTGTATAGCACCTTTCCAAAGATTCGCTTAAAGCGATTTACATAAATCTTATATAGACTAAATCATTAACAAGTATGCACCTATATTCACATATAACAGACATGCTCACTTCTACAATATACACCCTTTCATACACAAAGTAAATTACAGACACAAGTTATGCACGCGCATGGTCAGGACAGGGTCACAGTGCAGTCGTCGTTCTGAAAAGATGTGTCTTCATTATAGACTTAAAGGTGGTAAAGGAGTCAGTGTGTCGAAGGCTGATAGGTAGTCCATTCCAAGTTGATGGGGCTTGATAGGAGAACGACCTCTGTCCAAACGTCTTTGTCTTAGTGAGACTCGAAGAAGCTCGGTGTCAGATGAGCGAAGAAGTCGTGTTGTCGTATAGATGGCAATAAGTTCGGAGAGGTACCGAGGACCAGTGTCAGAAACATCTGAGTAAGTTAAAGTGGAAAGTTTGTAGGCTACACGGTCCACGACTGGCAGCCAGTGATAATTTTAGTGACAAACGACAAAGTATTTGAAAGCCCTCAAACAGGTATAAAATACTTTGAAAGTATTCTTTAGGAAACCGAAGCATCTCAATCAGAGGTCTTGGCAAACAGACCGACAGACGCCATGTGTTTTTAACGTTAGTAGAATGCTGCAAGAGATGTTAGATGCTGGCACAAAGCTTAACATACTTTCTTCAGGAGAAAAACAGATACTGAGTCACAGAGCGATTTTTTTTCAGTTTGTAATCTGGTCAACAAATTTATTTTAAACAGCTTTTATACTTCAGTTCTACTGTTGCACTTTCGACAGCTGACATTTTTCTGTACCTCATTTTCCATCGATGCCTTGCCTAACTATGCAAAAACCTAAAGGGCATACGATTGCTTTGCCAGTCCCTGTACTTGCAATGTGGCGGTTTCTGAGCAGGTAAGCAATGGAATTTTTATAAATATTTCTCAAAAACCGTTTTGTGTTTTGTCCCTTTTTTGCAAATTTGTGTTTGAATTTATTGCTTTATTTTACGAATGGAGTATTCAGAGCATGAACTGCTTTTGCATTCAGTTAAGTCTTCAAAAGCTCACTAATCTCTGTGATGGGGAGGAGCGAGATGTGACTCCTTCGCAACATTCTGACCCTTAAAAATAAGATAGCACTTTTTTTATCAAAGAGTGCAATGAGTATAGCTTGATATGAAAACACAAAACAATACCACAGCATATTACCACAACACATTCATATCCGCCAAACGGACTCAGACATTCCTGGTTCAGGCAGCTGCATTCATTCGTACAAAGTAACATTCAGAAGTCGCATGGCCGAAACAACAAAGGACAGCTTCAATCTGTTGGTCCTGCATGCAGGTACACAAAATCGGTGGTCTGATGGGAGTTGGAAAAGTTTTCCTGACAGGACATGTCTGTCATCACGAAGAATTGCAGACACTTTTAGAAGTGTCTGCCTGTTATACAAAGATTTAAGAGCAGCTTTGGAGAGGGTGAGTACTTCGATACAACATGATGTAAGCATCTTGTCCTTCACCGATAAACTGCTGTAAAAACAGATAAACGAGAAAGACAGCACACTATGTGCGATCTATAAAAGAGCTGAAGAAATCGCTGGGAGACAGAGAAAGACTTCAGCTTCAGAAGGAAGAGGCGGTGTTGAGCCTTCTTCACCACAGCTTGAGTGTTGGTATCTCAGTGAAGTCTCCTATCGAAGATGGTGCCAAGATCTTTAAAAGTACGGACAATTTCCAACTCCTTATCGTGGATGACACTTACGAGACTTGGTGGAGAATTCCGACAGAAATCAAGGACAGTCTCTTTAGTCTTACTCACAGTACCTTCTAAGAAGTTGTCATCGCACCAGGCAATAAATTCATCCAAAACTACATCACGAGTATCTACTGCAACACTAAGAGAGAGGAGTGCAGTGTCATCAGTTTGACGAGATGGTGACCCTCACGGCACTGCGACAACTGTTGTTACACAGAATAAACAGAAGCGGGGATATAATACAACTTTGGGGTGAGCAGGTGAACGTTGTGATGGAGTCAGAAAAGTGCCATTGACAAGTATTCATTGCTGCTGGTCAACCAAAAAGTGCAGGATCCATGACACTACTTGATGGTGAAGGTACTCGTCTTCTAGCTAGAATATGTGGTTGGATGGTGTTGAAAGCTGATGAAAAGTCAGCAAACGACAGTCGTGCGTGGGCATGTGAATTCTCCAGGTGTTTGAACAAAGTATGGAGGATAAACAGTTTGCCATCATCGACACTTCGTTTGGACTGGCATCCAAATTGCAGAGGGTCAAGACATTTGTTAGTGGCTTTTAGAATCAGTGTTTTGATGATTGTCTCCAATTCTTTCATCACCAACAATGAGAGTCAATCCCCAGAGAGCTGTAATTGAGAGTTGCAGACGTCGCACAACGAGGAGTGGTCATCTTGATATCCAGCAATCATCGAAAATGGAACAATACGTGGCATCTATTAACAGCACATAAATATCCTTTCGGACACAATGGCTCCCATTTAGTCATGTCATTTCCCAAACAACGGTATTATTTGTTAAAAGAGATAACTGCCATATACATCAAATGTTAAAACATGATTTGATTTGTGCGAGTTTGGTCTTTCTGTGGCCCCTGCCTCTTGACTGCGCAAATGTGGGAGGAGGGAGAGAAGTCAGGTTAATGAAACTTTTGCCTATATTGTAGCAGCCTTGTTATTTGTTATTTTTTAACCTTATGTGCATATCACGTTGTTCGTGTATATGTATGATGCTTAAATTTTGAATTATTCCATGTATGATTGTATATATATTATAATGAATGTATTGTGGATTAAAAATGAAGAAAAAGAAAAGAAAATTATGTACGACAGCAGAGGCTCAAAATAGCTTTTTACGAAGCTTGCTTAATGATTTCCTTGACAACTTCCTCTCGCCGTGATATAGCCGTAGATGCTGGCACGGCGTAAAACATAATCAACATACTTGACAACTTCCTCTCCATCCCTCGAACTGATTCAATTGGCTTCAGACTTCTCCTATCTATAGCTGCTGTTTCCCTTTCACTTCTTTGCGAAATCAGGACTAAACAGGAGACTGGCGATGACTCAACACCTGCGCCATCCAGTGGAGAATAACAAGTCAAATCAATTGAAGAGCAGGAATCAAATTTTTAAAAAAACCAGACCCATATATCTGATAATGTATGTATGTTTATTTGTGTGTGTGTGTGTGTGTGTGTGTGTGTGTGTGTGTGTGTGTGTGTGTGTGTGTTCACGCGCTCTTATCCTTTCTCAGGTGTCTGTCTGGTTAAAAACAGACGCGAAGCTCGATCATTATGAGTCTGAAGCTGCTTCGCCTTCATTCCAGCGGCTCTGATCTTCCCTTTTATCACATCCGGGCACTGTAATCGACATGCATAAATTTTGTTCCCTCTTGTCAGTGCTGCTTCCTACTGCCTACATCTTGCGGCTCACTGCTGGCAAGTGGCGGCAGCCCGCAATCTCTGAAATCACTGATCTGCAAAATGGGATCGATATCCGGTGTGTTCTTCGCCAGAGCAAACCATTCCTACCACACGGGCGCCGCAAAGGGCGGCATTTTTCTGGATGTTAGTACGCAGCAGTTAGGCACAGATTTATTGCTGAGACTCACCCACCCTTCCCCCAATTTTCTTTCCTTTCCTCCTACTCGTATTTCTCTCTCTCCCCCTCTCCCTCTTTACCCTTCTCTCTCCCTCTTTTCCCCCTCTCCCTTTTCTTACTCTTCCCTCTCCCTCTTTTCCCCTTCTCTCTCCCGTTTTTCCTTCTCTCTCCCTCTTCCCCTGTCTCTCATTCCCTCTTTTCTTCTCTCTCACTCTAGCCCCCTCCCTCTCTTCCCCTCTCTTTCCCTCTTGTCCCCTTTTCTCTCCCTTCCCCTCTCTCTCTCCCTCTCTCGTATATCATACCACTAGACAGCTTTGTAACAGCATATTGTAACAGATATTACAAGTAATGGAAAAAATGCTCTATTACGCATAATGCAAAGGCTAGTTGCTTATAATAACTACTCCGTTGATGTGTTGTTCGAGGCTCGGATACAGCCAATTATACAGTATGGGTCAACGGCCAGTTGCACAACACATTTTTAATTTTAAACACTTTTAGGCCTTAAATCTTTTTAGATAATCAGTTTAAAGTGCACACCACAATTTTAGAATTTTTAAAACTAAAGCTGCTTTAAGTAAGATAAAGTTGTTTAAGTCTGACTTTCCGTCCTGTCAGTACAATTTTTGGTATGTTTTTGTGCAATGCATCTAAATGGCATAGAAGAGATTTTGCTGCTTTAGAACAATTTTAAGGTTTAGAAACATGTTGTGCAACTGGACCCAGAAATCTGGGGACTGAACAAAGCTGTGCAGCACTGTGAAGCACTTTTTGCACTGAAGAAATTTCTTGCTGTAGATATTCATTCTCCAAATGAGCTGGTATATAGCGAACTAAACAGATACCCAATCACGAAAAATTCAGCAGTGAACTGCATACGATACCGGATGAGGGTGTTGCAGATGGATGACCAAAGATTGCCCCCAAAAAAGCTTACTTAGTGTTGTGTAACCTGAATGTAAAGGGCAAAGTTAACTGAGTCACGAATGTTCGGTTGTGTGGATTCGGATTTGTTTGACAAAACCAGGGTGTGGGAAGGGTGAAAGAATTCGTGCATGCTTTCAAGGAGAGACTTGTAGATTGTAGATGGCAACACTGGAATGAGCACGTGAGCAATAGTGAGTGATTTAGTCTGTATAGATTGTTGGGTAGTTCTCATTCTATCCCTACATATCTTCAATTCGGATTACTTACACATATAAAATTTGTGATGACAACACTTGGATTTGGTGTTACTGACTTGGCAACAAATTTCTACAGAAACAGGCATCACACGATGGAAAATGTTTTGCGCCCTTTATGTGGAAATGCTAGGGAAGATGAAATTCATTTCGTACTTGTCTGCTCGTCCTTAAGAAGCCTGAGAATGAGATGTATTGATCGTAAATATTGAAGATACCCTAGTGTCTTCAGACTTTCGTTACTTTTGTCTTCCAAAACTCATGCAGCATGCAGAAAATTGTGTATTTGTGTATTTTCCTCTACTATCTATTTAAAGCCTGAGAAAGAGCAATGTGATAAATGGAGACTCTTATTTCTTCGTACATTTGCTGCACAGATATAAAATCCTATATTTACACTTTTACATGTTATATACAATGCACTAGTTTTATCATATGAACAACACCTCTTCAAAAGGGAGCTAAAGCAATCAATAAAGATAAGGAATAAAGAAATAAATCAGTAAATCAACCTCCTTCTCTTTAAGCCTTTTATCTTTAAAACACTCTCTTCTGTTTTTTTATCTTCCTCCTCTCTCTTCCCCCCTGATGTTTTTGAAAAATTAACTTGAGCGAAATTTAGTTGAATAGTTGCTCAAGCACTATTATAATATTATCATTACAAGGTGATGTAAAGTTCTAACCCTTCCGGTGATGCATAAGTGCTTATTTTTGATTTCTCTTAGATGGGCAGTGAGAGCACAGTGTACACTAATGTGAAATAAGTCATTCGTAGGTCTACTCTCTTTTAATTTCTTGTACTTCGCTAATGAAGCTGCGAATCTTTAGACGTTAAGGACCAAACAAGAATAAAATATTAAACATTACATAGATGAGGTGAAAGGGGAAGTGAGATCATTCGTCAACCCTAGATACTCTATGCTCTGGGGCCAGTTGCACAACACATTTCTAATTTTAAACACTTTTAGGCCTTAACTCTATTTAGATAATTAGTTTAAAGTACACACCACAATTTTAGAATTTTGAAAACTAAAACTGCTTTATGTATGATAAAGTTGTTTAAGTCTGACTTTCCGTCGTGTCAGTACAATTTTTTGTATATTTTTCTGCAAAGAATCAAAATGGCTTAGAAGAGATTTTGCCTCTTTAGAACAGTTTTAGGGTTTAGAAACGTGTTGTGCCACTGGCCCCAGAACTACAACAGCTCAAGAACAGAAAGCTGCAAAATTAAAAGAAATTTTTCAGCAACCTTTCGGGGCCTTTGACGAAAGATTCATTCGTTTCGTCATCCCAGAAGCTGCCATCTTTAGAAATGGTCGCTGCCAGGTACTTAAATGACCTCACCTCCTCCAGCCGAACACTGTTCCTTTGGATCTCTGCTTTTCATGATCCAGCGGTGTTCACCATGACTTCACTTTTGTTTTTGTCCGTGGTGATCTCCATGTCGCACGCGCTCGCACTGGCGGCAAGTTTGTCGTTATGGGTCTGATACCCTAGTTTGTCAACAAATTGGAAGTTACAGAGCTCCACCCTCTATCGACATGGAGGTGTGATGGTCCTGGTGCCAGTTGCACAACATGTTTCTAAAACTTAAAACTGTTTTAAAGAAGAAAAATCTCTTCTTAGCCATTTTAATGCATTGCAGAAAAACATACCAAAAATTGTACTGACAGGACGTAAAGTAAGACTTAAAAAACTTTATCTTACTTAAAGCAGTTTTAGTTTTAAAAACTCTAAAATTATGGTGTGAACTTTAAAGTAATTGTCTAAATAGAGTTAAGGCCTAAATATGTTTAAAATTAAAATGTTTTTGGTAAAATGTGTTTCTTGAATACAGTATATTTATGCTGTATTTTTTTCTCTGAGAAAATGGAGAATATCATCTCTTTTTCTCGGGTCGCCCAAACTTCGACAATTTACAGAACATATAGTTAACTTGTTCATTAATCCTTAAAAGTTAGGGTATCCACCATACCAGAGCCGGCGCTAGGGAGGTGCGGGGCCTTGGGCAAATAGAATTGCGGGGCCTTTGGAAGCAAATCACGGAAATGGCCGTTTCTCAATGCCAAATCCAAATCCTTGCAATGTTTGCTCAATTCATTCATTGTGATTGTCCGTAGTTGTGAAACATTGTAAAGGAAGCCAAATATTCTGGCATAGTGCTGTAGTTGCTAAAAACGTTTCTTCAGAAATCCCAATGCTTGATCGACGATGCACAAGAAATACCCAACCCTAAAAGATTCTTCAGGTCTCTTGTGGTTCATCCACAACTTCATATTCAAATCGCTTCTTCCTTCGTCTAAGGCGGCGCTCTTTAAATACAGGTTCGATGTTCATTGTTGATGCTATTTCTTTTGCGGTGATTATTGCTGACGCAAATCCATTGTCTCTATACTTGATGAAGAAATTTGTAAGAGATTGAACATGTTTAATGGTTACATCGAGTTGCATATTTGACGATTGCAAGGTTTTGCTGACGGTGTTGATGGCAAACAGGATGTCGTACCACACAACGACGGGAACCAGAAATTCAAAATTCCCCAGCTCGTAGTTTGCAAGGCAACCAGCTTCACTTGCCACTTTTGGATCATTTGCCGTCTCAGAAACGCATTTTGAATTTCACCCGTTTGATAGGGTACGGCTTTCGCGCTCTCCATGGGACATTCACATCTTGTTTCTGACAACGCTTTTGGTGTAAGAAACGGGACATTATCTTTTAATATCTTCCACCTGCCATGGCAACTTGCACAGACACAGTATATTCTCTGCAACACACCGAAGAACGTCAAGGCTTGAGGATCGCATTTCGCCATGTCCCCTAAAAGAAGGTTAAGGTTGTGGCACCCACAGGGCATGTACAAAGCACGGCGACTTATTTGCAGTATTCGAGCCTGAGCACCTTGATGCTTGCCTCTCATGTTTGCTCCATTATCATAGCCTTGACCTCTGCAGTCTTCGATTTGTGAAGTGTTCTACTTCTACATCCTTGACACTCACATCGACAAATCGCAGCACTAAACTCATTTGTTCTTTATCACTCACGTCAGGAGTACAGTCAAGAGTAAGAAAAATACTTTGCTTTTTGTACCTTCTCTAATATCTTTTCCTGAGCTTCTGATGACATTAGTTGAATCAACTCGTCTTGAATCTGATGGCCCAAGTAGTGGTCAAATATTTCTTCGTTTGTGATTCTATGACTATGTTCTTTCATTGTGGGATCATGCTTTGGTAGCCTTTCCATTAAGCCCAGAAAAGGACCATTTTGGGGGTCTCCAAGCCTCTCTCTTGTGCCCCGCAACGCCATATTGTAGGATGCAAGATATT
Source organism: Marisa cornuarietis (assembly GCA_004794655.1). Lineage (NCBI taxonomy): Eukaryota > Metazoa > Mollusca > Gastropoda > Architaenioglossa > Ampullariidae > Marisa > Marisa cornuarietis. Next base: position 10,588,519 of record SMMW01000003.1, on the reverse strand, counting down.
TTACTTTTTTTATAATTTCAAGAAAATTACGGACTGTCTCATCCCGAGGGTGAACTTGCTAGCGCGGGGCCCCCATCAGGTGCGGGGCCTTAGGCGGTCGCCCTGCTCGCTCTACCCTAGCGCCGGCTCTGCACCACCGGGGTAATAATCTGAGTTTTTGAAAGATATTGTAAATAAGGGTAGCTTACTTAAAGGGGCATAACTAGGATATTTATTCCTCCCAAAATATGAGAAAGTTACAAAGTGCTGACTGAATGTTGGTAAAAATAAAAAAGTACAGCCGAGACAAAACAAACCTGATGTGTAAGTACTTGGTGGCAAATGAGCAGATGGAAAGTTAAAAAAACATAGCAAAGGACATACACGGACAAACAAAAACAGACGGCTGAACAAAACGTTTATAACAGGTCTGGAAGGGTGACATAATACCGTCCCCATTTTTTCCATGAGCGGTGATCTAGTGTTTTAGCCCTGGTGGTTAAAGTGTCTAAGTAGTTACTATAACTTATGTATATGTCTCTATGAATATCTGTCTACAACCAATTACATTATCCAAAAGGCTGAGTAGGTACACGCATGTGTGTGTGCGTGTGTGTATGTGTTGAATGTTGTGTACAAAAAAATAAAAACATAACCAGGCCTTAAAGTGGGTCAAAATTAGCTAGTGTTTTAGAATCTCTGATGATTTATAATTCTTTTGTGAGCTTTGGCCTTTCTCTAATATTTCCCATATCTCTATATTAGCTTTGGGAGCACATGAGCATAAACCAAAGTGCTTGCAAAAAAACCAACCAAAAACACATGCTTATGTATGTATTATGTGGGTGATTACAAAATAATCTTTGTAGTAAGAAACACACCAATACCATAAATCTCAATTAAAAAAAGCTTGTGTGTATGTAGGCGTGTACAAAGTAGGCCCTGGGTGGGTAATATTTAACAGGCTTTTTTGTAATCTCCTATAAGACCTACACATTTTTAATCAAAAGAAAGAGACCCTTTTCTAACATAATCAATATTTCTATATTTCCTTTGAGGGGACCTAAGCATAAAGAACATGTCAATCTATATTATAAAAAGACTTCACTATGTATTCCATTCACCTCCTTAAAAAAAAACTTTCTGGTGTCCCACTTGCTACCCTACTGTTACTAAGGGAACAAGAAACAGCTTAATTTGGGTTATCTAGTACAAACACACACACACACACACACAAAGCACACTTACCAGCTAGTAGTAGTAGTGATATGAGGGCAGACTGCTATAAATAGTCCGCGAATTTTGCCACTGAGAAAAGAGAGCACAGAAACACGGTGAAGTCACACTATTAAATTGTCCACTAGGTGATGTTCGTCAACTGTCAACTGTCATCTTTTGCCAACTGCTGAGTGTCTTGATTTAGTACTTGTTGTAACGAGCCTTTTGTTGCATTTAGCTGTGGGACGTCCTGCACTTGCGTTGGGTGGAACGTGCAAGCCTCAGGGTCCAGTGGTGTTGCTGTTGTTGCTGACGGCGTGGAGTGGATGGCTGGCTCAAAGATGGAGATAGAAGTCGCACGGTTAGCTTCTCTTTCATGTGTTGGCTGTTGTTGTTGTTGAGCTTTCTTCCAGTTCTGTTTTTGTGGTGTTCTTACAGGACGCTGTTGCCGTTTCTTCTCGCTTTTTTCCCGATGCTTTTGAACTCTTTTGTCTATCAGCATCTGGTCGATGTGACCGACGTGTCCGCCTCTGATCTCCCATACAGAAAGATCAAGCAGCTTCACGATCAGCTTACCGCCAACCGCATTGAGGACACCTACGTGCTGCTTTCAGCGATTGAGTCTCTGCACGTTTAGGTTAGTAAGGTCCTCGCTCATAGCCATGCTTGACCCCTTGAGACCGCTTCTTGCTTTTAGCACTCTGTCTTTCCGAGAGATGAACCTCCCTATCACCGGTCTTGGCTTCGGTCTGTCTGTGAGTAACCTGCCTACTCGGTGTAAACCTGAAATTTTGTTGGTGTCAATGCCCGACAGACCAAGTCTTGACTGGATGACATAAAGCACTTTCCTCTCGCACTCTTCTGCTGTTTCGTTTCTATGATCTTCAGGTATTCCGTGGATCCTTATCGATTCTCTCCGAGAGTACTGTTCTAACAGATTTATTTCTTCCTCCTGCTCGCACGAGAGACGTGTTATTCTGCAAATCTCCTCTCATAATTCTTCTGTTTGCTTTTGAAGAGAATCTACCGTTGTCTGTAACATTTCGTTGTCTTTTTTGAGGTCGAAGAGTGCGCTTGCCAGCATCTGTACTTTATCGTCAATTTGCTTAGTTAGTGCGTGATGGCAGTCCTCAATTTTCTGTTTCAATGTTTTTGTTGTTTTCTGTAAATTTTCCAGTTTTTCAACTATCTGATTATTAGACACTCTAGGAACTAAAAAAGCGTGTGTTAAGAGAGTCTGTCGGTCACGTGACTGTGACGGTCTACTTTTTTGTCATACTTTCCGATCTTTCTCTTGCGTGCTTCTCTTGCATCTGTCTCTCCATGTTTCTGAGGAGTTTTTAATGAAACTTCCTGCGTACTAGAATTTTGCTTTTTCTTGTTCTTTTTCGGAGCCATTGTTTATTTCCAAATTATGAAGAGGAACAACAGCAACACACACAGTCTATTCTATTCCAGGAACTGAAAAAGCGTGTGTTAAGAGAGTCTGTCGGTCACAAGACTGTGACGGTCTACTTTTTTGTCATACTTCCCGATCTTTCTCTTGCGTGCATCTCTTGCATCTGTCTCTCCAAGTTTCTGAGGAGTATTTAATGAAATTTTCTGCGTTCTAGAATTTTGCTTTTTCTTGTTCTTTTTCGGAGCCATTGTTTATTTCCAAACGATGAAGGGGAACAACAGCAACACAACAGTCTATTCGCGCGGTCGTCCAACACACAGTTTCTTTGTGACTACAGGTCAGCAGTTGAAACAGCTCATACACAGCTCTGACTACTTCGCCTTCTTTTGCTGCAAACATGCTCCGATTCTCTTAAATCCCATTATGGATTGACCAAATGACGCAATTTAAAATCCATTCTATTCTGAAGGATAATAAGTCTCCTTAAAATATTTTCCTTGAACGTTTAGAGGCTAAACATTCACTTTTGGCTTAAAAACACATTTTTTTGCCAGATGAAGTCACACACGCGTCCTTCCTCCGGCATGACCATCGCTCACCCAGGCTTTCTTCCACACTGAATGTCCGTTGTACATTCCATAGCCCCTCGTGCCATACTCTATCGAAAGCCTACTTGAAGTTGATAAAGTTATGGTAGAGGTCCTTGCCATGCTACAATTGCTTTTCAATGTAGACTAGACGAAGCTCTGTTCAATAGTGCTTCTGTTGGCCCGGAATCCCGTCTGTTCTTCTATTGGCAGCACCTCTGTGGTCGGAGTTAGGGAATTCTGGATCACTTTCCGCATAACCTTCCTTGGATGACTAATCTCTCCACTCCCCCTCGGACCTTGTCTAGCCCCAAAGATTTACAACCCTTCAGACTACGAATCGGTCCAGGTTGCCTTGTCTGCCTTCATGTCTTTTCTCGCGGATGATCTTCCTATAGGCCTCGACGTCCTCGTGGTTCATCTGCTCTTCACTGTTCAAGGTCTGTCGGCGGTCGCAAAAAGTCGACAACCTCCTTCGTAACCCAAGATTGTTTCTTCGCCTTAGAGCGACCGAATACGTTTTCGGCAGAGGTCGAGAACACTTCTTTGATGTAGCCCGAAAAGGTATCTATAAGAGTCAAACAGGTTAACGGTGGCGATCGACTTGCCTGGAAGATTTTTGCGATTTGGGGAATTTCTCAAGGTCAAGGCAAAATGTGCGAGTTTGGCGTGTGACGCTTCATCTTTAGTTTCAAGCACAGGCTTGTGATATGGGTCTGGGCCGACCTTCGCCTAAAGTCCCCGACCATGACGAGGATGTCTTCCTAGGTACCGCTCAGATTGCCTTCTCCAACTGTTCGTAAAATAGTTTCCCTTTCTCGTCCCCTGTGGACAGAGGTGCTAGCTTATACCTTTATGATATTCAGACTGTGGGGCTTGACAGAGACTCGGACGGAGATTAACCTGCTCGAGATGTTTGACCAACTGAGAACCGTCCCCACCACTCGTCTTCTGACGAGAAAGACAACCCCCTGCTCGTGTTTAGACTTCTCGTCGCTGAAATCAATTTGTGTCCCTAGAGTGTCTGCGTCTCTCCGAACCCGGTTCATGGTATCTCTGCCAACAATATCCCATTTCAATCGTCTGAGCTCTCCAGTGAGCTCATGCACTTTTCCTCAATGGTGGGGCGTTAGGACTTTAAAAGTGCTAATTGTTGTCCCCTTATGGAACTTGAGTGTTGTGTTGACTGCAGGTTGGTCGATGGACTGGGTCTTCTCGGCGACGGTAGGGCCTCTTATGGCGGTGGCATACTTGGCAACGGCAGGCTCCGAGGTGGGAACGACGCCTCCAGTTGTATCTCTTCTTAGTCCCCTCCCTGGAAAGGGGGATGCTGGCGTGAGACCTAACAGAGGCAGCCTTCAGTCACAAAAAGCCACAAAGATAGCGGTAGTCACACAGAGAATATGACTGAGATATAAACAGGGGCTCCGTCAATGAGTGATTTAACTGCCCACGGCGAATTTGCAGTTTTTTCCATTCTTTTATTAACCGCCTCTCAGCCTACCGTCAAGAATGAGTTAATGATTTAAAATAGGAAGCAAGGCAAAAGGGACGACATAGTATAGCACTCACATCTGATTTGATTTGATTAAGTTGTCAAGTATATTGTTTACTGATAACATTGATTTGTTCTTTGATACAGATGTCGGATTACAAAGCCAGTTAAATATTTTTTGCATGGTAAAAATCTTAGCTCCTACGGTAAATATGACTACGTCAAACGCCGTAGTTTTTGAAAGCGATTTTACTGCAATTGTGATTGGAGAAAGCCTGGAATTGTTTACAGTAAAAATATTTTGGCATGCTTTTTTCTGTAAGTTGCATTTTTCAAATATCTTCCAGACTTTGCTAGAAGCTCAGTTTGCTGTTACCTATGTACTCCAGGTACTTTGATCTCTTAATGTTAGTAATTCATTTCGTATGTTTTAAATGTTTGATGTATAGATCCAGCCAATGCTAGTGTTTGGTTTCGAAGATCTGGGGTATGAGTGAAGACTTAACTGAAAATGTAAATTTGTTCTCAATGCTATGATCTATAGTGAATGTTGGCGCTATCCAGTATATATATATTTATATATAAGATGCATGACATATTTCTTAATGCAGGGGTGGGGAACCTTTTTCCTCCAAGGGCAATTTTAGTATTTATAACATCATTCGCGAGACATACAAAATTATCTAATTCAAAATTATCTTCCTTTTCTGTTACTTGGTCAAGAGGTATTTTCGCCACAGTGTGTTAACACTTCTGCCACGTGTACAATCCCAGGATAGGGATATCTAATTTGAACTCGCAGAAGTTTCTCTTCATCTGTGATAATAGTAGAAACACTTAATGTTCCTTTTTATGGTAGAAGAAACAACTATGCACTTCTATTTCTATTTTTATCTAATTTTACAAAAAGAATACATTCTCAAAATATTTTAGAGTGTAATTTTACAATTCAGCTTCTGGCTATTAAATTCCAATAATCATACCAAGATAGCCACCGAGATATCCACATATCTATAAAGAAACAAGTTTCAGAAGAAAATTTCTCTTGTTTTGGCTGGGTTTTTTTTCGCACAGACACTTTTTGTTTCTTAGTGAATGCTCATATCTGAAAAACTTTGTACAATGAATACCGAAATCTTATCTATTTAAGTATAAGCATTAACGTACCCGATGATTTTATTGTATTTACTACCTAATCGTACCTGCCTCATCTATGTTTCCACTTTTTACTTTTATATTGGAAGTTGCTACAAGCTGGAAACCTATAAACGAATCATAGTTTGAAAATAACTACACGAGAGATGAATAAAGTAAAGACACATGTACAAGTTGTTGAGTCGGTGTGATAATAAGTCCTAACGATGATGATAGCGTGCGTGTCCTCTCAATGAAAATGCAGACTTGAGTCTGTTTATTCCCAGCAACCTATTGAAGAGAACATAAAGTTGTGATTCTACCGAAGAAAAAAAATGTAGGTTGTTTTCTGCTTCGGTGACAAACTTTTATTACTTTTTCGTTCCTTCCCTGGCGCCATCTGCCCTCTGTTTTTGGTGATCTCAGTAATACATGCCTCCTTATTTTGTGTGTGTGTGTGTGTGTGTGTGTGTGTGTGTGTGTGTGTGTGTGTGTGTGTGTGTGTGTGTCGCGTGCTTTTACGATAACTTTGCTTTTAATAATCGCCTCATTCTATTGAACGACTTTTTGACCTGTTACATTTTGTTCATTAACTTATGTTGTATCATATTTGTATTTTTTTCAATTATAGAACCTTTTTTATTCAGACGTATTTCGCTGAAGTCCGTTAAGCTGCTGCTGCAATGTCTTATGAAGTTATCCCATCTGGTCTGCTCGAAGTTCTTGATTATACCGCTTATTAGCTTCTTTATCCCGACAAGAAAGTTAAATCTGATTTAACATCCTTGGTCCTGACTGCTTCCTCGGTAGCCTCCCTGCGACGTCAGCAGTCGCATTTTGAGGCGGACAAATGATTTTGCAGGTAGAGAATGTAAACACCCATAATTCCTGGTGCTGTGTCCATTATAATGATCAGACACAAAGGTCTTCCGCAGACTGACAGGAGCTTAAGATTTCGCAGCAAAAGCCAGATAAAAATGGAAATAGTAATATTAATAAAAGTACATGGATTTTCCAGCATCGGAACCTCTGCTGCAAGGGCTTATCCTGTAACTTTTTCTGTAACTGCCCAGACGTCCTCACTGGCGTCTTGACCCTGTTTATTCTAGCTGCCTGAAATACTGACGCTGACGAACGTTTGGTGCCAGAAATACCTGTTACTGAGACGTTGGAACTGAAAGGTGAGTCGCCGAGAAACTTATACCAGGACGACAGAACCAGTGTCACGACATCGCAGCACGACAAGTCCACGGCGCTTCTCCGCTGAATCTTGTCTGCAAAGAGATGCAACACATGGAGCTGCTCTGTTCACTGGGTCTCACAGTTAACGGCGTTTGTAACTGACGTCGACCTTCATAAAATTCAAGATGTCTTCACAAACAAGATTGATGTCATCAAACTAATGGAAAAGAGGAACTAATATGCCAGGGAACATATCACCTAAAGTAGATATGAAAGAAGTATCATTAACTCCTGATTGAGTAGAAGAATAGATATGCTGCACCCTTTTAGGACTGCGTCCGAAGTATCTGTTGTTTATATATATATATACCTAATATTGTTGGTAATCTGATACAATTTTTGTATATCTCTGTACTATAGTTAATAATCTGATGCAGCTCTTGTATATATATATATATAAATATACTATAGTTGATAATTTGACACAACTGTTGTATATGTCTCTACTGTAGTTGATGATCTGATACAGCTGTTGTATATGTCTCTACTATAGTTGATAATCTGATACACCTGTTGTATATGTTTCTAATATAGTTGATCATCTGATACAGTTGTTTTATATATACTTTAGTTGATAATCTGACACAGCTGTTGTATATGTCTCTACCATAGTTGATAATCTGATACACCTGTTGTATATGTCTCTAATATAGTTGATGATCTGATACAGCTGTTGTATATGTCTCTAATATAGTTGATGATCTGATACAGCTGTTGTATATGTCTCTAATATAGTTGATAATCTGATACAGCTGTTGTTTATGTCTATAATATAGTTGATAATCTGATACAGTTGTTGTATATGTCTCTAATATAGTTGATAATCTGATACAGCTGTTGTATATGTCTCTACCATAGTTGATGATCTGATACAGCTGTTGTATATGTTTCTAATATAGTTGATCTGATACAGCTGTTGTATATGTTCTAATATAGTTGATGATCTGATACAGCTGTTTTATATATATATATATATATACTATAGTTGATAATCTGACACAGCTGTTGTATATGTTTCTAATATAGTTGATCTGATACAGCTATTTTATATATATACTATAGTTGATAATCTGATACAGCTGTTGTACATGTCTCTACTATAGTTGATGATCTGATACAGCTGTTGTATATGTCTCTACTATAGTTGATAATCTGATACACCTGTTGTATATGTCTCTACTATAGTTGATAATCTGATACAGCTGTTGTGTACGTCTCTGCTTTAGTTGATAATCTGATACACCTGTTGTTTATATCTCTACTATAGTTGAACGAATAACAACTCGAATTGTTGGATATCTTCAAGTACTGGATATTGATCCTACTGATGCAGGGTAAAATCCGCATCCGCAATACAACAGCGATAACTTCAGTGGTCAAGCTTAGCAGGCGCTTTCACCATTGACTTTGCTTCCGTGTGTACAAGTCTGTTATATTTCTCATTCTGCTCTGTGGATGCGAGAAATAGACTCTAATTGTTTGACTTGTTTCTAATAGAAAAAAGGATCCAGACATTCAAGATCAAGTGCCTGTGTAAACTGCTCCGAATTTCGTACCTGGAACATATGATCAGCGACTTTTTACGACCCCCTCCCTTGTGGGTCCACAAGTATCCCCACAGGTAACAGTGAAACGGCGTAAGCTTGCCAGGATTGGACATGTGACCAGGTACAACACTCCTAAGGGGCTCACTTTAGTGAGACGACGCTGATATGGACAGAAAAAGAACTGATCGAAGTTTTCCAGCCGGACGTTCTTGCTGCTGCTCAGTAAAAGGCGTGTCCTAACATGTCAACTACTGTATCCAGTACGGATCAAGAGAAAGAACTGAACGCACCTGACATGTTGAAAGAAGTGGTGACTGCTGTCGTGTTCGTTCCTGTAACGACAGCAGCAGTGTTTAAAGGCTAACCCAATTGCTCACCAAAAATCGCTGGAAACAGAGCATAAAACATATTCAAACAAACATATTCCGGTGCTAGTTTATGACTAAGAGGCATGAGAGATTTTATATTAATATTTTTCTCTTAAGCACACCTGGATTTGTCGAAAAAACAGGAAGTGACGAAATGGAAGTATTTCTAAAAATAGCGCCGTCTGCACGAGCTTAAGTCGAAGAGAAAAGATGCAATCCTTGGTAAAAGAAAACTGACCAGAAAACAATGAGCTGTTGCTGAATGTTCTCTTCGACATTCAGATGGAGTTAGTTTGTACTCATGAAGTAAATCCTAAAGATAATGGCACCAAACGCCAGTGGATTAACTTTGTTCAGAGATGTGTATATACAGGTCTCTGCCATGAGAACTTCGTCCCCACACCGTAAAGAATTTGTTCAAAACATTTCACAATCGATTGTTATCCAGTCACTTATACAGTACGAGTCTTGGACTTTCAGTAAAACGAAGAAATCTTATTCCTACAGCAGTGCTTACTATACAAAAACACGAGATGTTCAAACCAACTACGACTGCTGGTAGATCAAGCACCAGATATACAACATCGACAGTTTGTACACCGTCTGGTCTACAAGTAACATCGTGTGACAGTCACAAACACATCATCAGTCGTATCTTTATCCAGCATAATGCTCAAAGCAACTGACAGTGTGAGGGCACCGTTGATGTGCGTGCTCGAAACAGCTAAAAAAAGAAAAAAAAGAATTGAGGGTAATAAACGTATAAGGATCTTAAACGGGAACACGTGCGTGTATCAGTAAGTAAATAAAACATTTTGCATGCAGCTAAATGAGGAAGAAATAATTTTTACATCGATAAACATGTTTCAGACTATCATTATATTTTTAATTGTAAAAAAATCCTTATCAGCAGTCAGTTGTAACTATAAAATAAAAATGCAAAGCTTGAAACCATCAAATAAAAAAGGTGAAAATGCGCCAATTTTTGAAAGCTTATAACTTTAAAATTAAGCATAATTATGTACTCATATTTTGGCAATTATTTTAAAACGAAATTAACCCGATCATAAAGAAAAAATGTTGCATTCGCTTTGTCCTCGAAGAACAATCGTGCAGCTGATCTGTTAAGCCTTTCCTAGACGAAAAACAGAATTTGTTTACTTGCAACGACATGTTGAACAATATTCCCTACATACAATTCTTTCTTTTGGATATATCTCAGATTGATAAAATTAATTCCTGCACAGATTAATAGGCCAGGTGGTTTCAGTTTAATATTGCATTCAACACTAAACTATATATATATGGAAAGTTGCATTGCTCAGACATATGACACAGCCCGCCAGGGACTTTGATGCCAGAGCAAAATCGATGTTTAGACCTTAGAAGCCGAAAAAAACATTGCTCATTAGAATTTCCGCCTACGCACACAGCCTGGTAAGCCTTAAGATAAATAAACATTAAGTTGTCAACGACGAGCAATGAGTTATATACCTGATTCTGGACAAGGAGGCTCAGTTGCTGGGATATTCTCTCATCACACCATGTGGCATGAGCCGATACCAGCTTAGAGGTCAACTAAAATACATTTTTTTTACTCATCGTATTTAGATGCACAGGTAATTTAAAAAAGGGATTTTATTTGATTTGATTTTGCTCAACTACGTAGTGCTTCAAACTGGAAAAAAGTTAAGTCCATTCATTTATCCAGATCTTAAAAACAAGTGTGAAATGGACAAATTCATTTCAAAGACGAAAATGCCAGTTTCTAGATTTGAAAAGCAATTAATAGCTTTCTTATTAGTAACTAACCAACTGATTATTTCTGTGTTCACGTTATAGTTTTCCTTTTCAAGGTGAATGTGCTAAAGGATTTTCATACCATTCGCTGTATATTTTACTTTCTTTCGTGTTTGTTTTCTGTTTTATCTCAAACTGTTTCTGTAAACTTCTTCTAATTAATAAAAATTATTGAAGAGAGATGTCAATGGAGCATGGAGAACCTGCTTGGATACAAACGGACTCATTATTGAAATTAAGCAGGTAGGCTACTCGTCTGTACTCTTTTGGATTGGGACAGATACACGACTATCTCCCTTGAACCGTAAGTGTTCAGCTATTACTTTGACTATGCTTCAGAAATGAAAGGTGTAACATCAGTGATCACGTAAGTATGTGTGTATGTACAAAAAAGCAATTAAATAACACTAAACGCAATAAATCAGAAGATATTATGTAAGGAACCCATACCCGAAGGCAAGTAATACATATGTTACACACACACACACACACATGAAAGGGAGGGAACGAACATATGCTGTATGTATACATGGGGGAGCTCCCTCGATTGTAAAAAATACCTGAGAATTGAGTCAGGATGTAATCGGCAAGGTAAGAGGGGGTGTGGGTAGTTCGAAAAAGGAATGGACTACTCCTGAGGGAGAAATCAAAGTTGTAATACATCCGGAGCACGAACAAATATCTCTGCCAGACTGCCAACAGACGAATTTTCCGCGTTAACTTCTAGAACGAGACCAAAGCATACATTCATATCAGTATCAAGACAAAGAGCAGACGATGCGAACTCTCGTGATGATGGAGGTACAAAAGCTCAAGCTTTGTTGTCTGCTGCGTTTTCAGTTTATTGGCTCTAACGACTCGTGGGAAGATGAGGTTGAGGACTTAAACCTAAAAAAAAAAAAAAAAAAAATTAAGTAACAAATTTATTGCAAAACTATTGTTAACTTTAAGAGTTTTATCGTGGTTCCGGATATTAAACTGCTTCCTGGTTCGCCGAGGTCTGACAGCCTACAGCTTCACCAGAGACTATATTAAGAGCTAGCTGGTCTCGGGAAACAGTAGTCCAGAGACATACGTCTGTAGTCGGAGAAAACACACACACATATCTTGTTTGAGACATTTCACATTGCAGTATTCCCACTCACAAATCAGTAGAGGTATTACCTGGGGATGTCTTGATCTGCTTTATTTGGTGTTTTGTTGCTTGGTGGCTTTTCTTTTTTTTTTTTTCTTCGTCTTTATTGATGGCCTCAAAATAAGATGATCAGAGTGGTTTACTAGCAACTCGTGGGGCAGCCAACTTATTGTTGACTCTTGAACACATAACAAGCTGAGAGAGCCGTGATTTTTGGAGACAAAAGTCTGAATAGTCGATCCATCTGTCCGCTATTCTACCCCCCATCTAATCCTCTTCTATGAACATAATTCCTTGTCAGAATGTCCGACTTCCCCGCTGGCAGCTAATAGACTGGTTTACCTATAGGAAACGTGAAAGGAGTCAGGAGGCTCAAAAGCTGTGCGACCTGGGTAGGTCAGATAGCTCTCTCACTGTCCTCATCCATCAGTATGTCCACCCTGTTCGCCAGCTCATTTCCCCCCTATTGTAAACACAAACGTTTACGTAGGCAGTCAAATGCATGCGTACCTGGCAGGCTCGCGTGCTCGCACGCATACGCACACACATTTTTAGCAGACGAACGCAAGGACCCGATTTCGTACAAAACACCATCGCACAAAGGACGGGGAATTTAATATCGAGGTGCAAAGGATTTTTTTTCTCTTTTCTTTGAACTATAGCATGCTGACCGGAGGAGCAGAAAATAGCTTTGCTCACAAGAAGAAGGATAGGTGTGTAGGAGTAGAGAAAGAGGAGGCTGAGAAATCGGAGATATGTGGTTGAAGAAAGAAAAGAGAGAGAGAGAAAAAAAAACAAGAACAATTTTGGTAATGCGTTTCAGCCTTAGAGATCAAGATGGGATTAACATTTACAGGTTTAGCCCTATTTTGCTGACATCATTCGCTGTCAGAACGATAAAATGTGCTGAGTAACGCGACTATGTAGGACTGTCTTGCAGGGTACTTTGGAAGGCGAATGACGCTTAGGGAGAGCAGAGAAAAAACAGGGTAGCTAACTTAAAACAATAGACTGACTTTACCATCCAGGACTTGCTTAGTTGACTGACTTTACCATGCAGGACTTGCTTAGTTGACTGACTTTACCATGCAGGACTTGCTTAGTTGACTGACTTTACCATCCAGGACTTGCTTAGTTGACTGACTTTACCATGCAGGACTTGCTTAGTTGACTGACTTTACCATGCAGGACTTGCTTATGGCCGCTCAAAACAACCTAAGCGGTGTCATGTCACACGCCGCGTCTGTCCAGTTGTTCCCTTTGCCCCCCACTCCCACCGACGACTAATACCGACATAACCGCTCACCACATGGTACTTACCATTCAGCAGGTCCGGTCCTACCACTGGGCGGACTAGGCAGTCGTCTGAGCCACCAACACCGAAGGGGTTGCAGAGACGTTCTGCGTTTTTACAAAATATTTTTTTAGCGATGAATACTGTGAAAAATATCATTCTCTTAGTATGACACTTGCAGGAAAACTTGCCACTGCTTGTACATTGACTTTACCAGAAACGTTTTTCTGGATGATAGGAAAATACCAGATTGTGCGGGCGTCAAGGCATGTTATCTTCATGTACCCTTTTTCAAGTGTCCAACGTCCATGCCAAGCCAATGGAAAAGGAAAGGGGGAAGTGGAGGGCAGGTTTAGGGGAAGCAAGGGTGGACTAAGCCTGACCTTTCGGGTAGATCGCATTACATGCCTTTCGCACCTCTTTCCTGAAGTTGGAAGAAGTCCTGCGCCCTTCGCAAAGGAAAACTGCAATAGAGATCTGTGACAAGGAATCTGATGTAATTTTGCTGCGCATATTTGTACTTGGTTATGCCAACAGTTGTACGTTCATTTATATTATTATGAACCAGAAGACACTTAGCTCTCATTATCAGTTAATAAGAGTATTACACTATCTATGAAATAAATACCAGTAGAGTCAGTTGAATTTGAAAAGATACCGACATTTCTTTCAGAAATCTCAGATCAACTAAATTATTAATTCACTGTGACGAACCTGCTCTGTCGCCAGGGCTGTGCATACAAAAATGCAGCTTTATTAATCTGCAAGGGCAATTAGAGGAAAGATTTATAGGTGCTCATGCTTGAGGAATTTACAGCTGAGTACACATACATTTTGACTACAGCAAATAAAGTTCTTTCTCTCTTTATAGATTCACTTACAGCAACAGTAGGTACAGTTGATACACTGCATTAAGTCAGCTGAGGCTAATACCACCTCACAGCCAGTAGAATGTATCAAATGTGAGTCACGTGAAATAAATGAGTTGCGATGACAAGTCGTTCTGCAGACAAGCATCGCGACAAGACCATAAAAGTGAGAACTAGCCAACAGATGATCATGAATAGTGAGGATACGGGATGCCTTCCTCAGGAAGTGTTGATTACTTAAGACTACTAAGTCCCTCTACTTGGTTACAGAGATCTATGAACAGACATTCTCAATGAAAACAAGACTGTTCCTAATTCCTAGGGAGAGGATGTAGAAAGATAAAGTGATGAGGCTCGTCATAAAGGACTGATGTTACTGAGTGAGAATGACAGAGCTGAAAGTGAAAGACCTACTTGAGGATAATGTCAGTGCTTATCGAAAATAGTACCTAAATATGTTTAAGAGCTGACTATCTCGATGGCTACTACTCTTGACTACATCAGGCTTGTTCATCCTGAAATAAAAAGTCAGGATGTAGTCTTGAGAGGAACTCGTACAGGTGACAGCAGGATCTGAGCAAAGACCGTTAGCGGAAACTCTTTGTTGCCTGTTTATTTAAAAAAAAGTCCAGGATCCAATGAGTTCTCAAGATTCATGTTTTCGTTCCGATCCGAGGGAAAGTCTAAAACTGGACTCTTTGCTGGCAAGAGAAGTTTTAGGGTGTCAAAAGCAGAAGAGAAATCAGCAAGGAGCTCTAGAGAAAGATATTATGGTCGAGTGTATCAAATGGAACCGACAGCTGACAAATAAAAGTAATAATGTTTACAATCATATTATTTAATAGTAATCACGAATTTCACACAGAAGGAAAACTGGCGTTCGTGTAGAATTTCTTAACCACACACACACACACACACACACACACACACACACACACACACACACACACACACACACACACACACACTCTCTCTCTCTCTCTCTCTCTCTCTGATTTTCTTTAATATATTTATTGAAAGAGGTATATGAAGCATAATTTTTGAAAGATTCTTCTGTTTGCAATATACAGGCTTGGTTCTACCATCAGGTGAACTCTTGTCTTGATTGTCAGCATTAATGGAAGTACAGGGATGATTTGTTGACTTCTTACAGCGACAAATGAAAAATATCACTTTAATCAATCTTACGTACATATATCTGCTACTCATTTATCTATAAATATTGAATATAAAATGTTTAGGATTTGATATCTTTTTCAACTGATAATTTTTGCAATGTTTTGCTGCTTATATAATGGCAGTGATGATTGTGTACAGAAAATGAGATCCTCTCATCACTTAGCATGTCTGCCACTAAACTAAAAGATTTTATTAACAGGGTTTAGTCTGAATGATCTCGCACTGTGCTAGGCAGCAAAATATCCTCCCATGAAAATATCAACATCGTTTTTAGGAATTAGGAAAGCACATCAGCGTCTATTACTGGTGAAGAATTTTGGGCTCAGCTGTCCTGTCCTGTCCTTCAGTCGGTGTATCTACCCCAGCCTGATCAAGCCACCATTGTAACATTCTGTGTAGCTCGGCGTTCTCAAGAATACAATTTGTTTTATGAGGGTGGTCAAGACTGATAGCAGGATTATTGGCTTTCCAAAGACCATTAGGTGATCTAAACACCAGAGGTGAGAAGTTAAAATCTGTCAGCATTATCACACACTCCTATCACCCACTACATCACCATTTCTAAATGCTACCCTCTATCCGCAAATGGAAACAATTAGTCTCCAAAAAGTCATTCTTACTAACTACGAACAGGACTAGCAATGAATAGTGTTTTCTTATTCGTAGAAAGTAACTTTAACATGGTTGTCAATGACAATCGTCCCTGGTGGCTGTTTAGGGTTAGTTTTAAACCACGCATTCATGCCTAGGGACAGTCCGCTTAGAAAGAATAGCTTTCAAGAAAGGGAAATATAAAAGTAAAATTGGTACCTGCTGTACTTTTAAAAATTACCTCTGCTAGTATGAAGTATTAAGCTTCTCATTCTACGTTAACATTAGGTAAGCCGTAAGGATAATGCGTATGGAAGTCTTTTTTTAACACCAGATGATGTCTTTGTCAGAATGGCACTACAAATTTTGTCAGCTTCTTTTGTGTCGTTCCATCCGGTACAGTAATTCTGTCCATGGCGACTCAATGGAGAACATTTAGCCATTTCTTGAGGGTTTATTTTCGTTTCCCGTGCGTGTTCCACCTGTGCCCGTGTCTATCTGTGAGTATGTATCTGCATTTTTGTGTATCTATTTCTCTGTCTTTGCCACACTGACTATATTTTTGTCTGCTTCCCTTCCACTTTCTCTGTGAACCCTGCCTCACCTCTTGTAATAAAACCGTTGGCATCCTACTGGCATAAACATCAAGTGGACGGATGTACTTTAAACTACAGCGGCTAGTAGCTTTCAAGAAACCATCCAGAAGTTAATCAACCTAAAAGCTTTCCCAGCTTTGCATCAAAACATTAAAGGCAAACAGAGTAGAAAATCTGCAAAAGCTGGTCCTCTATGAAACATAGTTACAAGTCACCGTGTTATAAATACTACATTTAACCTAAAACAAATGACGAAGGAACGAAAAATAAACCTATAGAAAAAAGAAAGATTAAAATGAGCTACATATTTCCACGATTACATTTACCTTGAAGAATTTAAACTATCAAGAAAAAAATGAAAAAGAAAGAAAGGAAGGGAGGAAAATAAACCGAATGAATGAAGTGAAAGAATTATGTGTTTCTTGACCTCTACGGTTATTGGAGTGATCATCATTTGCACTATATATAGGTTTAAATTGAGGAAACGCATTCATTTCAGTCGCGTGACTACAGCATTTCATTATTACATTCTTGCGGAAATTTAGTAGTCCAGTTTCTTTGTTGTCTTACGTCCTGCATTACCTAGTGTAAGCGTGGAGCTTAATCCGCTTTGAACTCAGGCACTGTCGTGGTTAATCTCACCCTTTCTTTGCTTCCTCACAGTGTAAATTTGTCTCTGATAAAAAATAGTGCTTAATTTAGCTGTCTGTACCACAAATCTTCTTTTGATTAAAAAAAACTACATCAGCATCTGGCTCTCTATGAATTAGAGAACAACTGTCTCCCAGAAACAAGTTTTTATGTAACTTAGCTCAACATCTGATTGTGTTCCCTGCACTTTAGAGTATCCTTCAAAACACCCATTTGACTTCTCAGAAGTCACGTTTACGAGGAGATAATCATACAGCTGAAGAAAACCAATTATGAAGTTTCGTAATTGTCTCGGAAAAAAAGCTCAGCAGACTGAATCCATTGATACCAAAACCATTTCTGTTGCTTAATTACAACCAGAGTTAAATCAGTTTTTAAAACGTTTTTAGTTCTAAGTGTTAATAACGCTGATATGTTTCACAGCAGTGACATTTGTTTGAAGTCCAAATTTTGAAATCAGGTTACCAATATTTTTCAGTATCTGGATGTCCTGAAACAAAATTAAAGCAGGTCTTTGTAGTATGTAATGCTACGAGATGGATGTTTCTGACAGTTTAAAAATTAACTGTTGGTGTATGGAGTTTCCAAAATCAGCATTTTATTCATCATCAGTTTTGAGCAATACCACGACAACAATGAAACATTTTATAAACGTTTTAAAAGCGCTAACATGGTTGTAATAATGTATTATAATTTATGCAGAAATTAAATATCTTTGAAGCTATTTAAGCTATAGAAAAAGCTTGGTGCCATTGATATCAGAATTTTAAAAAAGCTGTTTGTCTATGTACTTTTCATTTTGCTTTTTATTAATCCAACTTGGACTACCTATTAATAGATCAAATAGAGCAAAGTGACGAAGACAGCAGAGAGCGACGTCCCTTTGCCTAATTGGCTAGAGGGTGACTGCTCTCCCTCACTTTTCCTCTTTGCCTGTTATCTACATCAAGTTGTGCATCTAATATCGATCTATGCATCTGTTACGCCTTTTTTATGTTCCTGTGTTGATTTCTGTGTTTGCGTCACTTTTCTTCTTTTATGTCGACCATTTTGGTTTCTACTGGCACATCTGCGCTGTGCGACAGATTTTATATTTTTGTGCACAAGCAGTGTCGCTTACTTTCCTTTTTTCTGGGATTGCTCCGAAAAATTTTCATGTTGAGCTGTCACTGCAAGTTTCGAGAGCAATAAAGGCAGGTCTGATATGACTGATATTGTGCATCTCCAGGGAGCTACGGTTATACAGTGGCGTAGGAACAGGGGGGGGGGGGCCAAGGGGGCAGCTTGGAGCATGGAGCTTGCCTCTCCAAAGCCGAGCATCTTCCTACGCCACTGTCATAATGACTGTTAGCGCAGTACCTTAACGAAATTTCTGTCTGTAAAAGTGTCGGCCACTGCACCAAAGATTAAGAGTTAACCTTCGATACATAAGTCATAATAACTCTAAGCTACTTCTCCAAACAGAACTTTATGGACTTTTCGAAGATTTCATGCAACTGAAATGCTGCAGACCTCATTTATGCTGATGCTATTCACCTTCTTCTCAACATGAGCTGTACTAATCAGGAACCCAACAAACTCTTTGCTTTGAGACCAGCTTCGATTATTAGTAGTAGTAGTACTTTTTTTTTCGTAAACGCTTGAGCCGGCTTTGAGGGAAGGGTAGGGTAAAGCTATATAAATCAACTATATTAAATAGGTTATCGCTAAAGAGCTAATCAAAACACGCTACATTAATCCTATAACAGTTGCGTTGGATGCAGGTCTCTCCTATGACCGTGCCTCTCTTCTCTGCAGCTCGACTTCGCTTCCTGTCATCATCCACAAACAAAGAACTCCATGTCCACCCACCCCAACCCACACCCCCCCAAAAAAATCTGCAAAACATGCACAGCTTTTGAAAGAAGTATATACACTGCATTTTACAGCAAAAGCTGACCTCTGGTTTCAAAACACCGTTTATACATTATCTGATGCTCAGTGTCTCAGATAGTGGCAGAAAAAAATATCAAAGAGAAGACAAAACAAGGGTACAGGGGAGGGCATCTACGAAATTAATCTGGAATTAAATGATTTCCGGCATCACGCGACGCAGATAAAAGGGGGGCCATTGACTGTCTCTGAGAGGAAACAGAAAAACAACACGCAGGTAGATTGAAAAAGCGGAACGACATAAAAGAAAAGACGAAGTGATGGTGATGGTGGAGAAAACTGAGATTTGTGGAAACGAAGGAGAAGCGAAATGATGTCGAAAAGAGGAAAAGATGTTAATAGGCACCTGCATTTTCCCAGCAAACACCTGGAATCATGTGGCATGAAGACCCGCGTGAAGCTAGCAAAATCTTGACATTCGATTCCCATCACGCACCAGTGCATTGATATTTTCCTTTGATTTGTTTTCTTGATTCCTATTGCCTATGAAAAAAAAATCAGGTAACGGTGAGGAGGTGAGGCGGGGGGGGGGGTTGACTTTCAACGAAAATAGTGCGATGTGGTCTTGCCTGTGTTCAGTGTGCGCACTGTGCGCCAGTGACTGGCTGGATGAAAATTACGTGGCTGCATGCTATATAAAGGCGTCGTGGCCTTCCTCGCTTCAACTACAGAAGAATCAGCGTCCGTGGTTTGGCTTGGGGGAGGAACCGCAGGTAAGAGAGGCTGACTGTCAGAGGCAAAGAGGTGGACACCTGTGCGCCAGGTATCATGCGCGGCTTCGTCTTTGTCCTGGGAGCGAGCGTTGTCCTGCCCGGATGTAAGTAACACCAGCGTGCGACCAGCAAATTACTTTTGCCTGCCCCCTATATTTCTCTGAGTCGTTGTTGTCCATGTCGCTTACCACCAAATGCTTAACTCTTTGTATAAAATGTCTTATCCGTTTGAACCATATCTGGCTGTCCATTCTCTAACTTTTTTTCTCCTTATTTATTTTGGAGTGTGGAGTCTTTCTTTGAGGCTTATTCTGTCTTTTCGTGTGCTTTCTGTTTTCGTCTCTCTCATCTTCTCTCTACCTTTTTTGTTTGTTTTCGTTTGCCATGAAACTGGGTTTTCTTGCACTCGTGTTTGCGTTAAATTTCGAGCTAAAAGCGTATATGCTTGTGTTTACTACTGTCCAATATAATCATTAAGTAATAATTATTGTCCAGCATGAGCCCTCAAAAATATGCTAGTAATTTACGAGTGTTCAAACTACCGAGTTTTAAATAATGCATGTTATGAATATATTAAAATAAACTCATTCCGCAAAAAGAAATCTTGCGGTCTGTTCCTTCTTTATGCTGCCTCCAGGTGGTGGAGGCTGCTGCATATTTTTGTATAGTAACCGTGATTTTAAATGATACAGTACTGGTGTCAACGAGTCGAAAAGAGAAAAAAGCTCTGGAAAGAAGCTGGAGTCAGGTGTCTCTGGGACCATTTTGAATTATTTCCTATCCTAACGGGCTGACCGCACCCAGTCTGTAATAGATGGTCCCTGCCTTTGCGTTTGCTAGAAGTATAGGGTGCATTAGGGCTGAATTCTCAGGTTTCTCGTGTTCTTACACATCCAACTACCTGTTCCCACCATCCGCCACTTCAGCCTCCAATATCACGCATATGACACCCAGCTGCTGGCGCCTTATCTCGCTTCTCAACTCCATCAGATCTGCACCATCAAACAGAAAACAGTAGATTGTGAAAGACTCTATGTCCAACAACAAAATGAAAATGAAGGACAATAAACCTGAGATCATTCCTTTGACAATAAACTGACGTCTATGTCATCCTTCACTGCTTTGTCTTTTATAGGGCGAACATTTTTCATCAGGAGTCTCGATCTTATCATCACTTCTCTCATAAATCTCATATTAGTGTACTCTACAAGTCTTTCAGAAATTTTGCAGGATCAGGTACATCCTGTCAGTCTCCGCCACCAAAGTGCATTTGAGCTGTCCCGGTTGGATTAATGAAACTCTCTACTCGTCGATCTCCCAATCCTCGCACGGAACACACTTCAAAGGGAGTAAAATAATGCCGCTTGCATTGTCTTTTGTCAGCTACACCCCCTCCTCCACGAGTTGAACTGACTGTCATTTCAAGCTCTTATTGATTACAAAAATCTACTTGTGTTACCAGTGTCTTCATCGCCTGGCCCCAGCATATGTATCTGAGTTACTGACACTCCTCCACCCTGGTCAGTCTTCTCCATCTGACTGTGCTGACCTTCTGTCTACGCACTGGACGAGAAAAATTCGGATGTCGCTCCCTCTTCTGCGGTCTTTCTGTTCGCAATAATCTATTCCTATTCCCTCGAACAGCCACTACGCAGAAAACCTTTTTTAGAAGGCCTCAGAACACACCTTTTTCAGAACTACTTTTCATAATCCAGTGAACATTTCCACTTATTTCTCGTAAATCGTGTGTCACCTGTAGATTATCGCTCTCGTTGGTCGCTAAACAGAACGAGCCCTAATCATATTGTAATTACAGAGATGGTGATATTATACTGTCCATGCAATAGTCATCGAAAGGACTCAATGACAGAAGTTTGAGATAAAGTAATGCAAAATGAGGCGATACAAAACGAAGGCAAGTATTAGCCAAGTATTTACAAAGGTCGAGTAAAATGAAAGTGGGGCTTCCTCTCAATTATGACGGTGCTGACGATACGTGGCCCTTGTATCCACCAAGTTGTAAATATAGTTATCACCATATGTTGCCTTTGTAAAATATTTAATTTTTTATTAATTTTTAGCTTTATGTGCATCCGAAAATTGCAATTTTGTACAGATATGTATAAGTGTGTGTTGGCTTTATATCTGTGTGTATATATACATATATATATAGAGAGAGAGGTAACACTTTATCCCAGAGGGCAATGGATGCTTGGCAGTGACTGAGCTAGATTTTCTAACATCATTTATGTAATTTATTTCATTAGTTTGACTTTATTGGATTCTGGTTCAAAGCGTGTAATTTCCTTTTTCCAGCAGCCACATGATTAATTTGCTAAGAATTACATGACTAAACGCTAATAGCATGCTGGCTGTAGAAAACATTTCTTTATTTAGAAGGAAACTACATTAGGCTACATAATATGACATTAACGAAGGCTTTATTTTAAGAAACAGCTCTCTCGATCTTTTTTGCCTAAAGTGCACTCTATATATATATATATATCAGCGAAGATCTATTGTGAACATTGTCTGGAGCTCCTCTAACAAAACTCATCCGAAACTGCAGCTGCTTAAAGGGCAGGGCTTTGTCCCTATGATACAGCCACAGTTGTTCTTGGCGTCAAAATGCAAAAAAAGCCAACCTTCCCGATTTTTTGTTGTAGTGTCAAGGGGAGAACTGTAACAACCTGTCTAGTTTCACTGTCCCGAACATTCATCCTTAAATCATTGGTTTTCATTGATCTTCACATGCGACTTGGTCAAACTTGGTCAAATGTTTAGCAACACTACCCAGTTAAGAAGGGTCTTTAAACAAGGTTTGTCGCTAGCAAACTCCAAATCTGGCTGCTAATACTTTAAGTGCATAGCGACAGCTCCAGCAGGACTTGCATGTTGACTTTATTTGGCTCATATGACGTGGCTATGCGTGCGATTTAATTTGAGAAGAAGTAGAAATTAAAATTAGAGACAGACTCGTAAACATGATAGAATCGCAGATCTCGTGAAAATCTGCACTCATTGCATTATCCACTCATCTACGCATTTCTTTTGGCTTATTTTAATGGTCACCACTAGCATCTGAAAAGAGTGACAACAGTAATAATAGTAGTGATGGATGAAGTCATTTGCGACGATGACGATGATAATGGGTATGCTTATGACCGTCTTGCATTCTTTTCCAGGTTTATTGTTCAGCGTATGCCTGGCTTTAAATGGGACAGAAATTGCAGAGATATTGGAAATACACAACTATTACAGAAGGTTGATGGTTGTCAACGCAACTGAAGGTGCCAGTGTGGCCAATATGAACAAACTGGTCAGTTTTACAAAACTCAAGGCCTCTTGTTCCATGGCTGTAGTGGAGTAATCGCACCTATTTACTCACCCCAGTCGCTCGCTTGCTGCTTTTTTTTTCCTCTCACTCCCTCGCCTACACTCCCATCATATCCTGCTCACTTGCTCAGCCAATCATCAACTATAAATGTGTTTGAGAGTCTCTTCACATTCAAATACTCACTCTCTGCCTGTGTCCACTAGTTCGCCTGCCTATAGGTGTATGCACGTCCAATGGAACAGATTGGAAGGGCAAGACACAAAGACACAAACGTGTAAAATCTTACACATCAGAAGATTACAAAAAAAACAGACATGCGAAAAAAAAAAAAACCAGAAAGCCAGTGGAAGAGAAGGGGACACTACAAGAAATTTCGAGAACTAGTCGCTCTGTGAAGTTAATAAATTCACTAGTTTCAGTGTTTATGTGTCACAACATTAATGCTATTTTCGCCAAGTGTTTCATTTTCTAAATTGTTCTTGTTACCTATCATTCTATTGTTTCATAGTTTTCATCTGTTATTTCCTCTATATTCCACACCAGCGTTCTAACAAGTGATGCTTTTCAAGGCATTGTCAATTTTAGCTGCGTGACCACTCTGTGTGTATGTGTGTGTGTGTGTGTGTGTGTGTGTGTGTGTGTGTGTGTGTGTGTGTGTGTGTGTGTGTGTGTGTGTGTTTTCGCGCGCGAACGCATGTGGATGATGAAAGAGAAAATAACGGTGAGTAAGGGACCTTAAACTAACTATTCAGTTTTCGTGCATGTTTTATGACCACTCTCATGCAGACTTCCATCTCATCATTTGTTTTACAACTTCATACCTGTGCAGGGTTAATTTTTCTTACTCATGTTAGCTTTGGAGCACAAGCCTACAGACAGAAGCAGAGAGGCAAATTACATGTGAAATCGGGAATCTTGCGGCTCGAAGACTTCTGGGAAACAACGCCGCTGCTGGTAAAAGTGTCCGTAGGAAAGGACCAATCGCCATGATCATAAAAAGCTGGTTCGATCAAAGACGTGTCTACAACCAAACCTCCAACGATTGTAGACCATGGTACAGATGTCAACGGTTTCGCACAGTAAGCATCTTAAGAATGTATGCGGTGCAAACAGTACAACACCGCTCAGACAAGCACTTTGATTGAGTAGGTAATGACTTTTAGTGTATGCAGATGGTACAAGGCCAAAGTACTGCTAAACAAGGACATGTTACATGAATAACGTGTTTGCTATCACTTTTTTATTATGGAGGCATCATTTGTGTGAAAGTCTCACACCATGACCAATCTCAAAACGGGTATGGCAAATTATGAGATGCTTCAACATAGAAGAGGATGTTAGAAAGATCCTCGAGGTGCTGTTTGCTTCAAGTAATTGGAGTCTGCGGATGGATCCCTTTCATTATTATGACAAAAAGATTTTCATACGGAAATAACTGTATGAATAGTCTTATGTCCTTTCCATACACCATACTGCTCAAGTATTACAGAAGGCACCTCAGTGTAGGAAAAAGGACACGCAAACGCTCCTGAAGACCATCCTCACTAGCGTTGAAGGTATTTGTCCAGACCCTGAATACTGAGTTTTGCTTTCGTTTTTTCGCTCACCTCTGCAGATGATCAACGCCTTGCAACATTCAATAGGCTGTGCCAAGAAACTAAATTGCAGTCTACCGGGGCGGTCTTTGGTACTTCTCTGTCTATACAGAGGCGGGTGAGTTCGTATGTCACAATCATTGTAATATGTCGCAACTGTTCTGTTTGCTTTTTGGAGTCGTGCTTTATTTCTTTTTTCCTTCTTCTTCCTCCTCTTCTCACATTTACATTGAACGATCATATCGTATCCTTGTGAAATGTTTTGTTGATTAGAACTACCTGGCTGAGCGCTCGGTCGAAGTCTTGACATTATCACATCTGGTTTTATCTCCTTTGTGTTTCAAAAAATAGGCCTGCGTGGAAAGCTTTTTTGCTTTGTCGTTGTGTTTATCGTAAGAAAAATGAAGTAATTAAAACTACGTTACAGGTCTACGGAGGGCTTTGATTTCGACTTCAGATTCGGAGCAGCCTGTTCTAAATGCGAACGGCCGCGTGCATTTTGCGACAATAACCTGTGCGGTAACTAGCCTTTCATGTTCTTTGGTAGGCTGTACCGCCAACAAAAGTATCCTTTACCTCCAGAAACCTTGTTTTTCTGGATAACTTTGCTGATTGAAGATACGTTTCTAGTAAATAAGCATGTTTTGCGAGACATACAATTGAAAGCAATATAAAAGAATGCATTAAACACGGACAGAGAGACCCGTAGACACGCAAACAAACAGGGAAAAATAGAGAAGGCAAAGGAAAGGCGTGGGCTCAGAAAGAGATGAGAGACCGGGGGTGGGTATTACTGAAAGGAAAGAATAGACAGAAGGATTGAGAGAGAGAGAGAGAGAGAGAAAGCTTATTCACATTTTGTAAATTAATTTCTTATCTTCCTTCCCTAGCATCATGTGGCAGTGATGATCCAGCTCTCTGTGGTAAGCTGTTATTTCGTATTCTCGCAATTCTGGCTCTCTTACACAGATACAAAAACAACCTCGCGCACAAACAAATACGTGCAGACACATGACACCCACAAACCCACCCACCCACACACACACACACACAAAGAAAGAAAGAAAGAAAGAAAGAAAGAAAGAAAGAAAGATGAAAGAAAGAAAGAAAGAAAGAAAGAAAGAAAGAAAGAAAGAAAGAAAGAAAGAAAGAACTCCTTTGTCGTGCAGCCTTGATTACCAATGTGCGGACATAAGGATACAGACCATTCGATCTATGACACATTATGTCCGATTATATACATATTTTGTCTTGTGCTCTTGCAGCTCAACATTGTCCATAACGATGTCATCATCTTCGTCCTTCGCCTTCAACATCTGACTATTTTTTTTCAGATTGCCGCAAGACGTGCTGGAAGGAAGGAGTAGGAGTGGGCAGTCTCAACCGGCAGAACTGTACCTGTGAATGTCAATATGGCCTAGGTCCAAACTGCGATGGTAAAATTTACAGCGCACCTTATCTGTTCTGTTTTTTGTTTTTTGTTTGTTTGTTTGTTTGTTTTTGTTTTTTAAGCGTCCTTTCGTATGATTTGTCGTGATTTTCTTCATCTCCCGTCTTTTAGATAAAGGAAATATAAGTAAATCTCATCACGCTGATGTTTGTGGCAAAAACATTTTAAAAAACGCATAAGCAGTTGAAAAACTTTGCTTTAAAAATATCCATTTGATTAATCGGTCTAAGGTCTAGCTTCTTCTTTGAAAACGCAGTTTCTTAGCTTTTATGTCAGAATGTGTGGTTTGTCACATCGATGTTTCTTCAAAGCGAACATCTTTTGGTAAAATCAAAGAGTAACTCGAATTACTAAAACCGATTTTGTTGAACATCCTTTGAATCAGAAGCAAATCAAGCTGCCGGATGTTCTGTCCTGTGCTTTCAAATTACGGGAGTAGGACGAACATTACCCAGCTTCACAGTGGAAGCGAAATACGCCTATATTTTGTAGCAACCCACACTTTCGCGTAAAGCAATAAAGAAGAAAAATAAAAAAAGTGAAGTGTATGTTCTAGGTCCGATGTTGACTCAAAAAACTCGATCCATAGTCTACAACGCCTTTTCCCGACGGGAATAAGAATTGCTTTCCCTGTTACCTACATTTCAGGGAAAGTGACCAAGCTGCTTAGAGGAAACTCGAGAAAACAAAGTTTATTGTTTTTCCAGTTCTAGAATGCTTGGTTAGCCATAGGAGCTGAGAGAGAAAGACTAGGATTCTGCACTAAACCCATCTAACAATTAAGATGGTATATACCAAACTTCGCGAACAGCACATAGAAATCTCTTCTCACCAATATTCGCCGTCTTTATCAGTATAACGAAGTTAACTGTCATCGAAACACTTAGGTCCTCATCTGGAAAACTGATTGTTTCTGACAGATGAATGCTAGGTTTTTGTAGTTCTTGAGTTGCTTCAGAAAGTAAGGAAGCTGCAGAAATATTTTTTTAATCTTGAAAGGAGTTGTTTCAGATGATAGAAGCTAATAGTAACAGAACGAGAGAATCGACATATTCGCACAAAATTTTAGACGATTCATGAGAAAATCAAGAATCCCATAAAGCAAACAAAAACAAATGTTAATGAGTAAAAGTTCGTCAAGATGATTGCGTTTATTATGAAGTCAGGAGTGTCCCTACCTACGCCTATTCGGATATAATTAAACAAAGTTCGCAAGCAGCATTGATAAAACAAATCTGTTAAAATAACGAAAATAGATTCGTGTATTAGAAGAAATTTCTAAAAAAGAAAAATACTGTGAGACCTGTAGGACACTCGGTGACCCGATATCACAGCGGCAAAATCTCTTTGTATTAAATAGTATTCATGTCGTTGATCATGAAAAATCTCCAGTTGCGACTACGCTTTCTACTTTCTGTATGAAAAGGAAATTGAAAAATCAACGAAGTTTTCTACTTCCTGAGCTCTGTTTGAAAACAGAAATAGAAAATGGAAAGCAGTTTTCTTTCGTTTACCTTTTCAGATATGTAAATGGGGAAAATTGGCTTATTTCCCCTCTTTCCCAAGAAAAAGAACAAATCTAAAATATATTTGAATGCAGTTTTTTTTCTAAATTTCTGACGCTCTATAATAAGAATTCTGCGACAAATGTTTCCCACACATGATCATTTCCCCACTCCCCATTATTCCTTTTTCTAGAACAGTGACAGCCTTTTTTGAGATTAAAGCACACCTGTTACGACTGTCTCAGGTGTGGTCTCGCAAGTGAAACTGTCGGCTCTCTTTTTGCCCGAACTTCTCTTTTAAGAAAATGGTTTTCTTTTAACAAAGCAAATTTTGAGTCGTTCCTACCAGTCGTTTATTGAGTCTTCTATCTTTTCCATTTATATGCTGGTTCCGCAGTCTATCTGTCCATGACAAAAATAGTCAAACAATACTGTCCACATCTGCTCTAAGATAATTGGTATCAAACAGCGGGATTTAACTTCTTTCTGTGATCAACAAATAGTCAGGAAAGGTTCCCGCATTCTATCAATGACTGAACATGTACTAAAGGGAGAATTTGTGTTATTAAGTTAAGGTAAACGCTATGCTATGTCTGTATGTAGACACAATAGGCACCTTAAATCGTTTGTACGGATCTAATAGAAAGTGTGTGTGTGTGTGTGTGTGTGTGTGTGTGTGTGTGTGTGTGTGTGTGTGTGTGTGTGTGTGTGTGTGTGTGTGTGTGTTTTGATCATTGGATTCCCTCCAAAACACATCTTCGAAAGCCATAATGAGTTGACAAGCCGTCAGAAGGAAAGCAGTGCAAATCAACCAGAATAATACTTTCAAGACGGTCACCCGTTTGTCGCAAATCCAATCGCTTTCATGGATCGTTTTAGTCTGGTGCTCTATGAATGGTCGTAACACTGCTATAATCTTCTGTAGAAAATGATAGAAGATACATTTCTACTGCATTTACATAAGAGCACCAAATCAATTCGACAATAGTCAAAGGTGTTAAATTCATGAGTGTAGCATCTAGTCACAGATGAAGTGGTTTAGGGGTTAACGTCGTCTGCAATTCTTTGAGTGACGATCCCTTAAGTGAAATGGGATTTTTGTTTGTTTCTTTGTTTTTCAGTAGCATTGCGCTGAGTACTTTTATATAGATGACGTGAACAAGGGCAGCTATTGCATCATATGCCACCGATATTTTTGCTAGAATCTCAAATGCCTTTTTAAAGTCTGTGAAGTTGTGGAAGAGATTCCGCCGATTTTGTATACATTTTTGTATTATGCGATAGTTAAAGATCTGCTAAGCCGTCCTCCTGCCTGTTCTTATGCCAGCCTATTTTGCTAGCAGTTCCATCAGGTATAATTCTGGACTACTTTCAGTGACACTTTGCTTGGGTGGTTGATTAGGCAAACGAGTCTGTATTTTTGACACTGTTTATTTTTCTGGAATGTTTATCACAAGTTATTGCGTCCATTCTTTGAGTTACAAGATTCTTCCATAGATTAGAAAGGACCTCTATTGTTTCTTTCACGCCTTTCTTCAGCAGCTCTAGCTGTTATCAACGCCAAGTAACTTTCCTCTTTCAGACTACATACATTTATTTCGACCACCTCCCCTAGGACAGGTGTGCACGTTCTACTGTGTTTGTTTTGGAAGACGTTGGTCCTCAGCTGGAAGTTGTACAGTTCTTCTTTTGTTGCAATATTTAGTCCATTGGCTTAGTACTGAAATGCTTTAGTGCGAAGATGACAACTGATTCCTTTGATGACTGCTGTATTTTGAATGTATTATCGAGTGTTTGTCATCTATTGACGTTTTCTCGATTGCAAGCAACGTTTTTTTTTTTCCTCAGAACCTTGCATAAACCCGATATACTACAGTGACAACTTTGACCCGTGCACTGCTGTGAACCCCGCAACAATTGACTGTGCGATCATGGGCCACTTCTGTCCAAGACAGTGCCTATGTCGTAAGTTATTCAGTTTGGGGACGGATTCTTTTGGATGATGTTGTCGTAGTAGCTGTTAGTTTGTATTTATGTTTCATACTTCATGTATAACTGATAGACCTTGAAGATCTATTTGTAAAAATGCATTTTTATTTACATTTGGACGCCTGGGGAGGGAGGAGGAGGGTTAGATGTGAATTTGGTGTTGACTAATCTTAAAGTCATAAAAATTCATGTCCTTTGCTATTCCTCCCTCCCACCTTCTCTCTGTCCTTGCCGTACTGATGCGTGTTTCTGTGTCCTTGTGTGCTATGTGTGAATATATGTGTGCACTGACACTGAAATTTGTATGCTTTTCTATAAAACAGTTTCACGTTGTAAATTACACACTAAGTTTAACAAACTATTTAGACATCCTCGCCACACAAACATTTTGACGGATGCACTTCTACGTCTCTCTCCGTCTTTCTGACACACACACACACACACACACACACACACACACACACACACACACACACACACACACACACACACACACACATATATATATATATATAATCAAACAAAAAGAGCTGACTTCTTATTTTCTTGATCCAAGGTCCCTTTCCGAATGAAAGTGAGACGCTCGAGAAATAAAACCAACAGAAGACAACTTTGAGCACACAGCTATGGATAGCATCACTGGTTTGAATCCGAAATCATCATCACTACAAGAAGGCATTTTCAACCTGACGACGAAGGTGCTGCTGCATTCTTTTAACTGAACTTTTATTACGAATCTACTGGCCTGTACATACAGGGTTATACAACATAAAATAACAAAAATCAACCATGGAGCATGTGTACAACTATATTTAACCTAACCGCACCAGAATACCTAATCTTTCTCGTTGTGACATGGCATAATAAACATTGCTGCTAACCTTATAATATCAGTGTTGTCTTTTTGTGGAAGGAAAATTAATGGTTGAAGAGAAGATCAGTTAAAACATTTCAGTATATATTTGTCACGTATATCGTAGTAAATAGGGCATTCAAGTAATATATACAACTCGTCTTCTATGATCAGACACAATGATCAAGATCTGGATACGGACGAATGAACATTTTATGCCTCTTTCAGCTACACCCAAAGGAGTGGACTTGAATTTAAGTTTTAAGTTATTACTGTAATTTTCCATTTTGAGTGCAGCCTCGAAGGAATAACGCTAAACAAATCTATAGATATGTGCAAACTTACTCAATCTCTTCTATAACAATGAATCATAAGTCACTTAATAGGAAGAAAATGAATGCTTAAACTGGGCATAAGTTATAGATACCGACGTCTGCTTTCGTTCAAAATTTCTGTTTTCAAATGACTCGTTTGCTTACAGTCAAACCTAAAACACAACTGCGAATCAGTTCTATTACTTTGTCAGGAATAAATAGAAAGTAGTAAGCGAAATCATTTGAAAAGAAAGCCAGTCTTCTCTACTTCGTTCAGCTCTTCTTCATGTACTTGGGTTCGAAACTGCATGGCACGATCGGCCCAGCTCCATGATGCCAGAGTTCCAAAGACCACAATTAGGAGCGATTAATGGATGATTTCAATGACCTTACTGGACACCATTAATTGTAAATAAACAGTAAATAAACTTCTGCAACCCAAAATTTTGAGCAGTAATGATTCAAAACGTCAGTATCTTGCATTTAAAGGACTAGTGGGGTACAGTTTTTTTTCAAATGATTGAGTAGAGCTCAGTGCAGGATACCATGTTCACAAATCTCGGTGAATACTGAGTTCCATTCTCGAGAAAGTGGAGCTTTAACAGGCGTAAACGCGTTCTCTGGACTCATTGTCAAACTACTGTTATAAGCAACTTGAATAACCACAAATACACAAATTGCACTTCGTGCATTTTCCCGCTTCAAGTAATATTTTACAAATACGTAATCAACATTTTCCTCTAAAAAGTTAGTTTCTTTCGCCAGTTATTGTTTGCGCTTTTCTGAGATTAAGTAATTGACATATACACATATTTTCTGTTGATTCATTATTTTTTACTTTAATCGTCTTATTATTGCTCATGGTATAATTTATTAAATTAACATAAACCTAATTAAATAGACATAATTCGCGAAGGGAGATACCAAAGAATCTTCCCAAGACGAAAGGCTTAATATTTTACGAAACTGGTTGATATGGACTTCCCTAGCTATTTGTGCATCAGCGTACACACCAAAGGTACCTATTGAATCAAAAAATGCAATATCATCATTCAGAAGTGCAAGCGAAGACTCTCTCACCTGTTGCACTCTATGCTTTGTAACAATTAGCCTTACTTCAGTTTTATCATCATTCATCTTAAATTGATCATTAATCAACATCCATTCTGCCACTCATTCGGTACACCTAACACTCTCATCAACCCAGGGACATTGGACAGGACAACGAAATCGTATATGTGAGAGTCATCTGCATAGGGGTTATAGGTATACCACCAAACCGAATGATAAAACCTAGAGGCTGCAAATCGTTAACAGAACTGGTCCCATTACGAATCTCTTACCGACTGAAATCAATGGGTCAAGTATGATTCGAACTATTAGAGCGATGTGTTCCAAATCCTAAGCAAGGCGTTCACATAAAATTACAAAGTTGATGGCATCGAACGTTGCAGACAAGCCCAGCAGTGAGGATAATGAGATAGCACCACAGTCAGGCGCAATCAAGGGATCATGAAAAAACAATAACCAATGATGCACGACTTACGATAGGCTGATTGGTAAAGCTCGAAAAGATCTGTACCTTTCGAATAACACATGATCATGCTGGAAGCTGCTTCCATCAAAGATCCTCTTTGATTCCATGTCCTCCGTTACGTACAGGCGAAGTTGTCCCCCCTGCCGTTTTCGACCTCCTTGGAACCTGTGACAAGGAAACGTTTCATCAATGGTAAACAATCTTATTTGCGTCCTTTGTTTTCACGCTTGGTTCACCGACAAGTTCCGCTTTTAATTTTTCAGAAAAAGATATAGCGGCGACTAATTAAGGTGACACTGGTCTTATTAAAATTCAAGTTTAGTTTTACGAGAGTATTGTCACCGGATATGAAATTATCTCTCCACATACTGGCAGAAGTTAGAACAGCGAGCTTGACCTCATGTTTCTCGAAAACGGCGCTCTGTCTCTATATACAAGAAGAGTATACAAAATAAAGCAGTTATGCTTAAGTTTTATTTAATCTTTGATGTTTGTAACATATTGATGATTCCCATAGCAAATGTTAATTACTTCTGCACAACATCTAATGACCCGGACACAATTAAAATGTTAACAAAAAAATAAGACATCTGAAGAAAAGTTTATGTTTTCTTTTATCTTTCTTTTTTTCAAATATATTTGTCTGAAAATGATAATAAATACTTAGGATTAATTATTCTTACGTAACGCAAGACAAATATTTTGAATGAATTTGATATACGATATCTTTGTGATGTTTGTAGAATGCATGTATGTCCAAAAACGTGTGCGTTCCCCATGTTATTATTATTATTATTATTATTATTAAAGTAGATTTATATAGCGCAATTTTCAACCCCAGAGTCGACTCAATGCGCTTTCAAAAAAAAATGACACAGAGACCATGTTCAAACAAAGACCAAACTTATTAACAAACAATTATACAGAGACATTGCAACAAACAAAGGTACAAGGTAGAAAAAGAAAATACTGCACACAAGCATGAACATAACATCTAAAGGATAACATTGAGAGTCCTGGTGTGGCGGAGTCTACAGCTGTGAGCAAACCATTCGACGAATGTCAGCAGACACAGTCACAGTGAGTCAACTCAATACGCCCAGAGCACGCATTTATGGTGAGCATTGTTGCATGTTCTTTCACGAGAGTGTGTGTGTGTGAGAGAGAGAGAGAGAGAGAGAGAGAAAAGTATTGCAGTACCTTATAAGTGAAAATCTCTGAGAGCAGAGACAGAAAATGAATATCGTCTTGGCCTTGAGGCAGTTATTGTTGTTTTGTGTCACGCTAAAAGTAGACACACGTTTTGCCTCGCAAACGGCTTAGAGTACGGATCTCCATGCAGGTCCGTGACACAGAGTTTAGGGACTGGGGTCACTTGATTTCCCCCCCCCCCCGATGGATCACCACCTTGTCGCGGTCGGGGGGCTTGTGTGTCTCGATGACCCTAAGAGCTATGCCGACAGGAGCGTCAGCTCCTAGCAGGGTGACCCATGTCGGACAGGTCGAAGGGTAGAGACCATACAAAGAGTGATCCATGAGTGCTGAAGTCGGAGGTGGTGGGCCACAAGGCGCACTCTGAAACAACCACTCCACCACGCAACACTGCCTATATGACA
Organism: Marisa cornuarietis; assembly: GCA_004794655.1. Lineage (NCBI taxonomy): Eukaryota > Metazoa > Mollusca > Gastropoda > Architaenioglossa > Ampullariidae > Marisa > Marisa cornuarietis. Next base: position 10,554,594 of record SMMW01000003.1, on the reverse strand, counting down.
CTTGGAGACAGAATTGACAGAAATGGTGCTCGCCCTGTGAAGACCCGCCAGGCAGGTGCAGTGCCGGGCTCCGTGCCTCAAAGGAGCCCACCCTCAGCTACTGGAGGTCCCTTCAACCCGTCTCGTGAAGCCAGGGGACGAGGAAGGAAAGCGACTGGCCAGCGTACCACCAAAGCCAAAGACAACCCCAACATTAATATCATGCATTGGAATGCAGAAGGGGTTACCAATAAGAAGACAGAACTAGAACAGTTCTTGCACCAGAACAGCATTAACATCTGCTGTATACAAGAAACTCACCTACAAAAAGAAAAGCCCTTCAAGATCAGAGGATACCAGACTTTCAGGAGTGATCGCCAGGGGAGAAAGAAAGGCGGAGTGTTGACCCTAGTCAGAAACAACATGAATGCTAGCGAGACCAAAAGATACATGGATGAGGCAGAATACATAGAAGTTAAGGTCTCCACCACAAACAACGTCCTCTATGTTATCAACTATTACTGCCCCAGTGACAAGATGCTATCCCTTGACACTATCCAGGTTCTAGACAGCGGCTTCCTCATCGCTGGAGACTTTAACAGCCAGTCCCAAAGTTGGGGATACAACACCCTTGATAAGCGAGGAGAAGATATTGAAGCTTGGCAAGACGAGAACCATCTAATCCTTGTCAACGACCCCACAGATCCACCAACCTTCTTTTCGCGCCGCTGGCATACAACAACAAAACCAGACCTGGCGCTCTGCACAGACGACATCCACAAAAATTTGAGCAGAAAAGTCTTAGACCAGCTGGGAGGAAGTGACCATCGCCCAGTACTCCTCACCATCAAAGGAAGTACGACACCTGAACCCCCGCAGCATGCCAGATGGAATCATAAGAAGGCACAGTGGGGGCTGTTCAGAATACGAACAAATGAGCTTACAGAAGATATCAAGGTGGAAGGACCAAACATCAACAAGGTCGTCAAAGATTTCAACGCCAGTATCATCAAGGCAGCTAAAGAAACTATCCCAAGAGGGGTGCGAAAGGACTACACTCCGTACTGGACAGCAGAACTACAGAGAGCCCATGACGACCTGACAAAAGCCAGAGAAGAAGCAGAAACCAGCCCCAGTCAAGAAAATAACATCAAGCTGCAAGAAACAAAAGCCAAACTGCTAAGAATAAAAATAGAGTGCAAGAGAAGAAGCTGGAAAGAAAAGACAGCAGGGCTGAATATGGAGAGAGATACCATCAAACTGTGGAGGCTGACTAAGGCACTAAATGACGAGGGCAACAAGGGACAGAAGATCGCCCTTGAAAAAGATGGACAGATATTGACAGATAAGACAGCAGCAAATATATTTGCGCAAGCATATGCAAAGGAGAGCAGCATCACCATCCCACTGCATCTGAAAAAAAAGCCAGAAAAGAAGAGAAAGAAAGAACAACAAAAGGGGATGTTCATGAATCGATGCAGCAAGATATTACCATTCAAGAACTGAAGAACGCCATCAAACAGTTGAAGAAGAAAAAATCTCCAGGTCCAGACAACATAACGAATGAGATGCTGCAACACCTTGGCAGCACAGCCCTCACCAAATTACTGGACATTTTCAACCTTAGCTGGAGAGAAGGCCAGGTACCTCAATGCTGGAAGGAAGCCAGGATGATCCCTGTTCTGAAAAAAGGGAAGAACAAGTCGCGAATCTTGAGCTACCGCCCCATCAGCCTGACAAGCTGCGTCTGCAAGACCATAGAGCGCATCATCAATCAGCGCCTGCAGTGGTACCTGGAATCTGAAAGTATCATCATCCCAGAGCAAGCAGGCTTCAGAAGATACAGAAGCACAGAAGATCAAACAACGCACCTAGCGCAGGCCATTGAAGATGCCTTCCAAGCCCAGAAGGTCACCCTAGCGGTCTTTATTGATATGCAGAAGGCTTTCGACAAGGTATGGAAGGATGGACTCCTGGTCAAGCTCCAGCGAAGCAGCATCAGCGGCAACATGTACCGGTGGATTAAGTCCTACCTACACAACCGAAAAGCCAGGGTGCTTGTAGATGGACACTGTGGCCGTAAGGTGCTGCTACGGCATGGAGTACCACAGGGGGGAGTACTCTCGCCGACCTTGTTTATACTCTTCATCAACGACCTGGTACCAGAGCTCCCAAAGGGAGTCCAGGCAGCACTGTATGCAGACGACCTGGTCATATGGTGCTCAGAAGAGTATGCAACAACAGCAACCCACAGGATGCAGCTTGCACTAGACAAAGTGGCAGCCTGGGCAGACAACTGGTGTGTCACCATCAACCGAGACAAGACAACAGCCACACTTTTCTCTCTCTCTCTCCACCAAAGCACAAGCTGGCAGACTAAAGTTGGGAGACGCTACGCTGACACTTGAAGACCAGCAGACGTACCTGGGAGTCACTTTTGACAAAATATTGACATGGAAGCAACACATCCTGGACGCAGAAACAAAAGCTAGAAGAAAGCTGAACATCATGAGAAAGCTGGCAGGAACACACTGGGGCGCTAACGAACAGATCCTGAAGACCGTGTACCAAGGCACTGTAAGACCACATCTAGAATACGGATCAAGCACGTGGATGACAGCAGCCAAGTCACACCATCAGACTTTGGACAAGGTACAGAACCAAGCACTGAGAATCATAACAGGCGCCATGAGATCTACACCAATAGATATGATGGAGCAGATAACAGGCATTTCCCCACTAAACAAGAGAAGAGAATGCAAAGCACTCGTGCAGGCCACCAAGTACAGGCACAGTGAAGACCACCTGATGAGTGCCAGACAGAAACTACTGTCCTCGGGAAGACTGAAAAGATCTAATTTTGTACGAGTGACACAGGCATTACACAGAAAACACCAAACAAAGCTTCCCGCGCAGGTCCTGGTACCGACTCCCTACCTCGATCCTCCGTTCTGGAAAGACAGAAAAGGGAACATCACCATCTGCACCACAGTTCCTCACCTCGCAACAAAGGAAGAGCATAACAACGTGAGCAAGAGAGCCCTGACACTAGCCATGCTAGAAGAAAGATACCCCCAGGAATCATGGATAAGGGCCTACACAGATGGGTCAGCCACAGATGCTACCCAAAGAGGAGGGGCTGGTGTCTACATCCAGTTCCCAAATGGACAGCGGCAGGCAGCAGCAATACCAACTGGCCTCCACTGTACAAACTATAGAGCAGAAATAGAAGCCCTGGTCCATGCAGCAAATACCATCAGCAGCAAAGCAGACCACGACAGCCAGGTTGTCTTCCTGACCGATGCTCTGTCTGTGCTGCAGGCAATCAACAACAACAAACTGCCAGACCTGGAGGATGCACTGCTAAACACCAAGTGCCTCAGAACAGCCCTACAATGGATCCCATCACACTGCGGAATAGATGGGAATGAGGAGGCTGACAGGATCGCTAAGTTGGGTGCAGAGGACGAGCAAGAAGACAATGCAGTCAACATGTCAGAGATGAAAACCATCATCAAATCTATGTACAGGCCACAACAACCACGAGACAGTTACCATCAGCTGTCCAGACCGGACCAGGTCGTTATTTTCCGCCTCAGGACCGGGCACAACAGACTGCTTCAACATCTACATAAGAAGCTACACCTCGTACCGTCCCCGAGATGCCCATGTGGAGAAGCAGACCAGACTGCAGAACATATTCTACAGGACTGTGGGAACCTCCGTCCCCTAAGGGAAGAGATTTGGCCACAGTCGGAGACTCTGCTTAACAAACTGTACGGGCCAGCGGAGACTCTACGAAAAACCACCAGTTTCATCTCAAGAGCTGGCCTCCAGGTGTAACCAGGCGAACGACAAAAAAAAAAAAACTTGATTTCCCTCCCCTCATAACTTTGAGACATTTTGGCTAACACAGAGCTGCCATTTCGCCTAACTGGCTTGAGGGGATGGCTTTCTGTCGTTTTTGTCGTTTTTTTGTATCGTCCGTCGTATTTTGAGTTTTGGCAACCCTTATTATGATGAAGTCGCCATCCTTGCTCCTCTACAAGACTGCTGCATGTTGAGGACGTCCACTTGGAACAGCCTGCAGCTGTTGCGGGATGGTGTTCTCAGCAGGGCCATGAAAGAGGTGTTGCGATCCGACCCCATCCGCCCGGTCTTGATAGACAGCCTTTTCCCGGCACTAGACGGACGGCTGAAGAGGGTATTTCAGAAACTGGACATATGCGTGCAGACAACTGGCTTGGACAATGTACTAGTCGATGATGGCCTTTGATACTATCTTGTTGGATTTGGATTTCATGACTTGCGCGGTGGTGTGGGATTCATGTTTTCATCAGTGAACTTGAGCGTGTGCTGATATTCCAGTGAAACTTGTGCCTTCTGTTGGATGTTGCATTTTCTGTAGAGTGTATGACATGTTTGATATTTGTTCTATGGAGTGTATTCCGGTTTGTATGACATGTTTGATATTTGTTCTATGGAGTGTATTCCGGTTTGTATGACATGTTGGATATTTGTGCTGAGGAATGTGTTCTTGCTATGTGTGGACGCTGCCCTGTGACGTGGAGGAGACGGGCCGCTACACACCCACATTTTGTCGTCATCTTATTTCTTGACGTCAGCGCCTTGAGCTGTCCACAGGCCAGGATTTGACGCTATACAAGCCAATATTATTATTATTATTATTATTATTATTTCGTTACATGCACATGCATCAATAAGTAGTTTTGTCTATGTTCAAATTAGTATCCCGTACTTCTAAGTCATGCTATGCTCATCTCCGACGCATTAGCATGATCCGAACACATCCAAATAATGCTGCCGTTAAATTCGTTAATTTGTTATCTCCCATGTCCTTTTTTTTTTTTTTTTTTTGCATCGACTACTTAGCTCTCTTCTTGATCTTTCTAAGTTTACCATCTCAGTGGTGTAGGCCGAGAGGGGTAGCCGTCCCCTCAAAAAAGATACAAAGGGGACATGAATGTGAATGTCGTTCACTGTCAGCATGTAGTCCCCCCCCCCCAGCCACCACCAAAACCGAGCATCTTTCTACGCGATGGGAGACGCAAAGCATTTCCGAATAAATAATAATAATAAATGAAGATTTTTCTAGCGCATATTCACACTCATAGAGAGCATGCTTAAAAACAAAGAAAAAACATGGACTAAATGGATATAGCCATATAGCCCTATGATTTAAATTATTTAACATCAATATGCAAAGATAAAATAAGAAAATGTAACATAGAGGGTAAAATTTTCACTTGAGGGAAATTCCCTATTAGACACCCGGCGCCATTTTGGTAGACATCGTTGAGTAATAATAACAAGATAACAGCTACAGGCGTTCCGACTTCTATCGTGAGTCCAGGGAGGCCAATAACATGGAGCAACACCAGAAAAACAATCTAGTGGTTTTGCTAGTTGTATGATGTTGTAAGAAAGTTTAGATGTATAAAGAAAATCGGCTAATGTATGGCATTGGTCCATACGAAAACGTCGAATATTTGAAACTGGAAGTTCGTGCTGTGATTTTGTAGTCTGCACAACCTAATTACAGCCTTTAGTCGTGACAAGAGTTTAAAGAAATGACACAAAGTGGGGAGATGCTGTATTCAAAGCACGCGTTTTCCAGTTAGTTTATTTTTCCACTATTGTCACCAAAATAAAGTGAGGGAGAAAAATGAAATATTTACTCTGTGTCTGTAGATCTCAGTCGATCAGTCAGTCGTCTCTTGCCTGGCACCTGGCGTTGGGAGGAGCACATGGATAGACGCGGCAGCTGACAGGCCCCGCCACTCTTGCCTATTGTGGGCGATAGTCAGCAGGTCCTGTACAGGACGACCAGTCCAGTCTTTGACATTCGTAAAAATAAGTCAGTTCTTTCTCTGGCCACCTCGGCGTCGGCCGCCCTCCAATGTGCCTTGAAGGATAATCTTCGACAGGGTGTCGTGCAGGGTCACTTTGTATGAGATCCGGAGCAGCCTCCTCTGGCACTTGTTCTCGAATGCCTGGAGTCTCCTTTCCGTTTCGACGAGCAGAGTCCACGAGTCGCATCCGTAGAGCAGGATCGGCACTACCAGGGATTTGTACAGCCTGTACTTGGTAGTGAACCTTATCTTGTTGCTATGCCATATCCTATCTAGCCTAGCCATTGCTGCTGTTGCTGTTGTGATCCTGATGCGGATATTTAGCGTGGAGCTGCCGTCCTTAGAGAGGGTGGCTCCCATATAAGTACTTGAGGCTGCTTACCTCTTCGAGCTGTACCCCTGTAGATCTGACCATGAGCGAAGGTGAAAAGGGAAAACAAGCGAAAATGTAGATTTAGACGAGAATGACAGTGCAAAAAAAAAAAAATTAAAACCCAGTGAGTGCAGGCGGGGTAAACTGGAACTATATACTGCATATGCCGTGTAACATGAAATTTTGTGATAATGATATAGTTAATTTTTGTGGCTTTAGTATTGATGATTATCCGTGTTATGCCCATCCGCGAATAGAATCATTTTCTTCTATGAGATAATATTAACTGCTCTAAGATATACTTCTGCATGCGCATTGGCTCAGTCAGTCGTTACAGAGAATTTACTTCCTTTTTAAAAAAAATATAAATGCTATGTTCACTACACCAGATTAATAATTTCCATCAGATGTTTTTCCCGCGTAAATACTGTTTGAACACACGACGTACCCTCGTCGCGCATTGGGAGCTATTTGAGATAACAGTGATTGTATGACTGATTTCTTTCACGAACAGTTAGAAATTTCAAAAATTGTTCCTCAGAGGATAAAGATGGATTAACACTGAGAAAATATCTACTAAACATAAATATAATGGACGATTTCCTGTACGTAGAAATCTACCACTTGGCTATATAGAACATCTAGATCACGGAGCTCATATAGATCTGTACAATTATTGTGTATATATATTTTATATACATCGTGATTTAGATCTTCTCCCTCTTCTGAAAATTAAAAAAGGGAAAGAAAAATATAAGCAATTATAAAATGTAAGGTACGTGATTTATGTTAACAGCACATTATTGTGAAAATTTTGAACCAATATTGTAATATTGGTGTTTACGGACTTTGCCTTACATGGAACTTTTCATTGTCAGACTACTGTCACTGTAGACATAACGTTGTCATTGTCAAAATACTGTCACTGTAGACATAACGGTGTCATTGTCAGAATACTGTCACTTCACTGTCAACATGACTTCGTCAGCTTCTAAAAGTAGATCTTAACGACTGCTTTCAAGGACGGTAACTCTCACTTCTTGGTCCACTGGTTATTGTCCTTACGTCAATAAAAACATATCTCCAAACCTCCCAACAGAGTTTTTATGAATTCATTCAGTCACCACGAAACCCCTGAATAATACTAGTGTGCCTACAACAAAGACTGATCCTGATTCTTTGTGTTGTGAACATGAAATAACCAAAGAACCCCGACTCGTCTTAGGGAGTAGGAGGAAAGTCTGCTGCTGTGTCTTTGTTGTCGATAAGGAAGCAGCTCGCCAACTCAGATGTCCGTCGTCTTTGCCCGTTGCTTTGGGGTCAGTAGTTCTATTGTAAACTTTCTCGAGTCAGGCTGTAGACTCGGAAATACATATACCATCACTCATTTTCGATTGCAGCGTACTGTCGTCTGCCAGGCTGCAGGAACCATTTGCTTCGCAAACATGGTAATAACCTTTGTCTACCCTTCTTGGTAATTAATAGTGTGATCTCCAGTAAACTAGAGTTACAAGTAGTCTGTATTTAAAAGTATTCTGCCTTTTATGGAAATTAAAAATGCTTCCCTAGTGCAGTGAGTGTTCACTAAATATACGTGCTAACAATCATACATGAAAAGTTTTGTTCCAGATTAGAGAACTTATAAAGTAGTATTGTTTCCCAATAAACTTTACAAGTGTGTATGTCAACTATGCACTTGAAGTCAGAATGGCACTGTTTATGGGAGTTCTTTTGCGGCTGTCAACTTGTTTAAAAAAATTTTTACTTTGACTTCTATCAAGTTTAATTAAATATAGCCATATGGTCAATTGGCTACATTTTAAAGTATTCTTTCAGTTCCAGTTAAAAGCCATACTGTAAGCTAATTTATTCTTCACTTATTACTCCCACATATTTTTATTTATATTTTTACCTTATTCCTTTCACCTCCCAGAAGAATAACCTATCTGTTCACTCTTGTCTAGGATTTGTAGTAGTAGAAATATCTTAAATATATTTTCTTTGACCTGCTACTGTCCAAGATTATTTAGTTAAAGCTTCTTAGTCTTGTGTGTTGATCTTTATTCTGACAAGGCCAGCCGGTCTCCAAGTTCAGATATGGCGGCATTCCGTGAGCAGTTTGCAAAAGCCAAGCACATTGTTGTACTCACAGGTGCTGGTGTCAGTGCTGAAAGTGGTGTGCCAACATTTCGAGGTGCAGGAGGTTTCTGGCGTAAATACCAGGCACAGGTAAACAAGGAGAAGGAAAAAAATAAAATGAGGAGGAAATTTGTTTTGTTATTTTTCTCATTGAGAGTAAAAGACTGAAAGTAAAGCAGAATTTTTTAGATTCTGTTTTTTATATGCACTGCACTTTAATACATAATGATGTAACATTTTCTTCATACTTTGAAAGATAATTATGTACTGTAGAATATCTTGAAGGAGAAATGGTGCTACTTTAAACTCTAAGCATTTATTTTCCTTAATGTATTTCTGTTTCTTTCGTACTTTTACTTTTTTTATAAAATGGTTGTTTTTTTGACAGAAGTCAAGTTCATGGTTTCCCAATATGTAAGATAATATCACATACAAAAAATTGCTATATGGGGTCAGAAAACATAAACAATTAGTTTTGGTTGAAAATCCCATCTTGTAAGACATTGTGTAATAAATCAGACGGGCAAGGTGCTATTTCATCATTACTTGTTATGAAATGTCATTAGCATACTTTTACAGTCATAAAAGTATGACATCAGGGATAAAGGTCAGTATCAACAAATGTTCACTGATTTATATATATATATATTTCTTTTGCTCTGACCATTACTACTCTCAGTATTTATTATTGGGAAGGGTAGATCTGGAGGAGAGGGAGGGGGTGCAGAACCTCCTGCAGTTTTAATTGAGGATCTGAAAACCCCCAACAATTTTAACTTTTGGAGGGAAAGGGGGTTGAAAACCCTGTACATTTTATGAATGAGAAATCCTGGTCAAGACATAGGACTATTGAGAGACATCTATAGATAGAATTTGCAGAATGCAGATTTTGGAGAGTTGACATGTATTTGTTTAATATACTTACATTTATTTAAGTATACTTATATTTTTATAAGACCCAACAGAGAGGAACAATATACATGTATATATGGTTATTATATATTTATAATATAGGCCTGCAAATACAGGGAAACCTACACAGGGTTTTGTCTTTCCACAGGATTTGGCAACACCTGAAGCATTCAAACGCAATCCTTCTTTGGTGTGGGAATTTTATCATTATCGTCGCGAAGTCATGCTCTCGAAGGAACCTAATCCAGTAAGACATTCAGTTTTACTGGCATAAATAATGATTTCTTTCATCTAACTATACAATGACAAATTTACACATATTTTATTTGTAAAAGAAGGTGGGGAAACCATACATATTTTGAACAGGAAAAAAATGAAAGTTCTTCATGTTTCGGTTTTCCTGCTAGGCTTCATATTTGCACAACATCCATTCGTAACTCTGTCATGAAATCTGTAGTAAATTCACATTGTTTTTCTGTCGGATCCATTCTAGCATATGGTTTAAAAAGATTAGCAGATGTAATACTTAAATATTGTACCAATATATCTGTGCTTATCAGGGCTTTAATGTGGATATGGCAACACACACAGACACATTTATAAATGCATGCACAACAATGTCCACACAAAAGAAAAAAGAACACTTTTTTTAAGTTTGCTAAGTCTCGTCTCTATTATACAGGCCCATGTTGCTATAGCAGAATGTGAAAAAAGGCTAGCTGCTCAAGGGCGACATGTTGTGGTTATAACACAGAACATCGATGAACTTCATAAAAGAGCTGGTTCTAAAAACATACTGGAACTTCATGGTCAGATCTTATTTTCTTAACAAGTGTACGTTATTGTAGAAATCCATAATGTTTATTTTTATTTAATAGAACAGTTGCAAACTGCAAAAACAAAATGGGAGGAAGCAGTAGACAAAGGTGACCACCAGCCACTAAAGGTCTCTTTTTTTTATCTGCAGCTTGGTAAATTCAATCAGGTTCAAAAATTTTCTGAAAGCTGATTAATATTGTTTACAACTACTTTTTTGTTGAAACAAATTGTATCGATTTAGGCCTTTTTCTTGGGGAGGAAGGGGTTGGCAGGCATGCTTTTATCTTGTTTTGTTCCGACTTGTGTTCAAGTTTGAGTGTGTGTTATATTTTCAGGTAACCTTTTCACTACACGCTGCACTAAATGCAAAGATGTCAAAGTCAACAAGGATAGCCCTATCTGCCCTGCACTTGCTGGAAAAGGGTAAGAACAGTATAAGTTATCAGTATTGTTTTAGTAAATGCTTTAAGAGTTGTAAATGTGATAAACTTAAGGCAATTTTGATAGTGCAGAAGCACACAAGGGATAAAGCTAGCCCTGGATATCAGGAGGGTTTATGACCAAAGCTGTTGTAGTACCCATTATTATGCAGTAAATCTGTACGCAGTAACTAGCCATGGCTTCACATTGGATGCTGCATCTCAAATTTCATAAACACTAAAGACCTTTAATCACTCTATAATTTTTCTTTCCTGGCGTATCAGAAGTGACTGTAGTGGCTCATGCTATGCATTGACAAAGATATTTCATATCTTCTTTAATTCTGCCAAAATTACACAGGGTCATGTTGCCTTACTTGAAAAATTAACAAGCATACAGTAAAAATTGCACACTTTATCTAAAATGCTTGTTATTTTTTTCCTCAATCCTTCTTACTGTTCTAATGGTCTTTGGCTCAGACTGCCTGATGCAGATGCCCCAGATGCTCGTATACCTGAGTCAGAGCTGCCACAATGCACACAGCAAGGATGTAATGGCCTGTTGAGGCCTCATGTAGTTTGGTTTGGAGAATCTCTGGATCCTGATATCCTGGCAAAAAGTGATTATGAACTGGAAAACTGTGATCTGTGCTTGGTGGTGAGTTTACAGGGGCACTGCACTCTCACTCTGTCAACCTCCTTGCAAAGTCAACAAAGTGAATAATAAGAACATAGTTTCATTACATAATGTTACTATAGCATCTTGAAACTATTTTATTCATTTGTTGTGTTAAAATAGAATATCTGTTGGTGTCAACTAAACTGGAAATGTGTAAATAATTTTTGATCATAGGATATGCACACTGCCTTAGATAATCTAAACTTTCTTAAGTAATGATAGGTAATGTGCATGATGACAACTGTTTGTGTTCTCAGGTGGGTACCTCTTCTGTCGTGTATCCTGCAGCCATGTTTGCTCCACAGGTGGCTGCCAGAGGAGTGCCAGTAGCTGAGTTTAATATGGAGCATACACCTGTGACCCACAGTCTTGGGTAAGTGATTCAGACAGGTTCATTAAATCCAGGTAAGATTCTACCATGCATTGTCTTCATTCTGTTTGAATAGACCTGACTGTTTATTTAGGCGAATTTAGTTCTTTAAACTTCTTGCTATTGGGAGGAGGAGAAGATATTAGAGAATGCATTCTTGGAGCCAGATTTTTCTCCTTCTCATGGTGAAGGTGGCATGTATCCTCTCTCTCTCTCTCTCTCTGTGCCATTCCTTCCCCAACCCTATAATGGGGTTAGGTACTCATTCAACAGCTGGGTCAACTGGGCAAAATATGCTCCTCATGTGAGTATCAAGCTGACTTGTGCTCATCCTCTAGCCTTAAAGGCCAGCACTTTTGCTATTCAGCTATCCACTTCCCTGTTTATTAGGAAATTACAGGAGTATTCAAGGTATATTGTTTCCCTAACTTAACACTGAGAAAAACAAAATTCATTTTGATGCTACATGCAGGTAGGGAATATTTTATTTTTAGCTTTAATTTTGATGTTTTTAAGATAATATTGTTGATTGTGAAAATGTATCATAATTCACAAGGAACAATTATTTTTCATCAAGTGAATGCTGGTTGATTCTAAAGAAAAGCTGTGTTCTTCTGTTTTTCTTCAAAACTTTTTATTGTACGTTCAGCACCTGAACTAATATTATGAATAAAAGAGTGAATACATCAGCAGTTGATATCCATACATACAGCAAAACGTCAAAAATAGTTTATGATTAAAAACTCAGCAGGCTTGTTAAAGTAGTGCTTGCTAGTTGTGGTTCTTAGACATTTTCTTTTTCCATCTGCAGTTTTTTTCATTTCTTATATAGCATGTAATATCTTGTTTTTTGTGTGGATTTTTTGCTTTCATTTTTGTCTCTTTATATGCAGATTCCACTTTCAAGGCCCTGCTGGGGTGAATGTACCCATTGCCTTGGCTGCACACGAATCTGAGAAATCAAAGTGAATCATAATGCATCATGTTTGCTATCTATTGGTCTGGATAGACCATAGTTATTGTTTGTATTACAATACTTTATATGTCTTTCTGATTTGTTTTTGATCAGCTTCATATGTGTTAATAATAATATTCATAAAGTGTGATTTATATGGTGCATAATCACACTTATGAAGGAGCATGCTCTCAGTGCTTAAGAAAAGTAGGAGACATGGACAAAATACCAAGGACAGAAGGAGAAGCAACTAAGCAGATAAGTAATAAAAGACAAATGTAGAAGATGCAAAGAGGAATCAGGAGCAAAAGTAAGGATGGAGAGTGTGATAAACCTGCAGAGGAAGACAAGCAGGTGGACTAGTAAATTGACTATAATCACACAATTGACAACTACATTAATTGGTGTAAGGAATACTGCTCATGGAACAGATGTGCTTTTTGTGCATGTTGAAAGGATTAGAATCATTAGATGGTGGGTAGATGGCAGATATGGAAGGGAAGAAAGTTCCACTGTTTTGCAGCACAGTAATCAAAACTCTGGTGACCATATGTGGTTGTTGTGGTGATAGAAACAATTGTTGAAGCATTGAAAAATTTCAAGTACATGTTTTAATTATATTTTATTATTTATTTTATATTATATTATAATATTTTAAGTATAGTTTCAAAGAATCTGCTCTGTGATATTTATGTCAGCTGTATAACTGCAGCAGCCTGCTTATGCAGAGTATCATTTGTCTGTCACATGCTTGGTGATTGTTCATATTATATGTATCTCAATTGTTAATATAATTGACTTGATTCGTGACTAAGTTGCTTTTCTGCACCAAATTATCTGTTGTCCAGAGTGCAAGAGATCTCTTTTATGTGCAAATGGACCATTAGAGGGACTTATTTTTGAAGTATTTTTATGAGTTAAATAATCTCTTAGATGGTGGGTTGTAGGTCTTTTACATGAATGTCATCCATAAGCAACAAACACTTATTGTTTAAAGGTCTAAACTGAATAAGTGCCTTTCAGTTCGCAATCATGTTGTTCTAAATCAGTGCTGCGTGACCTATCCCTGTGTACGTATTGCTGATTGGGCTGGGCACACACTACTCACAAACACACTAGACACAAAGCAAAATAATCTTGAATTGTTTCATGTAGTTAGATTACTTCTTTAGGCTGCTGTTATTTGGACTGTGTGGCTGCTTGGGTATACACAAAACTTTTTTTTAAATCCCCATAAAAGGATTTATGACTCAATCTGAATACTTGAATGTGGCGAACTACTGCTACGGCATCGGTTTCCCAAACGACAGATGAACGCCTACTCCCTAGATTTATTTCCGAGGAAAAGAAAATGGAGCTGTCAGTAATACCAGCACGCCAGGACTGGACTTCCTCCTTAACCCACGTTTGCTTCGTAACTGTAGCTGTGTCAACGTGCAATATGGCAAGCTCATTCCTTTTATGTCGCTCTCTTGCAACGGCTGGATTCCAAACTGCTCAGGCTATTTTATTCCCTAGGTCCAGTAAACAACTTGCGATTTTTGACACCTCGAAAGATTTAGTGACAGAAACAAAATAGTTCATGGAATTTATAAATTTCTAGAATATCGCTGCAATTTCTTTTTGATGTTTGGTTTTGCATTTGTTATAGCGAATGAAGCACAAACAGGCTTCATACGTAGACAAAACTGAGTGATGACGCACGTGTGTGAACTGACTTTAAAACGTATAAGCATTGATCCAAGAACTATTTTTAGATATATCTTCGTGTACTTGGCACTGATATATTCCCCTGTAAATCGTCAGTCATAGGTCACCCTAACCTCGTATTGAGAGCGAGTCACGAAGCGGAAGGCGCTGTAATCTGGTTTATGAGCAGAAGGTCGCCTATGTCAGGACCTCCACTCCACACACACCCCCGCCCACCAACTAGACGGGTTCATGATCGATCAAGGAAGGTAAAAGGCGAAGGAAAGGGATGGTTGGGTTCTCCCTTCCACCCCTCCAACCACATACTCTAGACACGTTGAATCACTTTATAATTCGCTTTGGGACCTTCATCTTTTACCTTTCAAGCTTAGGGCTGTAGGTTCAGCTATATATATTGCATTGTAAGTTGTTGGCCTTTAGTTGTTGACTTTTAGTCATCCCTGATTAGTCGAAACATTCGATGTTGGATTTTCAGAAAAGTCTGCATTCTCTGGGAGAGTTTTTCAAGTCCTGTGACCTCCCCCCCACCCCCAAGTCGAGGGCACTATATAGGCAGATGAAAACGGCTGTCTCCCCAAAAGCGACATCAACGCTGTGATTAACTTCACATCACCTCTGAGCCTGGAATCCACTGCGGAAACATTTATTAACTTAGGGCTAGACCATGAACTTCCATTTCTGACTGCCAGCACGATCCAGCACTGTCGCCAGATACCAAGCATGTTCATTTGTGTGTGTGTGTGCATGCACTATGGTTAGTCTCCCCAACTTAAGATTACACTCTATGTAGAAATACACGCATTTTCGTTTACCTTATAAGTACCTGTAAAAACAAAATGAGCAATTTAACTTTTTGTTACATTTACTAGTGTGTTAATCACTTGACACTTTTGACAAAGTGACGGTGGAAGATTGCCACCCAGCACGATCCATGATGTGTGCGTGTAATTAATTTTCCGCTTCTTGTTGCTTGAGCTTTGTGTGTATGTGCTTTAGCGAGGGAACAAAGATCGTCTCGTTTGGTAAATTATTTTCAGCTACAATGTGTGCTCACAAGGCTAAGCAGGATTCACTTTCAAGGAGACTGAAAAAAAAAAAGAAAAACAGCGTTAAATGTCAAATGTATTTCCTCTGAATTTCATAAAACCTTACGCTTGAAGAGGGCTAAGTGTTTACGGAAACTTTGCTTCACTCTCGCGCCTACACGCACTACCACCACTACAAGCATCACCACGCGCGCGCGCGCGCGCGCACACACACACACACACACAAGCACGCTCACATAAAAATTTTTTTTTTTTAACCCAAGAAAAGTTCGCCCTACGAGGGTACCGTACATGCAGTTGTTTGCAGAGTCTACCTTCGAACATGCAGTTTGTTCGATGCGCAGAATGAATGTTACCAGTTTGACTGACTTTTACGTTACATAGCCTTACATGTATTAGCTTTATACGATACATTACCTGAAGTAACGCCGAGGTGTGATCCCTCGTGACCTACTTGAGTCAGTACCTGTGTGTGACGTCAGCGCTATGCATTTGGCTCAACTCCTCCTGAGGAGGTGACAGACCTTCCGTCTCTCATTCGTCAAACGCAGCTGCGCGATCGACATATAGGGCAAGATCGATCAAAGATTTCGAAAAGGTTTGTCTTTTATTTTACCTAAGTCACACTCTCCGCAGAGTTGGTGCTGTCAACGCGCAAGATAAACCCGGACTGTTGCACTAGTGCATGATACCGACAGCAATCTCTTGGCTCATGTTTTATCGTTGCTGTGTATATGTGTTCGTATTTGCTTCGAATTAGTTGAAGAAGGTCGAGCTAATGAAGTGAGTTATGGTGGGGATGTTATCTAACGAACTGTTAGTGTCTGTCCTTGATTTTCCATCACAAACAAAGGCCCATGACAGCGATTGACAGACTGCATATGACTGCCCATGACGAGTTTTTTTAAACGGTTTGATCCATCGAACTTACAAACAGACCGTTGTTCACAATTTTGTCCAAGTTTAGACAAATAATGTTCACGCCTCACACGTTAGCTGGATGAAGGAGAAATTCCCAAAACAAAACAAAACTTTTTTTTTTAACTATTTACGACAGAGCTGTGTTTCACGATTTTCATTAATGGTCTTCGCGAATAGAATGAGTTGTTTAAATGGACAAAATTATTATTTTTTCTATTCTACAGTACTCACAACACGTTTGATGAGGGATGGTAATGCAGAACCGGCAGTTAAAAATGTGCATTGATTAACTATTTTTGTAGGTTCCAAAAATATCGTTATTCTTAGTAATTAAAATGTAATTCTTAAACGTACAATAGACAAGGGGATACACGCAAAATTATAAACTGAACACATTTAAATGGTCACCTAAACCATGACTTTCAACGAACTATTGTCACAGCAGTTACCTAAATAATATACAAAATCTTAAATATATAATTACTGAAAAGGACTTGTGCACTCTGCGCTGTTTGCACATGATAAGATAAATACAGCCTGACGGTAACTGTAGATTTGAGACACTTCAGCCTTATCAATCCACTTTTGCGGTTTCAGCAGGTGTTCAGAAAGATAAGACACTCAGTCCATCGTTGTGTATTTCGTGCGCTTAGTACTACCCCGGCACACACTTGAGAACACAGGCCACTAACAAGAGCGTTGTAGTTGTTGTGGTTTGCACTTCTCAGGCGCCGTTGAGTGGACTTCCTAAAAATGCCTTCAACTGAGTTTGTTAACTGAATGTGGGAGTCTAATTTATGCAGGCCGACGGGTTTTCGACTGGCGTGAAACGGAATTTCCATAATTTGCAAGGTCATTAACAATTCTCCTCAAGAGAAAGAGAGGGTGTGTGTGGGTAGGTAGGGTGGGGGTGGGGTGTGAGAGTTGTTATTTATGCGCATTTTAGAGGCACATCTCTGAGTCAGGGGGGATTTCTGAGCACGTGACACCGTCATCTCCTGAAACTATATATTAGAGAAATCAGAATGGATACATTTATTCTGTGGTCACAATTCGGAAAAATCCGCCGGACTATATTTAGCGTGACCTTCTTTTTCTGTGCACGCTTGTTCAACCCAACAGGAGATGCGAGAAGGAGGCTCGTGTATTTAAAGTCTGCCGCTTAAAAAAATGCAGAGGAAGTTTAACACTGGTCCCTGAACCCTGTCAACAGCACTTGCCTGCAGCGTCTCCTCCGCCATATCAGCTTTTGCGTCTCGAGGTGGTTAAAGGTCGCAACACAGGTTTCACTAAAGGTGAGTCGTGCACACTGAATCAGAAACAATCGTTAATAACAGGGTGGTTACAACCTACCTGTTAGATAACTCATTACTTTAGGCAGGTAAAGCTGATAGGTACTGGCAGGTGATAGACGACAAGCAATCGCGAGTGCTGCTTGACCTGCGGCTTTGCGGACAAAGCATCGTGTGATCACAAGAATTTCGGCCAAGTTTTTTTTTTTTTTTATCTTTCTCAGGTACAAGCATTCCAAGAGAGAAGTTTTATACTGTATATAGAAATGTCATCAACTCTGACGAAGTGACATCCGAAAAGCGTGAACGTGCAGGCAGTTGCATGTGACAGGACAAAAGTTTGTGTAAGATCTCTTATGAACTGTTTCAGAACCGCTGAAATGTCTGCTACTTGCAATACGGTTTGCAGATTGTCAGCGGTTAGATTTCTTGCATTTCATCAGATTAACGAGTAACCACGAATCGCCACCGGCGATCATACATGATTATACCTCACTGTTGTGACCGACCAATAGTCGGATCAACAGCCTTGAGATTACTAACGGGTGAGTGGCAGTCATCGATTACAACAAAGGATCATCTGTAATTAAAAATTGGCGAATTCATATAAGCCTGAAGAATCTAAGTTTATTTTTCCTCGCCTGCTTTTCTGTATGTTTGTTTGATTGATTATTTATAAGCGTTGCATATTTGTAACGCCATGCTAAAAGCACGAGTAACGAAAAACCCAGGTTGTAGTTTCATTTCCTTATAGAAACTGTTCTTACTCATACCCAAGTCGACACATAGATATCGTGTCCAAGTATTTTTGTAAATTCTTTAACCCCAGTGAGGTTGGCTGAGATCATAAGCTCAAGGAAGTTTTATATATAGGGAAGTTATTTTGACATAAAAAATGCGAAGCCAGGAAAATTTATTCAGTACAGTAAAGGTGCACTGTAGGGTCTGGTGCAAATTAAGATGTGTAATGGGGTTTTTTGTGAAGTTATTTGGCTATTATTTACCATGGTCTGCATTAGCTCAGTGATCATCCTCTTCTGTTATCATCTCATAAATTCATCACGTATTGTGACAATCCTGCTTTCATTTTTCACTTTTAGCGATCATCTTGTATTTATCACATAATGTGATCATTCTTCGTCCATCCTGTCCTGCAGCCATTCTGTATGTATCACGCAGTGTGACCATCCTGCTTTTATCACGTTCTGTTATCATCCTGCTTTCATCACGTTCTGTGATCATCTTGCTTTCATCCCGTTCTGTGATCATCTTGCTTTCATCACGTTCTGTGATCATCCTGCTTTTATCGCGTTCTGTGATCATCCTTTGTCCTGCTTCCAACTTGTAGTGATATTATCTGGATTTCATTACGTAGTGCGATCCTCCTGCATTTGTGAGTACTGTGATAGTCCCACATTTACCACATTACTTAACCCGCCCGCCCACCCCGATGCTATAAACATGCGGCTCAGATCCACAGTTTATAGAAATACCTATGTACAGGTGACGCCTCTCCAACCACAGCTCATGTCTGTCGTCACATGGCCCCTTCGTTGACCCCCTGCTTGGCTAGAACGCGCAGAACACATCAGGAGTCACAGCGAAAATGTCTTCATTAACCATAACGGCAATGCCGGGTCCTCTCTTCAAGGTCATCCTTGTCGGCGATGCCGGCGTGGGGAAAACGTCGCTCTTTTGCTGTATCCAAGACGAAGACTACATCTTCCGTGAAAACCCCACCACAACGGTGGGAGTGGAAAGCTGCATTCATTCCGTGTCTACGGCTAAAGGAGTTGTCAATGTAAGTTGTTCGTTAAAGCTGCTGTTTACCGGCTGGGGGCCATCGGAGATACGGAGGAAATCATGTGGGCAGAAGGCAGAATGTGTGGGGGTTCGCAGGCAATATACAACTTGCGGAGTGTATTTTTATTTTACAATCAGTCAGTATTAAATTCTCTGCCAAAGACCCGTTGCTGGATAATCTTCACTGGACATCTAAACAGATAAAGCACGTCATCAATCAATTTGTGGAAGCAGGATAGATGAGAAAATAATAGGATGTTATAGCTCTTCCAACAGATTCGACGAAACAATTTTTTTAACAAATAGCTGTTTCAGCTGGTTTACTAGTAGTATGAGAAGTTTTTCGTATAAAACAACCATATTTTTCCACTTCTACACGTCGGTATTAAAAAAAGTGAATGTTGCCGTTACTGAATTTTTGTTGTCTATTTTATACTTTAGTTTTAATTACAAGTCGAGACAAATGACTTAAGTTGCATTTCGTGGTAATCTTTTTATGGGTTCGGGAGAGGGGTTGTCTTATCCTCGTTCTTGACTAGCAGGAACTGGTTCTGCAGATGTCGGTGTATGACACGGCCGGCGTGGAGCGGTTTCGAACTTTGACCCGGAATTACTACCGCAACGCCCACGCTGTCCTGCTGGTTTTCAGTCTGGACGAGCCCGCCTCTCTGTACGGTCTGTCCAGGTGGGAGAGCGAAGTCATGGACTCGGCTCCTGCAGGTGAGTAATTACCGACTCGAGCTTAGCGTCTCTGAGACGGTACTTGAGTCAGCCACTTGAATTAACCGCTTGAGTCAGCCGTTTTCAATACAAGTTTTCACTCAGCCTTTTCTGATAATGCAGGGTCGAGTTAGCTTCTTTCATCACGATCCTCGGCTTACGAATGTTAGACAACAATACATGAAGTCGAACTCTTCGTTCTCGCCTTTCAGTGCTTAATACTGAGAAGAAGACTCCCCTACATGCATCGAAAGGAACTCCATGATCTAGCTATAAGAGATATGTCACACGTGAAGCGCTACTGGCTACCAGCTTGTGTTTGTTCGTTCGTTCGTTCGTTCTTCATCCTCCTGCTGCTGATATGCATGCTTGTATGTGTGCTGCCAACACGATCTTAATAACGTATAAAACGTCTGTGCCATATAATTTTACTTACAGCCGTCAAATTTCTAGTGGGAAACAAAGCAGATCTGCATAACGCGGTACTCCCGGAAGCAATAGAAGCTTTTGCGCATGCGCACAACTGTCAGGCGGCTTTTTTGACGTCTGCGAAGACACGTGAGTACCTAGAAAGTTTGCCATCCTCACGACTAAATCATCCCTTGATCTCCTAATACTTTTATTGAGACATCAAGAGATCACAAATACTTGTGACATATTTTATTTAGAAAATCTGGGTCTACCTTTACCCCTTTTATACGTCTTCTGCATAATTGTACGTGTCTGTAAGTACCTGGATGAGGCGTGCGAAGCAGACGATGTCACAGGTAGAAGGCAGTCGCAGACTCTTCACAGATCCAAATAATTGTCGTCTGATTGTAAAAGCTTTAATTTTGTACAGCAAACTCTGATTGATCAAGTGCCATTTGTGTCTGAAAGGATTGATTTGGAGAGTCCTGATTCCACACTTTAAAATGAACTTCTCGGAGGTTTAACCTGTAATTTCTGTGCTAACGACAGGAGAGGGTCTGGACGGAGCTCTAGCTTCGCTGGGTGTGCACCTGATGGAGAAGTATGCTCGTCACACTAACCGGAGGGACGAGGACAGACTGTGGCGGGAGGGCTCAGGTATGCACGTGCACGGCGATGACAATCGTGGAAGCAAGTGCTGCTGATGCTGTCTGGTCAGGAGAACCAAAACGTTGGCGAGCAGAACCAAATGACTCTTGACCATCGCCATGAGTTCCGTACTGTAGTGACTGACATCGATCCAAAGGGGCGCAATTGGTGTGAGGCAAGACATTCTCTGTAGTTCTGTCCCTTTAGAAAACGACTACCTGACCTCGCTGGCGTAACGCCCGCTGTCATGACTACGTCAGTCGCTTTGAAAATCTGGACAATGAAAAGAAATTCATGAAGCGAATGGACGAAGCAAACTGAGACATGAGCTCTCGCATCTTCATTTCTCATCCATAAAAATGCCCATACATTTCAGAAGACGAAGTATTTCTTTACTATTACAACTTAGGAGGACGGTTTGACAAACTAGTCAAAATGAGAAGTGAGTGGTGTAAGTATAAGTAAAGTGCAAGGTGTATACCGGATTCTGGTTATATTGTTCGTGATGTATGGAGTGTTATCAAGAAATAATAACAAAAACAATAATAGAGGATTAACATAGCTCATTTCCTCCATTTTAAAATGAGACTGTAGGCGCTGATAAACTTTTTCCTCCCCAAACA
This sequence comes from Marisa cornuarietis, assembly GCA_004794655.1. Taxonomy (NCBI): domain Eukaryota; kingdom Metazoa; phylum Mollusca; class Gastropoda; order Architaenioglossa; family Ampullariidae; genus Marisa; species Marisa cornuarietis. Next base: position 10,532,902 of record SMMW01000003.1, on the reverse strand, counting down.
TATTTTGTACGCTTGTGCATTCATACACACAGTACAACAAGGATAACATCGCACAGAGCACAAAGACTTAAATGAGAAAAGTAGAATCCTATTGTCCTGTGGAGGAAAAGAGCAATGAAGAATCCGAGCTGTTTAATCTCTGCCAGATATAGTTTTTTTTTAGTTCAAGACTTAAGTTTATTTAAATTCTGATCTACAATTAGTAAATTAACGCCATATTTTGCCGTTATGTGTAACAGAAAAAAAGATACCAATCTTTGTGATGAAATTTTAGTTTAAAAATGTCGTATATATGCTCAGCGAGCTGTTTACTTTATGATAGAACACACACACACACACACACACACACACACACACACACACACACACACACACACACACACACACACACGTCCTTAAGTAGAACTTAGTTAAGCAGCACAACACATGCAGCTTATGCAGTGTTTAAATATACATCTCACAGATTGTGGCATCAGACACATTGCAGGATGAATTAGCTGAAACACACAATCCACGGATTAAAGCAAGTAAAAGAGAGCTGGAGCCAAGAAAGTATCGCACCCAAATGTCCAGAGCATACAGAAAAAAGTGAAATCCGGTGAAAAAAGGACACATAACAACGAATCAGCAATTGGACCAACCCCCAAACCGTTACAAAACACAGTAGAGGGCGCGAGGGGATCCATACCGATTAACGTAACCTCGTTCTCAAACACACACATATGACGTCATAGTCATAGTCACTGACTGTAGGTACCATGATTACATAGGAACAAATACACGAGGCGGGCAAGTTGCTGAAGTTGAACACCAGACGCAAAGTTCTATGTCAGAGAGACGAGTTCCGTGAACTAGTGGCAGGACCGGTTCACCATGTCTAGGGCATAGCAAGGCAGATCGTCATACTCCGTCTGCCACCATTTACCTCCCCTGATTAATCAGGTTCTCATTTCTGCTGGAAAGCAGGTCGGGCAGGTCACGGACCCGCAATCTCCGGCTCTACAATCAAGGATGTAAGACACTTGTGCTATTAGATACCCTTCTTTGTTATGCCTAGCTCATCCATCGCGATGAGGGAAAATGGGTGTTGTGAAGCTGCAGTGTGATGAGTTTCAGTGAGAGAGTGTTGCCCCACGATGCTAACAGCACAAACTGCACGTGTTACTCTGCGAAATAAACATAAGTATATTTGCAACAAAACGTCATGACCGTCAGTTCAAGGGGTTCGTAAAAGTCGCATGTGATGTCTGCAGATGTTCCCTTGCGTGTGGCAATACAGAAAATCTCTGTAAATGTGGGTCTTCTTTCCCCACTCCACTCTCATTGCAAGACCAGTTTTTCGTAAGATGCTAACGTTTTCGCAGCTGTTCGAAACTTTATTGCAACAAAAATCCATTTACTTCTGTTTTCACGCAAATAAAGCACCAACAAACTAAACAACTTCGGTGAAAATAAATGTAATACCCCACAATAATTGTTTGCGGGGAACATGTTACAAAAGTGAACAGCAGTAACAATCATATACTTTTAACACAGAATTTCCTGAGACCTTTTAACAGCTTTTCACCTTTGCCCATTCCATCATGCTATTAGTCTGATTATTATAAACTTTTGCACAGTAGAAAAGTTTGTTTTATATTTTTATTAACTTTTCTAAACTGGCCTTTAACGCTTCGCCTCGCAATAATTAGTCTGACTGAGGTTCTGCGATGGGTCACTTCCGGAAGGACGGACTTTGACGTCATCGACGATGTAGGCGTTAGTCATGCTGTCAGTGCGTGGGGTGAAGGAAAAGCGTCTGCGCAGGCGCACTATAAAGGGTTCCCTTCCTGTAGCGGCACCTAGCGGAAAGAGATTGGCTGAATGACTGGCGGACGAAATACAGATGCGAAAAGAAACGGTAGTCGGCGAGTGTTTCTACATTCCACATCACGTACTTCAACTTCCGTTAATAAGTATTCCGTTGGTCAAAAAAAAAAGGGGGGTTCTGTTGAAGATCTTCATTCATTGATGAAGAGTGGTGTAAAATATAAATAAACTTGCTGGGGTTTTTTGTTGGTGTTTGACCCACAGATTATTTTATAAAAGCACTACACGGCTGTGCGTACAGATAAGAACAGAAATTACACCTGAAATCTCTCAAACCCAATAGGTAAGTTTTCCATTTTCTGGCTGGATTGTCGAAAGGGAAAGGATAGATAAAAGCTGGCGATAGCAACGGATTTGAAAATGATGCTGAGATGAAGGCTCCTACCTCCCATGAGAGCGTCGTTGTTACTGCCTGTCATCATCACGCCAATGTTGGAGTCGATGTCACCCTTGGCAAGCAGTTCTCCCTCTTGCCTGACGCCAAGGAAAGTCCCTTGGTCTTTGCCGTCTTGCTGAGCGGCCCCGTCTGACACTGCTGACGCCCGAGGCACTAAGAGACGGCGTCCCTGCCACAGACGTGAGGCACAAGCTCTAGGAAATGGTGAGGCTTGCAGGTGAACGGTTTAGACTTCCTGGCACTTCGTGCAGGTAGTAGACAGTTGCAAAATGAACTTTCATCACACTTAGTACTCTCTGCTTTGCGTGCATGTGTGGATGCGTGTGTGGTTGAGGGCATGAATGTGTGCGCTCGCCTGCATGCATCTGCACCTGAGAGTGATCGAAGGCTGAATGGACAGACTAAAGAAAGAAATTTGCCCCTAAAAAAAGGAAGACGAGCCTCGTTTTAATGATTTGACTTTAACCTCCCTTTAAGTTAAAAAAACAATCTGCACTCACAAATCCGCTATAACAGAATAGATGGCTAAAATCAAGGACAAGCTTGAACAGTGTGAAGAATTAACTGTCTGACTAGAACAATGCAGAGTCGATTGACAGCAAGACCAGTTCACAAGAACGGATTAATAAATGTGTAGGAGATATTGATGCTTTACCCAAAAGCATACTCTCGCTACATGCACACTTCTTTATCTTCTTGTGGACTTCGTCCCTGTACTTCATCGACTCACGCGATAAACTTCGTCATCGTAAGTATCGGTGTCGCTAAAGCCACTTCCGTCTATTGAACGCCTTTTTCGCAGGACTTGGTCCACTCGGCCATCCTTCTCCTTGACTTTGTCCTTCCTTCTGTCCTCCGAAAACCAGGAGTCCTCGGTGCGATTGTCCTCGGTGTCATCTAAGTATCGATCGTCATCTTGAGCTGCAATCTGATGGACAAATAAGTAACTTCAGCCTTTTTTCGCAACAGGAAAGGCCTTCTGTCATGTATTTCAATGCATCAAACACACTATTTTAAAAGTCTTACACAAGATGCTCTGTTTTTTTCAAATGGACTCGGTTTCCTGCTTAGTGAATTACCGGCATTCGGTGTTCTGTTTTGATCATGCTTTGTGCAAGCTCTTCAGCCCCTTAAAGGGGTCTGCAGTGATCTGAAGGAAAAGACCCGAAACGTTCTTCTAGAAGAGCATCAAGAATCAATCTTACATAGAAAAACCATGCCTTTATCACTGCTTTACAGCTAGCTTCATCCAACAATAACCAGCAGTCAAATCAATATTTAAACTGGATCATTGTGACTGACCACCATAAAAACCACACAAACAGAATAAACGAATAAAAGGCGGTCTTTGTGCAGGTGGCGGCATAAGCGGGTGGGACAAAAAGTAGTCTCATCCGGCCCTGGACAGACAGGAACATGCCAACGCCTACGTGCGTGACGTCACCTCGTGGACGAAATGAGGTGACGGTCTGCCGAGGGCCTGCATGACGAGGGTGGCCAGGTCCGACGACTTGCCGCAACGGTGCAGCGCTGTGCCACCTTCATGGCACGCTCCGTTCAGCATCTCCTCCTGACGCGACAGGCTCAGCTTTTCCAGAAGGGCGCCGCTGTCCTTCGCCTGTTCTTGCTCCTCCTGCTGCTCGGCCCAGAAAAAGAAAGAAACACATAACAAAAACAAAAATGTGACTGTGTTACCTCACCGTGGAACTGACGATCAGGTGTAAAAGCTCATACAGAAACCATGAGTGACTGGTTTCTGAAAATCTGACGGCGGAAAGCTGCTTTTATGGGATGGGGAGGTACTGGTATGTGGAAGACTGACTTGGCTGTTTGGTTGTTTTTAGCGGTAAAGTGCTTCCACCTAGAGATGATTTTGTATTATGAGGGGAAGGGAGGGTGGGGAGGAAACCCATAGAAAACCCCCCTGAGAACCGTTAGCAAAGGTGGCGGATTGACACAATGAAAAAGTGCGGAGATATGGCATGTACAGAAGTTACCTCTACTTAAGGGCCCCCTGTGATCTGAGGGCGTATATACATAGGTGACTTGCGAGACCTGAAAGTACGTTTCTATATATTTTTATATATGTCAACATCATGCCCCTATACATTACCACCGTATAAATATAATATTACTGCCACACACACACACACACACACACACACACACACACACACACACACATATATATATATATATGGGTATATTTATTTTATACACACGTTGCTACATATATACGATGTTCGTGGCTGTGCATACTACCAAAACTGTCGTGATACGGGAGCACTTGTCTGCTTTTGTGCGGGATGTTGCCACGAAAAAGCAATCACGCGGTTACCTGGTACAGAGATCTGTATCTCTGCCTGGTACTATGCCATTCACACAAACGTTTCTGTGCAGCAGCATAGGGTCTCTTTCTTTCCACCAGAGCGCAGGCCATATCTAAATAAACATTCAGCCTACACTTCGGCTCTCAGTCGTATCAGAACAAAAGAGTAATGACATTCACTACTAGGCGTGCATGTGGACGAGGGTGTGTGGAGGGAAGGGGGACAGGGAAGGGGCTCCTACGTATTTCAGAAGGTCTGTAGTGGCGGTGGCGGCTCGCAGGTGTACGCCAGGTTTTTGCAGCATCACGTGCAGCTTCTCTTGCAGCTCGTCGAACTGCCGCTGCTGCTTGAGGTTGAAGGCGCGATCGAAGTCGAGGGAGACGTTGAAAGTACACATCCCCAGCGCACTCTGCAGCACCTGTCACCCACAAAGAGACCAGCGTTAACGCGCTTACGATAACTCATTCGTCATCAAGTCGCCCGCAATCCCCTTGAAGACCGTCTTTAACCCTGAGGACAAACCTTCCACCAAGTTCCTCAAAGGTGTCAAACGACAATGATATGAAAACATTAACAAACTTAGTAGTCAAAATTCGTCCATATTTGTCGGGTTAAAACAGTCGTTAAACGTTCTCTCTCATCATCCTTACGCTTTCGCGCAAGCACAAAGGCATTTCTGATGCTCCCCTGATATTATGGTGTATTGTTTAGCTTGTGTGGTCACGTGCAGACTCTAAAGACCGTTTATGTAAGGCCTGCGCTTAACTGTGAAAGTGAGAGAACAGATGTGTTAGGATAGTAGTATTGGTCTCTCCTATGGTGGTGCTGGTTCACTTGTGACAAACAATCATCTAGTTGCTGTCGCTGCTGGACTCACCTGAACCGTCAGGTGGCGCTCTTGCTGCAGCAGGTAAAGGTAGTCCACTGTCCGTTCCCCCAGCTGTCGCTGCGCTTCTGAACCGGGCTCTATATGTATCAGATATTAAAGACGACGTAGACACAGCATCTCAGCCAAAGGTTAAAAGGATTAAGGTTAGGAACGTTAGGAGAAATCAATCAATCAATCAATCAATCAATCAATCAATCAATCAATCAATCAATCAATCAAAAAAACGAAAACGCACGTGCACGCATTCATCAACAATCAACTAACCATAAGCTTTGTTTCTGCTGAGAAAAAAAGTTACGACTGGCCACACTTGCCTGGGGATATTCTGTAGGGGTGTACATCGTAAGACCTGGATGCAGATGTACAGATACAGAACGGCATGTTGTTTAGGCTTACCTGTATTTGCCAGCCACTCCAAGATCTTGTCCCGTTGCAGCTGGGCAAGGTTGTCTAGCGCCTCCACCCACTCGCCTCGCGCCATCCTCCACTTCTCCAGGGTCTGCCCCATCAGTTTCTGGACACATATAGCGCCCCTGGTATGTCACGACAACCTACCCAAACAACGTCTACATTTAAATAAAGCTGCATATAAAACAAGCAACAACTTGTTTAATGTATTTGTATGCATGTACGTACACGCATGCATAAACGTATTCATGTATGTCTTAAAACACTTAAAACAGCAAGAGACACCATGGTAGCGTGAAGCTGGCTGTCCAAGCTGCATCCACGAAGTTCAGCAACCCGCAGCAAGTCTGCTGTTCGAAGCAGCTTCTCGGAAACTTCATCTGCACAAAGGTTGAAAAGCCCGCAGATGTTGCTCCTTGTGTAATTTTTAAGCATGTTAATAATCGCAACTGTAAACGGTATTCAGTCCTCTAGAAACATCCGACAAGTCAATCCTTATCACTCATGAAAAAATTGTTTTGTAATACACGAGATTTATGTATTAGTCTTCAACAAAATCTGATGTTTTATGTTGTAACAAAAAAATATGTCTGACATACATTACTGTAAATGCTTTTAGGTGCACACAATTAAATAAAGGACAAAAGAATTTATTTCACGTTTTCTCATTTTGTGTCCCACAACATATGTGTGATCTCTCTCTCTCTCTCTCTCTATCTATCTATCTATCTATCTATCTATCTATCTATCTATCTATCTATCTATCTATCTATCTATCTATCTATCTATCTATCTATCTATCTATCTATCTATCTATCTATCTAAACATCAACAGAACGCAACCTCTGAAGCTTCTGGCGCCCTCCACACTCAAACAACGTTCTCTGGCGATAAAGCTGTCTGCCAAGTTCCGCTCTATCTCTCGACAGTTGCCCCGCCAATACAACTCGTGGCCGCGGGTCGACACAGCATCTAACACAAAAGAGTTCCACAAAATGTTTCCCTCCTTCTAACCTCCATGGCTCAGTATATTTTACAACAGCGTTAGTTGGGGTAATCTGATTTGACCCCGAATGCAACAGTAACCTCGAGTACCCCTTGGAGTGGCATTCTGTTGCCATCTAGTGGAAGCTTTGACTTGCACGTTTTATTCGGGGCGAAATGTAATGCTAAAAGGGATTAATAACCCCCGTTTCCCTACAGTGCGATGAGTTTACTCCTGGGGCCGTAGTCATGAACCAGAGATAGAGATGTGTCATCCCGATTTGCTTTACCTCCGCTGGAAAACAATTTGTAGTAATATATGTGGACCATAATGCAGGGCGGACACCTCGACATCAAAGCTAACTTTCTAGGCGTACTTCTGTTGCCGGTTACAGAACCCCAAAGAACTTTTGATCCCCTAATCTAACCCTAAGGTAACATTACCTTTGCTTCATGTCTACGGCTCCTGGTGAACAATAACTTTATGATCTCACTTGAAAAATAAAATATAATACAATACTTCCTGTGCTCCTTACATGGAATGGACCATGTCCACATCAACTCTAAGCTCAAGTTTCTTCACCCACAGGTGTGTCTGCCTAATTCCGCCTTTTAAGACAAAACCCAGAAGATAAGAGACATTCATTTGCATTCCAGCTCGTCCACCCATTCTTTCCTCCTTTCACCTGCAGATGCCGCTACCTTGTTCCTGCCGCAGTAGCTCCTCTCGAGCGTCTAGTTGCTGGCCCTCCGCCTGCAGGGCGATGATGCGGTGCTCCATGGCGCGGCACAAGAACTCCGCTTTCTCCATCGTCGCAGTGCAGCGCAGCGCCGCCTGATGCACGCGCGGCATGACCAGTTCGTAGTCCGCCGCAAAGTGCTTGTCTTTACGCACTTCATGAATGATCTGCCGGCAATCAGATCACAAGAAAAGAATCACTTCAGCAGTCACGTGCCTCCCGGAAAGTAGGAAACTTACTCTCTTGTCTTCTCAATGTTTTTATTACGATCACAATAGCATTAACCAGACTCGGATTTAACTTGGATGTCTCAGAGGCCTAATTGTACATGAACCAAACTTTAGGGTGCATACCTGTCCAGTCTCTTTACACGCGGCTTCCAACGATTCAAACAACTTGCGGTGAAAATCTTCTCCAGGCAGGTCTTCGAGGTCATGGTCATCCATTCTGCGTCCGTCACTCTCCAATTTTCGATGCTGCTTCGAAAAAGCGAAATTGATTACAACACAAACTAGGTTTCCCACATATGCTATAGATACAGAATTACGTTTCATGTTCATTTGTGTTTATTGGTCATATTAATAACATTTATTATATATCGTTTGATTTCCTAACGAATGCAAACTCGCGTTCAAGAATTAAGTTTTTTTTTCCCCGGCACATAGGTAACGATTTTCTTCTTAAGGGTTAGATCTGTAAAATGGTCCCTGGTTGAGAACCCACACTTAACTGCCTTCTGGTTGGCTGTCATAACCAGTTTCAGTGCACATAGAACTGTTCTTGTGGTTCTGAAAATACATTCACGGTGCTCTTACACTCGTCTGAATCTAAATGGAGCAACACTTTGCTGCTCAAAGTACAGCAAACTGAGGAGAGTAACTGTGACGTGTAGCGCATTTTCAATGACTACCTACCGTCATTTAAAACACGAACTCCAAAAAGCATGATGACTCACACATGTCTCACAAAATTATAATAAAAAAACAAAAAAAGTGACTACTAATCCATGCCTAGCGATTGTGATTTGGTCATTAAAAGTACGTCTAGAATTAAAATCACCATTTTGGCCTCTGCTGATCGCTTCAGAAATGGTCGTCTCTTCTGGTCTTGCAGAGCAAAAATACAAATCCCGGCACGCATCGTGTTTTGTGACGTACTTTCAAAGGTACAATGACGTAAAACTTAGTCTGACGTGTTGTTGATATTTCTGGCAGCGCGAGACAGTCTCTGTTACTTCCGGTTTTGCAGATTCACATCAAAACAAAATGCGTTACGGTTTTCACATCGACCCAATTTTGCAGGTAACAAATGAAGTTTTATAATGAATGAAACATTAAGGTACAGGTACGATATAGATAGAGTAAATCGCGACGGCCATACCAAAAATGGCTTACCTGTAGGCGGAGCTATGCAAAACAGTGACGTCAAATATCACGAGATTCAAAGCAACGTAAAAAAAAAACAGCCAATCACTTAACACTCCTCCATGTCAGTCACTATGACATCACTCGACCTGTGCCGCCTACTCCCTGCACTCGACCGCTGTCGTCTGCTCAGCATTAGTCGTCTGCTCGCTCCACTTCATTCCCAAATATACCTAATTACCTAAACTTAACCCAAACCCTAAATCCTAACCTCAACACTAACCCCAACCCTAACCTAAACCTAACCCTATCACTAACCCTAAACACTAACCTAACCTATCACTAACTCTAACCCCTAACCCTAAATCCTAACCTCAACCCTTAACCATCTACCATTTCCCTTTCACTAAAGACAGTTTATTAATCACACACACCAAGCCATGCCCCACCACGCTCCCCTCTCAAATATGGATCGTACCCACTCCCCCCTCTGATAAAATGGCATAGACCTATCGAATTATCTGTTCATGAAAGAGAAAGGCTGATAATTTTGTGGGTAATATCAAGCCGATACAATTGGTAATCAAGGGCACAAAGTAAGCACTTGCAGTCACGACTAATTCATTGTTTAGTGGTGTTTTTCACAAGACAACCCCCTGATTATTGCATTACAAAATGTACAATTCTTGATAACAATTGTTGTTATCCATCCACAAATTTGCATTTTTGTGGACGATAAATTCAGAGTATTAACCAAGTAAACTGGCACCATCCTAAACATTTAATTCTTTTTTGAAGTGAAAATCGTAAGCACAGTCTGGCTATGTTTTAAAGCTTTTATGTTATTGATATTCCTTTGGACAAATTCTGCAAGACAAAAAGCCAATATAGGAAATTATTCAACACTTACATACAAAAAAAAATCACCTGATAGACAAAAATGCAAAAGTTTGAAGACTCTAGAAGAAAAATTATAGTCAAAAAGACAAATAAACAATTATAAAAATTTGGACTTAGAGTCACTTTAAACAGGCGGTGGTACTGTAACCGTTCTCCCATCTTTGCTGGACAAAGGAGAACTTGTGGAACTGCATCTCAACACAGAACTTGTGTTTGTAGACCTCAAAGCAACTTTGAATCATCGCACTCCTAGTTCTTGTTACCTGATTCCTCTTTGCGTTTTCTATTTTTGTCTTTCATTAGTCATCAGTACTGTTGTTCATCCCTTCGTTCCTTCGTATGTTGTCCATGTCTCATTCTTGTCTTAAGAGCATGCTCCTTACGAGCGAGAGTAAGCGCTATACAAATCACGCATTTATTATAATTATATTCAGTGGAGTTGATTTTAATCTTCAACGTTGATATTTTTGTGCTTAACTTATCCATTCTAGACTTACTTCTAGGATTGTTCTGCTCTGGATTCAGTCTTCACAAAGGTTTATGGTTATCTGTACTCAGTGTGTACACAAGAAGACAACAAAAGGAAACTCTTCAGAGATATAGTATTTTTTATTTCAAGATCAAAACACACAAGTGCAAGACATTCACAAACGACTTTAAACGGCGTTTCCACAAAAAAGAGAGTCAAAACATTTTCACCAATGTATTTCCTTTGTGTTCTCTTGAGACTTTTTTTTTGCATTAATCGCATGCTGAAACATAAATTAAGTACTATTTAAAAAAAAGACTAGTTCTACGTTTGCCATGTGTTACAACGTTAAGCATAGATAACGTAAAATATTTTTTTCTCTCTCTCTTTTGTGCTGGAAACCGTAACAAACACAAAAATTATGACGACATATGCACAGAGTTGCGAAGGACCATAACGTTACCGTTATTGATTAGCCGCTTATCACACCTGTCCTCTTAGAGTGAAATCCCGGGCACAGCTGCAAGACACGCATCAAGTAACAAAAATATTAATTTTTCGCTCGTGACCATTAAATATGCAGACGGCACCATGCCTTCCATCATCTGATGTACATTTCATGTCAGTCAATATTCATGAACCGTGATCATCCATCACAAAGCAAACTGCCAAGTGTACCACAGGTACACAGCTGCTGGTGTGGGAAGGTAAGTGTCATAAAGCTGCTGAAAATATATATTTCTAAAAGGTGGACTTTTTATTTTTTTCCACTTCCAGATTCTGTAACTTCGCTACTGAAGTGACCTACCCAAAAAGGCAAAGTTAATGCAAAGTGATTTTTAAATGTGTGAAATGACTGTTTTTTGTTCACTCATGATTAACAATTATTGTTGACTTTCTTCTTATACTGGTTTCTTTGCAGCGCATTCTCACTTTTTATTGAAACATACTACAGATTTGAAGAGCGAGAGAGATAAAGTAAGAAAGGAGAAGATAGAAATCCAGTTTGTTTGTTTGTTTGTTAGTGTTTAACGCCGTGCCAGCAACTAAGGCTATATCACGGCGAAGATAGAAATCCAGAGAAAACGAAAGACAAACAGAGACGAACAGACAGACATACACACAGCCTAGAGAGACTGACATTGACATATACTGACACTGAAGCCGTTGCCGACCTTTTTTATTGTCTTTGATTTTATAATTACGAAGACAGCGGAGAGGTAGGTTTGAAAGTTCAAAACAACTAATAACAGAAACAGTGGCCTGACAGCGATTGTTCATTCCCTGTGCGCACTGTGCCATAAATGTTACACATCAGTGAAGAGTTTCGGCTTATCTATTGCACAAAGCAATCTGGGTTTTACACATGAGTAAATAGTCTCTAATTATCTATCGTACAAAACACTTAACACTACACATGAGTAACATCTAATAGTCTTTTCTTATTTGTTGCACAATAACAGTCCACGCTTTACGTGTGAGTAAATAGTCTTTGATTATCAATTTCACACTAAAAGTCCACATCACTGAAGAGTCTGTATCTATATATCTTTATATGATTTCTATATGAATATCTCTGAGTATTGCACAATAACAGTCCACTTTGCCATCTATACGTTGGGGAGTCTTGCATCAAAGGCTATGGAAAATGATGCGAAAATTTTTCATCGAAAAAATTGTCGTCCTTATCATCGAAGCTTTGTATAATAAATTGCTCAAAACAACGGAAAGGCCAGTCGTATAGTCAGACACTGTTTCGTGCCAATAGACACACAGACAATAACACTTAATCAAAGCATTTTTTTATTTATTCAATGAAACATTATCAGTCAAGTTTATTGAAACAAATCATTTTAACAATAATTTGAGCTTGGACTGCCATAACCCATGTTTTTTTTTCAAAATTCAAAGTAATATCAGAGAAACAGAAAGTCAATATGGTGTCCCCGATCGACCTAAATGCAGGCAAGGCATCGTTGTCTCACGGGCTGACTCAATGTTCTCATAGTTCTTTGAGAAATTGCCTGCCACTCTTGCTGAAGAAACTTGTACAGCTGATTTAGATCAACTTCTTGGGTGGTGGTTGGCTCTAAGGCCCTTGATATCCCAAAAATTTTGAATGGGATTCAGATCTGGGAACAGGCCGGCTAGTCCATATGGTTGACTTGGTGCTGCTGCAGTAAGTCATTGACGACTCTGGCCCTGAGCAGTCTGGCATTGTCATCCTGAAGAACGGTGCCTGGTCCAGTGGGCTCCAGTGCTTGCAGTACCAAAGATTGTAAAATGTTATCTCTGTATGCCACGCCTGTAAGATTGCCTTGTACCAGTTAGAAGGCAGTTCTGTAGGCCGTCCCCATCCCACCTCACACCATGATGGATCCACGACCAGAGGGATTGTTGTAACGCTCTCCCTGTCGTCTCCAGACGAGGATTCGGCCATCGTGGAAGGACCTGGCATAGAGAGACTTATCAGTGAAGAGGACTGCGGCCTACTGCTGCATTGTCCATGTCAAATGGCGTTGTGCCCATGCAAGACGAGCAGCGCGATGTGCAAATGTCAGGACAGTGCGGACAGCGGGTCGCCTTGAACGAAGATTGCTCTCCGTAACCCAGTTGCGAACCGTCAGGTCACTGACAATTACGTTAGCGGCTGCTTGTAACTGTCCCATGAGTGTCCTGGCAGTAGCTGTTCTCTGTCTTAGAGCCAACAGAACAATGAACCTGTCCTGCTGTCCGGTAGTTGACCGCGGGCGTCTGAGTGTCTTCTCTCTGCAACACTTCCCATTCCATTGTAGCGGTCTCGTAGACTTCGAAGGACAGAGTGAACAAATCTCAATCGGCGGCCAATTTTTCGAACGCCTACGCCCTCCAGCAGCTATGCAATGACCCTCCCTTGGTTGACAATACTTAATCGTCGTCTCTGAGACATGATTAAAAAGGCGCATAGAAACCGGCAATAAATACGCTCCCAGCGCTCTATAATTACTGAGTTGTGATGTCATTAGACAGGGCTTGTACGTGCACTGCATGTTTACTACTGTTCAGTTCTGCCTAGTCATATGGATATGTTGCAATTGCACGCAGTTTTTGTGGATTCACTGACATTTTCTGCTTTACTGATCACGCACGAGACCCGTTGACTGCTCCCCCACACAACAAAGTCACTGCCTTCACAGACGCCACTGACAAACGGCCATCTTTCCTACATCTGGATGACAGCGCCCTCATTTCGGAGGCTCTTTTCGTGACGTGTACGTTCTTCTAGACAAGGAAAAAGGGGAGGGGGCCTGGTAGCGTAGTTCCAGTGAGGACTATAAGAAATAGGAAGGTAGCTATACTAACGGTGTAATGGGGTCAGATGGTAAGGACCATACACAGCTGACAGGTGGCAAACACAAGTTTGCGTACTTCTATCTTGATTAAAACGCGTGTTTACAGGGTTAGCCAGGAGGTCGTGTGTAAGGCGGGGGGCGGAGGGCGGGGAGGCAGGAAACAAATGTGGTCTAGCGCGAGGGCGCTCATGTCTGCCTAGAGTAAGGGTTGTGAGCCTGCCCCACGAACTTGTCCTCAGCCTGTTATTGAGCCTTACAGGACTCTCCAGTCTCAGCAACGTAGCTTTTAAGCAAGTCTCGCTTCTCTTCTTTCATAAAAGACCAAAAAATCTTGAGTCAAGTCCAGCACGTGAACGTTACTGCCATCTGTTACTCGGTATTTTTTTTAAAGAGGGCGTTAATGGCCAAGGGCTGTGCGTTTGTCTAGGCGTGTGTCGTGGCAGAAAGGAGGTAAGTGGACATAATATGTCAAAAAGCAGCGTTGCAGAAGGAAGGTAAACAAAAGTGCTATGTCATTTTTCTACATGCTCGGTCGAGAAGATAGTAATGTGCTTTTTGTCGCTACAACTGTAAGGGTTGAGAGACCTGGTTAGACTCTCAGCTATTTTCTCACTGGAGGTGGCAAATGTCAGCAGGTCGTGCTATAACCTTGGGGGGGGGGTGACTTGGTGTAAAACGCTAACAATAACAACAACAACAACAACAACAACATTATTTCCCGTGATAATGCTACATCTTATTACGCCAGTAGCTGGTGAGTACCCGCATCACTACTGAGCGTTGAATCTTTTAAATTTAAAACATAGTCACGAAGTAATTATTATTGTGACATATACAGAACAGTTTATAGACCTTGTTTTGCGAAACTGTGTCCGCCATTCAGCTTAAGTGCAAAGAAATACGCGTGAAGAAGGGGCGACGGTGGACTCGAGTACTTTTGACGCCTCTAGTGCTGACTTGATCTTACCTGTCAGCTGATAACGCAGGTAGAATTACGCAACTGAACCAAATTTTGAAACGAACAAATAAAAAAAATGCTGAGGCCATCGGTGAGGCCAAAGAAAGGATTCATCTGCTGTAGTGCCGTTTTTGTTGCTGTGATAATGATGGTAATGTAGCAGTACAAAAGCCAGTTCTTGGTCAAGTAGGGTAGCAGAACTTGTCATCCACAGGATGATGTCTATCTCGGCTGGTGAAGCGGCCCCAAAGCCCGCTCCATACCCGTTGTCCAAGCGCCTGCTCCTGTGCCTGGTGATGGTGGCTTTGGAGTCGTTCATAAACTTCGAGGAGATCTACATGCTCGCAATGCTCCAGCGTGTCCAAGTGCCGACGATCTTCGTGTCTACACCTGGAACTTTCTCCAGCGCCATCGGTGTCTTCGTCATCCCACTTATTGGCTGGGCCAGTGACAAGTAAGGGGTCTGGCTACTGCGAGAACATATCTGTTGTCGGGTTCTTCTGCAAGAATATTGACATTCTTTCATGAGAAATAACCATTTAACTGAAATGTTTCATTGAAACAACAGAGATAAAGATATATTTAGCATCTGTAAACAGAAATGGCAGTTATCCAAAATAACATTTTAACGAACTATATCTTAAAACAGCATGTAATCGAATCTTTTCCTTGAAAATCCTTTAACCGAAATTTCTCCTTAAAATAGCAGTGATAAAGACATTTTTCCCATTTGTAAACAGAAACAGCAGTTAATCGAAATAACATTTTAATGAAATTTATCTTAAAATAGTTTGCAATGGAAATGTTTCCTTTAAAAAATCCTTTAACCGAAATGTCTCCTTGTAATAGCATTTAAAATGTCCCCTTCAAATAACTGTCATAGTTCAGTTAGCAGCTTTTTACCAATATCTCACTTTTTTCCTCGAAATATCAGTTAATCAAACACTTTCCTTCTTTAACCAAAACGCTTTTTTCGCCTTGAAACACTCTAATCCTTGAAAATCAGTTTTTTTAAATTATCCCAGTTTCCATAAAATAGAAAATCTTCCCTTCTCCTTGTTGGATAATCGCTAACTTAATGCCACATAACAACACGCCGCGGCCGACTTTCTTCCTTCAATATATTCATAACTCATGAGAAAGTGGCACATTTTACGACTTTCACCTCAATCTACAATGATTGTTCTGATGGTTATCTAATAGCTTTACCTGTATTTAAGTAGTTTGACATAAAATCTTGCTTATTCTCTGTCCCTTCCAGATTTGTGTGCTGTCCATCTTTCGGTCAGAAGCGTCCATTTGCTGTTCTCACTCTTCTCATCATCGTCGTCGGTTTGTGCCTGACTCTCATTGTCAACGTCCTCACGCTATATAAGCTTCCAACACCAGGAAACGTAACAACTGCTACATCGCTTTACCTAGTTGACACAGCTGCCAATCAATCTCTGTCCCTAACATTACCCATAGTCGGTCTTTATAATATCAACGATCTGGTGCCTGGTTCAGATGCTGGCGCTGAGAATGGCGTCATGATCTCTGGTCCAGAAAGCACCAACTTCAGTCTACCACTCAGTGCCGAAATACAAAATTCAAGCAAATATGCCAACAGTACACAAACGACTGACTCTCCAGACACAAGCTTCATCTCAGTTCTGGGAATTCTCGGCATCCTGGGTTTCACCATAGCCGATCACGGCTATGATTCCAGTTCGTCCACTACTAAAGCCTACATACTGGCCGTGACTCCTCCTTCCCAGCATTCTTCGCTTTTGGTGACGGCAACTCTCGGAGGCGCCATAGGGGGCTGCGTTACGTCCATGCTGGGGTTTGTGGATCTGAGCGGGATCTTTCCTTCCTCACTCGGCGACGCCATCTTAGATCTCGGCGCGGCGCAGTGTCTCGTCCAGAACGTCGTACTACTTCTCTCTGTCCTTGTCTTTGGCTTCTGCAGCTTGGCGACTGGCTCAGAAGCAGTCCAGAAGAAAAAGACCGAGCACTCTAGCTTGAACAACGCCACCGCTGCTCCACATTCAGAGACGAACTTCTCAAAATCCGAGCCAGTTGCTGCAGACAACCTAAAGTCAGAGATTGATGATCAGGGCCGTGACCTTCACCCGTCTCTTCTAGTCGCCAGCGACAAGCAAAATCTTCTCTCCAGCAGGTCAACGGAAAAGTTGAAAAAACTCTCTTCTCAGCTTGAGCGTGCAAAGACCTTTTGGAAAAGACACAGAAAAATGATTTTTCTTTGCAACATGACATTCTTTAGTTTGGCAGCTAATTATGCCTATTTTGTTTATGTCACTAATTACGTAGCGGAAGTCATATACGGCGGAGACCCCTATGGGTCGTCAGACAGCTCGGAGTATGCACGATATGTAGAAGGAGTCCACATGGGATCTTTGGGAATGTTGGCTTTTTACTGTCTATATGTAGTTTTCAACATTTTCCATGACAAGATTCTGAAAATTGTCAGTAAGTATTATGGAAAGTTATTCAGTAACAGATTTCTTTTATGAAAGATGATTTTTTTGTTTTAAATTTAGGGTATTTGGTCAGTAAATACCTTTTTATACTAAATTAAAAAACGGAGATGAGGATGTGCAGTATTGAGTGTTTAGGAGAAATACGTGAATTGTAAAAAAACTATAATTTACAGTTAAAGTTAATAACACTTTGAGAAGTTCCGTCTGGGTAATGTATTTATTTTTTGATTGTTTACTTATATCAATGTATTCTTTTTGATTGTTTACTTAGAGTAAACTGTGGTTGTATGAGTCTGCAATGTTGCTAAATCCTCTCTACCAAATCCTCCTTTTGATCCACAGAGATGAGATCAGAGTACGTCCTGGCTTGTATAGCCTGCGGAGGTCTAACTCTGACTTTAGCATTCACTAGCAACATCGTCGTCTTCTTCGTCAACGCGGTGACCTTCGCTGTGTTCCGGTCCGTGGTGTACACCATTCCTTTCATTCTGGCCAATAGCTACACGCAACAAGAGGTGAGGCGTACTGCACGTGTCTGCACGCCCAACGACCTACAATCATACTACTCAATGCCAAATCTTTAACGTTCCACCCCGCTGGCAAACTTTCTTTACGTGTTATGGACATTTTGCATTTTAAATGGGCGCTTCTACAGGCAAGGCTTTTATCTGTAGGCTACAAACACACACACACACACACACACACACACACACACACACACACACACACACACACACTTGTTTCATTGCTGTATACAGTAACATTGAATTAACTGATTTTATGATTTTAAAAGGCAAACAAACAAACAGAAAGCCGTCTTACAGCACATTGAATACATTTTTTGCAGAGTCAGAGACTGACAGAAGAGAAGGATGGCCCCCATCACCTGTCGACTGGCTCTGCCATGGCAGTGGTGTCAGCCATGATTCCTGCCAGTTATTTCCTGGTCAGTCTGTGCATGGGCCCCCTCATGGAGCTGACTGGGAATCCGGCCACCCCCATCATCATTGCTGGCTGTATGTGTCTTCTTGCCTTCCTTTCTGCATTCTTTGTCTCCTTTCGTTGACCGCATGGTACAGCAGCGACTGATGTACACATCTCTCTGTTATCTATCTTGATGAGGACACGTAAGTGTTTATACGAGTAAAAGAGCAATCAAATCGACTTATTTAAGACGAGCTTGAAATACTCAGGTAACGTCCTGTAGAACAACCTTCCTTCACACCTCCAGCCCAGCAAACCTATCAAATAACAACCCACATCTTTGTACATATAATCTAACTTTCCCTTTTGTTTTATTACAATCCCTTTGTTTTGTAGCAGTGTTTTGGCTATTGTTGTTGTTGTTTGTTTCTTTTTGGTCGAGAAATAGATATAAAAAGGGTTAACGTCTATCTATTCTATTACTTTGTGAATAAAGATTTGTCCCCCCCTCTCTCTCTCTCTCTCTTTCACTCTTTCTTTCATTCTTTAGTCAATATTCTGCTTCTAGCAGTAAAGCAGCGCTAAAAAATATGGAATAAACAGCTCACCTTATCTTCGTAGTCCTCTTATCAGCTTATTGTAGCATCCCGTTTTCATAGGGTCCTAGCTGACATCTGCTGACTGGTGTCGGGAGACTGAGCCCTGCTTTAAACTATTTTTCTACCTATACGTCCCTACACTCTCGCTTCTGTCACATGCAGTCATAGTTATTTATGCATTCATAATTATATATATATATACACACACTGTCTTATATATATATATACATAGAAAATTATGATAACTGTTATGATAGTCTGATGGTCTACTTGAAAATGTATATTGCGAACATTTGACAGATGAATGATGAACAGGCATGAGAAAGATGTACGATGTTTTCAGGCCTGCATGAAGAGCTTGATCTCAGAAAACGTCTGAGATGGTCTTCTCGACAGTCCCCACGATATTGTTTTCATACTTGACTGTTGTGGAAAGCTCGAGAGGTGCTAGTGTACGGCTGGATGAGATGTCTGTTTATTGTTATCTATACCTCAAGGGTCAAAGGCCCTGTTGTTAACCAAACCTGTTATGTTCAAATTAAAAAAACACCTTTTTGAAGGACGTAAAATCTTTTCTTTGTGTTCGAAAAGACCAACTGCTCTCCGTCGGAATACGATGCGCGAAAGACATGAAAAAAAAAACAAAAAACAAAAAAAAACCGATATGGTGTAAGGTACTTTCAGTTTATGTACAGTTCTGGCTGCTAACATGGTTGAAGTACAAACAGTTCACATCTGCTCTGTTGAAATTAGCAACTGTGCTCCGTTGGAGCACGTGTGAATGTTTTCATAATTAGATCCGCTAAAGACATGCGGAAAAAACGATATGGTGTACTTTCAGTTTATTACGGTTCTGGCTGTTAACATGGCTGAAGCACAAACAATTCACACCTGCTCTGTTGAAATTAACAGCTTATCCCGAATATATCATTCAGACAGGACTAGCATCTAAGTTCCAAAACAGTGCCTATATTGACACAACTTTGAACGGAAGTGGGGGGGATTGGTGTTTTACGCCGAGCCAGCAACTAAGACTATATGGGTGGACCACCCATCTTGAACGTGAGCCTGAATACAAGTACTGAATAATAAAAATATATTCTTGATAGTGTTACATATACATGAGAGTTGCAGTAGAGCATATCAAATTAAGATATAAAATAAAATGAGGTTTAGTCAGTTCTCAGAGGCAGTTTCACTTTAACAAATGCGAGGGCTGAATTGATGGTTTAGGACTTCTTCATTATTATACCATGCAAGCGTGCATGCACGTACGAGTAAGCAAAATTTCTCGTATGCTCATGTACGAATAAGCCCACCAAAGCACTTGATTACACATCTAGATGCACACAAGGACTTTAGGCGGGGTGGCGATTTCTGTTTATTATTATCTGTACCACAAGAGCCGAGGGCTCAGTTGTTCACCGAACTGGTTGATGATAATTTTTTTTTTTTGAAATTTGATAATTTTGGAAAGACCGTTGTATCTTTTTCTTGTGTTTGAAATGAACAACTGTTTCAGTCAGAGCATGTTTAGCGCCTCCGTCTTTAATTATTTGTGCCATTGTGAGGGTGCTTGTTTCTAAATCAGTTTAGGTCGGTAATAGTCGAATAAAACTAAATGTAATAGAATGTCTTTATGTAGTTACAGTCGAATGGCGTGCTTTCTGACGTTCATTTTAAAAACACAAACATTCGGAATTATTATCTATATCTTCCTCCCCCTCCCTCCACGCACACATCTCTTTCTCTCTCTCTCTCTCTCTTTCTTTCTCACGGTCTCTTCCTCCTCACTCTAATTCTTTCTTTGTCAATTTTTCTCTCTCACTCTCTCTCTCTCTCTCACACACACACACACACACACACACACACACACACACACATTTTAACCATTTTTCATAACACCTTTATTTATACATAATTGTTTCCTTCAAACATAATCTTCTGCTAAAGAATTTGTGTTCTTCACTTTGAAGCAGGGAAGTGAAGCCTACAGGCTCCAGGCTGACGAACATTTTATTTATGACAGTGTCGGTGTATTCTTTATGCAAATACGCATGAAATTATGTAGGAGCCCACAGTTACTCCCGAATGTCTTAGTTACATGAAGTCACAAGAGTGAGTGTCTTTGTGAGAAGCCCACAATGGTCGCTGAATGTTGGACCGTCTGTGTGTGGCTTTAAGGCGCTTGTGTCGTCAGGAAGGAGGGAGAATAGTAGATCTGGTAGGTCTGGTGACCGCGGCAGTCCTGGGCCCCCTCAAAGTCCTGGTAAGTGTCCGCCAGTTCCTGCGATGGGATCTGAATCTGACTGTGGCTCGGGTTGCGGATTGTGGTGTAAATCTCCTCCTGCAGACAAGACAACAATAAACGCTTGGGTTAGTACCTTTGTGGGGCTGTCGCCACCTACTTGAAATTATCTTAGTTTCCCATCAACCAAATGCACTGTTAATAATCTGGTAGGCGTTATCACCCACTTTAGCAAGAGTTCAGTGGTTGGAGCTTGCCTGGCTGGTTGTGTTGGTAAGGATGATAGGCATCCACTCCCCTATTTATTATGGAAGACGAATTTAAAGGCATGGCTAAGACGTGTGTGGCTAAATGCCAGGTAGGATAAAAAAGTAAGATAACTCTTCCTGCAGTTTGAGTACCAAGGGGTAAGAATTCTGTGCCGTACCGTGATCTTGTAGACGCTGGCTGAGTCTTCCAACAAGTGGTCCCAGCTGTGGGAGACGATTATTAAATAACACAATTTATCCGTCACTGGCTGGTCTTTGATGAAGAGGAGCAGATGCTGAGTCTGTCGAAAATATGTGTCAGAAATAGTATGGTGATGTGTTAAAAGTCCAAATGACCAGGACAATGACCTGTATATGAAAACTAACTGCTAAAGGCTATGTCACACGAACAACAACACCAAACAGTTTGTCAACTGTATTTGTCAAAGTGAAAACCATTTCCCAGAAAATTGTACCTTATTTAATGCCTACGTTGTTCATAGAAATCGCATTATGCTTGCGTTCCCATGCCGTATGCATGTTAAATGAACGACCTAGCTTTCTTTTTTACTTGGTGATACTGCTAAAGATAATGTAGAGATTGACGGAAGCTTTAAAGTCTTCATGTGCATTCGATCCTCGTCGTTGACCAAGACGCAGTCTACAGGAAACCCACGCTCTTGGTTTAGAGGGTACGTAACCCGTGATGTAATTATGACTGGTATTGTGTTAAACAGAATGGGACTATGGGTCGTTAGCAGGACCCAGTGTCCTGGAATACTTATTTCGATATTTAGGCCAACTAGGGTACCACAGCTGCCGATAGTTCTTCCCAATTCCAATTAATGTATGAGTAAAAGCCTCATTTAAAATTTTCAGTGGACCTGTTTTATTGTAGGCCAAGTTGATAAAAAAACATCGTTCTCAGAACGAGTTGCAAAATCCCCAAACACAGGAGACAAAACTTGCAAAACAGTTATATGTCAGACAGCAAAACAACGCTTGTTTCTGAAGCATTTAATATTAAAACGTTTTTGCAGAATGCCGTGTGACCTAAGTCACCAAAGATGCATAAACATAAAAACATGATTTAACAACAATTTTTTTTTGTTCTTTTTGTTGTTCCTTTCTCTCTCTCTCACACACACACACACACACACACACACACACACACACACACTTCACCCGCGCAATTACTGATCTTCACCACACTAACATGCGTTTCGTGTCTAATTAAACACTTATATATCGCGGTCTTTCGGACCAAGATCATCAGTTATTATCTATGCTTTGACGTGAAAATAACGTCCATTACCCCGGCATGATGATCCTCCAGCCTCCACCCGTGGTAAGTGTCAATGGAACCGCTTTCAGTGACGTTGGTGCCAGTCCCATTGCCAGTGCCAGTGCCAGTACCAGTTCCAGGCATGCGGTCCAGCAGCTCCCTCAACTGTTGCAGAAGCTCGTCAATCCTCCCACGCTGTGCCTGCAACAGATGACGTCATCGTCAACATGAGCAGAACGCCAGAGATCGGGATGCGGAGAGTCACGGTCTGGACTTTAACACGTGCCAGTACATATATAGTAAATTGAGCATGCAGCTAAATGAGGAAGAAATAGGTTTTTACATCCATAACTATAATCAAATTTTATAATGTTATATTTTAATGATAAAAAAAGTTATCATCAGCAGTCAGTTGTAACTATAAAATAAAAATGCAATGCTGGAAATTAACCATCTATCGAAAAAATAACAGGAGTATATCAATCACACGTTTGAAATGTGTTTATGTTTTATTAACAACAGAAAAATTAACTCAAATGCGCCCATTTAGTAATAGAATCGCGTCATCAATCTATCTGTTCATCTGTCTGTAAGTCTTGTTATGTATGTTTTAGTAGAAGCCCAAGCTCATAATATTTCTTTACAACTACTGATTTTGAAAAATGATCTAATAAACAATCACAATAAAATCGTATATTTTCCCGTAACAACTTGTGGGCGATTTACATGGGCCAGTCAAAAGAATCTCGCAAAAAATACAGCATTAACAAATAATATACTCAAATCAACAGCTTCAGTAACAACGTTTGCACATTTTTTAGTGGAAAAATAAGTTGGCTTACCAGGGCGACAGCAACGAAGCACAAAATAAACCACTTCATCTTGAGCAGTGAACAAAGCTGGGCGGCTCACAGTTGGTTCAGAGGCCTTTTACCTGCCGCGATGACCTACACCCCTACGTCATCAGTTGGAGTTACTCCCTTGCCACACCTTCGTTATCAATGCCTGCAATCGCAGAAAATGTTTTTAGTGTGTTTATGATGGTGGTATGTTCTCTACTACCTTGAGACAATGCGTGATTCGTCAATCTCCCATGAAATTATTTATAGCAGTTAGATTAAAATTTTGCCCGGTACCTTTGAGACAGATGTTTGGTTTCAGTAAAGTAGCGAGACTGAAAAAAAAAAATTAAATAACCGATATTGCCATGCATACACAGACACACTAAAGCACACACACACACACACACACACACACACACACACACACACACACACACAGAACGAGAGAGAGAGACACGCCCACAAAAAATAATTTAAAGCAATACGTTTTTTTAAAAAAAGTTTTTACTAAGACATATCTTACACAAAACTCACTTCTTCCAGCATAAGACGGTTAAGTCATCGACTGTAAGTACTTGGCTTCATGGAAAGTAGATACAAAAAAATTCCTGTATAATATCTGCTGTTTGAATTTCTTGCTGAGTTATGATTTAACTGTAGTCTGCACAAAACTGACCACTCTATTTCCGGAATGTACTGCAGGATAGTTTTTCATTTCTTTGACTAAAAGCCCACAAAAGACTTATTCACTCTGTGAAATGCAAAACCTTTAATGTGTGTCTACTATGTACAATCTCTCGTTCAGAGTTATATCTCAAAATTAATATGAATATTAAATAGAACGTATAGTTCCAAAAACAAAGCATGAAAAAAAGAAAAAAGTTATAAAAAGGATGAAAAATAGTTCTAACAATTCCTTTATAAAAGCTGATTATCCGATAATATGACGACAAGAACCAGGCGATTTGGATCTGCTACGACGACCAAGCCACGTGACGCCTTAAGGGTGGGGGTGTGGTCTAGAAGGAGGGTAGTAGAGAGTAAGTCGTTTCCCCAGGGCGAAATGAAGACCTCAAGGAAAAGCTCAAGGAAAAACTACAGCCCTAGCGGTAAAACAACATCTAGGGGGTCTGGACACTGTTTTATAACTTTTGGAAAAAAGGCACGTACCCTTGAGTTGCCCCAGAGCAGCGACTTACCCTCTCTTCATAACTACGGTCCCTGGTAGTTCTGGCTCCCTCAAAGTCCTGGTATGTGTCCTCCAGCTCCTCTGGTGGGATCTGAATCTTACCGTGGCTCGGGTCACGGACTGTGGCAAAAAATCTCCCCCTTAATAACCGTGCTGAAATTCTCTCCTTTTTTCGCATCACTTTCCCTGTTTCACTTTTGTACCTTTCCATCCCTCCCTTCCTCGCTCGCTGTGAGGCTAAGATCTTACTTACTGAACACAACTCACGTTCATTGACTAAGTAACCAACATGATAAGCGACCAACTCATAAAAGTAAAAAACAAAGTTTTTTTTTAAGACATCAGCGAGTTCAAACAGTTTGACACGGTCGGAATGTGACCGACTACTGATCTGTAGCTAAGAGAAAGATTTCTGTCTGACTGTGCTTGAAGCCGACGAGCCGCCATCCTAGTACTCGTTCGGACATGCTATTTTAATATTTGGAATGCACTGTATTTCCCTATATTTTCACAAACTGTCAACATGGCATGTTTCTTTGGACCTTACTTTTTATTTTAAAACTGAGGAGCTGAGTTTCAATCTGTTCATGTTCAATCTTGTTTATTTGACATTAGAAGTGGTAGAATTGTTCCGTGGCGGCTTCAGCAACTTCTGTTACAACAGATCTTACTAACAAAACATTTCTGAAGATGCTCGGATGTTTATTTTAAATGCTTTTATGGTATTATGATGTCCACACTATGAAAGTTATCTTTACAGTAGATAATCAAATATTATTTGTAATCAAAATGTAATAGAAAATAAGCTCTACCACAAAAATATATGAATAAGGGGAATATTGTTTTTGCATATTGTTGCTTGTATAACAGACTGGAATCAGTTCGTTGTTATTTTTTGCCCTTTGTGCTGAATCATCACTTGCTTGTTTCTTCATACTATAAGGAGGCTTAAGATTGATGTAAGCTTGCATGGGAGTTTTATGGCGGGATGGTCCTATTTGATCTAGAGATAGCTTTTGTTGTTAAAATAATCTGAAGAAAGTGGTATAAAGGTACTGATTTCTCAAGTTTTCTGTTTGGTCACATACCCAGCTGGTCAACATGCCTTTATTTATAACATATCCTCATTACTATATTTTTGGTGCTGGTAATTATATTTTGAATTGAGTAATTTTCATTAAAAATATCAGATTTCAATGTATGCATACAGATTTTTGAAAACAGG
This sequence comes from Marisa cornuarietis, assembly GCA_004794655.1. NCBI lineage: Eukaryota > Metazoa > Mollusca > Gastropoda > Architaenioglossa > Ampullariidae > Marisa > Marisa cornuarietis. The sequence continues at coordinate 10,507,219 of SMMW01000003.1, read as the reverse complement.
TTTAAAATTGTATCTTTTTATGAATAGTTTATGTTGGTCTTGTTTCATCAGAGGTTAGCTTCGTGTTAGCTTTTTTTTTCTTTTTGACTTCTGTAGTAGACTATGCATTACTTCTGTGACAGCAGTCGTTGCCTAGTCATTGTATACAGAAATGTGTGTGTACGGGTTGCTGTTTATGCTGCATGAATTATCATCATCATCATCATCATCATCATAAGAAGAAGAAGAAGAAGAAGAAGAAGAAGACTCATGTAACACGTCACAGTACAGTAGCATAGCAAGAAAGAAAGGAACTGCACTAATTTAAATATGAACGACAACTGAATAACCTTTGAACTAGTTTCACAAACATCTGGCTAATGGGTAACATTGTCTGACAGAGTCTTGTCTGTTTCTTATCCTGCTCAGCGACACTCCTTATCTTTTTTAATAACTTTGCACGCACGCGCGCACGCGCGCTATAAAAATATCCCCTTTAAGCTGCGGAAAGTTCGTTTAAAATGTTGCTGTATACATGGTTTCTGAAAACGTTCATTGTACAGTACTTCTCTGGTGTCTTTCAGGGATGGCAAGACATGTTTAACAGGTTCAGTTTTTCCCATTCTCTCCCCACGGATGATGTTTCGGTACCCACCCATATTATTTATAATAATAATGCGAACTTATAATGCGCAGAATCACGAATAAGATAGATCGCACTCTCTGCGCAGTACAATTTGATAGAAAGAAACATAACAACCAATAGACAGTGAGGCACACATAGGGACACTGAACAACATAAAGATGAGGCACAAGTCAGGAATAGTACTTTGTAAAAAGATATGTTTTAAGAGAGCGTTTGAATGCAGCCTTGGAGGCTGAGTGGCGAATGTGATGTGGTAGACAGGTAGAGAGTTCCACTGCTGAGCAGCACAAAGGGAGAACATCCGTTGTCCGTATGTGACTGTCTTTGTGAGAGGGAGTGATAAAAGGATTTATCTAGTGTTCTTTGACATCTTACAATCTTCCAGATTGCAGAACTGTACTTTTATCTGTCCGGTGCATCGTTTAGATCCTATAGTCTACGCTTGGTTTTGCTTTCAATCTTGCACGGAGTTTTAAATAACTTGGCATAAATAAATAAGACGGTCTTGTGGTGATAAAGCTTTGAGGCAAGGAATTGATATCTAAAAACACTTTCTCTACACTCAAGACTGCCTAGAGACCTCATGGCATACTCCCTAAGTATCTTTCATATCTGAACTAGCCTGTCGAGTGTAGACAGTGCCACAGAGATTGACTGAGAGCCTCTTCCTGTATTAAAGAGAGAACTGCAGTAAACAAAATTCCTGTGTGAGATAATCTGCTTTTAGTAGAGAATAAATCATTGAGACCGTGAATGAATTAATGTTATGTCTGACTGAGTCGGTCAGCATGCTTTGGGGCATGTATCCTCCAGAGAATGAGCAGATTTATACTAACTTGCTTAAGGGGTTGGACATTTTATAAAGCTGAACAGAACAGTTCTCTAAATAAACAAATAACAAGGGCACAGGTAAACACCATGCAGTACACCATGGGCCGTATTCATAAAGAGAAAGTCGTTGCCCAGGGTTTAAATAGGGAAGTCAAATTGTCATCGTAGTTACCACGCACTGTCCACACACCGCGGATATTATGTTACTTAACCAAAGGGCATCTTTGCCACTGTTTTACAACAAAGGTCCCAGGGGTAAAACAACACCCCCGGAGTTGGACGCCGCTTTATAACCACAGAACCACAGAGACAAAACGCTTGCCCTCGATTTACCCGAGACACCGATTTACTCTCTCTTCATGAATACAGCCCCGTATCTTTGTCAGTGACTTGCTTCACGTGACACCAGCAGTCATCAAGTGACAATGTACGTCTTACGGGTAAAAACCGTCTTCCGTGAGTAAAATTCACTTCAAGAATTTGGCTCAGTGTTCTTCAGTTTTCCCCCAGTGTACATTGCGACAGCTTCGTCGCTGGTTTGGTATGGGGTGGAGGGGTTGATTGCTGTAGATGTAACAATGTCCACAAACCCTACTTGTAATGTTCGTGGGATGTAGCAACCCCGAAAAAACTAAGGTCGGTGATGAAACGGGTATTATTGTATTCCACTTATCCCTCCTACAGCTCGTGCGCATGGCATCCTCCATTCCTCTCCCGTTCTTCTGGTTCTTTCCACCCATCTCTCTCAACGGACCCCCTTCTATCCATCCATTGAACATACATGCAGACATATGTACATAAAACAAAAAGTTCACCATGTTCTAGTATTCTTTTGTTCTCAATCATTCTGTTCGAGATGACGATAGCATATGCACATTAAAAGTTAAATCCGATCATCCCTAGTGGTGTGAATCTCCAAGCTGTTGACCTCGTGCTCGACTCACACTAGACACGCCCCTTCAGCCAGATGCCACCGTTGAACTCAAAGCGGAGGGGACGTATCGCACGACGTAGGTTGCGTGCCCCTGGCACTCACGCGCCGCCTGGAAGTCTTGGTAGGTGTCGATCAGGTCACGATTTTCAAGGGGAGCAACTACTTCCGGGGCATTCTTGGCAAAATCGCTCAGTTCCTCCTGCAAAAGTATACGTAACAATCGCTGAATATTATTTTCAAGGGGACCTTGTGCAAAATGCGACATGCAAAAACATTATGTTTAAGATCAATGCTTACATGTTATAAGTCAGGCAAAAGCGAGAAGAGAGAGAGAGAGAGAGTTTCTAAATATACCACTGATATAAATAAGTTCCGAACTAAGCGGCGCGCCAGTTCTATATCCATTTAGCGCAGCAGACTTCTACCAGTCGACCCAGCTGTCGGGATTGGGTACCGGACCCCATAGAAGGTTGGGGAAGGTAATGCAGCGAGGGAGAGGAGATGGGCACCGCCCTCACGTAAAGCTGGCCCCGAGAAAAGTGAAGTCTCTAACACCTCACTCCTGAACGACCTAAAAAGGTCAGGTGACAACCTTTACCTTACTCTACATTCTCCTCTCAACTTCTATAGGTGTACAGCGCATCATGACCTAAACAGAACGCGAGTTCCGCTCACCGCAATCTGTAGCAGGGTGGAATGATTGTTCAGCAAAGAATCCCAGGAATGGCTGATGGTCACCACATAACAAATCTTCTCGTCTGGGTTGTCGTCGATGAAGAGAAAGATGTGATGGTCCTGTGGAAAGCCAAAACACACACACACACACACACACACACACACACACACACACACACACACACACGCACGCACGCACGCACGCACGCAACCACGCACGCAACCACACATTCACACCTAGCATCATATAAAGTCTCCTTATGTCCAAGCCTGCCTACTTCATGGAGTGGTGGTGGTAGTGAAAACCATAAAATTGTTTCATTATCTTTACTTCAGCAATAAAAAAAAATCCTTTTGCCATAAACAGCTCCACTACAGCTGAACATACCCCTCCATGATGATTTTCCACTCTCCAGCTGCTGGGAATGAGTTTCTTGATCTCGGCGATCAGGGTCATGATGTGCTGCATCTGTGCAGGCGACATGGTCTGGGCCTGCAACGTGACAGACAGGGTGAGTGTCTCGGTCCAACCAAACAAACATTTTACGTGAACAGCGTGTACCTGCACTCGTGAACGCAGACAAAATACTTACTAACCAAAGACGTTGTGACAAGCGTTTTAGTATTATCAAATAATTTGTTATTATCTTATAGAGACTTGAAAAATACGTTACGAGGGGATACCCCTGATGTAATTAAGAAATTGGTTACAGAAGAGGATCCAACAATGCATGTATATGCATCTGCTCATCTCGCAGCTCTCGATAATCAGCCTCACATTGCGATCAGCATGCAACTGGGAGAGATGTTATGAAGATGAGGTATGTCCGTACCCCTCTCCCCTGGGTTTTCTTTATGTCTGTTCGGTACCTACAACCCCTAGAAATCTTTCTATAAATATATAGACTTAGCTATTATCAAGCGACCTCTTAGGTCTAAGTCTGGTTTTAGGTTACAGGACGCCTCAACGCTTCCAAAGCTAACCCTGAGGTAAGGTTACCTCTGCGTCATAATTACGGCCCCAGGGATATTGTCCTTTCCAAACCAATGCAAACAATAAGGGAAAAAGTATTCAGTGGATCGTTTTGAAGGTTTCAGTCTCGACTATTTTTTAGGTAGCAGACCGACACTGTTAAAGTGCTTACCGCAGCAAGGGCGACCAAAATCCCTAAAGCAAGAACGAACCTCATCTTGAATCAGTGAAATTTGTTGAACGTAGTAATTTCCTTTCAAACTGATTTATATTTAAGATGTCTCGTGTGCAGCTGCGCCCTTTTCTGGGGCGGAGCTTCTTTTGTGAATTTTGTTTTTGAATTGCTACAAATCTCCCCGGTCAAGGATACGTGGCATGGCGTGAAGGTTTGTAAAGGAGGAGTAGGCCATTTGATAAGAAGCAGAGCACCGCGATTGTCTGCAGTTGCGATCAGGCTATCAGCTTTTCATCACGTTTCTTGGATGAAGAGGACATAGGCTGGTCGCCACCACCCTCCACCACACACCCCACACCAGCTCTTTCTCTCTGTCTCTCCCGATCTCTTATTCGCTGCTTCACAATGTTGATGCGACTATCGTGATACGTTTTAAAGGCCTTTAGATTTTCTTGTAACGTAGCGAACCAGAACATTTCAAGCCATTATCTACTGATGTGAAAGTATAGCGCGATGTATTTTAACAAAATGACTTAAAGGCAGACACAACAACTTAATTAATATGGCGCCCCAGCCATGACAACAATAACAAAAAAAGAAACGGATGAAAAGCGCGTCCATGGTAGTTAAAGAGAGAGAGAGGGCGGAGTGGGGCGACAGACACTCTATGCAATAACCTAAAAATAAAACGTTGATGGCGAAATGCACTTTAAGCTGAGGGAACACTTAGAGTACAATTTATCTAAAGAGTTGTTTTTTGTTTTTTTTTATTTCGAGCTTTATTCCTATTTTACTAGCTTATATCTGAGAATGCTGACCATAGAATCTCATTTCATTCGCTAGGTTTTTAAAACGTACTCACACTAGCAACATGTTTAAAATATTGAGTGAGTCACATGTCAGCATAAGAGCTATGTGATTTCAGCTCCAGCTTCTGTTTCGAAGTTCAATGTCATTTGAAACTAAACTGTACTTGAAATGTGCGACCTTCCCCGTAAAGGACGACTGGGCCCAATGTCATTGAAAGTTCAACTTGTTATCATTTCTTAAAACAGTACATATTCTAAAATGAGGTTCTAATCGAAACTGAGATGCGTGCTCAAACGGCTCCCTAACGGTGCCAGGGTAGAGTCGCTGATAGGCATGCAGGTTACAGTAGCCGAACCCAGAGTTTGATCAGAAAAAGTACGTTTGATCCCCGAGCAACAAAAAACCTGGCATGTTCCCACGCTGACCTCGCTGAGGTCAGATGCACAACACATCGACGCAGACGCTTGATGGTGGTTTAAAATGCTTTCAGCTTTGAGTCCTTCACGCTAAGCCATCCAGTGACTATATGGCTCTTTCTCTTGTCCCAGACAACCATGACCCCTTATAAGTACGTTCACCCTTCAATCCCCCCGCCCCCCCCCCGTGCGTGTGGATCGATGAGCAACTGTACAACAAGCAATTTCCCTTGGATGCCTACCCTTACGTTTCCCCATGCAGGTACTTTGCCCTCCACTTTTTTCTCTCTAAATACATTCTACGTAAACTGTACCAACTTAGTTTGTGCATACGCATAACTGATGTCAACTCATTGGGCATTAGGTATAAGTACCCGTCATGGCCTTGAATACGATAACAGACCTTGCAGGGGAACTGTATAAAAGCAAGGGTGGGATATACGTATAAACAGTAAGCTGAAAATCCCCGTGATCTCCGTTCCTTTTCATTTTATCCTTTCAAATGTCGTGTCTTTCTCCAACAGCTTCTTATAGGTTTAAGCACGCTTGTCAGTTGGAGGATTTTATAATCTGGAGCTTTGGAACGTTTAATATTTTGCTGTCGTAGACTTCCTAGAAAGCTGTGCTCTTCCATGCAATCGTCTGAAAACAAAATTCTGGTGGCAAAACATCTAAATCAAAAGCATTTTTTTAATTTTCTGATTAAGGTGTGTGGAACGAGAACTGGGGAAGAGGGAAGCACGCCCATGCGGATGTCTTACAAGGGGAAACAAATAAGTTTTTGAAGAGGAATCGATAGGACACAACTGTCTCCCTTGTTGAAGCCCAACACTGCTGCTGTAAATGGGAAGATGCCCATACAGTTTGTTGGGGGGTTTTTGGAGTGGGGTGGGGGAGAAATAAAACTACATGCTGACAGAACACGACGTTTACATTCTTGTTCCTTCGATATCTATTTTGAGAGGGGTAACTGCCCTCCCCCGGTTCCTACGCCACTGAAATGAAGCAATCAGAATTACTGATTCGAGTTCCTTGTCCTGGAACAATCGCAAGAGTGGAACAGTCCCCTATATATGGCCTTTATTGACTTTGAGAAAGCATTTGACAGCCTACATCGTGCCTCTCTGTGGAAGATTCTACTTCAGTCCTTATACGAAACTTTTGTTTGCCGAGTCATCCACAACAACTAGCTGACTGAGCCCTTTAGAGTCAAGCAGGGGTGCATCCTGTCACCAATACTGTTCACACTGGCTATTGATTAGTTCATGCGGCGTGTCACTCAGGGAACTCGACAGGGCCTACAGTGGACTCTGACCACAGTCTTGGAGGATCTTGACTATGCCGACGACCTACGACTGCTATCCCATAGACACCAAGACCTTTAAGATAAGACCGAAAACCTTAATAAGACTGCCAGCCTTATAGGAATCAGAGTCAACACTCGAAAAACACAAGTCCTAAGGAATAACATCACAAACAATAGCCCTCTCACAATCAGCTAGTGGACGTAAAAGAATTTGTGTACCTAGGCAGCAAGGTGACAGCAGATGCATGGTGACTGTGAACAAGAGGTCAATACCAGGATCAGCAAAGCCAACCAAGCTTTTGCAGTGCTTAAGCACATCTGGAGTTCCACTGGCCTCACCACCCATACAAAGATCAGGATCCAAGAGCAACGTCCTCAGTGTCTTCCTTTATGGATCAGAGTGCTGGAAGACCACAGCTTCCATCGAAAAAAAGCTAGAAGTGTTTCAGACCAAGTGTCTGCGGCGCATACAAAAGATCGTCTGCCCCAACACCATCTCAAACGAAGAACTGCGCGAGAAGGTGGGGATGTGCACCTTGGCAGAAGTGATCCAACTGCAACGCGATGGACACCGCAAGGAAAGAGGAACAGAGGGAGGTCCATAGAGACGGAGGCGATCCATCGAAAAGGACCTCAAGAACAGAGGCCTATCACTCGAGGCAGCCCCCAGAACAGCAGCAGACAAAACCAGATGGAGGTCCCTTGTTGTCGCCTCACGTGCCAGACGGCACAAGGATGATGATGATGATGTTCTCTTCCTTGTGATCTTTTGTAAGGTATCATCTTTTCAGTGTGTACAATGTTTCTTTACCTCCACAAGTATCAATGCTGTTGCCAGCGAAATGGTGAGAAATAATTAACTCATTTACAACTCGATCGTGTTGTAAGAAAGCGGAGGTTTAGTTTACATTGTAAAAATTATAGTGTATCACGGGTAACACACCCTACGATAATACCTACTTCTCCAAACACATCAACCACAGTCGCTTCAACGGACTTTAAGACGGACTTTAACTTAAACAACCAAACAACACTTCTGTCTTTATTTTTTTACTTCCCTGGTGTTTTATCTATTTATTTACTTTTTTAAATTCTATTTCTTTATTTTTTTGTGTTTGCTGCGCAATGAGCATTCTTCTGAATGGATACCTGCGCATTACAAATGGACATCATCATCATCATCTATGCGCTCGCTATCACGTATACAGGTATCACCCACCACCTCGCAAGATTTCCTTATTCCTTGTGCTCTTGCACAGCAAAACCTACACAGTTTCCCGCGTCACTCTTTATCTTATTTATATCTTAAATACATATTCCAAAGCAAGGAACATGATTACAGGTTACACTCCGGACATCCCATGACCTCACTCTCCCCTATGACGAGTCAGGTCACACGTTCTTTGCTCATCGCTCCTAAAACCGGCACTTGCGTCATAGCTAACGAGAGTTACTTTCCTTGACATGGATTATTGACCAACGAGAGGACAGCGTTACTTCAGTGCGGTGTTGATATTGTGTAAGAACGGAGCACGAACGCTTCCTTTTCAGTTGTATTAGACCATTTAGCCATTAGAATCTGTTGATTCAAAGGTATTTGCTTCAGATTCTATCAAGATGAGTCTTGTAGCAAAACTTTTTGGAAGCGGGAAGAAAAACAAGGCCCCGACGCCGCAGGAAGGCATCCAGCGGTTGCGAGATATTGAAGAAATGTTGACTAAAAAATCCGAGTTCCTTGAGAAAAAAGTCGCAGCAGAATTGGCACTTGCTAAAAAGCATGGTACCAAAAACAAAAGAGGTGAGGAAGAAAAGTAGATGTTTGATTTTCGTTGCCATATTTCGCTTTATTTTTACCCAGAAATGTTTATTGCCATTCTAATTTGTCATGGTAACAGCGATTAGTATGTGATACACAGTATGTGAATAACATTTAGTACAGGACATGAACAATGGCTCATTCTGTCAAACGTCATTTTTCATGCTCCTTTCCCTTGTTTCTGTGTGTTCACAACATTTTTTCTCACTGCTGATCGCTGCTGTTGCATTGGAAGCTGCATATCAAGATTCTTAGAAGGCCAAGGTCAACAATTTTGTTAATTCACCCCAAAGACAGCTGAAAGAAGAGGAAGAGGTTGACCCAGAATTACTTAAAGTTCATTAATCAGTAATACCCTGGGGCATTACCAGTAAGCTTAGAATCCACATTGTTTTCACCAGCGACACATTGCCATGATTCGTTTTTCATTAACTACAGTTATTTCAGTATAGATCTATTTTATGAAACAAGCATTTTTATGTTTTATTTTGTACCTTTTGTGAAAGTTATTTGTAGGACACTATAATATATGTGCTAAGCGATTCTGTAGGGATGATACTTGAATGACATAATTCATTTAACTGTTTTCTGTAACAAAGTAGATAAAGCTTCAGTTAAAGGGAAAGTGATTTTTTTTTTTAACCTAGCTGCTCTACAGGCTCTGAAGCGTAAGAAGCGTTACGAGAAGCAGCTGCAGCAGATTGATGGGACACTGTCCACTATAGAGTTCCAGCGGGAAGCTCTGGAAAATGCATCTACGAACACAGAAGTTCTCAAAGTTATGGGCATTGCAGCCCGAGCTCTTAAGGAGACACACAATAATCTGTAAGTGATTTCTTTGGTAGAACAGGATAGCAAGCTATGTTTCTCAATTGTTGTCCATGTATGTTTACTGCAAATTCATGCCTCAAAATATATTTTCACTTGAAAACATGATTTAAAAAATGCTAACATCAGCATCAAGTCTTTATTTTTCTGTTAATGTGTTGAGCTTAAAGCATCAGCACATTAATTTTAAGACTAAGTTTAAGGCTACATGCCTCATCCACCTATTTTAACTTTACTTCCCAACATAAAATTAAAGAAATACAGAAATGTCTACCAGGCTGTGCTAAATAAACAATCTATTCTGTTAGTGTCAATTTCTCACCTACAACATCACAATTTTACTAATGAGTGGGGTCAGTTTTGTAGCCATAAACATTCCTTAATTTTATGTGGATTATGGATCTGTGAAGAACCTACAAATATCAAAGGTAGTTTGTGGGAAACTTGTTCATTCTGTTCTGCATCTCATACATTTTATGATGCATACTCTTCATAATGTGGTTGAAAGTTTCCTGTGGTAAATTTATTGAAAATGCTGTATTTTTTATTCAGGGATGTTGATAAAGTTCATGACCTAATGGACGAAGTTGCCGAGCAACAGGAGATTGCAAATGAGATAGGAGAAGCCATTTCTAACCCAGTCAGCTTTGGCCAGGACGTTGATGAGGTGATTGAAGACCTTTAAGTGTTGGCATGGGGGGTGTTGGGTGGGGACTTTTATAGAATTGTTTTAGGCACCGAAGAAAGGAAGATAGCAAAAGTTGTTCTGGCATGCCTGCAGTAAGCATATGCCAGCTGCTGAAAAAAGGAATGTTTAAATGAACTCTCAGTTTTTGTTATGGATGTTTTAATTGCTTATATTATTCATGATTATGCTAAAAATGCTTAACACTTCTTAGATTTTTTTATTTAATAACAAAAAGCTTTTTTATTTTATTCTTTAATGAAGTTCTGCACTGTTTCTGGTCTGCTTTCAGGATGAGTTGCTGGCAGAACTGGAAGAACTGGAGGAGGAAGAACTGAGCAGTCAGTTGCTGGATATAAAAAGCGTCACGGACGAGCTTCCCTCTGTACCTACTGCCGAGCCATCCCGTCCTCAGCCACAGCCACGTGTTGGTTAGTCCAAGACTTGTTTGTCTTAAATCTCTTGCAGTTCTTTAATAGTTGAATTTCTGGACTGAGTGGGGCTGTTTTTCTTTTCTTTTGATGGAGTACTTATTTATTTTTAGACAAAATGATTTTGTTGAAGATGCTGAAAAAACTTATAAAAGTCTGAAGACTGAAAATTGATTTCTTTAAATGCACACTTCTAATAAAATAAAACTAGAGGCTTATATACAACTGAATACCAACAACTGAATGGTTGGCTGGGGGAGTGGGTAGTTTTCATGTTAGACATACAATTTGGAGTGACAGAGCAGAGGATCCACCACCAATTGGTGCAGCTTACCTTTTAGTGGTGTGGTGGCTTGTGTGCCTCCACAGAGCTATGTCAGCGGGAGCCTTGTGCTCCTGGCAGGTCCAACCAAGCCGAACAGGTCTGTCAGGGTAGAGGCCAGACTAAAATGTTGCACCCTGGCCCTCCAGGTTGGGGGTTTTGCTTTGGGCTAACAACCCATTCATGTAAAACACAAGCTGTTACAGAAACCGCAACAGTATCACAACAGGGGCCTGGTCGGGAAGATTCCTCTCTAGAAGAGCTTATGACGCAGGCTGGTGAAAGCCCTAGGGATGCCCGCTAGCCGACTCATCTTCTGACGACCAAGGCAAGAACCAGGATAGGGACCTGGAACATCAGAACCCTCTATGAAAGTGGCAAATCAGCTCAAGTGAAATGAGAAAATACAACATCACGGTCCTCGGGTTATGTTAAACCAGATGGAACGGAAGTGGGCAGACCAGACTAACATCAGGAAAAACCATCATCTACTCTGGCCACAAAGACCTGGACCATGACCATACCCAGGGAGTACCACTGCTGATATCCACAGAGGCAACAAACGCACTGATGGCCTGGGAACCAGTCTCACCATGGCTCATGTCAGCAAGATTCAATTCAAAAGGAAGGAAGTTCACCATCATCCAGTGCTATGCACCAACAAATGCAGCAGATGAAGGGGAAAAAGAAGAATTCTATAGCTCCTTGCAGTCTCTGCTTGACTGCACACCAAGGAGAGATCTGAAGATCATTATGGGAGACCTAAATGCCAAAGTGGGAGATGACAACACCAACAGGGAGCTCATCATGGGAAGACATGGCGTCGGCACCTGCAACGAAAACAGGGAGCTCTTCACAGATTTTTGCGCTTTCAATGACCACGTCATTGGTGGCACTGTATTCCCACACAAAAATGTACACAAAACAACATGGACTTCCCCAGATGGCCAGGCAGAAAACCAGATCGACCATATAACGGTTTGTCGAAAGTGGAGAAGGAGTCTCCAAGATGTCAGAGTGAGAAGAGGAGCAGATGTTGCATCAGAGCACCAGCTCCTAATAGCAGTCTTCAAAATCAAGCTGAAATTCTTCGTCGATACAGCAGGCAGACCACACCACAAGTTCAATACTCAGTGCCTAAAGAACAAGGCGACAAGGAAAATTTTCAACTGTGAAATTAAGAATAAGTATGAGGCCCTTTCAGGACTGACAGATGGAAGAACACTGGTCAACACTCAAGAGCATTTGGAAGACAACTTGTACAGATGTTCTAGGGAAGAGGGAAAGAAAACATAAGGAATGGATGAATCCAGAGACTTGGGCAAAGATTGAATCAAGAAAGGGACTGAAACAGAAGCTCAACCAGTGCCAAGACCAGCAAGAGAAAGAAGGTCTCAGAGCAAAATATTGGGAAGCCAACCGCCAAGTGAAGAGGTCGGTAAGGGAGGACAAGAGACGCTTCGTTCATGAAACGTGAAACGAATATACGAAATAAAATGAACTCTGTCAGGCAGGAGGGTAAACCCAAACGACCCGGTGAAAGACAAAAACGTCAAAATCATAACAAACGATGCAGAACAAAGAGACCGCTGGATGGAACACTTCGAAGAGATGCTGAACAGACCTCATCTACCATCCTTACCTGACATACCACCAGCAACTGCACAACTTCACGTCAACACCAGCCCTCCCACTAAGACAAAAATCATCAAAGCTATCAAAAGCATGAAAAATGGCAAAGCAGCAGGCCCGGATGGCATACCCCTAGACCCAGAAACAACAGCAACAATTTTACAGCCCCTCCTACACAAGATCTAGGAACAAGAGCTAATCCCAGCAGACTGGAAATTAGGTCACCTGGTCAAACTACCAAAGAAAGGAGACCTCTCCCAATGCAACAACTGGTGGGGGATCATGCTGCTGTCCATCCCCAGCAAAGTGCTGTCAAGGATAATACTAGAGAGACTGAAGAAGGCACTAGACAAGAGACTGAGACCAGAACAAGCAGGGTTTTGCCTGGATAAGTCATGCACTGACCACATTGCAACCCTCCATATCATCATAGAACAGTCCATCGAATGGCAATCCTCCCTTTATATAACTTTTGTGGATTTTGAGAAGGCCTTCGACAGTGTAGACAGGCACGTCATCTGGAGGCTGATGAATCACTGTGGTATTCCGCCCAAATTCATAAACATCATCCAGGGATTGTATGAAGACTCATCCTGCCAAGTTATCCATAACGGCAAACTCACTAAACCTTTTGTAATGAAGACTGGCCTAAGACAGGGTTGCACATTATCACTGACAATCTTCCTTATGGTCATAGACAGGATTATACGTAAAATAACCCAAGACAACAACACCGGTATCCAGTGGACCTTCACCAAACAGCTAGAGGACCTGGACTTTGCAGATGACATTAGTCTCCTATTCATCGGCAGCAGCATGCACAAACCAATTTGAGCAAGCTAGCAGAGGAAGCAGAGAAGACCGGCTTAAAGATCAACAGAAAGAAGTCTGAAGTGATGAAAATCAACAACAAGCAGGAATTCCCAATCCATCTTCAATGAGAGAACATCCTAGAAACAGACCGCTTCACATATCTGGGAAGCATTGTTAGCAAGGATGGTGGAGCGGACGACGACATCAGAAGCCCCATAAACAAGGCCAGGCATGCTTTCAACACCCAGCGACCCATCTGGAACTCCCGAGCATTATCCCTCCGCAGTAAGACCCGCCGCATCTTCAACACCAATGTGAAGGCAGTCCTACTGTATGGCTCCGAAACCTGAATAGTGACAAATACCATCAACAACAAGCTCCAGACCTTTACCAACCGATGCCTTTGCCATATTTTGGGAATAAGATGGCCTGAAAAGATCTCCAATAGCAGCCTGTGGAAAAGAACTAACCAGAATGCCACTAGTCAAGACATCAAAAAGTGCAAGTGGGGGTGGATAGGACACACCCTGCGCAAACCAGCTGACACCATTGCCAGGCAGGCGCTTGACTGGAACCCTCATGGAAAGAGGATAGTTGGGAGGCCAAAACAGACTTGGAAAAGATAGTAGAGAGTGAGGCAAACAATGGCAGAACCACATGGGCCCAACTAAGGGGGGGCTGCCCAAAACCGGGTCTGTTGGTGAGGTGTTGTTGCGGCCCTATGCTCCTTGAGGAGTAGCAGGGAATGATGATGAGATGAGGATTGTTTTAAGTCATCAAATCATACTTAGACCTTCTCCAACACATGGTGATTCATATGAATAATAAAGAGTACACTTTGGAGAATGTACTGAAGCAACTATTTAAAGATGCAGTAGTAGTAAGAGGAAGAAGCAGTAAGCATATCTTTATAGCACACTTTAAAAGTAGTCTCAGTTCACTTTACAAAGGTACAGCAAATATAAGTGCACAAAGACTCAAAACGAACATAACATACATCCAGAAACCAAAGCACAACATGTATATAGAGACACAACAACATAGCATTAAAGTAAACGATATTTGTCATGGCAAGGTGGGGATGTTAGAACTCTTGGTTTGTAATAGTGTTTTGAAATGAACTTCTAGGGGCACATGGTACATTAGAGATCATGATTGAGTTACAAGATGGCATAAATCACGCATCTCATGGTGATTTTGGGCAACATTGGTTACATGTTTTGACACACCGATCTTAAATCTAGTTGGTGGAAAATGTAGATAAGAAGTATATAGGCTAAGAAAAAGGATAAATTTGCACTGAAATGTAAACAACACCATATTGAAAATGCCAGAAGAGATGGCCAAGATAGAGGATAGGCTGCAGAGACCATTAGTGCACAAAGATTTCTATTAACTGAGCATAGAAGAACAATCCAGAATAAATATAAATGGCACAACAAAAATCACATATCAGCATGAAACCAAAAGTCATTGTAGATCCGTGGTAACATTTTTGTCAATGTGCTTGAAGTTATAGGTCTCTTGCAGTTAATGTTGAAGACAAAGGACATCAGAAAAAAAATCTGTAGAAAATATCAAAGTGGTGTCACTTTTTTTTTAAGTTAAGTGATATAGAGAAAAGAATGGAAGATGACATCATTTTTCAGCTACCTAATGTAAATGTTTTTGCTGTCTAGGCACACGTAAAACCTTTTTTTTTCAATTTTTGTTGCAGCTCAGAAAGAGGAAGATGATGACATGAAAGAGCTGGCTGAGTGGGCTTCATAATCTTGTCATTACCAGTCTACTTCATTGTGAAGGCTGGCATAATTGTACACGGATAATGATGGAACAAATTTGAAAGAACTGGCTATTTCATGTTTGTCAGACATTTTCACTTTCTTCAGTGAAGGCTGGAATGTGTGTACAGTAATTGAGTGACAAGTCAGCAGGACTGCATAAAGCATCAAGCCATCATTACAAATTTTGACTGCAGGGGCTAATGCATCTAAAACAACTGCCGATGATGGCTACAAAAGCATTGATTTTCAGGAAAATTTTATATTTCACAGCATCTTTTGGTGGTCTCCCTCTCTCTGTGGCTTGGTTTGTAAACATTGTGATGAAGTAAAGCTTTCACAAGCATTGACAACCTGCTATTTTACCTAGGCTTGCTTAAGTTTGTACTAAACTGTGCTTGAAGTTTTTTTTTATTTAATTTTTATTTTTGTGGGTTGGTGGGCAGGTTGATATTGTGCCTAGCCTAGCACCTCCACTAATTACTGGGTGAGGGTCATGACTAATCAGTGTAGGTCTTTTAAATGGGGTTTGTTTTTGTGCATGGAGCCATGTTCTTTCGGTAAAAAAGTTGATTTCTAAACAGAGTTAACTCCAGGGCAATGTATGATTACCATTTGCCAGTGCTGCGATCTAAAATTGACTGACAGTTTTTTCCCCTCAAGTCTCTCTCTCCCCACCCCAACCAAACAAATGTACATGCTTCATTTGTTTTACTTCTGCTGTCTTATTTTGCCTGCTTATTTTTGTGTTTCCAAGTACACATCTAAGTGCACTTGCAGTACTATATATTTATATCATGCGTCAAATTTAGGAGATTGAAAAGATTAATTTTATGTTTTATTAACTTCAAAAGAAACTATATACTGAGATATTTTGACTTAATGATAAAATGTTAAACATGTATGCTTGCTTAAAGACATGTTAGTCCTTAAGACCCAGAAGCACAAACAAGGTTTGTCAGAGGCGAGGAGAACATTGTTAAACTCAAGAAAACTCAAGTTCAGAAAAAAGACAGGTGACTAACCTTGCCAGTGGAAAATGTGGGTCTACAGAGCAGCAAAGTTCTGGAACAGTTATGTTCTTGTGTTTTTACTTGAACCATGAGTACTGTATTTCATTTCTTTGGAATAGCTCATGATTCAAAGAATGGATTGCTGAACAAGATTCTACAGATCATTTTTATTTAAAGACTGGTTTTTGTCAGTTGAATGAATTTGTTATTCATCTGTTGTAGCTAAACTTAAATTAATAAATAGTCTGATCAAGACTGAAAATACTAGAACATTTTTATTATGTCTACATCACAGATTTGATTTCTGTTTCTCGAGGAAGAAGTGTGAGAGGAAAAGGGATAACAAAATCTGCAGTAGAATGGATCTGAATATCCAAAGGCTTAATAACTAGAGGATGTCTCAGTTTTTCCCCCTTGTCTGCAAGTTTAATTGAAGGCTTGTACAAGAAGTAGACTTGTCTTTATAGCATTTAGTGTTTGGACTGATAAGCTGGTATGTATGCTGAGGGCAAAACCTAAGGTATAGCTGGCCCAGGATTTTATTCATGTTGATGGGTGCTGCCTGTTTTGTACAAATGAGTGTGATGGCCTTGCAGCTTACAAGAATTGTAGCAGCCATAAATTGTTTCAGCATTTAAAAGTATAAAGGAAACTGAGAAACATCATCTTCACATCCCCAAGCTTACTAGCTTCTTTTTACCAGTTGGGCAGTTGTTTCTGGAAATTAAGCTGGCAAGGCGCAAGCCTGGTATTGAGAACAGTGTTTCTGTGCAGCCTTTTGGCCTTGTATTGTCAAAATTCTTTTGGGACATACTGTCTTGCAGTGCAGTCATTTGTGACAGATCTGAAAGGTCAGTGCTGTCTTGCTGTTTTTGCATTGTTCTTAATTCTACCCTTTTGGCATGTGGCAGGTGTTTAATATTTCTCTGAGGTTAAAAACAATTCAACTATTAGGGTGTAAAGTACATGCAGTGTGTCGTAGTTGTATTGATGACTAAATAACATGAAATAATCCGTAGCAAGATTGCTGCCTACTAGACTTTAATGTGGTAAATTTCTAAGATATTTTTTTGCGTTCCTGACTCAGTTTTTAACCATCTTTTTATTCCTCCTCTCTTGTATGTGGCATTTTATTACAGAGAAATAAATGGTTAACTAGAAAATCTTACTTCCACGTGGAGCAAAATTTTTTCCAGTCTCAAAAAAGCAACTGTCCAAGATTTCCAGTATATTAAAAATGTAATGTTATAGTGGTTGTTGACATTAAAATGGATAACTATGCACTTTTTGGTGTCGCCATTTTATGAGTGTATTTGGAACTATGCAGGTCTATTTTAGAGAAAAGATGGTATATTTATCATAGGTTTGGCATATGAAAACGAGAAGTAAACATGAAGGTGCTTGTTTTTCTTGATTCTCCTATTCATATTCCTAAAAAATTTTACTTGCTAGTTTCAAACAAGCCATCATAGGTTATAGGTGTATAGGTTTATGTTGTTTTTCGTTTTTTTAATTCCTTACATCTTAGTGCTGCACATTTTCAAGCATCACTTACTATTTTCCTGTGATCATCTGTTGTATTATTATTCATAGAATCAGTAATGTCTTATTTAAATGCTGTAAATAAATTATAATACCCTTTGCAAAACAGACAGCAGTGTTTATTGTTTTGTGTGTAAAATGAAGTACTGCACATAAATCTTTGTTTTTAAAAAGTTTATTTTTTTAATTCTACATATTTAAACTTATTTATAGTTATAATCCACATATTGACATCCACAGAGCAAATTTAAAAAATAAAAAAGCATATAAAATAAAATCTGCAAAAGCTTTAAAGTAAAAACACTGGAGACATAAAATGGTGACAATACATTCAGGTACATGTTCCATCCAACAGTGCCAACAACCACATCATTTAAAAACTTTTTGATTTCCAAAAATGTCTGGAAAGACATAACTTTCTTGTGTCATTTTCAAAATGATTTTTTTTAATAAGTAGGAATAGTTATAAGAATAAAATCCAAATATTTCATCCGAGGATGTATACTGTTTGCTTTATTTTTTGCTACTGCACATTTTGGTTGCAATAATCATAATTCTAGTGCTGCAGTAAAAAAAAAACCTTAAAGTAAATCTTCTTATCCTTTCAAACTCAAAATGGATAGGAAAAACTACTTCAAAAAACATGCTTTTGCTCCATCTTCTTTCATTTTGTATGAAAACAATGGGCTCTTCCTTAGAGTATGCCCACCTCCTGTAAAGAATGCAAGGATGGCTCTGGAACTGTTTACTAAAATCAAAATGCTAAAATTTGGCAAAAATGAAAAGAAAAACCTTTTCATTCTTTTTATGAAAGTAGTGGGAGTGGACAGAAAGCAGTTGTCAAAGAATCTTTATGGCCTCTTTCTGACACTGCTCACATTCTTGATTCTTTTTCGAGGGTAACTGAATATTTATTGTCTTCAACAGTTTTATCAGTTTTTCAGTAATTATTATTGACTCAATATTACTATCTCTGTACAAAGTGAAAAGCAGCTACTTCTAATTATCAAAAGACATTTTCTTCTGTCTTGACTCACTCTGGGCAATAAATGTTTGTTAAGAGTTTGAATCATTTTTAAATACCCCTCTCCTTGTGTAAGTACATGATAATATCTGCATCCTGCATGAAAACATGCTCTAATATTAAAAAAAAAAATAAACATACCAAACACTCATCTAAAATCACTGTTGGATGCAATTTAACCTAATCATGACGAATAAAATAGTTTGTACAAAACGCTGAATAGACTGAAAATCTTGTTTTATAAAGAGCCAATTTTAAGTGTCTGCTGCAATCTGGATCACACTACTTGAAGCAGGAAAATATTTCTATATTTAAACTTTCAAACAGCATGTGGTAATTATTCAAAATATACACATCTTGAAGGTGTATATGACTCCCCTAGTACATAATAAGGAAACACTGCATCGTGCTCAGCCTAGTCATAAAAGCTTTTTCCCCCTTTGGTAGACCTTTCGCCTTCCACTGGCAAATATACAAATGCCCAGCAGAAGAAAACAGCAGATATTTTAAGGCCCGCAAAAACCAGATAGAAAAAAAAACTTTTCATACTATGGGTGGAACATTTAAAATCCTACAATTAAAGAAGAGTAACTTCCTTATGATAGCTTAAAAGTTTTACAGTATAGATGTTTGACTTAACTGTGATATTTACAACAGGCACTTTTGAGGATTTGTGTAAATGTAGATGTGTGATAAAAATCTGCAGAGGAGAAAGTGGTGGGGGAACCTATAATGAACAATTAAGAATAACCACAGCAATTAAATATTAACATTTTCACATACTTCAGTGTGGTTTTACTCAGTATATCAGAAAAAAGTTATTATTCTAACAAGAATATGATTTCACAGATGAATGCCAGTTACCTAGCTGCCTCATAATATTTATAATGCAACGTTTTCTTAACTCGTCACAGTTTCACTGATTATTTATAGTCAACAAACCATGTTTACTCAGTCTTTGAGGAAGGAGCTCAGAACTGAAAAGAGTTTTAAACTGGTGGTTACGTCAGTGCTATAATTCAATATTCTTCGCTCAGTTTCACATGTGAAAAAAAATCTCTCTGGACAAGCTGGCCATGTTATAGCCTCAAGGGCTGCCAGTGCAACACCAACAATTAACCACCTCTCTACTGTGAAAAATAAGTAAATTCTATCTCACCCCTTGTATTTTTTTTAAAAAATTACACAATGGAAGAAATAAACTGGAGTAATTCTGATGTTAATACTTGAACAATTCTGATTGTTAGCCAATAACCATAAACAATATATCAACTGGGAGTGAGACAAATTTGATTGCTGCTTTATACAATTAAATATGGCAAAACATACAGCATGTTTTTGTGCTTCTAGAATGAACTATACTTCCTAAGGGAATGCACACAGCTAAAAAATTATCAGACTGGTTGGTGCTTCTGATTTAACAGACGTAAAATCAGTGAAGTCAGTATTTTAATCTAAGAAACTGTTAAAGACTTTCCATTAGAAAAAGTGTTAAAGGCCTGCTCAAGTGGATTTTTTAAAACTGTTTACTCTTTATACATTTCCCAAGATCTAAGCTAAGAACCCCTTTTGTTTGTGAGTTCCAAGCCTTTAATCTCCATTTTTCTGCATAAAAATTCATGCCTTCCTGTTAGAAGTGGCACACTTAACAAGCAGTTCTGTCTCTCTTCAGCAGTGTAATTATCTGTGTTCTTACAGGATTCACAGACTTGACATTTTACTGTATATGTTTGAAGTCTTTGTGAACTGGAAATGAATGTAAGTTATTTGCTTGGATTTTGGGTATCATTAACTTTTAATGAGCCAAACTCAGTAGTTTAGGAGAACAGATTGTGGCGATGGTGTGGTGTATCTTTATTCTTTAACTTTGTAAATCTGACCACTGTTCTGTTAACCTGTTGAGACTAAAGGTTACATGATGACAATAGTCACATGCAGGGTCCAGCATGTTAACACAACTGCAGTCACCCTAAAACAGCAACACTAAAAACTTTGTACCACAAAAAGCCTTCTATATATTATCCCTGATAAATGTATAAATGCATACCCCGAAATTTAATAATGTGCCCATCAACAGTTTATATCAAACATGACTTTTATGCAGACAATGGCATATTTTTACAGTGTAAAATTAAAAATTTGTATAAAGGAATAACTATTTTTTTTAAAAATTTCCAGAGTTTGCAATTTACATGCCAATAATTATATTCGAACACCAAAATTAACACATAACACAAACAGCAAACTGTTATGCAATATAAACATTCAAACAGTAAGAAATACAACAGATGAAGCATCTTTCTTAGCATTCAAAGTCATTTTATTCCAGCTTGTTTTTATCTCTTAGATAAATCAATCTTAATCTGAAAGAAATATCTGCAGATTCAAGAAGAATGCTTTTTGAAAAAGGACTCTTTCTAGTCCTGATATACTTTTCCACAGCTCTTATATATATATTCTTCAACATACTAATTTATCAGAAGTCCTCAATCTTTTCAGTTACCTTTACAGAATAAGAGCCAAAAAAATGCCATACATATTTACAAGTATTTACATACTGGTTGCTTACAAACAACCTATGAGACAAAACAAAAGGCTGCCTTTTTAGTCAAAGAGACTCTTTCATTGATTTTAGGGAAGAATAAATGTTAAAAGTCATCTCTTTTGTACAAATGCCATCACCACATGAAAAAGCTGTCACTTTAAGTAGTGATACGATTTATGGTCAGTGTAGTTTAAAAAACAGCACCACCAAGTGATTTTCACATTCAAACTTTAAAACAGTAGCTATGCAGATATAAAAGATTTAACCCTTTGAACCCTGGGCACAAGCCTTTCAGTAGCACTACCCAGGGTTTCTTAACATTTTCTATTTTAAAAATTATTTTGAATTTTAAAAATTAAATAAGCATCAGAAAAAAAACTTGCCCAAACTGACAGTGTTTATTTGTGTGCCCCTCCCACAAATGCAAAATTGTACAGGGTCACCACATGATTTTTTAATTATATCTATTGTCTCCCTTAACAGATAATCAGTTTAATATTTTGGCATGCAGTGTTATCTCTACAACATGAAAATTCCCATAAACTACAGTATTCCTTCTCTCACTTCATGCACACAACAAAATTTAAAAATGAAAAATCCAGCAGTATCAGAAACGAGTAGAGTAAGCATTACTATTTAAGCGGTGGCTGGCTTTCTGGGCTCAAAAAGTTAACAGAAATTTTAAAAAAATTAAAAGGTTACATGTTCTTTTAGTAGCTTTCCAAAAATAAAAGTACATGATTGGATATTAACAGCAGATATAGGTACATGGTTATTTTCACTAATGTTCAGCTCTGCTAATTCTGATTATAATTCACGCTTGCATATGCACACAAATAGATGAACACATGCACTTCTTGTAATCTCCATATCAGCATCTAAGTCAGGGTTCACCTCTGTTAATATCAAATTGTCCTTTATTTTTCTTCTCTTTTGTGAACAGCTCCACTAGTTTCATATGGTGGAAGCAAATATTTGTTACAAAACAGGATAATGTAAATTGCTTCTCTCTGTTTTGTGTGTGTATGCATGTTGAGCTGGGTGGGTGGGCACACATGCATCTTGAAAAAAAAAATCCTTATTATTGATTCAAGCATGAACAGTTTCAAAATCTTGTTTTAAACATATCTGCCAACACTAATAAACTTTTTCATCCTATCATTAGAAACATGAAAATCTGTAACACTGTATATTCCTAAAACATAATCCTCCAAAAAATATAATTTACATTTCACCTATATTCCTGACAAATGATCTGACCATTCCACCAATAGTCAGCACCCTGCATGTACTTGCTGCTTGGAGATATTTTCCTGTTTTAAATGCCACCCCTAAGCAACTCCCTTAAGCAGTGTCTTGGACATACGGGGAAAAAAAAGGAATTTACTTTATTCTTATCTTATTCTTATCTATCAGGGTGAAAAACAAAAACTATTTTTGCAATTTATCTTTAGGGTTAATAGTGAAAATACCTAAATGATATGTCATGTTGATACCACTTAACTAACAAACACAAATCTTAATGTCCTCATGTCCTGTCCATCTTTGCTTGGGTCCAGGAAGCCACTTGATTTCCCACACTGTAAACATTACTGCACAACACTTGTCCAGACTTTTTTAAAACTGCTGGCTTTAAACATTATCTCAAGCAAATCAACATGCAAGAAAAAATATTGGAAAGAGTGCATAATGCATCATCTTCTATTAAAAACAAGGTAAGTAAAGATCATATGCAAGAGTACAGATAATGATGCTGTATTGTCATAGATAATATACTCCAAAATAAATATTGATTGGTGGAAAATATATTGTGAAACTATGACACACCCAGCCATATAAGTTTCTTCTGTTTCTGTTTCCATGCACTTACCCCAGGAACTAGGACAAAAAGCAGTTTTCATTTTGAATCATCGCATATTCTATCACTAGAACTAAATTTCTCTGCACTTCAAAACCACAAATTCTCAAACACTTCTGCTTGAATCATCAATGACGACTTTTTAACAACCTGCACCACATTTTACTGAATCAATAAAAGGATATCTGAACCACCATATTCACACTGTTGCCAGAACAGCACAAGACACAAATATTGCACACTTTGTTTTGTCAGACGCTGTTCTTTTGGGGCGATTACCACTCCTTAAATAAAGCCCTTATGCAACCTTGGGCTTGGCTGCCAATATCAGTTCTTTGATTTTATCTGTACTAGGTCCCCACTGCTTGTACCCTGCCTCATTCTGAAGAAATACCACAAGTGTCCCATGAACGGACTTTACATTGATGTCTTCCCTGAAACACCAAACAGAAAGACAATTTAATATGATATAACCTTAAAACAATTGACAGGATAAATTTCCAACTTACTTTTACAATTTAGCATACTTCCAATGAAAGTTATTTCACTTCACTAATTGTGAAGAAATTCAAATAAAAAGTATATTTGTACAGCACCATATTTCCCAAGTAAGAACCACCCAGCACGTAACAGAAAGATAGAATTTGCAAAGCAGCTCAAAATCCAGCACACACAATAACAGAAGCAATTACAATTACCAATTTACAAAACTGAGACTATAAAACAAACATGAAATAATCACCATACATGTAATGCTTGTGTAGATAATGTGTAATGAATATGTGATTCTTCATAAAAATGGGTTTT
This sequence comes from Marisa cornuarietis, assembly GCA_004794655.1. Classification (NCBI taxonomy): domain Eukaryota; kingdom Metazoa; phylum Mollusca; class Gastropoda; order Architaenioglossa; family Ampullariidae; genus Marisa; species Marisa cornuarietis. Next base: position 10,483,377 of record SMMW01000003.1, on the reverse strand, counting down.
AAGGTGTGAATGAAAAGGTATGACAAAATCAGAACAGTAAACAGATATAGTAATTGTCACGAAAGATTTTTTTTTTCAGTTTTCCAAGTCAGCAGCAAGCTCATTTTCAATCTCTATCCTGGAATGACATTCAGTTTCATGCAGAAAATCTGAGTCTGTCTGCTAAATCAATAGCACTGACTTGTAACTGCTTAATAACTTTGGCATGTTGCTCAAATGTTAAAAGCCTTCCTATTTCCAGAGGAGGCTCTCAAAGCTTCACTTGCTTTAATGAAAATGACCACACTTAATTCATTTGGAAAACTAGAAAATGTGGCAAACAGACACTGGTGACAAATTCACTTATGCATGAAAACTGAAAGAAAGGTGTATTACCGACTACACCACTTATCTAAAACTGTCACCAACCAACATAAACCAGTCTCATTGCACTGTTTGACCATGTGATAATGGGTGACATTGCTGCAAAATGTTCCAACAAGGGATGTGTATGCTAGTCTAAGGGTTCACACTTGGCAAGATTTTACTCTGTATGTTTGTGTGCATGTGTGCAGATTTAATGCTAAGAACAGCGTCAGACACTTTTGTTCAAGATTTCAGCAGATGGAATAAACATTACATTACTATCTCGTGTAATTGCAACCTGCAATTTTTGAGAAGCAAACATTTAGTTTTACTGTCTTTCAGGTGAATTTTGTTTCAGACATCCAGTTTTAGATATGAAAAGCACAGTTTCATTATAATGTAATTTTAATAGAGTTTATTTAGTATCATCCAGTTTTAGACATCTCAAATAACAGTTGATCAAAAACAGAAGAACTGTCTTCATAAAAAAATATTATCACCCAAAAACGTGACATTCAATAGAATAATATTTAACAATATCAATGAGTATGCTAATATAAAAAGACAAAAAAGTACTGTCATTTATCATACATGACCAGAGATTTTAAACCATTTGCATAGCAGTTTGGTTTTCTTCTCTCACTACTTACAAGGGACAGTTGTGTTGGAATCCATGTCTATATTCATGGTCCTGTGCTGGCAAGACACAATAACCTCGCTTGAACCTATATTTAAAAACCCAATGAAACAGATTTAAAACCAGCCATAATTATGCCCATCCATCATCCCTATTTATTACTGTAATACTGTCAGATCATTATTTAACTTTTTCCATTTAACCAGTCTGGTGTTAGAAAGTCGTGATGACCGTCAAACACCAATATGTTCCCGATATAATAAGTAACCCTATATTTGAAATAGTTTTAACAAAGATAAGATAATGTGTGAATAAAAACAAGAAACTCACACATAAAAGAAAATAAATAAAGATGTGGCTATTGGTAAGACAAACTATATATGTATATACATTTCTTGTTTCTTTAACAAATCTCTCTGTCCAAAGGAAGTGATTTCCAGTCTCTCTCTCTTCCCCTACACACACACCTGGAAATTAGCATGCATATCTTTGGTTTACCTTACTGGTATACAGTATATATATATATATATGTTCAGCAAATAAGTTTTTAAAAAAACTTACGGACTAGACTCAAGACGAATCAAAGCCTCTGTTGGAGGATCTCGCCATTCAGGGATGAAAACAATGAAAGAAAGCGGGTCTTGTGTTTCTGTGAGCAAGCTCTCAAAATGGTCTACCATGGCTTCCATTAACTCCTCACAAAATGGAGGGTTTGCCTCAAAAGATCCACTTGTTGGGTGAAAATCAAGTATTGGCCTAGATATACAAAATTTAAAAAAAAGATTAAAACGAACAAGAATATTCAAATATTTTATGCACATTTCTACAAACTGGCAGTAATGTTTTACAAAGGACATAAGCAGCAGCGTACTTAAAAACAGTGTTCAATGATTTTTAATGCAGTGTGATCATGGATACGTTACTGTGCATCTTTGGCTGAAATGAGTGAAAACGACTTTTTTTCTCAAAACGCTCCACCCCTTCTGTCTGGTGCTCCTCACTCAGGAAGAAAGATGTTGACAGAAGCGGCCAACAAATGTTCTCTCCGCCAGCGCACAGCTAATGGTGGAAGAGTCAGACACAGGCAGATCGAGTAGGACTCTTTCCCGCATTAAACAGACTAAGTCACACTTCACTTTCATTGGTTTCTTTGTTTCCTCTACCTACTACCTAAAATTACTACTTCTGCATTAGCAGGCAACGGTGAAAATGGCTAAGAATATCTCTTTAAATTGCTCTTTCTCCATGTTAATGAGGCTGAAATCGTGAAACTCATAAAAGATGCTCACACTGAAAGAATGCTACGCAAGTATGCTTGCCCAACTTTTCTGGTTTGCTCACGGTACTAAAAAAAACAAAAAAACTGCTAAATTCTGATTGGCTTTTGCCACAGGACACCGATCTAAATGAAAGACCCTCATTCTGGTATTTCTCTTCATAGAATAAGCCATGGGATTGTGTCTTCATGCTGTAATGTGTTTCCTGCTATTTGAAATGTTTATGCATGCATCTGTGCAAGAGACAGGAATGAGACATTTTTTTGTATGCATAATGCAATGCCCTTGGAATGATGGGCTCTACATATCATCATCTATTTTTGCATGTTTGAGGTGCCTTTGATGGTCAGGTATCCCCTCTATAAATAACCATCATAATTATAAAAATAACTACCATTCTAAAGACCTATCATTCAGTAGATTTAACTGCATACTTTTCCACCTTAAATTTCTTCTCTGGTGTAGGGACAGCTGACATGTCACTTAAAGCTAATTTTGTTGTTTTTTTTAACCTGCCCGAAAATCACACAACATGATAAAATGATAATTGTTATGCACCAATCTTTATTAAAATAAAAACCATCTCTTAAACTAACAAACAAGATAACATCACAAAATGTGATAGACGAAGAAAGAGATGGTGCAGTAACCTATTTACCCTCTTGATCCAAAGTATCCATCGGTGTCTGGAAAAGCAGAGCAATACTGTCTGAAGTAGCAGTTGAAAGGGGAAGCAAAGCATTCAAATGTCACCCCAAAAAGTCTATGTAAGCACTCAAACACTGGTACAGACAGGGCTCCATGCATTCGAAATGCTTCTGATGCAGTTCCAAAAAATGTCTGATGTAACAGGAAAAAGTCATAATAAAGATTAAAACACATCCCAAAACAAATATTATTTGAAAAGATTTATACAATTTGAAACAATATAAATGTTTAGTCTTGATAGTTCTAACCTCATGCTGAACACTATAAAGTTTTACAACTGCAAATTAAGTAGAGACCTTCTGATTCCTTCTTTTCCCACCCTTTCTAACTTTCATTTTCTTCTTTTTGATGACAATACTACCGAAAGGTATTGAAACACTTCATCTACCTCATAACGTTTCAACAAGCACCACACTCTCGCAAGGAAGTTATCAAATCGAGGATCGTCTCGACAGCTCAGTCTGTACAGTTGTTCCTGTAAGGAAGCAGAAACAGTAATGTTAATGAGACATCAACATAGTAAATCATATTTTAGACCAAAAGCAGATCAAAATCCATCAAATTCTTGTCATCAAAATGTTATAGCAAATTTGTTCATGAACTAATGTGAGCTGTACAGGTGACTCACGATTTATGTCAGGGAGATGTTCAGAAGAACTACATGTAATTCAAATACTCACAAAACAAGAGAAGTCTTCTCATAAGTTATAATGGTCATATTCTGCCAGCTTTTACACTCAATTTGAATATTTTTTTCAGCACTATAACTCATCACAAGGGTTTGTCATGCTGCCAGTCAATATTGAGCAAGCACTCCCAACTTTTGCTCTAAAGATATAGCCTTTCAGGCCTGCTTTGGGTCAGTTAAACAACTTGAATCTTTAGATGAATGCTTATATGATATTTAGAAATTTTAACCCAGGCACAGAATAAAGTAAACACACATGACTTGTCAGTAACAAGAGAACTGACCAACATTTAGAGGCAGACACCTACTTCTTTCTAGTGCATATTGTCATTCAAAGACGATTTATCACCAGAAATCGCTTGCTGTTACAAATACTAAAATGGTACAAACCCTGCTATTTGGAGACAGTGAGAAGAAAATAACACTGTAGTCATAGAAGCTCAAACACGGTATTTCAGCTAGTCACCTTTCATCTTTTTTTTTTATTTTTGCAAGCTGTAAAGTGTAATATTTCAAATTCATGTAGTTTGAATGCACAAAAATAATGTCAGCTGTATTAAGGAAGGTGTCAAAATACTGCACCACTAGTACAAAAGAAAAGTGAGGAATCACCCATAGGAAAATTTAATAACAGTATGATAAATCTTTCACCTCTCTTATATTTTAATATACTTACCAATTTATGAAAATGGACTGTGTTTATCTTTAATGTGTCACCCTTGTAGTTCAAAAACGTGCAGTCCTTGTCTATGCGATGTTCCACAGCTGGCAGCCTTGGAGATGGTATGCTCACCTGCACTGCATAACACATAACCTTTCTTCGTCTTGGCTGTGGCAAAGGACCTGGATCTGAAAGAGGAAACCTTATAATTTGAGTAATTATGAAAAAAAAGGTAAAGCTGGACATTTTCCTACAAATCTCATCGGTTTTTAAGAAATCTTAATCAGCATCCAAACACTAAACATGTGCTATTGTGCTGTGCATTCTCCAGGTCTTCAAAGAGTCTGCAAGCCACAGGTATCTCAACTGACATCTGTTTCATAGCAGAGTTTCATGATTTGGCAGGCTTGCAGTAGATCTGTTGTTTGACATGGACACTAGTCTCAGATAAATCCATAATTTCGCAAAAGAGATGGTTCAGCGCGATGTGCAAACTGACTGAAGATTACAAACATTGCAGAGGCTGATAGATTACAAGTGTAACACCATGAATGCTGCTGTGTTTGCTTGGCTGTTGCTTGGTCTTAATGATAGTCTTTGTTTTCTTGAAGATTATGGACCTGTCTTGTTGCTTCACTGCAGATCTCTCTGTCTGCTCGTTAGCCACTGTATGTCAACTGTACAGGCTCTGATAAAAAACAGACTCTGGACCATCCACTGGCAAGTGTTGGGGTTTTTTGCAACATGGGCTACAATTGGAGTTTAGCTCTTTAAAATGTAGAGTTTTAGCAGTGGAGTAAATGTGAGTTGTTTTTTTTTTCTCTTTTCCTGTTAAATTACAAGGATTAAAGCTTTCTGCTTCTGCCTCAACCATAGCATCAGACTTTGGTGAAGGCCTTTTCCACATCTATCCACACTGTCAGAGTATGCTTTTTATTGTGGATGCCATGTTTTTTTTATCTTCTCTGCCTTGTGAGCAGTCTGGTATTCAGCTGAACTGGAGGGATGAAATACACCTGTTTTCCACTGGGTTAATTGGCTTAGCACCCCAATTTTGTTTCCACAACATCAGCATTAAGTTGTTTTTAAGCAAGCTGCTCAGCTTTCATTTCTGATCAAGATCACACCAAAGAATATTATTAAGATAGATACTCCAATTATTCCAACTACCTGTTATTCTTGAGCTAACATAAGTGTGTGGGCTGCTCCAATTAAACGTTATTCTTGAACATAAGTGTCTGGATTATTTCAATTACCTGTTATATTGTGCTGCTTTAAAATATCAGCAGTGTTCTCAGCAAGTTTTTTGGCAAAATCACATGATAAATGGTAGATCTTGCTGCAGATTCCTTCTACCGATGCCTTGGCCACTTCTGTCAAGTGAGGCTGGCAGTGTCGCTTCAGATGTGCAAGACGTTCCTATGTGTCAACAAAAGAACGTAATAAATCTGTGGTAGTGTAACGCATGAATGGAAATGCTTATTCCTCTATTCAAGCAACTCACACATGGGATATAGCCAAAGTGATAATACAGTTTTTTACTCGTTTTTATAGTGCTATTCATTCTTAACCATCTCCACTTTGGAAGCTAGTGCAGTTGTTTTTTTTTAAAGTAGTTTTACCACAGTGTTACTGCAACAGTATCTGATAACACTCTTCAAAATAAATGTTATGACAATGGAACAATATGAAATCTGTGTTTGTGCATGGATGCAAACCTGAATGTAAACATATTGTCGTCAACATAACATATTATAACAAAAGCTTTCTATATATACACACACACACACACACACAAACATAGGCTTGTCTGGACAGCTATTTATTCCTATACACATTTACATTCCATTTCGCCTCTTTATTTCTTTAACGCATTACTTACCAGGTAATCATCATAGCTAGCATTATTCCTCTCTCTTAGCCAACGAAATGTGTCCTCTGCATTCCACATTACAATCTTGCGACTTTCTGACGAGGCATTTCTATACAGAATGAATAGCACTCTGTGAATACGCCATGTAATGACCTGTTATATTATAAAATGTCAAAGAAACAATGAGAAAGTAGGACTCCTCTTTGATTTGGGTTAATAATGTTAATAAGATAATAATTTAATAAGATTTAAGGCCAATAAAGATTGGTGACAACTATTTTTAAAAATCTGTACCAGCTAGATCAGTATGAACAGCATAAAAAGAAGAAGCACGTGAAAACTGTTAAGGCTGGACATCTAACCTTGATTCAACCATCTTCTTGGCAGATTCAGCATATCGATAAAGTTGTTTACGGGCATCTCGTGAAAACTTAGGTTTGACCAGCTTCACAGGGATGTCATTCATGATCTCTCTGTACATGGACTGTGAAACTTCTGGTACACACTGTGTCGGTAGCATGGGGTCTGACCCCTTGTCTATGACTTTGCGTTCAAGCAGCCAACGATTGAAGGACTCTGGTGGTGCCGAGATCCCTGAACAGAAAGATCAGCATTTTATAACCACCTCAGTATTTCTTGCCATTTTATTACCTTTTACAGTTTTGTTTTTAAGATTGTAAAATAAACTTAACTTATTTTATATATTAGACATTCAATTTCTCTTAAAAGTTTTCAACGCTTTTAACACGTATTTCAAAGTAACGGTCCTATTTTAATAAACCAACACAAGGCTGACACTGCCCAAAATATGCATTTGTTTAACAACCATCCTTAACATAACTTACCTTCTCGACTAAGACAGAGATCACTGTACAAACTCCGCAGTTTTGTGGTGAGTGTAGACCTTAATTTTTCAACATCTGGATGAGGTGGTGCCATGGTGGCTGGTGCTCGCTCATAAAATACTGCATTGCTAGGTAAGTCAAAGTTCCAGAAGGGGCTGAAAAGAATGTGCTAATACATCATTGGTATACATCAATGTCTCACTTTTTGACAACATTGAGCAATGTGCATATATCAATGTAGTATTCCACCCTGCCCCCCCCACCCCAACCGATAGAAAATGTGTCTGCTCATCATAATATATTTCCTTCTTTCTTTTGAGTCTAGCCCCTATTTCAAATTTAAGCTGCTTTGTGATATTCTCCTCTACACACATATTTTGAGCCTGAATTATCTAGCTGCTTCTAAATATTATAAAAATACGCTCTTCACCTGATGACCGTATTCTCACTTTTCCCGTCACCAGAACAACATACAGTCACAGGATTTTTAGTTACTGAGTAGCAAAACAATGAAGCTCTCTCCCCTTCCATATCTGCTACCTATCCACCAGTGAATCTTTTAAATATGCACTGAAAACACAGCTCTTCCTTGAGCATTACTCCTGACAACAATCCACAGAAAGCTACTCCTTTTTCAACCCCTTTTCACCCCATTTTTCTGTTTATTGCCACTTGCCTACTCGTCTTCCTCTGTTGAATCATGACACTCTTAGTTCTTATTACCTAATTCCTCTTTGCGTTTTCTATATTTGTATTTTATTAGTCATCAGTACTGTTGTTCTTCCTTCCTTTCCTTCATATGTTGTCCATGTCTCGTTCTTGTCTCAAGCGATTAGAGAGCATGCTCCCTAAAGGCATCAGTATGCACATACAAAACATGCATTTATTATTATTAAACTCTTTCCTATAGGACTCTAAGATAGTTGTACATTTTTAATGATGTCAGTCTAACCCAGACATCAACTTTAATTATTAAGCATTAATTATTAAATCTTTATTTAGTTTACTTGTCAGTATAACATATTTTTCCATAATAAAGCAAACCAAAACATATTCAATCCAAATTTAATACATGTCCACACACTTTTCTCTTTATTCTCTTCCCATATCTGTATGATAAAGTTATGATAATATAGTAGAAGTGATAAAAATTAGAGGTAAGCTCTTACTTGTAATTAAATGCCATCTTCTTGGACGGACTGAGGGACGGAAAATCAGTGCTAGCCCGACGTTTTCCACCAATCTGAATAACTTCGGATGACGAGTGCAAGTCTATGCTCTGTGGATTAAGGTCTGCCCGACTAAGGGCATAAGAAGAGGATGCAGTACTTGGTGGCTCCCCTTCTGGAGTGTTGATGCCAAGTGGATCAGTCAGAGGATCAGATTGCTGCAATGAAAAAAAAATTGCTGTGAAGTTTGAATTTTAAATGAAATCAAAGGTAAAAATACCTGTTAATCTGTAAATTATTTTTACTTTTATTGTTGTTCTAAGAATGCACTACATTTAACTTGCTACTTCCAAGATAATTATTATCAAGATGCACAACCTGATGCTCTAAATTAGTGAAAATGATGGACAAACATGTATATCTGTATGCATATCAAAATGCATTTGGATGCATATAAATGCGTATGTATGCATACCTGCATGCCATCCTTCACATTCTAAGGCTGTATATTAAATTTTATGCCAAAAATGCATACAAAATGAATAAAATCTAACTTACCAATCCAATCTGTGGAGGTTCCCAAAGAGATTCATTGGTTAGTTTATTAAAATAATATGGTCTATTTTCACGTTTGCTCCAAAATCTTCGCCAGCCAAGCTGCAACAGTTCTACAGGAAGATCATGGACAGGGTCAGCCTGCAAAGACTGAGGGCTCAAAGGAAATGGTTTGTTCAAGTTCTGTCCTTCAAGATCAGGACTGACAGGCAAGCGCTCACCAACTATCCCTGGAGAAAGTGGGGTAGCAGGGATGGAAGATACAGAAGAAGCTCTAGAAATATGTAAAGGGGGTATTGTAGGGTCTCCACCTCCAATTTTGCTGGTAGCCATCATGGAATTTCTTTGTACGTTATCCTGCAAGGGAAGAAATGTGAAGAGTAATGCCATTTTTTGGACTAATTTTGTTTTCACACATGCATGTTCACACACACACTCTCTTATGCTTACATACACTTACAGGCAAAGAAAAAAAGCCTGTTATCTTAAAATTGAAACATATATTTAATATCAACAAAGATAACATATGTTACATAATAACATTATATGACACATCAACAGAACACAACACGTCAACTTTTCTGCATGTACACACAGACATATATATATATATAAACACATAAATACAGTCCTGATTCATTATTTTGGCAAAATCTGCCCAACACATTTTGTGTGAGAGGCAAGAGTGGTAACATAAAGAGAGCATTTGATCCATTACAGCACAGGATCAGTATGTTATACGACTCCCACCATTAGTATTACAAGGAATAAACCATTCTGCCATCATGAAAGTGTATCAGGAGGCAAATTTAACTAGATAAGTTAAGATCATGCATGTTTATGGGATATATATATATATATATGCATACTTAAGATTCACAAAACATACATAAACAGGTTGTTAACATTCTTTATGTTACAGTTTATGAAGTTCAGATTTAGGCATTTGTTGCAATACTCTTAAAAAAGAACTCACATCTTTCGAATGTAATGTTTAGGAATGCAGTTAAGCTCAATTGGTTCACCCATGCATGTACATATAAATCTCACAATTTTTTGGAGACAGGTGCATGCCCACCACACTCCTAGATTATCACTCACTGAATGTCTTCATTTTGCTGCTCTTATAGTCTCATCCTACCCAAACCTACCCTTCCAACACACACACACACACACACACAGTCCAGCACTCATCTTTTGGATCATTTTTTAATTCTTCGTAACTTCATCCCTTGAATTAAATGTCTTGTTGATTTGTTTCTGATTACTTATTAAAAAGCAGCGTGAAGAAATGGATCTGTTCTGAAAAGAGCTTTCCCTACATCTTTTTGTTGAAAGTGTAATGTGGCCAAGCCAAAAAGAACTTTTGCTTTTAAAAGTTTAGCGCTTTGATTTTTTTTGACATGTAAAAGACCAGTAGGCCCATAAAAGGTTTAAAACTCTCCATGCCAGTATGACGAATGCCTGGAGAGATCCAACAAATTGTCTGCTAATCATTATTTCTTGTTTTGTGCTGGTGAATATGCTTCATCAATTTATTTTAACATCTTTATGGTGTGATGGTTAGTCAGGGCACTACGAAAATCCTGACAATAAGCTACCCTTGGGTTTATCGCAGCCTCACCAGTTGGGTAATGCACCTGTGCGCCAACCGCATCCAAAGGCTCCAGAGGCATTAATTATCACTAAGCTAGTTGGCTCCAGAAAGCCAGATCATCTTCAAAATTATTACACATCTTTTTATAACAACCTTATGCATGTGTCTGTCCCAGAAATGATCACGTTGTAAACAATCTGGCCTTAATGTAAACAATCATTAACACATTCGATATTAGCCTCCTTGGCAAAGGCGCCATCTTAGCACTGTTGCCACAATGTGTAAAAGTGAGATCGGAAGCTTTTTCGAAAAAGTGGGGGGGGGGTAATTTGCTTATCGCTCTGTTCTGTGATCTCGCATTTATAGTTTCTAACCATAAAAATTTAGAGACTCTAAGTGAACAGATGAGATGTGCATGTAATTTTTGTTTTTCCGGCAAAAATAAAAATTTTGGACAATAGCCCGTATGCTGATTGTAATTTTTAAAAAAAAAGCAGCGCCCCCCCCTCCTTCCACCTACTGAAAAGTCACATGATGATATTGACCTATCGCTGTAAACCACGAATTTTCTAACATTTATATAGAGATGTTATCAAGTTAAATCGATCTTTGGAAACTAAACCGTAAATTTAAAATAATGAATTAAATGCATAATTTTTTTCCTGTACTTTAATGGTAACTGCCAAAACAGCAAGAATGTTACAAACTTCGGTTCTGCGTCAAACACATTTTCAGCATCAACCACAAGATATTTTAAACGGGAAAGAAAAAAAGTGGACACGATGTATAACTTCTTGTCGTGTGATAACGAAATTTAACAAAGAAAGATTTTGTTATTAGAATTTGTAAATCTGTTGAAAATATACCATAAACGTGAAAATTAGAACATAAAGGGACATTAATGCTGCTATCGAAATCTTCTAAAAGGAGATAATTTAGCTCATTTATGCCATCACCATAGGTAGCAGACGTTGGAGCGATGAAATTAAGGGAAATTGTCATTGTCTGCAAATTATGCAAACCATGAAATGAAACGACGAAATTTCGTTTTGCTTTGGTAATGAGGATGGTAGATAGACCAACTCAGAATCAAGCCAGATCGAACAAAATTCATATGAAAATTCATGGATCCTCTAATGAAAGTGTGAAGGTATGGTCAGTTCGGATTGTTCCTGTTTAACTCCCATCGTGTTATTTTTTGTTTCGCGCGCTGTTTATATTATTACAAGAAGGTTGTCTTTGTTAAATAATATATTAATGCAACGTGACTTTTTATGCTATATGACATTTTAAGCGGAAAACAAAAAAGGTAGAATGCTAAATAAATTTGAAGTAAATTAGCGTGTGTACTGTAGTCCGTTGCACAGGTAGCCTTTTTCATTCTTGGCCTTTGACTCATTTCTTTTTGTTGACATAATTTCAGTACTCTGATATCTAGTGACAGCTGAGATGAAATTTTAGAAAAGATAGAATGGCTTCAACGACTTATCAGACTAGTAGGGCTGTTAGAGTTGGGGGTGGTGGGGGGAAGGGTGTTGTCAAATGGCATGGGCATCAGTTAAACTACCGGTTAATCATAAATTGCGATTCATGTCGACAGCCGGTTATATAGATAATGTGCTATGTGTTCAATTATGTGTTCAGTGAAAGATTTGGATAACCGTTCCAGTAACAGAGGTATGCACGTAAAGCAGTACATCGTTATTATTGTAGTAATATTTTAATACAAATTTAGGTTAGATTTCTGTATTTGTTTGAGTCTTTAATTACCTACCAGGCTGATTTATTTTAAATTTGTTGACTGTTCTTACAGATACTTTGTAAGTGTTCAAGTAAGTCACTTCCATATTGTTCTGTTATTGACAGAAGCAACTACCTAATGGGTAGCTGGTATTGGATGAATTTTATTTTCTTAGGTTAATGGTCAGTAATGCTGACACAGAGGCTTTACAGAGTTCTAGTAAATATAGTGAAATATTTTGATGGTCTGTAACAGAGTACACTAACTTTCAAAACCAGCAATTAAGTGAGAAAATTTGTAAATCTTCTAATGTAAATTTTAAAGACCTAGCCAATTGGTCAAAGTTTTAAACAGATTCTGGTAGGTAAAGATAATGTAAATATATTCTGTAAATTTCAGCTCCTGAAACACAGTGGTTTATTATTATTATTATTATTTAAATTAATTTCAAAGTTGGTGATTTGCACTTATAGTAGTCGGGCGGTCCAGTGGCGCTACGGTTAGTGCCTGTCACCAATACAAATTGCCTGGGCTCAGCTTTTGTCTCAGGATTACTGTTCTTTCTCTGTGTGTGGCATCTGTTCACAGGGCTGGCTGCCTTGCCATGATATAGCCTTAGTTGCTAGCTCGACATAAAACACCATTTCCCTCCCCCTTTCCCCCTGCCGCACCTATAGTCAGTAAGTCTTGCAAGATCTCTCTTCTGCTGTGTATCGGTAAGCATATAACGGCTAGAAGGTGTAGGAATACATTGGGTACATCAGACAATCTTCATTTACCATGCTTTAGTAGCTAAGACTCGTTAAATACTATTCTCAAGCCTTGAAGGTATTAAACTTTACATGTTTGAACCTGAGGATTGTGAACGTTCAAAACCCCAAACACAAAATGCTCAGGCAGCAGACAACAAAGAACGTCTTCACAATACTACATGGTAAGTATCATTGATAGTCATCAATTTTTGCAAGTTGCAAGCATTCATTGCAATTTATGTTTTTCTGTTTACTTACATACAGTCACAAAGCTTTAAGTGGGAAAATTTTCCATTGGGACTGATTTTCATGTTTATATGAGCATAGTTGCTGATATGGTTGTTAGTGCAAATGACACAGTAGTTTTCATATTATTATTATTAAAGGTTACTTTTATAGTGCCATATCCCAGCCCTATAAGCAAGCTCATGGCACTTTAAAAATGATACTAATTATAACAACAATAATCATGGCAGATGGAAATTAAAGAAACCAACCAAGACGACCGGAAAGAAAAAGGGAAAACGCATGGAAACGGGAATAATAATAAATTGTAGTGCTCTCTGCTTAATAACTTCAGGAATTCAGTACTTCATTATCCAAGAAGTCTATGAAATTAAATAAATGCATAAATTATGTATTAAAAAAATCCTGGAGACAGAAGAAAATGGACCAGATTTGTCTGAGCAGCCTGGCAACACATTTCACTGCCGAATATTTAGAGTTTAGATCTGCAATTACTTGTCATCGGAGAAGTCATCAGAAAGAACAGATGTAAATGATATCGTGGAAGAAAGGACTGTTAGTCAGTGGATCAACTGCAGCCGTAGAAGTGAAACAAAATGTCACAATCAAGAAACACAGAAACATATCTGTGCCTGGGTTTTTAAGATTTGGTATTTTCTGGCCAGCTTGTATCGACCATGCTGGTCAGCCATGATTTGCCCGGTTCAGATGTCACACATGGGCTCGGCCCCAAAAGGAGATTTAACATTTTTATTTAATTTCTCAAGATTTATATCTCTCCTTACAGTTTCATGTTTAAGGCATTAATAAGTGATGTAAAAGGAGTCTTTTGAGCGTGATGTTTCACCAGTTGGGCAGGTCTTTAACAACTGGGCAATCTTAGAAAATTAACTTACAAAACACTAATCTGTATTTTTCATATTAAGATAATAAAACAGAATTAAATGCATGAAGTAAGGAACACTTAAATTCTGTAATTCTGTGTGATCACAATAATAATTATTTTGTGAAGATTTCTTTCTCTAGATCTGAGCATTTTGGGTCATATTTACTGTCATCAATTTGGTGAATTGTTTTTTTTCTGTTTTCTCTATCTCTTTTTATCTGTCACATTTCTTGCTACTTTGCTTGTATAATAATGATTGCTTAAAAATGATTATGACAGACATAAAGGTTTCAGTAGTTATTGTAATAATGTAACATTCTTGAAATAATACTTTGACAGTTTCATCAACATTTAGCATCTAAAATGGCTAGTCTTCAGTTGTATCGGTCATTGTTCATTTGTTTTGTGCTAAATTACTAACTCTGCTACAGCATTTCTACTATTTGATGCTCAAGCATAGCTCAGCACAGATCTTGTTTGTATTAATATTATATTATATTACTAATAATCAATAAATATTAATTTATTTTAGGTTGTTCTGTAATGTAAACTGCAAATATTTCCAGTTACACAGCAAGGGCTGAAACTTGCTTTCTTTTTAAGTCTCACACACACACACACACACAGATACATGCTCACATATAGTCATGTGCGCAGGCTTTGAATATGTCTTATTTTAACCTGTAAGGGGGTAGGGGAGAGTATGTGAACTACAGTAATGTGCATTTACAGATGGAAGCATAAGTCTCTCTGTAAAATGTTGGTTTATTGAGTTATTGACTGAATGGGTAACAGTTGTGTTTCTGGGGATTAACGATATGAATAAGTAAATACATGTCTGCAATCTGGGATATGTGTTCATTTAAATGATCCAGAATGATGATAATTCCCTCCTGTTAAAAAGAATTTGAAGTGGAACATCATTGTTCTGTAATATCATGCTTATATAGTATCATTGTTGCAATATTCTTGAATAATGATATCAATATATAATTACAAAGATAAATCAAACTTCATGTTTTGCATTTACAGCCTGAAAAAAATTAACCATAGACAGTGATGTTTGCTTTGTACATATACACACACATTTGCACACTTCCGCATCTGCTTATAAGCTTGCCAGTTTCTCCGTGTTCATACAAGATTGCGGGAGATAAGCCATACACACATACATAACTATTATGTGGTATTAGGCACCAGCTGTTCGTGCAGAAATCATGTATGTAACGAGAACTGAGATAACAAGCCCTATGGAAGAAGAACATGTCAAATTTGAATCATGTATTATAGATCAGTAGGTCATTTGTGGGTCACATACAGCTGATGATTAAATTTTCAAGTCATTAGTGAAGCATGGTTGATTGCTCTTTAACTACTAGAGGCCCAGCCCATAGAAGGAGAATGGATGTTTAGCAGTTGATAGAATTTTTATAGAATTATGAAAGTTAAGCAAAATCCATCATTAGTGTTCTTAACAATTATGAGAGTGTTAATAATAAAGATGTTTGGATTTATAACCTGGGATGAGAAGGTACATTAGATTACCCTCATAAAGCTCTCTTGGGGTAGGGGGGTATGTGTGTTTTAAAGCCGCTAGAAGAAACTACTGACTTTTCCCTTACATTATACAATTCAGAATAATAATGACCTGATAGCTTCACCAGCATGCGTATATTTTCCTTTCCTTTTCTCAGCTGCACCAACAATCTTTATCTTGAGTTAACTTTATTTTTTTTTAATGACAACACTACCTTCTTTAATTAAGAAATCATTAAAAGCTATAGCCATGATACTTGTGTGAACCCTATGCTTTTTTTCTAATAAGACTTTCTTGTTTTGTCTCCTCCCTCTCACCACCTGTTACCCTCATGCACAACACCCACTCTTTCTTGTTATCCTGCCTTTCATTAACCACATATACATTTTATAAGCACACAAACATTCTCCACCCTCTCCAGTTTCCTTACTATCTCTTTATAATTAATGAAGATTTCATGTTAGAGCCTGGATGGGGGTGAGTTTCACTTAAAAAATACAAAACATAGTTTGAATATGTTTAGAAAATTTCATTGCATGTGTCTATACTTGCTGCATTCCTTTTGCATAGTTTTATCACTTTTTTTTGAAGGGAGGGGGTGAGGTTATTATTAACCTATTAATAAGCTTTTACCAGAAAAAGTTGTCTAGTCACATAATATTTGCAAGTTTAAACTAGGGTTGGCATGAACTATGAGTATAAAATAAAAAAAATAGTTGTGTATGCCTTACATCTCACTTGTTATGAATGTTTAGGGTTTCAAACTAGACATGATGACCTCACTGAAGGTCGAGCATGCCGCTCGCATGACAGTTGCTGGTGTGGCTGAAGCTTGCCGAACCAACCTTATCCTTGGTCTGACCCACGAAGAAGCTCACAACCGCCTTGCTATACATGGCCCCAACACCTTTGACATCAGCAAGGATGATCCTTTGTGGAAAAAATATCTTGATCAGGTTAGGCGGGGAGAAACTGGAACCATTGATCTTTAAACTGCCTATAAGAATGAGTGTTCTGAGTTGCTTGCATTGTCTGATCTTCGAAAAGGAAATGGACCCAACCAAGCTTTGGGGAAAGGCTTAGGGTATCCAAAAAATTCTATTTGCTTTTTTAAAAGTTACATCAAGAGCTTTCTGTAATGCTGCTGGACCAAAACACTCTGCAGCAAAAAGATTAAGAGTTTTAATATTGTTCTAGACTTCCTTAAACTTCCTTTTATTCCCTGATATTTAACTTATATTTAAACACATTTTTCTTATTGTTTCAGTTTAAAAATCCTCTAATTCTGCTGTTGTTGGCATCAGCAGTAGTCAGCATCTTCATGAGACAATTTGATGATGCAGTCAGCATTGCAGTGGTGAGTGCTTATGAAGAACTGAGTAATGGGATTGCAATGTTTACATGTATTCTTGGTGCATTTAGGAACTCATTTGGTGATTAGGAGAAACAGGACAGGGAGCTTTAAGGAAGTTGTCAGGGAAGGTCTTTTTGAAGGTAGCAACAGTAAGTATCACTTATGGTAATGGTGGTCTTCTTGAGAAAGTTGTCACATCAACTTAACCCAATTAACTGACCTGCTTGGTCATTCATGTGCATGTTCTCTTCTTAAACTCTTTGACCCACTTACCATCATATTTACTTGTTCCTTGGCTCACACCATCTCCTCTACTGACTCCCTGTCACCCACCATTTTGTTTACTCAATCACTAGTCCACTCACCATCGTTTACTCATTCCCAGGCCCACTCACTATCTCCTTTACTTTCTGGCCCATACAACTTATACCATGGCCCTCCTATCATCTCCTTTACTCACTCTCTAATCATTTACCAGCTTACTTAGCATTATAGCTAAAACTTACATCTAACAATAGGAGCATAAGACTAGTGAGCAATTTGTAAAGTTTATAATAATTGCTCAAGAGAATACATAACCCGACAGACAATTTATTTCAAAGAATGGTTGCTGTTTTTCAAGTACAACCTTTTAAGACTTGCTAAAATCCACAAAATCAGGTCATAACTGAGAAGGGTCATGGTAAAATCAACCAGTCTGCTTTCATTCTGGGAACTATTAATAATAATAATGACGACTTGTATATCGCATTTCTCCACACACAATAGGGAAGCGGATGGCCGAGTGGTTAGAGCGCTGGCTTCCGAACCGAGAGCGCGCTGGTTCAATTCCCAATAAGCGCAGCAAACTTCCCCCAGTCGACCCAGCTGACGGGAATGGGTACCTGACTCCATAGAGGGTTAGGGAAGGTAAGGCAGCGAGGGAGAGGAGATTGGCACCACCCTCATGTAAATGCTGGCCCCGAGAAAAGTGGGGTCTCTAACACCTCACTCCCCTACGACCTGAAAAGGTTATGGGATGACCTTTACCTTTACCTTTTTTTTTTTACTTACACACAATAGAGCTCAATGCGCTTAAACATGATGCACTAAAGGTGACAATATTTTTTAATTATGTTCAAAGTCTGCACAATGCGTTAGGATATTTAGAAAATGTATTAAGGTATATTGCAGCTATCTTTCCAGCTGCGACTTCCACAAGTTAACACCACTCTTCAGTTCCAAGTGCGGTGGATCGGACAGCTCGTCTGTCCGCTAGCTGATATTAAAGCATGGCTAGCCTTCACGCCCCTGTGTATGACACCTCTGCTATGCAAGTATTCTAGAGCATGCAGTACATCCCGTATGATATATGTGACCAATAACTCCGCCAGATCGCTATGAAACAGTATTGCGGCAGGTCATGGCAAGAAGCATAGCCCATAACAGGCATGACTTTCCACAGTTCACGGCGATGGACGAAGCTACAGTAATGTGAGAGAATAGTCTCATGTTGTAACTGTTTGGTTAATACAACTTCTTTCTGTACATAAGAGAACTCGTGCTTTAAGTTTTCTTGATCAATCCATTTAACAACCACCTGCAGTCCTGTTGGCGAGTGCTGAGCTAGATGCACTGTGGTTGTATTTTTGTGACCTTTGCCCATTCCTGTATATAGCTGATAGACACAGGCCACACTGTCAAACTGCACGATGACCACTTCTGATGACCATGATGCACTGATGTTAAGAGTGACTTTCACCTTGTGTTCTGCCAGTGGTTGGGAGGTGATGTCGTCAGACTACTTGCTGGTGTCGAATCAGGCAAATGAGATTCAGAACAAAATAACATAATGCTTTGTTACTGATTTGTTTGACATAACTTTTGTCTGTCTTTATCCTCTTGTCACTCTTGAATCTATGAAATTTACCAGCTACTTGTTTTAGCAAGTCGTCTGCCCCGGGAGGCCGTGCTGGGTCTCAGCAGCCCTGAGTTCAGATTTACAGCTCAGAAAGCCATTGTGTCGTCTGTAGGAACGCAGAATAGATCAATAGAGACTGGAGTCGATGTAGCTGAAATCACCACAAGACTACTGGTATCAATGTATTCCTTTGTGTCATCTGTAGGAACGCAAAATAGATCAACAGAGACAGGGTCGATCTAGCTGAAATCACCACAGGACTGCTGATATGGATGTAATCACAAACAGAGAAAAACTGCGGGAAAATGTTAAAGCTACGGACTGACTTTGATCTTCAGAAGAAACCGTTAAAGACGAAACTGAATGGTTTGTGTTTTTTGCAGATATTGATAAGTATAGGTGATATAAACCTAACCTGTAAATTGCAGCCTCCAAAACCCATCCGTTAAAACTCTCTTGGTTCGAAAGGCCATGATTGTGGCTTTGCCAGGTAGCACGGGCAAGGCGATTTTCATTACTTTTTATTGCAAAGTTCAAGTTTCTTGGTCTAATTATCTCAGAGCAGCAGCAGCAATAATAATAATAAAAAATCAACCACTGTCATCTTCGTAGTCTTCAGCTATAAGCCAGTCATTGTAATGTTACATTTTTATGTTGAACCAAGAGAGTTAATTATCTGATAGCAAAGTACGCGATTCGCACCTGTGATTAACAAGCCCCGCTAACAGTGTACTACGTCACACTAGGGCACCATTGACTATGAACGTAGATCAACGTTCATGCCATTGACAACATTGACAGTCGTCAACACCAAACAGAGAGAGAAAATGAGGGGCAGTTTGGATTATTCGGACAATAAAAGTCTGTATTTCTCGTCCTAAAGTAGCAGTTTTTTAGAACCACGAGAAATGCAGACTTTCAGCTTCCGAATAACCATAACTGTCGCTCATTCTCTCTCTCTCTTTCTGGTGTTGACGGCTGCCAATGTTGTGAATTGTGCACTAGTGTTACGTAGTACACTGTTAGCGGCACTTTTGGTGATCGTATGCGTATAATTAATTAATAGATGGGTTTTGGAGGCTAAAATCTATCGATATATGAAAACAATGAAAACCATTCAGGTTAGTCCTCGGGCAAAAAAGACCGGCAGTCGACGGGAAATCCGATCGCGAACGCTGCAGAAGAAAACAGTCGAACAGTCCTGCACAGCAAGGACGCAACGAAAAAAAGCACCGGCTTACAATGGGCACCAGAAACACAACAAACTAATAAAAATACAAAAGTTGCAGAGAGCCGCCTCCCTCAAACCTGCTAGGCGAGGGGATGCCACTCTACTTACAATAATTTCACTTATTATAACTATTACTTCAAGCACTCAAAATTCAAGTTCCTTTATTGAAATGTTAAAATAATAAAGCTCTTGAAAACTGAATCAGAATGCTTTTCTTCACCGTTTTTGCTTTCGTTCGGTCATATTTACTAAGTCTGCAATTGCTGTGTTTTTTGGTCATTTTGACCCATGCCTTTTCGCTCAAGTCATATCTAGCAACCGCCCGGGTCGAATCAACCCCGTAATGACTATGTCATCCCAACACCGAAAGTCGGATCGATTCAGGCCCAAAAGACGAACCAATCTCCGATGACAGGAGTAGCTAATAGCGTCAGATGTTATCAGCAGAGCCGTGTGTTGGAACAAATTCAGCCACCACCTTAATAAACAAAAAATGGTCGCTTCAATCAAAGCGTAGTAATGGCAGAATAATCACGAGCAAGTAAAAGCAAAAACGCAGTATGATGTAGTTTTAATTAAGAGATTTATTTCAGTAATTGAACTTATAGGTGTTTGAAGTCATTGTTCCTGGAATGAAAGCAGACAACGACCCCTCACATTTATGACCAGATTTTGGTGGATTTTAGGGAGTCTTAAAAGGGAGGTTTTTCTGTATTCTGTAAACAGCATTTCTTGCATAAAAATAAAAGTAAAGTCATGTAAAACCCACAAATATAATCAGTCTTCATTTCAAAGTGACTTTTTCACAACCACATCTCCAGTTAATGATAATAGTAATTGAATTTGTAAAGTGCATTTTCCTGTGTGGAGGTGAGTTTAATTTTAGCATGTATTGCTGGAACCAGGATGAAAAAACATGTACCCTATTGGGAAAATTGAATGGTGGTGTACATCTGTCATGTTATTGGAGTTGGTTCCATAACCAAAAAAACTGCACAAATTTTGCTTATATATGATAAACATAGCTTTGGCTTTGGATAGTGACTGTGATGTCATAATGTCATTATCATCACCACCATCTGGCAAGGAAAGATCACACATCTGTTTTTGATTGCTACATATTACAGAGTTCTCTAATTTCATTCTTTTCAGGCTCTATTAATGCTTATTTGACATAACATATTGTTATTTAGCATTCCCCATATACTATCAAAATATACTGCACTTTTGGGATTTGAGTATCTGAAGACAAGTACTGCATACAGAAAAATCCTTCCCCATTTACATAAATTTCCTCTTCTGAGGTCTCTTTGAATTATGGTAGTTATACTATAGAGTTTATTTTAACATTCTAGAACTCAATTGAATTTCTAGAAAACAATTTTGAAGAATATTCACTACATATGCTGAATAATATAGAAAGGCTGTCAGGTTATCACAGATAGTTGATGTGCAAGGATTACCTACCCTAGCTGATCTGCCAGTACTTGTTGGGTCTTCATATGTTAACATTTATCACCGTTTCTTTTGTTTTAATCTTCAGGCTATCCTCATTGTTGTCACAGTAGCTTTTGTTCAGGTAAAAAATCTTTTGATATTCATGTTGCACTTTCCAGTTAGCTGTTCTGTTTAGCACATATTTTAAAAACTGAATTTTCAGTTTTACGCTGAGACAAACATAAATTAGAAAGAGTAGAGACAGAGATTCTTTTCTGGGAGAAACTTCCTACAGCATTTACAGAATGTGACCAGTCTGCAAGGATTGCTGGTATTTAATAACAAGTAATAATCTTGAGTGTATAAAGCAATAATTTAAACAGCAGACATTACAAGATAGATTTTTCAGTACCTATTCATGGACTAACATGGGGAAAACGCTGAATAGTTTAGGGGGGAGGGCTGATCATTTAAGACATTTTTGTAATACACCAAGCATGAAAAGAGATCTTTTTCATTACTAGTTAACCAGTGATATGCATAAAAACATGACATAAGTGATAAAAGTCACAATAATATTAACAAATGGTTATTGCTTTATTTCATTCTGATCAGCAACACCTATATTTTTATCAGGGGATAGGGACTAAAAACCCCAATAGTTTTAACTGAGGAGCTGAAAAACCAGAATACTTTTTAACTTGGGTATCTTACATGTTATGGATGGGAAACCTCGAAACTTCTAACCTGGGTTAGAGAGGGGTGTGCATGCATTTCTATGTTTCATATTATGCTTCATCTTCATTTTATTCATACATATATCCATATAATAATCTTTCCAGGAGTACAGATCTGAAAAGTCATTAGAAGCATTGACAAAACTGGTGCCCCCTCAGTGCCACTGGTAAGCTCTTTCTGTTAGTCTATCTGATCAGTTTTAGAAAAGGGATGCGATAGAAAATAAAGGTCACTGGTAAGTTCTCTCTTCCTTAAGTCTACCAAACCAATTTTATAAAAGAATGGCTCCAAAAAATAAATAAGGAATATTCATTGGAAAGTAAAATTATTGATCTCTCTTGTAAAATAGCAAAAACGTTTTTTTCATAATTCTGCATGTTCATTAATGTGGCAATGAATGAGTGTGTTTTTTAAAAATCCAGTCTCATCAGTGCATTTTTTCAGTCATGTTCTAGCATTAATTTTATCTCCAGCAATTAGACAAATGTAACATACTTTCACTTTCAGACTGTTAAGAATGTGTTTCTAGATTCTTACCAGTTCATGTATAGAAATGTGTTATTTATGCAAATACTTCATATGACACAAACAGTAAGGCAGAATGAGTATAATGGTGTAATACATTCTGGGTTAGACCTTTTATGGCTATTATGTGTAATACATGTAATACATTAGATAGCAATGCCACTTAAAAATCTCAGGAGTTTTTGTGAATGTCTATGCATAAAGGAGTGTGTTAATAGAGGCTCCTATTGCTGTAAATTTTCAAATTTTTTCGCTCTTTGCAGCTTGCGAGGCGGAAAGGTAGAGACATTTCTTGCTCAGGATCTTGTGCCAGGAGATATCATTATGCTCAATGTTGGAGATCGTGTTCCAGCTGATGTCCGTCTGTTTGAAGTGAGCATTCTGCTTACAGATACACACACTGACTAAAAAAAACCCAAAAACTTAGAGCGGTGTCAAAGAATGGACTGAGCTACCTTTGCTATTAAGAAATAATATAAATAAAAACTAAGATCTATAACTATTATTTGATTGGATTGCTTTTCTTTGGCAGGCTGTAAATTTGGAGCTTGATGAGTCAAGTTTCACGGGAGAAACGGAACCTGTTCGCAAGTTCACTGAGGAAGAACCTAAGAAAAACTCTAACAGAGCTACAAAACACTACAATGTAGCATTCATGGGCACTCTTGTTCGGTGTGGACGAGGAAAGGTATGAAGGTGTTTGTACTTTTCCTAATGTAACTGACATGAAGTTCATGGGGGTGGGCAATATCTCACCTCATCAAAGAAAAAAGAGCAAAGGTTACTCTGCCTTAAATCTAGATACAACAGAGAAGTTGTTTGTACTGAACTAGTGTGTATGCTTCATTATGTAAAATTAGATATGTGTTTATGCATGAGTAGACATTGATATTGTGGTATATTAAGTGAACGTATTATTGCAGGGCATCGTCATCGGAACTGGCCATGACTCAGAGTTTGGTGAGATTTTTAAGATGATGCAGGGAGAAGAGGTAAATTGAACTTAGAAAAATTGTTTGACTAGTTTTTATTACCTTTAATGTATAAAAATTTACAGATTTGTAAATGAACATTGTTAGTAATTTAATTAAAATAAACCTTTTGGAGCCCTACAGGTTAGTAACTTGTTATGATCTTAAAGAGCTGGGGGTTCATTAATGAAAAGTTAATGTGGTTTTTTTTTAATCAGGCACCAAAGACTCCACTTCAGAAGAGCATGGATACCTTGGGTACACAGCTGTCCTTTTACTCCTTCTGCATCATTGGCTTAATTATGTTGTTGGGATGGATTCAGGGCAGAGGGGTGTTGGACATGTTTACCATAGGAGTCAGGTTTGTGGATATCTACATCTTTATAAAGTAAAACTCCTCATTAAGACCCTGTGTATTGCTACCACCTCTTAAATTTGACCCAAAATATTTCACAGACATATTTCACTATATAAATGTCATCGCTATTACAACTATCTCCACAACAGAACTTACTAGTGACAGTGTGTGATCTGTCACTATGTTTTTTTGTTTTTGTTTTTTTGTTTTGTTTTGTTTTGTTGTTGCAGAGGTCACATGTTGAAAAAATAATTTAGTCCATACGTCTACCCAACTGTGTTCCCTATATTACGACTTCCTTCGAAAATAACTTAAGTACATTTAAAAGAGACTGCTTGTTCATTGGGTCACCTATCATTTTGATCCTAAACTATATTGCCCCAGCCATATCAATTACCCTGCCATGACCATATGGATTTTGGTCAAGTGACCGGCACCTGTTAGTTGTTGTCTCTTTGTTTACCAGCACACATCACTTGATTGTGCTTCATTAACAACTGGTCAGAAGTCATGTGTTTAAAAAATAAGATTCTTGTGGCCAGCTATTTGTGTTCTGTTGCAACATTTTTGTTTTAAAAAAATTGTTTAAAAACTACATAAGATGCACTTTAAGAGGGCATCTTTGCCTACCATGATACACGCGTGTTAATCGATTGGTCTTATCTGGAGAGTTAATTCCTCTATAAATCTTCAACCAAGTACAACAATGGCAGAATCTGTTAGCATAAGTGAGTAAAAAGGACGAAGAACAGCATTATAAAAAGAATTTTAAGAGCTTTATTTATTGTCAACATTTAAATAAATGAACGTGAATTTATAGGTGTCTAAAGTCTTTGTTCGTGGAATGAAAGCAGACTGGTTGATATCCCTAACACCCCTCTCTTTTACCTGTTTTGCTGGATTTTAGCAAGTTTCAATAAGGAGGTTTTATAGTACATGCAGCCCATTCTGTTTTTATGAGTGTGCACATGCATGTTTGGACACACGTGCTTATTGGTGCCATGTAAGTAAAGTGTTTTTTTCTTAATTATCTAGCCTTGCAGTAGCAGCCATTCCAGAAGGTCTACCCATTGTAGTAACTGTGACGCTGGCAATTGGGGTCATTAGAATGGCAAAAAGAAAAGCTATAATAAAAAAGTTACCCATCGTTGAGACTCTAGGTGAGTTTGGTTTTAATTAACCACTTTAGCTACAACTCCATGCTTTTTATGTGACGTTTATGATTTGGACTAAATGATGCCAGGAAAAGATCATTCACTTTAGGGACTTGTATACCGTGCAGTTAGTTAACTCCTGAAAGTTGGCAGCAGAACACACAGCAGAAATGTTTTTCCTTTAAAAACCACAGAAAGTTTGATTTATTGTTTCTACCACTATCAAATGACTGGCTGAGGTTAATTGCTTTCCTGTGCTAAAAATTACGAACCTAAGATACTATGGCCAGTCTTTCACTAGGGCAGGCAGTGTGTTGATTTGAACCAGGAAAGTTCGTTTTATTATTTCTTCCACTATCAAATGACTAGAGCTAATGAGTATTGATTTCCTGTGCAAGGAATTACAAAAGTAAGATGCTGTGGCCAGTCTATCAGGAGCACAGGCAGTGATTTGAATGTTTCAGGGTGTGTGAATGTGATATGTTCTGACAAAACGGGCACACTGACCAAGAATGAGATGACTGTGACACAGATCTATGCAGCAGATGGTACACTAGCAGAGGTAATTCCATTTTCCATTCTCTAAGCTCTCCTTTTTTGAGTTTGTGATAAGCTTTCTCTTATAACCTCAGATATTTTCATTTACTGTGGGGTTGCAACATGCCTTAAATGATTGATTGTGACTGGTGCTACTGGCCACCTGTGACCATAGTTATGAAGCGAGAGTAAGTCCTCTCCCTAGTGCAAAATCAGGAACTTAAGGTTATAAAGCGGCATCCTGACCCTGTGGGCACTGTTTCATGTTTCTTTACCCTAGAACACCTCAACCGGTTTATAACTAAGGCTCCAAGGGTAAAACATCTGTGAGGTCTGGCCACCACTTTACAACTTCAGAAACAAGACACTTGTCCTTGAGTTCCCCATGTTACCCTAGGGCAAAGACTTCTTTCACTTTATAACTACCACCCCAGATGTGGTTCCTGCTCCATTTCTTTTTCTTTGCTCTTTCCACAATACTCACTATTAAAGGTTTTTCCCAAGTATGAAGTAGATTTGGGCAAAGATTAGGAATGTTTCGGTATTGAGTGTTCTATTACTTGTTGAAAGAAAACTTTCTGTAACCAAAAACACAGTAAGAAGGCATTTTACTGGTAGACAGATCTTGCATGTTTCTTTCAGTGCTAGTCTGTGAGTTTAGTCACCTTATTGGTCTGGGAGGGGAAAAGATGATGTGTTAGGAGGTTGGAATTTTGCAATATTTGAAGTGGAGACAGATTTTTAGGATTAAAATTTACTAGGTTAATGAACTGAACAGCTACTTGCAATTTTCTATGATGTATATATGATGCAAACAGAATCGGTGGCCTTGGTGGTTGGGTAATTCAGTATTTGTAATTATTTGATTTTTAATTCTTACAGGTGACAGGCGTAGGCTATGATGCTCCAGGTGTGATTACATGCAGTTCTGGGGATATAAGTGCCTCTGTTAGAAAATTATTACTGGTGAGGCTGTTTCCGTTGTCATATTTTGTTTTGTTTTTATAACTTTGCATCCTATTTCTATGCAAACAGCTATGCAAACACTACATGCGTACAATGAAAGAAAAAAGATTCTTTTAAAATGTGTTTGAGTGTATAAGTTAAGTTATTTAGACAAGTAGTTTGATCTGCTAATGTAGACTGGCTACATGTGCCTCACAGAAGACAGGATAAATCTGGGTGTCGTCCTTTTTCCAGTTCTGTCATACCCCTATAGCTTCATGCAGTGAACGTCTTTAAAACTGTCAAGGGGGCACTTGAGGCCTGCTTCTTTTGTGAATACCTGCAGTAGCTGGTGGTCTCTTCCATCACCTGCTGGCCTTTTTTTTTTTTTTTTTTAGTTTGCAGATATGCTTTTGTGAAATATTAAACTTCCACCTACAGCATAGTGGGAAGATTTGAAAGTATTTATCTCTTGCACAGCCAGCAACTTGCAGCGTCACACATTCTCTCTCAAGTTGATTATTGTAGTGCTGTTCTCACTGGCTTACCTGATAAGAAGCTGGACAAACAAGAATTCAGAATTAATTTCTCATTCTGTTGGCCACATCTTGCTTCCTCCACTAAGCTGCTCAGGAAACCGGCTTCTGTTTAGGAAATATGCAGAGTGCAAGTTGGTCTTGCTTTGTTTTCAGTGCCTGCACAGTGAGGGTATTCCTGACTACCCACCAAATTCTTTTATTTACCATTATAAACCATCACAGACACTTAGATCTCAGCAGCAGCCTAGAAAAGCTAAAGTTCTCCTTTTCCACTTTTGGGTCCACAGTTTTGAATTGTTTGCCAGTGCACCTAATTTGTTCCAAGGCACAATAAATTTTACAAAAAATAAAGGGGGAAAAAACTACCTTCAATAAAAACTTATCTTTTCCAGAAATATTTAACAGATTGACTCTCAGACATGCTTGCAGGTGTGTGAATGTGTGTGCTATGTGCAGTGAGTAGTTTCTAGCTATTTCCTACTACAATATAAAAATTATTATTACTATGTTTGTATCTTGTGCTGCTCAAGAAATGCCCTTTAAGTGCACTTTTTATTATCATCTATTTTATGTATTATTCATACATTCTTTTACAAGTGTGTCATGAAAAACATGAAGCTGGAATGTGTCCTAATTCAGATGAACAAATGTAGATAGTCTGATGTTTTAACAGGTAGGCAACATCTGCAATAATGCTGATATAACACCAGGTGGTCTCAGAGGCCAGCCAACAGAAGGGGCTTTACTGGCTGTTGCAAAGAAAGTAAGGGATCTTACCCATGTCTGATGATATTGGTTTATGCTGTTATGCTGGCTCTCTCTCTCTCTCTCTCTGGCATTCCTTTTGGCCTAAAATATACATATTGTGGTTTGACTAGTTTTATTTGTAGTGAACCCTCATATATGTCCAGCTAAAAGATACAGGCATGAAAATAATAATGGTAGTTGAGTTTTGCAGTTAAAGTGTGTAAAAGCTACAGCATGTTGCAGTACAAGCCAGAATTCTGGCGCTGAAAAGACTATCACATTGTCAGGGCTGTTGGAGGTTGTTGTGCTGCTGAAGGTAGAGAGATAGGCATTGTCATGTTGATAAGAAGATGGTTAGGAGACATTGTGACCTCTTATGTTTGGACTGTGCTAATAGGCAGGCTTGCAAGATGTTCGTGCCATGTACACACGTCTGCAGGAGTGGCCGTTTAGCTCAGAAACCAGGTACATGGCAGTAAAGTGCAGTGCTAACCATGGGCAGGTAATTTGACTGTTGGTTGCATCACTTTCTTTTTTTTTTTTTTTTTTGGCGTCATCTGTCATTCCAAGTCCATATCTGTTGCATTTTGTCAGATGCTTTGAAATCTCCCGTTTTTACTGCCATTTATTGAAACTAATGTAACTTTTTATATTATTGTTAAATTTGTTCCAGTTTGGTTTACCATGGCTGTTAAAAGTAAATGGAACAGATTTTCATGTGATATACAGCTTATAACATGCATACCTTAAAGTGCATAAATGTATTTTATCTGTTTCTTTGTTATCAAACACATTGTGGAATGATCATGATGTATCAGTGCATAAAATGAACACACTGAACAGCTGGATTACCGGTGTGTGACTCGTTTATTTTCTTGATTGTGGTTAGCAATCGATGCTATGGTGTAATATTAGAAATATAACTAACCCTTTAATTCTTATGCAGTTATTATTGTTGTTAGAATCTTATGACTGCACAGGTTACAGAGTACTTTGTGAAAGGAGCTATCGAGCGAGTACTACAGAACTGTTCGTTCTATGTCTCTGCTGCTGGTAGTGTGTTCCCTCTTCAGGACTCTAACCGCAGAGACTACTTCCAGCATGCTGCTCAGATGGGAGCTACAGGTCTGCGAGGTAGGTGTGGGTAGGGTGAGTGGTTTTGTTGTATGTTTGTGTGTGTGTGTGTGTGTGTGCGCATGCATTTATGCGTGCATGTGCTGAGGGATTGATAGGGAAGAGATAGATTATTTTTCCAGTCACAAAACAAACAGCTGGTTTTGAGTGAGGACTTTCTCACCATTTCCTTGGCATATTTCCCCATCACTTTGACCAGACCATTAGATAAGTTGCAGTTTGTACTATTTCTTGTCCCCTACTATTATATAATTCATTGTTAAAATTTCACTGACGGAGTAGTAGATAGTTGATTGTCCATTGCTAAGGGTAATCATGTTCTACATTTAGTGCTGGCACTGGCATATGGACAAGACATGAACAGCTTAATCTTTGCGGGCATTGTCGGCATGATTGATCCACCACGGGAAGGTGTTAGAGAAGCCATCTACACACTCATGGGCTCTGGAGTCAATATCAAGATGCTTACTGGAGATTCTGAGGAGACGGCAAAAGCTGTTGGTAAGAGTATACAAAGATTGGAACAGATTTTATTTTCAGATTATTTAAATTTCTGGTTTCTTATTGGGGGAGGGAGGGGGAGAATTGGGGAAGTGAGCTATAGAGAGAAAAAATATATATGTGAACACAAACAGTGACTTCTTATGCCTTGCTTCAGCTTTTTTGAAAATACACTTTTCACGCAGGTGCCCGGCTGGGCTTATATGCATCTGGAGCAACGGCGTTATCTGGAGAAGAGCTTGACCAAATGGATGTAGGACAATTGTGTCGTAAAATACACCAAGTTGGTATTTTTTACAGAACAACTCCCAGACATAAACTCAAGATTGTCAAGGTGAGTTCAACGTAATGAAAAGGCAGTCTCTAGTTCTGTTATTATATCTTAAGATATTTGCAGCAGTTTTTACACACAAATTTCAACATGTCCAGTATAGATATAGACAAAGAACAGGGTAGACCAAACAGTTTGAGCAGCATCTTTTTCTGTAGTTAGTATTATGTACATTTATTAATACACAGGAGAAAGATTGCTTATGTGTTGGGGGCTGGGGGGATATTAGACTGAAATATGAACAATCCAGATCTGTAAGCACCATATAAGGAAGCAGTTAGACATCCAGAGACACCAGTTCCTGTTTATTAAACACATTTATTTTTAATAAGTTGCATAACGTTGCCAGGCGCTGCAGCAGAATGGGATGGTGGTCGGAATGACAGGAGATGGGGTCAACGATGCTGTTGCCTTAAAGAAAGCAGAAATTGGCATCTCAATGGGTTGTTCCGGAACTGATGTATCCAAAGAGGCAGCTGACATGATCTTGGTGGACGATGACTTCACCACAATTTTGTAAGGCCTGGGTATCCTCTTTGATATGGAATGATTTGTGGTTTTGTCTGTCCCCCCACCCCCAACCCTTCTTTTTCATGAATATAGTTAGCTGGTATGTTTGGCATGTTTTGTGTGTGCTTAAAGCACAGTCAGCCAAAGTGACCTGATTTACTTGATTTTTCAGGAGTGCGATTGAAGAGGGAAAATCCATATTCTATAACATTAGGAATTTCGTCAGGTTTCAGCTGAGCACGTAAGTTTTATATTTCTTAAATAGTTTTTATCTAGTGGCTGAAATTTGTTTTTTATTATTGCTGCTCTGAGATAAACATTAGACCAAGAAACCTATACATTTTGGAAAAGAGAAAAGTTGAACTTTGCAATAAAAAAGTAATGAAAATCGCCTTGCCCTTGCTACCCGGCAAAACTACAGTCGTGGCCTTTCGAACCAAGAGAGTTAAGTCAGTGTGCCTGGGCTGTTTTATAGCATGATTCTGACTGCTTCTGCATCAGTGGACAGGGACCAACAAATGCATGATGGCAACAGTAAATAGATAAAGCCATTGTGTTAATATAGCTAACTATATATTTTTGAGCAAAGATGGTATGGTTTTGTGTGTTTAGATATACTCTGGGAGAGAGAGGGTGTGTATATAGGAGTGTGTTTACATGTGTGCATGTTAACATGTTTTCTGCCAAAATAGTAATAATAAAGTTTATTTATACAGCACATTTCTCAACTGCAGAGTAGACTCCATTTGCAAAAAAAAAATGCAAATTTAAGATATTTAGCACATCATCATACAGAAACATAGTAACAGACAGAATTACAAAGCAGAACAAGAGAATGGTGCACACAAGCATGCCACAGTAACACTGCACAGAAATGATAAGAGTAAAGTTGGGCAGTCACGAGAATGCAGATTCTACAGATGGTTAGTGGAACTATTCGAAAGACGCATCTTTTTGTCGGACATAGCAATCCTAGTGTGCACAGCTGAAGAGGCCCAGTACAGGTACTAATGCATGTAGATGGACAGAAAATAATGTTTGTGGACATGCAGGTGTCTATATGGTTACACAAGAATTTGAAGAGTTTTTTTTTTTTTTTTTTTAAGGTACGCAGGTACTTAGTTCATTTTCAACATGTCAACAGCACAGTTTCCTCCCCTTCCCCCCCCCCCGGCCTGCAGTGCTTTGTATGTAGGCATGTATTAAAATGTCTGTTTATGAGCTTAATTTCATTTAGAAATGTCCCCCTTGAAATATAAGTATATGAAGTGTTAATATTTTTTTAAAAGTGCATGTTAACATGATTTGAAAATAAAACCAACTTCAAGTTGCCAAAGTTAATAAGGATTTATCTGCCATCATTTTTTTAAATTTTGTTGGGTGTTCATTAACTTCATTAGCTGACATGACAAAAGATGCATGGTTACAAGTCCCAGCTTTATTTTAACTATTCTCTGGTCCTAAACCCCATTTTGTTATTCTTCATTACATCAGGAGTATCGCAGCCTTGTCACTAATTGCGCTTTCCACCTTGATGCGTTTGCCCAATCCTCTAAATGCCATGCAGATTCTCTGGATCAACATCATTATGGATGGCCCACCAGCGCAGAGGTACAACCAAATTCTTTTCTAATTACTGTGCAGTGTAGTCAGTCTTTGTATCTTAGCTTTTCAATTAATGAAGCAATCAGCTAAACATTGATAGTGTTTCCAAATGTATTTGTTGTCGGTCTCATGTAGTCTTACCTTTCTCACCCATTAACTCTTACTTTACTGGGAGTTTAGGGTGGTTTACTACTTTGTTTTGGGTTGCATTACAAAAAACTCACTGATTAAATGGAAATGCATTATAAAAATAAATACTTGTATACCAAATTAACGGAAATGAATAAACATTTATTATGCTAAAAAGAAAAAGTAAAATGAAGCACTGAAATTGAAATATCTGAATTAATTATGAATTATGTGATCTGCTAAATGGTAAACATAAACATCACAAAGAAGAAAAAATGTGTATGCCTTTTAATGATACATTTAACACAAAAAGGCTGAAGTTCATTCAGTTGTCTACAGAATACCAAATTTCATTCACATTTACCATAGATATTGCTGTCCAAAGATGCTAACTCTGCTGATTGTCTTTGTTACTTTGATTTGAGCTGTAACAATAATTTTTTTGTGCAATGCAGAGTGATAATAAATATAATCCTGCTGATTGTAGACTAAAGGAAAGGGACTAAACTTTTAAGAAAAGGAAAACAAAAAATGAAATATATGAGATTGAATTATTAAAAACATTTTGGTATAATTATCAAATTTTCATTGTAGTAGCATGAAGGAAAATGTCCCCTACCTAAAATTAAAGAGTTTCTAATATTTGAAATAAATATTTAATTAAACAGGATATTAACTTTTTCATCTTCTGTACATAGTGATGCTACAAAAAGGATGGATCTGAAAATCCTGACTACACACTAAACATTATGATAAGACATGGTAAAAAAAAATTCAAAAATTAATAAAATAAAAGGAACCACAATAAAAAAATTGTGGAAAATACACCATTTGAGATGTTATCAGTAATCGCTAGTAGTCCTAAGAATGAAATAAAAGTACAGCTTACATTTCTTGGTCACAACTAGTGGTCTCTTGGTTTAGATGAATAATTTGATTATCTCCATCTTCTTTGTTATCATTTTCATCAGAAACGACAAAGCTCTTATCCTCTAAATAGAAATTTTTAGCTTCAGACTCAAAATCCAAATTTTTAACTCATTCTATCAGACGAATAGCAAAGCGATTCATCACTTATAACCAGACTGGCAGCACAAAGTACAATTTGTTCCAATATTTACACCTGTAATTCTACAATAAACTGTCATTGACACAACATTTAAAAGAGCATTTTTAAACATGTCTGGCACAGCCCCCAAGATTTGACGAAAATCTTAATTTTCAGCCATTTTGAGATATTAGCATATTATGAAATTTCAACTTGTCCTTTATCCACCTTCAGAGTGTTTCTTCTTCGTACTGTACCAGATGACATGAAAATATGGAGATCACCCTCTAGCTACCTCAAATCCAGCTGTCCAAACCCGTGCACCACGGTAGGACTTGAAAACAGCTCAGCCCCCTTCCATCCCACCTGTCTCGCTAGTGAGCCTCTGTACTACTCCAGTTTTAAGCCCGGCTTCACGCAGTTCAGACGTGTGTCAGCTACCTTGTTTCTTTTGGATATGCCGTGTGAGGCCTGTGAAGTGTGGTTTTCTGCTGTCTATCATAGGCGCAGTCCCGTCCCTTTTATTCCTGTGAAATTTGCCGCTTCTTCTACTAAAAGGGACAAAGTTGCGGCAGGTGGTCAGAGACAAAACGCGGCGGGAAGGTTCCGCTTCGGATTGTTAATTGCTCTAATCTTAGAGCAATATAAGGTAAGGCTAGAACAGCTAATTATATCCCGCTACCCAGAAAGAGGGTTTCCCGACACCGCCACGTTTCTCTTAGAGAAGTAGTAGGGGGTGGGAGCATGAAAGAATGTTTCTTCTGCCCCTCCCTGTGGAATTTACGGGCCCAGTGGTGTCAGACATTACCTGTCTGGTAGTTGTTAAGTTCTAAAGAATCTGTCTGTATCCAATTGGGCTATACATGTGTCATATCGCTTGTTGCTATCATGAACGGTATTCAGCGCCGTGTAGTAGGCTGGAACACCTACACCCCCCTCCCCTCCACTGCCGTCGGTGTGCGGTACTTACCCTGAAATGGAGCGATACAGAGACGTTAATCATAGCCCCGACGCAAGGATGACACGCTCTATCGTGAAGGGGTCCTTAAAGTGTGCGACGCAGGGCCCTTGTGGCCACGCGGGTAGCAAGTGTAGGGTATTGACCAGCTGAAAGTTTCTTTCCTTCTGTGTGTACAAGCGTGTTTGTTGTATGTTTAAGATGTATGTGAAGCGCTTGGGTCTGGTTAAGGACTGCGGCATTTAGCACGTGTTTTGGCGGCGGAGTGTTTCAAGACTACTTCCGTTGTTTAGTGAATGACGGCCTACGCTTAAAGCAGTAGCGGATATGTCACCGAGCCTTTTCGTGGCACGTGGGCTCCGAGTTACGTACGTGTCATAGTTGGAGGCGGGCAGCTCTGCCCTCACGTGCTTGAAGATGTTCGCTTTAGTTTGCCGTGTGTGTCCGCGCTCGCTGCCTACACTATGTCCTTTTGAGCAGTTCAAAATTTTGGCGTTCCCTTTGATGCAGAACATCATTGCCGAATAAGTGATTTACTGTCACAGTATCTCTAAACGCCTGTTTATATTATGGACTGCGAGTCGCACTCGTGTTTTCGCTTCCCTTTGTCCGTTGTTCAGCACCAGAACTTACCGACAAGTTATGTCGGACATTTCAAGGCTTACTGAGCCATAGGCTTCTGGCCTATCCGATAACCATACAGAACACAAAGCCGCACTACCGAGCGTGATATCAGAGCCAGGTTCAGACGTCTGATTGACCACAGTCGCGATGTGTAGGCATTCATCTCAGGTGCCGTGGTGTGTTCAACTGTTTACCGCAGCTATGGTTAATTTATCCAGTAAGGGGTTTGTCCCTTCTGGATACTTGAACAGAAGTAGCCGCAATAGTGAGTGCTAATCAGAGGCTAGGCACGTGTCCCTGTGTTAAGTATGGCCATACTAAGGAGTCATCACTTTGTGTGGACTCCTGAGTTTGTTCTTACAGTCGGTCCCTTGCAGCACTAGTATTACAAGCAGATTGTTAGAATCTGGGATATATTGGTAGGCAGCCTCCTCTGTGAGCCTGCGACCCTTACCTAGATAATGAGGACACAAACGGAGCAAATCACGCTTGTAAGGGTGCTTTCAGCCAGAAAGTGCGGGACCTTCTGTTAAGGAGACGGGGCCTAAATAGAAGGGGGACCAAGAGCGGATTGGTACAACAGACCAGACCAGAGTCCTGCCTTCAGTACTTTCTCGACCTGCTATTCCAGGCAGGTGGATGACCGAGGGATACTGGTGGCCCCTGGGCCAGCCAGACCACTCTGTCAAGGTAAGGTCCATAACACTTAAGTCTCCAGTCGGGAACGGACTGGATCGACAGACCGTGGAGCACTCTCCCTCCGGTCCTCCATGGGAGGGGGTGTGGCCAGTACCAGGGACCTTTCTTCCGTCTCTAGTGTTAGACGAAGTAAGTGGCCAGGCTGGACACAGCGTTCCAAAGGACGTCCACCAGTGGGAGGGTGTACAGCTTGCATCAAACGCCCCGTCAGCCCACACGGGGCGAGGGAAGAGTTTTTTTTGTTTTGTTGTTGACTTTGAAAGGGAAAGTGCTTCCACCTCGGTGATTTCGCACTGTGGGGGATGGGGTCTTAGGGGAGTGTGAGTGTTGGGGATGTGGTGAGGGTATGGCGGGATGGGGAGATATGGGGGAAAGGTTGCTGTTTTGTGGTGCCTGATGCGTGGTTTCACTTTTGTACGTGCCCTCTATTTTTGTTGGTGTTTAGGTTTTCCAAGTCTGCATGGGTGGTGTACTGTATTTGTGCCCTCTTTATCCATTGTTGATCTGCCAAGTTTGCATGGGTCGTTACAGTGCTGCTGCCCTCTTTCCTCCTGCTGCTGGTGCTGCTGCCGTTTGTTGCCAGTGTTTAGGGGTACCGTGGTGGTGTATTGTGTTTCTTTGTTGGGTTCTATGTATTGCTCTTCCTCAATTTTTTTTTTTTAATTATTTTATTTTATTTTTCCAGTGTGGATGGCTATGTTATCCTGTTTACCCCTATTCTTATTTTATATTAGACTAGAGTTTGGGTGGCTTGTTGCTATTACTACTACTAGTGACAGTATACTTTAGGTGGGTTGAGGCAGTTTCTAAGGTTTAGTCCCAGTCTATACTTATCTAGGAAATGTTTTAGTTCTTCTCTCTCTGGTTTATTTTCATTGCATTCCAACAGTACATGCGGGGTGCTAAGTCTGTCCCCACAGGCACATGAAGGTGGGTCTTTATACATTTTATAATATTCTCCACTAAGCCTCATTCTGGTTATTTTAGTTTGGTCCGACCTGATTGACGTTAGGTACATCAAAGTGAGACTAGGCTGGTCGTCTATCAGTCTTCTAGTACCTATACCTTCATTTTTGTATTTTTCTTGCCACCTTATTTTTATTGCTGGTTTTATAGCTATTTTTCTCTCTGCTGGTGAAATAGAGATGTTTAGGGTGGTGACTTTAGGGTTAATTTCTTGTTTTACTGCCAGTTTAGCTAGTTTATCTGCCTCTTCATTTCCTTTTATTCCTATGTGGAAAGGAACCCAAAAGAACTTAATGTCTCCCTGTTTCTGGTTGATTTTCTTTATGATGGACAGTATCTTGTATACTATATCTATTCTGTTTGAGGATTTGTTTTTTAAATCCTGAAGTGCTGACAGTGAATCTGAAATTACTACATATTGTTGATGCGTTGTGTCCTTCATTCCGAGTTGAAGTGTATGGAGAGCTGTCAGTATGGCCGTCAGCTCAGCTGTAAAAATTGAAGTGCGTTTTGGGAGTCTGCTGGAGATGATGTTACCGGGTTGGTATACTCCTAATCCGGTTGTGTTTGTCTCTGGGTCATGAGATCCGTCAATATAAATCTGCACGTGTTCTTTGTATGTGGTGGTTAGCTTGAGCTTTGTTTCTGCAGCGATTTGGGCTTGGTGTTGTTCTTTGTTGTATTTGGTGAGGTCAAGGTCTATCTGTGGGTGTGGAAGTGTCCAGGGTGGTGTTTGTATATTGTCTGGTGGGTAAGGAGCTGTTATGTTGATTTCTGCTTCCTTTGTGTTTTCTAACTGTTGTATGTGTTGTTGTAGTGTGGGGTGGGGCGGCCTGTTCTGTGTCTGTGGGGTTGAACATGAATCTGTCGGACTGGATGGTCAGGTGGGAGACATTGAATTTTGTAGTAGTAGCTAGCTGTCCTTTCTTTGATTATTAACTCTATAGGTTTCTGACCTGTTTCCGCCAGTACTGCTAGGTTTGGTGTGTACAATGGTACTCCCAGAACTACTTTTAGTGACTTGGCCTGTACTGACTGAAGTTTAGCTAGTTGGTTTACTCGAAGGTGGACTAGCAGTGGGGCTGCGTATAATAGTCTAGAGTCTAGACATAACATGGGCCTGATAGAGGTTAAGAAGAGATTTAGGATTAGTTCCCCAGTTATTTCCACTAACTACTCTCATTAGCTTTATTCCTTTTTTGGCAGATTTTGTTATTTTGTCTACATACGGGGTCCAGCTTGTTATTTCCGAGAAGATCACTCCTAGAAATTGTATCTGTGGACTGTAGTCAAGGGTTGTTTGGTTTAGTGTTAATTTGGGGTTTTCTGTCTTCTGGTTTGGCTTTTGGAATATTATTGCCTGTGTTTTGGTAGCTGAACGTTTAAAGCCATTATATTTGAGCCACTTTACTATTTCATGCAGATCCTCCTGTATCTTATCTATTCCTATGATTTTAGGTCTGTTGGGGTCATTTGTTGGGCGTATTTCTACTTTTCCTAGGAGGGACGTGTCGTCCGCAAATTGTTTAACTTTGACATGTTTTACACTTTTGGGGAGGTCTGCAATCATTATGTTAAAGAGTAAGGGACTGAGGACGCTTCCCTTTGGGACTCCATTTTCTAGTGGTACCTCGTTGGAAGTTTGATCCTCAATTCTTACAGCTATTTTTCTGTTTGTTAAAAAGGATTTGATTAGTTGCACTATTTTATTTGGGGTGCCTATGCGGAGGAGTTTCTGTAGCAGGCCCTCGTGCCAAAGCATATCGTAGGCTTTTTCCATGTCTAGAAAAACTCCACACAGGTTCACTCTTTTTTCTGTGTGGGCATTGATAATTTCTTGTTGCAGTGCTGTTATGTGGTCCATAGTGCTTCGTTTCTTCCTAAAACCACTTTACTCTGGGGGCAGGATGTTGTTGGCCTCGCAAAAGTGGTTTAATCTCTTAATAATTGTCTCAAATGTCTTGCCTAGTTGCGAGGTTAGTGCTATTGGTCTGCAGCTAGATGGGGCTGACTTTGCTTTACCTGGTTTGGGGATGGGGACTACTGTGGCCCTTTTCCACATGTTAGGGAAACAACTTTTCTCAAGAATATCATTGAAGAGCTCTAAGATAAGGTGTTTGGTTTTCTGATGGCAGTTTTTTAGCATTTGGTAAGTGATAAGATCTGGGCCTGGGGCTGACCCTAACTTTTTGGTTGATAGGGCTTGCTCTAGTTCTTCCATAGTTATTCTGTTTGTTAGTTTGAAATGATCTTCTTGGTTTAGAGGGGGAAGGAAGTTATTTTCTGCCTGTTCTTTGAATAACTTAAAGTCTGGGTCTAAGTTAGAGTCTGAGCTGACTTCTTGAAATTGTTCAGCCAGTAGGTTTGCTTTTTCTAGGTTTGTCTCATATTTGGTACCTGAAGGATCAGGTTACCACAGGATTTAGTGAGAACACTCCGGATTTACCCCAAGAGGTTGGCCTCGCTCAGGGAGGCATCTGTCGGTTCTTACCAGTGTGGAATGGTAAGACAGAAATTTTCTCAGTGCAATCTATTACAGCCTGGGGGTTAGCAGTAGTGCAGGCAGTTTTGCACCGATGCTTGACAGCAGCTTCCCCAGTTGGAAGGTTTGTGCATTGAGGCTTGAGCTGTTGCCACTAGTCCAGCCTTCGCGATATGCAACGCTATAGTCATTTGGACTATAGGCTGGCGTTATTGTGTGCATCACTAGGTTCTACCTATGGATCTTGCACCCTATCCTGACTCATTGGTGACAGTTGGCTGGGTATCAGCAGCAGAGCAGGGAGTAGATACGGCAGCCTGCTTGACAGGTCCGATGGCAGCGTTGCATAACTTAGTCAAGGCGGCCTCACTCTACAGCCCGGCTGGATTTGGGGTGTGATTTCTTTTGTTTGATGTTAACCTATGGAGGTTTGTAGGGGTTCTTACAAGGTGGGCGACCACTCCCTCCACCTGTTAGTTATTCTCCATATAGTCATGTAATCTGGTACAGTACAAAGAAGAAATACCATTTTTGGTGGTAAAATTTCTTTCTTCGAGTACTTACCAGATGACATGACAGCTAGCTCCCTCCCGCCTCCCCGCAGTGGGTTCCAGACTTAATCCAGGCTTAAAACTGGAGTGGAGAGGCTCACTAGCGAGACATGTGGGATGGAAGGGGGCTGAGCTGTTTTCAAGTCCTACCGTGGTGCACGGGTTTGGACAGCTGGATTTGAGGTAGCTAGAAGGTGATCTCCATATAGTCATGTCATCTGGTAAGTACTCGAAAAAAGAAATTTTACCACCAAAAATGGTTTTTTTTTCATAAAAGCATCTAGAAATATGTAAATTTTATCAATAAACACAGTAAGTGATTTCATAATCCTCCTTGTTTTGTCTAGAATTCCTGACAATAGGGAATGTTCGATACAGATCGAGCAACTTGGTCACCCTTTTGAAAAACTGGGTCAACCTGTATATCAGCAGAAAGAAGATTCATTCAGCTTTCAAACCAAGGCATGTTCAGGGCCAGTGGAAATTTCCATGAGCTGATTGCCGCTCTTTTCTAGGCAAAACAAAGAAACAAAAAATTCCATATATGAACAATGCGAATATATGCTTTGCACACAGCCAATCAATGAAGGATGCTTCACGAGGGCACACAAAATAATGAATAAATTCCATGATATGGTCCAGATGCCCCAAGACTTCTTTCATGGGCTTGAGAAGGGTAGAAGGTTAAGTTACTCGTTCAGTTTGTGCTTTTAATGAAGGAGCTTTTGCGTTAATTTCTTTGATGAAAAGAGTTGTATTTTGATGTTCATCCAATTACCCTGACACTGCTGATTAAAAAAGATGAGCTCAGAGTGTCTGCTGCTGATGCTCGCAAAAATTGCAAGGAGTATGCAAGGCAATGCAGGCTAAGTTTTAGATTCGAAGAAACCGAAAATGGCAATTCTTATGAATGGTGGACGCTAAGCCTTTTGATAACTAAGCCTATAACTGTCGTACAAAGTTTCACAAACACCCTTTTTTTTAAATTACTGTGTATTCCTTTGCAGCCTGGTCAACATTAAAAAAAAATTATTTACACAACATATACATACATAAAGTGCCGAACAATGAAATATTTCATAGAATATACATTAGACTTCAAATATTACTATTTTTTTTCATTTTCGGTTGTTGGAGTACAAATCCATGTCAAATTGAGTAACCAGCAACTCCCTTGAGCATGGTACTTGACGAAATAAATGATTGCCTGCTTTCAAATATAACGAAATGCCTAATTTTAGCTTCATAAGGGAAGTAATTCAAAGTAGAACAATTCCTTAAGGTACCAACAGTTCTTCCCTTATTTATTCATTCCTACCCTGTTTGCATTACAATGTACGCACTCCTAAGGCAGTAAATAACTTTAAATGTAAAGTTTTAAAATAAACAGTGGCGTTTTCTGGTGGACAAGGTTCGTGATTATATTTTTGAAATCATGGGAGCAGTTTAAGTGTAAGTACATAGCAGCACTGTTGATATTTGCCATGCAGAAGAGACAAGCATATTTTGTGCTTCACGTCCCAGCTGTGCTTACCACAACTTTCTCTTCACTTGTTTAAGTACATATTTTTACCAGCCATCACAGGCAGTTCTTTTGGTTTGCAGCTTGGGTGTAGAGCCTGTGGATCATGATGTTATACGCCAGCCTCCACGCCATGTAGGAGATCCTATAATCACACGACGACTTATTATCAGTGTTTTATCATCGGCTCTTATCATTGTCTGTGGCACTCTCTGGGTGTTTTGGAGAGAGGTGAGTCAGTATGTTAATGGCATATACAAATAGTGCTTAACTTTTTAACTTGGTTGAATATTTTTGGTGTATGTTTTTTTCTGGAAATGAGGTTTTTTTAAAACATATTCACTGATAAACTTTGTCATTGTGTTCGGATTTTAAAGACCATATTACAAAATAAATAATAAGAGCAGGTTTCCTTTAGTTTTTTTGTTTGTATGTTTGTTTGTTTTTTTTGTATGGTATAAAGTACCCCATAGCATCTTACAATCCCAGTTTGACATAAATCTGTCATTCTTTTTTCTACTCAGAAAAGCATTGTTCCACCCCCACTATCCTCAACTACATAATGCATTACTCTCCTAGGTCAACAATATGGCAGCAGCTGTTCTCAGAATTGTTAGACTGTCTTCTTTCTTCTACTTTTTTTCTAGATGCTTGACAACAAGATCACACCACGAGACACAACGATGACCTTCACATGTTTTGTTTTCTTCGATATGTTCAATGCCCTAGGGTGTCGTTCACAGGTAAGCATCAAATATGTAACAGATACTAATCTAATGAGGTAAGGAAAATCGTATCCTTTTTTTTTTTTAAGCAATGTGTTCTACTGAAACCTCAGATGCTTTAAAGAAACGTCAGTTGATTCATAGATTAGTTTTCTATTTGCCATTATTAAAGCATTTGTCAGCAGTCTCCCAGGGACAGAGGCTTTCAATTGTTTTTATGTATGTGCCTTTCTTGATTTTTTTTTTTTGTCAAATAGTTGAGAGAAACAGGAGTGGTATTTGAGGATTTATGTCTTTTACAAAACTTTTTTGTTTCAGACCAAATCCATATTCCAGGTTGGCTTCCTGACTAACAAGGTATTTCTTGTAGCAGTAATTGGATCTCTTGTTGGACAGCTGCTGGTAATCTATTTCCCCCCACTACAGTCTGTTTTCCAAACAGAAGCTCTCTATCTTTCAGGTATAATATCTTTCAAATTTCTCAGCATTATCTAGATGAATCTCAATCGGTGACCTATTACATTATGAAGCAGTTAAGAACAAAATGACTGCTGCATGTAATTTAAAGTGCCTGCATGTGTTTGAGTGTTGTAATGCTTTGGATGTTAAAAGAAATAAAGCACACACTTTTGTTGAATTTCTGTTGTGGCAATGTAGTTTGTTTTGTGAATTTATTGCAGATCTTGGATTCCTCATCTGTTTGACATCCACAGTCTTTGTATTCTCTGAGCTCCGGAAATGGTTCAGTCGGGCAACAGGTCACTTTGCCATAAAAAGCAAAGACAAAATATTCTATCCTGATGATATGGTATAGCACTCAGCCATAAGACGTCTCGTTGAAAGATTAATAAGACCAGTTGGGTGATCAAGGGTAATTGCCACGTATATATGTGTGTGTTTGTCTTGTGAGAGAGCAAATGAGTGAGAGAGAGTTCTAAATCATTCACAACTTGCACAAAAATTTGCTCCAGATAAAATTGTAGACTTTTTGGTAATGGCAACAGAAAGTATAATCGTTACACTGTCCTGCAACCAGCTTGCATTGTGATGAGACCTTGACAGTCGCAGGCTGGTAGAAGTGTCAGACTGTGGATTGGAGATGAATCATGTGCTGACTTTGGACTTGTGCATGAACGGCGTACAGTTATGAAGACTGTTGAGCAGTTTAGAAGCCAGACTCTTCTAGACAGCTATTGGAACTAAACATTTGATGCTAATGCTTCACTTGCTATGTGCAGTCGCATTTGACTGGATTTGTTTTTTAGATTTTGGACCTGACCGAGTGGTGGAGAGTGGGGAAACTGTTGCTCCGGTGGGTTCTGCTTGCAGAGTGTGCCTTTTGGTGGCAAATTAAAGAAAGCTTAGAAAATATTGTAGAGTCTTTGGGACTTGTCCCA
The DNA here is from genome assembly GCA_004794655.1 of Marisa cornuarietis. NCBI lineage: Eukaryota > Metazoa > Mollusca > Gastropoda > Architaenioglossa > Ampullariidae > Marisa > Marisa cornuarietis. The sequence continues at coordinate 10,440,242 of SMMW01000003.1, read as the reverse complement.
GCCAACATTTTTGAGTTTATAGCCATGCCCACTTGTTTTGTGATTCTGTCATGTTCTTTTTCAGTCTCCAGATGCTGGCTTGCTTGCATTCTCTGCATTTGTTCTGTCAGACTTTTTGCCTGTTGCTTTGCAGCAGCCAGTGTTCACACATCAAAAGATTATTATCACATTCCTTTTAGAACCTTGCACTAGTATTACAGGAAAAATAAGTGGTGAGTAAATATGACCTTTGGCTTATTACTGATTTTAGAATATCTGTCATGCTGGGCAATTGGGTTTTTTTTTCTTTTTTAAAAAAAATGTCTGTCTTAAAAGTTTGTTTTATATTAGTCAAGATGTTGCTTGAGTGTCTGGGTCAAAGATGAAAAAACTTATTTCTGTTTTGTACATTTTTTCAGCAATAGTGGCTCAAGTTTAATGTTTTATATTAACAGTTGGAAGACAAAAGATGCTTCTTAATCCATTGGTGCATATAGGGAATGGTTGTTTGTGTTGTTTACTGCCAACAAAGTTTCTATGAATTTAGCAGAAACTGTTCTAAGTGGGACATCATGAGGCTGGTTCACTGATTTTACTGAGGAAGTGAAGGGGTTATAAGGAGGAATAAACAAGTATATATATATATGTCTGTTTTTTTCTAAGAGTGCCATTTGTAAATGTTGACAAGGTGGAGGTAGAAGGGATGTCATTTGTTTGTGGACTTTTTTTTTTTTAGAATGGGTAATTATCAAAACCATAAAATGCTACCACAAAGTGGTGCTTATAATGCAAAAAACCCTATATCATTGTCTACCTCAACGGCCAGCTTGCTTGTTTCAAACTACAGTTCATTATCCATGGGCTGCACTAAGCTTTACTGTTTTAAAAAATAATGTGCAGCAATTACAAAAAAACCTGCCTGCAGATGTAAATGATCAACCACAAGGGGGTGGGCCATCCAGTCCTTGACTCATTGCAGATCTCTTAATGCCTTAAAAGTAGATAAAACTTTATTTTTATTGCAAAGTGTCCCATCAGAGTTGTGCCACAAATTTTTACAATGCTGCTTGGGTGTTTTCTTGCCATCCCCTCTGCAAATCTTTTTTAAAATGCTGTTCGAGAATTCAAATCCAGAATTTTTAATCTTCTTCAGGGTATGCAGTCAAATAACTGAAGCATTTTTCAGGTGTTTGTTTGTTGGGTTTTTTGTTTTTTGTCTTCATCAGCATTGAAGAGACTTTTCATCCTTCTCAAAATGCTAACAAATCTAAACAGGACATGGCAGGAATCTTCTAACCAGTGTTCATCCACTGGGGAAATTAGGCAAATGGGCTAAAACAAGTTTACCATCATTGCTAATTCATATCTCTACACTCCAAGAACTCTGTGAATTCTGTGGCAGAGGCATTCCTGGAAGATAATTTTTGTTTTTTTAAAGGTGGTAACAGCACAAAGCATTCATAACCTTTTGTGAAATAGTTTTTGTCTAACTATAGCTCTTTAGTGTTATTTCTTATTTATAGCTGTTTTGATATCACTTTATAAAAATAATAAATATTTTTATGTGTGAAAACCTCCCTCTTGTGAGGGAGCTCGTGGCATTTGCTGAAAAAGAAAAGTCATTACACTTTGCTTATAAATTATTGTCTCCTCTGTTCAAAATGATGTACAGACAAGTTCTCTTTCCTTTTAACATTAGATTTGGTGGCGGGGGCAGTTTAATAACAAGCATGAGGTGCATTTATAAGTTAAAGCATTTTTATCAGTGCAACTTGTAAAGACTGTGTTTTAAGAAAAAAAGTGCTTTATTCTTGTTTTTTATCTTTATTAAAGCAAAGTGAATGAACTGAGGAAAAAAGATTTTGTTGATATTTATGTAATCTTTAAGTATGATCCCTAATTGGTTCTTTACACGAAGAGGGTCTTTGGCTGCTGAGACGATTGTTTTAACTGTCTTCTGGAGGTTGCCTTTCCAGTTGTAACTGTTTTTTTGGTGTGCTCAGTTTTGGATGGAAGCTATTGGCTAGATACACGTGCTTGTAGGACAGTTTAGACTTACCTGTTTAGGTTTGGGAGTCAAACATTCACTAGATATTTTTAAAGATAAGGTTTTGCCATATGAAATGTCCATGCTGATTCATGTGTTGTGCTGTAGATGGATGCTAAAAGTTTTAGATATGTTTTGTATTATCTGGTTACCTGTGAATGCTTAGTTCATGAAAACATTCCAGTGCTGTGAACTTTCATCAGTTTGTCTGAATCATTGTTTGCATCAATATTTTGTCAAAGCACATTGAACAGCAGCACTTGTTATATTGGCTTGTTATCAAGGTGTCGGAGTCACATTGTGTGATTACCAATTTCTTCCTGTACTCATCAGGGGCTGTAGTTAAGAAGCGAGGGTTAGTCATTTCCCCTAGGGCAAACTTGGAAACTCCAAGTTTGTGTCCCCACTTCCTTTCGCTGACACCTACACATAATTCCTTGTGTGATCTGTTTGCCTGCAAGATTTTCAAGCTGCAGAGGTTATATTTAGAATCATTGTCTCTTTCAAGTCTAGTAATCCTTTTTCTGTGACTCGTGTAAAACACAAGTTTTTCCCACCCACCTCTTTACAGTAAACACTATTTAAATTCTATCCTGATTAGCTAGCTTTTTTTGTTTAATTGCTTTTCACATTGTCACCTTATATGTAAAATCACAATAAGCCTCATTTGGTATTTTTAACATAATTTTGTTGCACTTCATTTAACTTGACTGCAAGAGACACAAGATCTTACTTTCTTTGCTCTTGTGTAACTGTATATTTGTTGATAGGTTTTGGTCTGTGTATATGTGCCATGTTTATTTTGAGTCTAAATTTGTATCTTTGTGTTTTTATTTCTGTAAGCACACCAAGCCTACTTTAATGTAGGGAAATGCGCTGTAAAAATTATTAACTATTATTAAAATAGGTGGACTTGCTGTGATGGTAATATGTTAAGGTATCCTATAATCTAGTAGTTCTGGTGTTATTGGGGCACCTTGTTGTGGGGCATGGGATTTGGAATGTGGAACTTCTTAAATCTGCCACTTCTTACTTTTGGGGAAAGATCAGAGACTTTTTGGCTGTAGAATAAACAGTTTAGGCCCAGCAATCTTCAACCTATAACCCTCTGCTTTGATACATGACTACAGTGCCAACCTATATCCCATCTACAGTACTAAATTGAATATTGCAATTTGTGGGGTTTGTATTTTGTCACTGCCTTTCTTGTCAACATTGCAACACTACACATTTGCATCATTGTTACTGAGGTGTTGAAAGTGCAAATCATTTTATTCTAAAGTCTTTTCACAAATTGCTTAGCTATGGGGGGTCTTAAGGATACAAAGGGTTAATACATATTTTTGTTTAACTTGTTACCAGCTCATTAAATGTTAATATCCTGGGTGTTGACGCAATCTGTAAGCCGTTCAGAAGTACTGCATGGAAATCGGTATTTATTTTTTGGCACTGAAATGTGACCGTTGATGCTCAGTGTTTCCTAACTTCTGAATGAATTGCTGCTGCACGGGCAAAATATGATTCTCAGATGCTGACAGCAGGTCTTAAGAATGTTTGTCTGATAAAACATCTGTGCTATAACATGTATAAAACTGACATTTTTTATGCCAAGAAGAAATTTGGGAAAGGTTGTTGCTAAATTTCTGTCACATGGTTTTGTTTGACATGGTACTTTTGTTTTGTCCTGCAATGTATGGCAAGGTCTGGTTTTACGGGCATAATAATGAACAAATCATGTTTGTTTCACATAGAATGGGTGCTGAGTGTTGACATTTGTGAATGCTACAAAATGAGGGAACAAGACTGCATTGCAAAGACTAGTTGCAGATTGGCATTTATGTTAAAACAAGTGGTTCAAATGTATTCAATAATGGGGCAGGATGCAGTTTTTGAGTGACTATTCCAAATCAGGAGAAAGCTTTCCCCTCTTGGTGCAGCGGTTAAGCACTGGTCACCCCAATACAATTAGGGCTGAGTATAGTTACAGTTCTAGTTCTTTCACTGCAGATAGCACCTGTTTATAGGGCTAGAAGTCTTGCTTTGATGTAGCCTTAATTGTAGCCAGCAATCCCTTTCCCCAGTTTGCATTTTCCTGTGGTGTGGTGGCTATCTGGTTTAGATGTGGATACAAACTAAACTTTATATAAACTCTCAGCTTGGGGTAAACGGTACGCTGAATGTATGCATACATTTGTTCTTTCATCACCTGATGACATTACTGCTTTTATGGACTAAAGACCTGAAACATTTAAAAATCTTATATCATGGATCTGGGCACCCGTTCTTTCGCTCCACACTTCCCCATTATAATGTCTTTTGTTTTCTCTTTTGTGAAGCACATTCAGCTTGCATGCGAAAATGAGTGATATACTTACTTTACTTAGTCCTCTTCATGCCTAAGGTGGTACATAAGTTTTCCATTGCTGCCTGTAAGCTATTGTAGAAATCTTTGACCTCTTCTTTTGCAGGTCTGGATGGAAAGCTTGATGAATCTAGAGTTTTGCCTGATATACAGCAGGGGTTCGCTGATTGGTTCCCATTCTAATAGGGAGTTCTTGTGTTGTGGGATAATCATTGCAACCCCTTCCCTGTGTTGATCGTTGTTCCTTCCAGACCACAAAATAGTGTCACCATTTACAAGAGTTTTCTTTCTTTCTTTTTTTTATTCCTTTTCGCCCCCAGTGGAGCATAGGGCCGCAACTACACCACACCAGCATACCCGGTTCTGGGCCTCCCTCCCCAGTTGGGCCCATGTCATTCCAGCTGCTTCCGCCTCGATCTTCTCCACGTCTGTCTGGGGTTTTCTTTCTTTGGCCTGTCCAATGTGCGTCTGTAATTCTAAGATCATGTCAGTATTGCTGCATTTCTTGGAGGGCTTGTGTTAACTGTTTGGTTCAGTTTTTCCACATTCCAGCAACCAATAGTAATGAGCTTTTTTTAGGTGAGCAGGTTGGCTGTCAGGTAGGGAACGTCCTTGCAGCTTTGGTCCCCAGCCATCATAAATCCAGTAACCTACTCTGCCTCTCCACTGTCACCATTTGATGGGCGGTCTCTAGTTTCCATGACTTATCCTTTTACAGGAATGAATTGTTAGTCCATTGCCCAACCCACTGTAACCTGGAGGACCACTCTTAGTCTGATCTTTACCCCCTTGATGTGTGCTCCCATCGGTATAGTTCTAAAGGTCATCGAGACCACACAAGCCCCATGATCACGGCAAGTTGGTGGTCTACCAGGGGAGAAATGTGTGATATAGCTGCTCTTTACTATTAGTATTACAATTTCCCAGACCATATCATGACAAGGAGAGATGTCTCAGATCATGAAGGGGTGCAAAAGTGTCTTTAATGAGAACAGGGTTGAAACAAGGCAGCTGTGCATTTGACTCAAATATCTGTTAACAGGTGATGTGCTACATCATTTGTTACAGTTCCTAGCAACACCAGTAAACACAATCGGGCCCAGCACAATTTTCATTTATTTTTATTAGAAAAAAATCCCACTGAAGACAAATAAGATTTTAAATATAGTTGAGACTAATGTCATGAAACGTCATTCATATATGTACATGAGAATGCATGCATGGGCGATCAGACACACATACACGTGATCAAATATTACCATGTGATCCAAACTGTTTTCTTACAGCTGGGACACATATCCTCCAACAAACTGAAGACGGATAATTATGCATGGCTGCAGTCTTGTGCTGTTAAAATCTAACAGAATCACCTTCAAAATTCTTGAAAGACTACATGTGCCAGAGATGTCCACAACTTACAAATATTTTCAACTTGTATTAGGACAAATTACCATTGTAAGTCAAGGAGCATCTGTAATATAATGAGGCATGAATTTTACAGCCAACTTAGCCATTAAACTGGTTCATTGGTGATGCAAGAAGGTGCACTTTTTCAGCAGATGTAAACAAGTTCTTTTGATTTAAATTCGAAACCACCAGAAAAGAAACATAAGCCTTGACAAACAGTATTAACCCTGTGAAGCAGTTTATCCATTCATAAACTTTCTGCAAGGTCAAAGATTACAGAATGCTGTACATCAAATCTAGATTCTGTTCTAGGATTTTGGTGAGGATTCGGTCTTGAAGCATAGTTTCATGTTAAACATTTATAAACAAAACTTCATATAAATACATTTCCTAATAGTAAGAAATGAAAATGTCATTTACTCAGTAATCAGAGAAATTACAGCTTGGATATTTTCTAAGCATCTGACATCTTCAAATGCTTTACCCATGTTTCGCAAATTCTTGAGCCAGGCTTGTAATCGAACCAGCACGTCAACATTCTTCATGGCCATCTTAGCCTGGCAACAGCATGAAACACAACAAAACTTCAATGGTCAACCAAAGTGTTACCTCAGACTTCACCAAGGTGTTACTTCAAAACAATCATTGGAAATCCTGGCAATACCAGCACAAAATAGCTCTATCCCAGCAAAGCTCTTATCTTCACAAAGAAGCTACCTTATGATTGTTGTAGGCCAGGCCCCACAAGGCTGAAGCTGCCAAAGTCTGGATCTGTGATTGTGAAGTCGACTCCACTAAGCGGACACAGCATGGAATGACTTGCTCTGCACAAACATCACCAAGCTAACAAGGCAATGCAGCACACAAATCACTATGCTCTGCTGTAACGCACTTGTTACCTGTTGCAGTCTAAGCTATTTGACAGGAAAATCATTAAATCTTTAAGTTCAATTTTCTAATTCATAATCTGTCTACTGAAGAAGTGGATTTGTCTTGTTTATTGAGATAACCACATCAATAAATTGAATCAGAAAAATGAGGTAGAGGTAGTCCTGTAGCCTTATGATCATACTGGGAGAGAGGTGTTGGATTTTGCACATCCTGGGGTCAGCTCTTCTTCCTTGCTTCCTTTCATACCCCATCCCTCATAGGAGTCGGGTATCAGTTCAACAGTCAGATACCAGTTCAATAGCTGGGTTAACTTAGTGAAGTACTCTGCACCACACTGAGATCAGGGCTATTACACAAGCTGGTGAACTTGTCATCCTCTGGGCTTGGATGCTGCTACTTAACCACTCAGCTATATGCTTCCTATAATTAGTAAATAATCACCTATTAGTACAAGCATCAAAATCTGTTTAAAAGTTGCTGCTTCATCTAAGATTAGCTTATACCGTTTGCCAGGATCTTGGGTTTGTTGGCAGTGTGACAACACATGTTCCTCAGGATGAGGATGGCACATTCTTGGCTTCTACCAGACCCATTCTCCATGAAGTCTAGCAAGACAGTAAGGCAATCTGAAATGAGAAAGTAAAATGACTGCCTGACCATTCTCACAGGCAGCTGTGTCCAAAATATGTTTTCTGATTGAATCTCATAAAGACAACATAGCATAACAGAATTTACAAACCAGGTGCACTTAGATACATGGGGAAAATTTCCATGTGAAGACCTCTTTTACACCATATAAAATAGGAGCACTCAGCAACAAGTTCACTGATTAGGCACATACCATCCAGTCGAAGCAGCATTTGCTGTCCATCAGTTGAAAAAGATAAGCTGACTCCTAGCTCAAGCCACAAAGTGTCCAGCGTCTGGCGACCACGGGACTTGCGACTTCGCATAGGAGATAAATTCGAGAATTCTTGTAAGAAATTGCTCTGGGGAAGAAAACAATTTAAACATATCAGGTAACAATAACTTTCGAACTGTTGTGTAAGTTAATAAATAATTTTTGGTTTGTGAATGCATGATCTATGCAACTTCTCTTGCTTTAAAGCATCCTCAAAGAAACTTTTCCTTCAGTTTAAGAGGTCAACCAGAGATCAAGTTTCCAAATTTATGTTTAAGCCACAAATACAGCACAAGTGCTCAATGCCCATCAACAAATTACTCCAATGAAGGTAACCCTTTTTCACCCTGTCGCTCACGTATCATCTATTGCTGACAATATTAAAAAAAAATACCTACTAACCAACCAACCAATGTTAAATCAACCATACTTTCCAAATGAGGCTCCTGCACTCAGGGGATAATGCAAGGGAGGTAATCAAGGTGAACACCAGCTTGAGCAGCTGAGATACTTTAAAAGATGTACAGGCTGACTCCCGCTCAACCTCGCGCTGAGCAAGCTTGGTGATACTGTAGATGATGGAACTGTTCATGACTTGCTGATGACTAGCAGTAGGGCCAAGCACTGTGGCTCCTGTAGCTGATAGGGAACTGGCCGCTACAGGTAGAAAAAAAATTAAATGAAAAAGAATAATCATAATAATAATAAATAATAAATGAAGATTTTTATAGCGCATATTCACACTCATAGAGACCATTCTCTTAGCGCTTAAAACGGGAAAGAGACATGGACTAAATGGATAGAACACGAGGGATAGAAGAATAAAAGACAGTACTGACGACAAACAGAAAACAAAGATAGGAAACACAAAAAGGCACCAAGTAACAGGAACAGAGAATACAGTGATTCTGCAGAGAAAGATGGGTAGAAAAGTAGCAAGAGCGGAAAGGGGGAGGGTAAGAAGGACAAGCACTATGTGGACTGTGTTAGAAGTAATGATCAAGGAAGAGGTGCGTTTTCAGTGCAGATTTGAAGGATTCAGTTGTAGGAAGGTGGCGGATATGGAAAGGGAGAGAGTTCCATTGTTTTGCTGCACAGTAGTCAAAAATCATTATAATAATAAGCATTTATAATGTGCTTTCCCAAAATAATTTGCTCAGAGCATTTCACAAATAAGACAAGTACAAACAGGCCAGTTCTAAATAAACATGGTAACATCCACACACACACACACACACATGCTCATAAAACACATTTTACACTTTGACACACAGGTCAGCTTTAAGAGCCTTGATGTCTAATGAAGTCAGGCTACACACATCCTTACAAGCATGAGGAGGGATTCGTGTTGTAAAGTTCAGCATGCACAATGTACAAAAATGGTCTGATGATAATTCATGGTCAGCAGCCATCAACTTAATCTCTCTCTGTAGACAACACAGTCTATAATATTACCATGTATGTTACTGGGCACTGAGAGATGGACCAAGAGCGCCATCCTCTGTTACAGGGTCAAAGTTATTCATCCTTGGCTATCATTATGTTCAAACTATGTTGACAGGGTAAAGTAAAAACAGTATATGTTTCTAACCTTACTAAAACTAATTTTACTTTGACATTTCCTATTTTCTCCCCAAAACAAACTGAAAATTCAAAGCAGTTGTGATTTAAATGTTGATACTCACCCATAGGACACTGTGCTGTGAATGTGATCAGGAGTGACAGCACTGCCAACATCAAGTCTGCTTCTTGCAGGCACAAGGGCCACAGCTTGTGCACCACTGCTGCCAGTCCACTATGAGTGCTAGACACCTGCAATCATCAGGTGTAAAACATTTTGTGATTGAAAGCTGTCTCTCACTTTCCTGCTTGTCTCCAGGTTCAAGGTGTTGTCTGTCACACCCTCCTGAAATTGTTTTTAATGATGTTTCTTTGACATAAACATGCATATATTTGTGCAACATTAAGAAACAAATATGCAAGTTCATATGAAGTCTCTTTACTGCAGGTTTTTTATAATTTGATCTTTACTCCTGCACATATATTTTCTGTCCCCCTTCTGGGGGTCTAACTACTTCAATTATATCCTGATGTACTGAAATTCCAGGTTGAGAGCATTTGCTGCTTATTTACAGTCATTTTGAAAATATCTTACTCAAGAGTTATCAACCCTTCTAGGCCTGGAACTAATCATTCAACTGTGGAATAAATTCTCTGTAGAGTTACATTCCTTGAAATTATATTTCTTATATGATATCAGCTCAAAGTTATAGACACAAGAATCCTGACAGCTGAAATGCTCTCACTTTCACTTGCTCATTGCTGGTGAGTAGATTACGTAGAATATTAATGGTCAGGATCAGTTCTTGCATCACCACATCCTCCTGAGATCATGAAAAAAAAATTTTTTTTTTTTTTAAAGCAGGTGAAGAGCAGATCTCTAGAAGACCATCTAACAAGATCACACACAAAAACACAAGGATTTCATATGTAGAGCAATGTCATACACAACGATAACTGTGTGTGTGACACAGAGCAAGATCAAGACAACATTCTTCCCACACAGCCCTCCAATCTGCTGAAGATTTTAGCTCTTTACTCAAGAGTTTTAGATATGGTCAACTGCAAAGATTATGAATGAAATACAAAGATGACTATATTTTTATGAATGATACAGAAAAAGCATGATTACAAAAATCACATTTTTGTTGTAAATTCATTTTTCCAGATTTGCCAGATGACATGACCAATGAAGATAATAAGCTACATTTGCCCTCTGACCATCAAAACTTGACTTCATGTCAGTGAGTTTGCACATGCCTGGCATGTGAGGCACTGACTGTTCAGGTGAGCAATGGCGCTCAGACAGCTACAAAAGGTTATCTGGTAAGTTTTGAAGAAAGAGAATTTCTAATAAAAATTTCACTTCTTCTCTGAGTTTACCACATAATAATAATAATAATAATGTGAACTTATAATGTGCAGCAACACAAACAAGATAGATCGGGCTCTCTGGGCAGACCAATAATGATAAATGAAGGATAACAGTGGATGGTGAGATATGTATAGGCACATGGAACAACATAAAGATGAGGTACAAGAGTAGAACGTAAAGCAATGGATGAAGAGATATAAGTACTGTAAACAGTGTGAGATGGAGTCATTACATGATGGTTAGCATGACAGACAGTATTGCAATGGAGTTAAGAATAGTAATTCAGGGATACTACTTTGTGAGCAGATATGTTTTCAGAGAACGTTTGAATGTAGCCTTGGAGTCAGAGTGGGGAATGTGATGCGGAAGAGAGTTCCACTGCTTAGCAGCAAAGTGAGAGAACATCTTTATGTGACTGTCTTTGTGGAAGGGAGGGAAAGAATGCACAAGTCTGATGAGGAGCGAAGGTTTGGGCAGGGGTGCGGACAGAAAAGATTTCAGCAAAGTAGTGGGGGAGGAGCCTTCAAAGAATCCACAGCATAGAGCTGAGAGCTTTTAGTTTATTCTAGCTTTAACTGGTAGCCAATGAAAAGAGTGAAGGAGTGGTGTAAGATGTGTAATATGACCAGACCATGGAATAGTAATCAGAAGGGAAGCACCCCAGGGTTAGTGGACAATCAAGTACTTAGAACGCTGGCATCTGAACTAAGAGACACACTGGTTTAATACCTGTGTAGCACAGCAAACTTCCCCCAGTCGACCCAGCTGTGGGGACTGGGTACCTGACAGAAGATTGGGGAAGGTAAGGCAGTGAGGGAAAGATGGGAAATGCACTCACATAAAGCTGGCCCCAAGAAAAGTGAGGTCTCTTAATACCCTACGACCTGAAAAAGGCTAGGTGATGACTTTTCCCTTCTTTTTTTATGCATCCGACATGCCAAGCATGTGGCAGCTCTCAGTCAGAGAGTCAACAATTGATGGTTAGAGAATAAATATAGCTTTTTTACTCCTTTGGTCAAAGAAGAAAAAGTATACATGGAGAGAGAAAGACTTGTACACAATTATGAAGTACTACAAAAGTTCAAAGATTCCTGATTCCCAGCCCACTATAGAGATATGTTTCAGATCTTATGTTTATACTGGAAACATTCACCAAAGTCTGTGTACCTACCTTCTTCTTGGTGGGCTTGTTCACTTGTAAGACTTTCACTGATAAGAGAGCATGTGTCTGCTTCAAGTTCTCTATCAGACTTTCCACCAATCCCACTGCAACATTATGTAGCTCATATTTTATGGCAACTAGCAATACGAAACTAACAATGCTTAATCTGGCAACAATCCTTTCACAAGGTGTACATGCCCAAATATTTTATTTGTATGAAAAAGAAACTTCCTTATTTCCTTCCGCTCTGTCCAAATATACTTACTGTCTAGTGCTATGCGCTTGGCCGTCTGGCTGACCGCAAGCAGGGACTTAAGAGCGTTGATGACCTGCACAGAGTTCTTGCTCAGCCTGGCCTGGGAATGCGGTCTTGATTCGCCTGTGCTGAGCTCATACATTTTGACCAGCACTTTGCACAAAGATGAGCCAGTACTTTGAACATCACCATCTTCAGTCAAACCTAAGATGCACAAATATTTGAAAATAAGCAGGGAACACACACACGTTGTCTTTCACTTAGAAAAAAATCTTCACAAACTTTTGCTTGGCAAACAGTCACTATACAAATGGTAAGAAAACTCTATGACAACAAAAATCTCAGTCTTGATGAAAGCAATGGGATGCATACTGTTACTGGCAGCGCTTCACAGTCCCACTCACATTTTGCTGTGCTGGCATCCAGCAGACCCAAAAGAGTTACTGAGTCCTGCAGCTGCTGGTCTGGACTGCGCACCAGACGCCGTGCCTCTTCCATCAGCAGCAGGGAGAGGAAGCTAAGGCAGGCTGCACTCAAGTGTTGCGTCTCACCAGTGCTCACCTCAAGTAGGTGTACCAGTGCATCTAGAATCAAAGTGTTAGCAGTAGAATGAAGTCACTGAATAAAAATTGTAAGTTTTTCTAAACAAAGCATTTTTTTAAGTATCATCTTTATTAGGGAAGAGAATAAGCTGGAAAATCAAGAAACAAAGGCAAAGAAGAATGACGATGTTTGTTACAGCAAAGAAAACCGTTCAGAGATCACAAATCTTGTTCAACATCATGTTTCTTTTGTGCAGGTGTTTACTGGACATATAGAAGGGGTTCTGATGGTAGATATCATTTTCCACAACTCATTTAATGTTACTCTTACCACACAAGTCTGACCAAAGAGGTTCCAGCACTTGGGTCAGGCACTGCAAGGCAGCCACACTTTGAGTCTGCAGCAAGCTGATCAGCAGAGAAAGAACTGAGTGCCACATCTGTCGACATTCTAAGACAAGGTCTCCTGTACCTACAACAGTGTTATCAAAAAAAAAAGAGGCAAATGAAAAGAACACAGCTGAAACAACAGCCATCATAACAAAATTAAGTCTTCCATTAGTCACATATACTCTCAGATTTCAACATGAAACAGCATGTACGGGACTGATAACTAAAATTACCCTAGATAAGACTGGTGTAAAGTGGTATTGGGTATTGGTATATAAAGTGATATTATCCTAACCGTAGGTAAAGGTCTCAAAACCCAGTGTAGACAATAAGATTTTAAAATCACAACAAGAAATCAAGCTGCATTCAAAATATCCACTTTAACAACGGCGACACTACTGGATTTCTGCTAAATATATGCACGGTATCATTTGTTGCACCAAACACTACCACCCTGGGAAATGTTGTGTGTAAAGAAATTATTAAAGTGAGCTACGGAGGAAATTCTCTAGCTCTCATACTCTATTGCTCTTCATCACAGCCTTTGTACTGTGGTAGTGTGGTGCTACCCATGACTGCCATTTCTCTTGCTTTTGTACGCAATTGCTGCTATCATAGTGGTATACTTCATCAACTATCATACTGCTATATTTCATCAACAATCATAGTGCTATACACCAACCATCATACTGCTATATTTCATCAACTATCATACTGCTATGCTTCATCAACTATCATAATTTCCATCAATTCATGCTGTCTCACTGCTAGCAATTTCACACTGTACCAGCTGTCTCATTGACGTACTGCACAGCCATCATAGTGACTTTCATACCTTCACACTGTACTAGCATCAGTGATGCAATTGCCTTTAGTGCTGCCTGATTGGTGAGGATGGCCATTCTTGAAGGTGTGTCTAGAACAAGGCAGGTGCGAAGCAGCGACACAATAGCATCGTACATGCGCAAGACGTCCCTAAGTGCCAGCAGACTGCTGTTGCTGTGCGGCCCTGTTGTGACTTGACTGCTCAGACTTTGCAACAGGTCTGCATGTACCAAGCTGGGACAGAGAAAAGATTTGCTGACAAGATCTCAGTGTCTAAGCTGTCCAGCAAATAAGGACAACAATAAAGTTCTAGTCTGTTGTTACCATTTCTGCAGCTAAATCTAATAGTGCCATCACAAGAAAACAACGAATGAACAGCGCTACACTCTCATACTGGTTGGAAAAAAAATATATTACAACTTCTCACTGAAGGTTGGCTGCTTTAGTGGGAAAATCCTTCCATCTAGAGGTGATTTTCGCACTATATAGAGAAGAGGAAAGGGGAGGAAACCAGAGCACCCAGAGAAAGCCCCTGACAGCCGGCCCTGCTAACAGATGCCACAGAGTATCCCAAGACGAGATCTGAACCATGGGCCTCTCTCTGAAGCAGTGAAAAGCAAGTGTTTTAACCACTACACTACCCGGACTTCTCAGTAAAACCCCAGACAACAAAAAATATCTAGCATGAGGAGCTCTAAGCTTTGTTGATGACCAATGTAAGCCAGCAGGTCCAATGAGAGGTGGGCAGTAGAAAAACTCACCTGACAAGGGCAGGTAAGATGTTGTGGTTGTTTAGGTACGTGAAGGTGTCTTGTGGTACTTGAATGGACAGGTTTCTCAAAAGCTGGCATAGAGCAGCCACAAGGTTTGGTGTTGTGATGCTCGCAATTCCCTCCCCACACTCTGGCTCTGTAGCAGCCGAAAGTGAGTCTTGCTGTGCAACTGTAGACACCAGAGAATTGTCAACAGGAAATTCCTTGAACAACCAACATGACTAGTTGGCATCATAAGCCTTCTTCTTCTGATGTTCAGCATTATAGGTAATGTTATGCCCAACCTGCTGCGTTGTTGTGCTGGTTCAAATGCCAGATAATCTGCAGCTTCATTCCACAACCAACCTTTGCAGCAAATGTGGATAAATGCCTGGGTATGTGTGTGTGTGTGTGTGTGCACAAGCGCACATAGAACGGAAGAGTATTAGGGTAAGTAGGAATGGATGGTTGAGGGGTTAGGTGTTTGTTTGTTTGTTAGTTTAACCCATGTATAATTAGTAATATGACAAAAACACATTAAAATAAAATAAACAAAACGAATAAAGAAAATAAAGAAAAAAAAACAAACGCACCAAACCTAGCAGTTCTAGCTGTGCTTGCTGACCAGGACGTGTGGACATCCTGTGTTGAAGTAGATACTTGCGTCGAAAGAGGCTCTGACATGTTTTCCTGTTCATTACAAGGAGCATGCCCTTGATCAAAATTTAACATGGGAAAGGAGAGTATGTTGGGAATTATAACAAGAGAAGCCAAGACCTTACTGACATTTTCCGACCTTATCACTTCTGAATGTGTTAGATATATAAATTAGAGGAGGGAGTTATGATTAACTGTTTTTGCCAGGTACTCAAAAACAATATGTGTTAAGGAGAGACCTTATGGATAGCAGATGTTTCATGCGGTGTACTGCGAGATGACAGAAGTCCCTGAGAACCAGACCCAGACACACTGCTCCCTGCACAGTAAACATCAAAAGTCAAGTCTCTATAATCTTACATTGCTGAGCCATAAACCAGTGTACGTACATTCACAAACCATCCCAGCCAGCCATATTCACGCATGCACATGCTTGAAACCTTGTAGCCAATCATATCCATCACATTCACACATACAGGTCTGAGCCATCATATTCACATCCCTTTAACATTCACACATACATGTGCCTGAACCATCATAGTCCATCACATTCACATGCCTGAACCATAACAGGCCCTCACATTCACACACACACACATGGGTGAATCATCATATTCATATATACATGCCTGAACCATCACATTCACATGCATATGAGTATGTGGCTGAATCATCACAGCCCTTCACATTCATACATGCGCATGATGCTCTCATGCATGTAAGAAAATATCTTTATACACAAGTACTCAACATGCTGCTTTATCCCCTAAAACTGACCGAGGGTCGTGACAGTGACCTGGGAGCTGTCCAGAGAGCGAAGTGGCACCTCCGTTGTCACTAGAATTGGCTGCAGCAGGCTAGATGAGGAGAAGGACATCAGCATGGTCACTAGCTGCTCGTAGAACTGGCTATGGTGGAGCAGAGCCAGCAGGGCAGGAAGACCCACTAATGACACCTGAAGCCAACAAGAGCATGTGTCACTGCTCAGCCAACATGAACATGTCTCGCTGTTCAGCCAAACTGTAGCATTTTCTAAAAGCAAACCATACCATGGATTTGTCCCCCTACCCCCAACATGAATGAGGTTTCACTTTCACTGTTTCCCCTTCCTTCATGCCCATGTTTCTGCAACCCACATTAGACATCAGACATTTGACAACTTACATTGGAATCCACATCCACAACAACAGGCCCCTGCCAGTTACTTGAAGAAGTGGCAGCTTCAGGTGTGACACTTGGAATAATCTGTGATGTGAGGTTTACCAAAAGAAAGGCAGCCTGCACACAGGGTGGTGAAAGAAACAATTCTTAGCACTCTCAGATGAAATGACTTCATATAGGTGAATTTTCCATTTGTTAACAAATCATTACATTTCTTTTGATCACACACACACACACACACACACACACTCCCCCCTCCCCCCAGCATGCATAAAGCTACACACTTATGCACAAACCTGTTGCCGGACAATGCTACATTCAGAGTGGTCGAGAAGGATGCTGAAAGAAGCACCCCAGATTCCTCCTGGTATGTGTTTGCAATTACTTGTTACCATCATGCGCCCAGTTTCTGTTGATGTGAGTGCTACGGCTATTCCCAGCCCAGCAGCCCGCACCTGACCACAAATTATTTAAGATTCTCGTACAAACACCACATTACTGCTTTCTACCTTGAGAACTATGAGAATTTTGCATTTTCATCTACTCTATATATTGAAACTTGGGGTGTATTACCTTCGACAAATTCCTTAAGCACAATTATTAATGAATTACATTCTATTTTTAATGCCCAGATAGCTAAAATTAGGTCAAATAAGCTAATAATACTTATCTAATACTCAACAAGTTTGCCAACCCAAATTTTCATTTACAAAAAAAAAGGTATATATAATTATGTTTGGGTTATGTCAAGGGTATATAGAAATTATATTAGGGTTATGTTGGCATCAAAGTTCTCTGAAGATATATTTTTTAAAAAGAAAAACCTTCACCTCTGCATCTCTGTATGCCCAAAGTGTCAGCATCCAGTTAAGGCCAGGTTCTGCCACAGCATCTACACCTTGACGAGAGTACAGCCAGTTCTTGGCCCATTCCTGTACATAAAAATATGCTGAATCGTCAATCTCACCAACAAGCCAAATTGTTTTGATGGCATTTGTTATATCTCAGGCATCAAAACAACCTTCTTTTTTGAAATAATAAGAAAAATAAAAATAATAATTATAAAATTTGTAAAGTGCATTACCCAATGTGGATGCAAGTTCAATGTGCTGCACACAAAAGACTAAGAAAGAACCAACAGTTAACCATAAAAGAAACAGATGACCCCATGAAAAAAAAAATTAGCCTAATGTCAAATTCTTCCATATCTTTGTTCAGAAGCTAAGAAAATTCAAGATGCAACTAACAGTAAGAGATGAGTCCCCTTACTTTGTCTTGCATTGTTGATGTCATTTCGTGGGCAAGGTGTCTGAGACACAGTGTGGCGGCCTTGGTCACCCCCTTGCCCATGTAGGACATAGATGTGCCTCCACGTCCAACGTGGAATGCCGACACTACCTACATCATCATAAAATGATGAAAAATGAGGAATGGAAAATAAACAGTCTGTTTGTAATAAAAAGCTGAAGCTATATCAATAACTCAAACACACAAAATTTATTTGAAAAAGGAGTTAATAAGCCACATGATCTTATCACAAAATTGTATTGCTTAAAGCTGTAAATACCTGGAATACTCTAGCAAAACAAGCAAGAATGTCTGCTGTTTCTAGAAATAGTGACTCTGAGCAAAATTTGAAAAAAAAGGCAATAGACAGAAAGAACAGACCTCAAGCAGACAGTTGAGAACAAGTGAACACAGAGCAGATGGATCCAGCTCTGAACACTCCTCACTCCATCCTGGCCTACAAAGAGGCCATAAGTTTAAACACAAGTTTACAAGTTTGAGGTCTTGAATTCTTTTTCAAAACATGTGACCTAAATTTGGATAAGGGTAGTGGGAGAAAAAAAATCACTTCTCTCTTTATCCAGTATTTATTCTTAAGGAAAAGTATCAAAATTTTTAAAAGATTAAATATCTTCAAAACACTTAACCAAGTCATTTACGATCAGATAATATCACTCAGCTCTAATGGGTATCTTTCATCCTGTATGCTACAAAGCCTTCTTAAGTAGCACATAAAAAAGCAAGGGAAATCACTCACCTAGATGTGATGTGTGACAGACATATCAGAGTACTTTCAAGCGTTGCCAAATTATAGAAGTGCGGCCCATCACTAATGTTCAGACGCAGCAGCAGTTTCCGTGACAGGTCTCCACGTCTCTGAGGTACTGACAACCTACAACACACAATAGCAGTTACTATGACAACACATAATAGCAGTTACTATGACACACACAAAGACAGTCTAGATAATAAAAGAATTGTGTCTATATTTATAGACAACTCTATCTGTAAATCAATCTGATATATAGATGTAACACTGTAAAAAGATTCTTTTATTTTTTCCTTCATTATAAAAAGTGTGTCAGCCCACACATATTTGTGTATATAAAATGGTCAAATCTTGACGTGAACAAAACAAGTAGGTGCTGATATCTGCAAAGCTTTTATCCTCTGAGTCTCTCACCTCTTATGCAACTTGTATGGCAGACAGCTAATAAAGACGCTGATAAACTGAAGCACGACCTTGTCTAATGATCTGTTGGTGACAAACAATATGTTTTAATGTTGATTTCAGATTGAATTTTTGATTTAACTGATAATGCATATGTGTCTAAACAAGAATATCCTCGTGCAAATGCATGCATAAATTTATGCACATTTATGTGCACACATGTATACACATTATCTCACATGCACACACATTATCTCACATGCATACACATTATCTCACATGTACACATTATCTCACATATGTACACATTATCTCACATGCTATACCTTATCTGAATTGTATACACATTATCTCACATGCAAACGCGTTCTCACCGCTTGGGACCCACAGAACCACTGGATGCCTCTCTCCCTTCTCCTGCCATCGGCACACGGTTTAAAAGGCCTATTAGTGGTCCGGAAGGATCATATAATTTCTCTGCCAGCCACAGCTGAATCTGCTCTGGTACAGGTGCAGATAACTCTAATATGCAGCAGATGAACTGTAGCACCTCAAGCAGCAGATTCTCATCCCGAGTGGATGATGGTGTTACAGACAAAAATCTGTAACCAAAAACTGCTTTAGGTTTTAACTTAAAACTGAGCCATTCCTTATGGTTGTTTTGTTTTACAAAACTTAAATAAAAGAACTTTGTGTAAGCAAATATAACAGTAATGTCTTAGCTAACAAAAAAAGTCATTCCTCTGGGTCTTCACCCAACAGTTTTTGAGAAACTGCATTTGAAGCACTCTACATTTGCACTCATTAGCTCAATCAATCCATTATACACTACCATAAATATAAGAGGACCCACCTCTCAAGGACTGAGGTCCAGTTTAGCTGGTTTAATGAGCTGATGCAGTCTGCAAATGGCAAGGTAGCGACATGCATCAAAATGAAGGTCAGGGCTGATGAGACATCTGCATGGGATGTGGCATTCAATACAGCGTAAACACCGGTCTGCAGAGACCACTTTAGGCTCGAGACAGTCAAAATCTCTTTGTCTACTGCTGTCAGCAGCATTGCCTTGTTGAAGCTAGGACACACGGTTTGCAGAAATGCCCTTTAAAAATGTCACTGATCAACTGATATGTGCACACAGAAGAGACATCACACTACTAAAGCATTGGTACTGTTTCTGCATGTTTTTGCAAACAATTAACATTCTCTTTCACTAATTCTCAATTTTTATTTCTCACAACTATATTTTTTTCCACTTACCCGCCACCTTCTTCCGTATCTTACTTTTTCTTTTTCCTTCTTAAAAAAAAGTTCAGGATGACATGGCATTTGGAATTTATGTTATTTTCTGATCTGGTCAATTTTAATCGCAGTTATACTGTGCAGTTCTTCCAAACAGTAGCCTAATATACATGCAAAATCCAAGCACTCACTCGCAAATTTCATCCATTTTTGAGCCTCCAGACTTGAGCAGTTGCAGCAACTCATCCAGTCCTCCACACCATGCCACATTCCATGCCAAGCGCAGCATTTCCTGAGGACCAGCAGTCTTCAGTACATCTTCATCTGCAGGCGCCAAGACAGCACTTGGGCTGACAGTGTGGTGTGTCATTGCACGAAAGGGCAGACGGTACCTGAATAACAGACTATGGATTCAGCTGTGTTCTTTGGTTATAATATTAAGCTGTTCTGAAGAATGTGGAGTTCAAAGAAGCTAATCAAGCTCCCTTCTATACAGGCTATTGCACTTTTATGAATAATAATCATAATATGAGGAAGAAAAAGAATAAGCACATATAAAGTGGCTATTCAACAGGTACTAGGTGCCCTCCTTCAGTCATGCATATCATTAAATCCACCTGTCAGGTATGAAAAAGAGTACTCAATACAACCTGGTCAAGCAAAAAAAGACCAAACGTAGACACATCACAAGTAGTACTTTCTGAACAAGTACATTTTTAAGTGAGATTTAAAGGCCGAGAAAGACACTTGTCTAACATTGAAAAGGAGAGAATTCCAAAGGCAAGGTCCATAATAGAAGGAGAACTAGCATCCTAGTCTTTAGTGTGTTTATCAGGTTTGAAATTATAAATAAGCTGGTTACAAGGATTAGTATCAACTTAATGCATAAACTGGCAGATAAAAGAAACTGGTATAAACTGGTGACCTTTTGATGAGCACTTCTTTTGGCTCTTCCCTTCTGTATGCAGGACCTATGAAAAACTGCCACCTTTTCCATCTGAATCAGTCAGCAGTTCCTATAGCAACTCTCATGTGATTTCCTCCTCTAGTAAAATTAGCAATCTTGATATGATTTTCCCAACCTAATGAATAATCTCCTTTCTCCACTATAGGAAGAACGAATTCATAGGCTAGCAGAAATTTAAAATGGGAAAAAAAGTCATAAGCACTCTGGTAAAACTATTAATAACAGGGTCAGAAGCACTTGAGCTTGAGCTGCTGGCAAAGTCATGAGTCTTTAACAAAGTAAAATGACAAATAACTTCAATGTGAACATCCTTACGTATCTGTCAGTCTATTCCTGTGTTCTGCTTCTTTTTATTGCTTTGTCCATAAAACTCTCCTTCATTCTATTTTTATTTATTTATCCATTCTACTCTTTTATTTACTGGGAGCTAGTAGATAGTAAAACAATGTGATATTAGTCTTTAAATGCCGAAATCCATGAGGTAATAAACAAGAGTTGTCTACCTTTGGATGATACCAGCTGGGAGCAAGTAGAAAGTAATCCATGTGATGTTGACTTCTGGGTGATAACAGCTGGTATCATCACAAGTGGATAATAATCTATGGAATATCTACCTTTGAGTGATAACAACTGTAAGAAAGAAGATAGGAATACATGTGATATTTACCTTTGGGTTATAACAGCTGGAAGTGAGAAGCTTCTTTTCATGCGTCCAGCATGCGCTGAGCTGAGGAGACATTACCAAAGTGAAACTAACACACATTTCTAGAAATAATTCTTAACACACAAGTATTCTGACAATGATTGACATTACAGGGGATTTTTTTAAAAGCAACATTTCAACGTGCATAGTTTGCCTAATTTTTCAGGGCACAATGTACTTTAAAACAAAAATGTCATGACAGTGTTACTTGAAAAGCTACTATTTTTTATTTTATTTTGTTTTCGCTGCACAATGAGCATTCTTTTGAATGGATACTTGCGCATTACAAATGGACATCATCATCATCATCATCATCATCAAAGTCACATTGTTATGATGACACACAGTGTACACAACACGTGCAATATCTTAACCAGTGTAGATCTGAACTGTGTGTCTGAAATCTTGAACTGTGAAAAAGCTACAAAAGGCTGAATGAAGAAATGTCACCATTCATTGTCCTTTCACTCCACAAGGTGATCACTTCCTCATTTTCCAATGTTATGTCTTTATGTTATACTCTTTTCAAAAGCACATTGAGCTTGCTGCTAAATGAAAAATGTGTTATATAAGAGTTATTGCATATGAACCATATACTACATTCACAGGTCTACAGAGGCATGAATGGGTGCGCCTGCCTGTCAAGCCTGTTACCGATGTTTTGGGTCATCTTCCATGATTCTGATCCATAAAGGAGGGTGCTGATCACATTTGACTTGAAGATTCTCAGCTTGGTCTTCTGGCTGATGTTTTTTGCCTTCTATGTGCTCCTGAGTGAGGCGAAGGCCTGGCTGACTTTCGCCAGTCGGGCTCGAATCTCCACCTCCGCATCCCCGGTGTTTGACATCTTGGACCCAAGATAGGTAAAGCTGACAACTTCCTCAATCTCTTCTCCATTTAGTTTGATATTTTCTTGGACTCTGGCGTTCACTCTCATACTTTTCGTTTTCTTTGCGCTGACCTTCAAGCCAAGGTTTCCAGCTGTTTCTGAGAAGGCATTTGTTTTCTCCTGCATGTCTTGGTGGCGGTGTGACAACAGGGCAATGTCAACGGCAAAGTCCAAGTCTTCCAGCATTGTTGTTGCTGTCATAGTCATGGTCCATTTGATCCCTCTTCTCTATCGGTGGAATTCTTCATGATCCAGTCCATGGCCAGGATGAAAAGGAACGGTGACAGAATGCAGCCCTTCTTCACCCCAGTACTGACGTTGAAGGGGGCTGTGAGCTCCGTGTCACAGACCCCCTGAGATTTGAAATCGCTGTACAACATTGCAATGACCTGGACAAGTTTCGCAGGGACTCCGTAATGCCTCAGGATCTTCCATAAGGATTCGCGGTGGATGATGTCAAAAGCCTTCTCCAGGTCGATGAAGTTGATGTACAGCGGTGTGTTCCACTCGTTGCTCTGCTCCAGAATCTGATGCAGAATGAAAATGAACTCAGAGCAGGATCGCTCAGGGCGAAATCCTGCTTGCTGAGGCCGGAGGTCTTTCTCAACGGTTGCCGTCAGTCTTGAGTTGCCTATCATACCTGACATCAAACAAGTGCCCCATCCTACATCACAGGTTATTTTAGAATCTCAAAAAGATGGGCTCTCTCATCTGGAAAAAAGAGTCCCTTTGAATAAAGCAAGGGGCTCATCAAAATAAACACCATTTTTACTGCTTTTCTGAGAGAGAGAGATATATATATATACAGACAAGTGATATAAACATATACACACATACGTGCACACACACACACAAAACAAAAAATCCAACAAAATACAATCCAAAATACTTCATTAATCTCAAGAAACTGAAGATTAATCACATATAGAAACTTTTTCTCTTTTATTGATAAATACTATTTCATCATTTGTTAGACTAATTAAACCATCCTAAATTTACACACCTATTAACCTTTGTGTCAGTCTCACTGGTGCTATAAGCTAAAGTTTATACCCTCTCCATCTGTCCTAACGATGCAGAGGCTGAATCTCATCGCTTGAAATGTTCATGGTCCTATTTGTGTGGGTTACAGTCTTATGTTTTTCTTTTTTTTCCCACAAAACCACAGCATTTTTGGTGGCTGAAGCTCCTTTCAGTCTGCAGTGTGGTGTGGCACATCATTCCAAGAGCCAGCAAAATCTAAAATGAATCTCTATGAAAGTCAACAATTCATACAGCCCATTTTTTTCTTTTTTTGGTTTAATCTCAAGGATAAGCATTCTGCATAACAGTTTCCAAGGCACACAATCCATTCTTCAAAGTACACCGCTGTGTCAAGCAAAAGTTTGTGGACTGATCTTGTTGCTCACTTGTGCTGGCTTTCCAAAGAAATCTTTCAAGACATTTAACTCTGTCTCAGCAGGTTGCTCATTCTTCTGCATACAGGAAGGAGACAGGGGGCACACGGAGAATCCAAAAATGCAAACACAACATCCCCTGCGTCTTTTAAGAACCTATGTTTTAAGTTCTTGCACAGATTATAACCAAAAAAATGACCCCGACATTTTATGTCTTTTCAATCATTCTTATTTTGCTTTTGATACACTCTACAGTTCATGCCATCCTCCTCCTTCATTAGTCAAGACCATTTCTGCAGCCACTCGCAATGAAAGCTTCTCTAGGCATGTGGGTTTTTGTTTTTTTTACTTAGACAAGACAAATTTATTAGTCCTCAGCGGAGATACTTGCCAGTCTATATCTTTGTTCATCCTTGGATTCACTATCCACATTTAAATTGTACATGCAACTGTTCCAATGACCTCACAAGTTTCTGTTTTTTTATCTTTATCAACTACTTCTGTTGAAGGGTTGTTGTTTTGTAGTCACCAAATGAAAAAAAAAGTGAAAAATGAAACTGAGTTGATGATTTCGCTTCATTTTTGGCTTGCTTCTAATACCGTTGAAAAAAGCAAATTGCTTCTGCTGTGTGCACTTCAACAGTATATTTCATGGCAAAAATTTTTAGATCTGGAGGAAAGAAACAATCAACCACTTGTAAAGAATGCCAGCAATTATTTTTCAAAGTGCTTCAAATGCACACCAGCTATGGTATTTCTGCAAGGCACATGTTCGAGCTGACTCTCAAACTATGCGCTCCTCAGCAAAATTTTGAGGGAATCCTGCAAGGTCACAGCCTAGAATAACCTCTGCTACCTAATATCAAACATATGGTCCCCCTTACTTAACATCAACCATATGGTCCACCTACCTTACATCAAACTTGGCCACCTCATCAAAGAGCAGCAAGGTGAAAATGTGTGAAACTTGATAGGCAACACTTTTGTTCTCCAGCAGCAGCAGAGACACTGTTAGAAAAATTGGCCACAACAGTCAAAACACTGAAGCTTCATAAGTGAAATCTCTATCCTGAAATGATTTCTAACGAGACCCAAGGCCAGAAATGATGACAATGCAGAAGAGTAACATAATAAGCAAGAATTTAGTAACTATAGTAGCACAGGAACATTTCTGCATAGTCTCACTATAAAACTGCATTCTTATGACTAAGGTTACCTCGTAGCAAGTCATAGTACAAAGATGCATCACGACTCAGGTTGTGACATAATGTGTAGTCATAGTGCAGTATGCAACACAAGATAGTCACACATGCTGGAATGTATGGAACTTGTGATTTCTGAAACAAAAAAAAGAAACCTTTCCCAAAATTGGATTTATACATTTAGGTGGATTGACATTAACCAAATAAAAATTTTGTAATACCATGTGGTATTTTCTAAAAATCAAACCCTTAATTTCTGCAAATATTAATATATATTTATTCAGGTGGCAGTTGGATACATTCTTATTTCACATTTGATATATCATCTCCCAGCTTTTGAGGTCCATTTAAGAGAACTCATGAGCTATTTTGTGATATGTCTGATAAGCTATTCTGTGTTATATTTCATGAGCTGCTGAGTGATATATCTCAGTTGAGGTCAAGTATGTGCTTGAGAGATTTCCAAGATTTGCTCAGTAAAGTGTTCACTTCATTTTTTTTTGTTTTGGTCAGCTCCAAATATATAATGTACTTCTCACAGTAATATGTAGCAATGTATATAAACAAAGCCATACATAGCAATGGTTTGTTTCACTACTATCTCTGCTGGCAATAGCGTATATCAGAATTTGCTCATACTTATTATAATGCCTCAGTAAATAATTCACCGCAAAAATAAACTGAAATAAAACACCTGGGGCTCTCCCTGCTTGGGTTTCATCACCGCAGCATGAAGAATCTGAAGAATGACCTCTAACCCTCCACTCTGGCGGAAGGCATCATGGAGATGTGGATCTGGCCACAATCAAGTAAAGACAATATGCTAATCAGCGTAATAACATAATCAAGTAAGGACAATATGATAATCAGCATAATAACAAAAGTTAAGTTAAAGACCTCTACAAAACCGCTGCTTTTTACATGAGTAAGCATTGAAACATGAACAAAACTGCTTTAGAACTGGTACCACATCTTAACTCACCAGGATGTTCATGCATGCCTACTGCTTTTTCAATAAAATATTCAAAATCTCACAAGAATTATCATTTTTAAGTGGATTAAGTGATTAAAGAAAGGCAGCTGTGCCAAATAATTTAGAAAGACAATCTTCACTTACTTTTCTGTTTCTATACATAGAGGACAATCTGGAAAGAATTATTTAAGTTCTCTGCATGAAGCCATGATGGAGTGACTCCATTTCTGTCATGTTTCCATTGTAACCATAAGCAAAGCAACTTAAGGGAGAAAAGTACTACAGTCTTTAAGCATCTTATTGTTATTGTTCATGATTCCCAGTTCAAGAGAGCAAGTACTTTGACCTTAAAACCTCACTACCATTTCTCAAGGAAATATTGTTTGTTCTCTCAAGGTTATCAAACATGGGACCCACCTTGAAGCATGATTGCCAACTGATCTGCTGCTGATTTTTTTACTTCAGGATCCACAGGGTCAGCCGTGAAAATATTATAAACTTGTTTCATGCCTTCCTCCTGAATAAACAGAGAAATAGATTTCTTAACTCTTTGGGTAAGTTACCTTGATATTGATGTGTGCACATAATTAGCTCGTCATGTCAGGGTAAGTGTCCAAAAAGTAAACAATTTTATCTCTTTCTTCATTTTGTTCCTCTTTTACCAAATATGAGGTTCTTATTTTTCAATAACGTGTTCTTGGCATCAGCAAGTGTCTTATGAAATCAAGCATGGCAGCAATAAAAGGGGCCTTGAGGCAATAAATGTGCTACTTTCACCATGTGTTACTAGACTATGTCAGATCCTTACCTGGAAAACCGATCTGGAATTATCTTCATCCAGATAATATGATGTCTCTGTTATAAAAAGCGATAGCAGGCATTTGACATCAGCAGATGCAGGCACAGGACGCCTGTCACAGCTGTCTGACTCATTAGCTAGAAACCAGTCCAGCCGCTTTACCACCTCACTCCGGAGTCTGCAGCCAAAGAACAGCAAATGTCAATTGTGTGCTGGACTTGACCAGGTCTATCAGGGCATTCAAAGTATGCCACAAGTGTGCTGATTAAAACTGTTCTGTATTCCACAAATTTTATTAATTGGTCTCTCAGAGGAACATAGAAAGATCAATAATCATTTGATCATGTGACAATTCAACCATACACACAAGTTGATTCAACCATAGCAAAGAGTCGATTCTGCCACAAATATTTTTGTGCACGTTTGGTAGCTGCTACTATTTTTTGTTTAGCTAGAACCCTACTTTATCGTTATTGGTCAACCTGTCATTTTTTTAATTCTGTGTGTGTGCGTGTGTGTGTGTGTGCATGTGTGTGTGTGTGTGCACGTGTGATGTGAGATTTAATGGTACCTGTCTGGGCTGGGTGATAACTGACTTACAATGTCTGTCATTGGTGCTCAAATCAACTCAGGCTGTAATCAAAGCAACCTTTAGCTGTGGCTAAATGGACCTTTGGCATGTGGTCAAATCAACTTGGTCAAATCCATCAGCCCCTACCCCTACACCCCTACAAAAATTTAAAAGAAGAATGATCAAGGGACTAAACAGTTAGTGCTCTCTAGAAATTCTTGCTACACTTAACATCCAAGGGTTAACCAAATTCACTAGCTGCCTACAGCAATGAAAGCAGCGGTGTTAACACAGTCAAATGTCCTACCCTACATCTGCAGACAACATGAGCCGAAGGTTGCCTCGGAACTTTTCCAGCAAACAAAGGTTGTCAGAAGCTACCAAAGGGTCTAGCATTGTCCAAATTCTGCGTCCAAACCTCGAAGTCAAATCCACATAGGACTGCAGAGAATCAAATCAAGAAATAAAATCCCCTAAGTAACAAAAGAAGTCAATCAGACATCTTGTGAAGGATTACACGTATACCAAAATCAAAACAGGGAAGTCCTGGCTGTGAGGGCATAGGTGTTCCAATAATCTGTCTACACTTTCTACCTTTACCTGCAGGACTGGTAAAGACTTGAGGAGAGCTGAGGCAAACTCTGACCAGAGCACATCTCCTAGCAGCAAACGACTTTGAAGCAAATGAAACATCACTTCCTTTGCAAGGCTGCACACCTGGAATTGAGTTCCATAAACGAACTGTGATAATTTCTCCCTTAATAACAGTAGTAGTAATACTACTAATAAAATAAAGCTAGGTAACTAAGACGATCACATCCTCATCCTCCCATTTTATATTTTGTACTTTTTTGTAAAGAGATTGAGCTTGAAGCCAATTGAGGAAATGCTCTATGTAAGTGTTCTTCTTTTAATAACAGACAACAATATCTTACTCCTTTTGAACAGCAAAGTAGTCTCTCTTCCTCTCTGTTAAGAAAAGCCAGACAAAGTTGAACCAATGAAGATCATACAAGTGTCCTCATTAATTCCAGTTTCAATAATGCTAGATACATATGACTATTTATATAACATGCAGTAAAAGAAAAATGCAGATATAAGCCACCAGAAAAAACAACAAAATGAACACAAAAGGCAGCTTACTTTGTTGTCTGAATCAGCTAGCCCAAAGCAGATGATTTCATACAAGATATCACTGTTGATAAGAAGCTTTGTCTCCAGATGACCCTTGTACTTAGCATCTGTAGCCTCGTTTAAAGGATTCAGATTTGCCTGAGGACACATTTTAAAAAGAAAAAAAAAGCTTACAATGATAAACAACTTTCGCCAAGAGCTACATAAACAACATAGCTTTTATGGGGATGACTGTAGGATTGTAGCCTCGTTTAAAGGATTCAGATTTGCCTGAGGGCACATTTTAAAAAGAAAAAAAAAGCTTACAATGATCAACAACTTGAGCCAAGAGCTACATAAACAACATAGCCTTTATGGGGATGACTGTAGGATAAATAAGATTCTGTGGCATTTTGCATAATCCATTTTAAAACTCTGTTTCATTTAATTCTCCCCACTTCTGCTGAATGCCAATGCTTGCACATAAGCATAATCGCATGTTTGCCTATATATAGGTGCATGCATAAACATGCACACACACACATACATAAAAATATGCTGCCAAATGTTAATCATCAAAGGCTTATTTTACTTTTCAATCACAATTATCATGTAAGAATAACATCTTTTTTTCAATGTCATTGTATTTGATAAATAATATCTCACCTGGACAGTTTTAAGCAAAATCTGGTATGTGTGCTGTCGGATAATTAGAAGTGGATGAGACAGCATTTTTAAAAATGTGCCAGTACATCGTGACACAATGTTTTTGTCTGCGCTACTTCTGCTGCATCTGTAACAAAAAACAGTTATCTTTCAGAAGGAAAAAATAAAATTTTGAGAGTAAGTTCTCTTTCTTGGAGACTTAACAGATGACATGGCCATAAGAGGGAAAGAGTTACCCCAGCTCTTTAACCATCAAAATGTTGTCTCCCTGATAGTGTTACGAGACCCTCAATTCCGGTCTGTGGTTAGTGATGTCTTAGATGCCTGCATCTTCTTTCTATGCAGGATTCTCTGCCTGCACTGGCCTTTCCTTCAGTCATAATGTTGTCTTGTTGGACTTATGTCTGCAGTTGGCTAATGCTACTTTGGTCTCTTTTGTTGAGAGACCTTTTTTGAGCACTCTGTTTCTCTGGCACTGTGGCGGCCAATTGCAACAGTGAAACAGGATACTTTCTTTCTTCTCAAGTGTTTGATTGTTTCTTCCCTCCACTTGATATTTATTCTCCTATGGTCATGTCATCTGGTACAGTCAAAGAAGAAATATGATTTTGAGAGTAAATTCTCTTTCTGCAAGAATTACCAAATGACATGACGTCAAGACCCTCCCAACCTCCCTGGGATTTGGTGTTGGTCAAAATAACTGGTGTTTTGGCCTTGCCTTTGACCTTTTATGCTGTTAGAGGGCAATGGCTCACCTGACTAGTGGGATGCATGACACACCAGACATGTGCTAGTTCACTATCAGGGAGAGAACTTTTCGATGGTTAAAGAGAAAGTGTAGCCCTTTCCCTCCTAAGGTCATGTCATCTGGTACAGTCAAAGAAGAAAAGCAATTGCATACATTCAGTGATAAAAAGCTGTATCCAAAAGTGAGTATAAGTCAAAGAGTGTTATCATTAACTTTTCTTAAGTGCAAAAGTCATTAGCTTCTAAAAGCAGAGAATTAATTCTTTAGTTCATATGCATGTAACCACACCACTGCTATCATCATCATTATGTGGGCTGCAATTCTTCCAGCTGTCAGATTTCCCCCCTCAGCCTGGTAAACAAATGAACACTATTTGATGTAACCCTTGTGCACATTCATGAAAACATAACTAGGTAAGGCCCCAACACACTGGATTCACACACCATACCAATGAGCATCCCTTAAAAAAAATAACTACTCACAGATGTGAGAAGAATTTAACGAACTCTTCTACAAACGGCAGATGAAGGTGATAAGGTAAACTGGTGATAGCTCTGTCTGCAAGTGAAGCTGCATCTTCAGGACTCAATGTCTATCAGACAAGGAAAGATATTGGATCAAAGATGGTAAGTATCCATCACTCAGGGAAATGGACCCCTTTCATTAAAAGGAGTCTGAAATCTTTTTCTTCGCCCATTAATCTTACTTGGTTCAACATCATACATTATCTTGCAATCATCTAGTATTAACTTTATATTTGTGTTGTCTAACCCTGCAGTTCTCAACCTGTGGGGCGCGCCCAAGGAGAGCGCAACATGCTGACAAGGGGGCGCAAAGGCGGTCATTTTCTCATATATCATATCAGTATTAGTGACTAAGGGGGGCACACGGATGTACCTTTTTTCGTCTGGGGGTATCACAAGTAAAAGGTTGAGAAACGCTGGTCTAACCCAAAGCTATAGGCTTTTACACAAGAACAGGTAAAGACATAGAAGTGCATACAAAAAAGTATCATTCAAAGCATAGATATATGTTCACAGTACCATGCACTGGTTAGAACTATCTACATTAGCAGCACAGTTTATAAAATACCATTTTTAATGGTAAAATTCCTTTCTTTGAGTACTTACCAGATTACATGACTATATGGAGTTATCCTGACTAGCTACCGCAATTCCAGCTGTCCTCTCCAGATTGCTCAGACCTGATCAATGAACAGGGAGAACACAAAATCAACCCACTCCCCATCCCACCTTAGCCAGCCAGTGAGCTCTCTTTTTCCAGTTTTTCACATGGCTGAGAAGAAACTCACAGTAAGGCTATATCACGGCAAGGCAGATGCCACATTCAGAGAAAGAACATGCCCAAGAAGAGAGCTGAACCTAGGACAATCGAGAGTGAAAGCTGGAACTGAGATAACTAGTTAGGATAACTCCATATAGTCATGTCATCTGGTACACTACAAAGAAGAAATATAGACGTCAGAACAAGACTCTTGCCCCCGCCCCATCCCCCCAAAAAAATCTTCTTTTGCCATACATATTTGTTTCTGACATTATCCTGGGCCTTAGATAACTGCAAAACCTGCATTCCAAGTATCTACTAGAGGTTTAGTATTCTACCTGAGATCTTGCCTGCATCATAAATCTGCAGGTGTCATGCATGGATTGGCGAACTTGTGTAACCTGGTACAGGATTCTGTGGGTCTCTAGATTTAGCAGGTGGGCAAAATGGGTCAGCACAGCATGACACTGTGGGTAACTGATTGCCAGACTCTCGTCAAACAATGCCATTCCTAAAACAATCCGCAGTTTTTCTGGAACCACATATGAAGCCTGCAAGGAACGAACCAAGTTTAACACGCATGATGATGATTATAAATATAACTCCTGAGCTTCTGATGGAACAAAAGTATCATACCCCTCACCTCAGCAATAAATGTTTTCACCCCCCACCCACCCATCCAAATATAGAAAAGAAACTTTCAGAAAATACTTGAACAAAAACCCCTTGAAAAAATATATCACACACCTAAGTTTTGGGTTCATACAAAAATCAAAACAAAAAAAAATTAGAACAAGAAAAATGACAAGTTACCCTGTCAAATGGTACAAGGTGCAGGACATGAGAAAGAAGGCTAACAATGCCGATATACACACGCCTCTGCTGGGCAATCGTGCTCCCTCCTTCACTTGATGATGCACCAGAGTTGCGCTTGCCATGATGGTGGTAGTCAAGGAGATCAGCCATTGTTTCCAAACTCCCAGTCAGTCTCTCCACCTGACATGTGCGTAAAGAATAAGGAGAAAGTTTTAGTCTTACTTAATTGACTCAAATGCAGTTAAAGACACAAGCCTGCATTGAACTTCCAGCATTGATTAACTGCATAAATTTGCATGGTATGGTCACATGGCTATAACACATTGCACTGAGAAAAAGACAAGATTGCAAATACAACTTGAACTGATGTCACTTTCTTATAAAAGAATGACATATTTTTGTATTGATACATATTGGCATTTCTTTTTTTGACAGTATGGCCTTTTATGCTGTGGTTTGTGAACCATTTCTGAAAACTTCCTGACCACAGCTCATTCAAGTATCCTCTTTCACACAGATTTACATGAAGCTTCATGCTCAACAAAAAAACTTCACACCTCAATAAATCTTGCAAATAAAGCAGAATGTGGCAATACATATGTGGATGAGTGCTATGTAAATCCACACCATTTAGCCAATCTCAACCAAATTTTCCAGAACACACAATTTTTCTCTCACCTTTTGAGAGATGAGTAGAGTCTCAACAAATTTAAGATGAATAATGCCTGTATGTTTGATGAAGTGATATACACACTGCAAATCACCCTACACATTTAAAACTTCCAGTGTGATACCCATCACCATGCAAACATTTGTAGAACCCCATACACCCTCGTTAGAGTACAAAGAGCAGTCAGCACACTCTCTCAAGGATCCACTCTGTCACCCTACCAAATCTTGGGCTGACTCCGCTGCACTGTTCCAGAGGTCAGTGGACAAGACCACAGCCAGAATCTTCCATGATTCAAACCCTAGACGTAACAGTTCCATGCTGGCCTTCTGATGGGTGGTGCGCAAGTTTTGCAGTGCTCCCTGCAGCACATTAAATGCAAACTGTGGGAGTGACAGTTGCATGTACTGCAGCGAGTCTGTTTCTTCCAGATCTGTCTCATACACTGCATGCCCTGAGTCAGCTCCAACACTTGAATCTCTGCAACAGACTTGGAGTTCAACAATACTTGGCCACTATCATTATCATTTAAAGTTACTTTTTTATATATTTCAAGAAAGATGCATTTAAAATGTCTTAAGGTAGAAATGCAAAATAGCCAGTATCATTATTTTTATAGTTAGTTTATCTCTGGCACTTTCAAATTTTAATCTTTGGTTAAAATCCTTCAATTTAAAAAAAAAATAATGTCAGCATCTAATCCTGCTCACAGTCCTCACAGTGGAACCAAAGAATTAAAAAATGCTGCCTCTTCATTTAAGACAGTAAATTGGGTACACAGTAGCTAAACAGGCTGTCAGCATTGTTCAGATGCAGTACAAGGGACCTGTGAATGTGTTTGCTTTCTAACAAATCTTCAGATCTGTCTATCAACAGACCAACCTGCCATCAGACTCTGAAGAATCTTGATCCCTTCCATCTCCACGGCGACGCCGATCACTCCAGCCAATCAGTGTGTCAGAGGACAAAGCAGAGGGACTACAGGAGCTGCCAGTCAGGGAAAATGTTGATGGAGATGACAAACCAAATTCTGTACAACAAAGCCAGTCAGTGGAGATTAGGCCAAATTGTCAGACCTACATGGGGAGGCGGGGAATAGCGGGTAATATCTCTACAGACATATAAAGCTTTGATCATAAAATGTTGTTTGGCTCTGCACAACTGGTTCTAGTCTGTGCATGGTGCATACAGTGTCATGACACTCACCTTGCTTGGGTACGTAGAGAGCAGGATCTTGAAAATACTGTATTCGAACCTGCAGACACTTACACAAGTCTGACAATGTGTGTGCTGCACAGACCACCAATACTGGGTCTATCGTAGGCCCAACATTCAACAAAGACATAAGGCTCTGCAACACAGATTCATCAAATGAGGAATAAGGCTTATGCCACTCGAAGTCAAAACATTTATAAACTCATTAAAGACAAACAAGTTTAGCATAACAACATCATATGCAAACAAAACCTGTTCAGATCTATGATCGGCAAAGACATGGTAACACATCCTCTTGCACAGGACATAACGCAAAACAAGTGATGAGATAGCTGTTGTGCCCAGGAAAGAAATGTGTTTTAAACTTGCTTCCAAGTCATTCTTTACCTTGACAATCTGTGGTCTCTGAAGGAATATTTCACTAGGAAAATCTTGAAACACCACTTCACTAAGAAACTCACAGGCACTGATCAACAGGTTTTGTTCTTTGCTTTGAAGTGACCTGCAGATCACAGAAATAATCCTTTCACTGTACAGCCAAATGGAAGTAAATAATCACATCAATACAAATTTTGCCCACTCTTCAAAAATAGCATGAACTAAAACAAACTTCTGATAAAACAGTTTTTCTCAACTATTTTCAACTAAGTAGAAAAGTCTAGCATACCTGTTTGTTGATATGATGACATGACGGTCTGTCATTGTCAAAGGAAGCCAGGGAAATGTCACCATTTTAAAATTTACACTGTCACCCGGTTCTGTTGAAGAATAACACTGACTGATCACACTGAATACTCGTGCTGGTTACAGTGGGGAAATGATGCAACTTTGTAAATATTTAAACTCAACAAAGTGAAGAATCATAATCACTAATTAATAAACAGGAAGAATTCTTTTATCTTTCGAAAGAATAAGAGGTGAGCTGTTGGGATCTATTACAAGTACACCATGCATCAATACTGTAAAAGCAAACTATATATTCTTAGTGCTGACAATATACATCAATACTATAAAAGCAAACTATATATACTTAGTGCTGACATATCAAGTCAAAGGCTGCTGACTACTGTGTCAACTTCTACTAGCTAGCTCTTCTTGCCATTTGCACCGTTTCTCAAAACAAGATGCATTAGTCTCAGTCCTCATTGATCCAGATAAAACTACAGTGTGCCTGCCTGCCTGCCTGCCACTTTAGTGCTCCAGATTGCACCTCAGAATCTGATGAACACAATCTGTAGAAGATCCCATAACTTAACGTCAGTATATGAATCTTTAGATGCTTAACAAAACACAGCAGGTGGAATTGGTGTTGTACGCGGAGCCAGCAACTAAGGCTACAACATAGCAAAGCAGCCAGCCCTGTAAACGGAAGCCATTTACAAAACATAGTAACTTACTCAAACTAAGTCTTGGTTCTGCAGTGACTTCATCTGCATTACGTTCCTCATGTTCACTCTCAAAATAACCAGGTGAAATGTTGCCATGGTTACCAAATATGCTGGCTGTTAAAGGAGGTGATATGGAAGTTCTAGCACCTCCCACTGCCATGATGTTTTGAGAAACACTTCCCTCCCCGGCTGAAGTCCTCGAAAGCCCACATAAACCTGCAGTTCAATAATGGGAAGAAAGATGACTCTTCAGTTTGGTCGATTATTTATAGTCGAAAAACCATGTTTACTTGGTGGCTGAACAAAATGGTTTTAAAACTAAAGAGTTAGAATCTGCTGGTTTTTGTGTTCCATGTGCTACAAATGCTTCTTCGCAAGATTATAGATGTGTTATTTAAAGTCAGATTAAAAACTAAATGCAAACCTATGCATCCACTTAGTATTGATGTACATTTGCAAAGCATGTCAAAGTTTTTAATAATGCAATATACACAGATGGAATTCACCTATGAATGTCTACAAGGACTAAAATAAAATTGTGAAAGTAACATCTCTTTTTTCAAGACTTACCAGATGACATGACCATAGGAGATAAGGTTACACTCGCTCTTTAACCATTGAAAAGTTGTCTCCCCTGACAGTGAGCTATAGCACATGCCTGGCGTGCAAAGCACTCCACTTGTCTGGCGAGACAACTTTTTGATGGTTAAAGAGCTAGTAAAACCATTTCTCTCCTATAGTCATCTGGTAGACTCGAAGGAGAAACTAAGCATTTAAACAGTAAGAACATCATCATCATAACAATTTCAACTTCCTATATACCAATGCATCATATTTTTATTCAGTATGTTCACAGTGTATGTTACTGTTAACCCTCCTGGTTCGAAAAGCCACGATCGTGTCATTGCTGGGTAGCACGGGAAAGGCGATTTTGATTACTTTTTATTGTAAAGTTCAAGTTTTCTCTTGTCCAAAAATGTCTAGGTTTCTTGGTCTATGTTTATCTCAGAGCAGCAATAATAAAAAACAAACTTCACCCACTGTCGTCTTCGCAGTCTCCAGTTATAAGCCAGTCATTGTAATGTTCATTTTTATCTTGAGCCAAGAGGGTTAACAAAAAACTTCAATCAGAACATAAAAACAAAATAAAGATAACAAAATAGATATCAAGAACATAGACACAAAGACAAACAGAATAAAAAGCAGGCAAACCATGCAAAAAACAGCATGTAATGATGTTCAAAAACATGTAGGCATCAGACATTACAGTCTGTTATAATATTCACAAGTAAGATATATGTTTTATGTGTACTACAAGATTTTAATCAAGAAATCTGCACAAACTGCTCAAACACTGTTGCCAAGAATGCCAGTTTTCTTACCACTGTCAGCAGTTTTGTGATAAATACATTCAGGGGCATGTTCTTGGCCACTGGCTTCTGGAAGATGCATAACATTTTCTAGGATCTTGTCCACTGTTGGCTGGAGTCTCAACTCCAAATCTCCTCTCACGTTTGTAAGAAATTCGATTCCTCCAATACTTTGAATCAGTTCTGCTGCTGCCCAGTGCTGCAAAAGAAAATAATTGCGGCTATAAGGATAATAATTCCATCAAAACTTTAAACTTATGTGTATCTGATGTATCTGTGTGTCAATGAAGAAGTGAGCATTATGCAAACAATAGAAAGGTTTCAAGATTAATTTCATTTTTATTAAGCAACTTATAAAGCATTTCTCTGAGTTATATGCCAGAAAGAATGCATTTTGGTGTGTATGTTCTTTTGAACAGAAAATTCCTTTCTCATAAAAGCATAAATATATGTAAATACTCTGAGGGAAGAAACTGAAATAATTAAAACCCAAACAAAGCTTATCCTTCTAAGTAAACTGATCCATTTTCTCAGTCTGTTAGTTGTTAAATGAAATCACTTTCAACATATAAACTGCAATAAAAATCAATCTCGTTGTTTACCTTTGTCAGTCTGTATAACAACAGTAGCACTTCCTCTCTTTTGGCACATGGTGTAAAGTTGAACCATTCTAGAAGTCTAATAAAAAGATGTCGCTCATGAATAAGGTCATGTTCACAGATAAGACGGTGCTCTAATTTTGAGAGGATGTTCTCCAAAGCACGTACTCGAATTTCCTCTAAGCTGTGACCTGCAACAAAAATTCCAAATAGTTTAATTATTTAATTGTTATTATTGGTTTAGTTATAGTTTGCTCCTCCTTCAGAAGCCATGTTCTTCACAAACAGGGATTAATCTGTCAATTTCATTTGTTGTTTGCCCCACACCACAGAAAAATATAGGTTTATATGGTTCATGAAGATAACCACCTGACTCATCCAGGGTTATGGGGAAGCTGATAGCCAAGTGATTAGAGCACTGCTGTCCAGACCTAAAGATATGTCAGTTTGATACCCATGTGGTGTAGCAAACTTCCCCTAGTTGACTCAGGTGTTGGAAATGAATACCTGTTTCCACAGTGGGTTGGTTTGGAGATCCACTGGCCTCAGCAGCCACACAAAGATCAGGATCTTCAAGAGCAACGTAGTGTCCTCATATATGGGTCAGAGCGCTGGAAGACCACAGCCTCCATTGAGAAAAAGCTAGAAGTGTTTCAAACCAAGTGTCTGCGGCGCATACAAAAGATCTTCTGGCCCAACACCATCTCAAATGAAGAACTGCACGAGAGGATGGGGAAGTGCACGTTGGCAGAAGCGATCCAACTGCGGCGCTGACGATGGTTAGGTCACGTGTGACACATGCCTCCAGACTCAATCCCCAGAACAGCCCTGCGATGGACACCACAGGGAAAGAGGAACAAAGGGAGGCCCAAAGAGACATGGAGGCGATCCATCGAAAAAGACCTCAAGAACAGAGGCCTATCACTTGAGACAGCCCCCAGAACAGCAGCAGACAGAACCAGATGGAGGTCCCTAGTTGTCGCCTCACGTGCCAGACAGCACAAGGAAGACTGATTGATTGATTTGTGGTGTAGCAAACTTCCCCCAGTTGACTCAGGTGTTGGAAATGGATACCTGACTCCACAGTGGGTTGGGGGAAGGTAAGGCATGAGGGAGAGATGGGCACTGCCCTGACATAAAGCTTCCCCTGAGAAAAATGAAGGCTCAAACATCTCACTCTTTAAAGACCTAAAAAGGTTCAGGAATGATCTTTACTTTTACCTTAACAAAAATCTAAGACTATGTTCAGGGGCAGATTAACAAATAAGCAAAAGGTAGACTGCATAACTATGCTTTGTCATGTCAGATGAAACAATTTTTTAAATTTTTAAGCCAACTCAAGCAAAAAAATACTTTATTGTTAAAAATATCACAAGCACACATAGATGTACATGCACAAGTATTCTCTCTCTCTCTCACACACACACACACATGCACGCATACACACATATCAGTACAGGCAGAGTAGGCGCAATGTGACAATCTCTTTCATTTGCACTGAAAATAAAAGCTAAATAAATATTAGTTTTAGTATCCATTATGATAATATTAATTTAAAAACATCTTACAGAGTACTGACTTAAATTGCTTCTTCTTTGGCAAGAGAAAAAAAACCTTTAGAGGTTAATATTTCGCAGGGGTAATATCGGCACACCAGATAGAATTATATTAAATATATCAAGTTGTGTGCGTGCAACAGCATGGTACAAAAATTATCTTCATATTTGTTATATTTTTAAGCGACTGTTAAGTATCCAAATTTTCTTTTCTTGCAACACTCTCAACCTCAGTTAAAAGACTGGGAGAAGGTATAGCAGAAACACGACTAGCATAAGACAGTGGGACCTACTCAGACCAAATTCACAAAACGAACCTAGTTTTCTAAAAAGTCCATGAAAATCAATGTCTTGTCGCAAGGTCGTCATGATTCTTTTGAGTGTAAATACAAGAAATCGTTCATAGCCATGATCAGTCGTTTCTATGCCCAAACATGTTTCAAAACATCCGCTTCGTCTTTATTTAGTACGGAAGTAAGTTAGTTACACTTTAAAGATATGAAAGTTTTGAAGAAAATCATAATTACTCCCCCACCCCCCAAAAAAACTAAGATGGAACTAAAACAAATATAAAGATATAGTTATGTAGCTAGAGAAATGTAGTTTTCCTTTTTTCTTCAAATAAAAACATTCTCTTTAGCTTTATCTAACAAACAACTCTCAAATATCTCTAGATGGATGTGATCACAAGCTACATCTAAATGAAGAAATAAGAAAAGTGAGCTATCAGAAAAGCTAACTTAATGTCTTCTTAGCAGTTAATGCTTTTATGCTATTCTTGTATCTCAACTTCTGATTTGAAACGTTATTTGGAATATTACAGATACTCAGAAATCTGTTTCGCTTAAAATATGTTTTGTTCCATATTAGTTCATTTGCAAATCTCAATGATTTTAAGTCTAGCGCCATACATGGACAAATCCTGTTAGTATTGCGGCATCGTCTGTTGTATTAGTCACGGCAGTCAGGTGTACTTTATTGTCATACAGGTAGGTTAGTATTCCTATGCAAAGTATAAAACTGCTGCTTACAGGAAGGCGATGCTTCACCTGTTATTTCTACTGACTGAAGGATGAACAGTTTCCTCCCATCCCTGAAATTTGATTTTGTTCACAACTGTCATTGATACACCTGATCACCATCAATCACAATGGGAAGTGGAATGAGCAAGGTAATTTATTAAGTAAATCCCCTTTTTGACACAAATACATAAAAATTAATTTTGATTTGGAATTGTTGACGTTATATGCAAGTAGAAAAAAACATTGTGTTTATCTAGTCTCTGAAACTGGCGAAAGAATCGATTCATGTTCAGATAGAGATAATTGCAGAACATGTTTTTGTCATTATTCCCTACTCGGCTTTGTTTTGGTAATTGCAGGACATTTGTTTTTATTGACTACAGGTCCTTCCTGGCCTTTACTTAGGAAACTTCCGGGATGCTAAAGACCAGGAACAGCTTGAGACAAATAATATCACACATATCCTTTCCATTCATGACAGTGCCAAAAAACTTCTTGAGGTAACTTATTGAAGCGTGCTTTGATATGTTGTCCCTTTGTTACTGGGAGGGATAGTGAAATTTTGTTACAGAAATGTTTGCTACCACAACGTAAGCATATGACGCTGTAACAAAAGTTTGACTCCTAAATGGATTATAGGTCGTAAAATTAATTTTAATAATTTTTTTTAAATATTTGTTGAAAGTATGTCGCATGAAGTGTTCATAAATGTGGTTGAAAAGATAACTGCTATCTAGTTTTTATGCGTCTAAAAAGTTGACAGGGAACAGAGTTTCAGTGAAATATAACCACGATCACGATTGGCCAAAGTCTTTTGGTTTCAAGCAAAATTTATATATTGCTGTAAATCTGTTTGTGTTTTTGAGATTCTTATAAGATATTTCATAAAATTATTACTTCTGTTGTCTACTCGACAAAAGCTATTATCAAAGTTTCTGCGATTTTGGGACAAAATACCACGATATCCGTCAGCATGAATTCAGATCGCATTAATTTTTTTGCGGGAATATGTTGTTTAAATACTTTTGTGTAGAAATAGTAGAAATTTGTTAGGTGAAAAGTGTCAGTGCACCTCGAATGTTTGAAACTTTGTAGTGTGAATAGATGTCAAAAGTGACCCACCCTCGACCGACCATTTTTTTATCTTTGGCGGTTACCCAATTCATACATTCAAACACATAAAACATGCAAAAACCAACACACAAAAAAACCAGTATTATCATATGTATCTCATGAAACACTTATTCATTCATTGATGTAGCTTCATGTTCAACAAAGCAAAAATAAAGATGTTGTAAGCAATCGTAAGTCCGACTGTATGCCAGAGGAGAACTTTTGTCACAGTGTCATATTCATATATATTCATGGCATTGAGGATGTGGTATCTTTTTGTTAAAAAAATTGGTGGTATATCTAGATTGTGTCTCAAAGTTATTGACTGACAGACCAGACTTTAATGTTATTCATGAAATAGATGTATTGATGACGTGCCTGTTTCGATGTCAGTTATAACTGCATAGAGGAATAATTTGGGAACAAATTTTGCATGCTTACAAGAATAATGAAGTAAAAATAAATTTTGCTTTACATTTTTTAAAGGAAATAATATGTCTTTAATATTTACAGAACAAGGAATACCTTTGTATACTTGCCAGTGACAGCCCCTCACAAGACTTAATCCAGTTTTTTCCAGAATGCATTGATTTTATACACACGGCCAGATTAAATGGTGGAGGTGTGCTGGTACACTGGTATGCTTAATTTATGCATATAATAATTTATATTATTGGCAATGGTATGTGGGTATGCATAAAGAACAGTTGCCTAAAAAGACAGTTCTTTACTAGATCTGTCACAACAGTTTTACTAAGACTGCCTTACAAGGCAGGCACTTACCTTTCTAGATAACAAGACCCTTTATCAGACCTGTTTACTCTCATGAGGACCAACCTGTAATATTTCCAAAAGCAAAAAAGGATATTATCCCAGGGAAAAATGTGCAATCTTGATTCACTTTAATCAATTGCAGATCAAACAATCTTAATGCTTTGGTCTTAGCCTT
Source organism: Marisa cornuarietis (assembly GCA_004794655.1). Lineage (NCBI taxonomy): Eukaryota > Metazoa > Mollusca > Gastropoda > Architaenioglossa > Ampullariidae > Marisa > Marisa cornuarietis. Next base: position 10,398,265 of record SMMW01000003.1, on the reverse strand, counting down.
AATTTCTGTAATGGCAAAGATCTGCTACGATGATTACTGGAGAAACCGGTAAAGGTAAACTAGTCTACCGCTGTGTCTAGCAGAGAACGGGTCATGATGGCGAACCCTCTCAGCTACTACATTCTCATATGTCCTTTACATACCTGCACAGAGGTCAAGGGCCTAAACTCACTTCTTTAACTATTGGTTGTTCACTTTCTCAGAAGAGCTTACAGAAAGACATTGAAAGCGTGACATTATTTGCTCTACTTTCAAACAATAAACTTTAAATGGTATGTATTGAAACAATATTTACAATGATGAGGAATGCCAAGCATGTGATATAGTATTGGTATAGGTCAGGCTCGGGCAAAGTACAGCCCGCAGCAGACTGGCCCTTCTGCCAAAATGTGAAGTGCACTTATTTTAATTTCCTTTATTCAGCCTAGGTTGATTTGATTGAAATTTCATTTATCAAGTACAACAGGTTGAGAAATCAGTAGTCCGTAACATTCCAACACAATCAATCAATCAATCAATCCTCTTCGTGCTAGTTGCACATAAGGCCTCAACCAGAGCCCGCCACTGATGTCGATCGGCTGAAACTCGCTCTAGGCGACCCCATGTCCAGCCCTTTCCTTTCATCTCTCTTTCCACTGTTATTCCAACACAGACAAAGTACAAAGTTAACAAATAACATGGCTTACCTGTCTGATGTCAGATCAGGGGGCAGCTGCCTTCAAAGGAAAGGCTGGTTTGAAAGTTTTATTGTGAGCAAATTCAAACAGCTTCGCTTTACACAATAAATTCAGTAAGAGAATGCCATTATGTACTCGCCATACAATTGGACCCGCCATACTCCTCGGAGATGTGAATGTGCACTTCGACAACAGTGCTCACCCTGACACTGTCAAAATGTCTGAAATGCTGCACACCTTTCGTCTCGTACAGTCCGTGTCGCAGCCAACACACAAAAGAGATCACATCCTGGACTGGGTCATACATCGACCTGATGACCACTTAGTCCAGTCAGTTGATGTTTCCCACGATCTCTCATCTGACCACTACTGTGTACTGATCGAACTTGATCACAAATGCCCATCATCGGCGCCAGTTTTCAGACCCACTCGGTCATTACAAAATGTGGATAGACTAGCATTCAAAGAACAGCTGCAGATGGAGCTCCTCCAACCACCCTCTGCCGAGCAACTTGACTGTGTTTTACGTCGAGTAGTTGATGACCACGCCCCAGTGTCTCGACGTCTGATGCGCCAGTCTAAATGTGCGCCTTGGCATTCACAGATCCGCGTTGAACTCCGTGACCTGAAGCGCACGCGCCGGCGAGCTGAACGTCTTTGCCGGAAGACTGGACTCGCCATCCACAAAGAAATTTACAATGCCGCAAAGCGAAGCGTGGCAAAATGCATTTATGAGGCTAAAACATCATACCTTCAGGGCCAAATGATTAATTGCACCTCCTCCAAAAAGCTTTTTGCCATTTGCAATAAAATGACTGGATCTAAGACAGCAACACCACTGCCTACTGCCTACCCTGCTTCACTGCTGCCGCAAGTTTTTAGTGATTATTTCACCAGCAAGATATCGGACATTCGATCATCATTAGACTCGGCGTCGGCGCTTGACAGCATCTCCTGTGATGTCCTCCCAGGATGTTCCATGACCAAGTTCCTACCAGTCTCTGAGACCGATGTAAAAGCGGTTATCCTAAAAGCTAAAGCAACAACCTGCGAGTTAGATCCGATGCCCACGAGCCTTCTGCTCGAGTGCCTAGATACTCTACTTCCTGCCATCACACATATTGTAAATGTCAGCCTGTCGTCAGGTGTTTTCCCATCTCTGTTCAAGAATGCGGTGGTGAGGCCACTTCTAAAGAAATCCACGCTTGATGTCAATGTGCTAAACAACTACCGCCCAGTCTCCAACTTGTCTTTTCTCTCTAAGATCATAGAGAAAATAGTTTTGACACAGCTCTGGGCCTATTTACAAGACCACCATCTTCTTCCACAAGCTCAGTCGGCATATAGACCTTTCCACAGCACTGAGACCACTCTTATTAAAGTAACAACAGACATATTATCTGCTCTTGACAGTGGTGATGTTTCTCCATTAACCCTACTGGACCTGTCTGCTGCATTTGACACTATAGACCACTCTCTGCTTCTTCACAGACTCCACACCCTCTACGGGATTTCTGGACCTGCCCTCTCATGGTTCAACTCCTATCTCACTGATAGGACCCAGACTGTGGTAGTCGATGGTCAGACATCTCGCCCTGCTTCACTTTTCTGTGGCGTTCCCCAAGGCTCAGTACTTGGCCCAGTCCTGTTCATCCTGTATACTAAACCACTTTCATCTTGCATCCGGTCTCACCAGGTGTCTCATCAGTCCTATGCAGATGACACGCAGCTTTACTGTTCTATTCCACTGGCTGAGTCTCACTCTGCTATTAGCTCTCTAGAAGCTTGTATTAGTGATGTCAAGGGCTGGATTCACTAGTCAGTCTGCCCAATCACATCAAGGTGGGCGACAGCAACATCACCTTCACGTCATCCGTTAGGAATCTGGGATTTATTGTCACCGCAGACATGACCCTTGATCAACATGTTACAGCTGTCTGTCAGTCTGCCTACTATGAGCTCCGTAAGATCAGTGCCATCCGTCACTTTCTCTCTACACGTGCCACCAACACTCTTGTCTGTGCGTTCGTTCTTTCACGACTTGACTACTGCAACTCCTTGCTGGCAGGCTGCCCCTCATCCCTCATTCAGAAACTCCAGAGAGTACAGAACTCCGCTGCACGTCTGGTACTTAGAGCAAGGAAACGGGACCATGTCACACCTCTCCTTCGTTTTCTACACTGGCTACCCGTCCGTTCTCGCATCCAGTACAAACTGTCTGTGCTGTGTTTTAATTTCTTTGCTGGCTCCTGTCCTGACTATTTCTCTGAACTTCTCATCCCTTACTCTCCGGCCAGACAACTCCGCTCTTCCTCTGACAACCGTACTCTGACTGTTCCTGTCACCAGAACAACAACATATGGTCACAGGACTTTTGGCTACTGTGCTGCAAAACAATGGAACTCTCTTCCTCTCCATATCCGCCACCTTCCTACAATTGAATCCTTCAAATCTGCACTGAAAACGCACCTCTTCCTTGAGCACTACTCCTAGTCCACAATGCTAGTCCTTACCCCCCCCCTTCCCTCTTGCTACTTTACCCATCACTATTTTTCTCTGTTCCTGTTACTTTATGCCTTTTGTTATCTGTTTTTGTCAGTACTGTCGTTTTCTTTCGTCCCCTGTGTTCTGTATCTACTTAGTCCACGTCTCTTCCCCGTTTTAAGCGCTAAGAGCATACTCTCTACGAGTGTGAATATGCGCTATAAAAAAAATCTTCACTATTATTACTCATTTGTTGTCCATTCTATTATCACTAGGTGTGCTGTGTGAGTTTTTGGTATTATACAGTTTTACAGGCCCACCGCATAGACTTTTGAGACTGGCCTGCAAAGAGAAAACTTTGCCCACCCCTGGTCTAGTTGGTTATTCTGTACTGCTTGTTTCAGCCTGGCAGGTGTGTCAAGAAGTGTAACTGTGGTGGCAGCATACATTATGACTGTTACCTCCCTTGGATGGAGAGATGCTCTCAATGCTATCCGTGGAGCACGCAATTGTGCCAATCCAAATTTTGGATTTCAGAAACAGTTACAGACTTATGAGAACTCTGGGCTAGAAGAAGTAAGTTACTAATTACTGAAATATTTTATATTTAGTTACATTAATGAAAACAGTGCCATAAAACATAATTTTGTTATTTGTAATATTAGGGTATGTAAAACATAATTTTATGTTATTTGTAATACTAGGGTATGTTTAATTTTTTTCACATGACTGTCCTTCAAAATTGAATGTATTTGTATATGATTTTCATGAGAAAATCAAAGTTTCATAGCCAGAACAGAAGGCTACTAGTTCAAGGCTTACTTGTACTGCTAATTTAGAAAGAGCATTTTTATTTTCACGTCTGTTTAGAAGTCTATATAGAAAGGGGCAAGTAAGTTCGATTTAAAACAATGCAGAATGAATATAGAGGTCACAAGTCACAGTACTGAACAATTCTGTTCACTCTATCAATCGTCTTTAAAGTATTTTATAAACTAGGTTTCAAATATCAATGGAAGTGACTTGAATGTTTTACTTCTCTTCGTTTAGTGTGTTAATCTGTAAGAACATCTCAGGCAACAATATCAAGGAGGCAATAGGCATTATCAGTGCTTTAGTTTAAAAAAAATACCAGAGCATGTGCATTCACACCATGGGTGCCATTAAACAACAGTTTCAGTTGCACTGACTATAGTAAATAGGGTGTATAGTATCTAGGAGGTGCAGGATAAACCTTACTCATACCATGTTAATGCAAATTTCATTAATATTAGGGATATTATGTCTATATTTCTTTCTGTTTCATTGCAGGCCAGAAAACAATTAAAAGAAAAGTATCCACATAATCCATTTAGTGATGAAGCAGAATGTCAGAAACTGTTGCACTGTTTCAAGCATTATGTCCTTACTGGAGAGACAACGACTGCACCATCCGTCAAAAGTGATGACGATGGACTTTACCCTTTGCCTCACAATGCCTATGCAGACAAGAACTGTCACCCAGAGACAGGGAACAGTGACCAGTCTGGTTCAGCTAAGCATGATTGATGACATTTAATTTTAGCTACTTTACCCATAAGACTTGATTCCAAAAAGAAAGCCATAGGTCAACTTTTATTTGACTTTCGCTCATCCATCGATTTACAAAAAATGTTCAGGAGAATGATTCGGAGTGCATGGTAATTTTTTTCCATGTCTTTTTTGTTTTCAAATCATGCAATATGGCTACCTACCCACTTTATTATGAATGTCCCTGCAGTTCTTGCTTATTTCATTCTCTGCTGCTACTTTCAAAGTAGTTTGGTTTTATTGTAAACATTCGTCATAAATCTGGTCTAAAGTTTCCAGTTGTTTTGATTTCTTTAGGAATAAAAATGCAGGATTTTATAGGGGGGGCAAATCTGCAAAGAATCAACGGGGTTCTTGACATTTAATGAATGAAAGGCAAATTTATTTTTGAAATTATTTTATGCTTCCGGCTTGCCTTAGATGCTTTATATGTTGGTGTTGTGTGTCTTTCCTTTCTGGTTAACTTTTATGTGAGTATTATTTAGTCTTGGTGCAGTGTGTGCATTTTTTGCTCAGAGATCTAGAATCTCCAGTTTGAAAGGGGATACAACATTTTCTCACTAGAACCTATCCCTTTCCCATGCTTAGCTATTACCTTTCCTTATAATTTATTTTTATCATAATTTTTGTGGGCATGTTCATTTTTAGTAAGTTTCTAATTCACCTTTGTCTGTTTTCCTGCAAAAACAAAAAGTTGTTTAATTTTTTTTTAGTATTTAGTTGCATTTTTTTTTCTTATTTCTTTAGTACTTATTCTAGTTCCATTTAACTAGAACATACAGTAATTTTCTTCAAAATTTGAATGTCCACATTTGTTTTATTAAAAGGTTTTTATGATTTTTAGGCTTGTTGCTTGCAGGACATTGGTTGAGATCACTTTGATACTCATGCATTTGGAGATTTATTTTTCTTGTGCCTTCAATAAAAATAAGTTTCTTTAAATGTTTTTCATATTTTGAATGAAAAATGCAACTACTTGCCCGAAGACTCAGGTCTTTATCTCATAAAAATGTTTACTTCATACATGATTAGAACTTATTTGGCCATGTGTCTTAATTTCAATCTGCATATTTCAATCAAGCACCAACTCAAATCAAAATCTACAATTTTTCTTAGATAGAAATAGATGATGAGAGGGGAATGTGTGTGCCTATGCTTTTTCACTTTTGTATGTGCTAATTTTACACGATCTGTTGTAGACTAATGTTTCCTAGGTGTTATCATATTAAAACATTCAAATGTTCCTCCCTCCCCCCTCCCCACCTAATTCTCAGTCATTCTTGTGACTTTACAAAAACTTGACTTTTGAGCTAAACAGCAATTATTTTTCACTTCTGGCTTATTTAGTATGTGTCAATGGCTAAAGATGTGAACCTTAATGGCCATTTGTTGTAAATATAAAGAGACAAGTTGTTAGCATGCCAGTCATTGGCCACTTCCGTTGTTTTGAATGCATGGTATTCTGGGCTATTGTCCTTTCTTGCTATGCCTTTATTTATTCAGTTACAGTATGTAGCATGAGAGACTGTTTTGTATGCTAAGTGCATCCTTTATGAGGGGCAGTCCTTGGGCTAGAATGCATACTTTATGAGTGATCAAATCATCTTTGTGAATTGTACAGTCAGTCAGTCATCCCTTGCCTGGCACCTGGCGTTGGGGGGAGCACATGGATAGACACGACAGCTGACAGGGCCCGCCACTCTTGCCTATTGTGGACGATAGTCAGCAGGTCCTGTACAGGACGACCAGTCCAGTCTTTGACGTTCGTAATCCAGTTCTTTCTCTGGCCACCTCGGCGTCGGCCGCCCTCCAAGGTGCCTTGAAGGATAGTCTTCGACAGGGTGTCGTGCCGGGTTACATGGCCAAAGAAGACCAGCTTACGTCGCTTGACTGTTGATAGTAGAGGTTCCTGGTGTCCTACAAGTGTGGCAATCTTGTTTCTTACAAAGTCGTTGGTTTTATGTTCTTTGTATGAGATCCGGAGCAGCCTCCTCAGGCACTTGTTCTCGAATGCCTGCATTCTCCTTTCCGTTTCGGCGAGCAGAGTCCACGTGTCACATCCGTAGAGCAGGATCGGTACTACCAGGGATTTGTACAGCCTGTAGTGATCCTTATCTTGTGGCTATGCCATATCCTATCTAGCCTAGCCATTGCTGCTGCTGCTGTTGAGATCCTGATGCGGATATCTAGCTGCCGTCCTTGGAGAGGGTGGCTCCCAAGTACTTGAAGCTGTTTACCTCTTCGAGCTGTACCCCGTTCATAAAGATCTCTGCTTTGCCGTTGCCATTGCTCATAACTTTGCTCTTTTCAGTGCTGGTCTCCATTCCATATGCATTTGAGGTGTCTGTCAGTCTGTTGGTGAGGTCTTGCAGTTCCTTGTTCGTACCTGCTAACCGATCCATGTCATCTGCGAAGCGTAGGTTGCAGATTGGTCTTCCACCGATTGAAATGGAAGTATGATGGTCATGAAGAGCTTCGAGTATGATGTTTTCCAAAAATATGTTGAACAGCACGGGTGATAGGGGACATCCTTGACGTACCCCTACTGTGGTGCGAAAGAAAGCTCCTATTTGGTTGTTCAGCAGTACTGTACTCGTTGAGCTGTTATACAGCGATTCAACGACTTGGACGAGGCTTTCTTCAAAATTGAATTTCCGCATCACATGCCATAGCCCCTTGTGCCAGACTCTGTCAAATGCCTTTTTAAAGTCAATGAAGTTGTGGTAAAGGTCCCGCTGTTGCTGAAGATGCTTTTCTATAAGAAGACGACAGTTGAAGATTTGCTCAACTGTGCTTCTACATGGTCTGAAGCCAGCCTATTCTTCTGCTAGCAGCTCTTCTGTGGTGGTTCTGATGCGGTTCTTTATGACTTTCAGCATGACTTTGCTTTGGTGACTGATAAGGCTTATGGTTCTGTAGTTCTGGCACTGTTTGCTGTTTCCTTTCTTTGGGAGGGGTATGATTAGTGACTGTGTCCATTCTCTGGGCCGTTCCTTACGCTCCCATAGTCTTTGGCACAGGACAGTTAGGGCCTTTGTAGTTTCTTCCCCACCCTGCTTGAGCAGCTCAGCTGGTACGTTATCAACGCCTGGTGACTTTCCTCCCTTCAAACTTCGTACAGCTCTTTCGGCCTCTTCCCGTAGGACTGGTAGGTCTGCAGGTTCGCTGTCTCTGCCTTGGTTGTTTTGGAGGATGTTGGCGTCGGTCTTCAGCTGGTAGTTGTACAGGTCCTTGCAGTACTCTGACCATCAGTTGAGTACAGCATTGCCTTCTGTGAGAAGGTGACCATTGCTGTCTTCGATGACTGAGATCTTCTGCTGGTCTGTCTTAGTGAGGGTCTTTAGAAGTTTGTAGGCCTTTTTGCTGTCACCTCGTGCCATTCCATCGTCTATGTCCTGGCACTGATTCTCGATCCAGCTCTCCCTAGCTGCCTTCATGCCTTTCTTGATGGCACAGTTCACTTCTCTGTATTTGGTGGCTGCTTCTGGTTTGCTTTTCTTTTCTCTTTTCAAGGCCCTCCTTTGGTCACAGAGGTCTAGGATGTCATTCGTGACCCATGGCTGTTTCTTATTCCTATGTCGCCCTAGAACCTCCTGGGCTGTCGACAGTATTACCTCTTTGATGTTTCCAGTGAGGGTATCTACATCACAGTCCACCAGGTTCAGCCCGCCAAATTTTCCGCCAATCGTGGCCTTGAAGACTTCTGCAACCTTTGGATCTTGCAGCTTCTCCAAATCAAAGCGATTTCAGGGGGTGTTTAAAAGTCGCTTCGCTTTCGGCCTCAGCTTCAGGTTCGTTAGAAAAAGGTCATGGTCGCTGCCTATGTTAGCGCCTGGGTACGTCCTTGTCTTGGCCCTGTTGATGCTGGATTTGAAGCGTCTCAGCAGTAGGATATAGTCGATCTGATTATGGACCAATTTGTCTGGTGAGTGCCACGTGGCTGTCCTTGATTTCTTGTGGGGATATAAGGTGTTGGCTATGGTGAGTCTCAGGATCTGCGCAAACTCTGGTTTCACCAAGGCCAAATTTTCCCACCGTTCCTGTCCATTGCTGGTAGGCGTCTGGGCCAACCTTGGTGTTCCAGTCTCCGAGCACAACCAGGATGTCCTTTTTCGGAACTGCCTTGACAACCTTGTCCAGTTGTTGGTAGAACTCTTCCACTTTGTTGTCTCCATGTGTGGAAGTTGGAGTGTATACTTGGACAATGGTGACATTGTAGGGCTTAGCTGAGACACGTATAGAAATCAGCCGGCTGGTTACAGGTGTACAGTTGATGACGGCACCGGCCACCTTCCTGTGCACGAGGAAGCCCACACCATACTCATGCCTGGCGTCCTCCCCACTGTGCCACTGTACCTTCATTGTTTCCCCAAATCCTGTCCATCTGACCTCCACCAGTCCCACAATGTCCCACTGGTACTGTTTTAGCTCGTGTGTAAGTTGTTGCACTTTTCCGCACTGGTATAACGTTTGTACGTTCCATGTGCCAATGGCTGTTCCCTCTCTTAGCTTGATTTCTGCTTTGGTTTCTGTCTTGAAATGTACATTGTGTGAGCGACAGTAACTGCTTGTTGATAAAAAAAATCTGCAATAATTTTTTTTTATGTCAACATGGTTTTATACATAATAAGAAAGAATTAAAAAGTAGTACGGCAGCAAGTATGCTTCTTAGCTATGCAAATATATCATGACTGATATTATTTGTATTAAGTGATGCTTGTTGTTAAAATGAGGATACTGTCAGTTTCATGACTTTAAACATTTTTAACTTGGTCGCTGAACCAATAAGCTTCTGAAGGTTCTAAATGATGACGCAAAGACCAAGTTACCAAAATACATCTACAGTATAGATTTGATTTTTCTGGTGTGTCTTAGTTCATATTTGTGGTAAGTGCTTGTGAATATTATCGCCAACATCTGCTCTAATTTTTTTAAACCATTTGAAACACATTTATTTTTTTTTAAGCAAATGATATCTATAAACATTTAGAACAAATCACTTTGTGCTCAGGGGTAAATAGAAAGATCATTTTTATATAAATTCAGATGGTTAATATATTATTTTAAATACAAGAAGTTAACGCATTGATAAGAGAATATTAGACTTACTTTATTAGTATGATGAGTTCTCTAATTCTAACCATTTATTTAGAACCTCTGATTGTGTGTGCCTCAAATTTTGGGATTTTTTTTTTTTTGCTTTATAAAGAATATAACAAAAGTTGATGAATATGAGCCCAAAGGGAAGCTCTTAGCCTATATTCTTTTACTGTTCTTTACATTGCCTTATTATGTCAGAGAATTTTGTACTTAAATATCCTGTTAAAATGTTTTGGAGGAAAGATGTAAGTTTAACATTGCACCCCATTTTTTAAATGGATTCATCTATTACTGTACACTTGAACACTTTTAACATTACAAAACAGACAAACCAACAAAGTTTGGTCACCTCTTCAGAATCTTTAACTATTATTCTTATGTCATTTCTAATTTCAAGTTCTACCTACCAATTAAAACATTTTAATAATGATCATTTGATTTATATTGCATGGTTCATGACTAGGCCTAACATGTAGCAAACTATGGAGTACCTGCCCTTAGTGTCAAGAATGTATCAGCTTTGTAAAAAAACACAAAAAACTAGCACCTATCAAATACCTTGGTGGAGATCAACAATCCCAGTCTATGCACAGCCTTTCAATGTCCACTTTTATAAATGTGGGTAGGCAGCTAACAAGTGGTAGTGAGGCGGGTCAAACCTTTTAAAGGGCATTATTAAAAATAAGCAGTCCTATTTACAGGAAGACAACCAACACATCGCTAAGATTATTAAGGTGTATTTTTCATCCTCCATTCCTTTGCTGCTCACAGCTTAGTAAGCTTTACTATAATTTTAATGTAATTTTTGAAATTCTTGATGAGATTTAATATGTAACCAAATGCAGGAAAGTGTTAGGCTACTTTTATTTTTACCATATCAAAAATACAGGGGGAGATGAAGTACAAAATCATAATTGAACATCTTCCTCATGTATCCTGTGTGTTTTTATATATATATATAGCAGTTTGTTTTTTTTTCTATAGAAAGTTTCTGTTATATGCCTGTGTATATGCTTTGTTAACTCTTCATCAGCTTTTCTTGGTCTTTCGCTCTACACAGGGGTAGGGAGAGAACATGAGAGCTAATCTCATTGGCTGTTTAAAGTATGAGACATAGTTTTAACTGATGCAAAATTTCCCTGTCACCTGGCTTATTAAAGACAGCTCATTAATGGCACAAAACTCCAGACTCCATTTCCTTGGACTGTTCAGTCTGATCATCTCCACTATCCTCAGCGTAATAGGATCGTCCCAGAATACTTTAAGAACTTAATTTCTCAGTTATGTGTCTACCCAAGAAGAAAAAAAGATCATTGTTACATAAAATTCATTCTAATCTTTTAATTCATTTTCTGACAGGTGTTAACATTGTATATTTGTCTTCCTCCCAGTTTTATTCTAGATATGCTGCGGTAGATGTCTTAATCAGTTTCAGCTTTTGCCTTTGATATTGTCCAAAGATGCATGTGCATGATTATGTTTTTCCTGTACTGCTGGTTTCTCTTCTGAAACTGTTTTGAAGTATGTGTGATATCCAGCCTGTGCCAGTTGATCCAGTTTATTTTGTATGATCGTACTTGACAGAATCCTTTTGTGTATACATGTTGAACCTCATAAGTGCTTTGGTGCAAAATATGCATTAGGACCAGAATTGTTCTGAACGCATTGACTAATTATCTTATTATCATTTGTTTGTACATGTCCAGTTCTGTACTTAAAGGAGAAGTTCAGGCTCTGTTGACTTGTGCTTCATGAGTTTTTCAGATTCAAGCCATAAGGCAGCAGTCAATATATGACAGAAATCATGAAGTAAGTTTATACATTGTTATTTTTTTCTCTGCATCAAGTGTAGATTTACAACATGTTAACATGAAGGAGCAACAACTATGACAGTGTTAGTAGCTTCTATATTTATGCCTTATTTACTGTATTGCATCTTTTCTTCACAAAACATTTGTGGAATAAATGAATATAAAATAAGTAAATGCATTCGACAGCAACACGGTGTTAACAGTATACCTCTGGGTCAAATGTGTTCTCAAACCTGTATGAATACACCCATGTTCTTTAAGACTTTGCTGTCCAGTAATGTAAATATTCCTAGAATCTATACCTACTGATAATCATGGGTTTTGACCTTAGAGAAGTTATTGCCTCATTTTGCTGATGACTGACACCAACAAGCAACTTGTTGAGCTGGAACATATATTAACATGCGTGTTTTTAATGTTAATGTAGTTTCAGTTAAAAGTGGGATTTTTATGGAGTGCTTGATATAAAAAAAAATATTTTTTCATATTGAAATTCTTCAAGATCCTAACTGTTAGTGAGCTCTGCTCAACTTCTTGTAAGACGTACTTTTTTATTTTTAAAAAACTGTTGATCTAGCATCTCTGATACAACAAAGACCGTGATTCCTGAGATTGTGATATCTGAAAGAACATTATGTTTACATTGCTGGCCAAACAATGATTTTAATAGTTATCTTCCATGATAGGGAGAACTGTAGCCCTATAACTTTCAGGGAGGGAACCATAGATCTATAACTGAGAGATGGATAGATACTGTGTGCATGTCTTTGTGTGTGTGTTGTAATAATAATATTTCAGTTTTTGAAGACCATTCGGTCCATACAAGCAATAGAAAGTTTACACAATAATATAGCATAATGTAATTCTGTATATGTGAATGGTTGGGTATGAGAGAGTAGGCAATTAGTTTTATTGATACAGGTTTAGCAAGCTTTTACAGTCTAAGCTAACCTCAATGGCAATTTTTTTTCAGGATATGTTTGTACATTCATACAAACCCAGACAGGCATGCATACATGTGTGAAGTGGTGATGTGTTTAGTTTTAGTTGGTGGTATATTTCATAACCAACATTACTTCTGATGCTTCCATGAAAATGCTGAGTTTGCATTAAAATCTGTAGTCAGCCTGTGTTAAAGATGGCTGGAGGGAGTTAATAATAATAAACTGCAACAGTAAAACATAAATCATGCTGACTATACGATTTTGCATCATTATCTGTGCTGTGCTGCAAATGTATGCAATAAATTTGTGATGGTCTTTTAGGCAAATTCTTATTGGTCTCTGTGCATGTGAATTTTTTTGTTGTTGGGGAGAGTGTGTCTGTGCACATGCACATGAGTATGGAAATTGATGTGGGTATGGAAATTTGTGCAAGAGTTGATGGGTCAGGAATGTGTCAGTCAGAATGCACAGATGACCATACACCATTCCTTATGATGTACAGCAATACAACTTTTTCCACCACTGCACTCCCAGCATGCAGTAGGTTAGAACATATTAAAGATCTATCTTTCCCAGACCGTCAGGAATGTTGGTGATGTTGAGGCCATTGTTTCATGAACCTCACGTAAGTGCAGTCTGCAAGTCCATCTTCTATAGCTTTGCAGGATCAGTCACATCCCATTCTGCTATCAGAGACAAGCTTCCAAGGAACAAGAATACTGCTGCTCGTCGTATTGTCTTCCTAAGGGAAAAGCAGACCATTCAACACCCCTCCTTCACCGACACTGCCAGTTCGAGCTAGCCACTGATTACAAAATCACTATACTTTGTACCACTCCTATCGTCTGTATGGCCGTGTACCGTGCCAAGCATACATGTCTGAGTAACTGCAACGCCCTGCTACCAAAGTAGGTCTCATCAATCTGCTGGTGCCGACCACCTCTCTGTTCCACGCTTCAGGCAAGAGAACGATTGTCCTCTGCCCCCACCGTTTGGGATTCTCTAACCCCTTCCTTCAAGTCGTGTCTACCTTCGAAACGTTCAAGTTTGGAATAAAAATCCCCCTTTTTCGGAACCATTTAAAAAATAAAAATCTAGCGAACGCTTTCGCTCACTCTTCAGTTCTCCCCCACCTTCTTCTCTCCTTTTGTCGATGCACTTTCTTCATGTTTGATATTGTGTCGTTCCTCTATGTTGTGTCGTTCCTTGTATTATGCACTGTCCCGGGGCTTTATTCACAACGCATTGAGCTCGCCTTCACACGGGGAAGTACGCTGTACAAATCATCATCATTATTTACGCAATGGAACCCAACAAGAGCAGGTTGGGAGGGGGAGAAAGAGAGGGACGATCGGTGGAAAGAATTGTCTGGGACAAAATGCAGGTACTGTACGTGTGACAATGGGACTTTATTCAAGATGGCACAATAAGTACCTTTTTCTAGTGCTTTCTCAGGCGAAGATCTCCACCGTGCGATCTTTCTGCAATAACCGCACGCGCACTCTGTTTATCTTAGTCTCTCCAGCTCCATTTCCCGCTTGTAACATACCCCTCACCACCTCACCCCCATTCCGCTACAGTTGGGGTCTACGACGCCCTAAGAATCGTTTTCCCAACCGTTAACACACCCCACTCGATCCTCCTCCCCAACGATCGCAATACATCGCTCTTTGCTTTTAAGTTTATACCTTCCCGATCGCTACTGTAACCGTCATTCCACACATTTTTCGTGACTAGCAACAACTCGCGTCTAGAACAATTCGTAAAGTCACGCGAGGTGAGCTTGCACGAACACCACTCTTGAGGAAACCCAGGGGGCGGAATTCTTTTTCCCACATGAGATAGGGAGTGGGGACGGAAATTCAGCCAATCGAAGTGCCGGTCTATGTTATTTTGTCAGAGGTTTGGGGTAGGGTTAGGTTTAGGTTTAGTTTATTAGGTACAATTGGGCAATTGAGTGGAGCGAGCAGACGACGACATATTTTGCGTGCACTCCGATTGGCTGAATTTCCGCCCCCCCCCCCTCCCATTTCATGTGGGAAAAAGAATTCCGCCTCCCGATACCTCAATTGTCAGGAGTTTTTACTCCACACTGACCATAGACCATTTTTTGAGATCCACACCCCACGAAATTTGGCAAAACCGCTTGCCACTTTAAAAAAATCTATTATTCTTTCCCTGATAAATTATAGGTGTGCCCACTACTGCTTAGTGAGTTGGGGGTAGAGGTGGACAGAGGGTGGAGATTTTTCTGGTCGTGGGCCTGGATGAGCCTCGATCGAGCAACGACCCTCAGCACTGACATTGTGTGAACTACCAGGTTATGGAGTTTCAACAGCAAATGTAAATTCCTTTAGTATTGCTTTGATTTGTTTGCTATATATGCTTGCGATGGTATTTTCTCCCAAGGACTGATAAACATGCAGAATAGAGCCCGTTGATCACCTGCTTTTGTTCACAACCAGTTGATAGCCAGCACAAGCAGAAAGATAATACTAATAATAACAAATAAACAAATTCTAGTAACCAGTTGAAAGCCTGCAGTATAGGCAGAGACACCTCTTAAAATTATAAACAATGCAGGACGAAGACTATATACTCGATCCTGTGCAGGGCTTTGTCACGCTCACGATCAAATGATGTGGTTCTGAACATGACGATCGAACGACTTAAATCACAGTCTTTCTTCTGCCCCACACCAGATACAAGTACACGTGTGTCTACAGCAACTCGATTATAATATTGTAATGAAAATGTCGGTCCCTGTCTAGCCCCCACCTATTTTAATTGGTCTATATTGCCTTAAATGCTGGTTTTAAATGTCTATTATCAGGCTTACAAGGATTGTACTTAGGCAAAGGGGTTGTTAACGGGAAAAGCGCTGGTTAGGAGAGTTGCTAATTGTCTTCAAAACCAGTAATTCATTTTTTGTCTGGAAATGGCATCTGCTGACAGGACTGGACTAGCTCAGTTGCAACGTGGCGAAATACCAACAGTCAATTGATCCCATGCGTCTTTCTTATCCTGATAGTACTACTTCTCCCAAGTCTCTCTATAGTAATATGTACTTGCTTTCCTACTCTTAGCTTGGTGATAGCCATATGGTTAGAATACTAGTGTACGACCCCAGTCGAGACTTGCCGGTTCGATACCCCAAAGTCGATTTAACTGCTGGGAATCGGTAAATAATGACCCAGTGAAGGTTGATTGAGATTAGGCGCAGTTAGGGTGAGGAGATGTGAGACCTACTCTAAAAAACAAAATTGATCTCGAGAAAAAAAATGCAGTCTCTAACACTTCATTCCACAACAATCAGGTCATGGAACTACCTTGACCTTTTACTCTTCTGACAAACTATGATTAAAGACGGCACATGACCTATCGCCCATGTTTGGAATGTTGAATATATGTTGGGGAGCGTTGGCTGCCGTAAAATTGCTTTGACACCATCAGAGATCTTCTGGGGAACTGAATAGAGACCCTCACGAAAAAAAAGAAAGTGGCTGTCTAAACCGCTTAACCAAAAGGAACAAAAGAGAGAGGCACATATGTACAGAGAGCTTTATGCCCTGTCTGGCGCGTGACAGTGGACAGAAGAGTTGTGTCAGCAATTAAAAGACCATTTAGTACGACTAATGCATGAGTGGCATTTTTGCTGCACCCTTTTGCCCCTTGGACCAATCGAGGCAAGAAAACATTAAGTGGTTCTCCGCCATACAGTTTTTCCGGTTCAAAATGTTACCAGGGGTGGGTGTGTGTGCGTGCGCGCGCTAGGAAGGAAGAATTGGGGTGGGAGGGGTGTGAAAGGCAGGGGAAAATGAGGTTTCTACGTACCTAGAACCCCTTCACCCTCGTTAACTTTCAGCAACATTTCCCTTCATTACAGTTTCAGAGGAGGGCGGTGGCTGTCGGTTGGCTTACGAACGAGTTTAAACACCTCAGCGGATCTAGTTTCCCGATCCAATCTTCGAGGGGGCTGACACCGAGTGCCTGCGAGGACAAAACTTGTTACGGGTGCCCTGTAGTCCACGGTCGAAAACGGACGTAGGCAAAGCCACAAGGAGGAGTCGAGCGGCAGAAGTGTCTTGCTGTCAACCAACCAGCAAAGGGTTTAATACTTTAACTTATTACATAGTGCAAATAGTGAGGTGAAGATTAGAGCGACATTTGTGTAAACTAGAACGATACTATGACTAGGACATGCCACCCGGGGTGACCATGCTGACCTGAAACAAACCGTGCTTGTGACTCGGAGATCAGCTGCTTGTACTGCAGCTGGAACAAAGGCCAGGACAATTAAGACCTTGGTTAACTCAAGGGCCGGTGGATACAAGGTGAGGTCTCCATGTACTTGTTTTTAACCTGTATGACGGGCTTGGAAACACAATACTCGTGTGTCTCGTACAGGCGTGAAGAGGTATGTGGAATGGAGCGATTTTAAAACTGAGGAAGACTTCTATGCATTACAAACCTGTCAGTTTGCTATTTACTGAAGCGCCGGTGCTTTCAAATTCGTTGTAAATGACTTTTCACTAAAAATAATGCTTTTCATGTAGTTGATATGGACTTCACTAAAGCAAAAGCCCGATCTAAACTTCTGGTAATATAAGTGGCAAAGGCTCTTCAAAGTGAATATGAACATTTGCTATTTTCAAACGGTTGTCATAATGCCATGTCAAAAGGTACAGGGAGTAATAGGGCAGTAGTAGGGACAGAGAACTGAAATGATTGACCGTGTTCAAGCATGGCACGTGAAGCCCAACACTCTCCTCATTTTTTTAGACAGTCCTGCAGTGGGTAGGGAGAAATGATTAGTCACAAGCTCGGAGTGGTCTTTGAACCACCGACCTGCTGCACAGCAGAGTGCATTAACCAACAAGCCATAGGGAGTCTCATAGGTCATTCAACACGTGCAGCATCGTGGATAGCATCCTATTCGATCTTTTATCCATTGACGTATCACAAAAAAACAAAAACATGACAACAGCTTTACCATCCCCGCATAGATCAAGGAAATGAATGAACGAACGAATGAATAAATGGTTAGGTTAGTGGGCTCGACCTAGGTGAAACCAGCCTCCTCCTTCTGCCCACCCAGCAGGTTTAATCAAGGCAAACTGGGAGAAAGAGAGTGTTGGGTGCCCCGCCTTTCGCACAGCAATGCCCTAGTCACAGTGAGCCACTCACAGTTTACTGTTCCTGACTACAAATGATATGGGATTCTTGCCTTGACCGAACCGGAATAATGATCGCGAAGTAAAGGTTCATTGTCATGATCCAAAACGTGAGTCTTTAACATTAAATGGAAGGGGTGGCAACACTCAAATTTCCATGATAGTAAAAGTTTAGTGCTCTGTCCTTTTATCGCCAGCTGGCTTCCGCAGGATAAATATAACAGAAGAAAATTGTTTCGGCACAAAACGTAGCTGTAGTGGTATCGGAGCGAAATGCGCATCAAGGTACAGTTAGTCCCCCTATTTACGAACGCTCAAGTTACGAACTTCGGTACATGGGAACTAAGTTGTCCTCAAGCTCAACAGTAGCTCGTAAGGATTGTATTCAAGTTTAAAGTTAGCGCGTAAGGACAGTTTACATGTAATTATACTATTATAAACTTTATTTCATGTACTTGAAGGTTGTTCAAACACATTAAAACAGCCGAAAACTATTTCTTATATCGGTACGTCCGAAAGTAGAGCTGGTTGCACATGTACCGTACTGTAATCACAACACACGTCCGTCTCAGTACCGACTTACAAACAAACGTAGATACAAACAGCCTCCTAGAACGGAACCTGTTCATGTTGGGGACATACTGTATGGGTAAAGAGATTTTGTAGCACAGGAAGAGAGAAAGAGTTTTGCTTTGCATTTTGATCGAGAATAGTCTTCTTCCTAACTAGACCTGGATGCAGCACATAAGTGCATTAAATTACTGCAACCCCCCCCCCCCACACACACACACACACTGTTTATTATAATTTTGGGACCAGATGAGGATATTAAAGAGGTTTTCCGGCTCCACTAAAGACTTATCTTAATTTATGACATTTTTAAATATCTTTTTTACGTCACGATAAAAATATCTTCCTAAACTTAACCGAATGCTTCGCAGTTATGCAGATGTAGCTATGTACTGGAAAAACTTGTTGTCTAAGAAGTTTTTACATTTATTTTGAGTAAGAAATATATTTACTTATTCCCTCAGGGAATCAACAAGAAAAAGAATCTCAAGCCAGAAAGGTCTTCTTAATGTCTTTTCAGGTCACTTGGTGGAAAAACAAAGAAGAAACGAAATTATCGAGTCAGCTATCCCTCTAAACTGAACAACAATGAATAACAAAACCCGAAGTTCATCACTGACCAAGGCGAGCCAGCAGATCAACGCTGTCACGGCCCTGACAGGGCTTTGCCCCTTTGGCGGTAAGCCGGTTCCAGCTTCTTCAGTTTCCTCATTCTACCAACTGTCGGCGCCCCTCATCAACGGGCGCATGGAGCCACTTTCCAGGCTCGAAGGTCGGGTGTGCCTCGTAGTGAATATGGCTTCTGCCGACCCGACCACTAGGATAGAGCTCATGCAGGTAAAATTAGAGCTTGACTACACTGAACTCCCGTAGTCAAACTTTATGATTTCGTTGTTTGTTTATTCTCTGGCGACACCCGTTTGTATGATTTTTTTTGGGGTGGGGGGTTTCCCTGGCGATAGCCCTCACGGGGCCAGGCACCGATATTCTGTAAAAATAGAAAGATGCATGCATATGTACATGCATCACCATGCAGAGAAGGAAGACAATCACGGGATGTCACGTTTGTTCACAGGTACGCCTGCTAATTAACATATAGTCCCAGCTCTCTTATTTGTTGCAACCTTGATAAGGTAAACAATCCATGTCCAATCCTGATGTCTGCATTGTTGACCTCTTTCTGTGTCTGGTTATGTTTGGAGGTGTGTACCTCGAGAACGAGGAACATTTACCCAGATTTTGGGAAATAATATCTTGCACTAAATATTGCCCAATAATTAGAAACAATGCATATCGCGAAACCTTTAAAAATATTTTCATAACCCCGGCTTCTCTGAATATGCATTTGTCATATATTTTCAAATTATGTATGTATATATATTTTTCTTAATAGCTCAATGATTTGATGACTGTATTCGGCCCACATGGTCTGAGTGTGCTGGTGTTCCCCTGCAACCAGTTCGGAGGCTTGGAGCCGTTCTACAACGACGAGATTCCTTTGATCCTCCAGAATGTGCGGCCAGGAGCCAAGTTCGAGACAAAGTTTCAACTCTTCGCCAAGTGTGAAGTAAATGGCAGCAGCGCCAGTCCTATATATGAATACCTCAAAGTCAAGCTGCCTCTTCCCATCAACGATGACTCTGTACTGTCACATGACAGTCAACATCCAATAACATGGAAGCCAGTCACGCGCTATGATGTAAGTTGGAACTATGAAAAATTTTTGGTCTGCCACGACGGGCAACCCGCGAAGAGGTTCACTAACAAAGTGTCTCATGAACTAATTCGTAAAGAAATAGAGAGCTGCCTGAAGAAAATTCCCAAACCTGTTCGAGAGCATCATGGGTTCACTCCTTTTGAGACACAGTTACCTACTTACAGGTAGGCGAAATTTGTAAGAAAACTTTTACCTGCACGAATGCCCGAAACGCCGCGGTTTTCTTTAAAAAAGGCAACAAAACATTTGTTCTCTTTTGTTTGAAGACGTCTTGGTAGTTGGTGATCTACGAAATAAGAAGCAAACAAGAAAAAATGTCAAGAGGTGTTGGACAGTTATCAAAGAATCAGTCGTAGGATAAGGAGTTTTTGGTAAATACATTTTGAAGGACTTTTTCATGTGCATTTTGTGTTTTGTGACTCAAATGTATGGCTGTAGAATATTTCTTCTAGCCTTTTTGGATGCATGTGTGTGTGTGTGTGTGTGTGTGTGTGTGTGTGTGTGTGTGTGTGTGTGTGTGTGTGAGCGCGTACGGGTATGCATGACTGTGGAAGCGTTCCTGACACATACACACAGACGATGACCAAGAGTTTGACATGAGTTCATACCAGACGTGACAACATTTCTTCATGTTTTGATTATATCTTCGTACAAACAGTTAGAGGAATAAGACATGATCAGTCTTCCCTTTCAACTCGATCTTTACTTGCCTCTTCGATCTTTCGCTGTTTTCGTTCATGCTCTCGACTGTCAACACCTACTTTTCTTTTATAATTCCTTCTTTTCGTTTACATCATAGTCTTTTCCTAAGGTTATCTTGAAAAATATTTCTTAATTGTTTGCTTCGTATTTTCTCACTGACACAAATTAAGTGAAAAAAAAATTTACTTCTGCAAATTCATGTGAGGCACAATTGCTGAAGACTTTACTGTTGTTTAAGATTCTGTATGTTCCTGTTCTACAGATTTTGTTCTGTCTTTCACTACAGTTTTCTCACAAATTACCTAATTTCCCCAACTTTTATTCTTAAAGTTTCTCTAAAAATTGCTCATTTTCATGTCTATGGTATCCTAACTTGGCTCCCTCTTTGATTATCATCTTTGTTATTTATAAAAGCGTAAACGTAAACATACATCGTGTGTGTGTGTGTGTGTGTGTGTGTGTGTGTGTGTGTGTGTGTGTGTGTGTGTGTGTGTGTGTGAAAGTGAGAGAGAGAAAGAGAGAGAGCGAGAGAGAAAGACGATATACAGTTAGTTTCTATACTTCAGGGTGTTTGTTCATATTTTAGCTGCTGTCAACTAGTTTTCGGTCCAGTTTGTTTTCAGTTTTTTGTATTTCAACACGTTATTTCCAAATATTGACATTTTCTTTACTTTTGCTGGCCTCCTTGAGCACACTTTATTCAGAAAACAGCTACTCAATGATTTAATAAAGGCTGGTTTTCTGTTTGACGAGAGTAAGCCCATCATTAACGATTGTCAGCGTTCGGTCAGTAAAGGGAGGTAAACAAACACCGACAGAAATAAAACAGAGTAGTGCCCCTTGTAACATTAGCCGCACCCTTAGACATGACCTCTGACCTGCGAAGCAGCCGATCGTGAAAGTGGGTGCATGGAGACGCCATAGCCGTGTGGTCCATTGGTCTTAGCAACCATTGAATCGGTCTTGTGCGACTGAACTAGGGTCTCACGGACCCTCCAACAGAGTAACTAGTACCTGGCGCCGAGTAAAGAGCCAAGAGGACGGGACTGGAAATCTGAAGAAGGGCAACTTGTGCCGATTGAGTGCGCGCGACATTGAAGGGGGAAACGGTATTGCCATTGAAAAGGGCCGTGTGCAAATGATTGAGTGGCCACTGAACGTGCCACTTGTTCAGGTGTTTGTCAACAACAACACTGCAACCGAGTCATGAAACATGAAGTTAACAGAACTCTGAAACATCGTCAGGCCACAGGTCTGTGATGAGCTTTGTTTTTGCGAGAGTTGAGGTGATCATGTCGGATCTGGACTTGTTGCGTCACATACCTAGTGCTGTCTGCTGTTTGAAGTCGACAAGTATATGTTTGCTGACCTCGGCTTTAATGACCAGTGAGTATGTGCTGTCAGTCTGTTTGCCTCGCACCAGGGTGATAAGCTGTTACGGAACGACTGTTGGTCGCTGAGCCAAAGGGATCACGGAGATAATTTTGTATACATATCCACGTATTATTCTTACTTATGTACGTAGTAACACTGTCAGGTAAAACCCTTAGATTTAATTATCCGCTTTTTGTGTCATAGCTTCTTTAAATGTTATATTTTTAACATGTTTTAATTTGTTTCATGCCAACAAGTGATAAATAAATAAAACTGTGTATTTGTATAGCGCTTTTTCCCACCACTGAAGGGTCATAGCCCTTAACATTAGCAACCACACAGACGATTATTCGCTCCGACTCTCTCTCTCTCTCTCTCGTACACGAATGCACACACGTTGATGAACAAGTGAATAAGGGGAATTGTAGCCTAGTCCAAATATTATAACGAACAGTTATAACCCAGTTATAAGGCCAAACAGACCCTGTTACAGACCATTAAGGCATAATCAGCAGTGAACGGTTATGTTATAGAATGACATGGACTTGAAGACGTATTTCTTTAATCTGCTGATCGCGTGATCATAATGAGCATACAATGAACGTAAATGATATTTTGCACTTGTTTAAAATATGTTCTTGGACCATTTCTTCTTAAGAAAGAGTTTATAGCGAAAGCACTTACTTATAGGTGACACGAAGGTGAGAACAAGTTTTCTGCACCTCAAGAGCTCGAGTTGCGCGCTCATTGTTCACTTTCTTTAGCACACACGCACGCACGCACGCACGCACGCACGAAAATTGTCTTCTTGGCGAAACATCGATGTTATAAATCTCGCTCGCTTTCATTATTTCCTCTCTCTCTCTCTTATATATATATATATATATGGGCGCGCGTGTCGTTGAATCACTCTGTCGTGAGCACAGAGCCAACAGCTGATTTCACTTTATCGTACATGCAAAAAGCAAACAGGTAAATTCGCACAGTTTTACCTGCACAAACAACCAGCTAAGTTTGCACCGTTTTTATTTGCTGGCTTGTTCTTTTCATAGATGGCGGACCTCGCTGTGCGCTTTATGCCCGAGATCGATGGTGGCCAATTTGTACGCTTCTCTAAGCCGGTCAATGCCATTGTAGTAACCTACTCTGTTCTGGCTTCAAAATGAGTGTTAGGGTGTGGGGGTGTTTCGCAAGGGTGTGGGTGGGTGAATGAAGGGTAATTCGTCACCGCCTTAGGTACTGGGGGTACCTACTCCCCCCCCCTCTGCCCCGTGTCGTCTCAAGTAAGATCCGACGTGTATGTGGGTGTTTTTTTTCTGTTTCTCTGGTCTAATGCCAGGTGCCAGACACGAGGGAAAAATCAATGGCAAAGCTAATGTCCATTTAGTCGCTTTGCTCCGTACTGGCGTACAGCTCAATCACTGCCGTATTTTTGTTCAGATGCTAGAGAGGTGAGCCCTGCAAGAGGTGCCCTAGGTAATGATTTTTGTCATCTTTGTATGTTTGCTGACTTTTATTTTTGATTATCTCAATGCAAAAAGGAGCTTACAGTGAGTTCAACTGACCTGTCTGTGACTGTTGAACGCGAGGAAGATGGTCGGGACCAGCAGAATAAATACCTGTAGACTACTCATGGGGTTAGGTATGCTTAGAACACTTTATTCTTATTACAGTTCTTTTAAGAGAGCATACAAGGCATGCAGAGCGTTTCATTGCTTGGACGACTGCTTACAGACTACAAACATACAAACTGAAGTATGGTTATAACTTAGACAAGATGTATCTCCAAAATTTTGCCCTCTAACCGTTTATTTTGTTAACTCAAAAATTCTTCACGTATCTTATTCCTATAGGCAGTTTCCTTTTATAAGTCTACATTTCTTGTGGATCTTTTGTGCGTAGGTGTATGTTTATGGCGGGAAGGGGATGTATGAGTGTTTGTGTACAAGTGTGTGTGCGTGCATGTACGCGTGTAGTTAGGACGATAGGAGAGTGTGAGCGAATTTTTTTTTTAAATTTTGTTCCTTTGTCTTCTTGCCTGTCTCACATTTGTTCTACTATATTGTGTGTGCGCGCACATGTGTAATAGTGTGTGTGTGTGTGTGTTCTCATGTGTAATAGTGTGTGTATATGTGTGTGTGTGTGTGTTCTCATGTGTAATAGTGTGTGTATGTGTGTGTGTGTGTGTGTGTGTGTGTGTGTGAGAGAGAGAGGGGAAGGATGCGTGCAGACGTGTGCACCCATGAACGGGCGCGTATGTGTGTGACTTTCCACAACGCGTGTGTGATTCAGAACTATTATTTGATCATTCTGTCTCGGAGCCCAGTTGTGATCGATTTAGCAATCGCGCACGGTTGGAGCTCTTGTCTGCCTGATGTAGTTTTGTTGCAGTTTTTCCCTACACATGACTTACTTGTGCTGTTTGAGGATTTTTCTTCGCCGTCTCTTTTTCACGCTCTATATGTGTGGTGTGTGTTTTGAAAGCCTTTTTCATAATTTCTTTTTTTTAAGCTTTTTTTCCCCTTGTTTTCGCCTACTTAGCTGATTTTTTAACAACATTTAAGACTGGTAGTTTTTTTTTAAACGGTATTTAGACGAAAGAGTTGACGTTAATTGCACACCCTAGACAAACCTGAGATAAAGTCCTACTGAATTAGCATCGTATTCTTCAGGAATTAGCGTGACATTAAGACACTTGGTTTTGTATGATCGCAGTCTTGGGGTTTAACTGAACATATTGCCGAATATGTAGATGCATGTAAGGCAAATATTCATGTGACAGTCTTATAAAATGTGCCAAATAAAGTCACATGTACGGCTGTATGTGTCCTGTTAAAATGATCCTTCTGACTAGGATGCATTTCACACAAATTCCCTTCTGTACCCTTCCTTTTGTCCACAAAGAGTGCTATGGTCGCCGAAGAGTGTCTTAAGTGTGAGGTATGTTTGTTTAATAGAATGGCTCCTGAAGCAGCTGTGGCAGTCTGGGTAAGTGTGTGTCACTTCATATCGTCTGTTTGTGACAATACGCATTTTAGTGCATTGGCAAATACAAAACTTAATTAGAATGCACAATCATTGGCAAGGGGTGGAACTGCCACTTGGTACAAGTCGGCGCTAAGCAACCGACCACAGTTCAGTGGGTAAATATACGGACAATAAAATAGTATTGATGGCATGGGAAGACTGTACACACGCCGGTCATGCGTTTCATTCCATTTTTCCCTCATGAGCGGTAGAATCGTTAGTTGAAAGCTTTTTAATATAGGGGGAGGATCGCACTTCATCGGTTTAATGGTTTTTGTTATTTAGTGGCATTGACGTTAAACTTTTCTGCCTTGCCGGCAAGCCAGCGAACCGTGACAAAGAGACTGTAATATGAACAGGTGTATGAGGGCATCAAATACCATTTCGTGCCTTCGTTGAAAGGGATCAAAGAAACTGTGAAAAACCCAACCCTCTCAGCATGGGTGGAACATTGAGATCAGGCAAAAGCTGTTTGTGTCAGATGCTTCCGGCAGGCACTAGGTTTTGTGCCGTGTCCGAGAGGCAGAAAAATAAATCCCGTTGCAAAAAAAAAATCGATAGCCAATAACCAGAAATGGGGATTATGCCCACTGCACGAGGGCTATATCCCCTGAGCGGACAGACGGCCCTCCTCTGAGACGAGGGCCGAAACGCTGAACCACGATGGAATGAAGCAATGTCGTGAAGCCCAAGCTTATCTGAGACCGCGGGTGCTGTAAGTACGATTTATGTCAGTTGGAGTCTTATTTTTCTTGGTCATAGGTGCTACGAAAAAAAATCGTGCCGAGCTTTAAATAAGCTTCAAATAAGGCAAACACATAATCTCACCTAAGTGTAGATGTCTATACATGCATAACTTTATTACTAGAGAGGTAATAGATAAACGACTAATGATTCGATAGATGTGAGTGAGAGAGAAAGAGATCCCTGTGAAGCCTGTGAGCTATATTTTACTCTGCCATTCCGCATTCCATTGGAAATACAAGGGTCCTTTGGTGTCGTTTTCTTGTTTATATTCATGCGCCATGGTTACAACATCTTTGCTTGTGATAACCAGAAGGTGATCTAGGTCTTCTTTGCTAAATCCTTACCCTCGAAAGTCATTCATGTTTGTGCAACAACTGAAGTAAACCATGGTGAGTCGCAATGGCCTGCGCACGCGCGCGCGTGTGTGTATACGTGCGCGTGTGCGAGAAAGAGAGCACGGACTGGGATCTACAGAATCAAAAAGACAAGGTGACAGGTTATCTTGGAGATAAAATGTTTTGGGGCTGCTTATCACTCATGACACAGGTTTGGTTTAGCGAAGCCGGGCGCGTGAAATGGAGCCAGAGCTTCTGTTTTGATACGCGAGCTATGTTTGGTTTGTCATATGTATTTCATTTGCCATTTGTGTTTGATTTGTCGTGTGTATTTCGTCTGGAAGTTGTGTTTGATTTAATAATAATAAATGCTGGATTTGTATAGCGCATACTCACGCTCGGTAGGAGCGTGCTCTTGAGCTTGAGACAACAACAAGACGTGGACAGAAAGATGAACAATAGTACTGATGACTAATAAAAGACAAACAAAGAAAACGCAAATAAGAATCATTTAATATGAACTAAGAGTGTTGTGATTCATCAGAGGAAGACTAGCAGGGAAGTAGCAATAAACCAAAAGGGTGGGGGGGCGGTTGAAAAAAGACTAGCATTTGTCATGTGTATTTCATCATCTGCCAGTTGTGTTTCACTTCTCATGTGTATTTTGTCTTCCAGTTGTGTTTGAGTTGTGTATTTTATCTGCCAGTTGTGTTTGATTTGTCATGTGTATTTCGTCTTCCAGATGTGTTTCATTTGTCATGTGCATTTTGTCTTCCAGTTGTGTTTTATTTGTCATTTGTATTTTATATGCCAGTTGTGCTTGTTCTAGTGATTTGTACATATCTCGGCGACCAGTCCCGGTGCCGCGGTATCGTCCCCCGCTATAAAAGTATTAATGACTTTGTCCTGACTGACAATCGCGGTAGGTAATCGATGTCTGAATTGTAGTTTGGCGCATGGAAACAGCTTCCTGCTGTATAGTTGTAGAAGCTCAGTTTCTGCACATAAAGTCCAATTTAATTTTGATGAACATGAATGTTCCACTTGTTCGTGAAAGTTCGAATGGTTTTGAGGTAGAAAATTAGCATTAGTATATTTTTTTTTCGGTGGTGGTGGTGGTGAAGATTATTACAGCTGTGTCAAGAAATTTGCACCAGCGTTAAATTTGCTATTTTATCAGCCAAGTGCAAATATTTAATCAGATGTAAGCTGCATATCCTGGTGCAAGGTGCTAATCCTGTGTTACTAGCATCGTTTGACACAAAGCTTTTGATAGTAAAGGTGTTGGCGGTCTCAATGACAGCACGAAGACAGAACAAAATGGAGGCAAACCTGCCGTCTGGTGATAGTGCATCTCGGCGGTGTACCTCCGTGGTGCAGCTGTGCGGTGTATGCAGCCCTGAGTGGTGCAGGACCATGACCTCTCCCCTTTCAACTGAGCTTTCAGATCTAAAGAATCAAGGGCAAGGCGCACTGATACATCATCATGAACGACACTGACGAGAAAGGCTGGAGCCACATTCACCACTGCGCCTACCGGGGCTACGTCAAGTCCTTAGAACGCTTCGTGGAGGGCGACCCGGAGTCACTCGAGCTGCAGACGACAGATGACCAAGCCAACACGCCTTTCCTTCTCGCGGTAGCCTCGGGCAACCAGGACATGGTGGCCTGTCTGATCAATCTGGGGGCAAAGGTCAGTGGAATGCTTGCGTCGTGTTTACAACATTGTACGAAAAGACTGAATGCATTTACTATCATATCCTTACCTCGGTTATTTCGTCTTTTGACAAAACGTCTCGTCTGTCAGGACATTGTTCTTCCAATGTACAACATATTGACAGGTCTAGTGCGGTGTAAAACATTTTTTTTTAGTTTGAGAAAATATTTCACCAAATTTCCTTTGTTCTCGAGATGCAAGTCTACAAGCATTGCCGTGCACAGAAAGAAATCAATATCATAAAGTAACTTATGTCCACGAACTCGCATAATTAACATTAGAACCTAATTGATATTATGGTCTCATCTCTGCTACCTTGACAACGTAAAAGTTGCATTACAATACTGATGTCTCTGTTGCTAACCTCGTGGCGATGCAGGCGTGCATCTCAAGAACGGACCGGGTGGCGGTGGAGGCTCTGCACCTACATTTGGGGAAATAGTATCTTTAACTCAGCCCTGTCCAGTCATAAGAAAAGTTTTCCAATAATAGTAGACTTTTGAAGAGAATTCTGACATAAGGAAATCACGGGAATTGGAATAAAATTTGTTTTCAAGCTGATAGAAAACGTATTGCTTCCTCGCTAGTTCTGATACGGGAATGTAGTCTCAGCAACAGTTGAGGAAGCTGGAAGCCTTAAAAGGGAGATACATTTCATGGTTGAAAAAACAACAGATTAATTACAGAAAATGCACTGTTGCAAAGGTAGCCTTATGCATACTCTGTTGACTTGTTATTGTGTCGTGCTAGATGGATGCGATCAACTCGCAGAATCATGGCGCTGTGGAAATCTGCGCACTCAAACATCACACCTCGCTGCTGGGCTACTTCCTCTCCCTGGCGCTTGACAAGCTCCCTGTCTGGAAGAACCTCCTCAAAATGCTCGGCTCCGACATGGAGGAGGACGCTGTGGTGGCAGGGACTTGCCTGAGAACTCTTACAGACCCCGCTGGTTTGTACTTGACAGAGAAATTGATCACAGCTTTGTCATCTGCCTCTCGTCCTCTCTCTCTCTCTCACTCTTCCTCGCTTGCTAGCTTGCTAGCTTGGTATCTCAGTTTTAGACTTTGTACATAGCTAGCTCTTTCTCCTGCTACACTTACAGTTAATGCTTACCCGTTGACTCCCTTTCTGTAACGGATAGGCAATAATAACATGGATTAATGTCATGTCACAAGCATGTACGCACACACCCTCATAAGGAACAGCATAAAGGCGGCATACACACATAGAGAAGTATGTAATGTAAGACACATAAAATCCTATGGATGGAAATTTGAGAATTTTTTTTTCAAACGAAAGAAATAATGGTCTTCGAGTACTGAATGTTTCTCTAGAAATCAACACAGGTAGTTGTAAGTAAGGAGCATAAAGCTAATCCCCTCTTACGTTCACTTCTGACCAGATGGCGTGATTAATTCAAATTGGGAAGCAGTCTACTCCCATGGCGGCGTGCCGGTTATCAGCAAGGTGGTCAAATCCGCCATCACTGACGACTGCAAAGTCCCTGCTATCCAATGCTTACTCAATATGCTGGAAAGACCGGAAGTGCAGGAGCAATTAGTCAGCAGTGGGGGATTACCAGCTTTTATAAAGCTGCTCAAATCTAACAACAACTTCGTCGTTCAGCTTTCAGCTACGGTACTACCATGAAAGTTTTAACTGTGTGTTTGTAGGACGGACACGCGTATAAAATTATAATCTGTGTTTGTTTGAGGGACACACGTGTGTTTTTATATTTCAGTTGCATCGAAACGGAGAAGAATGAAACTTGAAAACTTTTGATGTGACATACAGTAATCACCGTATTACTTCAAGTGTTATGTAATGGCTATTTTATTGTTTTTTGTTTTTAGGCTACATTCCATCGTGTCCTAACTCCCTCCTCTATCTCATGATTAGACGAATCGTCATTTGATTTTGCGTGAAATTTCTTGCTAGATGGTAGCTGGAGGAGCTGCTGTGTGCCGTTATTTCAGTGTCTTATTTGTTGTCGTTGCAAGATTTTTCCCCATCCAACCATTCTTGACAATTATAAAAACCAAGCCTCTTGCTTGAGCAGGTGGTCAAGATGCTGACCAAAAACAGAGATTACGCGGAGATGGCCGTTCAGAACAGTGCCATCCAAAGCCTGCAGAGAGTGCTTCAGTCTGTGCATGACCCGGAAGTGCTCGTGCCCACCGTGGAGGCCGTGACCAGCATCGCGTCATCCGGAAGTAAGATGGCAGCCACGATTGGCAGCACAGCAGGTACTGGACAAACCGCAAAAGACGATCTTATTTGTGTCTACAGTTCTCACGTGACGAAATAGTTTTTTCTGTTGCTAATCTTGAAAATTTGTGAATGCATACACCATTTTTCTGCAGGTTGCATTGGGGCTATTGTAAGTGTGTTCAACTCCGCAAATACTCCAGACTTGCTGTTGACCTTGACACAAGCCGTGGCAGCCTTAGCGTGCTCACGCGAGAATCAAACTGCCCTCGCTAACGAGGGGGTGACCCAGCATGTATTCAACGTAATACTGACGCAGGTATGATATGTTTGCTTTCCCTATAGAAGCACTCCAAACCAAAAATGCTCAGTTCCAGCACGCTTTTGTTACCAAAACGAATCCGTTGTGTTTTATGGTGGATGTATTTTTAAGTGTTGAAATATTTCATAATTAGGGTACATAGTAGTCCAAATTTAAACACGCGTGAATGCATTCAAATCTGCATCAAGTATGACCTTATTAGGACATGTTAAGATATATCTCAATACTGCAGAGCAATTTTTTCTAAAGAACGTCGCATTCTAGTCGCAGAAAAGAGGAACACAGTCTGTTGCCAGCAAACTAGACTGCTCCCGACACGGAGTTATTTTACAGAATACACATTCAGAACGCCAATAGAAGTCTGTCGTACTCAGTTACTTGCTTATGTACGCATGATTTAAAAATATTTACTCTCCTGCTCCCGTCATTGTCAGTTGTTAAGTTTGATCGTAATATTGTTTTATCACTAGGTTCTCTTCCCTTCTATAGGGCAATGGTCATGAACTAAATTAATCAATTAATCAACCAGTCAATTAGTCATACACTAAATGTTCTGTGCTGTGCCTGTCTGCTGCAGGCCCGTCACAGGGAGGTTCAGGAGAGCGGGGTGGAGGCAGTTCACAGCCTGGCGGAGAATAACACTGTGGTGCAACGCGACTTTCTCGACAAAGGCGTTGACCGGCTTTTGATGCAGGTGTGTAAGTGCATAGGTGTGTGTGTGTGTGTGACGGAGAGTTTCTAAACTTCAGGATGGTTGATCTTACTGTCGAACTGAACTGAATGCACTATGATTAGCGCTGGCAGCTAGCGTTTGAATCAGGTTTGCAACTTTCTGTATTTCTTCTTTCAACATTCCCGTTACCACACGCCGCCATTAGCGGTACGTTGTTCTTGTGTGTTCTGTGCTGACTGAAGCCGCACAGCGCCTGCTTTGCACTCGTTGGACACGAGTAGGACACTCAAATGTCACAACAGCTACTCGTTGAATTTGTCTGACAATAGTAAACTCCCTTGAAACAGTCTACTGATCAGTAACACTGGAACACCAAAAGCAACAAAACAGAGTAGTGTCCCTTAGAACAGAGATTTTCAAACTGCGGTACGTGTACCACTACTGGTACGCGAAGGTATGACGGGTGGTACGCGAGCACCATGCACCAAAATAAAAGAATGTGTATATATATTTTACGGGGGCTGTATGTAGGGTTGGGAGGTGGTACTCGATCTATTCGAATTATCGAAAGTGGTACTCGTGTGGAAAAGTTTGAAAACCACTGCCTTAGAACATTGTCTGAGACTATGACCTGCGAATGAGCGTGCATGGAGACGACATAGCCGTATGGTTAACTAGTATAAGTAATCATTAAATCAGTGTGCGTTTGTGTGTTGGGAGATCTCTTTCTCTCTTTCTATCGCAACTGACGTCCTGTTGTCACCCTGCGCGCGCGCGCGCACACACACACACACACACTGCGTTCGGCACTGACACTTCACCATTGCATCGTGCAGCTGCTGAAGCGGCGCAGCGCCGAGTCACTGCAGGAAAAGACGGCGCGTGCGCTGTGGGCCTTGGCAGGCGACGACATCAACGAAAAGCGTGAGATGGCGGCGGGTATCGGCGTGCAGACGCTCATCGAGTTCGTCAGCTCCATGTCTGCCAACCTCCACCTCATCGGCTCAGAAGGGCTTGGCGCGTTGGCACAGGTACGCCCAGGACTGGGGAGGGGGGAAGGGGGGAAGGGAGGTGGTGGAGAAAGTATACTCGGAGCTGGGAGATGGGAGGGAAGATGACTCAGGGCTGGGATGTGATTCAGATATTCTTGGGAAAGGGGTTGAGACAGGTGTGCTTTGAGAGAAGGGGACTGGCACAGATACTCCTTTAGAAGCTGGGTTTGGGACGACAGCACTTATAGGCTGTAGTTGCAATCAAAATTAAGCGACGTGACCGGAAAAATACGTGACCTTTCCACTGTTTGAAGAGACAGGAATAGCCGCCATTGCCATATGTTTTAACTATAATAAGAAACATTTATATAGCGCTTCTACCTGACATTATATGAAGGAGATATTTACATATCATACAGTTTTAGAATTTAGAAAAAAGGCTGACTTGTGTGAACGTCTCATTGCAAGAAAAATACATTATGGAATGAATGCTATATTCATAAACTAAATACATTAAATTCATAAATTAAATACATCTTTGCAACAACTTGATTGTTATTAATACTTTTCGTCACTGAGTTAAAACAAATGTTTCATTAACAGTAGGAGAGTATTTTTCTCCCTTCATATAAACAGTAATACTGTTTTCCTCCCTTCATCCTTGTTCGAAGGGACCAAAGAGCCAGCAATCACAAATCGCCGCAGCCAATGGGATTCAACCTGTGGTGCAACTGCTGAGAGCGGAGAGCGAGGCCATAGTGCTGAGTGTCATCCGCTGTCTCAGGTACCTGTGCGTTGGCGTGGGCAACGTGCCGCACCACAAGAACCAGAGCACCGTCTCCGGGTCACGCGGGGTCAAGCTGCTGGTGGCCCTCATGGTTCACTCCTATAGCGAGGAGGTGCAGGTGGAGTCTGCCTACACCTTGGGCTGCATCGCGCTTGGTGAGCACACTTGGATAGGCAGGCAGACATTTACTGAGGCATTATTCCGGAACACCTTTGATTTCCTCTGCCAGGGTCATGGTAGTCGGTCCGGTAGCGGTAACGCAATGGTAAAAACATTTGCCTGTCGCCAAAGTAGTGAGAATAATCATGTTATGGCACCAGATCTTGTCTCCGATCACTCTCTCTTGTTGTGATACCTGTTCTGCAACAGAGATGTGGGCCTTCTCCTAGTTATCAGGTCTCTCTCTTCCTCTTCATCATCCGTCTTCCTGCATAGAGGGAAATCACCACTAGGCGGCAGCACTTTTCTGTCTTTAAATCTACCTTCAAGTCTTTCGATGGGAATTAAACCCGAATAAGCAAGACATTGACCTCATATATGCTGCACCAGAGGAAAAAAACAAATGCATAAAGAGGTATACGTGGTATCCCACATGTATGATAATATCGTATCCAGTATTATGTATGCCACAGGTATGATAGACAGTATTATGTATGCCACAGAGGTATGACAGGCCGTTACAAAAACATAAGGTTGAGCTGTGACGCTCTTTATTAGGTATGCCACAGATACCGGGTATACCATAACAGATCGCTCGTTGTAGATGTAACGTTTGATTTCCAACAAACATTACACGAATGAACAAAAAAGAATGCTAATTATTTGTTTCAAGGGAATAATGTCTTATCGGTTTGACAAATATGTACGCGGGCAAGGCTTATTTTTAGCATTTATACTTTCTCTACCGTCTCAACAGGTAACAGCGACACGATGGCGGAGATCCACAACCACCTGGACTTCAGTTACGTGCGAATCCTCAAGATGATGTACGCAGCAGACAGCAGGGTGCGCGTGCTTGCCGGATCAGCCCTGGCGGCCTTCGCCTACAACAGCATCCAGCAGCAGCGAGAGATCGCTGACGAGGGCGGTGTCCGGTTCCACTGCTTTGTTCCCTTTCTGCGGTCAGACAACGAAGAATACAGGTGCAACGCTGCGTATCAGGTATGCCACAACTGTGTTAACTGCTTCTTGTAAGGTGTGCTACAGCTTCGTGTGTGCTGAGGTTTCCTTGGAAACAGGATCAGAGAAACCTATAGAAGGTCGGCTGATATCTAGAGGTCCGCGTACGGTTCACAGATTGAGAGTGAAGAAAATCCGGAGGTACGAACGTACCTTTGGTTCATAGTTACTGCCCCTAAAAATGTCACTTCATGTTGTCAGGTACACCACACCATAACATGAACATTACACACTTTGTGTTGATATGTCGTTGGTGAAAGTATATTTAGCCACAAGTCTAATGTCGTATACCAGATATTTATATATAAATGTCACAACAGACTAATTTTTATTGGATTAATTTTTTATTTGTCTTTAGTTTAAGTGTATATTGACAAGGAAAAAGTGTAAGATCAATTTTGAATGAGAAATGCCCAAGACAAATATCATGATGTGAAGTGTACTACCCACCTGGCGCGCAGGTTGTGGTCCTGGCACGAATCATTCCAGACGAGGAGCAGGCCGTCTCATCTGCGGTGGGCATAAAGCTGTTGGTCGACATCCTGCACGAGTCTCACAACGACAACGTCCTGGCAACAGCGGCTGACTACATCGCTTGTCTGGCACACACCAGGGCAGGTCAGTCACTATTTTAAACGATCGAGTTGTCGTCAAATTTGCAATACACTACAACTGTATTTATCCCCGAAGTCAATTATAGAGCTCTACCGTTATGACTAATCAATAATCAGTAAGCCCCGCATAACACAACATTAACAACACCATCGCGTGTTCACACCTGCCGTACAGATTAACACCGGCTTCCATTCAGTTACAATTCAGACTAGCATACAATCAAAATTCATTCACATGCCAGCGTTCAGACCGAAACAGCAAAAGCCAGTCTTCTCCTGTCAGTCCTGCATACAGGCACATAGAATTGACGACCGAAGGGAGCTGATAGAATTCCCCTGACAGGACATCTTGTTATTATGTACAATCATTTTGACAGCGTCTGCTGGGTACAGAGAGTTTGTAGGTCACTTTGGTCTATCCCGATAATCTTGGAGCAAGTGTGCACAACCCGACTCACATTCTTCTTGCCCTTAACTGATCAGTTGCTATATTAACAGAAGGGCAGCACACTATACATGAGCTGGAGAAATTTGTGAGAAGCAGAGTAAGATTTCAGTTTCTTGAGAAAAAAGAGTACTTTTATGACATCTGTAGAGACTTAATTACATTTGTCTTGGAGAGAAAAGTATGGATCAAGGTGTGAGCATCTAAAGATGTATGGCGTTTTACTTTTTATAAAAGTGAACAAGGATCTTACCACGAATTTCCCCCTCCCAAAAAAGTTCAGGTCAAGAATAGAACTTTTAAAAATATTTACTCACTAGTTATTTCGTTTACACTCTGTCCAATTTTAGGGGACAAATATTGGCAAAATTGTTTAGATGACGGAGTTTAAAATAATCTCCTAACATGCTGAACAATTGTGTGTGTGTGTGTTTTAACACCTTTAAAGAATCATCATTGGCCTGAAGATTGTTTGCAGTTTGATGGTGCAGTGTTATCGTTTCAGGCGTTCCCTCGGCCATCGTCTCTGTCAATGCCATCGAGTTTCTGTGCGACATGTTGCTCAACCAGTCGGAACAAGTCAAGGGCAACGCCGCAATCGCCTTGAGTTATCTCTCTTTCAACCACGCCGGCGAGAGGCAGCTTCTAAACAGGTAAGCGGATCACAAAAATGATTTTCGCTTTCTTTCCCATCATTCTTTGCGCTTGTCCAACCTAGTGTTATCGTTTCGGCACCACCTTTTTTTTTTAATAAACAGTAGGCAGCCATTACAAAAATGGCGTACCAACTGCAGATACTGTGACTTGAGTCTGCTTCTGTCGTCTGCTTACCTCCGTCGGACACTCGTTTTAACCGATGCGAAAAACTAAAATATCACCCGGTTCGTAAAAGGCAGTTCATTAATGGCACACAGCTTCTCACTCGCCGCTAATATAAACCAATGCACAAAGACCTTTCATATCCCTATCACCAGGCTGGTTCTTAATATAGGTAAACCTATATTACACAACTTCACACCCCACCCCGCACTTCCTTGTGAACAATGGCTGGTACCCGAACCAAAGGCTAATTAATATAATGGTATTTGACCAAACCTCTCTACCCTCTGTTCAAAGGGATCGACCTATGACGTACTACCGTTCTGCCGTCGTTTCTTTGTTAGTCTCAACTAAACAGAATAATTGCCTTCTCAACTTTTCTCTTATTAAAACCACAACTTGTTACTAACATCTATATTTTTCCTTGTAAATATTAGGGGCAGTCAAATGAAACGTAGCGGACGCTGGGATCGCATGATAGTGTTGATTTTTTAACAAACTTTTCAAAATTATTTTAAATTACTAGTAATATTCTTTTAAAAAATAATTATTCTGTTGTATATTTCTTTTTAATCCATCGTGTAATTGTTGTGCATTAGTGTCAAGTCGACGCATTTGTCTGATTCCAATTCGCGGAGAGCGGGGACAACGCAAATTTCATTGTTAAGCGCAGTGCATTGAATGATAATGTACAGTGTGTTCTGTGTTTCGGGCCGGTCGAAATTTCAATTACATTTTATTTTCTTACTTTTCCTTGTTGGTTTTTTTGTAGGTGCCGTAATGACCCCTACCTCATGCAGGTCATGAAATTCTACACCAAGAGGAGCAAACTCTCACCATCTTTTGTTGAAGGGTGGAAACATTGTCAGAAAGTTGGATTGCCTCCCATTCCGTAAGTGTGATCGTAGAAATCTGTTCCTTAAGCAAATTAGAATATAGTAATTCAGAGCCAGGACCAGAATAATATGTCTCTAATGAAAGCACTCTTGTGGTGCCCATAATGTTGTACGGCTGCGCGATGTTATCACTGCAAACAGAATCGTAGCGGGGGATCCAAGGGTTTGAAATGATCGAAGTGCTTCGGATCTCCTACAGGGAACAAAAGCTTAGTTACCTGCTTGATGGCTCCCTGGGAGCCTTTAGTGTGGTTCGGTCTGACTCTTTCTTTTTTTCCTAAATCCTTAAGACTCTTTTCATTAAACCCGATGTTACCAGTTCATTTGTTGACGCTGCTTGATCACTTATTCTATCGTGATTGTGTCTATACCTTTATCCTATTGTAATAATTTGTAAATTAGGGAGGAAAAGATTGCAGTGCCAAGAATAATGGGGGATATTTTAAAAAGGCAAATAAATGTCCTTATGTTAAGCCGGCCGCCACGTTCTGTTCGTAGTGACGGGCGACCTTCCCTGGTACGAGCCAGACCGCCCAGGGAGGACTTGCTGCCGGTGGCCATGCTGAGCCTGGAGGACGCGCACTGGCCGCCGTCGCGCCTGAGTGAAGAGGGACAAGTGACAGGACGCACCTCCCAGGCGTCGCGGGCCTCGCACCAGTCACACGGCTCGCGCCGGTCACGCGCCTCGCGCCAGTCACGTGTCTCGTACCAGTCCGGCCTGACCCTGCAGGCCACACAATTGTCGCTGGACACCCGAGGGACGCAAGGCTCTTCGCAGGATATGGTCCTGGTGGACGAAGCGTGAGCTGGACCACTCACCTGGGCAATTTCTACATCATCAAAAACATTCTAACAATTAATCGAGTTCGCACAAGAACGAAATCCCTAAAATATCTTCTAGTGCTGATACGCCTGCCAGCAGTCATATCCGACAAGATGAGTTTATTTCTTCTTTTTTTTCAAGGTACTTGACCAGCCGCCTATCCCCTACTCTCTCCCCTCCCCAAACCGCGCTCACCGCTAGGCCGAGACACTGTTGCAGTGGCGTAGGAAGATGCTCGGCTTTGGTGGGGGGGGGGGGGCAAGCTCCATTCTGACAATGAATAACGTTCACATTCTTGCCTTCCCAGCATCTTTTTTGGGGGGACGGCTGCCCCCCTTCCCCCCCCCCCGGTTCCTACGCCACTGTGTCGTATCAAAAGCAAGCAACCAACCATGCAAGTTTATCCACTGTGGGAACGATGATTAACCCGCGGTGGGATGACCTTTGATCAGCTGTGGGAAATTACTTGAAAGCTTTGGATTTGACCAGCTGTTGGACGGTTCTTGACCAGCTGTGTGAAGTTACTCTGCTCTCAGTATATGCAGCTGACGTTAACGATGAAATTTTCACGCCTGTTGATAACGTTTCGGTGACGAACTCTACAGGACTGGACAAGCTTGTACTGATAGTCCAGTTTGCATAATCGCATCGGATATCCGAGACAAGGACAAAATCGGCGCCATTTCTCTCTTACTGCGTTTCTGAGTTTTTGTAAGTATTCAGACCGTTCAGTCGAGAAAAGCTATTTGCACTGTAACTGCTACAACGAAACCGACTGCTTAATGTTGTGGGGTTTTTTAAAAGTGTTGTCTATGTGCGGGCGTGCTTATATGGGTGCATGCATGAGTAAATGTGTGAAGGAGTGAGCGAGAGAAAGAGTGAGTGAAAGCGTCCGGTGTTTTTATCCTTGGGTGAACCCTGTAAAATGTAATGAAAAAATTCAGACTCCTAATTCTTGGTCTTCCTTCATTTGTTGTATGTTGTAACGAATAACTTTACTTTCTTTTTCGCTCTCTCTCTTTCTGTCACACACACACACACACACACACACACACACACACACACACGCACACTCACACAAAGAGAGAGAGGCGGAAAAGTCATGCGGGATCATTGTGTTCCTGTGGCTGTCTTGCGCCTGTGATGTTCATGTTGGCTCCGATAATATTTAAGACCGTTAGTTGGGAAGTTGTTTTACTTCAGAATGATTGTAGAAAGGGCGAACACATCAGTTTGTCCAGACTGTTACAAATTTTACCACCTCTCAAGTGATACTTCTTACATGAGATTCAAGCTTCTTTATTAATCTGTCACCTCTAAGGGGTATTGGGATATTAAAATGATATATATCTACATGTACACACACATTCCTTGCAATATCTGTCACTTACATCCACACACATATTTCACTGGTCGGTTTATAACAGCTTATATATTAAAAGCTAATTTTCTGTATCACTCACCCATTCTTCCCATCTTCTATCCCTTTAATGTATATCAGGGTATGTAATCAAATTATTCAAAGCATATAAAAATGTAAACAGTGAGTAAACTTTCGTCATAGGATGTTTCTTCCTTTCTAATTCTTACCTAAGTCACAGATGCATACCAATTAACACATACTCACTCATATCCTTATATATATATATATAATCTTTCTCTCATATATATATAAAGAATCTTTTTTCTCTCTCTCCCAGCCCCCCCCCTCTCTCTCTCTCTTTCTCTCACATTAATTCATCTAAAGTCACCGTCCTCAGTAATAACTTCACAAATCGAGCTAAGCTTTTAATTCTTGAGATTAATAATGAATGAAACTTATAATCATTAGAACTGTGGGTGTAGTAAGGTGATAAATTATTTTTACGTTGATCAGCAAATTTTGTTACAATTAAATAGATAATAAAATTTACCCCCTACATCATTAGCGTTACAGAGTCTACAAAGCATTTCATTTGTAGGGATCTCAGTTTGCCTACATTTATTCACTGGAAATATTGGTCCTGAAGGGACTTATTATATTAAACCAATCACATGATATATTTATGCTTTTCTGGTTTATCCATCTTTCACTTAGACCAAGATCTTGCAGGGTTGTCTGGACAGTATGTATATAATTAGACAATGATATTTAGAATTTAGAAGCATTTTATATGCAACACGTGACAGTTTATTACAGTTATCTGCATTAATCAATTTAAACCAAAAACTGAGCATTCTATCGAAGGATCGGATGTCTGGCATTACAACCGTAGAGTATGTCTGTCATGATACTTTGAGACTTTTTCGTGTCTTCTCATCACAGCTTTAGCAAAAAGATGGCGGCAGCTCGAACTGGATACCTGTTAAGTGCTGTTTACGTGTCTCAGCCGCCGTTTGAACATGCATGACCACCTGTCACGCGGCGTCTCGAGTTGCACGCACTATAACTGCTGCGTGTCTGTTGCGATACACGTGTCCTTCGAATCGTTCACCGTACAGCCAAAAATGCCACCATGCCATGCCTGCCCAATCTTACTGT
This sequence comes from Marisa cornuarietis, assembly GCA_004794655.1. Lineage (NCBI taxonomy): Eukaryota > Metazoa > Mollusca > Gastropoda > Architaenioglossa > Ampullariidae > Marisa > Marisa cornuarietis. The sequence continues at coordinate 10,358,035 of SMMW01000003.1, read as the reverse complement.
GCACATGCTTTGGTTTCCAATAGTGGATCTGTTAAGGAAGATCTACAGCAGCCATAGGCACCTTCGCCAATGTGTCCTTCTACAGTCAATCTTTGGAGACGATGCTTGGTTTGTACAAAAACATACCTGTCAAACCCTCAGAAAAAGTTATTAGCAATCGGTCGCTGGCGAGCCTCTTTACCAGCAGCAACACGTACGTCCCTTCTGTCCTCCTGGCAGCAGATCTCTGCTCCTCCGCTTCTGAATCCGATTCATTTTCTGAAATTTGTAGATAATTTGCACTGACAATGCATTTATGTTGTAATAGTAAACTTTTATAACATATTCGATCTCTTGTTTATAACATTTAACATCCTGCAATTATTAGCTGGTCTACCACGCTACCTCAAACCTTGATGTCAGACACATCTTGGCACCCAGAGATCTTTGTTACAAAATGTTGAAAATCCCCATGTAAGCGTATTTAGGTGAGCTTGTATACCAGCCCTAGTTTGCTTGCTAACATTCATCAACGAGGACGCTGATGGAGAAAAGGATCGACGGGGATGCAGAGGGAGGGGGGGTCAGTAGGTTAGGGGTAAGGGGAGAGGTGAGACGAGACGACAGACATGGTGGAGTAGCATCACCACTTAGAATCACGTAGTTGTAATAACGTGAAAACCACATACCCTAACCCTAACCCTACGTGAAAACTAGATTGACTCGGGAAGGGACGTAGTCGTGGCAGAACTGCTCAGGAATGAAGGGCGTGGCACTTGCTGGCGCTGTCCTGTGTCTTATTGAGCGCAGGTTTCACTATTATCACACCTCCACCACTCGGTTACATAACTATCAACTTTTCTGCTTACGCCTCATTGTGTAACAGACAAGCTATCGTTTTTAAATTTGTGATATATTGTGTGTCGGTTCCTTTAGTATCGTGAACACAGCGCTTTGAGTTCGCCTCCACACAGGGATGTGTGTACTTTTACAATTTAATTACTATAAATATTATTTACACATTTAATGGTAAAAAAATAACACGAATAAAAATTAAAAATCATCCATTAAAAATAGTTCACTTACCACTGGTAAAATGACGATGTCTCAGTTTGCGACGATCGGTAACTGAATTGAAACCAATCACTTTGTGGCCGATTTCACGCAGCCATTCTCTCCTTGATTTTTTGGTTAATTACTTGAATTCCTCGCATTGATTTCTTATTACTTTGGTAAAATCTCTCTAGCAGCAACTTTATAGGATAATTAAGATAGGGATGTTTACAACGTCTACCAAAATGGCGATTTACCGACAACCTCTCGTTTGATGACGTCGCGACCCTTTCAAAATACGTCGTTGAGAAAACCCTCTAGAAAAAGATCTGCGTCCAAAATCGGTGTCGGTTGACGCACTGGTCCTGTATCTCTGATAAGACACTGCACTATATTTCTATCAGTTAAATTTATAAACCTATGTTATGATCCGTCCCAGTCACAAGAAAATCATCTTCTCGCGCAAGACGAGAGGTTTAACTCTTGTATGTTCTTTGTGCATTTTTTTTTTTTTTACCTCGGTCTTATCCAGCGGACAAGCCCAAAGGTAAGGTATCGGGAAGCGGATGGCCAAGTGGTTAGAGCGCTGGCTTCCGAACCGAGAGCGCGCTGGTTCAATTCCCAATAAGCGCAGCAAATTTCCCCCAGTCGACCCAGCTGACGGGAATGGGTACCTGACTCCATAGAGGGTTGGGGAAGGTAAGGCAGCGAGGGAGAGGAGATTGGCACCACCCTCATGTAAATGCTGGCCCCGAGAAAAGTGGGGTCTCTAACACCTCACTCCCCTACGACCTGAAAAGGTTATGGGATGACCTTTACCTTTTTTTACCTTAAGGTATCGGGGCGCTTCTATATGTGCTTACCTCTATCTGCCCTCAAGACACACTGCATTTCTGCCCCAGGTGTCAAGTATAAAATCTTTTAATGTCTGGCATAAGTTTGCGCGCGTGTGCACAATCGTGTGTGTGTGTGTGGCCCGTTCAAATTTTCTCGTTAGAATACAGTTACTCTTCATTTGTACTCGTTTGTTGTGTATATGAACGTTTTTGAGAGAATCATTGACTCGTAGAACCTGCTCAGATTTTATTCCCGTTACTACTTAAAAATTGCATGCCCTCGCTCTTTTTCACTTCCTCACTTTCTACCATTCCCAAGCTTCTTTTCCTTCTGGACGAAAGATATCGCGATGTGGCTGTTGGAAAGTAAAAATTAATAACGTAACTAAATATATTTATTATGACTGATTATTCCCAAAGCAAGCACACCTGTCGGTTAGATGACCTATGTGCTTATTTTCAAGCGTTAATTGCGACGTAACATTCCCCATTGTGATCTTAAAAACAAGGTCAACATTCCTTATCTTTGAAAAGGCGCTTCACTGATGGTCACCTATGGCTACGAACAGCAAACCTTTACAGACGCGGCTGTCAACCTGACATCTATCAACTGTTGTGAAATTTCTTAAAGACCAACCCGAGTGAGTTGCGGTTTTTTTCAGCTATCGATAGATATAGGTGATACAAGACTAAACTGTAAATTTCAGCCTCTAAAAGTAATTATTCGGTAACAATGCGATTCGCACGTGCAAACAGTGTACTAGGTCATGCATTGCCAGCAATCAACACCAGGGGGAGAGAAAGAGAGGATGGCATATTAATATTTCCAATACTTGAGTCTGTGTTCAGTTGAACGTGATTTTTGTAAATTTTGTTTAAACCAACCTCACATTCTAAAAAGTAGGAATTCAACCTTTAATAAGATATTAAGTATATCCATCTAAGTTGTGATTAAACATCACGTTGTTTGCTGTAAGACGTAACAGCGAAAATTAGAAGATACATGAATATATGCTAACGGTCTGTTACAAATTGGTTTACTAACTGCTAGAACGAGCACTCTCTGGAATTGCTTTTGTGGATAAATAAAGTTGTATCGTAAATACATTTGACTGAAGAGCAAAATAACCGTCGGTTTCCTGTGACCTTCACACACACACACACACACACACACACACACACACACACACACACACACACACACACACACACACGCACGCACGCACGCACGCACGCACGCATTCGCCACACTTGGTCAAACGTTCGATATTTGTGTTGTTACGTATAGCCGAAATACTGAAGCTGGTGTTTCAGATACGGCTAATGGCAGTCAAGTGGCAGTTTCCTGAAAGAGAAATGGCAGGCTATCGCCCCGTCATGTCTGGTCAAAGAGACGATTCAAGACCTTTCATTTTTGGGCGTGTACACACACACACACACACAGATGGAATTGGGGAGAAGTCATCAGGGGCGTATTGTGTGGCTGTGGCGCGTCTGAGTTCTTTGTGATGTCGGCCGTCTGGAAGATATTTCGATTTCCACTTCAATCAGTGGAACACAGAAACAGACCACAGCTTTGAGTGACAGGCGAAATGGCGTTCGATTTAGCACGGGGTACCTTTTTTTTTCTAACCAAAATCTACTCACGGTCACACTGTGTGTTTTTCGGGTCGCCTATGTGTTTGCCTTGCTGCGCACTTTGGAGCCAATTTCCTCTCCACATTTCTCGTGCCTTCGCGAACCCACAAGGTCTTCCGCCATATGTTGGCTCTATTGTTGTCTTTTTAAATCGACACTAATAGTTATCGCCTGTCACAGCGCTTAGGTGTGTGCGTGCGCGCGCGCGCGCGCGTGTGTGTGCGAGGAAGCAGCGCGTCACCGCCAGCTGATTCCCCGTCCGCCACGCGCCAGGCAAGAGAGCAGTAAACGACATCAACCTCAGCTCGAAGCGAAACGAGAGCTTCGACGTTTTCAGCGGCTTTTTCCTGTTTCCTGATTTTCACGTGACTACACTTTGGAAAACTATCTGTGATTTTGCGAAGCTTGCTGTCTTGACCCTGCGGTCGCACAGGAAAGGTCAGTCGACTATTACTCTTTTTCACATTCCTTTTTTTTTTTCTTCTTTCTTTTGAACATCAGTGTCTTTCGAAGTTTAAACCGTTGTTGGCGTTGGTCGGCTGTTTGTATCAGTGCGTCATTTTTACTTACAGAGGCTGACATGCAATCAGATCTGAGTATCTCAGTGACGACTGCCCTCGGTTGTTGCTGACGCACCTGCTCTAGGTTTTGCTCTAAGCAGCAGATGGTGTGTGTGTATGTGGGGGGGGGGGGATTTACTAACAGCTCGTCCTTTTGCCGTGGGGATGCACAAAACATTTCCCCCATTTTTTCGAAATAGTTTTGCCTTTAAAAAAATCCCGCAAGAATGTCTTGGTGATGAAATAGAGCGAGCTTTGCTTGTCGTGCGTCATTTTGTACACTGCGATGTCTCTGATAGATAACATCGATTAAAGTGATTCACTAACAATGGCGGATGAAGCTCCCATTTCTAATGACTACCTGCTGTAAATCTGCGGGGAACAATTACGATCGTTAACCTACACTGACCGAAATGACCTCATGGCAATGCAACGTGCAACGTACAAAGTCAGGGATTTCTAAATAGTTTATAAAAGATACAGAGGTGTAAAATATACGAGACATTCATAAAAGTCGGAAATCCAGCGTTCCCTGTCCTCATCACTGTGGTCGTCACAATTATGATTCCAGTTATTACATTCCAGTTTTACAGCAAAATTAGATGTACAGACATCTGGGCATTTCTTTCGTGCCGGATAACATACCTATGATTGGACTCGAAGGGACCAGTCTGTCGCACCTGTTCACCCAGATGGCTGCATAGCTATAATATTCCCTTCGGTGCTGGCTCGGGGTAACTCCCGCCACCACCACTCCCGACTCCCTCACTCCTCCCTCGGGAACCACTTGTTAATTTTATGTTCGCGAGCCAGTCTCGACAGCGATCAAAATTAACCACATCGATGATCCACACAATGCAGAAGTCAATAGGGAATAATGAACAGTCTAGAACATATATTAAAATATAATCTTTTTGGATGAAGTTAATATCTTCCGGGTTTTGAATGTGTGTTTGCAAGAAACTAAAGCTAGCTTTAACACGCAACACTGTTAGAATGTGTATCGCGTGTTAAAAAGTGTTCGGCGGTTGTTGTTTTTTTTTTGTGGTGTCCGAATGGCTTGTTGTTGGGCTGTGATGTCAATTTTCCTTACTCTATTTTGTTAACTTCGTTCTTTGTTGTTATTTACCAAAGGGCAGTGATGATGCGGTTGTAACTTCCAGGCACTGGATGATAGAGTATTGCTGGTGGTGGTGTTAAAATAGTCTGTGTATTGTACGACATGATCAGAATTCGTCATTAGTATTTGCGTGCATCTAATGATAGTCGGTTAACTCATGCGCAGAAGAACGAGACCACTGAACCCAAATGTTAAGACATCTGTCACATTAATACGTTGTATTGATAACGACAGGCGCTCAAATCAAGGACATGGTGTTGTAAACATTTCTCTCACTCTTCTATCTCAGGCGATCACGTGGGGCAACGTTTAGCGCATGTTATCAATACATTGAGGACTGGCGGTCCTGGGTTCAGATCTCGTTTCAGGCATGCTGTTCTTTCTGTGCATGCAACACAGGGCCAGCTGTGATACATAGCCCTAACTGCTGGCTCGGTGTAAAACACCAATTCTTTCTCTCTCTCTCTTGTGTGTGTGTGTGTGTGTGTGTGTGTGTGTGTGTGTGTGTGTGTGTGTTTGATGGCGTGAAAGAGCATGCGCGTGCATTCGCATGTTTGTGAAAGAACGTTTGTGTGTGTGTGTGTGTGTGTGTGTGTGTGTGTGTGTGTGTGTGTGTGTGTGTGTGCTCCCGTCTGTATGTTTATATGTGTGGGCGACAGAGAGAGGCATAAAGAGAGGGGAGGGGAAACGGACTGTATGTGTAACTGTACACCCGAGTCGGAAACAAAACAGAAGACTACTAATACCGCCATCTGTTGCAACCGAGTTTTTATATTTATTTTTCTTCTCCTATGAGTCATGCCGTTTTTATTCACTTGACAGAAAACAAGCAGCATAGTTCGTGGATTGATCGAATAACCTGCCTGTTCGTCACCACGAACCTGTACACTATATGTCACGGTGGTCAAATGTCACAATGTACAGTCACTCTGATTTCACTGTCGATCGGACGCCCAACAACGTGCACGTAACGTCACCGGACGTCACTTCACACGTTCAACGAGTTTAACGATAAGGTGCCGCGAGATGAGTGCATGCGGTCGTCTGGTTGTAGCGGGGCACTGATTAGGCATTCCGTCTGCCGGAAGCCTTATGAAATGATCCTAGGGATGAAGGTTCAGGCCTGAATTAGGCTGATCATGTCTTCCAGTGCTGCTCGTTGTCAATGATGTCGATGAACTGCGCAGAATAAGTGATGCGGGTCAACTCTCATAGGGTCCAGTGGGTATTGTACAGACAGTACAATACTAAAAATGTCACACCCCGTTCTTTACCCGGACATTTCGTGTCATCCACGTTCTTGCCAACTGCTTGACAAATTAGACCGTCTGGCGGCAATGCCAAGAAGAAGGAGCGTTCCAGCTGCAATCAGAAATAAATAAAATTATCCCAGAAAACTTTTAAAGTACACGTAGACACCCTAACATACTGCATTGCACCACAGCTAGACACAAACACTCGCGATCTGCGAGAGCGAGAAAATACGAGACTTCGCGTTCTTTACATGAATATGGAGAACCAGAGAGAGAGAGAAGGGAGAATAGGGAAAAGTCTGCGCAGAGGCAGAAGAAAGAAACTGCCCCAGGAAATGCCATAGCGTTGTAGCACATAATATGCTCGTTAATATCAAAACTGGATCAGCGTCTTGAAGATCATAAATATTCATCGTTCGTGATCCAACACTTAGCATCGATATTATCTATACCCTCTAGCCATCACAACAACGACCTGAAAGAGCAGAGGGGGGGGGGGGCGGGGAGGTATGCGGGAGATTGAACAGGCATTGATTAGAGGAATTGTGGGAAGGTAAGAAGCAATTGGTATTTTACGCCGAGTCAGCAACTAAGTAGCCGGTCTTGTAAACAGGTACCACATGCAGAGAAAGAACAACGTGCCCAATAAGAGATCTGAACCCTGTATACAGCCTGCACAGACAGGTAAAGGGGCGCAGATCAGACTGAACATCGAGGAGCATAGTGTGGGCATCAGTCTGAGGGTTGGGTAAGGCCATGTACGCTAAAAGACTGGGCTTGCAGAGGCCCCAAAGGGACTTAAAAAGCTTCATTCCGTATGTATAATTATGTACCCGTCAGTTTGCCAGGAGCCACACTGCTACATAAGTATCATCTCTACAGCTTCAATTGTTCCTATTGCATACCAGCAATTATTAGTAGAGTCCTTTTAGTGACTTATCTTCTAAAACTGAACACATTACCAGATGGGGACTGATCGAGGTGGGAAGTCCGCGGATTTTACTTCGTCAAAAAATAAATAAATAAATAGATGAAAAAATAAAAATAATAATAAAATCGGTGCACCACTGTTTGTGAAGCTGGTTGGATGAATTCAAAACTTTTGAGCAAATGAGTTTTGCGTGCGGTGCCTGTGTGTATGAAACGGGGGAAATAATAATAACTTGGCAGTGAGCTCAGTGGGCTTGAACAAAAGCTATGCACTAAAAACAAATACAGTAGCACGACTGCAAGCTGCAGGGAATGTGTGGGAGGGAAAGATGATGGCATAAGGGGAGACAATCTACTTCTAGATGTATTCAAGAAAGAGGTAGATCTTCAAGTCATTCTTGCCCAAAGGTGATCATTGTATGAGACTACTGGGCTATTTTACTAACCAGCCTAGTGGGCGAGATCCTACGGGCCTGATAAGCAATCTTTCTCATTATAGATTTTACGTCCTAACTTGTAAGTATACTGGGAAAATAATTCACGATTATAATTATTAATTGTAAGGGGACGGGAAAGGTCGTCTGCCCCGGAGCCCGTGCTGCGCGTATGTATGTATGTATGTATGTATGTATGTATGTATGTATGTATGTATGTATGTATGGGTACGTACATAAATTTGCTGTGCAGGAATATCTTGAAAAACTAAGCAGACTGTAATACCACCCATTCAACAAGTTTCAAAGGAACTCTTCTGCTCTTCCAGGTCACTAACCCTATGATAACTTTCAGTGTCCCTTTTGTGTTGTTCAGGGTTAATGAGTTTGTTGACTTCGTCCCTGGCTGGAGGCTGTGATCCGTTGAGAAGTAAACAAGTCTTTAAAACACATATTTCACACACACCTCGGGGAGAAAAGGAAATGACTGTTAACTCGTTGCCATGACAATTTATCAGCCGCGAGGAGACACCGGGTGCGGCCTTGCGCTCGAGACAAGGAGCACAAGGTTTTCCCATTTGCCTCCGACTTGCTTTCTCTCGGGTCGAAGTGTGGAGGGTGAACGTGGAAGGAAGGGCCGAGGAGGGGAAAGGAAGAAATCGTTCTGTGAAAACTCCATGCTGGCCGACGAAATTAGCAAGAGACCCCTGGAAAAAGAGTCTGTGTACTCGTCAGTGACTGAAGGGTCTGTACACGCCACTTGCAAATTGCTAAAAGATTGGCCGTCAATCGATGGGATCATGGAGATCAAAGGAAAGGCCCTCTCTCTCTCATTCCCTCTCTCTCTCTCACTCTCTCTGTGAGTGTGTGCGGATAAGAGAGAGAGAGAAGGTGCTTGTGAGAGAGTTATTTCGAGTCTTGATAATGCACACATGATAAAACTGCTTCCCCTTCACGTCAGCATTAGCGATTGAAGTGTAAAGATGTTGGTATATTCTTTGACAGCTTTTTTTGAGCATTTACTATTATTTCGAAATGCTAGTGTTTTTCGTGAACGCTGAAAGTGATAAATGTTTTTCCAGAATAACATTCAGGCTAAATGGCCTTCCCATGATGCATTCAATTAAAAAAATGAGAAAACTCTCTAGATAGAAATCTAAAAGTTTTAAAACACAGAACACACATAAATAATGTCTACTGAGCAGGCATCTGTCGCGCCCTATATTGGTTTTAATCACGTAGATCTTAATACTGTCAGCTGGTAGAGCTAGGAAACTGTTTCGAAGATGAAAGATAGGAGTTAAAGCATTTTGTTTTAATACGCGTCTATTTTAAGGCAATCACGCACACACGCGTGCGCAAAGAGGACTGAACCCTGAACACTTCTCACAAATTTTCCGAGAATTTCAACAAAAAAAAATCGCGTTTTTTGACTATTACCATCAAAGTTTGTGTGTGAGCAGATGATAAACGACTAGCGGAAATGCCTGAACAAAACTTCAAAACTGAAGGCTGAACACTTCTCACAAATTTTCCGAGAATCTAAAAAAAAAAACCCCCATCATCATCATCATCCTGCGTTCTTAGACTGTTCCCATCAAAGTGTGTGTATGTGTGTGCGCACGCCTAGGATAAACGGACTTAGCGGAAGTACTCTTCAAAACTTTCCTGTAAAGATTACAGCCGCCCACATGGAGTGGCGATGGCACTGAAGGACTGCTCACCCACGTCTGGTACTGGCAGTGCTGGACTCCAAGAGGCTCTCCTGTCACCCTCGCTCAGAGCCTTGCCGCTCGTCACCAAACTGGAGGATCAGCCTGTGTTCCTGATGCACTCAACTCTGTGAAGAAAAGCTTTGGCATCTCTTTGAGAGCCTTTCTCGTGGATTACCACCCTGATGCATAAGTTTGTTGTCCAAACACTTTCCAGTTTTTCCTCTTCGAGTAAAACTCTTCTGCTGCTGGGAGGCAGAGTTGGTGAAAATATCGTCAGGTGCACCTTAAAGGCAAATCGACTAGGAGACATAATGATGACAACGTCTATCACCACCTGCTTCTCGCGACAGCGAACTCGTGCATTATCGTATTGTTCTCTTCCCCCTTTGACAAGACTGCTACAAAAAATATCTCTTGTTGATCGTAGCCAGCTGTTACCCAGTTATAGCATATTTTATCAGTTTCTTATCACAGATTTCATATCAGTGTATGTTGTGAGTAGACTGTAGTTTAATTTGGCTTATCAGGGTGGCTTATGGCTGTCTACCATCAACTTCCTTAATAATATTTTTGTGGGATAAAAATAATTATTGTGGGGTTAAGTGTTAATGGTATTGCCATTTGATTCAGGAGTCACTTTGTTTTCTTTTCGTGCAGAATATCACAAATCGAATTTGCAGCTGTGCGGGACATTTTGCTGCTGCCATTTGCTCATGCCTCTTTCGTTTTATGACAAACTTGTATCACACGTTGACACACACGTGTTTCTCTCTTACAGAGAGAGAGAGAGAGAGCTTCTGTCAGGACAAACAGGAGGAGGTTTTGTTCTTGTGTAGTTTCAGCCATACAACTTCTGAAGACTTGCTTGTATGATTAAATTGTACTTGTCCGGGGTTTGGTTAGGTGATGATTTGCGCGGCTGTTATAAATGTGCGATGATATTGTCAGCTGCTGATGTTGTGTTCCGCACTTTTATATTATTGTTATATATAACTGTGTGGGTTGCTTCCTAACTCCATCTTCTAAAACATTTGCAAGAAAATTAGATGAGCTCTCTAGAAACACCTCTCAATTCCAGGACCCATGTAAATATCTGCTTTGTTGTTGTTGTTGTTGTTGTTGTTGTTGTTGTTGTTGTTTCTTGTTTGTACTTTTTTTCTCTCTTAACAATTACCTTGTACATATTCACCTTCCACTCTTATTTGATGTTATCTCATGTTTATTACCAATTGTTTTTGCATTCTTTTAATTATTTGTTTAATCTTTCCCCGTACGGGGCGAGGGCTAAATGAAAAAAAAGCAGATTTTCGCTTATTTACCTCTCGTTGATAAAGAATTTTCATTGTCACTCGATCTCTCAGGGACAAAGAAACGTTTACTCCCCCCCCCACACACACACACACAGAGCCTAAGAAGACAGAGTGGGTACCGTGGTCTTTCAGGTTACACCAGTTTTCTTAACATGGACCAGAACTGGTAGGATTGAGACTGGGACCTCTTTGCGTGACACCCTAGTGCTCATTCGTTGACCTTATTCGCATGCGGCTCTTCCGCCCTTCCAGAACGAGGCCTTCTGTGCTTCACGGTTACGAGGAAGGCCCGAGAGCTTCACAAAGAAAGTCAAATCGCACTGCTTTGTGACGTTCTGTACAAATGATGATAGATATGATGTGGCGGACAGGCTTTCGTTTCTTTTGTTCTTTTTGATAGAAAACTTTAAAAGCTTTGAACCGAAACAATTTGGAAATACAAAGACACACGTGTTGAGTGTGTGACAGGCCTGTTGTTCTTTTGAAAACTATTTCACTTAAGTCAGTTTGAGAAAGCTGAGATGAAAATACATGCGATTATAGTTGACCAACTCTACAAGAAATAAAGTTCAAATAAGGTTAAAACGTATTTAATAAATGCATGCTATTCATGAGACATATGGTAATATAGGCTTATGTGTGTCAGCCTTTGTTAACATTTATTTGCAATTGATGGTAGGCTTGCATAAACAGCAAATCTAATTGTTGTAATTGTCATGTTTCATATCGCTTTCTGAGAACCGCTTAAGGGAAACATTTACTTAATCATTTATGAATACATTCCGGACAAAGTGCAGACTCCTAATTCAAAACTTTTTAACAGCGCGATTTATTCGCTTTACAGAAGGGCCACCACACACAAAAGCCAAATAGCCCACGTGGTACTGTCACATGTTCTTGTTCTTTATGCAGATGGTCACTGAGGATGAAGTTATGGTAAATAAGGAACTTACAAACATTATTCTGAAATAATCTAAAATTGTATCTAAAATTTTATTTTTTATGATGACCTGTGGCATCAAACCTTGTTCTATGGACTGTTGGGGTCATTCCAGAAGACCCCGGCTAGTTTCTGCTTTTTATTATTCAAAGACTAACCTTACGGCACAGCAAGTAAAACAGAATATGAAAAGATCCAACACCTTTCTTTTATCTGTTTTTTATGAATGTTCACACCAACGCAGTTCATGCTCCAACCTATTTCTTTACATGTTTAAAGTTTTAAAAAATCTTACAATTATAATATTGGTATTATTATAAAGCTTTATAAGATTGCCACTGGTTAAATGGTAGTTAAATAAGGTTAATATATATATATATATTAATATATTTCTTTCGAAATAGCTCCAGTAGGAATAAATGAATACAGTTATAGATGCTCCTAATCTACATTTGCATATGGCTAATTTTGCCATAGCTATTAAAAGATCCATGATGTCAGTGTAGTAGTCAAAAGCAATGATGTCTTCACCATAGAAGTTCCGATGTTTTTGGATTTGCTGCTGGTTTTCCAAGAAATAGTTAATAATGATAGTAATAATAATGAGTATTTATATAGCACCTTTCCAAAGATTTGCTCTGACCGCTTTACATAAATCACACATAGACTAAATCACCAACAGTAATGCACCCATATTCGCATATAAAACTTCTACAACATACACTCATTCATACACAAAGTCAGTTACAGACACACGGTGTACACGCTCATACTCAGGACAGGGTCGCAGTGAAGTCGTCGTTCTGAAAAGATGTGTCTTAGGTTTAGAATCAGATGGTGATGAATAATTTGTTCCAAGATGATGGGGCTTGGTAGGAGAAAGACCTCTATCCATAGGTTTAGCAAGTTTCATGGGTCTTTGTTAGAGTTCTACTCGTAGTATTTTGGTGAATTTCTTTTAAATGGATGGATTTGCAACATAGCATATGTAAACCAGTAATGTTTTTTGTACTTGTGTGCTCCGTTTAAATGTCTTCAGGGAATATAATCCCAGCTGTTAAATCATGTATCATAGAAATTTCTTGGGACGAGGGAAAATTATACTTAAGAGAATTCAAAATCGTAAGAAATATGATATGAATTCACACGAGGAACAGAAAATAAGACAGGTCAGTAACATAAAAATGTATGATAAATGTACACTTTAAGCAATATATACACGTAGGACAAACATTATACAAGTTGGTAAAAGATATATAGACCACTGCAATACATGAACATGAGCAAAGCAAACAGACCGGTGACACAAATTCAATAGACACGTACCACTATGCAATATACACATGAGCGAAACAAATTATACAGTATGGTAACAAATGCTAGTGATATAGTTTTATATTCTGCCTTGGCGTAAAACTCCATATCTCCTCCCTCCTCCCCCCCCACCCCCACACACTGGTTGATCTACGCTGGTCAGCTCGTCCTGGTCGTCGACGGGTAGGTTGGACAGGATGGGTGGACGCAGTGGTTGAAAGACTTGCCTTTCGTGACCGGCAGGGAAGGGGTCCCTCGGGGTATAGTGAGTCCACTCAGTCCTCTACCCTCTCACGCACCAACATGGACATCTACGTCTGTGCTTTCACCCGCACGCACATGCTATGGGCGGAAGCGATAAAGTCGTGAAGCACAGCTGTGCTCAGAACATTAAGAGCACTTAAGAGGATTTGGCATGTAAATAAGATAGAAACAGGATTGGACAAAGTCCCTCTCGTGTACAAAGCCAACGTAAAATTTCCTGCCTAACCCAAAAGGAATGTCGTCAGCTTCCTTAGATCAGGTCAGTGTTCAGCTGTGGGGCAAATACTGCAGCTTCAGGAAAATATAGGAATATTTCAATGACCAACTTTTAATCCAATGATAATGTTTATATGATCAAAGCGTCTTTTGATCTTCATAGAGTAATGAGAATTTTAATGCTATTACTGACGTGCGTTTCCTGGCGCTGAAGTTTTTCGGTCCGTTATCATTGCCAAAGACAAGTTTTTTTTAATCATTCAATACCTATTCACATTTCAAATTCCAAGTGGGTCAAAAACATGCAAAAGGCCACATCCGCTTATGGAAGGGTGAGGGGAGAGAGAGTGTGTGTCTGGTGGGTGGGACGCAAGCGCAAAAGCGAATCGGCCCCAATATTTGTAGAATTTTGAAGCTAAATGCTTACTTCATTTCAACAGAACTTTATAGACTACAACTTATGTTAAAAAAAATTAATTTGGGCATTTACAGTAAAACTGATCAGTGTTGAACAGATCAATCATATAGCGCATGACGCGCAAACTAAAATGAACTTAGCGAGCCATCTTTGGCCAGGTCTAGGACATGGTGGATCACTTGACCCGAATAGATGAGAAGTAGAAGTTCGTGACCATGGCACCGGCGGGTTGACCGGTATCGTAAGGGTGAAAAAAAACTGGCTCATATCCTCTGCCGTGAAGATTATTCGGTCCAGGTTCACATCCTTACTCAGGACGCTCACACTTTATTCCGGGTTCAGTATCTCTCCCTCCAGCCAGGGCACGGCGTAAAACTCAAAGAACCAGCCATCCGTCCAGCCAGGCCTATTAGGCAGTTGCCTAGAGTGCAAGTTTTTTTTTGAGGGGGGAGAGTATAGATGGTCTGTGTTTTATTTTTTAAGCGACGAATGATGCTGGGTCATTGAGTTCATGACTGCTACTGATTCATGTGAATTACAGCTGCCTAAGCTCTTTTGTTCTGAACTTTACACCATTAAATCATGCAGACAGACAGCCTGCTAACAGATATGTGTCTCGCCGTTCAATCAATAGAGTCTTATTAATCTGCGATGAAACATTAAAAATCCTCCCTGTATTGCTACATATACCATCAGGTACCATCTGGGAAGATATAAATAGCTTAAATAATGAGATTGACAGATCACGACAGATGCAGTTACGACAGACCTGGATGCCGTACTTTGAACAACTGCTACAAAGACAGCTGACACCGTCAACACCGAGAACCTCCCCCCCAACCTCATCTCTCCCTTTGAACTACTGCTGTAAAAACATCAAAGATTTGGCGCCATCAAAGATGAGAGCACTGGTCTTCCTCACTCGCCTTTATTTCTCTCTCGTCCTTTCCATATACTGTATTTCCTTCCTTTCCTCTTTCTTTGTGATTTCCATGTGTTCTTCAAGAGAGCGCTCAGAGAGGGAAGCAGAGATGGTCTGCTTTTTTTCTCCTTAAAGCGACGAATGATGCTTGAGGAAAACTATTAGTCTGGTCAATCATATGTACATATATCTCCTATCCATTTATATACAAATACTCAAATACTGACACGTTTAAGTATAGCTATATTTTCTCAAATTTTAATTACGTATCTAGTCTTATGTAAATACCAGTGAGGATTGGCGTGGTTTTATTTGCGAGCACACACACACAGCGGTGGAAGGCTTCCCAAGTCTCAAAGAAGAACTAATCTTCGTTATCCAGTATATATTATTAGATACTGTACCATATTTTCAGTGTCATTCAGAAGTTTACCGACCCTGCGAGTTTCTGAAGAACAAAGTTCTGTTAAAAATTATGTGAGGTCAACAAAGCTGGAAGAAAGATTAAGATAAATTTCAGTCAGCGTATTGTCCTGGCTTCAGCACAGAAACTGCTCTTCTTCGTGTGACCAATGACATTCTTTGTAGTGTCAACTCTGGCAACTTAGTGCTGTTAGTATTACTCGATCTGAATAGTGCATTTGACACCATCAACCACCGCCTGCTGCTCCAGAGACTGTCGTCAGAGGCACCTGGTATCCAGGGCGCTGCGCTGCAGTGGATTGACTCCTATCTTGCTGAGAGATCTCAGAGAGTGATTGTCGACTCTGCCAGCTCTGAGGCAGTTCCTCTGGTGTGTGGCGTACCACAGGAATCCGTTCTGGGTCCATTATTATTCTCGGTATATACTTCACAGCTTGGACAGGTAATTGAACGCTTTCAGATGGGACGTCAGTTCTTTGCGGATGATACACAGATTCTGAACAGTTTTCCCCCCGACCCAGCAGTGGCTAGGAATGCGCTTCAACGACTTGAATCTTGTTGTGTTGCGGTGAAGGCATGGATGACCAGGAAACGTCTTAAACTCAACGACGACAAGACAGAAGCGTTACTGTGCGGCCCCAAGGCCAGAAGGGAGCAGATCGGTATTAGTGATGTGCAGGTCGGTGACACCTCCATAGCCTTTGCTGACTGTACGGGACCTCGGGCTGTTTATTGATGTAGAGCTCTCCATGTGTAACCATGTTAGTTCTGTTGTGGCAAAATCCTACTACTTTTTGAGGACTTTAGGTAGACTACGGCCCATGCTGACTCAAGTTGCTGCCAACTCACTTGCTGTGGCTACCATCATATCCAGATTAGACTACTGCAATAGTGCATTGTGGGGTATACCTGCTACCCAGTTGGATCGACTCCAAAGAGTTCAAAACACGGCCGCCAGGATTGTCACCCGTGCAAAGTCGTCCACTGAGCACATCCCCCCTATCCTACAGAGCCTTCACTGGCTCCCAGAGAACAAGCGCATTGATCACAAAGTGCTTTCGATTGCTTAGTCCTGCATGTTCAAAACTGCTCCTGAATATTTACAAGAGGTAGTTCCTCCTTACCAGCCGTCACGTGGTCTGCGCTCTGGCTCCCAGTCACGCTTCTGTCTCCCTACAGGGGAAGACACAAACAAGAAGCGCACTGGAGCCAGGGCCTTCAAAAACGCGGCACCTAAACTGTGGAATGCTCTGCCATCGTCACTCTTCACCATCACCTCACCAACCACGTTCCGAAAAAAACTGAAGACCCATCTGTTTATTTAAGACGGACTTAAACAACCAAGCAACACTTCTGTCTTTATTTTTTTTTTTTTACTTTCCTGGTGTTAGTCTATTTATTTACTTTATTTTTTCTTATTTTTTATTTATTTTGTTTTTGCTGCGCAATGAGCATTCTTCCGAATATATACCTGCTCATTACAAATGGACATCATCATCATCATCATCATCATCATCATCATCATCATCATCATCATCATCATCATCATCATCATCATCATCAAGATTGGTTAGGCTGGCCACCATATCCACTGAGCATGGCTGGACAGCTTCTCTAGATTGGAAAGAACTAATAACTCTATTTTTACAACAAACAGCGAAGACAGTGAGATTTTAAAGCTCAATATTTGATGACCAGAATGTATTGTGATTGCTTGAGATCTGGGCGGAGGTTGGGTATGGCGGGCCGTAGCATTTATCTTTCGCAAAGTGTGCAACATAGCTCTGCACCTGCCTCTAGCATCAGTCCCCAATCCCAACAGCGCGAAATCACCTTTAGGTGGAAGCACTGTAAACCAACCAACAAGTAACTTGGTTAAATCGAAAGTGACTAAACTAACCAACCTTCTGATGGCATAATTTCTCCCAGATGTAACTTAATAACTCACGATACATGCATCCATACCTACGCACAAATATCACCATACACACAACTCTGACGCCACGATTGTCCAAGTATAGCCTAATTAACATAAGAGCCACCTCCCTACCTTGTTCCTTTGGTCAACGCCTTCACAACTTAATTACAATAATGGGTGTTTGGTTTTTTTTTTCCTCTCTTTCTGTGTGGTGATGTTTGTAGACTTATGTCTCGAAGACAGAATGAAGGAGGAGTCACCCAGTTTGGGGGAAATGTTATCTTCACTGAGTTCTACTCGGTCATTAGAAAAGAAACAGTTTTGCACTGTAGTGGATCTTTACGCGTGTGCCCAATGTGCTGTGAAGGTGACTGGTTCAGCTGACATTCGACTCTGTCCACTTCGATCGCTACCGCGTGTCCTCCAGCACCAAACGAGCCGTCCCTCCACGCGACCGGAGAGTGCACATACGTCAATGCCCAGAGCATCGGAAAAAGAAACGGCAGCGGTCGGCGGGATTCTCTGGGAAGGGCGAAGAAGATGGAGCCTGTTTCCTGAACTCGGACAAGAGCTAGACGTCCCAGACTTGCTATGCTGCTGCTGCTGCTGCTGCTGCTGCTGCTGCTGCTGAACGCTGCGGTCGCTAATGCGTCAAGTGGCTGGGCTTTAAAATGGCCTAGTATTGGGTACAGATGTCTGTGCTGTGTTTTAATTTCTTTGCTGGCTCCTGTCCTGACTATTTCTCTGAACTTCTCATCCCTTACTCTCCGGCCAGACAACTACGCTCTTCGTCTGACGACCGTATCCTAACTGTTCCTGTCACCAGAACAACAACATATGGTCACAGGACTTTTGGCTACTGTGCTGCAAAACAATGGAACTCTCTTCCTTTCCATATCCGCCACCTTCCTACAACTGAATCTTTCAAATCTGCACTGAAAACGCACCTCTTCCTTAAGCATTTCTCCTAACACAGTCCGCACAATGCTCGTCCTTCTTAACCCCGCCCCCTTCCCTCTTGCTACTTTACCCATCTTTCTCGCAGAATCACTATATTTTTCTGTTCCTGTTACTTGATGCCTTTTAATGTTTTCTGTTTCGTCAGTACTGTCGTTTTCTTTCGTCCCCTTTGTTCTGTGTCTACTTAGTCCACGTCTCTTCCTCGTTTTAAGCGCTAAGAGCATGCTCTCTATGAGTGTGAATATGCGCTATAAAAATCTTCACTATTATTATTATTATTATTATAGATGTCTGGCCGCAGCCCAAATAATGAGTAAGGGAAAAGAGTTACTGAAAGACTTCAGTTCCTTTTGTTCTATAATGACTTTTACATCGGCGGGTTACTTTTCTCTTTCTTTCTCTCTGTAATGAGTTGTGCTCTTTTAATTACGATATTTTCAATCTACCCGTAGGGAGTTTGTGTCTTCTGGTGTGTTGATAGCCGTGCTTATAGAGTGTTGAACTTTCAAGTGCATTTGTGCCTGTAGAGTGGATTTTTTGTTAATCTGTCACGCTCAGTCGCCATGAACATACCATTGTATGTAAGACTACATCGTCCCAAAACGAATTCGATTCGACCAGGCCCAGGCTAAATGAATAACCGAGCAGCGACACACGTTTAATATTAACTCAACGTTTGTATATAATTTAATCTCCAAACTAAACAATAATGACGACAAAGGCTTTTATAAAAATTGATTTAAGAGAAAATAGCGTTTATACACCATAGTGAGAATTTTAACTGAAGGTCTTCATATACACTTACATTGCAAACATTTACATATTTACATACAAAACTCCAAACCAAAAAATAATAACAATGGCTATTAAAAAGAAACCCATTGGTTTAAGAAACAATCGCGTTGAGCTCTGAATGTGTATTACCTAGCGGTCATTTTGTTTAGTAACATGGTGGTTGAAGTTTTTCGAAAAAAATCATGGCTCTGTTCGTAACATTTGACGTTAATAGCTACTCCTGTCATCGGGAGATCAACTCGTCCTTTGGGCCTGGATTGATTCGATTTTTGGTGTTGGGACGAAATGGTCATTACGAGGTCGATTCGACTCAGGCTGTTGGTAGATATGACTGGAGTGATCGAACGACCGGTGACCCAATGAGCAAGCAGTCTCTTTCAAAATGTACGTCATTTATTTTTACGTGATTTCTGCAGAACATCGTAATATATAGTAACGGTCTGGCAGAAAAAGTCTATTTTTAAATGTGCGTAATTTTTTCAACACACAACTTCTGCCAAAAAAAACAACAAAAGTGGTAATAGAGCTCAAACTGTCGGTCGTAAGTCGCGTTGGGGAGGTAGTCGTGATAGAGATGACGTTTATATAGCGAAATACCTCCGTGACAATTTCTACATCGTAACTAAGAGGGGTCGTAACAGGGAAAGTTTGTAAGGACGCTTTACTGAGTATCAGTATATAAATGTAAAATCTATTAAATATTGGTTCCTTATTTTGTGAATGAGTGTATAGACGACATAAAAAAACGTAAAATGTGGTTATATTGTATAACCATACCCTCCATCCGCCCAGATCTCAATAGAAAGCAATCACTTTTTTGTTGTTGTTGACTTTGAAAGGGAAAGTGCTTCCACCTCTTGGTGATTTCGCACTGTGGGGGATGGGGTCTTTGGGGAGTGTGGGTGTTGGGGATGTGGGTGAGGGTATGGGGGGATGGGGAGATGTGGGGGAAGGGTTGCTGTTTTGTGGTGCCTGATGCGTGATTTACCTTTTGTACGTGCCCTCTATTCTTGTTGGTGTTTAGGTTTTCCAAGTCTGCATGGGTGGTGTACTGTATTTGTGCCCTCTTTATCCATTGTTGATCTGCCAAGTTTGCATGGGTCGTTACATTCCTGCTGCCCTCTTTCCTCCTGCTGCTGCTGGTGCTGCCGCCGTTTGTTGCCAGTGGTTAGGGGTCCTGCCTCCTGCCACGTGTACCGTGGTGGTGTATTGTGTTTCTTTGTTGGGTTCCATGTATTGCTCTTCCTCAATTTTTTTTTGTAAGTTATTTTATTTTATTTTTCCAGTGTGGATGGCTATGTTATCCTGTTTACCCCTATTCTTATTTTATATTAGATTAGAGTTTGGGTGGCTTGTTGCTATTACTACTATTAGTGACAGTATACTGCTCGATAGTTCTTTAGGTGGGTTGAGGCAGTTTCTGAGGTTTAGTCCCAGTCTATACTTATCTAGGAAATGTTTTAGTTCTTCTCTCTCTGGTTTATTTTCATTGCATTCCAACAGTACATGCGGGGTGCTAAGTCTGTCCCCACAGGCACATGAAGGTGGGTCTTTATACATTTTATAATATTCTCCACTAAGCCTCATTCTGGTTATTTTAGTTTGGTCCGACCTGATTGACTTTAGGTACATCAAGGTGAGACTAGGCTGGTCGTCTATCAGTCTTCTAGTACCTATACCTTCATTTTTGTATTTTTCTTGCCACCTTATTTTTATTGCTTGTTTTATAGCTATTTTTCTCTCTGCTGGTGAAATAGAGATGTTTAGGGTGGTGACTTTAGGGTTAATTTCTTGTTTTACTGCCAGTTTAGCTAGTTTATCTGCCTCTTCATTTCCTTTTATTCCTATGTGGGAAGGAACCCAAAAGAACTTAATGTCTCCCTGTTTCTGGTTGATTTTCTTTATGATGGACAGTATCTTTTATACTATATCTATTCTGTTTGAGGATTTGTTTTTTAAAGCCTGAAGTGCTGACAGTGAATCTGAAATTACTACATATTGTTGTTGCATTGTGTCCTTCATTCCGAGATGAAGTGTAAGCAATTACAATGCGTTCTGTTCATTAAATATTGATGATGTGGGCCTTTGCTGTGTGTTGTGGTAATGTTATGGTTTTGCTCGTTTGAAAGAGCCAAGGGATTGTAGATCTGATCTTGTTATTTCGGCTTTTTAAAATGTTTCAAAATTGTTATCAACAAGATTGGCGATTAGAAATTATGTTCAATAAAATGCTTTGAATTTTATCGACGTTTAAAATCATGTTTCTCAGTTAATGTACATTTATATAGCTTAAAATAGGTCCTCCCCTAATCTTTCAAGGAATGAGGTGTTAGTTACCTTTATTTTCTCGGGCTTTTCTATCCTCCCTATCGCTACCTTACCACAACACTCTATGGTCAGGTATCCATTCCCGACAGAGGGTCGACTGGGGGACGTTTGCTGCGCAACACGTGTATCTAAGCTGCGCACCTGTCGGTTCGAACGCCAGTACTCAAACCACTTGGTTATTCGCTTCCAAAAGCGCCCTGACAAGATTCCGATTAGGCGTTTCATCCATTAAAATGACATCCCCTAAGACATGTAGTTAACCCTGTTGATATAGATTGTAACAGCCTGTTCTGTCATGATACTGAAAAGTCAGAGTTGCATTTTATTTTTATTTGTTCGGCATACGCTAGTATTCGAGAGACATTCATACCCATTAATTTTCATAGGTGCCCATTTAAGTTATCTATGTTATGTAGCACTACAAACGTTACAAAATCCTGTCTAAGCTGTCGCTTTTAAGAAATTTAAAATTTGTATGGATGTTTCTTGAATGGGAGAATTGTCTGCCGGGTTTTAAGTTAGATTCGTAAATGTCATTGTAACAGTTTGTAAATGCATTTACTTGTTGTGATATTTGGCTATTGATGAAATAAGAGCTTATCTCTTTATAGAGTTGTAAAACCCATCATCCCTTGAAATGTCTATCTGTCTGTCTGTCTGTCTGTCTTCCACACGAAAGACTAACGATAGCAGTCTGATTTTGAGTCCGTGATTTTTCGCACGTGCACTGAAATCAGGCACTGGATGTTTACTTCCGGATCGAATGTTAGACAAATGTCGAGTTTCAGTAAATGGAAGAAAAGTTGCAATAAATCACAGAGACGGAACATTGTATTTTCAGACTGCTAAATTTTCTGTAACAAAATAGTGTATATGTGAATATGATCTATGCATAAATCTGTAAATCGTGTATGATCTTCACGTATTTTTAAATATGTCTCGCTTTCAGTGCTTTTCCATTCCATTATCTGATACACAATAATCATTCCTCATCTTCGTCGTTCTCTTTCCTTCCTTACTGCTGAAAACTGCAAAAGAAAGACTTTGTTATCGTTGACAGGATCAGAGAAACTGTGGACTCCATGATCCTTCTGCATAATTGACGTCATATCTCTACGTCACTGTGACGTCGACACAAAGTTGTGGAAGCCCCGCCCCCTCACCATCATGGCCGACAAGGAGCAACTGATAAGCGAGCTTCGCAAAAGAGTAGCGAATCTCCAACCATTGCCGGATGAGCCGAACTTCATTACAGCAGAAGACACGTAAGTATTAAATGGCGAGGGAAAATGTCGTTGATGGAAGCCTCAACAGCGTTCACCACACATTTTGTCTGTCGGTTGTGACTTTCGCTCATTCGGATGATGTCTGCAGGCTACGTGTGTGTGTGTGTGTGTGTGTGTGTGTGTGTGTGTGTGTGTGTGTGTGTGTGTGTGTGTTTTCTCTGCGTGTTTGCTGTACATCCATGGTACATGTGAAAGATGTGGTTCAGGTCACTATATGTTAGCCAGATATCCGTAGTGAAGGATGAATAGGTACAGGCCGAGGGCTAAGGTACTTTCAATCTTCACACCATTGTCTTTATTATTTATTTGAGACGGCCGTCTTTCACAATACGCATTGCAGAGGGGCTGTGCAAGTTCGCCAACTGCACTAAATTCTCGAAATGAGGGTCCAAAAGTTGCAAACCCGGGAACATTTTTTTCAAAATAAATGAATGTGTCAGTGCGCTATATTATTATTCACAGTTTTGAAACCACAAAGTTGAATAACGGTTTATTGAATAACTATTATTATTACAGGAATGCATGGTGCACACAAAAGAACTCATGAACACATGCGTATGCGCGGGCATTCTCCCCCCTCCCCCAACACACACACACACACACACACAGTATGGTATGTGAGGAGAAGAAAAAGTAAGTTTTAAGAGAAGTTTTAAAAAAAAGTAGGTTTACGGCGAAAATGAAGTAGCAGTTCATTCCATAGAAGAGCTCCAGACAGAAAAGAAACTCTTACCAAATTTCCTTAGTCTAATCCAAGGGAGGCAAACCCTGAGGGGATCAGTAGAGTGGAGAGGAGGCAGGGTGTAGATGTGAATAGAGTCGGGTAGGTAGGTGGGGGGGGGGGTAGAGCCATTAAGATTCATTACGACTGATGGTGTTGACTTGATATTAAAGTCTCAGATTAAATGATGTGATAAAAGTTAGTAAAACTACAAAAATACGTCAAACAGCTAGGTGGCGTCGAGATGCCTGGAACTGAGCAGTGGCAGCGCTACATTTGTTGTTTCTGTATCATTTTGTGTTATTTTCACACATATATATATATAAATGGGGTTATGGTTGGAATATGCACTTGCTCCACAACAGACTGGTGCGGTACCTCAAGTCCCGCGACTGGAATCTGGCAGAGGCAGAGCGACTGTTGATCGATACAGTGGAATATCGGCGCCGGACGCAACCCTTAAGAGTGGACTGTTCTTGGTGCCACAAGAGGCCTGGCTTCCACTCGATGGTAGGTAGACCGTAACTTGACTTCAGCTGAAACACTAAAACCCTCCCCAACTAAAGCAAATAATATCTACATCTGTTTTGTAGAACACGTTCCGTCACTATTTCGTTTCAAGCAGCATGCATGCATGCATATGGTCAATTAGGTTTGCGTCTTATTTAGCACAACATTGATGCTTTTTGTGCTCACTGTCGGAACAATTTGCAAGGAAAATTGGTTATAAGCTAATGATGTGGAGCTTGTATTTACCCTCTGTCAACATTTATCTCCAAGAATATCGTATGAAGGCTGCAGATGAAAGGATGGAGAAAGAGAGAAGAGGTAGAAGGACTCATTGCGTGGTTTATGGTAATTGCATGAGGTCAATGGATCTGATTCCGAAAACGTCTGCCTTTCTGTCTAGCGCCAAATTGGCCATGACCAGGCGGGACGACCAGTCATTTACGCGAATTTCGCGCAGGCCAGCACACACCGCGCCACAGCTGAGGACACCGTGAGTCACGCAATCTACCTTATCGAGAACGCCAAGCGCTCGATGGCACCTGGGGTGTCCACCTGGGTCTTTGTCATGGACTGCACAGGTAGCTGAGTGGAAGACACTATAAAAAGTGTGTGTGTGTGTGTGTGTGTGTGAAGATGTCCCTGCATGAAAGCAATCACGTTTGTAACGCGAGCAGTGGTTGAGGAGCCTGTGTTGCTTGGCGCGGTTGCGACAGATGATGATGTGTACGGTTTGTCGTGTTAGGGATGACGCTCACTTCCTGCAACCCCAAGCTGGGCCACGCAGTGATGAGTACTATGTCCAACCACTACCCAGAGCGCCTGGGCCTGGCCATCTGCCTCAATCACAGCAGCGTCTTCCATGGGGTGTGGAAGGCCATTAAGACATTTCTGCCACCGCAGACGACAGCTAAGGTGAAGTTCATCAGATCCAAGGCCAAGATGGCAGAGACCTTCGCGACCTTCTTCAGCGCTGAGCTGAGCGCCTGGCTGCTGGAGGAGATCGCCCTCAACAAGCAGAAGCCCATTCCGACTTCGCAGCAGGAGTTTTGGAATCCTCCGCCCTTTAGCGGTGTCGGCGCAGCCACTTCTGCCGCCCATGATCCGCGCGGTTGTCCTGCCTACGTGGAGCAGTACCTGAACCATTTGCACCTGAACGCCTTCCCGGTCATTCCCGGGTGCCACCTTCCCCACCCGAACATCGTGGATAACCTGCGCGGGCAGGTGGTACATGCCTGCAGCCTGACCCCGGAAGAGCTCAAGGAGCGCGAGCATGCGCAGAGGGCAGCGGAAGCGCGAGGAGGTGGTAGCGGCACGTCTGGGCAGGATGGCGGCGACGTGGCGGTGGAGAGCGGCGATGAACTGGACTGCCTGCCCGGCGAACTGGACAACATTGCCTCCCCTGCCGTCTTGCCCGTCAGTGCGCTGTCCTGATGGAACAGTTTCACGTAGCACATCGTGCTTTGTATCATGTCATCAATGAATAATAACAACCCTAGCAGCACAGAATGCCAGAAATACTTGGATCCCCTGGCGTAGAACATGGGTCCCACATAATTGTTATGGGACCCATGTGTTTTCGGCATTATGCGATACTAGGGGCATTATGATCGCAGTGTATTATACATGTACATGCACGAGGTAAAATAACATAAAAGATTTTTTTAACAGTTTCGTGTATAACGAGGTTGACAGCTTTTTTTTTTTTTAAACGAGTTTATCCTGTGTCTGTCGTATGTCTGATATTGCGGAGTGGGCGAGTCATCAAAAACAAACGCAGTCCTCAAGTCAAGATGTCTGCACTAGCTGAAATCGGTTTTATTGTTGTATATATATATATATTTTTTAGCACAACACATATTCGGGCGAATTGCTATAGCGTCTTGCTAGCGGATCACGTCCTGGCAAACGTTACCTGATCCTGAAGTTATTGATTTCAAGGATGTAACTCAGACTTAATCCTGTCTATGGAGATGATTCGGCCATTCAAATAAAGTCCTTCCCTTAAAAACAGCTGCGGTAACTATTGTTATTAAGAAAATTTCAACATGACTGTAACCTCAGCCGTTGGTCGGCAGCCAACAATCACCATTTTCAGAAACTGCCATTGAGTAGCTCAGGACTGAGTTTCAAAGGATTGATTAAGTATTAGTCTTGTGTGTGTGTGTGTGTCTC
This sequence comes from Marisa cornuarietis, assembly GCA_004794655.1. Taxonomy (NCBI): domain Eukaryota; kingdom Metazoa; phylum Mollusca; class Gastropoda; order Architaenioglossa; family Ampullariidae; genus Marisa; species Marisa cornuarietis. The sequence goes on along the minus strand of SMMW01000003.1, from coordinate 10,332,020 downwards.
TCTCTCCCATGCGCCCCTGCTCTGGTTGAAGCACCTGTAAGTTCTGGCTCACATTTCATATCCAAAATTTATTCCAAAACTCAAGTGAAAAAAGATGAAAGATGACAGAAAACAAGATCTTGCAGGACCTGTTCAGTTTCATGACATCACAACCTCATGATACGTTGTTGTTGTTGTTGACCGACCGAGTCAACATATACACAGGAAAAATAACACCGCTATTGTTTAGAATATGGCACATGCCACTTGATTGATGCAAGCAAACCTATCAAACATCTCAGAAATTTCTAATACAAGCTTTCATGTACAGTCAAGATCAAAATTAATTATCAGTCCTGCCAAAAATTTCTTTTAAAAATTGTATACAGTTTTTCACGTAAAAGCTCGTGTTTCAAACAATTTTTTTTTTTTTCTGAAAACATTTCAACATCTTATTTAGATATTCAGTATTTAGTAACTGCTAGCTTTCTCAACTGCTAGTTATACACATTATTCAGTCTTTGATCTCTGTCTGTGGTGATAGAAATAAAGACGAAAATAGCTACAGAAAATTTATTGTTCAGAATCTGTTAAGATGTATTCATCGAAATACATAGGAAATTTCTTTTTCTTTGGATAATTATGTTGAAGTTCAACATAATTATCCAAAGAAACATTTTTTCTTCAACATAATTTTCCACCTTTTCTGGTGGGAAAACACCCTTTTCTGAATCAAAAGCAAACATAAAAAAAGAAAGAAAAAGATTTCTCAAAAATGTCACTTGCATGAATTGTACATTTGAATATTAAAAACCACATTTGTGATAAATACGGATGTAAAAGCTAACATGTTCTGGGGATCACCTTTGAATTAAAGTAATAAGAAAATATTTAATTTTGTCACTTCACCGCACACATCAACTTTTGTATAGATCTTGATTTAATACAAGGTATGTTCATTTTTATTAAAAAAAATCACGAATGTGCTATCAAAGCAAAAGCATTTTACATTGCAAAAAAAAATGGGATCACTTTTTTCTGCACTTCAACTTTGTCAGAGGCTTCTTGCTTCTCCCAACACTGGGTGCTCATCTCTCGTTGTCATCACGATATGGTAGCTGCAGGCAGAGGTGGTCAGGATGCCAGTTGTCAGAATGTAGCCCAACACCATTCTGTCAGAATGTATCTTTGCACTAGCATATGCATCCCCTTAACTATCATTAGCATCTCTATTGTGTCAGGTTATATCCCAACAGCAATACTATTCCCAACTGCTGGAACAACAACAAAAAAAATGTACTAGTCACGCCTGTAACAGCATATCTAAAAATGACTTCCCAATCTCTAACACTAGAATATTGCAAACAAGACTGCAGTCTGACATCACGAAATCCCTCTGTCCTGAATATTTCAAGTGCTAATAGGAAACATGATGGGCATTCAAGTATTTCTGTGAGCCTCCCTGCACCCATGCCCGGGTGAGCAGTGAAAAATCTAGACACAAAACACCCCATCCTCGCCTGCATTCACAGTGTGTATAAATATAAATAAGGATGAATGACAGGGAGGGGGCTGTACTCTTGACAATCAGAAGACAATGGTTAATACAAATTACATACTTATGAACTTGTTCAAAAGATCCAAAACACTGAACACATTCACTCTTCTCTTTCTCCCTTAACGTATGTGTACTTTCTGCATGCATGCGTGTGTGTATCCAGAGATGGGTGGCTGTATATCTACATGCTCTGCATTAATGAATAAGTACTAGATGAAAAAGATCAGGGGTCAGAACTGGAATGTATCAGAAAAAATTCAGTGTACTGAACTCAGAAGCCCAATGTCTCTATCACTTTATGATAAAAATGAGCTACCATCCAACTAGCAGACTAAAAATATCTGCTACTCTCATGTGAGCATTTGTTACGTTATTTTTTTCACCATTTTCCTGCTCTCTGATATTTGTGCTATGATTAAACAAACATAAGCTTTTTTCCTTGCATTTTCTATACACAGAGCCACCAAATGCACTTGTTTAAAACCAACTCCAATCTGTTAACAAGAAGGATGACGGTGATGGACTATGCATGATGATTAAAGCCAATTATTAAAAAAGGAAAAAAGTTGTTATATGCTCTCTGACAGGACAAAACTTGAACATGAATGAAGATAAAAATAGCAACTTCATAAATAAGCTTGCAGTTCAATCCCTATTTCCCGTAAAGAATGTCAACATTAGCTGACCATGTTCCCTTTGAAATACCCCCAAAAAAGTGTTGCCCAACAGTTCCCTTTAGGACTGTTTCCAATCTCCTTGTTGTCCTATCATAACAACTACAATTAAAAATACTGCATTTTCTGATACTATATGGGGGAAAAAAACCTGCTTCCTGTTGTTGTACAAACCCTAAAGGAGATTGGCACAAAGAAAAAGGTCAGAGGTATAACAATGGGAAGAACACAAAGCCAACTTCAAGGTAAGTACAAATGGGAAAAACAGACAGACATAATTGGATGCCAAGTGAGACAGAGTATGAAAACCTGACAGACATGATCCTACCCACACTTGCAAATCTTCTGATAAAACCATCTGGAGATCATTTTAAAAAAAAGTGCAAGAGATGTGTAGCCTGATGCTGAATGTTTGGTCCAAGGCGCTTTAGCAATTCATGTCAATTCTAGAGAGAGATGACTGACAAACAAAGTTTCATGACTGCTGCCAAAGTCTTACAAAAAGTGCTAAAAAGATCAACAAAAAACCCTGCTATTTCAGAAAGGCCATAAACTACACGATGGGCAACTATGAAAGAGCCAGAAATGTATTATAACAAAACACTGTCTAGATCAAATTTTGAAAAATCACAAACGTGGGATCTGCTGCTAAACTATATCTATTAACAAGGTTATGGTATTCATGGAAGTCAATCATGGTACAGCAAAGGTCCAAAGCACAACGGCAGAAGCAAAACCATGACTGATGCAGCATCCAAGCCAAAAAAAAAAAAAAAAGGTGTGGGTGTGAAACACAAAAAGAACAGCAGACCTGCTGCCTCAGCAGTCAACAGTACAAACAAGCTAACAATGGTGAGTAACATAACCATCTTTGTAGCAGTAACAAAATAAATAATGAATATAAAAGTAAAACAAAAGAAAGAGAAATCTGAAGATCAATACTGATGAGTGAGGAAGAAGACGCAGTATGTCTTGGTGTTATATTACATACAGAAAAAGTACCAAGACATAGCCCTTTCCACCATGGAAAGAAAGGGGATGGGGACAACATTTTATGGTGGCCTATGAATGACAGATTTTTTTATGAGGCTGGTGTAGAACAATGACATCATGATGTGTTGATATTGCCAGGTAAAAGTTGACAACAAAAGTAGTCTTCTCAATGTGTACACCATGTTCCTAGAGTTATTGCTAAGCTTGCATCCTTGTTGCCTGTTGACAGTTTGGTGAACACTGTGCATGTGCATGTCAGCATCCACCCAATCCCAGATCAACACAACTGCTTCACAATCTCCCAATAACAATTCAAGAAATGTGTGACCATGATATGCACTGCAACTTGCAAACTGGAAAGAAATGAAGCAGCAGACAACACAGTGTACAATACTCAAAGGATATTCAGTCACAGCTGAAGACAAAACAACATTTTTTTTCCAAAGACAACGCTAAAATCACACAATTTTGCAGAAAGGTAAAAAATGAGAGGAGTGGGGTGGAAAAAACAACCGAAGACTAGTGTTGAATCAAAATCCACCCAATTGTTGTCATCCCAGACAAAACTCCCAGCACCTAGAAAGTAGTTAATAAGTTTTCACCTCCTTTACATTACAACAACAAAACAGTGCTGAAGGGAATAAACAAATGCTACTTTCTGACACCAAACATTCACTCTGTGAAAAAATGTTCTCAGGCTGATACAAATCTCTGGCACTTAGTTTTGTAAAAGAACTACATCACATAGCTAGCAAAAAATTATAAAGCACAAATCTAAAAGCTTCTTGAAATTTGTACTAAATTTGTAATTTGAAATCGTACTCTATTCTATTCTTGAAATGATTATATACCCTAGTACAAAGGCTGTGACAAATATTTCAGCATTTTGTTTCAAGAATGTATTACAACTACTCAATCATTTTTTAAATTAAATTCCAGAACATTGAGTAAGGAAATGTACTACTTTTTCTTTTGGTCTTTGAAAAAAGTGGGTCATTTCGTCAATACAAAAATAAACTTTAGGTGTTCAAATCAGTCTTGGAAACCCTGGTATACCTCTTTTAAGTACAGCTGCTGATGTTACATGTGGTTTAGTTTGGTAACCAGCTGACCATAAACCACATTTTTCCCAAAGATGTACAGTACTTGAAAAAATATGGGATAATTTTTTTTTTACATTGTAGTCTCTAGGAATCATTATACACACGATCTAGTTATTTTGCAATCATGGATGAAACTTGACCCCCAGGAGTCCAGAGTGATGTTGGCCAAAAAAAAAAAAATTGGTAGCTGAATCCCATCAATATGAGGAAAGGGTTTTTTTGACATAAACCTCTGCATGTTGTTTTTAGGTGGTGATTCTTACCACTTGATTATCATCACAGACATGCATGGCACTCACAGCCTATGATTACTGCTTTGTAAGACACAGCCAGTGAATGACACAAGAGAACAATTTAGTCTTCACCATTCAGGTTTTTCTCTTCATTTGTACTTACCAAAACAGTCAAAAGTACCTCACCACCCACCCCTAATTGTAGCAGGGCACTCATTATCCTTTGGCACAAGACAATTATTAGCCAAAAGACATCAAGCCAAACCAAACATAAAGAGACATGCTTTCACTTCAATTCACAATATCTCACTGTCACATTGTGTTTGCCTCTCACATCTACAACTGCAAAACTACACTCACTTTGACCTTTTTGATTGAACTACCATCTGAGACAGCAATTCACCTTAATTTCATGCATGCACATAAACAAATATCTACAACATTCCCCCATTTACAAATGCATGTGCAAGCAATACAAACATCTACAATGTTCCCATTCAGGCTCAAGCATGCAAAGACTCATCAGAACCAACGAATACAATCACAATGCTTACAAACAAGATGTGACAACCTCACCTGCATTCGCCCCCAAGATGTGCATGCAAATACACTACAGTTTAAGTATAATACATTATATTCCTTTCTCAGAATCTTGAGTAGCATGGGGTATGAGCTGTTGTCCTGTGGCATGAAAATTCACCTGTGCCCAAACATACTCCTCACATACATACATTTTCTTTTTACATGCATGGGAGATTTTCTTCTAGTCAACAGGGCTATCCTGCAGTTTTATACAAACATCCTCAAGGATCTATTTACATCATATATGAAACACCTGACGGATTTGTCGAGAGGCTGCACGAGAAATGGGATGTATGTTGGGGTAGGTGGGGACGACAAGATAAGATTTCAATTTAATTTACACCTGAGTGCCTGGTTCATTTTCCAGGAGAACTCTGCTTGCAATTTATTCACAGATTTCAAATCCCCAGGCTGACAACTGGCAAGAACGTTCAGAGACACTTTCATTGAAATGCCAACCATTGGGGTTAAGGCCAGGACTACTTAACAGCAAGTTTAACCAGGTTTTCACATACTAGCTTAAAGTATTTTTGCTTGGTGGCTAGCTCTTGTGAAGAGTAGAAAAAGAACAGTTTAGATGCTAGTTCTTTCAGACAGCACAACAAGCATGGGTATTTGCTTTAGGAAGTGCACCTTGACTACCAAGTAGGACGTTTTCAAACCCTGTCATAATATAAACAAACATTCATCTTTGCTTCTGCTCTGATGATGACAGTGTGATGAACATTGCAAATACTCTTCCCCTGCTGATGTACCTTACGAACAATAATTCGTTAGGTATGTACAGTGATGCACCATGAATTTTTTTTGTCTCTCTGAAATAAATGAGAAGACTTAAGTCACGGAGACCTCCCAACAAAACATGGTTGATTACAATAACCCTTCAGGACAATCTCCGTTTTGAGGTGGGAGGTTGTGAAGGTATAACAGCTGGATGGATGGGTGAAGATGGAGCACTTTGTCTGCAACAAGAACCATTATCTCTTACTCCCCAACGACCAGCACAAGGCTTTTTCAACTAGACAGTCATGAAGTCAGTAACAAGAAAATAGTAGGACATGTGAAGAAACAGCAAAAGATGGTCGAAAACATCATGCATGCACGTGCCAAATGATTCCTCATCCACAAGCATCAGTGCATGTGGCACAGACATGCTCATGTGCACTCTCTCACATGCACAAGCACAAACAGCTGCACTAAAACACACACACAGCCCCACACCTATACTAACACAGCCAACCCCTCTTTTCTATGAATGAATTTGCAAACATTCATACATGTGTCATACACTCACTCGTCTTCATTTCTCTCTATCTCACACACACACTTGCATGTGTCTACACAAACACACAGGCTATGCAATCTATATAGATGAACCTGGTGTGTCATAAATGCAGGTAATAACGGGAGTTAATTATTAGGGTCTCTGAGCAAACAGCAGCAGCAAGAAAAGGCCACCAGCTGCAGTGAGTGGGAGACAACTCTTGGTCCTTTACTGCACACTGTTTGTCCAGATGTTCAAAGTGGTTTCTTTGGTTGAGTATTCTTCTCTTGCATCACTACCGTCGTCAGATCAACAACGACCCAAGCAACTGCAGTCATCACTACGTCCTCATCTCCGACTAAGAGCCAGATATTCAGCTTTAATCTTCCACCTCTTCCTCGCCCCCACCATACATGTCTGCAAGTCGGGAGAACTTGGGTCCCCAATCATTCAGGTAGTCATAGTCTTGGGTAGCACCACTGCTGCTGGTGTTAAGAGAGCTTAGAGTGCCTGCATCACTGCCCTCCCCTTCAAAGGTAAACTCCATGACGCCATCATGAGGAGGTGCATTTGGATCACCATCGGCATCGTTTACACGTTCCATGATAAAGGCACCTTCATCCAAATCTTCTGGAGCACCTGCAATAGATAAGAATTTTCTTACGATGTTAACTCTTATTTAGACAGTGAAGCAGCTTCATCAGCTTATAATAAAGCAAAAACTCAATAACCAACTAACACAAGTACATGTAGATCTTGCTCTCTTTTTACCTCATTTATATTTCTACCTATCACACAAATACATACACATGCTCATATAGGCATGCACACGTGCACACACACACACTCAGAGGATTACATATCCAAGCATGGAAGTACACAACCAGACTAAGGAAAAGTCTTAACAGCTACGCTCTTTGCACGATGAGCCACGATCATGGCCCTGCCGGCAGATCATGATGAGCCACAATCGTGGCTTTGCTACAGTGGTCCAAGAAAAGCTCTTTTGTTGGTTGATCTGGTTAAAAACCAACCAATCAGAAAGTTTGTTTCTATTGTCAGGTCTCCTTCCTATAGTTTTGGAGCCACTTGGAATTTTGTGATTTTGTGATTTTTTTCCTTGAAAAAATGAGTAGCTCATCAAGCAATTTCCCCAAGGATGACTTTGTTGGTGACATTAACATAGAATCTGTTGTCGAAAGCGACTCAGCCAGCAATTTTAAAGATATCGGAGCCTTTCTGTTTGCTGCTAATTGATGGTTTTCACTGTTTTTGATGAAGGCATGTAGCCCACATAGATGTGTTGGTTTTTTTGTTTGTTTTTTTTAAATAGTAAACTGTGAATTTTCTTGGATTATTACTGTCACCAGAGTGAAAGTAGGAAAATTTCATTACTTTTATTGCAAAGTTTAAGTTTTCTCCTTTCAAAAAAAATGTATAGGTTTCTTGATCTTAAGCAAAGAAGGTTAAAGGGATACCAACCGCCAAAAAGAAATTTTCAGGATTTATTGGACTGTTGATACTACCTTCTAAAAATATCCCACCTACCATCAACATCAGGCTAGTTTAAGTGTAAATCACTGTTAAGTTATGGAACTTTGCTAATTTCTGAAGATTGCTGAGTACCTAACCAAAAAACCCTGGAAGCGCAGAATTCCAGAAGTGATACATCTTATCAAATAACAACAGATGACGTGTGGGCTACAGCCTTTCAAACAACAATGGATGACTTGTGGTCTACAAATGTGCTTTAGATATTTCTTTCAAAAATGAAACATGAATCATAAATATAAGGTCTGATGTTTAGCCTTACCTGTTTGAACCTTTAAAAGTGGGAAAAACCAAGTAAATTTTGTCCAGATTTGTGGCTACCAAAAATACCACAACCAAACGTGATGCAAATGGAAACCATAACCGTGAAGCGAAGAACTTTGCAACTTGCTAAGTGGTGTTATCAAGCTGAGAAACCACCCTTGGAAATCGAGATCAAGGGTCATCTGACCTTGTTTGTTAGCAATTGCAGTTCAGTGGTCTGCTAGATGGAGTTTTTGGTTGAATTTGCATCAGCTGATTGAAACAACAGTAAAAACTTCTTGGTAGTGTTCTAGCAATTATTAACATCATTTATCAGGCTTAATACATGGGTTAGCATCCCTTTTACTCACGTCTTCTTGCTCTGTTCTGAAGGCGCATGTTTTCTACTCCTGGTTTTACCAACTCATAGTCAGGCTTCTTCAACCTTGATATGTCATAGGCATCCTGATCTTCTTCCCCTATAAGAAGACATCAGTATGGAAAAAAGCCTCCACATAGACCTGTTTCAATACCACTATCTACAAGCAACAATTCGTTGTATAAATTATGCACATAGATGATTATAAAAACTGTTATCCCTAGTATAGTCATCTCCAAAAGATGCATGGATTAGAACTGTGTGTGAAGTAATGCATGCTTATATTTTCTAAATATTAACGAGTCTAAAAATTTGCATAGACAACATATTTGGTAAGATAAGTTATATAGTGAAACCTCCCTTAAGACTTGCTAAAATCCACAAAAATTGGGTTGTAACTGAGAGCGGTCATAGTAGGGAAATCAACCAGCCTGCTTTCATTCCATGACTTTAAATACCCATAAATTCAAGTTCACTAATTTAAATGCTGAAATACAGCTCTTGAAAACAATATCATAATGCCTTCTTTGTCATGCTTATTCTGCCATTGTTGGGCTTAACTGAAGATTTATAGGAGAGCTAACTCTTCACCTAGGAGCAATCGATCAATACCCATGTACCATGATAGACAAAGATGCTCTCTTAAAATACACTGTTAATATTTTTTAATGTGATTTCTGCAAAAAGTAGCAATAAAGCAGTGTTGCTCACAAGATTCTTACTTTTATAAACAGGTGACTTCTGTCATTAATGATGCACAATTGACTGATGTGTGCTGGTAAAGAAACAATGAATGGGTCGTTTCGATCATAAATCATATTGCCCCAGCAATATCGATCTTCTGTCTGAGATGAATCAAACCCATCTTGACCATATTGTCCCACATAAGATCATATCGTCCCAACACCCAAAGTCAAACTGACCTGGGCCCAGGCTAAATGAATGCATGAGCAGTGAGACCTATTTCATGTTAACCAAATCTCCAAGAGGAAACTGCATTTTGCACTACTGTGAGATTCTAACTGAACGTGTGCATATACGTTTAATACAAGGCTGCAAAACTAAAGAATAATGATGACAAAGTATTTTTATTTTTAAGAAAACTGAAGAGAAAATCGCATTTATGCACTACTGTGAGATTTGTTCTATGAATGTGTATTACAAACCAGCCATTTTTGTTTAGTAAGACAGTGGCTAACCTAGTTTGAAAAATGCATGGCTCTGTTGATAATATTTGATGTTAATAACTACTCGTGTCATCGGAGATTGATTCAACTTTCGGGGCTGGAACAACGTATACTTATGTGGGATGATAAGGTAATGGCAGGGTCGATTTGGTAGGCAGGCGTTAGATATGAGTGGAGCGATGCTGTTTGTCCGAAAATGACCAGAGATCCAATGAACATGGAGTCTCTTTTTAAAAATGTCTAATTTTACATTATTTCTGCAGAAAGGCAAATGGTGGCCAGATGCAGTCTATTTTAAAAATGACTTAATACTTTTCAACATGTGACTTCTGCAAAAAGGTCATAACAAAGCACAAAATGTCAGTTGTTAAGTGAAGTTGGGGAGGTAGTCATAATAAAGATGATGTTTGCATACCAAAATACATTCCTGAAAAAGTTTCTGAGTCATATCTATGAGGGGGTCGGAATTCATAAGATCTTAATGTGGAGGTATTACTGTATTTCTAAAGCAAAAGATATGATGTCATGATGCAATCCACATACCTGCTCCTTCTTCATCATAGTTGATGACATTCTCCCTGATGTCATCTTCAGGATCAACCTCGAGAATGTACTTATCACTATCTGTGTCTCGCTTGCGGAATTTCAGTAGCATGAATACCAGCAGAAGCAACACTTAAAAAACAAAAATTAAGTTGCACAGTTATAGTTGAAGCCTAGCCAAACTCTAGCATAAAATTAATCTTCTTAGCAGGTTAATAGCTATACCAGTGACAACAGTTTCCACCTAGATTTTGGGCACTGATAATCGTAATTAACTAACATTTTGCCTTCAGTTCACTTTTAATCCTTAAGTTTTAAAAACATCATTTGTGCACTTACACTTTTTACCTTTTCTCTCACATCTCTTTCAAGTTTGTTACTTCTTTATGAAGAGCTTTTTCTTCAGGGTTAGGTGTGTTGCTATGTACACATCTAAGAATTTCATTTTACAATGTCTTCAATATCTTCCTGAAAGACTTTTACTAAAAGCTTATTTTCTTTAGGGTTAGGTGTGTTAATGTCTAACACATGTACATATCTAAGTACTCCATTTCACAATGTGTTCAATACCTTACTGAAAGACCTCATTGTTAACACCACCATAAAATAACCATACAAGGTCAACATGCTTCCTGCAATGAGTGGATACTAACATTTCATATAATGTGAGAGTTCTTCAAGCGACCAGGAGCTAGCACCAAAGAAAAAAACGAAAAAACAAATAAATGAATAAAAAGTTAAAAACAACAGTGCTACTTACAGAGCACGACAAAGATGGAGATAGCAATTACAATGATGCCAGGGGTCGTGATGGACGGCAAGACAGATTCCTCAGGTTTGGCGATGTTACACAGTTCTCCAGTCCATCCTGGGGAACAGGTACACTTCACCATACCCATATCAATACGGCACGATGCATTGTTGTAACAGGGATTTGGTATGCAGTCTGAGATACACTCCCCAGCAATTTCATGGTAGCCTGGCTGGCACCTGTGAGAATACACTGAGCCATGTTAACATTGTTGCAAGAGTACTGACATCATCAGTCAAAATAACAGGGAATTTCTGAAAGAAACTGTACCTCTGACAAACTTTGCCATTAATCTCAAACCATCAATCCAAAAGACAGACAAAAAAAGCATTTAAAATGTTTTCAAATGAAGAACTAACCCTTCTTTACAGCAGTAAACACATAAATCCAACATCATATAATTTTGAGAGAGAAAATTAGCTTCCAATTAACAAACAAATCTGGTGCAACAGATGAAAAAACCTGGCCACTCAGTTTAGACACAATCTCAGTCTACAATCAGTCCTGGTCTAGATTCGATGTTCTCACAAAGCAAAGTTTATCCGAGTTTTCATAAAGCTATGCTACTGAATTATTTTACTGAGCAATAATAAAGTCTTCAAGTGGCTAACAAAGCAATCAACAAGTGAACAAATACCTGCACTCAAATGCCTCCCACAGAGGATAACACACACGGCCAGCAGAACAGTGCTTGGCCAGGCAGTCATTCCGAACACAACCTTCGTCCACATTAGGGTTTTCCTTCAGCTCTGCCACTGCATCGAGAAGATCATTCTCACTGAAGTCCATTGGAAACCAGCCATTGTTGAGTCGAATGTCCTGAATGCAGGCTGTGTAAGAGAAATAAAACTTGATCTCTGTATGTCAGATGCTAACTTCAGCACCGCGGAAATGATTAAGAAATCTGTTACAATAACTGTAATTTGTATTATGTATATAAACCTCATGCGTTGACAAGAACTTGTTTTGTCATCTTTAGTTTGACCTTCTGTATCATTTTCATTTTTTCTTTTTGCACTCTAAGATCATAATGCAGATCTCAAGAAAATTTTATCAGCATGAAAATTGTACAAGAATGTTGTAAAAAATAAAACATATAAAACTAAAACCAAAATCGTAAAAAAACAATAAATAAAGATGTTCCAAAAAACTAATTAGAGGAAAAGTCTTTGACTTGATTAAGTGTGGAAAAAGTCACAGCCACACAAAATGTTCTGTGGGAGGAAAAAAAGATGGAATGGGGTTAGAAGACTGTGGCTAAAATGCAAAGAAACGCAAACACAGATCCACTGTCCATATCATATGCTACAAAACACTCACTGTTGCTGAGGTCCTGCGTTAAAACTCTGACATCCTGGGAATAGGACACACTGGCGCCAGCAAAAATTAAACGTTGTATCACAAGATTCACTTTGCCATCTGGATTTCCTCGTGAGAAATTGTAAAAACGACCTTCTCCTCCATCCAGGGTTAAGGTCATTTGCTGAAGCCGCCTTTTGGCATTGACTACATGCCACTGACCATTGCTAACAGGGGCTTGAGACAGCTCCAACAGCTGTTCTCCATCACCTAAGTTAAAGCGAACGCCTATGCGGCCATCATGGATCTGTAGAACAAACATAACCAATCACCAAATAAAACTCGTAAAAGCAGGGAAAGAACAGAAACAAATGTGATCTCTTAATGTTCAACGTTTAAAGAAGAAAGCAGTATAATAGGAAAATGTTCTGGTGTATGATAAAGCTTACTGCAAAACCTCAAGTTTCTGACATTACATCAGGAAACATTGTATGTTAAGAACACTTTATGTGTATGGAATAGTAGGCATTCACAGATGCATTGCAATTGCTTGACACGTATCTAGAGCCTACCTCCAAAGATATTGTCTGCGTATTATCTGTGCTAGCAGCCGTAAAGATCACCCCGTTTTCATCTCGTGTACGGAACATTGCCTGGATCTCAAGCTCTTCTGGCTTGACATTGTTAGAGAAGAAATCTCGCTTCAATGTCCAACGAAGATAGCTGTCCTGCTTCAAGTCACGGATGGTTGTGGCTGGAAAATTTTGTACAATTATTTAATCCACAAGTAAAATATCTTCTTTTAAAATTTTGCTAATTTGGTAAAATGAACAGGACATTACAATAACTTTCCCCAGAACAGATCAATGGAGAAAAAATATTGCTTACTTTCATTACAACGATGACTGCTGCCTCTCCAGCCGGGCTTGCAGATGCATGTCACCTCTCCTCTATCCCAGTTGCTGCTTGCACAAATACCATTGACCCCACAGCGACCTGAACTGCCATGTTCTCCTTGCATGCAGTGTTCATCCTCGCGTGGGCAGCCATTAGCACCAGAGTTGAAAGCTGTGGTCTTTTTGTAGTACAAGTCATAAAGCTAGAAGAAATGCAAGCAGAAATGAGATACAGATTCAACTTTCTAACAGCAACAAAATCTACCTCAAAATTAAAATTATCTACAAAAATGAACGTTAAATAATTGAAATGTTTAACTCATTGTGGGCGGCCGCCCAGCTGCGGGCAGTGTCAAAAAACGTCCTACTGAGTGTAAATAAATGATTTAAGGGAAGAAACTGTTGGTACGTTTAGGAATTGTTCTATGGATTACTTCCCTGAAAAATGTCATTAGGTATTTTGTTATGTTTGAAGGTAGGCAAAGATTCAGTTGATTAATGGTTAAGTTGTGGTTTCTCAATTCGACATGGATTTCTACTCCAACAACAAAAAATAGCAAGAAGTTAAAAATATCTGAATTCTAATGTTTACTCTAATAAAATATGTTTGTTTGGCACTTTATGTTTGTATATAGTCTTTAAATAATTTTTTTGTGAATTTCTACTACTGTGACCTACTTCCCGAACGCAAGCTATCCTATTCCGTACAGTTACCATCTTTCATTTAAATTTATTTATTTTTCATTTGAAAACAAAAAACTATGTTTCTTAAAAATTATACCATGTAAATGTTTAAAAGATGCTCTTTAAAATGATGTGCACCGACAGTTGTCTTTATTGTAGATTATTCGTTATGAACATTTAAACACTACTGGTCAAATGGTCAATCGCGACAAGTGAAAAGTCTGCAGCAAAAAATAGCCAGCTGTCCAGAATGAGTCAAGGACTTCATTGCATCTGCAAACTGGAGGTAGCATATGGTGGAAGTCACACAAGTACAGAACAAGTCTAACCTTGCCATTGTGAACCAGGTTGCGTATGCAGCCATTGAAACCTTTGGTAGTGATGCCTTGTGGGTAAGCAGGAGTAGAGTAGCGACCTCCTAGCTGCAGCAGTGTGTTGACGTTAAGAAAAGTGTTCTCTCCTGGCGTTCTTCCCGTGACTCGACACGGATGAGTGTCTGCCTGCACATCTTGTTCCGCTTTTACAGCCCGACAGTAGTCGACCACCATTTCCACATTCTACATGGCAGCGAGACAGCACAAGGCACAGATGATGATAAATCTCTGGACATCCAATAAATAAACTGTATTTAAAATATTGATTAAGGATAAGAGTCACAGAATAAAATTTAAAACCCAAACATCACAGTCACAATAATCCATTTTCAGTGACTTACTTTCCCAGAACGTATCAGATCAATGCGATGCCACTCGCCGTCAGACAGAGGACGCATGATGACGGCACCACTGCTGTCCCGGCCATCAAGGGTTATTGTCAGGTTGCCTGTGCCATGGTTGATCATGAGACGAGGGTATCCTCCCAAAAGTTCCAGCGAGATGAAGTCTTCAGGCTGATAGAGTCGGTCTATGTTTATGACAGGTCCATTGTAGAGTAAAAGCCCATCACTCTGTCAAAAAGGTAGGGAAAAAACCCCAACCCTGTTAGAAAATCTTTCCAATAAAAGCACTTAACCAACTAGAATCATACTCCAAAAGGTACGAGTCTTTATAGGAAGACAGCAACAAGGAGGTACATGTGCTGTTTCTTCTAAAGAAGTGTCACTGCTAGTTTTAGGTTTTACATGATACACTGGCTTGAAACAATCCTTTCTGAAAACAAAGATGAGATGATTACCTCCAGGGTTATGAACTCAAGGGTTGTCTGACTTTCTTCGCACTGCTCAAGAGTCGGGAAAATGGCAAAGCTAGAGCCATCAAAACTGTGTCGACGTTGCTGGCAGCGTGGACCATCAAATCCAGGTGGACAGTCACATCTGGTCAATAACGCAAGCAGCAATGAACAGAGAGGGTAAGACAGTTACAGCTGGTCAGTGTCAGTGAGGAGGTGATTGTTAACTAGCAGATGAGGCATCTTTTTCTAAGGAATAAGGTCATCACAAACAGTTATAAAAATGATGGAAGATCTCTTGACTGCTAGAACTATATTGTGAATGTTTTTCTGTTTTTCAAGGAAAAAAAACTTACTTCAGTACTCCCCAGTCATCTTTGCTGCATATTCCACCATGGTAACAGTAACTGCCTGAACATTCATTTGGATCAGGAAATTCTAGAGCCCGACATCCTTCACGTGCTGTTACTATTGCTTCGACGCCCACAAATGAAGTTCCATTAGCATTGACCATAGCTGGCCTTCCTGTGATGTCTAAGAAGTTAAAACAGCCACCTTCAAACTGCTCCTCTCCACAGGCATCAATTGGAACCATTAAGATCTCAATTCCAACCTCTTGCTCAAACTGCAACAGAGACACAATGCAATGTATATCTGACTTTTAAACAAGACTATTAACTTTCTAAATGACAGCAAAGAATTAAGTACTCAACATTGTGTGTTTGATGCACGTCAATAACAATTCATCTCCTACTCTCTCCCAGCCCCAAAGTGAAAGAACACACATACAAAGATAATTTTTAAATAAAATTTGTGACCTGGTCTTTATTCAACACCACTAGACTGTCAGTCTGGGAAGATGGGTAATATGGAGAGCCATGTGCCGAATAACGAACATCTGTGAAGCCATCGATGTCCATGACTGTAATAATATCAACATTGTCCATGCTGGTCTGCAGAAGCCCTGCCAGTAGTTTGTGGAATTTCTCTTTCTTGGATGTTCCACCATTTTTAATGATGAATTCCTCGGCACTTGTTCCTAAGCACAGAAAGACAAGCACAACCAAATGTTACCAGAAATGGTGTGAAAGCAAACTTTTCAGCTAGTTTCTTTTAAAAAAAACGCAAGTTGATGTTTAAAGTGTGGACACTGTACCTTAAATTCTCCTGTCTTATATACAAGTATCATTAATTCTTATAGTATGGTGCATCTTCTAATCCTTATACTGGAAAGTTAAGAAAACCTTTCTAATCCTAAAGTAATCCTAATGTTCAAATCTTAAGGATTTGAGCAGGACGACCATTTGGAACTAAATATTCAGCACTAATTTGACGATTACTCATGAACGCTAACCAAAATCCACACACGCACACACAGGCTCTGACCCTTTGACACTGTTTGTTCTTCTCATTCACGTGTTATTAAAACAATTTACTGATCAGCGACAGCACCAGTTTGAACCGAGTTGTATACATTTGATCAAAAGTTAATGGTATGGGCCAGATTAATCTTCTAACTCTGTGTAACAGGCAGACAAAAGTATTTGCAATTCTACATGACGACAATTCTGTCTTCCTACATGAAGGGCCAACAGACTGAATGCTGAATAAATTGTGATTATACGTGGGGATGAATTGTGATTATACAGAGATCTGTCTGGTGTGGTGGGTATGAAAGTGTAATGGTATTGTTGATGTTGTGCTGTGTGGTTCTAACCCTTACCTCCTTAATGAAAAAAGTGAAAGAGAGACAATAAATTTTACCTTTAATCCGAATGGCACCAGAATTAGCAACAGCCTCTTCAGACAATTCCCTGACAACAACTGACACAGTTGAACGGACCTTGAGTTCCCACACTGCATCATAAACATCCACCTTGAATTCATATTTGGGTCGATCAGGGGTGTTGCTGGGTACACCTTTCAGCATGGTGATCATCCCTGTCAACTTGTCCACCCTGAAAAAAGAAACACAGCAATGGCACAGTTCCCCAACAAGATCAAGACCTGAACAAGTGTATGTGAATCTGGTACACATTTAGATGTGTTTCATAATTTTATCAGCCAAACCTATTTTTAAATAAACAGCAGAAAAATAACAAGAAAGTAGGATTCATGTTTCTGAATGACTAATCTTCTGGCTCACAAGCTTTATAAGAAAAATGACGCAAGCTTCAGCTAGATTATAATTAATAATAATAATGAAAATTTGTATCGTGCATATTCACACTCATAGAGAGCATGCTCTTAGCGCTTCAAACGAGGAAGAGACATGGACTACATGGATAGAACACGAGGGACGGAAAAATAAACGACAGTACTGACAAAAAACAGAAAACAAAGATAGAAAACACAAAAAGGCACCAAGTAACAGGAGAGAAGAAAATAGTGATTCTGCAGAGAAAGATGGGTAGAAAAGTATAGAGCAGAAGGGGGGAGGGTAAAAAGGACAAGCATTATGTGGACTGTGTTAGGAGTAATGCTCAAGGAAGAGGTGCGTTTTCAGTGCAGATCTGAAAGATTTAATTGTAGGAAAGTGGTGGATATGGAAAGGGAGAGAGTTCCATTGTTTTGCTGCACAGTAGCCAAAAATCCTGTGACCATATGTTGTTGTTCTGGTGACAGGAACAGTTAGAATACGGTCATCAGAGGAAGAGTGTAGTTGTCTGACTGGGATGTAAGGGATGAGCAGTTCAGAGAAATAGTTAGGGCAGGAGCCTGCAAAGAAATTAAAACACAGCACAGACAGTTTGTACTGAATGCGAGAACAGATGGGTAGCCAGTGTAGAGAACGAAGGAGAGGACTGACATGGTCCCGTTTCCTGGCTCTAAGCACAAGATGTGCAGCGGAGTTCTGTACTTTCTGGAGTCTCTGAATGAGGTATGAGGGGCAGCCTGCCAGCAAGGAGTTGCAGTAGTCAAGTCGAGAAAGAACAAACGCACAGACAAGACTGTTGGTAGTGTGTGTAGAGAGAAAGGTGCGGACGGCACTGATCTTACGGAGCTTATAATAGGCAGACTGACAGACAGCTGTAACATGTTTATCAAGGGTCATGTCTGCAGTGACAATAAATCCCAGATTCCTAACAGATGATGTGAAGGTGATGTTGGTTTCACCCACCTTGATGTGATTGAGCAGACTGACGAGCGAAGGTTGATGTCTAATTCAATATTCAATAATTCAATTATGCTTTGGATTCATTGACTACTTTTTGGTACACTGCACTCCTGCTCATAAGTATGCCCTCTAGATTAAAATGTTAATATTCTCAATTAATATTCTCTTAATATTCATGCCAGAGCTTGCTCATACCAAATCTTGGTACTTGAAGACTCTACTTTTAACAGAAGTGTTTTCAAGAAGTGTAGACTGTACTTCTGATGTCTCTTACAATACTACAGTTTGTACAACATGGTGTCCCTCATTTAAATTCTTTAATGGAATTATAATTACTCCTTTTCTTTTTTGCTTGATTGTTCAAGGTTTTTTTGTGAGAGGGTGTTGAGGGAACCACTCACTCAAAATAGTCCTTTAACCAGACTGGCTCTGCAAAGGTGAAGGTCTTGTTGAGCAAATCCCAGTCATCCTCATCTTTGACATACACACGCCCAATGTCAAGAGGTCCGAACAGGCCTGCACACAGCCAAAACATCTATAAGGTCCAACATTCAAACAAAAATGGAAACAAAAATGCAGATTCAGCAAGCACGATTAAAACTGAATCATTTCCCTACCATGACCTGTCAGTCGTGTGTGTAAAACAAGAGAAAGTTGATATCACTGCTGATTGAGAATTTATATAGTCAACCTCTCTACCATTAACAATATTAAATTACAGGGCTAATGATAGCTCATATAGCTCCTGCTGTAAACTTCCTGCTCATCAATACCTTTGTAATTATAGACAAAGACATCTTGATGTCCTGGCTTCAGCTCATTGTCGTTGATATCAGCGATGGTGACTGTTAAGGTATTGGTGCCAGTCATGGCCTCAGAACTGTTCTTTCCACGCATATCCCACATCACAATCGGTATGTAGTAATATTTGCGGCGTTCACGGTCAAACACTTGTTTAGTGGTCACCTTAGCTGACCCCCTTCCGTTATCTCCATCTGAAAATAAATGAAAATGCAGGCATGATATTTTTCCTCTAGTGTCTTTCTTCCCATAAGAAGGAAACTGCATGCACATTAACATGATCTGTGTGTCAGTGTGTGTGAGAGAGAGAGAGTGCACATCTGCAGGTCTCTTACTGCAACTCATGACTGCAGGTGATTCGTAGGGATCCAAATTAAGAACCTGAATTATCTTACATTATACGCTACAGCTTACCGAATACATTATATGCCACAGCTTAGCAGTTAGATTATAGCCAGAAGCTTAGCAATATAGCACAGCTTATCAACTACATTATATGCCTAAGCTTTTCAACTACATTATACACCACAGCATAGCAACTACTCTTCCTAGGCTTACCTGAATCATGAGCCTCATACATTTGCTCAATGTATAAATAATCACTGTGCACAAAAGAAAGAATGTTGCAACCCCCCTCCCCTGGCTGCACTTACTTGGGTCAAAATGAAGGTCAAAATATTCGCAGGTGGGGCGACCTTCACAAGGGCAGGTGTTGGAGCCATCTTTACATGGGGGATCAGAAAAACCAAAAGGTGGCCCATAAGGCTCAGCATCTGGATCTCTGGCAAATAATTCCTGCACCAGTGCTGGAGCTGGAGAGTTTTCCGGAACCTGTGGCTGGTACTTATCTCGGAACTGAGGAAAGTTATCGTTGACGTCCTTCACGATGATGGTCAGTGTACCGGTGCCTGTCATAGGTGGATCACCTTTTGGACAAAAGCATGCCTGACCTGAATTACCACTGTTAGACATTCTACAATACTCAGTCATTCACTGTTTTCCACAAAATAACCTCGATTGACAAATGTCATCAAATGCTATATATTTATGTCTAAACAATTTTCTTTTATGAGGTTTAGAATTTTATAAAGCTGTAGAATAATACTGGTTACTAACATGAATTCCATCAAATGTTGTAGTTTTAACACACCACACTCATTTTCTCCATCAAAATTTTAAAGCCGACATAAGGGCGAGTAAACACTTCATGAAAACAATACAGCAGAAATTATGAAATTAAAAATAAAAAATCCCTTAGTTCATTTTCCCTCATTAAAAAGCTTTCAATAAGTGTTTGACATGAACTGATGTGTGCAGTATTCTCCTTTTGCAGCAGACAGACCTTTGTCAATGGCTCTGATATACACAACATGCCGCTCCTGTGCCTCTCGGTCTAGTGGACGTCGCAAAGTGACAATACCTGATGTGGCCCCAACACTGAAATGTCTTCGTGGATCTGAAGAGCGGTCTATGGAAAACCTGAAATTTGCAAATGAACAGATGTAACATCCATGCAACACAACATATAAGATCTCAATAACTTCAGTGTCACTAAAGTAAAAAGCTTACACAATTGAACTGTAGCTGTAAAGACGTTTGCATTCGCAGATGCAAACTGTATAAATTTTTTCCTAATTTATTTAAAACTGAACAAATAATAACAACATCATAATAGTAACAATACATTTAATTACGTTTTCCAGACCAATGGAACTGAAGTGTTTAGCTATAAAATACAAATACAAATTGGACCTACTCAAACATGGCATTTTCTCCAGAGTCTTTGTCTGTGGCACCGAATGATGTTATCTGAAATCCTGGTAGTGTGTCTTCAGAGATTTCCACCTGCTTTACTTGTGGCGAGAGAGTGGGAGCATTGTCATTGAAGTCAAGGACAGTAATCTCAATGTGCGCTGTGGCAGTGTGTAGTGGGTCAGGATCTTGAGCAATTACTGTCAGGTTGAAGAACTGCTGATCAATGTGCTCATAGTCGACTTCTCGCCCCTGAAAATTTTCCAAGTAAATGTTTTACTAGCTAGTACCTTTCAACAAGCTCCAAATGAACTTTAATGACATATTTTCTCAATTTATTCTACTTAATGTGCTGTGAACACTTTTTAAGTGTCAGTTGGGAGTTTTAAGTAAAATCTAGTATTTTCTCTCTATACCAGTCTGGTGATCTTTATTTTTCATTTTATAAATGAGCATTCCCTAGTGGCACGGTTCGGTTCCCATAGTATTATTCCTTTAATTATCCATGTGTCCTAGATCTACCAATGAAAGGATTTTGTGCCATGAAATAAATCTGATGCATTTGTTTTATGTATGTTTTCAATAAAACTTAAGATTTTTTTATGTTGTTAAAGAAGGGGGAGAAAAAAGCTTTACCTCATACACAAGAATGCTGCCCATGTTGTCAATGGTGATAACCTGAAAGAAAACTCTGTCATCTTGTGCTAAAGTGTATGTCAATTTTGCATTGTTGCCCATGTCTGCATCTGTTGCTCCAACACGGAATACCTCTCCAGATTTGAGGTTTTCCGACATTTCTGTACGATAAATGACAGGTTCAAATACAGGCCGCTGGTCATTGATGTCACTGAGGGAAATCGTTATGACAGCTGTCCTGTTTCTTGGTGGATTACCTTCATCACTAGCTCGTACTTCCAAGGTGAAGGATGGGATGGTCTCACGGTCCAATTCCTCACGAGGAACATTGGTTTTGATAAGGCCCCGAGATCGGTCAATCACAAAATAATCTTGACGAGATCCAACAGTGATGGAATTTCTGATTATATCATAGACAACTGTTCCATTTTTGCCATTGTCAGGATCAGTGGCTAGGACATACATTACTGAGGTTCCTATTGAAAGATCACAGATAAAACGTATTACAATGTTGACTCTTCCTACAAGAGTTCTAATAGCTTAAATGACATAGTGATGACATCAAACAAACACTCTCTATTCTGAATTATACATAAAGGCCCAAAATAGGACAAATATGTATGAATCGATACCTAAAAATATGCATGTAATTCCCAGTGAATATCAACACAGTCACCTTTGACAAGAGACGACAACACAAACATCTTTGGCGGAAGACGTTCTTACCAGGTGGCGAGTGCTCAGGCACTGACCCTTGCAGACGGCTGCTGTCAAATGTCGGTGGATTATCATTAATGTCCGAGGGCCAAACTTCAACTGTTGCATAACCAAATTGCCAAGGCTGGTTAGGTTCATCTTTAGCCACAACTGTAAACTGAAAATTTGCACGGCCATTTGGAGCATCACGGTCCAGTGGCTTGATGACAAAGACATCGCCGGTGATGGGATCTATGCGAAAGAACTGGTTGGGAGCCTCAGTTCCATATCCTTGGAGGGAGTATCGAATTTGGTTTGGTCGATCTTCATCTCTATCTGTTGCTTTGACCTATATAGACACCATAAATTTTAATTGTTAGTCTGCCAGGTCTCCCACTATCTCAAACATGGAAAATAAGAAAAGGAACTCTATAGCTTGATACATGCTCAACACATTTAGAGACTATGACAAAGTTTGACAAAGTTGCAGTCCTGGTAAACCATCTCATCATTACAGCTTTTTAAAAGCCAGTTCATTTAATCCAAGCAACAGCTGAATCAATGACATTTTTCAAACCCTTGAAGTTTCAACACAAATATAAAAAGTAAAATTTCACTCTTTCCTTTATCAGCATCACTAAACAAAACTAAAGAGAGAATAAAGTGAAAAAATAATAGCAAAAAAATACAAACAATAATTTAATTATTTCCAATAACTGAGCATAAATGTGTTTCCACTGACCTGGACTAAAAGCTTAGGATTTATGATAACACTGGCATCCTCCTCTACAAGCTTGTTCTCAATTTTGTAAGTTCTCTCTGTAAATTCTGGAGCGTTGTCATTGGCATCCAGAACAGTCACTTCCACAAATGTTGATGCCGTGTGGATTCCATCAGTGACATTCAAGGTAAGTCGGAAAAACTATTTTTAAATTAAAAATAAACAGGATGCTGATAACTCAAGATCTTAATGCTAAAAGTCTCTAATACAAATTACTACCCAATCTATATTATAAAACAGATTTTGGTAATGCAGAATCTTTCAAAACAATGTGAGCCCACATAAGTGTTCCACGAATAGCAAATGTTCATCTGCATGAATGTATGGACAGTACATAAGTATGTATAAATATGTAAGAGCACGAGAGCAAGGATTGAGGAAGGTGGGAGAGAAAACACAATGATACTGTCAAAAATGGAAAGCAAAAGGTTACAATGTAAAAGGAAATGATGATTTGAAATTATGCAAACACTTAACAGTAAATATTTTTGAAAGTTTCACGTGCATGCTTACAGACATTAGTCATTTAAGTTCCGCCATCTACGACAATTGGTAAATCTTGAGGTAGTACATATTTTGTCTTCCTTACCCTGTCACTTGATTCATAATCAAGGGTCTTGGCTACAAAAAGACCTCCAGTTGCTGATTTCACACCAAATTTGTAGAGGGGACTGTTTCCCCCAATGATTAAATAATTCAGTCGACCCACATCAGCTGCAAACACAAAAAGAGTTTAGAAGATAGTCTTATTGCTTCAGAGATACAAACAAGCATCAGGTAAACAGCATACTTGTACGGCAAACAAGATTTGCATGCATAAACATGTGTGAAGGCATGTTTTGTGTGTTTAAACGTGTGCTAAGCATATACTGCATGCATTAGCAGCTTAAACAAATAAGAAAAACAGAGCAGTTTAAAGTTTGCAAGCCACCATCAGTTCTTGCATACAATAGTGAATGTGGATGCACAGAAGATACAGATAAAGAGTGCATACATCCACACCCACACATAAAATTAGGGCTGCTATTTTTAGCAAAGTTTCTTACTCTCATCGGGATCTTTGGCAGTAATTGTTGCAAAGACAGTGTCAATATACTGGTCCTCTGCAACTGTCACGTTATACTGAGAGTGGGGAAAGTAGGGGTCATTGTCATTCTGATCTTTGATGAAAACTTCCACTGTCACTCGAGCTGAAAAATATACGTATAGGCATGGACTCGAATAGACAGGTTGTCCATGTACCTCTTTAGCCATGTTTTGGTAAAAATAGGTATCACCATCTCTACAGTTTGAAATTTAAGAATCTCAGGACACATTCAAATGTTTTAAAATCAGTACAATTTAATAAAGTCTATGGAATTAAATAGTTTTTAATATTTAAGCACTAGGATGTTCCCACAGCACTTTACAGCAACAGTCACAACAATATTTAAATAACACTAGTGCCCTCGCAACATCAACTAAATGACATCTGCCCTTGGAACATCAGCTAAATTAAGCCCTAATGACATCTGCCCTCCGAACATCTGCAAAATAAAGTGCCACTCACCACTGTTGGGTGTGAAAGGTGGGATATGACCAGGTCTGTCAGAATTAACACTGTCAGTCGCAATGACGGCTAGATCATAATAGCTCTGTTGCTCTCTGTCAAACCTGCGCTTGGTGCGGATTACTGCAGTGTTTCGAGTAGCCGCAGGCACTATTTCAAAATCATCGCTTGGCTTCTCTAGCCGAAAAGTAAGCTGTTAATAAAAAAAACCAGAATGTTGATGAAATATTAGTCTGACAAGTCTTTAATTCAGCATCACCTCTGTCACCATTAACTCATCATCTGGACTTCATCAGCCACCTTTACCCCCACTTAACAAGCAAGATATTTCACACAAAAAAAAAAATCAGCAACTATAGCTGCTCTGTTACAATGCTATGTAGTACAAGAAGACACTGAATAAAGGGATAAAATTCATGCAAGAAAATTGAGAAACTGTTATTCTATAATAGTTCTCTCCCTCCGTTTACCATAAATAACATTTTAAAGATTGGTTTTGGATTAGGAAAACCTAGTGTAATTTCTTAGATAAGTCTTAGATGAGTGCTCTTGTGTAAGGTGTTGTTAAGTTATAGTGCTGAATTTGACACTTATCTTCATCGACATTTAAAGGCCAAACTTCTTTCAATTTGAGGAAAGTGAGCCACAGATATGACATCATCTCCACTGACAGTTAGCTACTCTTAAATGACTTTAAAGTGGCTATACTGCATTATGTCTGTCAATGGCACACAAGCATAACTGATCATGTCTATCCTTATGAACAGTCAATGGGAGAGTGGGGAACATGTTAATTAGGCACATCCACGAAATTTCCTGCTGCAGCAATTTTGTCAGACCAGTCGTTACAAAAAAAGTTGCACTGAAAGATGTTCCCCAAGTCTGCCAAAATTCAAACAACTCATAATCCTACATCTCCTACATTTCAAGTCATCTTTCACCATGCAATCACATTTCAAAGCCGTTCACTAATGTGTCATCACTTCACAAGATTTCTGACAAATTATTCATGAAATGCCAGGATGTTATCAGTGAATTAGCAGATGATTATTTCTAAAAATACGTCAAAAGTGCCCTTCTCTGACCTCACTGAACTGTGGTGTAACGTCGTCGTCATATCCTGTAATGGTAATGACATCCTGACCAGGATCCATGTTTTCAGGAACACTACCAGGATATCGCCCTTGACGATTGGTCCCTTGGAAGTATGGCAGCTCATCATTCTTGTCCCTAAGCTGTATTGTAGGATTCACCTCTGACTGCAGAGTCACTGGGCCAAAATTCTGAAATCAAAAAAAATTGTTATTGTTAATTCTTGAAGACTTACCAAATGATATGGCCATAACAGGCTACATTTTCTCTCTGAAGTTGACTCCTGGACAGTGAGCTAGCTGGTGACTGGCGCCCACTGGAGAATCGTACATGTCAAGCCTGTGCTAGTTTGCTGTCAAGAAGTCAATTTTAGAAGGAAAAGTATAGTCTATTATCTCTTACAGTCATGTTATCTGCCAAGGTCCAAGAAATGAATGCTAATATTTTTTTTATTGGTTCAATACATACATTGGACACACTGTGTTTGGGTGTAATTTTTTCTGGGGGCGGGGTGGGGGTGGGTGGGATAAATACCATAAGCTCCTACTGTCAGCAAGGAGGGTATATGCATGCTGTGGATGAGACATTCATTATTACTGTTATGTGCAATATATAGTGCACATATTACTTCATAATGTATATATAAAAGATTTAAACCACTGACAAACAATCTTTGCATTAAAAGCTTTGAGGTACATGTTAAATGAGACCTTTAGCACTAAATAATACACAAAAATAAACAATGATACACAGGAACACCAGATATATTAAGCTCAAATCCTAAGCATGCAAGATGACACATGCAATAGTTTGCTCACACCAGTCAAACAGTACAAAGAAATCAAATGACGGTTAGAAACAGGCTGAATGTGACCATAGTTTACGATGCAAAACTCATCAAAGATATGCCACTGACAATCAAAGAGGGACACTAGGAGAGGCAGAAAAGTGGTAAAAAGATAAGCGATAAACGGTCAAGATGATTAAGTCTCCCATGATCATGTTTCTACCATGTACTCACAAGGCAGCGGAGACGAACAGTGTAGCTGCTAACGGTCTCATAATCCAGTTTGCCATCTACAAGAAGGTTCATGGTGTTGCCATTGACAGCAATGGAAAAGGTGCCTGTCGACTGACTGCTGCTACCATCCTCCTGGATGATCTGAAACTCCACACGCTCATCGTCAATGTTGGAGTTGCAGCTCATGCTGGCGATCAGAGTGCCTACTGGGGCAGTCTCATCCACAGAATACACTTTCTGGTCATAATCCATATCCCAAGATGGTGGGCTACTAGTTCCTGTGGCAACGGCAATAGTCACAGTAACTGTGCTGTTAAGGGAGGGTGTGCCTTTGTCCTTAGCCATGATGGTTAGGGTGTATGATGTTAGCTGAAAATAATTTTTAAAAAAACACTTTCAAAAGCAAAGAATTATAACCTCTGTACTTAATCCAACAAGTCTAGAGACATAACTAGGAGATCTGTATGTAATCATAATATTCACCATGGTATGACCAGTTACATGACAGCATTTGTTTTAATCTGTAGATAATAATCACACCAAGATTATGATCTATATCTCTTACTGACAGACTACCATTAATAAGCACAGCCTTTGCAACATACCCCAATAAGATTGCCATTCAAGACAATGAATCCGTTTGCGGGCAAGATGGCAAATATCCCATCATCATTGTTGACAATGGAATATTCAATTTCTCCATTCAGCCCAATGTCTGCATCATAGGCTCTCACAGCAATGATGACTTGATTACGCTGAGTGTCACTTGTGATGTCTGCACTGTAAGAAGGGCGGTCAAAAACAGGGCGGTTGTCGTTGATGTCTTCTACTTCAATACGAAAAGTACACCAGCCATCTAAGGGTGGGTTGGCACCATCTATGCCATTTACTGTCACCTAAGATAGCAACAATTTACAAAATGCACAGTTCAACAGTTCAGCATCACAGCATTATAAACGTAAGACTCTAGTTCTTATCTTCACATATGATCGTCAAAAAAATCCAGCTGACACATTCTGAGGATTTTACAAAGTTGGTGAGTGGTCATACAGTTTCTGTGTATCACACAATACGAGCAAGAAGATCTAGTACTTAAAATAACAGATTAAATAAACAAAGCAAAGCAAAGAAAGCATAATAAAATATATGACCAAAACTCTATGGCTGCACCTTAACCAAGTAGTACATTATGTGTGTAACAGTTTATTTTTTACACAAATATTATGGATATGAAATGAAAGGGGAAAAAACAATGATTATACCAACTAAGTAGTAAGTAAATGTAAATATTCACCTGAATGTATTTTTCGGAGCGTGATTCTCTGTCAATGTCTCGCCCAACTACAATCCTGCCATCACTGCGACCAATGCGGAAGGTGTTATCCACAGGCGACACAATAGCATAGCTCACTTCTCCATTCTGGCCTCTGTCTGCATCTTCAGCTTGCACCTAAAAATAACAAAAAGAAGTTTGTTGGTGACTGGGATTTAACTCCTTGGTTACGGAAGGCTAAGCACCGGTTCCCTTCCCTTTGGAGCGAGATGTATTTACCCTTTTTTAAAAAATCATAAAAAATTAACTATAAAAGGTAGAAGAACAATTTAAATTGATAATGATAGATCAACATGTGTAGAAAAGAAACATCTTTACCTTTACACACTTTTATAGTATTCCCATCAGAAAATGCCATGATAATTAGTAACGAGAAGAAATCCGATAGAGGTTTCAGAAGCCTAAACAAATATAACATAAGGGAGGAAACTACTAGAACACTTGGGAAATAGTCCACCATGATTCCCTCCCTTGAAATCGCAGGAAGTGAAAGATTTCGTGGCAAACAAAGATTTTTACGATGATCGCCATCTTGAGAAATGAAGCACGTTGTTGTGTCTCACTTTGACATGGACTTTTACTTCAACAACCGCAAAGGAGAAGAAAATAGTAAGTAATTTTACAATTCTAATGTATATTCTAATAAAACATGTTTATTTGGTACTTTGTGTCTGTATATATTGTGTAAATAATTTTTTTTGTTAATTTCCGGCCGGCGAATTTCTAAAGTTCTCAAACGCGTACAGTCGTAATCTTTCATTTGATTTTAGACTAAACCTATGTATCTTAAAATTTACACCAAGTGAATGTTTTAAAAATGCTCTTTAAAACGGTGTATTACTGATGGTTGTCTTTACTGTAGGTTAAAAAATATAAATTTTCAAAGCTGCCGTCGAAATTTCAATACCAGGAATTTGCTATCCATTTTGTAAACAGAAAGACAGGTACCGTGGGAAAACGCAGAAAATTACTGTCAAACGTGAAAACTACGTCATAAGAAGGAAATCACTTGATAGGAAAATGAATCAACAATCGAACTGAATAATTTTTTCGGCAAAAAACCAGCGGAATGAGCCTAAAAAAATTTAAAGCAATCAAACTGTTACGAGTAACCATTCCGGGAAAAGGGAATGGCGGCGCGAACGTATGAACCTGACCATGCCGTCAACGAAGAGTTAAAACAAAAACTGTGAAAGACTGATTGTAGGCTCTTTATGGTGTAGGTGTATGACCGTAATTAATGAAATAAAGATACTTAGCTTGAAAGAATATGACTATATGATTAGGAACAATGACCTTTTAAAGGTGAACATCATTCAACTTTGTTGTGAGCTCTTTCTTTTCTTCTGATTTCACTGAAACATTTATTTACCGAATTTCAACTACAGGAATGTACACTACGTGTGTCACAGCTTACATTTTCTTTGTCGATGGGTTTCTAAAAGGGTTGAAAGTATAGCATCTGTGCACTAGCCAGGCGATCCCCTGCTGTGAAAAACAATTAGACTTAATCCGATGCAGAGGACTGGTTCCGAACACTGTCTCTCCCCCTTTTCCAAATTCCAATGACTGCCATTCATCAATAAGTTTTGAAAAGATTGTGTATGGGTTGCACGGTCCGTGTAGGCGACGCTTAGTTCCGAGTTAATTCAGTTGTTTATAAACAACACAAGAAAGGTAAGAATTTCAATGTACATCACCTATTCTAGTATTTGCAAAGTTTTAGAATTATTTTTGATAATTCGTGATTTTTGATTATCCGGATGACAGGTACCGGACATTAAACCAGATAATTGAGGTTCCACTGTATTATTGGTTTGGACAAACAGCCTCATCCAAATGCAATGAATCACATAAGCTGTACAAGTCTGCTCTTATTTTAATGAACAGGATGACTGTAAAAAGTTGATAAAATGTTTTCTTCCACTGACCTGAAGTACAAATCCACCTAGAGGTGTGTGTTCTCTCACTTTGGCCTTGCTGTATTCATCACAATGTTCAAATGTTGGTTTGTGTGTATTCACATCTACCACTTGCACAATGATGTAGCTCTCATTGGATAAAGTGTTCTGCTTTCCACAGCAAGAGCCATCATCATATGCTGTGACATTGAGGATGTAAAAGTCAGTCCCATCTGGTAATGCACGGGCAAGGGAGATCAACCCAGCAGTGGAATCAATATGGAAGTTTTCTTTCTCAGTTAGACGAGCTGGAAGACAATGAATTACAACTTTCATGGAGAGTAACCAACATTTGCACTCATGTTTAATACAGGGTGAATTAGGTCTGTCACTAAAAAATGTTACAAAATGGCTGCTGCATTTGAAGTGTATGAGGGTTCAGCTGTATGGTGAATGCTATTATTGTAACACATTTTTGGAAAGATATCAGCGATAAAAAAACCTGCTGAAAAAGAAAACAAAGCACAAAAAAACTGTAATTGTGAAAACACTTACGAGAAAAGAAGTAAGAGATAGCATCTCCATCCAGGTCCACTGCCTGCACAATGGCAATGACAGTGCCAACAGGTGCATTCTCATCAACAGAAATGATGCTGGTGGTGCTAGTGAACTCTGGCGCCTCATCATTAACATTCAACACTGTGACACGTATGTTGACAGAGCTTGACTTGGGAATGATTCCTTTGTCAGTAGCAAAAACTGTCAACTCATAAAAATGGCCTGGAATTTTGTCATAGTCCAAGCGCCTGAAACAACACCATCCAAACGTTTGGAAGCTTGTGCTTTTGTTATTGATTGAAAAGCCCGTACACGCACACACTCGCATGTGTACATACAGTCATCACACGTAGACACAAATGTGCATATATATACATGCATACTGACATTCACACACAGTCATCACACATGTATACACGTGCGTGCACACACACATGAACACACTTACACATGCTCTCAAACATAATCACACTTCACACATGTACACACACTTAGCAAGACTAAGAAGTCTGGCAATGGACTCCATGGGTGGGTGGGAGCCTCTGCCACCACAGGGGGCAGGGACAGGTCGAGGCTATGTAACCAGGCCCTGGGAAAGGGGAGGGATGGTTTCTGGAAACTTCGATGGAGGATAGTGTAGTGTAGGTTTGAAGTCTGGAGAGCTTTTTTTTCGGATTTGAAAGTAAGAACAGAGAGAAGGCAGGCCAGCCGCCAAGTGACTCTGAATAAAATCTACGGTAATGAGTCAAATTCCATCTTTGTTGTATACTTGTGCAACTAGCCCACCCACTACGTAGCCATCAGGGATGGACGTGTTGGTTACAGAAAGATATTAAAAACTTCTGCTTTTTGATAACTTGAACAACAATCTGTTTTAACAAGGATGAAGCACTCGGCTTGCTTGTGTGGTTACAGAACATCTACTAAAATAGGTACATAAAGATCTGCATGCAAACAGTGTGTATTTATACATGTGTATATATAGTAAGTACACAAAATCTATTTTAGTTTTTCCCCCCTAGACCCTGCTATCCATGTCTAATCATTCAAAAACTGAAAACTATTGAAGATCACAATCACATTCTCAAAAAATGGAAATAAACTAACTAGTTCTTCTTTACCAATTACCATTTAAGCCTTTGCTCACCTTTTCACCTTGATAATACCAACGTAGTTGTAATCTCCCACTTTTTGCGTATCCACGAAGAAGTCATCACTGAGTACAGAATATTCAATCTCTGCATTCATTCCAGAATCAAGGTCTTTTGCTCTCACTGGAAAAAAAATATATCTGCTGTTGATTATTCAGTTGTTAAGCAATACTTTTCATCTGAGGTTACCTTAGAACTGGTAAAATCTTCTAGCACAACCCACAAAACAGCATTTCATAGCACTGCTCCAGCTCACATTTCATCAGCCTTCTATGGCCTTAAAAAAAACTTTCACTAAACTTCTTGTCTGTATAGTGTACAGTAAAACAATAAAGCCAATACTAAAATATTTTTAACCTTCTGTCACTGTGGCATTGATTGGAAGATCTTCCGATACTGTTTCAAGATACTGGGATACTTCAAATTCAGGCTTGTGGTCATTCATATCCAGAACAGTGACAAAGAGCTGGGCAGAAAAAACATATTCCAAGATTATTCAAAACTTCAAACATGTTGACATATTTCATTTAACAGCACATATGAAAAACACAGGTCAAAACCTTATGGCATGCTAAATATCGACAATGGTTTTCAGCATCCTCTCCCTTCAGTACTCAACTATATTCCAGTATTGTCTGGTTTATCTCAGCTAATTACTTCAATACTCCACTTTCTTACACAAACAAGGAAATGTAATCTGCACTAGAAGCAATAAAACTTAATATAGCACAGTTTGTTTACAAGCTCCAAGTGCTGACTTGGCAAAAAAATGCTTCTTAAGTTCTTTGACTTACAGTAGCATTGTTGGACAAAGTAGAAGTGCCGAGATCTTCATGCACCCGAAGAACTAACTGATACTGCAGTGGTTGTTGTGATCTCTCTACAGACTCATAATCCAGCACCTGCAAAGCACAGTATCATCATTGAAATCAGCACTTACCAATCTGTGAAAACACTGTCAAAGAAGTTCTTACATTATATCAATAAGTTAAATGATAAAAACATAGCCTACTTCGTATTTCATATTTTCAGTGTATAATGAACATGTCATCCTTTTGCTTATAGAAATAACAATGCATAACAAATATGACTTTTTCATACATGCTTTATTTTCTTTCTTCTATGGAAAATTTATTGTACTGACTCAGCAAACTACACACTAATACATACTGTACTAGAATCTTGCATCAAATTACCTTTAAAGAAATTAATGTCTCAGGTTGTGCTTACCTTAAGGTTTGATATTCGTCCATCACTGCTTATGGTGAACACTGTGGATGGCTGGCCCTTTTCATCTAATAGATCAAATCTAATCTGGCCAGTCTGAAACCTCTTCACTTCAACAATCAGCTCCTTCTCATCTGGAGTAGTCACCCTACACAAGCAATTAAAACATAAATCTCACAAGTAGTATTCCACAAGATACTAAGACAACAATGATCAACTGGTCTCTCAGAGAAAGAGTCCACAAGCCTAGTTGTCATAAGATCAGTAAGTGCAAGTGGCCTTAGGGTTGGTGTTGCGAGCGGTATTAGGGTCAGTGGCTGCAAGTAGTCACAGTGTTTATGATTGCAAGTGATCCCTGGTTTCTTTGAATGTGGAGCCCACTGTCTCCTTTTGCTAACGTTATCTCCCCACATTATCAGGTATCCCCATTTCTGCTAGGTGGGCAGTGTCCATTTTCTACCCACACAAATAAGTGGGCCTGGAACCACTGGCATTCTGGTTCACAGCCGACCAACAGCTTTCTCAAAGTCACTAGCTCTTCAAACAACAGAAATTGATACATGCATACTTTGGCTCTTTTATATTAATCCATTGCCTTCGCTAGGCTGAGAGGCCGTTACAACCATAGCTGGTAGCATAAATTTACACCTTTTTCAAAAAATTATATAAAATTAGTGAAAAGAGGTAGAAGAACAATTAAAATTGATAATGATAGATCAAAATGTGTAGAAAAAAATCAGCTTTACCTTGTGTTTTCTTAAAAACACACTTTTATAGTATTCCCAACAGAAAATGCCATGATAATGAGTAAAAAAAAAAAAAAGATTTGTTACAGAAGTTTCAAGAGCCTAAAAAATTAAAAAAAATAAATATAAGGGAGGAAACTACTAAAACCATTGGGAAATTGTCTACCATGATTCCCTCCCTTGAAATGACAGGAAGTCAAAAGATTTTGTTGTAAACAAAGGAAAGTTCGAGAATTGAAGCACGTTGTGTCTCACTTTGACATTGATTTTTACTTCAACAACCACAAAGGAGAAGAAAATAGTAAGTAATATTAAAATTCTAATGTATATTCTAATAAAACATGTTTGTTTGGTACTTTATGTCTGTATATATTGTGTAAATAATTTTTTTTTGTTAATTTCCGAGAGCTGGCCTTCAAATGTTCTAAAATGCGTACAGTCGTAATCTTTCAATTGATTTTAATACTCGAAGACAAAACTTATGTATCTTAAAATTTACACCAAGTGAATGTTTCAAAAATGCTCTTTAAAACGGTGTATTACAAATCGTTGTCTTTACTGCAGGTTAATAAATATAAATTTTCAAATCTGCCGGTCGAAATATCAATATCGGGTATTTGCTGGCCATTTTCCACACAGAAAGACAGGTACCCTGGGAAAACGCAGAAAATTACTGTCAAACGTAAAAAACTACGACATAAAAAGAAGATCAATCAATAGAAAAATGAATCAACTATCAAATTCATTAATTTTTTATCCGAAACAACGCATTTTGAAACGTTAAAAAATAGAAAAAAAGCTCAGGGTGAATTCGCCCTGACCGCAGCGAAAGGATTATGGTTCAATGCTTGAGCAATGTACACATACCTAGTTTAATTCTTTAATGAAGTCAAAGTTACTTCCCTTTGAAAAGAACTTCCATTTGTGATACAAAAAGTTCAACATCCTAAATCTCATCTCCATTTTTTTTTGGGGGGGTGGGGGGTGCAAAGAAGTCATGACCTTATTTCCAGTAATAAAATCACAAAAACATGCTTGCTGTTAAAAGTAATGCTTCATTAGCATGATCTCAAAGTCTTCCTATTGACTGTAACCTTCAGTGTCATTTGAAGATGGAATTTAGGTGAGCCTGCATGTGGTTTCCCCTAAAAGATCAATCCAACAAAAACAAAACTGAAACACAAATACCCCTTTTTGACAAGGTAGAGAGAGTGATATATTCCATTAAGCTGCCAGCAACTTTGTCCTGTTGGCCTTTAAAGCTGTCTAAAAAGTACTGACCTCATTTAAGTACTTACATCTGCATGATTGGACTGTTCTCGTACATCACACCATGGTATGGATCTTCAAAGAACTGTGGTGGACGCACACCCACTAGAACTCGTACTGTGACCACTGTGAGCTGTAGAGGATCCCCCAGAAGGTCTCGTGCAGATACGTCAACCTTTATTTCCTGATCCTGTGCATACCGTCCTGTGCCCTTAGTCTTCAGATGACCAACGGCTATCTTACCATATTCTTTGTCATCTTCTAAGGCAGTAAAAACTTCAAATCTTTCTCTGTATGATTCAGGAACCACTGAAACAAAAATAATCTAGCTTTTTAATGAAGACACTTTATTTAATTCACAGAAGAATAAATTTCAGTTACTAAGAATTTATAATTATATCAGAGTTAATATAAAAGCTACATTTAGTTTTTCCCAAGGGCTGATTTTGTAATACACAATCAATACATATACATGTTACCACCAAAAAAAGTTACTCACCAGACACTAGACCATACACCACTTGTGAGTTGGCATCATCATCACTGGCCAGAAGTTTGAAAATGATGCTCCCTCCCATTTCTGTAGCAGCGACTGTTGCAAGATATGGTTTGGGCTCATTTCGGAACACTGGCGCTTCATCATTTACATCCATCACAGGCAATGTTGTTGTTATGAAGACCACATCTGAATTTAAAAAAGGACATTTTTTAATACGATTTAGTATCAGTTAATCGTTCACATAAAAATCTACTACATTCTTGCATTTAACTCTGAAAAAAAGTATTTGTTTCACACCTGCATATTCTCATATTCTAGGAATGCTTATAAGCTTATAGCAAGACGCTAAATAATCAGGAAATGTTAGAAATGTGTAAACAGCTATCAGAGTAGTTTTAAAATACTGATTCAAACAATTTCATATTCATTTGCATGACATCCAATATCTGACTAAAATACATGCATGCTGCACCCATGCTCTCCAGAATAATAACCTTGCCATTACGTGTACAGCATGTTTTTTTAAAACTGAAAGTAATAAGAGCCATTATGTGCCCAGCATGTTTTTAAAAACTGAAAGTAATAAGAGCTATAAAAGCAACACCCAGCTTCCTGTTATTGTGCAAACAAATGAAGGCTTTCATAGTATCAATTCATAAACCAACGAAAGTTTTCCCAACATGCGCATTCATATGCATACATAAATACAAGCACATCTATACACCTGCATAAACACACACACACACACATTTATATTATAAAACTATTAATATTATTTAAATTATAACTGTTATTGCTATTAACTGTTGTCAGGTAACCACCTTTGTCACCTAAAACACAACAAAAGCCTACACAGGAAACTGACAACAACCAAGGCTGCATTATTTTGTTTTCTTCCTGGCTGTTATTTTGTGGTTTTTATTTCACCCACCCACTGCAACTTCCCACCAGGATGCCCAAAGGTTCTGCACTGTCTGTGGCACAAGATTAACTTTGTCTGACTCAACAGATCTCTAGCACAAAGCAAAAGGCAGGGGCACTGTAACCTGAGGCAGCTTCCTGGCATGAGGGCCAAAGAAAAACGACCTTAAGAATATGTTACCCAAGAAGAGAGGGAAAACATGTTACCCAAGGAGGGTTTAACAAATGAGGTAATGCTAACTCCACAGCAGCATGATAACCCTGTCCCTTTGTGTGGAGCTGATTACAACTTCCAGGCAGGTTTCATGCCAACAGGTCAATGAACAATTCTGCTTATTACAAGTAAAACAATAAAAACAATGAAATCACACGTTTTTTTTAACAAGTTTGCTTGCATAAATAAATATGCATTCATGCACAAATTTAAGTGCATCCATGCATGTATGCACACACACACACACATACATGTACACACCTTCCTGTTACTAGATGTGCTTGTGTACAGCTATAAAACTGTAAATTAATCTCACCACTAGGGAATACAAAAGCAAGAAAACAAGGAGACCGTCAAGGTAACTGTAACTGAAGATATTATTGTTCAGAAAACTGAAGGACAAGTGAAGATGTGGAAGGCAGTTGTGCTTAGGGAATGGCTAGATATTACTGTAGAGTTCTAGTCACTTGTTCTGTCAAAGTGTGAAAGAGGCATTTGGACAGATGCAGCAATTGACAAACTTTACCCCTCTTGGTACTGATCTATTCTGATTATAAAAAAAGACCAAGAAAATTTCTTGCAAACAACAACCTGAGAGGATACATTATTCAAAAATGTTGTTCCCTAAAATGTTGCAAGAACATTAACTATCTCAACAAAAATAAGTAAAGAAAAAATATAAATCTATAAAACTTTCTCTCAGTTGACTTTTGTTTCAGAGTATAAATGATAATCTTATATTTAACCTCTTGTTACATGCTGCAAAAGGCATTTAAGTTGCAAATGAATATCTCTGTGTTTGTTTTGCCTTTGTTGTCCCAGTTGTCTGAAAAACACTTCAATCCCAGCATCATTGTCTGCATTTAAGCAGCAGCTGAAGATGGATATTTGTTCTGTGATGCTTTTGACTGATAGTCTGCAGAAGGTCATGTGCTTGGTTGGTAAATAATGAAGAATGTTGCTATGCTGTAGTGCCATAATGATGTTAGTGTTATTTTTGTAAAGTACTAAAAGCCATTGGGGAATGGTGCTCTGTAAGAACTCTTTATTATTGTCATTGCTGTCTTGCAGATGATTATTAATTAGATCACACAGTATCCTTATATCCACTGGGACATGAACTGTGATAGCTCAAATGTGTGTTAATATATAAAATCACCTTTGCCTTATGGGCTGAGGACCCAATCAATACAGTTCATTTATTCCCCTCTCTTTTTCATCACTTCTCTTTCCCCAGCCTTACCAGGCCAAACATTTTTTTTAAAAAAAGAAAGAAAGAAAACATGCAGGAAAGGGCTTGGAACCAAAATTTATGAAAGGGGTGTGTGCTGCAAGGCAAATTTGGAAGGCTCTTGACACATTGTTGTGCAGTGGAACAGCCATGCAGATGTTTAATCAATATCTTGAGAAAAAGAGATTAATCCCTTGACTACTAGTGAAGACAGATTCCAAGTGCTGGAAAGGACCATTTTTCTAAGGACCACACATGGTCTATAACTGCCAAGATAACGGCGCCAGGCTTGCAGCTCTCCAGCCATCTTCATAATCTTTCTGGCCGCTGGCAACTGGAATGGAGAAAACTAATCAAGGATATCATGACCTGTAGTGTGATGAAGCTGGGAATTTGTGTATTATAAACCTCCAAAATATGTGTGATTTTTTTTTTTTAATTTTAAAAGACATTTTTGGTGTAAAGTCAATCCTGCACTAATAGGATGCTCCAATAGAAACATAATTATGTATCTGGGAGCAATATTCTCTAGCATGACTTATGTAATACCTTTAAGAGTCAGTATGTTTTTAATAGGTATATACACACATACTCTGTAAACACATGCAGACATGTGGCAGAAAAGGAATGAAAGAGGTTGTTACTCTGTGTGTGTGTGTGTTTTGGGGGATGAGGGGAGACAAGTCGGTGGAAGCCTGCATGTGTATTAAAGAGATGATGTACATTAAATGAGGCTCACATTGTGGTAATGGCCATAATCGTCCAATGAAGGCTGTGTTTTAGTTCAAGTTCTCTCTTTTTTTTAAAGCATACAAATACCTAGGATTAAATTTTATTCCCCTACTGTGTGTTTAGACAGGCAACAGAAGATCTAGAAGCTAAAGCCCATAGGGCAAAAAGAGGGCTATTAAAAGTGTTGTACTGGCTTGTTAACAGTTCTCCTTCCTTTTTTCCGCAAGCTTTCAAATGCAATACATGTTCTTTTATATAGTAAAGAAATCTCAGGACTGAGAAATAATTGAAAGAGTTTATACAACTGCCTTAAGGAAAATATCTTTAAAAACACCATATACAATGGCATATGTAAAATGTGGTAGGTAAACATTATTAACTGTTATATAACTTATAAAGTTCTGGTTTATTCTCTGATTTGAAAGTAGGCTTCCCAGAAAGGTTTTTACTAAATAGTCATACACACAATAAGATCACAAAAGATCACCAGGATTAATATTATGATGATAAAAGAGTGGGGTTGCTTTTCTATGGCAACAACAGAGTGTGGAAAGTATAATAATTAACAATAACTGGATTTATAAACTGCATTTCCCTGTGTGGATATGAGCTCAATGCACTGCATGCAAAATACTACAAACAAACTGACAGTCAACTATATAATAAACCTAAGCTTCATCAAACAGATGATGATGATGATGTCGTCTTGTAATGCGCCAGTTTCCCCATCTCAAAGATACGCTCAATGCTCAGGTAACACCATGGCAAAAAATAGTGCTTGGGTGAAGAACTGAGGAGTGAGTGAAACAGTACTCATGATTATGCAAGATCTTTCTTGAAGAGAAATTAACATTAAACAGAATTTTAGTGCCTTTTAAACGAACGGCTGATAGATTGTTACAATTAGAGTGGAATAAACTTTCATTCAACGAGAAATGAACGGTGACCAATTTTACCCTTACTATTGTTTCAAATGCAGTCTTTCATAGTCTCCCTTTACAGCTTATGGCATAGACTGATAAAGGTATGAGAAATTCCTTATTCAGATTCAGACAAGGTGCTATTACCCATAAGCTAACCCAAGCATTCATCATCTCTGTTCTTTCTGTAAAAACATTGAAGAAACTGAATTGCACTTTCTATTTTGCTGTCCATGATACTGGAAATCATGCTGTCCGTGGTACAAGAACAACTGATTCCTTCCAAATGTTGGCATCACCCATTCCTTTTCCATCTTTGTATACCCATGTAAGCCCTAGAACTGTAAGTTGTCTAGTGAGCTTTGTACACAATGTGCTATAGAAACTATGCCAGCAAATTATGAAATGTCTCAAAGCATGGTCTATGTACTTAATTAAATAGTTTCAACTCAATGTCTGGCCTAAAAGACTATGTACTTGATACTGTAGTTAAATCTGCGCGTAAAAGAGTGAAAAAGAGTGAGAACAAGACTGAGAAATCAATTTATATGGCCTATTTATGTTTTTCTTTTAACGTCATGTGATTTTTATGTTCAATATGTATATTTCTATATGTTCGCCCCACTTAAGTCATGGGAAATGGGCATGCACTAAAATATAGTCTCTCTCTCTATGTATGTGAATGCTGTATCAAGGTGTTAAACATGTGGACAATGGAGAAATCATATATACATATCTCTATTTTATATTTATACATTTTTATCTCTACATATTTATGAACACATTCATGTACACATCAAAACATTAAACTGTTCATCATCCCTTCAGTCACAGGTCTATGGCATACACTGAATAAATTGTCTGAAGTCTCTCTCTTCCCAGCATCTGAGAGGGCACACATTAATCTGCCCTCTGTGTAAAAGACTAAGGATGACGAAACTCACACTGTTCTTTGTTTAGAGCTTTGGGATAAATGTTAATCAAAGACAATTCTACTCTATATTCAATGCCTTTTAACTGACTGCTGTTGGTTTCAACCAATGAGATTGCTGTGAAGACTAGTGTTGCACCATTACCATATGTTTTAGCTACTGTTGATAGAGATAGTCCACATGTTTATTTAATTACATAAGCTTGGTAGCTCTTGCTGCCTATAGCTTCTATATTTTTACATTAGAGATTGCAACATATTATGTTGTTTACCCTTTCTGTGAATCTGAGGCACTTGAATAAACAAATCTTTCTTGCCTACCTCTCTTCTCACAATCGACATCCACACACACACACAGCTAAGCAAAGACTGAGTATAATAAAAGGAATGTTAAATGTGTGCTGTGCTAATATCTTTGTGTCTTTGTCCAGGTCATAAGGTTGGACAGCTGCAGAATATTTTCCACATGTTTGTTTCCATTCTATGACAATGAACTGGATAAAATACTATAAGATAATGCTGGCCAACAGAGAGTGAAGGCCCCTTGCAAGAGGATGCTTTCCCACTGGCGACAAGTGAACTCACTAAATATGACAGTCGCTGATGGACAGGCCACTGTAAAATTAAATAGGATAACACCAATCAATGACTCATAGCTGACTGAATGCTCCATTTTAGTGTGTCTGACATTTACTCTGAGGATGAACAATATGCGCTGTGTTCTGCTCTACATCCACCCACCACCCCTCTGTGTGCAACCCCCCACCAAACACACACACACACTTACACTATCAATTGCAAACTTCTGGGATGATCTCGTTGAACATGGAAATTCTCCTCTCTCTCTTATATCACAATGATACCCTAGAAACCTGTAGTGTAAGTATAGCTGAATGCAGCATGTGATCATGGTGGTCAGATCAAACGTTCTACCACACATTTTCAAAAAAACAAAAAGGGTTCTAACTCTGAGCCCAAACATGTGTCCTATTCTCTCTTTCTCAGCATAACTACACTGACTGTTCTAGGACAAGTCAGTCTACACTCTACAGCATAGTGTAAGCCAAAACTGGAGCATCCTGATGACCTACCAAGGATACCTCTTCTGCATGGAATGCCAGAAGTGATCAATCAAATTCCGCTAGTCTTCCCCTGTATTCTCTTCTGGCTCCTGGATTTGATTCTGAAACTTTATATGTAAGTGGTTTACTGTGTCAAGGGCATAGCATGCAGAGTCCAACCTTCCTTGATGAATCAAATACTGAAATGGCCATTTCTCCTGGGTGCTACAGAGCTTCTCCAAACATCTTTTGTTATCAAAGTCAAAACCGAAAACCTCTGTCAAACTCTAGTTCACCAAATTTTCCCATAATCGTGCGATGCGTCCTTCCCCATGGCTACTGACTCTCGTTACACTTCTGACGTGGAAATGTACTTTCACCTAGAAGTGATTTCGCATTAACAACTGTCACTTCAGGTTCACCCAGTACATGTCTGCCTGACCTTTACTAAACTGCCTAGTAAGTTGTAACCCCTCTTTTCGACCCACGTTCGTTTTCTTCACCTGCTTCTTTCGACACGCTGAGAATCGCAAGCAGTTGGGAAGGGCGAAAATGAAGCTGGCGGTGAGAGGGACAGAGGAGATATTAGTGAAGGGGTGGGTGGATGGCGGTTTAGGGGAGGAGCAGTGGCGTAGGAACCGGGGGGGCAAGGGGGGCAGCCGCCCCCCAAAAAAAGATGCTGGGAAGGCAAGAATGTGAACGTTATTCATTGTCAGCATGGAGCTTGCCCCCCCCCCCCAAAGCCGAGCATCTTCCTACGCCACTGAGGAGGAGTGTCTGCAGAAGACGATGTCTCGATCATCTTGTCCATCTCCCTTGTCCGTTCTGTCTCCGCGGGCTGGCACATTGTAACAGCAGTTCTGCAGACCAGACGGCGACGCAAAGCTCACAGCAGTGACTCACAAGTGCATGACCTCTGTGACGGCACACGCACGCACACATGATTGACCAGTCAACAGGGAACGAGAGCACGTTGCTTTCGTTACGAGTTCAAACAGAAAGATTGCTGACTTCTCTCACAGCGCTTCTAACTGCTGACCAAGGGGAAAACAAAAAAGGGCTTTTTCGGCACTGTCCATATGGAACAAAATGAATTAAATGATTGAATCGATTTAAGTGATGTAGCCAACACTTTTTTTTTTACGTTTTTCTAATCAAATCATGTAGGGCCTTATAAAACAATATTTAGTACGCCGGGCCTCATGTTATGCATGGCATTAGTGCAAAAGTAGTGAGCCTATCTAAATACATGTATATATATAAAACGACACAAAAAGAAAAGGCCAAGGATGGAGGCAATAATACGAGTTGCTTTAATAAAGCAAGTGCGTGTGGATGAAGTGTAGGAGCCATGTAGCACGATGAGAAAAAAAGGGGGGGAAGAGTTGGGATGGCTAGAGAAATATGAGACAACGACACTTGCCATTCTCGACTGTTAACGTAAATTGCGCGCGTGCTGACAAACTTAACACGCACTCAACCCCAAGTAACAAGATGGAGGAAGGAAAGCATAATAAATAACAGGTGTCGAGTGACAGCAACAAAACTCTAACGTCCATCAACGCCATATTGTCGGAACGTGAAATATCGGGACAGACCCAGAGAGGGGATGAAACGTGGCATCAAGGGGCTCCCAAAGACAAATTATTGACAGCTGTTAGGTAACGAAAACTAAGCGGCGGGAGGAGAAACCTATCTACCTACTCCTCTGTGAAAGGGGGTGACGTAGGCGGGGTGGGGAATGATGGCAGATTATAAGGGGGGTCGGGACGGCTTTCGAGGAAGAACAAAGAAACTGGACGAAGGTCGGCGGGGAATCGGAGGTTGGGAGACAATAGTGGGTCAGCACGAGGCGTGCTGCTGGCACCTGCCGGAGGCTCGCTGAAGAACAAGGGGACTGTCCACTGCGCCGAGAGGCTGTGTTTGTTTTGGGTAGCCACATGGTCCACTCAAGTTTGTCCTGTGAACACACAGAGTTTCGCGCACACATGGACTTTCTTTCTCTCAACACACGAGAGAAAGAGACAGTGTTTATGCGTGTGTTTGTTTGCGCAAAAGAGAGAGCATGCGTGCGAGAGTGTGAGATAGACAAGGGACCTAGAAGAATCTACAAATCCTTCCTTTGCAACTTTACGCTTAGCACAATTATTACAATTAGGAGATGAAAGGCTAAATCAAGACTTATGAGCCAAAATAAATTAGTACAAAGTACTGAAACACGAGAACACTTTCTGTCTCTCTTCCCGAGTAGACCGACGCACTAGTATCGGGTCGAGGGAGAAAAGCTAGCAGCACAAAAGTTCGGTGCCACCTGGGATGCTGGACGCCGATATCGGGTTCGCGACGTAATCTTGACGTGATAGAGAGCAAAGCCGAGGGCTGGCTTGACAGTGACGTCAGCGCCTTGTCGGCAACATAAAGACAACACGTCACAACCTACCCATCGGGGACGACGAGGGCGTCACGCTTGCCATCACCCCTACCCCTCCGCGTTACAACAATTTCCTGCTGAAGACTGTCCCCGATAAACTCGATAGACTACTTGCCCTATTCTACCCATCCACCTCTGACCTCCACGAACTCGAAAACTTTAAAGTCTACACAGCAGACTTCCTTTTGACTGAGGGTAGGGTAGAAGGAAGAATGAGCTAATGTGGCTATTCTAAAAGTGGATTAGGTTTACAGGGTCCCAGCTGTAAATAAAGAAGTTCGCGTAATTAATCTATCTGTGTGAGAGAGAATGAGAGAAAAAGAACTGTTGAAAGAGAGAGATGATCAAACAGTAGAGAATAGTTTTTGAAGAGACCATTGTCGCAGTGTGATGTACGCCTGCGTCAGAAGAAGCGATGTCTGCGAAACACTGCGTGGGAAGTGCTGGCGGCGCTCCTACGCACCCTGACACACACCTACATATGCCCGCCCCCTACTCCTCAGCACGCGACGTTCCCTCTTGGCTTTTTTTTTATAACTTAGCTACATGCCTTCAACATTCCTTTTTTCTCTCTCTTAACATACACAACTAAATCTCAGCAGTAGAACTTCTTCCTCGTTTTTGTGTGGGGGGGGGGGAGGGGGGTCTCAAAATAGCGTCAGTCCACATTCAGTCACTCGCGTGTTTCCTAGATAACACCGGTCAGCGCTTCAAAGCTGCTGAATCGGTTGACGACTAAATCGTAAAAAAATAATAATTCACAGAAAATAAATCTGTCGCTCCAACCCTGTAATACTTGCAAACAGTTTCCGTCACTTCTCATACGGTTTACTTACTTTATTTAAACAGATACTGAA
Organism: Marisa cornuarietis; assembly: GCA_004794655.1. Taxonomy (NCBI): domain Eukaryota; kingdom Metazoa; phylum Mollusca; class Gastropoda; order Architaenioglossa; family Ampullariidae; genus Marisa; species Marisa cornuarietis. The sequence goes on along the minus strand of SMMW01000003.1, from coordinate 10,287,446 downwards.
ACATGAAGTGCAGGTGTACCACACACACACACCAAAAGGTATGGTTAGGTAATCTAACCCACTATATGTCCTAACCCAGTAGCTGATCACAGGTTTTCGTCCATTCTTCCTGGGCGTCGCTTCCACTTCCAGATGACAGATTCGTGTTACCAAGTACTCAACTGAGCCTGGCACGAGAATAGAAGAGGCGCCAGGCGATAACTAAGAGGGTGCAGAGGAACAGGGCTGACTTTTATCAGCTCGCAAGTAAAGGTCATCGCAACGTCCGGACTGCTCTTCCCCAGCCACTCTTCGCTTATCACCCGGAACGCCACTCTAACAAACCGCCATGCCAGCATGTCTTTTGCTAGCAGCCAGATGAAGAGGTAACGTTCCCGGAATTGCTAGGCCTGTTAGAGATGATAGTGGTCATGATTTGCAGGTGCTGTTACAGGTGATTCACAAGGTAAACTTCGTCCAGATGGGTGGGCTGGGCTTGGGTCTGGCTGCAGCCAGGCAGACTCCAAAATATTGAGATGCTATCAGCAGATAAGGGACCTAACAACTAGCGTTAGGTGCTGGTCATTCATGCAATGTGACTCAACCCATTCTTCACAATTGTTGCCACGTAATTCTGACACCGGTCGGAATGATTTGTTTAGGCGTAATGAGCCCAAGTTAATGACTGTGCGAGTGAGCGGGGTCACTTTGAGCAAGCTCAATAATGTAATAACGGAAATTTGCATTTTCCAGCGAAACAGTGTGTGAAAATAATTATTAAGATAAAGATAATTACACGGGACATTGAGAAAGCAATCAAAAGCTTCTCTGCTGGCTGTGTGTGTGGTCCACGTATTATTCTGATGACCATCCGTCTACACTATTTAAGTTGCAGACAGTTGTGCCGACAGTTGATAGTTATGCCTTTGTATTTAGTATCGTGATTTCTGTGTTGTGCAAGGCTTTGTCTACGGCAGATTTGCGTACATCTGGCAAACAGTCTATAAGTTGGAAATCAATCAGTTTCAAGATAGTCACTTGCGGACCACTTAGTGACAGCCGCCAGCAGGTCTTTTCAACTCGATGCACTTTCCTGATTTTTTTTAATGAAACAAAATTGCGTGCGCGCGCAAACACACGTATACATGACAAAGAGAGAGCGCAGCATCGGGATGAAAACGAGAGTACAGAATCAACCTAACTAAGCTCCTTCCCCACCAACTAAAATGTTGCCGTAAAGTGTGAATCCGATCCTATGATTCTCATTCTCACAACTCTTCCTTCTCGCTTCGTTCTCAAAGGCGGCGATGAAGGGAGTGGGAAACGAAGCTGAGTTCCCGAGAACAATAGGTACGACTGGCGACACGTCACCAAAGACTAACCGACCCCACTCCTAACCTCCCCATAAATTGTCACCAAGCAGATAACGATGGCAGCGGAGGGGAGAGGAGGGGGAGTGCGAGCCAGGGTAAAGACGTTAGAGCACGAGAAGGATGCTGACTGCACAGCGTTGGCTCTTTGATCGCTCCTGCCTGTGTACAGCACAGACACCGCTGACAGAAATGTGGGTTCACCCTTCTCCCCACCACCCCTCCCTGAAACTGCACTGTGTGAGAGAGAGCGAACGCGCATGTGCTGTAACCGGAGGACAATGTAAGCTTAATATTGGGGTAACAAAGGGCAAGAGTGCACCAGTGCAAGGTCGAAAACAAGAAAAGGAAAAAAATATTAGCAGTAGAGGAATGATAACTGGTCATGCAAACAGAACAAGCACGTTGGTGCACACTGTGATGCACGTGCTCGCAAATGAGTGGATGTGCTTGTTCCTGGTGGCATGTCGCCCGTGTGTCCATCTGGAGGCGGACTAACTACTTGCGCGTCTGGAAACCCGATACCACCACTCAGTAGTCTCCCCCAGATCGATAGGCCATTACAATAATGTCCTCCCATCCCCCTCCCCTTTTTTTCAAATAGAGCCTGAAGAAAGTGGCTTGAGTGCTAAGGCAGCATTTTGCTTCACATCATTTCTGCATCAACCTTAAGTATATAAAACGATCTCTCTTTTTTATAATATACCCATTCAACCTACACCAGCAGGCTTAAATGGATATCTTTTCCCTTTTAGTCTGAGGGAGTGATATATAGTCTACAGCTTCTATGGTTCTCATTATGGTCTTCCCCTTAAGATGTTTTCTCTGTGTTGAGTGGCGTCGTTAAATTTTCTTGGGTAGCAACTGTGTCTAGGCATGCGCATGACCTTTATTTTTGTTTTCAGCTGATCATGCATATACAAGCATCTCTTGAATACTGTGGCCAATAAAAAGTGTACATCACAAATGCACACACATGCTTATATGTACACATACATATCACCTACTAAAGTGGCCCAATATTTAGACATCAAAACAAAAAATCTGATTACAAAAATCAGAGCACAATTATTATAGTGCTATATAAAGACCAAGATTTCAGTGCCTTATTTCCCATCTGTTCCTCACTTTCACTTTCCTACACACACACACACACGCATTCATGCTTGTGTACAAACATGTACCACTCATTGATGCTAGAAACATGTGCTCATACACTGCATAATGGCATTTCCATACACAATGCCATTCAGTTACCTCTATAGGGGAAATCAATTTACCATCAGTCTTTTATACTATTTTATACTATTAAACAGTAGAAAAACATTATTCTTTATGCCTCTGTCTGCTGTTTGTATAATGGTTTTTAAACATTATAACATTTCTAAAATAAGTAAGAAAATTTTATTTCCTGTTATTCTCTGAAGATGTATAATAATTGCATTTTCATAAGCATAATGTCTACAAAGATAAAAAAAATCCTATGCTTCTGATGATACTTAACGAGTATAAACGAGTACAGATTTCACCTCAATCTTTCAGCTAACACAATAAAACATGTTACCCTTGCAATTAACATGTTAGGACTTTACTTCTTTCTAGCACTAATGGTGAAAAGTAATCAAAACTTTAATTGCCACCACCAGTCTTAACTCTACCAAGTGGTCAGACACTGGATGCTCTTAACCTTGAAGTGCAGAACATCCACAGGCTACCCCATCTGATAACCACAACTGCACACCTAAATCGGTTAATACGCCAGATAATTTGCTGATGTAAATACTGCTGGTATGTCACCTGGTGTCAAGTGATGGCACATTTTAACTCAGAGCAAGGAAATAAGCTGTCAAGATGTTAAAAAACTGGGTTCTAGCGTCTGTAGTGAAGACTAGATTCTCAAAATATTAGGAAAGGCATGTTTCTGAATACAGTACAGGTTATCTAGTATGCATGCTCCTGCTCTTCCTTGCTTCTATCAACTGAGCCCTATCTCTCCCTCTCCCATCCCCATATATAAATATATATTACACATTTGTTTAATTAAACAGAATTGGCCACTCTTTACATCAAAGAAGTTTAATCTGTTATAAGATTAATGCAATGATAATGAAGCTAGATGTCTATACTGTTGTGATGGTAGAATAAAAAAAATAATGAACATTTTACATGTAAATGTCAACTATATGAAGAAGGAAGAGAAAGAAAAAGCACCACAGTAAGACTGAATTTGTTATACTGATGTCAGTATAATGCATGACTTGTGCAAAACCCTTCCAAAAGGTTAATAGCAGAAGAAATAAGAAATCTGTCAAGTTAAATGAAAGAAATTATTCATACATAACAAATCATATAGGAAATGAAGAACTATCAAACACATCTAAGCTTTGCTAATAACAAAACAGGCTATTGTTAAGAAATAGGAAACAAAACCATTTCAAAATGGTCAAACCAAGGATAATAATATGGCCAAAAAATGGGGGGGGGAGAGAAAAAGATGACTGGTGTTTAAAAGCATATAAATCGTGTAGTCGAGCAGATGGAGCTTGCTACCCGTACCTGACTTGTCGATTGTGTTGGTGGCTTTGACGACGATGGAGAGTCGCCTCATACTTTCATTTTCGTAATCCAAACGTTGCCCGTCTGCAAGGTACACACTGCCGGTGGATTCGTCAACGTTCACTAGATTTAGATCCACGGATGTGCTGTTCAGTGTAAACCTCCTCTGTGGTGCATCTGCAAGAACGGAGGACACAGTAAAAAGCAGCCCCGTCTGAGTTTCTTGTACTGGTGGTGCGCTGTACTCTATGTATCTTACTGCCCGTCTGTGTCGCCGAGGGTACACCGCTCTGATGTCGCGATGAACGTCTGCTGAAAAATATCCCGGCTCCTGGAAATATTCCACTTCTATCTCCTTAACCAAGCTTTCCTTTCTCGGTCTGATCCCTTCGTCCTTGCTGCTGGCAGCAGACAACAATATTCCATGAAACAGAAGCAGCGATGTTAAGGCTGCCGACAGACGATCTATGGTCGCCGCCATCTTGCGAATAAAGGTGCAGTGAGGGAGGGGGGGCGGACTCAGGGCTCCCAGATCTTCACAGATAATAATCCGAACTGAATTGCCACTCACACGGGCAATGATCAAGCATACACATCAGCGGTGAATATATCCAACTGATGACATCATCTGCGACTCGCGAAACCAAAACAAGAATACATTTCCGTACGAAACTCGATTGTGGAAGAGAGCGAAATCCTTGCCCTTGTGGGGAGAACTGTCACCAAAGGAAGTGGGGACTTGCACTCGGAAGTCCGGACCTTGAAACACTCGCTCCTTTGTTAACCTCCTTCGCCGACAAGCGTTCTTTCCTTTTAGCTTGTGCACCGGCGGACGGAACGGTGCCTGCCTTCACACCATGTTGCCTGCTCTAGCCTACCTGTGCCCCGCACCAGCGTTGCCGTTTGATCCGCAGCTTCTCTGCCTTCGCTCGTTCTTTATGGGAATGCGTTGGCTGTTTCCTTTCACTCCCTCCGAATTCGCGAATCGTGATATTATTTCAATGGAAGGATATTCTTCCATCACAGAAGCTAATCCACCGGATAGAAACACACAAGAACTGGAAGACGGTTGCATGCAAAAACCACAAATAGCCCAGCAACCAAATCTTTTACCCAAACCGGCGGGGGTTAGGCCGTTCAGCGGCACTGCTACTGTAAACACGCTATCCGACCAATCGCGGGTGTCGGATTGTTGCGTGTCGTCACGCTCACCTTTTACTCTCTTCGAATACCAGCGCACCTGCACTGTGACACAGTCGAGACTGTCAACTAGTCATTCACTATAAACACAAAAGCAGTTGGCCTTATGTCATAAAAGTTGCGTTTCGCGTTTTTCGCTATTCACAGGGTGTTTCAGTTAATGCTGTCCTGGCCGCAGAGCAGCGAATGGAAAGCTATTGAACAGTACGAGTTTTCCTCCCACGTCTCTTGACTGTACATGTATAGTGTTTTCTTCGACCCTCGTACCCGATAGCGCAAAACTCAAAAAGAAGACACAAGTAATGCTCAGATAATTGTTGATCAAATATAAACTTTTTCCTCTTTTTCTTATGTCATATTTCTGACCAAAGGACGGAAAGAATAGATAGAACCTCAGCCATATTTTTTTCTTTTTTCTGTAAGCTGTCAATCTTTTTTTTTGTTTTGTTTTTAGTGTTTCAGTGTAGTATAATGCCAAAATTATGTCATCAATACACTTTAGAATAAATAATACCACAACAATAAGAAAAAAAAGTTCTTAAGCGTGTGGGCAGCCCTGTGGCGCGACGGTTAGCGCCTGTCACCAATACAATGAAAGCTGGTTGTCCTGGGTTCAGATGTCGTCTCGGGCACGCTTTTCTTTCTCTGCATATGTTTACATGGCTGGCTGCCTTGCCGTGGTATAGCCTTAGTTCCTGACGGCGTAAAACACCAATCCCCCCCCCCTCTTAAGCGTGTGCATAGGGACATTGTACACAAATTTGCGTTAAAGAACTTGGGAATGAAGTATTCCCCACTCTTTTATTTAACATAATGTATAGGGACTCTGCACGCTCAGCACTTGCGAGAAGCTGTCGTAAATTGATGTTACCACATGACCTGAAAATCCAATTATTTGATTGAATGATTGTCTCTATTCTTTTATATGGTTGTGAATTGTGATGCCCTTTTACGTGTAAGCTGGCTACTCTGTTGCAACTGCGATTCATCAAAATAATGTTTAAATTAAATAAAGCCACCTCTACAAAAATGATAGATAGGGAGCACCAGAGATACAAGCAAAAGGTAGAATGCTCAACCACCGGTTTAAATTAACCGAGCCGAATAAATTTTCACGTGTAATGTATCCCTTTCTGTTGGATCTATACTATAAAACAAAATATAAATCGCATTATCTGATTACAGAACAATCACTCCTAACTGAGCTTGTACTCTTTTTAGTATGTGGAGTAATCAGATTCACTTGTCTTGTTCATTTGAGCAAGTAACAAGCTGATTCAAAGATCAGTAGTTGTAAGTGGATAAGTAAAATCAAAATATCTTATATTTATTACAATTACCGATTGTGCAAGGGTTAAAAAACGGAGCGATATCTATCTTGTTCAACGGATCAGCTTTAATTTTCAACGATTCACAGAATCTAGAATCGTAAAATGTCTATACAGACAGGAAGGATCACTTATGTACCACATGATGAGACTTGTGCAGTCTATGTAAATGAAATATGAGACGAATTTCATCACAAATATTTGGTAGTGTCAGAGATACTTTTTTACAAGCTATTTTTGTAGCCCAAACATTTTGAAGTATTAATATACAAACAGTAAGAAGATATAGACACAACTAGCACAATTCATGCGTGTCGTATTGAAAACGCTTAGATAAAATACATGTACCCTATCAAAATCTTTTAACTAAAAAATTTTATTTGTTCTTTTTTTCAGTGCAACCTCGGTCATGACCATACTATTCTTCGGTTTAACTAGATGACCATTGCCACCACCATCGGTCTAAATGAGGATTGTTCACAATCTAAGAGCAAATAAAGGGCATGGTTGCGCAATCTTTAATGCCCGCAAGACCAGGTGACAGACGTTTACACAAGAGATTACGATCGACTGGTGAAAAGACCAACGCTGGACTGAGGGTCTAGTGGTGTGGCCACGGACGTCTATAATACAAGTCCGTGGTGTGGCCACGTGCAGCTGGCGTTGACTCCTCATCAGTCATCACAGTCCGTAAGCTCCTACACCACCTCCTGATCCTTATCTCCTCTCTTTACTCTGCCGTCGCATGCCACCTTCAAGCTTCTCTCATTCAATCGCATACAGCTTGAGTTCATCTGATGGCGTCCTTTACTGAAGGAAAGCACGTAATGAAATCTTTGTTTCTGCGAGGGCGTTTGGTTGGATCATCGAGCTATCGACGTTACTTTTTATTTTTACTTTCCCTAACCCCTCCATCTGTCTTTAGTTACTCGTCTTGTGAATGCCTCTCCAGGCTTTCTAGCGAAATTCAGGTAACGCCGACCCACCGCGCATAGTTACTGATGACCGAGTCCTATCGTGCCTCAACCTTTAGCCTTACATCCCAAGTGCCCTGTGGCTATAGGCGCTCCCCATGTTTCACAAGACCGTCAAAATTATCAACACAACTGGCTGTAATCGTGCAAGAAAACTCGCCGCAGGTGACGAAGTCACATATTAATTTTTAAAAAAGCACTGATCAGCCAGTTAAAAAAAAAAATCCAAATCGGAATCAGGTTCTAATGCACCCAAAGAGCACACATGGCGTAGACATGATTGATTTTAAGTATGAAGACATTATTTTAAAAAAAAATTCTGAAGGTTAAATATGAAGCGTTAAAATATTTAAGAAAGGTGAATGTTTTATGTTTCAGTTGAAGTCACAATGCAAAACTTTTTTTTTCAAAATCACTAGATTGAGCTCATTACAGGGTGCCATTTCTCCAAATGAACGTGAATACCTCATCCTCTCCTCTCGACTGACGTCTACATATATCCCCAGGCGCAGAGGGAGGGCAATAGCCCACAGATTCTCTTAGTAACATATAGTTACAGCTTTACCATCAGCTGAAGCTTTGACAATGTAAGCCTATCCATGCACTCTACTGATGTCTGTGTTCTTAACTTCTTTCTGTGCATGATGATGATCTTTGTAGGCGGGAAAACGGAAGTTGAAGGGATGTTAACCGAGATTTGTGGAAATATAGTATCTTGTATTGAATTCTGCCCAGCTATAAGAAAAACGTGCTGAATGCACTTTGGAAATGTCAAACTATGTGTCGCCGAGGGTACACAGTTCTGATGTTGCGATGGATGTCTGCTGAAAAATATCCAGCAGAGATATAGAACAAAAAACACTGATTCAGTGTTCACCAGTTTCTCTTTCCCGATATCTAGAAATTCAAAAACATAAAATCACCAGTACAATTTTTTTTTAGCGCAAAAAGTCGTTTAACTTCCAAATTAGTTGCACATTTTGAACAATTTTGGCTGAGATCCAAACTCATCAGGGAAGTTTTCAGAACTGTTGAAATTTATACCGTGAGTCACTGTGAAACAGGAAACAGAAATCTCAAACCTTGCACATTACACTGGCCTGATCTTACAAATCTACATCTAAATCCCTTTGAGAAACTTCGAGCGGAAAAGATGACAACTCAATATATTCCAGAAATCCCAGACACTGAGCGATAACAGCCAGAAAACAAGAGCATACTAACCTATGACCCCTTGCCTATACTTCAGTGCTGGAGCCTGTATTTATTTTTCAGTCGTTTGACTTCACATTAGTTGCACATTTTAGGGAAAATTGAGTTCTTACAAACTTTAGTTTTGTGTGATCGGGCTGAGATCTGTACAGAACTGTTAATAATTATTTAGATCGTGAGTCATTGTGAAGTAGGAACAGATCCGAGACACTGTACACACATTGCACTGACCTTACAAATGTAATAAATCTGTATTAGAACCATATATCGGATAATCAGGTTGTACATACACTCGAACTCAGATTATCTAACAGGTCCCAGACACCGAGCGATAACAACCAGGAAACAAATGTATACTTGCCTACGACCCCTTGCTTCATTTTGCTTCGGGAGCCTGTGTGTTATTTTTTTTTTTTTTTTTTTATAAAAATGTTTGGCTTTAATAACTGATTGCTTGAAAATGAACAGCGATAGTATAGGGCAGAGAGTGAGGAAGTGTAATATGTTTGCATACTTCGAAGTTTCCACTTTTTCTTGCTTTTTTAGTTTTATTAGCTGATACACACACACACACACACACACACACACACACACACACACACACACACACACACTGCTAAAATAATTATATTTTCGTAACTCCAAATGTAAATCAATCAGGAGGGTATGAGTAAACTCTCGCAATGATCACGTGATTACATCAGAGTCAACGTAACCTCCACAACGCGTTCTCTGATTGGTTTATTTACTGCCCATCGCAGAGGATGCTGGGCGTAGGGCGTGCGTGTTCGGCTGATCGGACCGCCTCAGGGGTAGGGTGGGGGACAGACTCTTGGGAATGTTGTGGGGAGTAGTGATGGGAACAGAATGAGAGATCGAGTAACATTGTGTCTGGGCGGGAAAAGTGTTACCAAGGAGAGAAAGAGAGTGTCGAGTTTGTTTTTTCAGCGCGGAAACGAGACTGGCACGTGACAATGGAAAATGTTGCGCGAGAGGTCAAATTAACTTTCAGTTCGTCGCTGAGCTTCGATTGCCACAAAAGTCGTAAAGTGTTGGCGACGGACATCCAATACCCATAAAATACCCACATAAACAAATTTGCTGCAGCACAGATCGGGCCTGTCCATAGATCAAAAGGATTTTCTTTAAAAAAAAAATAATAAGCGCGGTCGGTGGTCGGCAAGTTGTTGGTAATGGATAAGAGGGTGTGTCGTCGTTATGCATTGTCTATGAATAATTGGTAACACAGAGATGCAAATGTCATGAGTTCTCGAAGCACAGCTCTGAAGGCTGTAATGTCACTAATTATGTGACATTTTTCTGTCTATATTTTTTCTATATGTCTGTTGAATATACGTAGTTTTATTCCTCGAGTGAGTGGGAATGAGACCAAACGTGCCCTCCCCCCTTCACTCTGTGTAAGAATGCACTATTTATGTCACCCTTGCTCATCTTTCTCCATGCCAGCTGTCTGCCAAAGTCATCTTTACCCATCAAACAAACATGGTCATTTTGGCTTATGTCCTCTTCTGTCAGTTCTGTGAACTTCGGACGACGAGTAGTATAATCGAACGTCCATACTTCCATTAAAAAAAATCGGTCGATTTCGACGGCAGCCTCGTTCAAGGTCGCAAAGTTGCATGTCGGTCCCCAGAAGGCTGCTGTCGCTCTGACGTCGGTTTTACCGTCCTGACGTCAGTTCTTGTTTTCGCGGCTCTCGCAGCCATCTTGTAGAGTCACTAGCAGAACGGGAGAGAGCTTCGCATTATTGATTTCTTTTTTTCTATTCCAGCCGTCTGTCCTTTCTGACTGTACCAATAATGTTGCCTACTCGCCTGAAGACACTCGCCGCTGTGTGCAAAAACGCGAAAGCCACTCTTTTATTGCATTTTTCTTTGTTCTCTTGCCAGCTTTAACTGGCTTGGTTATAGATGCGCGTGTTTGTGTATGTGTGTTTGCGTGCATGCATGGACATTGTGAAAGGGAGACAGGCTGGCAGGCAGCCATTGCGTCATCGCCAGCCTGAAAAAGCGCACGGATACAAGTCTCATCTCCAGTATCAAAGGCAAAACTCGCTTTTTCGCCTTTAAACTTGATGAGAACTGGTTCTTATTATTGACTCCTCGTCTACAGCAGCAGCAGCACCAGCAGCAGCAGCAAAAGTCTGCTGCAGCAGTAGCCGTACTAGACCATGCATCGGCAGATGTAGCAGCAGAACCTGTGTAGCATCAAACAACTATCGACTTCGCAGTCGTCTCTAAAGGAAATTACACACGTCAGGCTGCCTTGTTCTGTTCCCAGTGTCTTGCGAGGTACAGCAATGGTGGCCATGTTCTCTTGTGAAGACTTGAGCAGAGGATTCTGCATTGTTCAGAGTCTCTCTTGGTGTGTAAATAATTGTCATGCTTCTTCGTAAATAAAGAACTTTTATTTTCGTTGTCATCATCAATGCTATTTTCTTTATATAAATCATTGCCATCTTCATTGTCGCTGCTATTCTCAATGCCAGTTCCCCCATCCCATCTCTTTTCCCACCTCTTCTCATACCTGTGTCTGTGTGAATGGTCATGTCTTGTCAGGGACATCCACATCGTTAGATGCCTTCACAACTTGCTCATCTCTAACTCTAATCTAGTCTAACCCAACGTAATCAAGGTTTAATTCGTTCTGCATCACCCGTCAGTTTCACAGAAAGCTTGTAGCAGTGAAGGTCATGGTAGGTGAGTGTTCAGAACACTTAAACATGCAGAAGAGAGAGAGAGAAAATGAGACTGAGACAGACAGAAAAAGAGAAAAATGACAAGAATGCAAATCCACCGAGAGCCAGCACGGTCCCCGGGGCAGACGACCTATCCAGGCCCCTTGTCACTATAATCGTAAATTATTTTTCCAGTAGATAATAATATGCTTACAATTCGATTGTCAATATCTGCATTTCATTCAGTACCGTAAGATAGACTGCAAACATATTAGGACAAGTGCACTAGGATCTACATCACTACTTGAACATAGAGTTTACATGTGAGTGGTTAGTAAATTAGTAAAAATGATGTTAAAGGATCAAACTTGTAGTACTCCGCTTCATAGAAAAAATCCCCCAGACGGCCCGCCTACCTTGTGTCTGAAAATAGTATACTGCAGGCTTGAAACTCAACATTTGCCTGTATAATGCTTGGGTATTCTCTCCTCAGACCTTTCTTTAAAAGAAAAAGAAAAGAAAAAAACAAGGAAAAAATCTGCTGACCAAGGCCAGGAAGATGAAGACGACGAGGATTCTTTATTTACCAAGAAGTCAGAGTGAGTGAGTGAGTGAGTGAGTGAGTGAGTGAGTGAGTGAGTGAGTGAGTGAGTGAGAGATGCATGACGGAATTGTGGTCATTGAACAATTTTTTTAACACACGGTAGAAACAAACAACAAAAAATAATCACACCACTGCTGCTGCTGCAAGATCTTCAAGCTTCAGCTTTCCCGTTAAAGTTTCACGTTATCAACGAAACTCCACGTGGAGTTTGCCGCTACGCACACTTATCTTTACCGCTGCCGCTCGCCGCCTCCGCCTGCCGTCCACCGCCCTTCGCGCCGCTGTATGGATTGGTTCCTGTGTGTGGAGGGCAACTTGTAGGAAAGGAGCTAGCCAATCGACTTCCTCTGAAAAGATTCAACGCCACAGGGGAGCAGAAGCGTGGCCAGGGTACGGTGTGTTGCTTCTGGCCTAACTAGAAAAGATGTATTGGGGCCAAAGTCAGATATTCAATTGAAAAACGCCGCTAAAAAAGATCGATGCCCGGAGTTGAATGCGGCCTTGCGGATGGGACAAAGAAGGATGATGAAGACTGAATGCTTTAAGTGAACAAAGAGAAGCAATTATGTTTTATTCTTTCCCGCCTTTCATCGTTTCTCCCTCCCCCCCCCCCAAACCCACGGTTTTTCCTTCCCAGTCATTTCATGTTCTTTCCTTCCTGTAAGCTTCCTTGATATAGATTTCCTGTTATTTTAATAGGTCATTTTTTGTTCGAAACCAGATGTTATATAGTACACAAAATACCCCGCCCTTTCCCATTCTTCGTATTACAAAAAGCAAATGCCATTCGATTTATAGTCAGTGCAGTCAACGCTCTTTAAAACAGATCAGTATGCCTAAAACATGAGGATTATTAGTGTTTCTTTGCTTATAAGTAATGCACATTTCTTTCTGATGGTGTATACTGTATTTCTACAGTGACATGAACTCTCAAAATCTAGAAATTAGTATGAAATGGCCTTAGTAAGGTCATGCAGAACGCAGGTAGAATAAAAACATTTTCGGGAACGTAAGCTTCAAAATAAGCCGGAAATGGAAACAGCGGCGCAGTTGAGTACTAGACGGAAGATACGGTTATGCCCCAGAGCATAAAATAAGGCTATTTTTTAAGCGAGACAGCATTAATCCAGACCACAGGATTCTTACGAAAGGAAATTTCTGTGTAAAAATGATTAAAAACGAGAGAGAAAACATTTTTAAAAGCCTAAAGACTTCAAAGAAAACTTGGCAACCAAAGGAAGCCAGAACTGCGCGCGCAAACCGTTCTGTTGCTGCGCACTTCGTGGATCGATAGATGAGCAGGCGGTTTCTCCAAAGATCAACCCTTAACCTTTTCCCCCCCCGCAAGCAAACTAAAAATGTAAGAAACGCATAAAAAGGCGCACTAGCCTAAGTACATCCACGTCCTTGGTCTCAAAACATTTTGAAATAAAAGTGATATTTTTCATTTATTAATTTGACATTTATCTCTCGTTGTTGGCTGGGTAGCTTGATGATACTCGATCAATATAGCCAAAGCAAACCGCCTCACTTTAAAAAAGACCACTTTGTTCGGTTCATCTGTTTCTCGAGAGAGTCCATTTCCTGTTTTATCTTCTCTCATGATTTCGTGAGAGCGCCGCAGCAAAGGGAGAGATCAGGAACTGTGAGATTATAAAAGTCTGTTGGGATTGATGTGCAAGAAAAGGAAATCTTTACCGGAAGTGGTACCTATAGGCGCACAGCGCAGGCGCAACGACCGGTCATATGACGTGTCATGTGACTTTTTGTACAAATCCTGCATTTCGCGGCCTGGGGCTAGTTGCAGAACGCATTTCTAATTTTAGGCCTTAAATCTATTTAATAATCAGTTTAAAGTGCACACCACAATTTTAGAATTGTTAAAACTAAAACTGCTTTAAGTAAGATAAAGTTGTTCAAGTCTGACTTTCCGTCCTGTCAGTACAATTTTTTTGTCTGTTCTTGTGCAATGCATCTAAATGGCAAAGAAGAGATTTTGCTTCTTTAGAACAGTTTTAAGATTTAGAAATATGTTGTACAACCAGCTTTTGTAGACAAGTTTTGAATATTCTTTCTGTACTTCTCTCTTTCTGTGCGTATGTGCGTGCGTGCAGGCGTGCGTCTTTTCATTTTTAAAAATCTTTTTCTCATCTTTTATCTGCGCTCCTGACTTGCAGCAATTGTTGTAGGGTAGGCGGAGTCCGTTTTCATTTTCGCGGCGCAGCAACATCTGTTTAAAAAGAAATCCCTTCATCTTGCCCTCTCATACTCCTCATCGCAAACTTGTCTTTGATGTGAGTACCGCGTCCTGGAGTCGCTTCCGTCCATTCATCATTACAACACTCTTAATGTCTGGTTCGACACCGCCACATCAGAGAGTCACTTTTACCCTCCATCACCTCTCCTTCCTTTTCTCTCTCCCCATCCCTCTTCTCATCGTAAAGGCAGTATGACCGTTGTCACATGTAATTACTCTCTGGATGTGGCACCTGTTCACATGGCTGGACTACATCGCCGTGATGTAGCTAGCATTTGCTGATGACCCACCGACAACAATCATCGATATAGTCCTCCTCGCCAGCCCCAGCCGTATCATTAAGACGGAGAAAGAGATCCATATAATTGAAGATGTAGTGGGGGGGTGAGTTTACTAGTTACAGTCCCGTTTGCTACTTAAATCCCGAGCAATATTCAAACTCTGAACCTTCCACTTCAAAGGTTACAACGCCTCCCCGCAATCTGTGTGTGTGTGTGTGTGTTGCCGTAGGGGTGAATGAATTACTAACCGGTCGAGAATGACACGCAAGTGTACAAAAATTATTTTACCAATTAGGTATCTCAAATAAAACACTTTGAAATTACGCGTATCCATTATGCTTTGAGAGAAGACCTGAATACGAGGTGTGTTAGAAAAGTAATGAGACTGATTTTTTATTTACCAAAGTTTTTATTTTTTCAAACAGCAATGTTATCCCCTTCAAAGTAGTTCCCTTGGGCAGCTACACACCAATGGAGACGTTGTTTCCACTTTTGGTAGCAGCGCTGGAAGTCTTCAACCGGTATGGTGTTCAGCATGTCCGTTACACTCTTTTGGATATTTTCTAAAGTCTCGAAATGACCTCCTTTGAGGACATTTTTCAGTTTAGGAAAAAGGAAAACGTCTCAGGGGCTGAGGTTAGGTGAATAGAAGGGTTTGGAAACCATAGGAATGCCTTTTGAGGTCGCAAAATCCGTGACGGAGAGGGCAGTGTGACATGGGCGTTGTGATGATGGAGAATCCATTTGTCTGCAATGTCTGGTCTCACGCCAATGACCCTTTTCCTGAGACCTTCCGCATGTGCAAATGTTCAGTCAACATTTGATGAACGGTAAATCTGTTCAAATTTAATTGTTCACTCAACATTCTTAATGTTAAACAACAGTCTGATCTAACAAGAGTGTTCACACTTGGTTTTCGAAGTTGAAGGCCTCCCTGAACGGTGTTCATCTTCAACGTGTTCTCTTTCCTTTCAAAAATGATTTGTGCCAGCGAAAAACTTTAGCTCGGGATAAAGAATGTTCCCCATAGGTCTGTTTTAACTTTTCAAACGTCCGACTTGCCGATTCTCCAAACTTAACACAAAATGTAATGGCACAACGTGGCTCCAAATGGCGCTGGTCCAGTTGGCGTGACGCACAACCCCAACACAACGTCACTAATAGCAGTAACAACAATCACGTAGTTAACGGAAAGAGTTGAAACTCACACTGAGCTATGGGAGGGGACTGATACACCTGCAAGCGATCTACCAACAGCGCAGCGTTACCAGATCGCTTGCACTTATCATCTATTTACGAGGTGTGGTAGAAAAGTAATGAGACTAGCAACGCTGCAAGCGATCTGGTAACGCTGCGCTGTTGGTAGATCGCTTGCAGCGTTGCTAGTCTCATTACTTTTCTACCACACCTCGTAAATAGATGATAAGTTCGTGCCATTCACAACACAACACCAGAATATTGTGAACGAGGCTCACGGGACGATTGAGGTGGTTGGCGGGTGGCTGGGTAGGCGGGCACGGGTGGGAATGAGATGATGGTGTGTGGTGTAATGGAGTCGACCACAACAACAGATCGATTGAAGCGTTATGCTGAATGAGAAACACAAATCAAACAACATTCACACACGGACCTTCCGGCACCGGTGCCACCAACAGCATTGCGCTTAAGAGCTACACACAAATCCGCAGGCAAAGGGAAGAGGGGACAACGCTGTATACAAATACAAATAAGACCCGTGGGAATTTCGCACTGTATTCAGTGGCTGAGAACTTTTATTTTGACTGGTGACTGGTAAATATCAGTTTCCACTTTGGTGTGGAAATAAAACGGCTGGTATTTTTTTCTTGCCTCCAAATGATAAGTTCGCTTTCGTGAAAATCAGTAATGTGGACATTTGGTGGAAACGGTGTAGAACGAGAAGAATGAGTTGCACATTTTTGACTTGCCGATTCTTATTTTTGAGTTTTTAATATTTTGTTTTATTACCAATATTTTCAGATATGTGCGCTTATTCCCAGATAGGACAGCCTGGGTCAAAACTGCGACCAACAACCACTCAGTGTCAGAAACTGGTCATAATGTAAGGCAGGAAAAGTTCAGTGACCAATGGAGAGCTGGAGCCCTGTCATGTTGTGGCAATATCTGGCTGCCTTTTCTCTCTATCTCTAGGGCTGTTTGCTCTTTTATCAGTTTCACCCAAGGGGAATAATCTGCTAATCCAGGAATGGTTTCATGCGTAACTTTGCACCAGCTCTGTTTGTATGTGTGAGTGAGTGCGTGCGCGCACGTGTGTGCGATGAGTGCTCACGTGTAAGTGCATGCATGTTCGAATATGAGTACAATTTATGCAAAAATAGAGTGGGTAAGTATTCGTATGTCGTATTTCTTAATCCCTGGACATCTTTAATAATAATAAATGAAGATGTGTATAGCGCATATTCACACTCATAGAGAGCATGCTCTTAGCGCTTAAAAACAAGGAAGAGACGTGGACTAAATGGATAGAACACGAGGGATGTAAGAATAAACGACAGTACTGACGACAAACAGAAAACATTACAAAGATGGAAAACTCAAAAAGACACCAAGTAACAGAATATAGAAAATATAGTGATTCTGCAGAGAAAGATGGTAAATTAGCAAGAGCAGAAGGGGGGAGGGTAAGAAGGACATCTTTGCCACCGCTTTATGGCTACTCCCCCAGACATGCTGTCCCCAGGGCAACGGCTTACCCTCGCTTCACAACTACGGCCCCTAGGATTTCTTCCTCTAACTCGCCTCTCTATGATCCTCCTCTTTTACGTTGCTATCCTTATTTACTTTGTTTACACGCATTCAAGCAATGAAACTAACGTCAGTCACCTTCATTGTTCTTACAGCTGGCGTCTAGGTCTAAGCTGAAACCATCCGACTTTCTGCAGAAATAAAGAGAAATAAATTAAGTAGGCCTACATTCTGATAGAGACTGCGTGTTCAATGTTTACCAGCGTAATCAGTTATTGTGCTTCGTTAACGACCTTTTACAGAAGTGACTTGATTCTTGTGACCAACTATTTGTGCTCTATTTAGGCTTTCTGAAAAATCAGTTTAAAAATGCATATATTTTAAGAAAGCATTTTTGACTACCACGGTACACGTGTATTGATCGGGTGGTCTTGCCTGGACAGGTAGGTACCCTATAAATCTTCAATCAAGCGCAACAGTGGCAGAATCAGAAAGCATGACAGAGCAAAAGCGAAAACCACAAAAAAGTTTTGTGATACGGTTTTAAGAGCTTTAATAATAATAATAATAATAATAATAATAATAATAATAATAATAATAAATGAAGACTTTTATAGCGCATATTCACACTCATAGAGAGCATGCTCTTAGCGCTTAAAACAAGGAAGAGACATTGACTAGATGGATAGAACACGAGGGACGGACGACAAACAGAAAACAAAGATAGAAAACACAAAAAGACCCCAAGTAACAGGAACAGAGAATATAGTAAAGGATGTTTTACTGTATTCTGGTTGAACTGTGACTTATTTAAAATCTGTCGTTCTTGATCCTAGGTCTACTGTTTGTCTACCACCATGGACATTGAATCTACTCTCATTGTGTTTTTCGGAATTTATACCGTGAAATGCGTACTTTGTAGGGATTCAGCTGACATGCAGACAAACACTGTCGCTGATCATGTAATATGCAATCTTTCCTGAAGAGGATATCTGCGATTCGGTTGCCACTTTAATTTTGTTAGTCGTCTGTGTTTCATCGTGCTTTGTACATTGTCTCTGTGCTGAGCCTATCAATCAGTGTGGGATGAATCTGTGCTACCGACTTTATCGTTGTGTGTGTGTGTGTGTGTGTGCGTGCTTCACAGCGCATAGAGCTTCTTGTCAATGAGATATGCGCTTTATAAATCATCTATTATTGTTATTATCATCATTATCATCATCCTTTCTCAACAGAAATTTTAACAGACAGCAGTGTCAAAAGTAAAACTGTTGATTTGCCATTGCGCGTGCGTACGAGCAAACAGTGGTGTCTGTAACCTTGCGCCACAGTTGGATCACCGTGACCGGAGCACCGTCTATGTAACTCCGTTAATCGAACGTTATGGATGCTCTAAGATTCCACGTGCACGTGTTGATGCTTGAATAGGGGCTATTGGCTTTGAGCTTGAGAGTTGGTATCTCGTAACGAGATAAGCACAGGCAATGGAGTCTGGCTGATGGCGAAGGAAAACACACAAATGCACACATAATCAAGACCATTAACCAAATAACAAGTCAAGAAAATAGCTCTGGGCGAGATAAGCCAAAAACAGTCATTATCTCCCTTATCGGAGAAGAGGTAAACGTTGAAAACAACAGATAAAGGGCAAAGGGCGGGAAGGAGAGGGAGAGACAGAGGCAGAAATACAGAGAGAGAGAGAGAAAGCAACACGGAGTTACCAATCAATAAAAAAAAAACAGAATCTGGAATCCAGGAAAATAAAACCTAGGATACGATAAGCTATTGAAGTGATCAGCGCTAAAGACAAACAAAGAAAAGCAGCCAAAGAGAGAATTATTCATCTACTTTGAACAGGATTGTTCCCTCCACCCGAACTCCGCAACGGCTATGTTCCATCAGAATCCCCAGTCTTCACAACCTTGTAGCCCCAAAGGGGTCACACGGAGTCAGAGAGAACTGGAGCCCCAAAGAGTTTATAAGTGCAACAGCTCATGTGCCAACAGCTGATGGCATTCAGACAATGCATTTTGCACCCCCACCCCCAACAGATCTTCACCACTCCTAGGCCTCGATTTTTTTTTTCCTGTCTATGCGCACGAGTACCCGCGCAGTGAATGACATCGTGAGTCACGCGTCATTGACGTGGAGTAGTCCACCGCCACCACCATCAGGAAATCCCACCCACCTCACCCCACAGTTCCCTTCGGCTGCCTACCCCGCCGGCGCCACACCGACAGTCAAGTGCCACGGGAAAGTTCAAGGACTTCAAAAGATGAGCAGGGTCATAGTGTAATAGAAAGCTGAAGCGTCAGGATGTAGGAAATATGAAAGAGTGCGCACGCGCGTACGCACGCATGTATACATGTATGTACTACTACGCAGATGTGAGACAAGAACACACACACACACACACAAAGCGTGCGTGCATGCGATTAATATGCATACAATCTTAATCTTTTGTATGAGTCTTCGGAAAAAAGATTTGCTCCAATCATCATCATAACTCAACACGCAGTCCTACTCAATGCGCTCTTGCTGAAACGTACAATAAAGTCTCGATATCAAAGAACGCCGTGGACTTCATTTACCGGCTTTTTTTTTTTTTAATAAAAGGGAGAATGCTCAGCTCCCGGTCTGAACAATCGATACAACGTATTTCTCAACGCCATTGTTTTTACGACAGTTATTCCGGAGATCTTACAGCGCAGACATGGTTATCTTTCTTCGTGACAAGATTTCATGATGGTTATCTTTCTTTACGCTATGTTCTTGTCACTGTTTTATTATTGACAAACTCGTGATGATCGTTTAAACATTAATTTTAGTGTAACAGGCAGATGAGAATAAAGTCAGCTTTTTGATGATGCAAGTGGCAGGCACATGTGAACAAAAATCATGTTCTTGATTATTAAAGAGAGGTCGACTTGGTTAGTGGACTGCTTGCAGACAAACTGATAATTCTAATAGTCACTTTGCATTAGCAACTTCCTATGTAAAAAAAATAACAAGCAAGCAAACAAACAAACAATCAAATAAACAAATTCGCTTCCAGCTTAACCATCGACATCAAGAAGAGCAGACGATGCGAACTCTCGTGTTGACGGAGGAGCTTTGCTGTCTGTTGTGTTTTCAGTTTATTGGCTCAAAGTCGTGGGAAGTGGAGATCGGGGACTTTTGCTAAAAAAGAAAGAAAGGAAAAAGTAAATATGCGGAAAATTTTTTGCAAGTCTATTATTGACTTGAAGAATTTTATCGTGGTTTCGGTTATTAAACTGCTAAATGGTTCGCTGAGACCTGATAGCCTTCAACTTCGCGAGAGACTAAGAGTTGGCAGGCAAACAGGCAGCTACCTAGAGGTATACATCCGTGGTGAAATAATAATAATAATAATAATAATAATAATAATCATCATCATCATCATCATCATCATCATCACCATCGTGTGATTTACATAGCGCCTGATCACGCTCATGACGGAGCATGCTCTCAGCGCTTGAGACAAGAACGAGACAGGGACAGCAGACAAAGGACGGAAGGAGAAACAAGTCTCAAAAAGACAGACAGACCAACATATTGCAGAAAAAAATAGTCTGAATTGTCATTAGCCTTTAAATGATAGTCATTTGAAAAATAAATTTAACGTCCTTTACAAGGAAACTGTAAAAAAGGGGAGGGAGGGGAGAAAGAGAGTGTGTGTGTAAGTGTGTGTGCGTGTGAGTGAGTGAGTGTGTGTGTGAGAAAGACAGAGAGTGTGTGTGAATGTGTGTGTGTGTGTGTGTGTGTGTGTGTGTGTGTGTGTGTGTGTGTGTCAAGTGAAGTATAAAATGCACATCATTCATTTACAGACAACTGTGCTGATATCAGTTTGCGACAATGGCGCTAGATGCTTGTCGCCGACAAGCCAGACTGCAAGAGGAAACAGAGAATTGCGCCAGTTGCCCAGGTACAGCCCGCTTCTTGTTCAATAAAGAGGTATTGACATCCGCAGACTGGGCAGGTCATCAGCTGTGGAAACCTTGCTTCATGCAAGGCCAGCCCCGCCACAGACGAAGAAATCACATCCTCCTCTCCGTGCAGCCAGCTTTTGTGGCCGCAGTGATCAAGCTGTTTGCTAACGCCTGGTCCATGCCAAATTATTGTCGTTAGTGATGCTAGAATAATTGATGATAACGCCAAACGACGACAAAGACCACCATGATTATGAAGTAGTAGTATATATAGATATATATATATAATGGCGGGCAGCGGTTAAAGTGTGAATGATGACGAACAAAATTTGCTGATTATGGATTGTAAATCTTTTTTTTGTATGTGTGACGCCGGGTAACGACCGTTTTAACGTTTCGACATATTTGCCGCTTATCTCCACGATCACTGTTTGGACATTGGTCTGCTGCAGCACGACACATGAACAAGCATTACGCGAAAAAGTAGGATAAACTTTTACGCCAGTTTGACATTCTTTTTTTTTCTCTGGAAACACGGAATTTTTATTAATAATGAAAAAAAAATTCGCAGCCTTTTTCTCGAAACACGGCAGCTTTGATCCTGTAGCGACTGCCTCACGCAAACCGGAGAAGCATTCTATGATTTCTATCACGATGGTTTGAAGCGAGACGGTCAGTGCCAGCAAAGAAGGTGATTGCGTGAAGTCTTTGTTTCTATTATCGATGATGTCGTCTGCAGGTTTGAAACACGAACGCTTCTATCACGCCAACTGTTAATATATACCCTTGAATGTAATGTGCAATAACTGACAGAAGCGTGAATCCTTTTTTTTTTGTAAGTCACTCTCTGGATTTGTTAAACACTGCAATTTTAAACTGTTATGTTTAATGCTGCATTACTATTTTATGAAAACAATTTTTCTCTCGAAAATTGCCTTTATATCTGCCAGTATTCAGTGGGGAATGTAATGGGTGACATGCCACGAGATGACAGAGATAAATCAAGAATATGATTTGATATAGTCGACAGTGCATTGTTTCTTTCTCCCTTTTTTTCTTCTTTTGTCAATGTTAAAAACTCTCCAGTTTATGCTGCTGTCAAGCTCGTATTAAACAGAAGTCTCCGGGGATAAATTTTGTTTCTCATGCTTGTGTGCCTGTTGGGAATGGAATCCGATATTTTCGTGAATACGGGCACTAAGTGCTGGTAACACTTGCAACTCAGAAAATGTCCGACCACTCACTGTACGGCCTACAGGCATTTGGATGTCATGCCAGGTCAAGAACTCTGTATGCCATTAACCACCGTTGTCAAGGTGGCATGCCAGTCCGGTGTCATCACGCCAAGAGGTGCTATGCACCGATGGATGTCGTTGGGGTTCGAATCAATATGAGAATACTGATCTTGCGACGATATTTTGGTGAAAATATATACAGAGGATTACGTAAATCATACTTGTCAGTCGTTGAAAGTCTTCTTTTAAGGTCCTTCGACGGGTAACAAACGGCGTCGGTACGGCAGCCATTGTTATCATCGTCCTCAACATGGACGTCGGTACGATCATCACCATCATAAACCCTATTAAGTCATCCGTAAGCTGATTTTTGTGTTTTTTTCGTAGTGTTGTATACTGTCGATTTCGTTGGTATATTTTTTCCGCAACGCTCACCTCCTTATGTGGAAATGCACTCCTCAAATTCTGTAATTATTGTTGTTATATATATGACTTTTATATTTTAATTATTATGAAGGTATTGCCTCGATATTATTTAACCGTGGTCATCTGCCTTTGTCTTCCATACCGTCTTTTCAAGCTTATATCAGTTTCCGGCCCGTGAAAATGATTTTCCTGCGTTGGTGTTAGAGCCTGACCTGGAACACGACTGGTGACTGCCCCGGACGTGCAAACAACGGTGCAGGGGGGGGGGGCGGGGGCAAACAGTCCCGCTGGAGCATGTTAATCGTAGAAGCTCGTGACCTCCCCATCCCTCCCGCAGCCTCCCCTTTCCTGACTTGCCGCTCTCTTCGTGCAATCTGTAGAAGCCGGATATAAGATAATGGCTAATAAGCCCTTTCTGCTTCCGGTAACTGTCGACGAAGTTATTTTTATAATTTTTGGACAATGGGATGATTTGCACGTTTCTTCGGAAACCCGTTGTCAGCAAAATGGTGTCAGTCACGCAGAAGGCATAGATGGTGTGAAGGTGGTTGACGGGCATAGTGACACTAATTTGACTAAACTAAATGAGATACTGGTATGTTAAGTAGATGTACAAAATACACTGACAAACCGCAATAATTCATGGATGCTCCCCCTCCCCTCTCCTCCCCCTCCTTTCATTTTCCTTAGTCGTTGGACAAGGGAGATAGCTCTACAGGCCATTTTGTCGGGTCACTCACAAGCCCCATCGATAATCTTTTTGTCGATTAGGGTGATTTGGGAGCGCATGATAGGTAGTTAGTATCTTTTATTTATTATTTTCATTTAGACCCGCATCATTTGGTTTCTATTTCGCGCAGCCTTTTGGGAGAGGGAGACCTTTTGGTGATTGATTTGATTTAAAGGCCAACCCGAGCGTATTCATATGTGAATAAATGATAGAGCTATAAATCATAAAAGAACATTTAAGTCCCCAAACTCTGAGCGAATAAGCCCTCCTGCTCGCCAACTACAAGTGGTCAAACATTGACAGGAACATTGGGCACAGAAGGAGATGGAAGATGCATCCTCCCGGAACATTGACACATCATACTGGAACACTGATGTGTCGTGTTGGAATACTGATACTTTAAGTAGGAACACTGATACGTCGATATGTTGTTACGCTCTACTCTCTGCCATTTGATGTCGCTTTAACGGCAAACGCGAACGTTCCAAAAGACTGACAGACACACAAAGAAGGAGGACAGACAGGCAGGCAGCCATACAGACAGACAGACAGACGGACGGACAGACAGAGCGAAAGACAGGGGAACACGGATACATATTTTAATTCCCATTTTCAATCTAAAGACTCAGCTCAGCTTTAAGTCATAACCCTCAAACGCGGACCTCTCATAAAGCCCTCGGTGGCATTGATTTCCTTTTCCCTAATGGGTCGTTCTTATAATCTGACCATTGATTTTGCGGAGAATCGTCGATGCTTATAGGACACGGAACTTAGTCTGAGGTGACCTTTAGCTATGACCTCTGACCTCTCACGAGCGCTTCCTGAATGCCGTCTGTGTCCGTTATAATGCAGGACATCACGCTGCTCTTGGTGTATGAGTACATGTCACAAATAATTATATCATGCTGCATTTTTGCGAAACTTTATCAAGGATCTATGTAAGGTTTGAGTGCGGATATGATGTCATCACTTTTAATATTTGTGTTCGAATCCGATTTTCGGTGTCAGCTGTTGGTGAGTGAAATGAACCTAAAAGTCGTACAGGTGCACAAAAGCAGAGACATTTCATTCAGGGCTTTCAACTCTATAAATCTCTAATTATAAACAAATAATGCCATGCGCTATACTCGATCATACGTCAGAAGCG
This sequence comes from Marisa cornuarietis, assembly GCA_004794655.1. NCBI lineage: Eukaryota > Metazoa > Mollusca > Gastropoda > Architaenioglossa > Ampullariidae > Marisa > Marisa cornuarietis. The sequence continues at coordinate 10,262,775 of SMMW01000003.1, read as the reverse complement.
TAACGTTCTTCCAGAACAGTCCAAAAGTAATTTACGTTTTTCTTTCTTCTTCTGAACTATAACCAACAAGCAAGCAGAAAAAACTATTTAATCATTAAAAATAAACTTTTTACCACCCTTAACTTTATTTATACAATTATGCATTCACAAAAGAATGCCATAATCAAAATTTATTGTTGTAGAGAAAGAGAGAAACTTTGTGCTGAACATCAAGAAAAGGGTTGGAAAACAAGAAGAAAGAGTAAAAGAGAAATAAAGTTGGAAAACGAAAGGGAAGGGTATCCTTCTTACAACCAAGCAAGTTATACCTTGCACAAAGGAAGGAATGCTACTAGTCCCAAAAGCTGCATGGTGACTGTGGTTGTGTAACCGTGTTCATGAAATCTGAGCAGCTGTTCCACAGAGCCAGAGCTTGATAGTAACATTTAGTTCTCTCAAACATCCCTCTAGCATAAGCAAACTGGGCATTCTCGCTGCCCAGGTGTTTTTAAATACACACCTTGATTTTGCTTGCAAGGAAAGCAACAGATTCTTTTATTCTGCGTCCGCAAGATAACACAACCAAAATGCTTTAAATGCTTCTTTAATGTTACATATACATATTTACAGTTTTTGTAAGGGCATTGCGTGTAAAGAAGTATCTGAATGTATGATACAGCTTCATTCTTTTCCTAGGTTCTAGGTGCAAAAATTGTCAAATTGTTGTGACTTACAAATCGTTGTTACTGTTGATTTGAAACGTGTTTTTAATTAGAAAAACTCTCAATTTAAAACATATATCCAGGTTGTATTTCTGACATATGCATGCGCATGACACTGTCACTTTGCCTCTTTGTTGTGTGTGTGTGTGTGTGTGTGAACACAAAGTCCTTCCCTTCCATCAGATCAGACAGCATGCACAAAACATTCTGATGAGTTCAACGGTTGGCACTTGCTTTTTGTTTCGTCATGCGAGCCGTGCGTTAGTCAAGATAAGTCTGTCTTGCCGTCCGCTAAGACAAGCAACGCCACACAGCGGCAGTCTAAAGAGACATTGCACGCAGGTCAGACAACTCTTCGATCGATTGTTACAATCGCGAAGGCGACAAGAAATAAAGGGGAAAAAAAACCGCCCATGTAATTCACTTATTCTGCTGCCGGGGGCAGCGCTAGGTTAATGCGTTTGAAATCCACAGAACACGATTAGGTCTCCTTCACATGTCACAATGTTAGGTCTCCTTCACATGTCACAATGTTAGGTCTCCTTGACATGTCGCAATATTAGGTCTCCTTCACGTCACAATATTAGGTCTACTTCACACGCGGCAAGCTATCCAGGCATGGTTATTGCTTGGTTTATTTAGGGGATTTCACACTATGCAGAAGAAAAGACAGAAAAAAAGACAGAATGATGTCCGCTCAAACCAGTTAAACGAAGGGGCATCACTCTCCAGCTGCGCTTAGCGATCCCCTCTTCGCCCTACCTTGAGATGAGGATGCGGCATCTTCCGTCTCATACGCACACTGTATTGAGCAACAGCATAGACTTAGTTCCATCATGGGAGTCTTGGAAAATACGGACTTCTCCGTCTTAGGTGGGCATACCCGGCACAGTGGATGCGGGTACGAATGCGTGCCTCTTCCTCTTCCATCCAGAGTCTACGAGGGCCTGCCTATATTCCCCTCACCCCGCTTCCCCGACAAAGTGAACAGTAAGCGCGAGCTTGTGACGAGCGCTGTGAACACGTACATCGAGCCAAAATCTGCGCGTTTCACCCGCTCCTCCAAGAATATTTCTTCCCACGCAAACTCTCTAGATGGCAGTTCTCCGAAACTAGTGGCAGGAGAGCAGACAGCAACGGGAAGCTGACTAGCTGCAGTATGGAAGGAGAAAAAAACAAAACAAAACAAAGTGCGTGCTTGTGCACTATTGCTAATCACTTATTTGTAGCCTTATAAAAATGTGTCAATCGATTGTTCTTGCGTTGAGCTTACCAAAGAAATTGCATGCGCGCACCGACTTTCTAGTCGCACCTCATTTATATCATGTGCAATGATCCTCAATTTGTTTTTGTTTTTTTCTTGGCATATTTTTTGCCAATTTCCTGGACTTCTGCTGTGAAATTCCTTGAAGGAAATAGAGAGGATTCAGTACAGAGACGAAGGGAGAAAAAAGAAAACAAACAAAATAGGAACAGCAATTTAAATATATCTAAGCTACATAAACCCTTATAAATCTGAGAATTGCTGACAATCGACAAAAGTGGGGCAGGGTGAGCGATGCCGAGAGAGCCGTGAGCGATGTTACAACGTTCCTTGGATCAGGCGAGCAACCTGTGCCAGGAAAACGTTTGCTGCGATCCATCAGCTTCTCGTTGTCTTTACCCATTTACAAGATATGCGGGTGCATGTATGAGCGGTATTGGCGGTAAGCTCTGCTGTTGGCTGACATAATTGTGCGAGACAGGCAGCTAATCAATTAGCGCATCTATTTAAAAACAAGAGAGAGTGTGTGTGTTTGCGCAACGTTTTCGGTTCGAAAGTACATCGTTTTACAGCACCCAGCCGCCTCCATCTTTTCGACGTTTTCAAAATCTGGTGGAAGGCAAGAGTAAAGAGGATGTTGGTAAATCTGTGGTCGGACCACTCACTCGGACACCTTATGTATCATTAGGGCAACAAAACTGTATTTTTTGTTTTAATCTAAGATCTTTCATGCTGTAAGCCCTATTCCCCCCCCACACACACACACACACACAAACACACACACCTTCCTGTTCGTCTGACGATTTGCCCACCATCGCCACATACGAAGCGCAAGCTGGAGGAGCGATCATCATCGGCCCGTTGTTACGCAGCTCACGTGCGGCAACAGTCATCGGTTGTCAGCCGGCGCGCGTGACACTGATGTTATTAAGCGAGCCGCTTCCCAAGTACAGTTGCGCCTCAGGTTACGAATTCGTTCCATAACGTAGCTCGTATCGTGAAAAAAACTCGTATCTCAAAACTTATTTCCCCATTTATAATAATCCATGCCACACCCCAAAAATGTCGATATAAAAATAAATTCACATTATATTTTATGCCAAATTGAAGTATTTTTTTATAACGAATAAAAATGATAGATAATATACTGTGGTTGGCTTGATGAAGACGGCGGGATGAGGGGTGTAGAAGAGGGGTTACTGTGGGGAAGTAGAATCCCCCTCTGATTCAGGAGGGTCCTTTCTTCTTGGGAATTTTACCCCACTGGGACCAGGTTGTGGTTCAGGATCACTTGCCTGTCTTTTAGGTAGCTTTACCAAGAACTTATCTAATGACACTTGCTTCTGTCTTCGTTTTAAGCTTGTGGTCAGGCAAAGATTTCTCCTCTGGCTTGATGTAGATCCTCCTAGGCATTTTTCCAAAAAAGACCTGTCTCATCACAATTAAAAACTTACTGGGGTATGTAAGGAGTTCTTGGAACTCGGGCACAAATTTCTCTGCAGCAGCTGTATTAGAGCTCATAGCCTCCCCATGTCGCACTACATTGTGTATGCCGGTTCTCTTTTTAAATTTCCCGAACCGTCCCCCGTCTTAAATACCTTTTCATCTTCAGACGACGTGCCTGGTGTCTTCCTGACAAAGTCTTCATACAGCGCACATAATACCTTCAGACACAGAATCACCTTTTTAACTACACCAAAAACAGCTTCTCAACATCTTCTAGGAGTTTGGACATTGCTTGATAATCATGTTAACTCCTATGGCCACACCAAGCTTTTCATTTCTTCCTTCTTCTCCAGGATGCTGCAGATTGTTGATGGCAAACAGCCGTACAACTTGGCGAAATCAACCTCACGTAGACCACGCTCGTGTTTTCCAATGATCTTCAATTCTTTAGAAATCAGTGGCGTAGGAACAGGGTGGGGGGGCAAGGAAGGCAGCCGCCCCCCCCAAAAAAAAGATGCTGGGAAGGCAAGAATGTGAACGTTATTCATTGTCAGCATGGAGCTTGCCCCTCCCCCCAAAGCCGAGCATCTTCCTACGCCACTGGAAATTGTATTCTTCATCCTTTTAACAGTACTATCCTTAATAACCATCTTCTTGGGCGACATCGTGGGTTACAAAATTTCTTCACGTAAAGCACAAAACATTACAAAGCACAAATAAATGCAGAGATGCTTCCGCTACGAGCGAACAATTCACACTGAGAGCGGGATGTAGCCGCCGGAAGCACGTGGCGTAACCACAGCGTCGCTCGTAACCCGAGGGAATGCTCGAATACCGAAGTATTTTGTGCTCGTAACCTGAATTGCTCGTAAGGGGGAGACGCTCGTATCCTGAGGCACGACCGTATACGAAAGAAAGCTTTCCCGCTGTGGCTGTCCCTAGCCCATCCCTTTGTCCGCCTGCCTATGACTTTGCTTTGTGTGTGGGGCGATAGTGTTCTGTACCACTTGACCACTTTGATCGGTCTCGACAAAGTCATTCCCCTTTTTCAACTACTTTTTCCTTCACAGTGGTTTTTGTGACTATTTTTCGCACAGTACTACTTCGAAATATGGCGGATGTCGTTAACAAGATCTACAACATTGCAAGGTACTGTTCGCAATAATTTGAGAGAATAATACCACACTCCACATCCTCTCACTATTTAAGCGCATAAACACCACCAGGCACAAAATGACGTGAATAACACGCCTAACTAACATAAGGTCCTAGCTCTGTTATGGATCTAGTTTTGACAATGTGGACGTATGAAGATGCCAGTTTATCACCTTCTTCTCTGCGTGTTGTTTACAGAGTTATCTCTTGAGAACGGAAGGTGTGGGGGGAGGAGGAGGGTTGAGGAGACGGGGAGTAATCACTTAGTTTGTTTGTTTTTTTTTTGGCGGGGGGGGGATCACTTTCTCGTACAGTGCTCAATTCAGTCGTTTGAAAAAAAAATTGTGCAGTCGGATAGATCATTAACTGAGGAAAGCGTTTAAGGTTTTCTTGTGCCTGTCCACGATGTCGTGAAAAATCTCGGTTAGCGAAATGCAGTAGGAAAAAAGCGACTGCAGGCCAAGGTGCACGACAACCTGCTACGTGATAGACTGTTTTTAAAATACAAACATTGTAACTGACTTCTTCACTAGCTCCATATCCTAGCGACGTGCTGTGCTGTGCTGTGCATCTAGCCACAGCCTACTAGAAGAGCAAGTCATTCTCAAGCTAGTCGAGCGCCACCACTCGAGTTCGATTGCCTTTTTCCGTCACTGAGTGATCTCATTCTGTCTCCGACTTAGACTCTTCACACACACACACACACACACACACACACACACACACACACACACACACACACGCACGCACGCACGCACGCACGCACGCACGCACGCACGCAAGATAACCGCAAAATTACTACTAAAAAATAGAGTTGTGCGCGAAAGCCAATAATGTTCAAGTGCTCTTAGGGTAACACTTAACAAACACTTTGTTCTAATTTTACAGCTATTTTCAGCACTGAGCGCGGACGCTTCCATCTTACAAAGCTACTTGTTTGTCTTGGCTTCTTCTATCTTTGAGATCAGGCAACTCAGAACGTTCGGGGAGGAAAAACAAATCCAAAAGAAAGACCAGGCTGGAACTTCTGCATAATAGAGACCTTTCTGTCCCAAGGCTGAGCCCTTCCAAAGCAAGTTGAACTCGCAAGTTGCTGAGGTCCGCAGAAAATCAGTCCCGCGCTGAATAATAATTCAATCAACCAGAGCTTTCCTCGACATTCTGCCCGGGTGATGAATTTGGAGCGAAGTTCCTGCGAGAGCCCACTATCATATATCCGTCCCTGCGCTCCTTCGATCTATCCTACGCTTTAAAAAATGTTTTTTTATTATTATTTTGCTCTTCATCTCTAGAACTGCCGTTTCGTAATATCGACTGGAAAGGAAACAGCGTTGACTGCTCATGAATGCATGCACTCGTCTGCCAGCCTACTCCCTCCTAAGAAATAGGGTGTTAACAGTTGTCAGTCACATTGAACTGTACACATAAAGTGCTACATCATGCCATGATGCACGATCTCGGGGGTGCAGGGAAGAGGGATGGGGGTTAAAGATGATTTGCCTCAGAGTTCGTATCTCCAATTTTGTATTCATAAATTTGCCCGAAACTTTGCGAGTCATTCGTAGACATGCAAATACCTACCCTGAACGATAAAGAACATACAAGCACTCATGCAGCCTGTCCCTTAGGTGTTGATCAACGCTTGTAAACTAGATTCAAGTTTAATAACAGCGTGTTATACATTGCACGAACATCTATCTGTCTGTGTTTGTACGTTTGTTTGTCTGCCTCTCCATTTGCTTTCTCTCTCTTCTTGTACCACACACAATTTATGCACGGACGTGCATACAAGTTCGTGATTTATGCTTGTCTGAACGTCTTTCAGTACCGTACTCTTGTCCAGTCTCCTGACAATTGTCGGCCACCGATAGAAAGTCGATGCAGCCCCACCCGGGCAGACGGGCTCACTCAGCGTTCCAGTAACACTAGTCTCGTTTTGCTCGTCAGACCATTCGCCCGCTTGCGGCGAGTTCTGCAAAACGCCAGGAGGACGAGGCGAGGCGAGACAACGGCGTCACAGACTCCATGGTCGAGAAGAGGAGACTGACGTCATTTGCCTAGCTTCGCTGGCGATGCGCGCCGTTCCGCCGTCGTCATCGCCAACCAGCCTGAGAGTTGCGACGCTAACGCTGTCCGCGCGGTCTTTGGAGTCTGGCAAGTGTCGTAAGAACAGACTTCTGTGATCTGAGGTCGCAAGTCTGACTATCGCGACGATCTGTTCGCTGCCATCGGCTGACCTTCAGCTGTTTTCTCCGCGAGGTCGGCGCATGCAAATCGTCTCGACACAGACAGGCATGACGTGGCGACCTTGAGCGCTCGTGCACAACTCGGTACATGACCCTCACGTGTTTGGGTCAGAATTTTCGACAATGGATTGTCTCTCTATTTTTTTTTTAAAGGATGTTCGATTATGATAGGCAATGATTGTTTTTGTTTTTATCATCGGTCCAATTTTCTATAGTTTTACTTTGAGATGGTTCGACTGCTCTCTTGTTTTTAGTGAGCTGAATTTATTATAAAACGCTTGCAACGATCGATCGGACAAACCACAAAGATTTACAGCGAAACTACGATTAGAACTGAAGGTTTAGAAGAAAAGAGGGATGAAAATGAATGGGGGTAGGGGGAAAGGAAGATGATGACGACGGCAACCACAAAGATCATCAAGACGACAAAGAAGACGATAAAAAGTTCATTCTGAAATATAAAAATAAAAATGAGGATCATAGCGATGATAAAAAGATGACAAAAAAGTTGAGGATGTCAAAGAATTTCACAAGATTATGATGGTTTTTTTTTACATTTATTTTAAAAAAAACGTCAAATTTCAACTGTTTTTGCTAAGGATAATGAAAGTCTTTTATGTAAACAGGAGGCCTATTGATAAATACATTTTTATTACAAAGAGATGTATTTTATAGCTCAAGACAGGGTTTAGGCCTTTAGGGTGTGGGGAGGAGCAAGCTGGACGTGTCTCTCGGAGTGTTGTCACGACCCAGTCGTCATCAGCGTGTTGCAGCAGCAAGGACAGCAAGCCCCCGCAGCACAGACCATACGGCGATATACCTTTGACCTCCGTGCGCGAAAAGCACGTGCGGTAACGTCGTCGTGATTAACCGCTCTAGTGATTTACGGGCTCCCCACTAAACGGTCCGCGCGCAGAAAGGCAGGTCAAGCCGTCAGTCGCCGTAATTAACGTTGAGGGTAATGACACATTAACGGCGGCGCTTAATAGCCAGCAAGTCACGTGACTCATGGCATTTGAGAGAGTGGGCGTCGTTGTGGGGGGTGAGGGATGGCACCACGTCACGCTAAAGGATGAGACGAGTCGCAGCCTCAGTCTCCAAAAGCTCAACGATGGAACATCAAGTGCTGGGGTCAAAATGTCCGTGCTGGGGGTCAGACTGTCCGCAGACACGCTCGAGAAGCTTGACAAAGGTACGTCACGTGACCGGGACTAACGATCCACAGACTCGAGAAATAAAGGGATTTCTGGTACAAGCGCAGGACTGTTTGAACGCGATGGAGCAGTCAGGCTCTGAGACAAAAGGCAAGTTGATCAGGATCCGCGTTCGAGCTCGCGCGCGCACACACACACACACATAGGAAGAGAATTTGAAGTCAGACTGGATCTTTACAAGGTAGACATGATTCCCTACTTTCCTTCTAAGAGGGAAGTGAACAATAAAATTATATCTCTAATACTAATATGCAAGATATACCACAATAGCAGCAACAACAATAGTACTGACAATAATAATCATTATCATTATTAATTAGAGCTTGAACACCAGTAATTTCTGCCTCAGATATATATATGGAAAAGATTAAAGAGAGAAGGACATCTGTCAACATCAATTTGCAAACAGCTGTGTACACTATCAATATACCAGCGGTCCTTGGCGCCGACGATAGACGATGAAGTGCAGCACAACACTTGGTACTTGGTATGTGGGTAGCTTCGGTCGGGCGAGACAGTGGGAGAGTATGGAGAAAAGTAAAACACTCTCTCTCTCTCTCTGGTGCTGGGGTGGGGTGGGGTGGAGGAGCAAAGCAAGCGATACGACATAAAAGACGGTCGGCGTTTCGTTGCCAGCAGCTTGGCTGCAGTTATCGACCGATGACGACGGACACGTGTCGGCTGTGCTGTGTAACGACTGGGCGGCGCTACTGGCAAGCACTGCACGCGCCCTGATAACGTTTGTGTGCATTCGTGCTCTCGTGCAGACTTGCAAGCCATGTGACCTTGAACCCCCACCTCTCTCTCTGCGAGGCGTTATTACTCTTTACTCTCTGACTTTAGAAAGATATACGATTTCATTCATCCTAATGATAATCAATTAATCTGGTTAATCTTGGTGAATGAAGAAGTACGTATGTATGTAACCTTAATTGCTGACATTATAGTGCTTACAATTTTTCTTTGTGCGTGCGTGTGTGAGTACGCCCACGTGCAAGTGCGCACGCGCGTATGTATGTATGTATGTACGACATTTTTTATTATCATCACTTCAGCTATCACACAGCGCTGTAAACTCGATATACTTAAGATTTCATTACTTTTGAATTTTCAGCAACTCTTAAGTCTGAGAAATAAGCATTAGTTTCCCAAACATCAAAATAAGTATTATACATAATATGTATATTATTTATCTTTTCTCTCTCCCTTTCATATATATATATATAGATAGATCTAAGGCAACAAAGCCACACACACACACTTCACGAGCATGTACATCTTCACAGTTAGGTAAGCAGCTCAGAAATCTCTCGCCACAAACACCGTCAACAAGAACCTCAACGAACACAGGGAGTAGATAGAAAAACGATCGGGGAAAGGGGTTGGGGTTGGAGAGAAGGCGTTGGGTGGTAGAGGAATTTGGGAAGTGAGCTGGGAGGAGGAGGAGGGAAAACTACAGAGCCAAACTGCTTTGATGATGCAAGGTTTTTCGGTTCCTGAAGGGTTGTTTTTTTTTCCAACAGCCATTATCTGCGCGAAAGTCTAACTCGAAATAGAACCTGACATAAATTTAGTCCCTACCCCCTCCCTTAGACAAACATTCTCTTTCCGCCAAGCAAATTCGGCGCAACAACCCTCCATGTGATCGATCGGGCATGCACGGAACTAATCACAGTTCTGTGCGCGTGCAGGCTCATAGCGCGTGCTTCTGTTTACAGCCACTGTAAACTCGCTGCGGCAAACAGAACAGCCAATTAAAAGGAGAAGAAGAAAAAAAATGATGATGATGATGATGGTAAAAAAAAAAACCTTATGTTTACTGCTCAAAGCACCCAGTCTTTTATCGTAATCTCTCAGGCTGCGGTTGCATGAACGTGCATTAGCACAAGTTCAAAGCAGTATGTCAACACAGGGGTCTATCGTATAGACCATAATGAGGATAGTTTGGTTGGCTTTAGTGGTGTTCTTCAGTACTTTCGTTTATTTGTTTTATTTATTCTGTTTTATATTTGTTTGTTTATTTTGCTGATGTTTGAGCTTGTGCGTTGTCCATATCTGGTCTTCTGTGAAGCATATTCAACTGTTGCTTAGGTATCAGCCGGGTGGTGTGCAACACGGTTAGAGCATAGCCTACAAACGGACCATAATAGTCGCTTTTCAGTTTTTTCCCCCACGTTTAGATTGTTATTTGTTTCTTTAGTAAGCTCGTGAAGCGGCCACAATCTTTTTTTTATGATTTTGTTTAGCAACTCATTCAACTTCTTCTTTATTTATAGACCGGGTGGGTGAGCAAGCTACATTCCAGCTAACACGTACAGCACGATGCAGACACCCAAAGAGCCTTGTAAGCACAATTCACTTGTAATGGACTGTTGACACAAGTCACGTGATCCAGACAGTTCACGCGCTAGCCAAAGTCTGTCACTGTTCGAGCGTGCGCTATGAGTGATCCCCTCATAAAATTGTCGCTATAAATACACGCATTTTCTTTCAGCTTAAAGTGTTGTCTGTATATTTCAGTTCAAAAATAAAATATGTATGTAACTCTAAACCTCGATATAAATTAGGCCGATTAAACGCGTGCGCGTACCGACATTTGAATTTTTACTAAGGCTTAGAGTGATGGAGTGGGTAGACAGTTATCCATGTGCTCGAAATGGATCCACTGAACTAAAATAGACAAAGAAAATAATACAGGCAAGCGCTTTCCGGAGATTTTAGAAAAAAAACCAGCTGCTGTAACCAAAAGCCAGACGTGCTTTTTCTCGCCTGCTCACGTGTGAAAAGAAAAGCATCATATAAAAACACCTGGATTTTTCCAGACTCTCTTTCCTGTGAAGTCAACATCGAAAGGCATTCGAGCGAGAAAAGATTTCGAGACTAAGACTGATACACAGTACACGACCTTTATTATAATAATAATAACTACTCACCTGTCGACATTCTGAGAAGCTGACAAACCAGGAATGAAACACCTGTTAACATGCAGCGACGCAGATGGCGTGTTGGTGCACCCAGGGTATGTATAGAGTGAGTGTATTAGTATAATCAACTGGGGTGGAATGCTCAACCTTACAATGCTTGTAAGCTTAAAAATAAAAGCGTCAGTTGTGTTCGATACCAAGATCTCTGTTTGACTGATGAGGGAGAAATAAGTTTACTAAGACCAACACAATTCTTTAACAAATGATACGGTTTAAAATAAAACATTTACACAAATAGCACCGACAAAAATAAAATATTCCAGCGAGGCAGCAACGTGAATAGAAAGGCTTCGTGTTCAAAATAAATTGAAGATTATTTTAAAAGCTTCAGAAAAAGAAATCGTTATTAGATTCGTTTTCTGCAGCCATGTCGACAACACTGAGTTCAATTGTTTGCTAACCCTTTCTAAGTGACGTCGGGATAATTAATTTTCTTTTATTGCATTTCGACTTGGATAAAGTGCTACTGTTTGTTGATTTACCATGCCTTCTATTAATAAGTTAACCTGAAATAAACATCTGCTCGATTTGGGGATGTGTGTATATGTGTGCGTGCGTGCGTGTGATTCCTATAGCTTGTGTTAAAAGGCATGGTCAAAAGGGGAGGTTAGTGGGCTGAGCGCTAGATTCGCTTATCCTCCCTCTCCCCCACCTACCCATTGTATCGTTTGTCAACATTTGCTGCTGCCATAGCTGCCATTAAAAAGAGCACTTCAGTGAACATTTTCAGAACATGGCAGTAAAAAATGTCGTTTACCTTTGAAAAAAAGCCTATTTACAGACTGGGCAGAGCATGTGGTTTCTGCGACCGAGAGGTGTGGGGGTGGGGGGGAATAGCCATCAACCACGAAAACACTAAAAAAAAAGTAATAACATTCATAATAAAATAATAAAGGCGGTGAAGCCTCTCTTCCCGCTGATAACTACTAGGCCATTGTGGTGGCCATGATGTTCGCCGCTCTGGACAATGGCATCGTGTGCACGTGATGTGTGTTTACACGTGAATGCTTCAAATAATGGGGTAGGGTAGGGGTGGATAAGGAGAAGGAGTGTGCAGGCTCTGGTATATCGTGCGGCAGCTTGCAGGAAGTCTTCCGGTCCTTCTTTTTCAGGAGCTAGACGGAGTTTTATACACAGCATGGGGCCCGGTCGGGAAACTGTAGAAAGGTCAGCGCAGGTCAAATTAGAAAGTGTACGAGTGCGTTAAAGAGGGGTGGAGGAGAGGGACGGTGGTGGCTGGGTGGAAGTTATCGTTTAGCCAGGAAAAGAGAAGATAAAGTAGAAAACAGTAGATCCTGCATACACCCGATTATGCAAAGCTCCACAGACTTTTACACATATTTAACTTATATAATCGTAGACTTTAAGGAGCCCCATACGGAACTAGCTTCTACCTTTAACTCTTACTGAAAAAAAAACTATAAATAGTCCTAGAGCCTAGTGGCCTTGGTGCTGGGGCGGGGAAAGTGGACAGTGAACGCAAACAGCCTGGGGGTGAGTGCGTCGAAATAACAGGTCGATGGTTCGATGCCCACTTCAGGTTCGAGGCTGGAAAACTTCTATGCGGAAGAATTGAGTGCCTGATTTATTAAGTGGAGGTAGAGACAACGGAAATAGATGATTGGGTTATTACTTCTGTATGCCGTGCATTAGCCATGGTCAGCCAGTTCACTTTAACTATGCTTGGTAAAAACCAAGGTTTTGTGTGAGGGGGTGGGGGTGGGTAAGGTGAAGGGTGGAACAATAATTATAAGGTCCATCTAATCGTTTCTGATCTGCACGCAAGCGAGTAAACGTTGTCTCAGCTCAACAGCAGAGGTCATCGCAAGACCAGTCTTGAAGACCACTCTATTCCCTGGAGGATCTTCTGCAAGTTCTCCCTCACCCACATCAGCCCGTAAACCCCCGTTAGATCGATAGCGTCTGCGAGCCGCAAGCCTTTTACTTCTTTCCTCCCTCCACCCATCATCTCCACGGCACCCTCAGCCTCACCGCTCAGCTGTTTCCTCACTTAGTTTACGCTCGCTCATCCTTCGCACAGACGCCAGCCGAGACTTGCCCGAAACCACTCCAAGGAGTCTATCTAAGACGTTACTCAAACCTCGGGGTGTGTTGGGGGATGAGCACTTCGGGGGTTGGGAGAGGGAGGGGAGAAAGCAACTATTTGTGGCGTGGCTGGTCTATTTGTAGCTTCGCTGACAGGTAGGTTTTCAGCTTTGACCAACATTCTCTCCTTATGTACATTTTTTTTTTTTTTTTTTTTGGGGGGGGTGTTAAATTCCGCCGGTCTTTCGCAAGAGTTGCTTGCTTGTTGCGGACATCTGTACGATAACCTTTGGCCGCTTGATAAGGAAGGCAAAGTTAATGTTTAAATGGCTGCTTTGTAAACTCCATCTTGAAATAAGGTTGTCAAAATGGCACTGAGAACAACAACAATGAAGATCTATTTTAAAGCGCAACATATCAAGAGTTATTTCTTTTCACAGAGAAGATGGCATAATGACGACGACGACGACGACGATGATGATAATGATGACAAGAAAGAAAACGACGAGGCACTGGCAGTCACTCGTGACTGTCATGGTTCAATGACATTGATTTAGGACCCAGCTTAGTTATACTCTGTGTGATCCAGCAGCTGATCCTATCAAACCCTGCGTCAGTGTGCAACGTTGTTATCTTGTTTTCTCTCTCTCTCTTTAGCCGTACACGTGAATACCTCTTTTTGTTTACTACAGAATAGCACTTATTCCTGGCATGACTTCATAAACAAGAGCCCATTGTCTAAGCCAAATCTCGCCAGACATTTCCCTCAAGCTAAGACAGTAAACACTGAGCCGCCGCAACATATTTTTTTTAGGGGGGGTGGTGTCCGTCTACATTTCTTTTTCATTTTTGCTTTACGTCCTGCCCCGGTTTTTCTCCTTGAGTTTGCATTGGTACCTATCAGGGTGGCTCCAGCAGAAAAGAACGTGAGGAGGTGATATTTTTAACAGAATGAGATTACATCATACCATACTCCAGTATTTGTATTGGTAACCCCTTCGTCTATTAGGTTATGACGGCCGAGCAGCATTCACACATCTCCATTAAATCCTTGGGCGAGAACGTCCAACGAGACAGTCTGGTAAAGAACTAGTCTAATCGTCTTTACTATTTAAAAAAAAAGATTGAACTTCGTCAGTCGTGGATCAAACCTTCTGCACAGAAGCAAATTTTCACCGAGATTAGCGAGGAGGAGCTGAGGCAGAAGGTTTTGGGATCGAATCTGAGGACGACTTAGTCGCAAGCTGTAAGAGTTGTTTTTGACCATTGCTTTTATGTGAATAGGTACCTGACTTCATAAAGGGTTGTGGAAGGTACGGCAGCGGGGAAGAGGAGATCGGCACCACCCTCACATAAATCTGGTCCCAAAAACAATTGAGGGCTCTAACACCTCACTCCCGAGCGATGACCTTGCTTGCTTGCTAGCTTTCTTGGTTGGTTGGCTTGGTGGGAAAGTGCTTCTATAGGTGATTTCACTCTATGAAGAGAGAGGAAGGTAAGAAGAAACCAAAGTACCCGGAGAAAACCCCTGACGGCCAGCCCTGCGAACAGATGTTACATACAGAGAGTGTCCCGAGACGAGATCTGAACCGACGAACTTTCACTTTAGTGGTGACAAGCGGTTGGTTTAATCTACCGGGCACCCCTTAGTTAGGAAACGACCTTTCCGCTTTTATACGACAGAGTCGAGCCATAAGAGGATTCTTTTAACATCTGATGATCAAATTTTTGTTCCAGACAGGAACAATAACACGTCTTTTTTCTTTTCTTTTGTAGTTTCTTTTTAATTTTGCATTTTAATTGTTTTCTTTTATTTACTGCAGCTGCCACCTTGTGTTAGTATAGAAACCATTTACCATAATTAACGAACGTCAGGGTTTCGCCAAAGACAAATTTGAAGGAAGAAGAGGAGAAAATGGCCATGAAAAGAAACTAGAGATCGTTGGGGTTTTTTGTTTTAAAAAGGGGTGATGATGCATTGGTACAAAGTGATTGCGCGCTCATTTTGCGTACAGACGACACATGCTCGACAGGACAGCCGAGGTCGCGTCCTTGGAAGGCGTGGAACTGCCTGCAGACGGTCGATAGGACCCGCCGCCGACATGATGTGATTTGTCTGCCATCAACTGGAGACGACCCGAGGAAATGTTGCACGCGGCTTTTGCACTGATGTCGAGTGCATTCTCGTCCCACGTTCTCAGGCTGCAGAAAGCCGGTCTGTAGATGTACTTGCTCCCATTCCTTGATCTTCCCTCCCCGGCTGATCGAGTTGATCGAATTCAATTGTTACATAAATCGCGAAAGAGGATCAAAGTGACTGAAGAGAAAAGGTCGGCACTCTTTCTACACGTATGCAGCAGTAGTCCAGGGTGGACAATTGATTGGACAGAGTTTATTGACTTTTTCAGTAATGTCCTTGTTAAGACTGCTGCAATCACGGGATAATCTTTTTTTTAATTGCTCCGAAAAGCGACTTGTTTGGATTAGTCTGATTTAAGCGGGGAAAGTGAGTATCATTATGTTACGCTAAGAGTGTGTGTGTGTGTGTGTGTGTGTGTGTGTGTGTGTGTGTGTGTGTGTATGTGTGTGTGTGTGTACGTGTGTGTGTGTGTGTATCTCGCGAATTGGATAGTAACCAAATCTGGGAGGAGTACTCGTTTTGCGTATGACTATATTACTGTTTCCTTTCCATTTTTTTATTCATTTGCCTGCTGCTGCTGCTGCTGCTGCTGCTGCTGAGCAGCTGCTGCTGCTGCTGCTGCCCCCTCTTTTGTCTGTCTGCTTGCCAGCCAGCATCTTTCTCTCTCTGTTCCTCTTCATTCTGTTCTCGTCTTCCCATTTTTTCTTCTACTCTTTTTTCATCCTTTGCTGTCCTTCGTACATTTCCCCTATCTCCTCTCCTCTCCATCTTTGTCTTTCTGAAGCAGACGAACATCCCGGCAACGGTAGATACTATCGTTGATGGAAGTGGGAAGACGGCCGCAATCAGTACAGAAACCACTATGGTGTGCTTGACAAAGCTACCACATTATTTCTCTTTCGACATTGATACATATGGTCTTCTTAAGCCTGTTCTCAACAGAACACAGATGGACGAAGGTCTGGCCAAGTTTGGCAGTTTATGCAAATATAGGTAAAGGTAGTCTCGTGACCTTTTTCAGGATCGTTAGGGAGTGAGGTGTCAGAGAACTCACTTTTCTCGGGACCATCTTTAATGAAGGGGGCGTCCATCTCCTCTCCCTCGCTACCTTACCTTTCCCAACCCTCTGAGGAGTCAGATACCCATTCCCGCCAGCTGGGTCGACTGGGGGAAGTGAGCTGCGCTACACGGGTATCAAAACCACGCTCCCCCTATTATATATAGCCCTCACCTAAAAACTTTGCCAAACTTGCTCAAACAATTAGCCAGATTTATCCCATGAAGAAAGGCTTTTAGGCAGGCCTGGGTATTTGTCTAGTTTGGAAGTGCAGCGGTGGGGGAAGACACACCTTGAAACAGACACCAGAGTGGATGAGCGATTCCACATAAATAAGACAGATGATGAAAGATTTAGATGGAAGAAAGTGATTAAATAGATAAATATTCAGATATGTCCAAATAAATCTTGATTCATAAAAAACTGAACCCTGGGAGAATTTCAGACACATGACAGGCTCCACCCCAGTGTATTAAGGCAGATGTGCCAATGAAAAAAGATCTTTTATGTCATTTATTTCTGAGAACAGTACTAATTAATTCTTCTAGATTTCAACAAGGCAAGGAAAGCCACTCTCTATAAAACTTGTCACCATGCGTTAGCTGATGGTCCTCGCTGCAGCTCTACTGATCCTGTGTGTAGAAATGAGTTCTTGCTCTGCAGAGACTAACGGCACATTATTTTTTTTATTCTTGTCTATAGTCAGCTAATGCTAATGAGACATACTAATGAGGTACTAATCAGAAATAGAAAACAGGTCGACGGAGCCGCAAAATTTCATTTGTGCTATATGCTTCCCCTCTGTCTGATGCTATGTCACGCCATGTCATGTCACATGTGAGTTATGCTAATGATACACAGCTTCATCAGTCAGCTCCACTATTTGAACTCTCTGGACTACTGACAGGGACACAGGAATGTATAGATGACTGGATGCTCCAAAACAGACTGCAACTGACAAGACTGATCTGCTACTTACTCGTCCGAAGAAATTTCTTCATCCGTCTCCCCCTCAGTCTCTGTCTATAAACAACCCAACTATTCCTTTCTCCACCTCTGTCCGCAGCTTGGTTGTCATTCTCGACCAGAGTTTGACTTCATAAGCATATTTCTCATCTCTGTAAAATTGCTTACCTTGAACTTCGTAGGATCAGCACCATTCATCACTAACTCACCACTGATACAGGTTAAATTCTAATCTGTGACTTTGGGCTGTCGAGGATGGACTATTGTAATTCTCTTTTATCTGGAATTCCCAAAGTATCTTCTTGACAGACTTTAAAGGATTCAGAATAACGCTGGTCGCCTCATCTGCATCTAGATATCAACATATATCACTTATCATACGCTCTCTTCACTGGCTGCCAGTCGTGGACCGTGTAGCCTACAAACTTTCCACTTTAACTTACTCTGATGTTTCTGACACTGGTCCTCGGTACCTCTCCGAACTCACTGCCATCTATACGCCCGCACGACTTCTTCGCTCAGCTTCTGACACAAAGCTTCTTCGAGTCCCACCAGCTAAGACAAAAATGTAGGGACAGAGGTCTTTTTCTACCAAGCCCCATCAACTTGGAACATTAGCCGTCAGCCTTCATCACTCTGATTCTCTTACCACCATTAAGTCTAAACTTATTAAGAGGCATTATTTTAGAACGACCAATTCACTGTGGCCCTGTTCTGACCATGAGCGTGCATACCGTGTGTCTGTAACTTACTTTGTGTATACGTGTATGTTGTAGGTGAGCGTGTTTCTTATATTCGAATGGATACATGGTTATTAATTTACTGTATTATTTATGTTAAGCACTATGAGTGAATCTTTGGAAAGGCGCTATAGAAATCCTCATTTTTACTATTTGAATAACTTTGTCACGAACGTTTGTCAAATTCCCTAAAAGTTTGTATTTACTACACCTAGTTATAATTATACTGGAACTATCTTTACTGGCTGACATTTGATGTTTGATGTCGAAGCAATTTTCAAAAATGCAAGAAAGGAAAAGAAACGAAGGAATATGTCTAAATATAATCTTAGTTCATAAAATCTTCCTGCATTTAGTTGTTTTATTTATTTATATATATGATCCACCGTTGTACTAAATGTTCTTAAATTGTTTCAGTTTTTTAATATTTACTTAATTTATATAATGTAGTTACAAAATCCGAGAGCACTGCTTGTCTCAGTCAGTAGAACGTCAGACGATTGCGGGCGTTAGTCTGATAACACCCACTAACCTTTGATTATCTTTTACTCCTCTGCAGGAAAAGGCCAGGAAACGCTAACAAGATTTTTTTTATTTAACAGGCAAACCGACTCATTTTTGTATGTTGAATTTTAAAATCTTTGTGTGGTGTAATGGGAAGCTGAACTTTAAACTCTCTCTCTCTCACTCTCATAAAAAGGTCTTCGTCGTTACAGAGTGTTTATTTATATCATCATCGTGTAAATTGCTGTGTCCCAGTCTAAAATGTACTGATGCTAACTTAAAAAAAACAGATATTCATTATTAAATTGCCGAGCTCAGTAGGGAATCTGAAGTATTCTCTGTGCTAACATAAAGTTATTGAGCTGTGCGAGTGGGACTGAACAGAGTGTGCAAATACTTGGAAATGGCGAAACTGGCTGGACCATTAATCAGTCTCACCCTCGAGACGGTTACAACATTATCACTAACACAGCCGGCAGACACAGGGATACAATGTTAAGTACTCCAAGTCTTGATTGTCATGTGATAAAAGGACGGCATTGAGCTAGACAGTCAGAGGGAAATTGTGAATGTCCTGTGAGTCATAGGGTGGGAGTGGAGGAGATAAACATTTCTCCACAGTTTATCCGCACGTGAATGCAGCAGACAAGACACGTGTGGCACGAGTAGATCGCGGCGATGAATGAATGACAGTGCATGTGTACTGTGCTATCCCACCGTCGGTCCTTTTTTTCAACCTGGCGATAATTTCTCTTATTGCAGTTTCATTTATTTTTGTTCTTTTTCCTAAACGCAAGTACACGAGCAAAAGTAAGTGCGAGTGTGTGTGTGTGTGTGTGTGTGTGTGTTGGGGTGGTGTTTGTGTGTCAGGAGACTGTGTGAGGGAGAGATGATTTATTCATGTACACGAATGACACATGATATCTTTAATGCCAATGACTCAGTCATTATGACATGGGGGAGATACAAGCAAACTGACAATACAAAACAGCATGCTCAACAATAATCTATAGGCAAAGGTGCATTTTCATATAATTTGTAAGTATATGGTCATTCTGAATATTCTCTTTAAAAACGGGCATGGCTACTGTTATATATAGGTAAAATTCATTATACTTCCATATATCTATACGTACACACATCTATACGTGGTTGAAACATTTATACCTATTGAATAGCATGGCATGTACAGCTGCATCTAAATATACACAAGCAAACAAACCACTCATTCCAAATATTCGTGTACAACGACAAGTAAAGAAGTTTGACAAATTATCGTGTATTTTGCGGTTAAGAACGAGTACAACATTTTCATAAAAGAAAAAAAGATTATGTATGTGAGACTTTGTGTGTGTGTGTGTGTGTGTGTGTGTGTGTGTGTGTGAGAGAGAGAGAGAGAGAGAGAGAGACAATGGGTGGATATGTGTGGGTGGGTGTATGACATAAAGAGAAACGTGACAAACAAACTGACCAACAGATAACCAAACTTCAAAACACGTTCGTACTCGTTAAATTTGTAAGTGCTCGCTTTGCACAGGAGAACGTTTGTTAACTGATGTGCGAGTGTGCGTGCAAACATGAATGAGCAAATCCTGTGTGTCTGGGTTCTCTCACGCGCGAGCGTCTCCTCGCATGCTGGCGCCGCCTGTGTGGTCCAGTTGTTCAGCCCCAAAATCAATCCGGCTTATACTCCTTGATAAGATTACCTGCCACCACAACTAATGCGTTGACCCTACAGACCACAGACTTCACAGACCGTGCCATCAGCGCAAAGCCTACAGCCGCCATTGCAAATCACTGCTGACTTCCGGTACAGGCTTTTGTATTAATGATGAAACATTGGGGTCACGGTCGAGTTTTCTGTATTCCTAGGTGTCATATTAGTCTAAAATTGACTTTTAAAAGTAGTCTATAGGGAAGTCTAAAGGGAAGAAGTAAAGTGTTAATGAAAGTTCTATTTATTTAGGATATTTGTGTTACGATGACGTAATCTTCGAAACAGTATACAGTCCACTGGAACACGAACATGGTCATGATTGTGTATGTCAACGTTTTGGCAAGCATAAGTGGCATATTGAGCTAGTTTGGGATAAAAAAAGAAGTATATGTATCTAACAGAAATAGAGACATGATCCCCTCACACAAATTTATTATTTATTAAGAAATTATTTTACGTAAATGAAAAAATCATAAAAACTAATACCTTTTTTAGAATTATAACTGACATAATCCCAACTATGTCTTGGCAAGTTCCAAACCATCTACAGCTGCTAACTCAAAAAAACTGTTCACAATAACATGATATGATTAAATTAAATTACTTTTACCTCTCTAAACAATGTTTAAACAACTTTAGTATAGACTTGTTATTACGTTATAGGCATTAAAGAAAACAACCTGGCATTGTAAAAAGGACAACAGGAATTTAGAATCATTATTGTATAGATTAATGGTATCTGATATACTGAGCAATAAAATTGTTACCAAAATGCAAAATGCAAACATTATAGAAATGCAAGCATATGGTTGTTACAAATGTTTTATAATTCTCGTACATTAACTGAGGCTTGTACCAAAGACTTTTTATAATATTCTGTCTTTGCTTATTGACTTTCTAAATCTCATTTCGTATGAATACAAATAATCAGTTAGATGATATAAATTTTAAAGAATATTTTAAAGGCATATTCGTCACAATAATTCATACAGGTACTTTCTGCAGGTACTGCTTCTAAACCTAAAACTTCTTCACCAACGAAGGGAAAAAATCTCAATGAAGTTAATGAAATTTTACACAGCCACAGAGATGCAAAAATAAATATATAAGTAAATGACAAATCTTTGCATTGTTATCTTTAGCGTTATCTTCTATTTTATTCAAACCACTGGGGAAATTGATTATACATTACGAATATTTCATTCACAAAGAATCTGCTTTTTGCTAAAACTTAATTATTAACGCCTTATTCACCCAACAATAAATACAATAAAAACCAGCCCTTGCTGGTGTTTAAATAATACAGTCTCTGAATAATACCGAAGGCTGATTTTCAGGACCAACCCTAAAGCTCTTCACCACAAAGCCCTCCATGATGGATCTGATGGTAACCTGAAAATGTCAGCACACCTTTGCAGACGAAAAATCACTTTGATTTAATGCACTTTTCAAAAAACTAATTTATCATTAATTTAGCGTTAGAGATTATAGAAGTTTGTGCTACACACGGTTCGTGCGTTGCAAGCGAAAACAATTCTTTAGAACTGTTGATGAGTTGTCTCTTTGGTCCACAGGACCCGGAGCCGACCAACCAATTGGTGGGACTGAAGGGACCCCGACGGTCGATGACAGATCGCACAGACTAACTTCCTCACATTTCCCACTATGCCCTGCTGTCCTATTTTTTCCAGCTAATAATGGAAATTGGAAGACAGTCACAATCCAACTGTTTTTTTTTTAATCACGTGTTAAACAGTGGGAGCGAGTGTGGTGGGAGGGGGCGTTCATTCACATATCACTTTTATCCATCTCCGACTGCATTTCTGTTTCACAGCACATTGAGTTAACTCCATACAAGGAAGTGCGCTCTACAAAAACATCATCAATAAATGACAATAAATGCCTAAATAAATGTATATGTGTGTACCTAATGTAAATGCATGTGTATTTTTTAATGTATACATTTATATATTTTAATATATCAATGTGTATATATTAAGTGCTCGTGTGTGTCATGTGCATGTTTTTATATGTAAATATTGTAGACGTGCATACGTAATAGATGTAGACTAGGTGCGTGAGTGTGTGTGCCTGCTTGAAATATGTGTGTGCATATGTATGTCTGTTCTATACAGATTTGTATATATGTATACGATTGTGTACATGTATTAGTGTGTATGTTCAAGTTTATCTGTATATGCGTGAATGTTTACGCACGTGCATGCATGTTTACTTGTACGTCTGTGTATGTTCGTATATCTGCACTTAAATAAAAAGATGCGTGTTCGTCCAAATGAACTTCGCTATTCCACTTCGCGTGCCACACGAAAGGTTACACACTATTCCACTTCACGTGCCACACGAAAGGTTACACACTATTCCACTTCACGTGCCACACGAAAGGTTACACACTATTCCACTTCACGTGCCACACGAAAGGTTACACACTATTCCACTTCACGTGCCGAAAAGAAAGCCAACACGCGACCCAACGTTCCGAGACAAAGTCCTGAGGGACCAGGGAAAGAGGCTGTCTGCCGCAGCGCAGAACGATCGAAGATGGTCATCAATAATGACTGACCAGTAATGACAATAAAAAGCCGTACTGGAAGGGTCCTAGCTAACCCTGACCTTGCACGGTAGATGACGTTTACTTCCAGAAGTTTGCCTCAGTTCTTGCAGGCCTGTAAACAGTTGAAGTGCTCACGAGATGAAGAACATGGCCTTGTGGTCAGAGGATGGCGTCCAAGCCTGATGACGTGCACATTATCAAGTTCTATAAATGTCTGACACAAATTTGTCACCATTTCCCAAGATGACCAAGCTGTGGAGTAGTACCTGAACCTGTGGAGGGCTGGGGAAGGTACGGCAGCGAGGAAGAGGAGACGGGCATCGCCTTCACAGCAGCAACAATGGTGGCAAGCCATCCTTATTCAATATTCGTATAAACAAGCAAAGTATAAACTAGATAACATTCCCTTCAAAAGTGATAAAAATCAAAACAAACACCTTAAACTTTGCCATAAATGTATTCATGAAACTGCTAACCTAGCGTAAAAATGTAATGAATTTAAAGATTTTTTAGGAAATAGACTAAAGGAAATATGGGTTCCTTCACTCATCCACAACCAGAACTATAACCAAACAGAAGGTAGGTAACTTAATAAATAAAGTAATAGTCTAAATCCTTAAAAAAAAATATACACAAACGGTAAAGAAGGTAGCAAACCATACAAATACCATTTTTAAAAATACTAAAACAATATTAAGAAAACTAAAATAAACTGAAGGTCCTTAAACCAGCAGAAACTAATATAGCATCTAAAACTAAATCGAAGTCTAAAATAGAGCAACAAACGGGGTCTGGAAACCAATACAGTACACCACCACTGCAAACTTGGCAGGCCTCCTACAAGCCAAGAGCAAAAGACAACAATAGGAAAAGAGGACACCAGCAACAGTAAACAACACCAGCGGCGTCAAACAGAGCAGCGACCATCCTCCCACACCTCCCCAAACCCCTCCCCCTCCTCGTCCCACCCATCCACCACTCCCCATATTTTCGCCAGATCCCCATCTCGCCTTTGGAGGAAGCATTTTCCTTCGTAAAATCAGCAGCAACAACAACCCTCTAGCTGTTATGTATGCTACGGCAAACTGCCAGCGTGACTTTTGTCCTCGGAGCTCTCTCCACAGCCATAATGTTTCATGTATCAGCTGACTATCATGAATTAGCAATGTGAGTTGCACGGTGTCACACGTCCTCTGGCCTTGGAGGATTTGGTCACAGTGACACTGTCCATTTTCTGGACTTACAGAACTGTGATGTATGCCCAGTCGATGGATGCCATTATCCGCTCCAGTCAAACGACGTACGGTCCCGCCTGGCGGCAGGCTGCTACCACGTGATGTTCGTGGAGTCGAGGAAGTTCCCACAGATACGGTCCCATCAGTTGGTCTATGATGGTGTAGTTGTCAGTCTGGCCTGTTCGTAGTGCTGCTGTACTCCTCTGTTCTCCTATCATGTGACATTAGGTTTCTAATCCTGACGTTGTCGTAGGTTTTTAATTCTGTTATCATATTTGACTTTGCTGCATTAAAAACCAATCCTGTTATCATCTCACTTTATCGCAGATTTTAACGATGTCGTGGAAGTTTCCCATCTGTCGTTGTCATAATGATTTCTATCGTTTGTTTGCTTACTTTAATAACCTGATGAAACCGACAAAGGGTTGCTTCATCTGTTAAATCTTATTTCCATGGCTTATTGCTTACTAGAGGGCCGTGTTTCTTGCTTTATTAAAAAAATTATGAAATCCACTCAATCTCAATTATTTGATTCAAAACCTTAGGTAGTCGTGATTATGCTTGACCATAATAATACCCTTCAGTCCTGAAAGCAATAGATGACATGCAAAAACACCTCAAAGAACCTAGGGGTCGTAGTTACAAAGCGAGAGTAATATATAATGTAATATTGTTTCCCCAGGGCCAAATGGGGAACGCAAGGAAAAGCGTCTTGTTTCCGAAGATATAAAGCAATGTCCAGTCTCCGAAGGCACTACTTTGCATTATTTGATATCAATGTTATTTTACCCCAGGGCACCTTTGTTATAGTTTACTACAGTTCCAAGTGTAAAACAACATCCATAGTTATGGAACCCACTTTATAATTTTGGAAACAAGACTCTGGTCCTTGAATGCTTCATGTTGCCCAAGGGGCAAAGACTTAACCTTGCTTCATAGCTGCTGCCCCTGAGGGTGTAGCTTTGACTCATCTGCCAGCGATGTGAAATGCTTGTAAGGGTAACAAAGGATGAACATGACTGACACTTTACAAATTACTCCGTGTGTGTGTGCGTGTGTGTGAACCCACATAAGTGCATGTGTGAGTGTCGCATTTCTAACATTGCAATCGCTACTCAAGAGCTATTCGCTGAAACCCACACAGTTCACTGCTTCATCGTTGCAATATGTAACATGATATACTTTTTTTAAATCATATCTGCTGTTTTTAATGACGGTAACCGTATCCCCACTACCTTTTCAATCTTTGACTCACCAAAGCGTTCTTTCATCCCCCAATTTTCGTAACTCGGCTACTTTATGACAAATATTTTCGCCGTTATCTTTCAGAGGAACACAGAACTTTTGTCTTCTTCCTGTGACGCGGGTATCGAGGTTCTTGCAGCCTTATTTCTACCCAATCTAACGATGTGCAATACAACTTTATTTGCGTGCAGTCAGTCAGCTGGCATACGCCGGCGCGCGCTCACGAGTTTCCTTAATGACGTGACCACACGGCGCTCGTCCGCACCAACGCGTCACGTTGACGGTGCAACGCCGTGCATGCTAACGTGAGCGATGAGTGCATCGAGGCGTAACGGTGTGCTCTGGCAGTGCACGTGCATGTATGCACACTGGTGTGTGACTAATAAATAATTAATAAATTAGTCTCGTTCTTAATCCATTCATTCTCTTTCTTTTTTTTTAATATAAAAAGGACCTTAGCCTGGTAGCCCTGAAGTGTTTTATTAAGTTTTAAATGATCCAAGATATCCTGAAAATTAAATAATATTTTTTAAGATGTCCTCTCGTACCCTCTGTGTGTGCGTGTGAGTGAGAGAGAGGGAGAAAAAAAGAGAGAGTGGGAGAGAGAGACGCTTAGTGTCACACAGTAAATGAATATAACTTTATTGAGAAGGCCATTAGCCCATTTTAATTAAATAAACAACAAAGCAAAAAAAATATCCAAACTAGAAAGAAACAGTGTGTAACCGCGTGTATAGATATTTAAGAACAATAAATTAATTTTAAAAGTTTTTTGTAACATTTTGTAAGGACACAAACATAAGGTTTTGTATTTATTCGTGGATATATTTGTTGGAACAGGTGTTCGATGTCTCTTTCCTCATCAACCCTTTGGCATACACGCGTAGTCGTGGGTGTCCTTTACCGTCACTAAATGTCGAAACCATCGAAATCTATCATCTCGCAGAAGGCTCGCTGTATATGTGCAGTAAAGTAGCGCCGGCTGTCTGGTGGAGCTATAGTTTGTCTACATTTTGTCGCAGAGTCCCTCAGCCTGTCGCCGCACACCGATCCATCTTTACACAAAGAAAGACAATATTGATCTCACAGGTCGCCCACGCACAGAGACCTGACGGAGGCTGCAATCGATGTTTGAAATTCCTCTTACAAAGGACCAAAGGGAAGGCTTGGAGACACGCTATTCCATGGGCTGGCTTTGGTCTTCCCATGCCATTTTCTTCGCTGAACCTCCTCCCACACCAGAGAACTGCAGCCACCAACAGCCTGGCTCATACCTCTGTGACAACCTCATATCATGTTGGTTTAAATATGCGTAGGCAACAATAGGGTGGAGGGGGGGGGCGGAGGGAAGTGGGAGAGGAGTATAGGATGCTAACGTCAGCGGTTTTGTCATGCGTGGTTTTTTTTTCTGTCAACCGGGAAAATGTTGTCGCAGGAGAATCGGCAGATAATAGTTGTTGATAATTACGGAACAGGCTTGTTGATTGTGGGGGAAGAGAGAGAGAGAGTTTCGCAACGGAACTAAGGAAACAGAACAGAAAATACTGGCTGTGCAAAAGAACAGAGAGAAAAAGGTTACTGGGTATAAGAGAGAAGACTGAGTAGATTGGTCGTGGATGAGAGAAATACAGCACAGCGTCTAAGTATCAAAATTCTGTTCAGCGTTTAGGAGTTACAGATTCATTAAAACCGTTACAGCTCCAGACTTGTATCCAGCTGTAACGTGTTCCGATGTCATCAAGCAGTCGTGTGTTACACTTGTAACAGTAACCTGTCATTCAGTGTCTGTTCAGCAGCTTGTTGCAGGAGCGCAGGCTTTTTACATTAGAAACTTGCGATGTGAAAGGTGGGATAAGGTCAGAAGATGATGGGGCTGTAATGTGCAACAAAAGTGATCATTACAAAGCTGCAGCTGTTGCTGTTTCTAGCTTGCATGGTTTAACGAAGACAGCTGGACTGACAAGAGGAAGGTTTGCCTTGCGTTCCCTTTGTCAGCCATGGTGCCAGAACATATTCCCCCCAAACTTTAGATACTCTTTTCTTCTTTAGATTATTCTCTTTCACAGAAAGAGAGAGAGAGAGAGAAGAAGAAGAAGAAGAAGATTTTAATACTAAAGCACTCATAAAACCTTTCTAGACGATCATTCTGCCAAGCTTCTCCATTCCCGACCTCTCACCAGTACATCACTGGCCACGCCCTCCCAGCCGGCCGACCTCGACATGCCGCGAGTGCACATCTGCTTTCATGCTGGGTTGCCAAGGGCAACGCTGCCAACACGCTTATTACATGGTCTATTGTCTTCCTCGGTATTAGAGAATCTCGGTGTCCAGACGGTCAGAAGTTGACCCCGAAACCCCTTGCGCATCATGGTTCCCGCTGATGGCGGCTTGTCAGCCTTTGTCTGGCACTGCCTGTCAGGAACAATCGCAACTCTCCGAGTGGAAGCCTGCAGAAGGAAGCGTGGAATTGACAGGGGGTGGGAATGGGCGGATGGAGAAGCCCGGCTGCGAAGCCTTTTATTCACACTTCTGCTCACACTTGTCCCTAGAGGTCAAACGCGTCGAGTGTTTGCAAGAAGACGAATAAAACTGGAAGTTATAAAAGGGAGACGTTTAGTGCTCTAGTGCCTCCTTCCCGCTTGTCTCATTTTCACCACCCACCCACCCAGAGAGGATGCTGAACTGCACTTCCCTTATTGTTTAGGCGATCTTCGGCCCTTTACAAGAAACGTAGAAATGAAATCCACACACAGTAAGGTAAACAGTTGTATATTCATAGTGACAGAAGTTCGTCACATAAGAGAGATGAAGTATGGTACCTTCTCGTTAGCACAAAACATTAATGACCCAAGTAAGAAAGCGAGAGCATTTTGATGAACTGTAGTCCTAAGGTCGTCAAATCATCAAAGGGACTTCAAAGTACGCGGCATTAAACAAAATGTGAAAAACTGCATAACTGACAGCAAATTACTGAATAACAGTCAAAACGTTTTGTCCACAGCCAAAACAGAAATAATAAGTAAGGGGATGAAACTAGCTCACTTAAAACCACACAGAGGAATCAGAGGAAGAGAGAGAAAGAAAAGAATAAATGAGGTACTATCAGTCATTCCTCTCAGGGACATTTTATCCAGTATAATAATAATAGTGAAGATTTTTATAACGCATATTCACACTCACAGAGAGCATGCTCTTAGCGCTTAAAACGGGGAAGAGACGTGGACTAAGTAGATACAGAACACAGGGGACGAAAGAAAACGACAGTACTGACAAAACAGATAAGAAAAGGCAACAAGTAACAGGAACAGAGAAAAATAGTGATGGGTAAAGTAGCAAGAGGGAAGGGGGGGGGGGGTAAGGACTAGCATTGTGGACTAGGAGTAGTGCTCAAGGAAGAGGTGCGTTTTCAGTGCAGATTTGAAAGATTCAATTGTAGGAAGGTGGCGGATATGGAAAGGAAGAGAGTTCCATTGTTTTGCAGCACAGTAGCCAAAAGTCCTGTGACCATATGTTGTTGTTCTGGTGACAGGAACAGTCAGAGTACGGTTGTCAGAGGAAGAGCGGAGTTGTCTGGCCGGAGAGTAAGGGATGAGAAGTTCAGAGAAATAGTCAGGACAGGAGCCTGCAAAGAAATTAAAACACAGCACAGACAGTTTGTACTGGATGCGAGAACGGATGGGTAGCCAGTGTAGGAAACGAAGGAGAGGAGTGACATGGTCCCGTTTCCTTGCTCTAAGCACCAGACGCGCAGCAGAGTTCTGTACTCTCTGGAGTCTCTGAATGAGGTATGAGGGGCAGCCTGCCAGCAAGGAGTTGCAGTAGTCAAGTCGAGAAAGAACAAACGCACAGACAAGAGTGTTGGTAGCACGTGTAGAGAGAAAGTGACGGATGGCACTGATCTTACGGAGCTCATAGTAGGCAGACTGACAGACAGCTGTAACATGTTTATCAAAGGTCATGTCATCAGTGACAATAAATCCCAGATTCCTAACAGATGACGTGAAGGTGATGTTGCTGTCACCCACCTTGATGTGATTGGGCAGACTGACGAGTGAAGGTTGATGTCTTCTTCTATGGCACAAGAGGGCTTCCGTTTTATCATCATTTAGTTTAAGCTTGTTTTTTACCATCCAGCCCTTGACATCGCTAATACAAGCTTCTAGAGAGCTAATAGCAGAGTGAGACTCAGCCGGTGGAATAGAACAGTAAACCTGCGTGTCATCTGCATAGGACTGATGAGACACCTGGTGAGACCGGATGCAAGATGAAAGTGGTTTAGTATACAGGATGAACAGGACTGGGCCAAGTACTGAGCCTTGGGGAACGCCACAGTATGTGACAGATAAGTTGAACAGCGTTGGCGTGGTAGGAGGAGGATGCAACGCCGGAAAGAGCCGATAACCTCGTCATCTAGCAGACAAGAAACATGAATCTGAGCAGGTTTGAACTTGCAGTCGACTGGGCAGCTTATGGCGACCTCAAGCCAAAGAGTAACTTGTCAACATATCTGCGAAAACAACGTGATCATGTCTTTCAGAGGAATTCGGGTATATTACGTTTGGGACTAACATGGAATGAATTATTTATAAGTCTACGGACTGCAATGAGCTGGAAGGGAGAGAGGGCCAGGGTGGTAAAGACAGCGCACATCTTTCATGTTGGTCGAAGGAAAGCAAACAAAATAAAAAAAAACTTAAAATGCCAGCTTCGTCCTAAAAAAAAAACCCGCAGCTTTTATATGAGAAAGAGATTGCTTTCATTACTTCAGACACGCAGCAACAAAAACAGTTTAATGGTGAGTCAATAATCCTGCACGTGCCGAACGTAAAAAATGACGTGGCGAGGATGGACGCACGAGTTGACCTCTGCCTGTTTCAACTCCCACTCCCATCCCTGCTCTCTCTCTCTCTCTGAATTGTGTGTGTGTGTGTGTGTGCGCGCGCGTGTGTGAGTGCGTGTTCTGTATATATGCGAGTGTGCTTTGTGTGTGTATGTGCGTGCGTGTTTTGTGTGTATGCGAGTGTGCTTTGCGTACGTCCGTTTGTGCGAGAGTGTGCGTGAGGATGGGAGTACGACTGTTTCTGTTTCTCTCCAGGTGTCATGGCTGTCTTCACAACGAACGGTCCCATGTCTTTGCAGTCACAAATGAAGGGACTGCATGCAGTGTAAGGTCTTTGATGCAAGTCTTCACAGCTGCCGGCCAGTCTGCGCGGAATAAACAACACTGACATTGCAGCTCTATCGCTGTTGTTTCAGGTTGCCATGACAGTGGCTCGCCTTTGACTCTCGCACCTGTCGGAATCCCTCCTGCAGCACCGACCTTTCGTAGGACTGCCGTGCCTGGTTTGCCGTCCCCAACTCCTCTGTAGCATCTCCGTAGAGGACAAATCATTTACTGGTACTTTATCTCTGTAGTTCTTTTTTTAACGATTTACTATCCCCGCAGCACAGCAGAGATAATGTCCATTATCCTTTATCTCCCTTTCACCCCTAGCAACCATTTCAGCCTCTACCTCCCTGAGTCACTGGCGTCTAGACTGGAATGTCAAATACCTGACCCTGACTCTTCACCTACAGTCTCACTGATATTCTAATTGGGACACGATGACATCTGAAACCACCTTCTGCAATTCGCCCCCCCCCCATGTTTAAGAAAAACAAACAAGCGGCCTCAGCAAGGTATAGCAGATAGAGTAAGGTACAAAACCCCGATATTCTATAAGATACTGGAGAAAATGAGACATTCGCAGTGAATGAGACATCTCATGACTAAATTTGTTCTTTCTTTTCTCTTCACTCTCGGCTTTTGATGCTTAATTTAGCTGACATTATTTTTGCGGCAGCCCGCTTGGTTTGCAGCACGCCCATGCTTAATGAAGTAGAGACAGATTTATGATTCCTCCCTTTATAAACAAGCCACTAAAAAATGCGACAAGACACCTTTCTTTCCCAGCCATACGAGGCTGGCATGCCTTCCTAGAGAACTGCAGGCGTCAGTTCACGCACCCAAAATGATCTTCCTACAATATGGCAAACGCATGATAGACATCAAGATGCCCCCAGTTCAACCCCCTTTTGATTGTAGCGTACCGTAGAGACAATCACTGTAGCTCGATACGTAGTTTGATAACTATCCTGCCTCATTAGAGGGTCAGCTCAAATTAAACCACTGATGTAGACAAGACACACTATATAGTCAGGTCGTTAACAGGTAAGTTCGTGGCATAAACCTTTTCCCACTTCTCCACTTCTCAGCATGCACGTCACCTATCGCTCATAAACCAAATGTCCCTCCACAAACGAGTGTCGGGCATCTTCTGGCCATTGTCTTCCTCTTGCAAATCCAAGTTATCTCAATATCGGCTATTGCTATGTGACTCTTGGAGTCGTACTTGCCTTCACCCTGACCAGAGAGACTAGTCTCTCTGCCCTGACCGAGCTGAACTGCCTGGCAAACAAATTTCGCGCAACGGTTTTGGTTAGTACTGAAGGCGGGGAGGGACGCCCCTCCAATGGAACTCTTGTCGTACAGGGAATGGCCGAGTACGCCCAGCAGCTGGACCCCGCATCGAATTTGTCTGGGCCAGCGGAAAATGAAAGCACACTCAGTACGTCCTGTGCTTCGGGGCCTTTGTTTAGTGCCCCTGGAAGACAATGCCAGGAGCTGTTGAAGGACTTGAACTCCACCTGCGCTCACTTAACAAGCATGTGGCTCATGTCTGGCCCCACGCAGAATGTGTGTGGCCCTCGAGGCTTCGTCTTCCGTGTTTTCGAACATCGGGATGAAAAATAATGTGCGTACGTACATATACACAGCAAGAAAAATATATTAAGTACATGCACTGGAAGAATATTATATTGTACGCGCGCACACACACACACACACCCGGAGTACATAGCATGCATACATATCACGATGAGCGCATACGTATCACGTATGCCGATATATACCAAAAAGAATGCATAAGATACATGTACTAGGTGGAATGTATGCAACAGAAAGAAAGAATGCATGTTTACAAATGCAAGGAGAATGCATTCACGAAGGAAGAATGTATAACCTGGACGAAAACATACACAATTACACCAGGAGGAATAGATAACCAGGACGATTACATACACAATTACACCAGGAAGAATATATAACCAGGATGATTACATACACAATTACACCAGGAAGAATATATAACCAGGACGATTACATACACAATTACACCAGGAAGAATATACATCCGGATAGAATACGTGCGTGCAAATTGCAGGAATAATTAAATACATATGTTCGTGCAGATGTCGGTGTAGAAAATAGAGTGCGAATCAATTTTCCCAGTCTGCCGCCCCATCCCCATTCCGTACGCCCAACTTTTATTTTCCTCATGTGTTGTTGTTTTCAAATGTTTTCGAAAGTGTCTTTCGTCGATCCCCCCCATTCAAGTCAGTTTTTCTCCTCTTCCTAATGAACCCTCTTTCTCTCTGTGTGTCTCAGATTCTTCTACTTAGGTCGAGGGCTACAAGAAAAAAATCAAACAAATAAACGAAAGTAAAGCTTTTGTTTATTCTGCTATCCTCATTTGTCTATCTTTGTATCTCTGCCAGCTTCTCTCTCGCACTGTCGTTCTCTCCAACAGAAGGTTTTTTTTTTAAATCATTCTAACCCAGACTGTTGGCAACAAATAAAATTGTTTTCCCATGACCAGTGATTGACTGGTCTGGTAAAAAGAGTTCTCTCATATGAACACTAAAAAAAAAAAAAAAGGATTATGTTGAACGTTCTTGGAAGGGCCTCTAGATCCTGCAAGCATAGCAAAAGAGACAGGACATAAGATGAAAATTCATGACAAGGTAAGGTACAAACACTTTACTCGTTCATCTAATTTAAAAAAACGCATGAGAGATGCAGCAGAACTTGCCTGTCGTGTGTGAATATTTCAGGGTAGCAAGTCGCGAATCTTGGTGCTTTGTTGTTGTTGTTGTTGTTGTTGTTTTGTTTAGGAATGACATGACCGCCGAGGGTCTTTGTTCTACCTTGAGCATGTTATATAGGAATGGCACCACGGCCTTCCGATGAAAACAGCGCTTTGACGACAGACTTCTGCTACCTGTTCACAACGACTGCTGACCCGTTGCAGTCCGATAGGAGGTAGGGTGGAGTGAAGAATGGCTGGCATTCTTTTACAGCTAAAATTCCTGCGCCGAGAGAAACGATAACCTCGGCGGAGCGAGAATAAATACGAGGTAGAATACTGAAAACACGACGCCTTGAAGCAAAACATGGCGCCGACGAAGGTATTGTTTGGAAAGGTAGGGGCGCAGCCTCTGCTAACAATGGATACCTGCTATCAAACAAACAGCTCTCAGTAATGTGTTTCCTAGCCATGTCAAATGCTGTGAAGTCTGCGAAGGGAGGAAGGCTAGACGGGATGAGTACACAAAGGGGCTTTAGTTCTGGCTGGCTGGTTGCAGGGACTGATGGAAGTATGAATCCATGGATGTGGGGATCCCGTTCATAATATTTCACCGGCAGCGCGTGAGGGCTATATTCCGTTGCCGTTCAAACAAACAATTTTAAACTCGCGCATCTTCAAGCTGGACCTACACGGTGTGGAAATAACAAATAAATCATGATCGAGTCACTAAACCAATTCATTTTATTCCACCTGCTTATTAATCTGATTAATTTGTAATGATATACTGAAAAAAGCTGCTGACTTAAATACAATTAAAGCATCTTTGTCGGCTATGGGAAAGAACTGCGGGGAAGACGGTTGGGGGAACTGCAACTCTAGCTGTCCGAATCCCAAATTCAAATTGTGTAAAAAGCAGATAAAAATTATGTCTACCAAAACTACGAATGTGCACTTTTCTATAATAATTTTAATATTTTCTATTTCAATCATTATAAATAGTTAAGCCGACAGCACAGATATATGTGTAGAATATAAATATTCTTTAGGGCCTATAGTAAGTTTTTAAGGTAACATTTGGATTTTCTTAGCATGCTCCCCATCATTTTATTTTGTCATCTCTTCTATTATTTGTTTTCTTTTTTAAAGTCAGGGGATAGTTAATAAGTGGGTTTGTTATTGACTTTTGCCCGTTCATGTCCAGCAAAAGGTTACCAAAAAAAAAAAAAAAAAAAAAACCTGAGGAGGATCGACCCATGCTGATGATCCGGGAAACGGAGTTAGCATCTGCTGTCTGCAGTCTTTTGGGGGAAAGTAATGATAGCAAACGATCGATTTCTTGTCTCTTTCCTTCAGCGAGTGAATATATGAGGAGTGAGGGGGTTAATGAGAGTGTGCGTGTCAGAGATAGAGAGAGAGAATGTGACAGAGTGTATGTGTGAGAGAATGTGTGAGAGAGAAGGAATGTGAGAGTGTGTGTGAGAGAGAGAGAGAGAATGTATGTGTGCGAGAGAGAGAGAGAGAGAAAATGTGTGTGTGAGAGAGAGTGTGTGTGTGATAATGTGAGAGTGTGTAAGGGATAATGTGAAAGTGTGTATGAGAGAGAGAGAGAATGTATTTGTGAGAGAGATTGTGAGAAAGTGTGTTTGTGAGAGAGAGAGAGAGAGAGTGTGTGTGTGTAAAAGAGAATGTGAGAAAAAGTGACAGAAAGAGAGCCACAGAGAGATAATGTGAGAGAGAATTTCAATTCAATTCAATTCTTTATTAACGAGAGGTAAAATAAGCAAGATATGCTTTTTCCATTTAGCTCTCGCCCTTTACAGGGGAAAATAAGCTAAATAATTAACTAAGTACAAAAAGAAGTGGTAATAAGCATAACATAATATCAAAGAGAGTGAAAGGTGAAAATGTACAAAAGCAGTGGTTAAAAAATATATTTACAATGGTCCAGGAGTAATCTCTATTATTCATGATTAAGGAATTTTTGAGGCGTCAGATTTTCCTATAGTCTAGTTTATGTATTTTAGTAACCGATGTCGAAACCAGCTTGTGTGTGAGTGAGTAAGAGAGAGAGATTGTGAGAGAGTGTGTTTGAGAGAGACTGTGTATGTGAGAGAGGGAGAATGTGAGAGAGTGTTGTGAGAGAAAGAGGAAGAATGCGAAAGGGTGTGTGTGTGTGAGAGAGAGAGAGAGTGTGTGTGACCGAGAGCCACAGAGAGAGAACGTGTGCGCGTGCTTGAGTGATGATTTGAGAGTATCGCGTGATTGCGTAATTATTGTTGCATCATGAGTGACATCAGTGTCTATGACGTCGCCTTTCCCTTTTACGCAGGAAGGAAAGTGGGGTGTGAATGAACGTTGGGAGGGGGGGGAGAGGAGGTTAAAGGCTACTAAAGACGGAGCGATGAGGAGAAAAGGAAGTTGTGGTCCTTTGCTATGGTTGTGAACCACAAAGCCAGAGAAAAAGAGAGCTTGAACTATTTATTCCAATACCATTGCTCTGGGGAGAGAACACACCAGTGATGCATATAAGTTTGGCAAAGTGTAAAATGTCCTATGAATATACTGAAGATGTAGAAAAGCCTTACAACAAAATACAAAATGTGTGTGAGAGAGAGAGAGAGAGAGAGAATATATGTGGGAAAGACAGTTTGTTTTTGTGAGCGAGAGAGAAATGGAAAGAGAGAGAGTGTGTGTGTATGGTGGGGAGGGGGATTGGTGTTTTACGCCGAGCCAGCAGCTAAGGCTATATCCCAGCAAGGCATTGTTTGTTTGTTTGTTTTTAACGCCGTGTCAGCAACTAAGGCTATATCACGGCGAGAAAAGGTATTCTTATTTAAAATGTTTTGGGACCAAAAACTCTCAAGTAATATAAATATGACATCGCAAAAATTAAGAAGCCACACAAAAAGCAGTAAACACATTTGAGAGGCGGGAACATGTAAAAGGAGGGGTGTGGCCCAAAAAAGCCACCAACATTCCAAAAACCAAAAACTATCAGGGCATAAAAAGCTTAAATCTTATGATAAAGCCCTATCCGCCTTAAAAAGGTAAAAATAGCTGCCGATGGGACGGACCTAAACAAAGAAAACAAAGAGCCTGCAGTAAAAAAAACTGCCGGCGGATACTCTGGAGTCCAGGACAAGTAATTAAAACATGTACAACATTAAAAATTCCTTGACACCAAGGACAAACTGGCGGTGGTTCACCTCGTAAAAGGTGCGACTGCGTGGCATAGGTGTGTCCTAGTCTTAGTCTGGAAAGAACTACCTCCTCCCGCCGCACAGGACGGCATGAAGGCAAGCGGTCTGAAAGAGAAGGAAGGGTGGCATGTAACTTATTTTGCCCAGTGTCCCAATAGCGTTGCCACAAGGACTGAACATAGGTCGAGAGGATAGATTTACAGTCTGCTGATACTATCGAGTGTAGTTTACCAGGCGACTGACATGCAGCCTTGGCGGCTTGGTCCGCTCGGACGTTGCCTGGGATACCAGTATGGCCAGGAGCCCAAATGAAAACGATGTCTTTTCTCCTTTGGACTAGAGCTGCATGGATAGTGTGAATCTGAACCACAAAGGCAAGGCAGCCAGTCCTTTAAACAGATGAGATGGAAAGAGAGAGACAAAAAGAGAATGTGTGTGTACGTGCGTAGAGGGGGAAGATATTTCTTTTCACATATCGTATGCTATATTTTTTCTTTAAAATACTCTAGCTGCCTTTTGCATCCAATCTCATACGAGCATGACAGCGCACAAGATGTCATTGTCCAATAATTCAACCAAGAGAAATCACAACACACCCTGCCTCAGTAGTGCTCCATCAGTAAAGCTACTGCACCACCACCATCACCTCCCCCTTCCCTGTTATTCACAAACGAAACCCCACGTGCACCACCAGGGGTGGGAGGTCTTTCTGTTTCGTTTCGCTAACAAACATGTGCACTCACGTGCACTTCACGCGCGACAGCACCCAACCAATCGATCTTTAAAATCATTCATAAGTTGACGAGTTCGCTGACACGCCCACCGGCCAGAGAGAGTCGCTGATGAGAGGTTGCTACGAGGGATCAATTTTTTACGTGACCCGTGTTGCACGAGATCGAGTTTCGTGTTGAGGAAGAGGTGGGGGGGGGAGATGGTTGAAGCGGGGTGGGGGGAATTTTGACCTTGACCGTCACAAGACCTGCAAGGACGGCGTGGCTGCTGCAGGGTCGCCGTCACACGAGAACTGGAGGCACAGCGGCGGCGAGGGAGAGAGGAAGGACTTTGAGAGGGTGGGGACGGCAGGTGATCGATACAGCTTCTAGCGCTTTCTGGTCGATCGTAACACAAGGTCACGCCGAGGTAACTTGCTGGACATCTCCCCCCCCCCCCTCATCTGCACTGGGAGGAGGGGAAGGGTGGCACCGTCATGATGGAGCAGACGGCTTAGGCTCGGGGGTTCCTCGGCGAGCTCTTACAGCAGGGAGTGCGAGTCTTCAATTAAACTCGAAATCGTGCACGTGCTTCCCTTGGTTGTGCAGCAGGTAGGCAGACGATTACGCGACATATTGGTCTAGGGCTTTCGAGCAACGTCTATAACTAATTCAAACCAATCTCTTCCTGCACAAAATGCGCTGTAATTATACACCACGTGTAGGTGGAAAGGTGGTGGGGGTAGGAAAAGGGGAATAATTCAT
Source organism: Marisa cornuarietis (assembly GCA_004794655.1). Classification (NCBI taxonomy): domain Eukaryota; kingdom Metazoa; phylum Mollusca; class Gastropoda; order Architaenioglossa; family Ampullariidae; genus Marisa; species Marisa cornuarietis. The sequence continues at coordinate 10,224,961 of SMMW01000003.1, read as the reverse complement.
TAGTACCAGTCCATCTTCCCACTTACAGGTAAGTAAAGATCGACCTTTTTTTCAGGGCAGTTGGTAGGAAGCGACAGAAACACTTCAAATAGAAGCCAGGAATTTTATAAAATAGTCAATAATGAAAAAAGAAAAAATATCATTCACTCATTTGTTTCTTGACCAGTCGTTGTGGGGAGCACATAGACGCGACAGCTGACAAAGCCTGCCACTATGGCGCCTGTCGATGGATGGTGAGCAGTACCTTCCAAGGTACCTTAATTAAAGGACAGTCTTCGAACGAGTGGTGTCGTGTCACATGGCCAAACCAAATCAGCTTACACCACTTGACTGTTGCAAGAAAGGGCTCCTGGTGCCCTGCAAGTATGGTGATCGTGCTTTGTACGAAGTCATTGGTTTTATGTTCTCTGTAGGAGATCCGGAGTAACATTCTCAGGCACGTGTTCTCGAGTATCTGGCTTCTCTTCTCCGTATCAGCAAGCAGAGTCCACGTTTCGCATCCCTAAAGCAGGATCGGTATTACAAGGAACTTGTACAGATTATGTACAGATTACTTCGTAGTAAACTTGATGTTACGGCTGTGGCAGACCCTGTCCAGACTACAGCCATTTCGGCGGTTACTGTCACGATTCTCATGCCGGTGTTTTTCGTGGAGCTGCCTTCTTTGGAAAGAGTAGTACCCAAGTACCCAAAGATGTTCTACCATTCGAGCAGTACTCCGTACACGTAGATATCTGCTTTACTGTCGCCAATAACCACGACTTTGCTCTTGTCAGTGCTGGTCTCCATTCCATATGCGTTGGAGCTGAGTCTGCTGGCAAGGTCTTGCAGTTTTCTCGTCGTGTGAATGATGAACGAGTATCGCTAGAGCTAAAGAAATTGTGTCGTCCGCAATTGTGACACAGCAATGCACACACATGAAGATCCGTGGAGTTGAACAATGCACCGGAGAAAACACTTTTGTCTGGGAAAAAGCAGGGTCTTTTGTGGGTTCTAAGGTCGACTTAGTGCCGGGTGTGTAGTAGGTGGGAAAAAAAGAATATTTGGGGAAAGTGTGGGCATCTAAAAATCGCACTTTAGAGCAGTTTCGATTATTCTTCAGTCAGCTTATGCTTGAGACCCTGTTTATTTACAGTCATGGAAGAAATTGCCTCGAGGACAATCACAGATTTTAATTGACTCTGACATCTGTGACTAATGACAAACAACAGGATATGATGATATTGATGAGAATGACTATGACCATGGCAGTGATTGTGTAAATGGCAAGGACATTAGTGATAGAGTAAATAACAATGTCAATTCCAATAACTCTGATGAGGATAACTATAGTGACCCTCTAGCCATTTCATGCATGCAGCCACCGCAAACAAACAAATGTTTAAATATTGAAGAAGAAAATGTGTGGCACTATATTTCAGTTTATCTTGTAAAAAAATAGTTAACGGGAAATATGTCATTATATGTGGGATCAAACATTTACTGCAGGGTCTCTTACAGAATCAGAACACAAACATTTTGGTGGAAAATACTGAGTGAGACAGTTAAGATTTTATTTTAGTTTGCCTAATGCAAGAATATTGACTATAGTTGCCTGGAAAAAAGTTAAATCTCAGTTGATTTGACTTCACTGACACTTTCTTTTCCCTTTTCTCCATCACCAAACAAATAACTACATTAGTCTAGACTCTAGAGAGTAGATCCTTGACATTATATTAGCATATAATACTATTGCAGCCAGCAAAAGAGAACACATTATTGCAAATTGACTGACAATGAAGTTTGTGAGAAAAGCTCATAAATATAGCATTGCAAAGTCCTTAGTCAGCAGGTAAAATGACTTAAAATGTTGGTACTGCATAACTTTGTTTATATTACAATTCAGCCAAAATATGCTATACATTTATATGTTTATGTCATTGTCACACAAGCCTCTCCTTTTGATCTACTTAAATATTGTATAGTTACTGCAGCCTTATGAGCGGGGGCTAAGAACGGGCCTGCCCACACTCCCCTTATCTAAGCAATTCCTATGAATAAAAGACAAAACCCTGTTCTTAGATGAAAGTCATTTTATATCACAAACACCTAGATATTCAGTCCAAAGATAAACGCTGCGAGCAACGACTTTGTTTAGCAGTGGTTGATAGTAGCAACTGTGTCGCGTATCATCAACTTTTGAAGGGACGCAACTGCGTCCAGACAAGCGCAAAGACAAGCACAAAGAAGTGCTCCCTCTCACTATCTATTCTCTCTGTATAACACCACCGTGATGTAAGCGTTGGCAAGAAAGCTAATTGTCGGTCGGTTCCTTGTGTTTAGAACGTTCGTTAAAGTGTGACTATGGTCAGTCTTGTCTCAATATTGTAAGTGACTTCATAGTTTCTTATATCTTTCATTCGTTTCTTAGGGTAGAAGAGGTACACTTTTCCAAAAAAGATTTCTTGCATCATAACTCGATCATCGTGCGTCGATTCGTTTACGTGGAAAGAATTTTACTTTTGGTTTTAAGTTGAGTTTCTGCTTCATTTACATTTTGGATTTCTTAAGACACAGATAGAACATATACTGTCCTGTTATTATTTTTTCAAAAGAAGAGGAAATTTAAGTGCGTGTTCGGTTTTTAGCTTTAATTCAAATTTATTACTAATCCACAGGTCACCAGTCACGATCGCCCCTGTCAACCTGACAAGTTCGTGGTGACACCTCTCGGCGATACGCATTTAGGGAACGTTTTACAATGGCGGGGAACGTGATTTTTCTCTTTAAACAATCTTTCTTTTTTAAATTTAAGATTTTGTCATAATTTTATCGTGAAGTTATGTGGGGTTTTCGTTTTTGCCTATTATTACTATATGCAGAGACGTCGCTGATCGGGCTTGGGACGATTTGACTTTTCGGTCTTGAGACAAAATGGTCTTACCAGATAATGAATCAGCTGTGGGCAAAACTGTAGCCGTTCCACGAAGCATACCTCCCCATCTACTGATGATCTCCAATCTGGAACAGATTTGCCATAACTATGTTAAGGACCACCCTCACCGTCCAGTTAACGCACAGCGGTTATTTACAGGTATATAGTTAAAAGAAATGCCTACAACTTAGAAAGATTTTGTTGTGTATATTAATTTTATAATGAGAAAAACAGAATTGATTATGCATTGATTTCTGGACAGCTGATCGTGTTAAAAGGTTGAGTAATTCAGCAAAATTATATTTACACATTTTTGTTTCCAGAGGTCTGTAAGCACCTGAGCAAACTGAAGATCATCTCTCCACTGAGCTTTATGGATGAAATGCGGAGTCTGCGTATCCAGTATCGCATGCTGTTTCAAAACATGTTGCACAATATCCGTGAGTTCATTATCAAGGTACTACCTTTTTTCCCTTCTTCCATTGACAAAGCACACTCAGCTCTCATAAGTTAAAGGGATTCAGAATTCTTGAAGTGATCATTACTCTTAAAACTTGATCTTAATTATTGCTTCAAATTCATTTTGCAGGATGAACAGATGTTGGCATTGCCTTCGTCTATTAACGTCAGGTTGGTTGATTTATCCCCTCATTTGGCAGTCCAGTGATGCAACAGTTAGTGCCTGTCACAAGTACAGTGAGGATTGGGTGACCTGGGTTCAGCTCTCATCTAGGTCATGCTGTTCTTACTCTGCATGTGGCATCTGTTTACAGGACTAGCTGCTTTACTATGATATAGCCTTAGTTGCTGGCTGGGTGTAAAACATCGTTTTCATATTGCCTGATGTAGTGCACACTAACACGTTACATAGGTGATATATTTGATACATCTGATACTTCATACGGTATTTATTTTAAATTAAATATTTCCGCCACTAAATTATTTTTGTTTTTAATGCTAATTTATAATTTCAAGTACATCAGATGAAGTGATCAGTTCTCAGACCTCTCGCTACAAAAGTGAATTTAAGGAGCTTGGGAGACTTGACAAAGGAGGCTATGGCTCGGTTTATAAGGTAAAGTGAGCAGTATTTGCAGATGCTAACAACGGATTTAGAAAACTACTTATTGCTGCAGCACTTTGAAAAAAGAACACAGTAAAAGAAAACCGTTCATCTTAAATGAGTGATGCCATTCTTCACAGATTTTTAAGAGGGAAGGTTTCTCTTAGACCCAAGCTTTACCTGGCTCTTTAAAAGGTCTTTAGTCATAGACTACTAATCCATTTGGAAATAGGTATTGGCATTTGGGGGGAAAAAAGTGGGGTCAGTCTGTCTGTCAGGCATTCACTCCCTCCCTCACCTACCCATCCACACAAAGGAGTAAGGTAGGCTGGGAGTAAAGAGCAGGAAGTTGGGTGCATGCATGAGAATGAAAGTGAGGTTGCAAATGATGCAAGAGTGGGTAGAGAAAACTATAAACGTCAACATCAGAGGAGTCTCCGCATCTTTAGAAAGTACTGAAGCTGTATTCAATTTTTTCTTGTGATCTTTTTCAGGCTCACAATTATCTTGATGGGCAGGTGTATGCAGTAAAAAAAATTCATTTCCATAAGAAGGACATGGAATCATATCTGCAGGCAAGTATTTCTTATATCTTTAAAAAAATTGAGTGATGCATTTTAAAAGCTTAAGAATTTAATTATTTTTAATTTGGTTGTTAAGCATTATCTTTTCCTTTTGTACGTAGTTACTGAGAGAAGTGAAGGCTCTGGCCAAACTGTCACACACCCATATTGTTGGCTATAATGGTGCTTGGATGGAGTACGATAGCCCACATGTATCAGGTAACCAAAACATTTTGTATCTCCCACTCTTATGAATCAGTGACCTGATACACTTTTCTTGATTTTTTAAATTATTTTTTGTTTAAGTAGGGATGGGGAGAGGTTAAACGTCAGTGTGGATTTTTTACAACAGGCAGCATCTATGAAAGTGATGCTTTATTTGTTTTTCTTTCTCTCTCATATTCAAAGTGTTGATTAGTTTACTGCAGGCAGCCAAGCATATACAATTCATAACTTAGTGCCATACATTTGGGGCGTTGCTGCTTAATCTGTAAGATTGCAGAAATGTGTTTCTTTCTGTTTTATTTCCAGTGCTTTCCTTTGTGAAAGACTTTGTGGAATGTATACAGAAGTTGAATCCCATAGGTCTGAATAAATGTGTTTACATAATGTCATGTGTGTACATACTTACAGACTTTCCTTCAGCAGTGACCTCACAGGATGAAGTGGAAGATGACAGTCCATCTGGAAGTGTTACAGAGGACAGGTCAGTAGTAAGGTGATTAGGTTTGTGTTTGGATGTAGAAGACTTTTGTTGCTGCTGGAGCCTAGGGGCTGAGAAATGATGAATCTTTAGAAAAAGGAAAGAAGCATACAGTGTCCCCAAGAGTTGGTTCAGCTTTGATCAGACTCAAGAATTAAAAGTGAAGCTGTAGAACAAATTTCAGGAAAGATTTGCAATTGAATGTAAATATCTATTTATACTTAAATATATATGCAGCTATTCCTTGGCTACACGCTTTAGACATGGTAAAGCCCATCTAATGTCAGCTGCTTGAGAGGAATAATTTATGCACTCTTCTGAATGGTGGTGTCAGCTCAGTGGAGTTGTTTGATGGACCCATAATATTTTTTCACAATTACTTTTCATCCAGAAAGAGGAAATACATAAAAATTAATTAAAATGTGGTAGGGAATAAATATTTTGCAGTTTTAGTAAAATTACTATGGCAGTCTTACTGTTTGTAATTTACTTGTGACACAGGAAATACTTATTTCAGCCCTAAGGCCCAGACAGAATCAGACAGCATCATTTTTTACTTTGATGAGGGAGAAGACATTAAAAAGGGGCAGCCTGCTACAGCCTTGCAAATGAGGAATGCACTTCAGTTCAGCACAGTCAGAATCACAGAAATCGGAGATGCTTCTGATGTGGAGGCCATAATTCCCATGTCTTCTGCTGAGAGAGGAGGACTGCTGAAGCGACATCATTCTTGTCCGTCTTTAAGCTCTAAAGACTTCTTTGAAGATAATGTACAGTATGTGAACAAAAATGTAAACAACACCCAATATCAGGCTTCATTTCACAGGAGCATCAGCTGCAACGTGAACTCAAGTTCCAGCCGAGAAGACTTGCAGCTATTAACTAAAGAACAGGGACTTAGGATTGAGCGCAACTACCAATTCAAGGTAAGCTCTTTTTTTTTTGATAACTTGGTTGCTTGGTATTGAAATACAACATCAAGTGGAGAACAAGATCTGCTCCTTAAGAATATGCTATAGATGTGCTGCTTAAATGTCACTTTCCTGAATTGAAAAACAAGATTCTGCTTATTTGCATTAACAGATGTTGTCTTCTCAGTGTACTTTCTAGGAAGGTCATTTGAGAGGCCTTTTGTTGTCTATGCTGCTAAAAGATTAGTCATTAAAATATCAGTATGTTGTCCCAGAACTGTTAGGATCTTGGTTGTTATGGTGTATCAAATGTTTCTCTCAGGATGTGTAAGATGATTTAACTTAAATAAATACAGTTGATTCCACTTTATCAGGACACCAGTTAATTGGGGCAGCCATTTATTTAGGCCAAATTGTAAAGAACAAATCCAGACAGTGCATTCGCACATGTTTATGGTCCGGTTATATACTAATCCGCATATTCGGGACAGGCGTCGCTGGCAGCTTTGAACCTAGAAGGGTACAAAGACCCCAGTTCAAAGTCAATTTTCCAAGAACTGCATATATGGAAGCTAAAAATGAGTCCCGTTAAGAGACCCCCTCGGGATGGTCACGATTATTTTTCATTAACTCCTAGAACGAGGCTCTAAAGCCGCGGTTCTCAACCTGGGGGGCGCGCCCCCCAAGGGGGGCGCAAGCTGCTGAAAAGGGGGCCGCAAAGGCGGTCATTTTCTCATATCTCTATAGGTATTAGTGGCTAAGGGGGGCGCGCGGACGTACCTTTATTCATCTGGGGGGGCGTCACAAGTAAAAGGTTGAGAAACACTGCTCTAAAGCAAACAGCTTCCAGTTTAGCAAACAACGACAATGGCTATGTCAGCAAAGTCTGCGAAAGTAACAACAATAAATAAACAGTGATCGGAGGTGGTTTATACTGCTGCATGGTAGAATGCCACTGTGCAAGTGTCAAATGTTTCAGTTTAAGTTTGTTGGGGTTTTTTTTGCTTCCGCGGGCAGACGAGTGGCAATTGGCTCCAATTCATGCCGTTCCGACAAAAGTTTCAATCCAATTCACCATGCAAACTCTTCAGGGATTTAAATCTAAATTTAGATCTCCTTGTTTGTGTGCATTTCATACTACGTACAGTATTTATCATTCTATAAGAAAGATTTCAGACTAATGAAGCAAATAATTTTGTGTTCTAACTAGGCAAGGATTTGGTTAATAGTGTAACAAAGTAATTCCGTCTTCGTGCTGCTCTTCCGGAAGTCGAGCAGTCAGATGCTCGCCGAGACTAACAGCGGAGAACTTCGCAAGAGGCTAAGCGTTGGTCTCGGCATACAGTCATCCATCCACCTACACATGCTGAGAGTGCTGAAAAGTGTAGTACGCTGCCAGAGTTGCTTCAGCAGTTTAGTGCAGATGATATTTATACAATGCCGATGAAATAGGCCTGTTTTATCGAGCAACACTGGATGGTTCTTTGTGCTACAAACATAAAATGCTAGTGGGTTCTAAGAAAGTAATGGATCGTGTAACTGTGTTATGCTGTTCTAACATGTCAGGAAGTGAAAGATGAAAATTGTTTGTGATCGGTAAAAGCATTATGCCTTAATGTTTTATGAGGTGTAGAATGGATGGTTTGCCAGTTCTGTACCAAACAAACAAAAATGGATGGATGACTTCCAGTATTTTTTCGAGATGGTTGAAGGAATGGGATGTGGAACTGCAACGTCAGTCGAGAAAAATTCTGTTGCCCAAATACGACCAATAATGAGGATGAAAGAAATTTGTAGTTGCAAACTGTGGAAAATTATGAGGAATTTCTTGCCATTGATAACAACGTTGAGTGTTACAATGAAAATGATGATTGCGACGACGAAATCCTTGAAGGAATTGTGACGAAAAGCGAAAAGACACCAGAAAACCAAGACAACGATGAGATCGAACCAGTGACTCATCGGGTTGCAAGGAAATTTATTGATGGACTCCGAATCTACTTTGTGCAGATAGGCAACAAAGGCAGTCCTTTATCGTCATTGGATGCCTGCATTGATTTTGTTCACTGTCAGTCAATAAAGAATTCGTAACAGAGCAAACTTGACACCTTTTTAAAACTTATTTAAGTACCTAACATAAATTCTGGTTGCATGCTTTCGTAGTTTGGATACATTATTATAATATTTGGGTGATATCATACTGCATTTCAAGCCGTTTTTAAACAAACAAGCAACAATTTATGGTATACTGTACCTACGGTCTTTATTTTACTTCATGTACATGTACATTTTTTTTTTTTTTTTGAACTTCGCATAATTGGGCCAGCCACTGAACTGGGGCAAAACGCCTCCATCCGGAATCGACTGTAACTAAAACATAGTTGTGCATAAAGCAGTAAACCTGAACTTGGAGACAGATGCCTTTTCTTCTGCTTGAAAAGAGGAAGTCAAGCTGTGTATCACAGAATACAAAGTTTAGGAGATCTGTGAGAGAGTATGTTCCTGCCAAAGCTCAGAAACTTGATTAAACCATCCCTACAAAACACTAAGCTATGGCACATTGCTTTCTGAATCAACCTTCCCTTATCTGCGACTGAAAAACATGTTTTGTCTTAACTTTGTGCTAATTATATTTTGTACTGTTTGTACTATGGTTTACCTCTGTCATTTTGATTTTGTTCTCTCTACACTTTCCACTGTTTAGACCCCTACCACCACCTTGTGTCAACTTTGCTTCTCATCTGTGACTGAAAAAGATGTTTTGTCTCAACCTTGGCCCTCATCTTTGACTGAAAAAGATGTTTTGTCTCAACCTTGTCCCTCATCTGCAACTGAAAAAGATGTTTTGTCTCAACCTTATCTCATCTGAGACTGAAAAAGATGCTTAGTCTCAACCCTCCCTCATTAGTAACTGAAAAAGATGTTTTGTCTCATGCACATTATATTTTGTTCTGTTTGTTAGTTCTATGGTTTACCTCTGTCATTTTGAGTTTGTTCCCTGTACAGTTTCCACTGTTTTGACCCCCACCACCACCTAACCCCCCAGTGAAAAGGACAGTATTCTGTTGAGTAAGGGTTATTATTTTACATGCAATTTTTTTAAATAAAACAAGATTAATGATCCTTTTAATTTATTGTTAAGCATTAATTAAAATGTATTTTGAATGCTTCATCATCACTTTATTTCATGTGTCCCTGTTTATTACATAAGTTTAATGCATACTTTATGTTGTTCACTTTATGGGAGTTTTTCACATAACACAAACCCTGCATGAAGCAGGGATATCCTCAACCGGTGATTGGTTTGGTGAAGAATGAGAAAGAGGAGAGGGTGCTTGGTATCACGCTATGCTCTGCCAAGTTATCCAGTTTGTGTTGACCATTTGGAAAAGGATGGGCGGGCATTTAAGGGTAATGGGTTTTAAACTGATTCCACGGATGATCATGCAAGATATCTTTTCTCCTCCGCTAGATGGTCATGCTTACTATTCATATATTTTGGAGTTTCGTGAAGTCACTTTTCTGTTGCCAGTTTACTTCAACTCTGTTCATCCAAATGGAGCTGTGCACATCTACACTTCAGGGCTGGATAACAGAGAGAAATGCAAAGATTGGAGCAGCAGAAGGTAAGTTTCTTTTGCGAAGTTAGAATCAGAAACCAAGTGAGTGTTTATTTAGTATCATCCTGCTTACTTGCCTTGTCTGTTTAGAGCAAATACTAGACACTATACTAGCGTATTTACTGTCTAAAGCAGCAAAGCACTTTAAATTTTGCATATTAATTATAGAAAGGTAGACGTAGAAATTGAGTGAGAGAAGAAACAAACTTTGTGAAATAGAAAATGATGTTAACGCTTTCGGAATCCATTCAGTTATGACATTTCTGTGCAGAACTTAAACAGAACTGTAGGGAAATCATGCACATTTTTCATCAAATTCTGCAAGGTGTGGACTACATCCATTCTAAAGGCATAATTCACAGGGATCTAAAGGTAAAACAAATTGAGAGCAGCAATGTAAAGTCTGTGTTTCACTTCTGGTCAGCTCTGCTTGCCAGAAGCCAGGAAGAATGTAAATTTTTGTTAGTTTCTCTTAAAGCAAGTGACGAGGTATTGGCTAGCATTTATTTTCTGCAGCTTCAAAGCTGGAAGTCCATTCCTCGTAGGATCTTAACCTGGAGACTTGGCCTCCCATCGGACAAGTAAGCACAAGACAGGTAGAAGAGAGCACCACAGACTAAAGAAATTCAACCTTAATGACAGGTGTAGCTTACCACCATGACCCTTGGTTTTACTCTCTAATGTTCAGTCCATTCACAACACGGTCGATTAGCAAAAGGCCCATTTCAGATGCCTGCAGGAGTTCCAAAAAACATGTCTCCTTCCTTTCATTGAGACTTGGCTAGGTGAGGCTGATTGTAACAATGGTTTATATATCAGTGGGTTTAATAATAATGAAGATTTTTATAGCGCATATTCACATTCATAGAGAGCGTGCACTTAGCACTTAGACATGGACTAAATGGATAGAACACAAGGGGCGCAAGAATAAACGACAGTACTGACGACAAACAGAAAACAAAGATAGAAAACACAAAAAGGCACCAAGTAACAGGAACATCGGGATTCTGCAGAGAAAGATGGGGAGAAAAGTAGCAAGAGCGGAAGGGGTTTAGCTATCCCATTCTCATAGACAGATCTCCTAGTGGCAAAGGTGTGTTTTTATGTAACAAACCATACTGCAACACCATTATGGTCAAAGAGAGACTGTGTACCACTGACTTTGAACTGCTGTCCATTTGCCTCCATCCTTACTGCCTTCCTAAGGAATTCCCTCAGCTGTTCTTCACACTTGTGTATATCCACCTATCCAATGCCACTGCTCACCTGATTGCTGATGTGGCACACGTTAGATACCATATGCTCAGATGCTCCCAAGTTTATCCTTGGTGATTTCAGTCACTGCCAGCTTACCTGGATACTTAAAAGCTATGGGCAATATGTATCTTGTTCAACCACATGGAGCAGTTCAGTGATTGACCTTCGGTACGGTGCTGTGTCTAATGCTTATAAATCTCTATGCTTAACATCCCTTGGCACGTTGTATCACAGCAGCATTCTCCTGGCACCAATGTACAATATAACGTTTCAGCAGTTTAAGCCGGTGTTGAAGACAGTAAAGTGCTGGACAGAAGAGAGTACTACCCGCCTGTAGGACTTTGACTGCACAGACTGGCAGGATTTTTACAACTCCTGTGACAACCTTAATGACATGGCCGTTGTCGTCTCTTCTTACTTCTTACTTATGTCGACACTGTCATATCTAACAAGGAAACTATCTCTTTCCTAATAACAAACCCTGGCTGATGAAGGAACTCAAATTATGTTGAATAATAAAAAACATATATTCATTATCAGTACTTGATATGGTATTAAAAAAAAAACAACTAACAAACAGAGACGTGTGCTGCCTTTAGAGAGGTAAAGAAAAAGTACAAGGACAAAGCTGAGTTACAGTTCAGCAGTAGCAACTTCAGGGCTGCATAGCATGGTATTAAGACTGTTCTCTGTTAATCTCATGGTAAATGCACTTAAATTTTAAGTTAAAGTTAAGTTAAAAGAACCTGTGGAACTTGTAGGATCATTATCTTCCCAACGTCCTTAATTCTGTTTATGCCTTCTTTAAGAAGCAAGACTTCTCTTACAATGTTACCAAACTAAAACAGTTTCTGGTGCCTGAGCATGGGCTGGTAATTTCCCAGTCCTTTGTCACAGATCTGCTGAGGCATGTAAATGTAAACAAGGCTTCTGGTCCAGATGGGATCTATGGATGCACCCTACTGTTTCGAACAACTTACAGCATCTACTCCAGCTCTCTTATGCACATGGTGCCTATCCCAAAAACCACTAGGCCTAGTCAACCCAATGACTTCTGACCAATCACTTTTACATAACTTAGCATGAAAACATCAAAAAATTGTCAGGAGCGAGGTTGACAGCTATTGATAAATATCTTGACCCACTGCAGTATGCCTAAATGATGCTAAGCTGTGCTGCTGACACTGCCCTGCTGTCACTCTTGTATGAGAGTAAACATGTTCATAGTGGCATTCTTCCTGATTTTGTACACTGGTGTGATGAACATTTCCTTGTCTTGAATGCCTCAAAGAGAAAGGAAATGATCTTAGACTTCAAGATGAACAAACCTGGTGTGATCAACAGTACTATCCATGTTGATGTCATTGAGACAGTCAACTCTTTTAAATATTTAGTGACTTTGATGATTAGCTTAAATGAGATATCAAGACTTTCATGATCATGCTTTGCTATTGTGTTTTTCATGGCCTTGCCCCAGTCTATCTGTGTTGCCCCAGTATTTGGAATGGCACAGTGGAGTCGGTACGTGTTTTCTGATCTGGACCACTGCTCCTGATCTCTTGTGAAGTGCATAGAGCTCTCCTCCGTGTGGGGAGATGCACTATACAAATCCTATTATTATCCTATTATTATTATTATCTTCAGTCAGAACCAGCAGTGTTCCAAGATCACCAGAACCAAGCAGAGGGACTTAGCAGTCTTAGATAATCAGTAAATCCTCTCTCAGTGTACCAACTGTTATATAGTAAGAACTGTGTATAGTAAGAATTTAACTATATTCAGTATGCTCAATGCATATACATACTCAGCTGTATATTGCTAGTGCATGAGCACCTATAAATCTTACCTGTAATTGCCCTTGCAGATTAATAAAGTTGTTTCAGGTAAAATGGTTTAACTTTTATTTTCTTTGTTGTACAGCCTCGAAATATTTTCATGCAAGCAGATGGCCATGTAAAGATTGGAGACTTTGGCCTTGCCAAAGACAATATCATGCAGACATCAGCCGAAACACTGTTGTCTCCATCTCCACAGCCAGAAGGAGGTAAGTGGAATCAACAGTTGTGGAGTGGTCAAAGTGGGCTCCTTTCTTGCTTCATTTTGCCTCAAATTATAGAATACTGTTTCGTGTAGTGATGTTCCTACAACAATAATCATAATAGTAATTAAAGGATTTATATCATGCATAACTCTAGTTAACAAGAAGCTTAATTCACATTACAAAAGTGCACACACTAATATAATTTTACCTTTGTAGAGTGCAACATCACACACGTGAGTTTGCTCACTTCATACCTTCTGTGGTAAAAGTAGATTTACAGAGAATTACAATAAATCAAAAACAACGTAAGTCACAAAAGACTTCAAAGAACAGCCGATCAGATCATAGGAGGGTTGCTACTGCCACTACAATTCTGCTTTATATCAAGACTCAAGATGAATTCCAACCAGTGTTTGTGCATGGCTTTTGCAGAGGAATTCTGGTTTGACAGTTCAAATCACACACTGGGTGTAGGCACAATGATCTATGCAGCTCCGGAACAGATGGAAAGCACTGTGTATGACAGCAAGGTACTGCAGAATGTGTTGCTGTTTTCTAAGTTTAGCATATGTATGTATAATAATAATAAACACGGGATTTTTGAAGCACATACTCATGCTCATAAGGAGTTTGCTTTTAGCACTTGAAACAAGAATGAGACATGATGCGCAGGTATCCATTCAGAAGAATGCTCATTGCGCAGCTAAACAAAAAAATAAATAAATAAAATAAAAAAGTAAATAAATAGATAAAACACCAGGAAACTAAAAAATAAAGACAGAAGTGTTGCTTGGTTGTTTAAGTTTAAGTCCGTCTTAAATAAACAGATGGCTCTTCAGTCTTTTTCGAAACGTGGTTGGTGAGGTGATGGTGGAGAGTGACGATGGCAGAGCATTCCACAGCTTATGTGCCACATTTTTGAAGGCCCTGGCTCCAGTGCGCTTCTTGTTTGTGTCTTCCACTGCAGGGAGACAGAAGCGTGACTGGGAGCCAGAGCGCAGGCTACGTGACGGCTGGTAAGGAGGAACTATCTCTTGCAAATAGTCAGGAGCAGTTTTAAACATGCAGGACTGTGCAATTGAAAACACTTTGTGATCAATACGCTTGTTCACTGGGAGCCAGGATAGGGGAGTTGTGCTCAGTGGACGACGTTGCACGGGTGACAATCCTGGCGGCTGTGTTTTGAACTCTTTGGAGTCGATCCAACTGCGTAGCAGGTATACCCCACAATGTACTATTGCAGTAGTCTAATCTTGATATGATGGTAGTCAGAGCAAGTGAGTTGGCAGCAGCTTGAGTCAGCATGGGCCGTAGTCTACCTAAAGTCCTCAAAACGTAGTAGGATTTTGCCACAACAGAACTAACATGGTTACACATGGAGAGCTCTGCATCAACAAACAGCCCAAGGTCCCGTACACAGTCAGCAAAGACTATGGAGGCATCACCGACCTGCACATCACTAATGCAGATATGCTCCTGTCTGGCCTTGGGGCCACACAGTAACGCTTCTGTCTTGTCGTCGTTATGTTTAAGACGATTTCTGGTCATCCAGGCCTTCACCGCAACACAAGATTCAAGTCGTTGAAGCGCATTCCTAGCCACTGCTGGGTCGGGGGGAAAACTGTTGATTATCTGTGTGTCGTCAGCAAAGAACTGACGTCCCATCTGAAAGCGTTCAATTACCCGTCCAACCTGTGAAGTATATACCAAAAACAATATTGGATCCAGAACGGATCCTTGTGGCACGCCACACACCAGAGGAACTGCCTCAGAGCTTGCAGAGCCGACAGTCACTCTCTGAGATCTATCAGCAAGATAGGAGTCAATCCACTGCAGCGCAGCACCCTGGATACCAGCCTCCGACGACAGTCTCTGGAGCAGCAGGCGGTGGTTGATGGTGTCAAACGCACTACTCAGGTCAAGTAATACTAAAAGCACTAAGTTGCTAAGAGTGAACACTACAAAGAATGTCATTGGTCACACGAAGAAGAGCAGTTTCTGTGCTGAAGCCAGGACGATACGCTGACTGAAATTTATCTAGGCAGCCATAAGTAATAAAATGGGTCATAAGCTGCTCTGCGACCACCCTCTCAAGTAGCTTGGAAATATATGATAAATTTGATACTGGACGATAGTTTTTACAGTCAGAGGGATCCAGGTTTGCCTTTTTTAACAAGGGGTTCACAGTGGCCTGTTTAAAACACCGTGGAACACAACCTGCTCTCAAACTGGCATTAATAATGTCCAAAATGACAGGAAATAGAATGTCCAGAAGTTGAATAATAAATTTAGTTGGTACAGGATCCACAGCACATGAAGTTTTAGTTGATCTTGCTACAAGTTTCCTCAAGTAGCTCTCATCAATAGATGTGAAAGAAGTCAGCGGAACACCAGCAAATGGCACAGAATAGTCTTCCTCACTCTCTGGCAGCTCACAAGCTGCACTCTCAAGTCCAGCACTAATTTCCTTTATCTTATTAACAAAGAAGGAAAACAGCTGATCAGCAGCTGACTTGACATCCACCTCAGGAAGAACTGGACTAGTTCCGTTCTTACCCAGCAAGCTGTTCACAATGTCAAAAGTCTTTCTGGGATTTCCACTCGCAGCCTCTAGCTGCTCCTGCACAAATAACGATTTAGCCTGTTTTACAGCACACACATATTTATTTCTGGCTAACTTATACAGCTGTCTGTCAATCTCAAGTTTGGTCTTCCTCCACTTTTTCTCTGCCAACTGTCTTTGTTTCTTGGCTTCACTCACTCCCTCACAAAACCACACACAATCTGGTCTGTCTACAACAATTTTGCTAACTGCAGGCGCATGCTTATCAAGCAGCCCTAATAAAGTCTGATTATATAACTCTGCTAACTCATCAACATCTGTGGAAGGATCTAATAACAACTTGACTGAAGCAGGTCTTCTCTGAAAGTGTTCAGGTCAATCTACTTCAAATTTCTACACAAAACAGATGTCTTTTTACGCCTTGGTCGAGAGAGATCAGTCACCAAAATGGTCTGAAATAAAAAAATCCTCTACAACAGCTGACTTGACCAGTGACTCTGATGTTTTCAATCAGCTGACAAAGACCACGGCTGTCTAAAGCCTCAATCAACCTCTTCACATCACTATCTTGAGGTCTATCAAAATGAAAATTTACATCCCCCAAAATAAGAAACTTCTTTGTAAGTAAACTGTCCAGCAGCATGGCAAACTCCTCATGAAACAGATAATCTGAAAGCTGATTCCTTTTAGATGGAGGAGGTCTATGTAAACAAATGATCTCTAATGACTGCTTGGCTAATGTCAGTCTTGCTGTTATGTACTCAAAGGACCTGTACTGTGTTTGTCGCTTCAGCACTGTAAACTTCAGATATACTTTAAATAAAACACCAACTCCACCTCCACTCCTACCACTCCTGGGATTGTGTGCAAACGTATAGCCCTGTGGTGTAAGATCTTTGATTACTGATTCATCACCACTCTCCTTTTACCATGTCTCTGACAAGAAAAAGACATCAAAGTCATTTTCCAGCACTAAATCATGAATGTCCACAGCCTTGTTGCAGACTGATTGCACATTTAAGTGGCCAACACATGGACTGATAAAAGATGATTAATAAAAGATGGCAATGAACTTTGGTGGAAATCCGTAGTGTTGCATCGACTTCCAGATGGTCTCTCTGTCTACGGAGCCAAATGCCTTCTCAAAATCCACAAATGTCATGTAGAGTGGGGACTGCCATTCGACGGACTGTTCATTAATGATTCGCAGTGTAGCGATATGGTCTGTGCATGATCTACCCTGCCGAAAGCCTGCCTGTTCTTGTCGCAGTCTCTTGTCTAGGGCATTCTTCAGTCTGTCCAGGATGATTCTGGTCAGCACCTTGCTGGGAATTGACAGTAGCGTAATCCCACGCCAGTTGCTGCACTGGGTCAGGTCACCTTTATTGGGTAACTTTACCAGATAGCCAAGTTTCCATTCTGCTGGAACTTGCTCCTCCAAATTTTCTGCAGTAGGGGGTGTAGCATCTCTGCTGCGGCTGTTGGGTGTGCCTTGAGTGCCTCTGCAGGAATGCCATCTGGGCCTGCCGCCTTACCAGTTTCGGAGACTTGATGGCTTTGATGATTTCTGCCTTGGTTGGTGGGTTGGTGTTCACCTGGAGTTGCTCGGTGGCTGGGGCAATGTACAAAATTGTTGCTGGTGGTGGCTGGTTCAGTATTTATTTAAAATGTTCTGCCAAGCAAGATCTTTGTTCTGCATCCCCAGTAATGATGTTGCCATTTTTATTCTTTACTGGCCTGCATGCATTGATGTTTTTCCTTCCTGACAGAGTTCTTGTAATTTCATACAGTCTTTTCATGTTATTTTGCCCAGTTGCTTCTTCTGCCTTTTCTGTCATCCTGTGTGCGAACTGTCTTTTGTCGCCTCTTGTACTCTTCTTCACTTCTCGGTTCATCTCCCAGTACTTTTCTCTGAGCTCTTCTTTTTCCTGCTGGTCTTGACACAGGTTGATCTTCTGCTTCAGCTCATTCCTTTCCTCTTTTTCCAGGTCTCTAGGGTCAGCCATTCCTTGTGTTGTTTCTTTTTTTTCCCAGAACACGTGTGCAGGCAGCCTTCCAGGTCTCCTGTAATCCTGTACAGTGGTTGGCCACTGTTTCTTCAGAGTCCCTCCAGTGCCTCAAACCTGTTTTTGACTTCACAGTTAAACTCTTCTTGTTTCCTGCAATCTCTAAGAAACTGCACGTTGAATTTGTGGTGCGGTCTGTCTGATGATTCATGAAAGGACCTCAGCTTTATCTTCAAAGTTGCTACAAGCAGGTGGTGGCCTGAGGCTGCACCTGCACCACACCTTACCCTGACATCCAGCAGACTTCTTCTAAACTGTCGATTAATGGTGATATGATCGATCTGGTTTTCTGTATTTCCATCTGGTGAATTCCAGGTGGTCTTGTGAATGGTTTTGTGAGGAAAGACTGTGTCTCCGATTACAAGGTCATTGAACAAGCAGAAGTCTGTGAACAGCTCACCATTCTCATTGCAGTTGCCCACACCGTGCTTTCCCATTATGTGTTCTTTGTCCGTGTTGTCATCTCCAACTTTGGCATTCATATCACCCATGATGATCTTTAGGTCTCGTCTTGGAGTACGATCAACCAGCGCTTGTAGGGAGTTGTAAAAGTCTTCCTTCTCCTCTTCTTTTGCTGCGTTGGTAGGTGCATAGCACTGGATGGTGATCTTTCTTCCTTTGGAGTTGAACCAAGCTGACATGAGTCATGGGGAAACTGGTTCCCATGCTATTAGTGCCCTTGCAGCCTCCTGTGTCATCAGTACTGCTACTCCTTGTGAGTGGTCATGGTCAGGGTCTTCATGTCCAGAGTAGATTATCATCTGACGAGAGTCTGGTCTGACCGCTACCATTCCATCTGGTCTCGCACAGGCCAAGGAGCTTGATGCCATAACTCTTCATCTCCTGTGCTACCTGAGCTGATTTCCCTCTCTCGTATAGGGTTCTGATGTTCCAGGTCCCTATCCTGGTTTTTGCTTTGCCCGTGAGAAGATAGGTCAGCGAGCTGACTTCCAGTAGGCTTTCACCAACACGCGTCATAGGCCCCTCCAAAGAGGGATCTTCCCATCCAGGCTCTCGTTGTGGTAATGTTGTAGTTGTAGTTTCTGTATCAAGGGTTGTTTTACAGCCCAACCCTCCTTCATCCGGGCTTGGGACCGGCAGGTTACCCGGGGGGTTTCCAGGCGGAGTTGTCTTCAAACAATAGTTCTTTTCAATTCTGTAGGATACTGTTGTCTACAGAATAGTTTGTTGTTTTGAGTTCTCTTTAAGTGTGATGTGTGTGGTTTGTAATGGTAGATGGCATTGATAGCATCAGTACTATGATGGTTTTTCTTTTTTTCCAGTGTGATATGTACAGTCTAGGAGTAATTCTATTTGAGATGTGCCAGCTCTTCAAGACTGAAATGGAACGCACTGAAACTCTAAAAGAACTCAGGTGTGGAAAGCTACCTGACCATTTTATTTTGCACTGGAAATCCCAGGTATGCTCTATCTGATCACTCCCCTCGCCTCTCCTGTACCCACTTTCCTTTTTTTTTTTTTTTTTTTTTGCATGTTTAGCATATGATGCAATAAACTGAAAAATAAAGCTTTGTGCAAACTGTTATTTCTTTGAGATAGCAGAATGTTGATATATAAACAGAAGTGAACAGAGCTACTAAGTGTGTATGTGAATTTCTATTTATAGACAAAAGCTGTGAAGAGTTTGACAGATGTAAATCCCTCAAGCCGACCTTCTGCAAAAAAACTGCTGAGAAGTCAGCTGGTTCTGACAGCTAAACAAGTATGTGTGCAACATTTTGGTAAACATTTCTTTTAAAAGTCAGTGCAAATGTATGACATAAATATCTCAACAAAAGGACAATTTCACCACCCCAACCCCCTCAAAAAAAACAAACAAACAAACCAAATGTTGAAACTCAGGATTTATCAGATTCCCACTACACCCTGAGTACAGTTTTTTTTTTAATTCTTTGGTCTTGCTGTATTACAATTCTTATTGCATCATTGAGTCATCTGTGTGATTTTTCTTCAAAACTCTTTTAACAGAGAATCAAGATGCTTGAAAACACTGTAGCTGAAAAAGACGCAGAGATTAAACAGCTTCGCCAAGAACTCAAGGAAAAGGAGAGGCAACTGCGAGAAAAGGTTGTGTAGCTGTGATCAAAGGGGAACAAGACCACCATGTTCCAGTTTCCTAACAGCTGTTTATTTTATTCTTGTTTAATGGCACAAAAATAATCAACTCATTCATGGAGGAGTTCTCATTATACAGTGTGTGGTCCAGTCCTACACATAATTAATATGAGAATGAAGAGCTTTAATTTCTGTGTGTGGTGGTTTGAAACCAGCTGGAAACATAAGCATGGTTCAACTCCTATCTCACTGATAGGATGCAGACTGTTGGTTGATGGTCAAATATCTCGCCCTGCTCCACTTTCCTGTGGGATCCGCCAAGGCTTAGTACTTGGCCCAGTTTTGTGAATTTTGTACACAAAACCACTTTCATCATGCATCGAGTCTCACCAAGTTTGTCTCTACATGTGTTACCAACACTATTGTCTGTGTGCTTGTTCTTTTTCGTCTTGATTACTGCAACTCCTTGCTTGCTGGCTGCCCTGCATATCTTCTTCACAAACTCCAGAAAGTACAGAGCTCTGCTGCATGTCTACTGCTTAGAGCTAGGAAATAGGACTGTGCTACTACTCTCCTTCGTTTTCTGCACTGGCTACCCATCCACTCTCACATCCAGTACAAGCTGTCTGTGCTGTGTTTTAATTTCTTTCCTGGCTCCTGCCCTGATTATTTCTCTGAACTTCTCATCCCTTACGTCCCAGCCAGACAGCTCCGATTTTCATCTGGTAACCGTCTCCTTACTATTCCTGTCACCAGAACAACAACATATGGCCACAGGATTTTTAGCTATTGTGCAGCAAAACAATGGAACTCTCTCCCTTTCTATATCTGCCACCTAGCTACCTACTATTGAATCCTTTAAATGTGCACTGAAAATGCACCTCTTCCTTAAACATTACTCCTAACACCAGTTCCCACAATGCTAGTCTTTTTCCACACCCTTCCCCCTTTTCTGCTTATTGCTACTTACCCTGCTTGTCTTCCTTTTGCTAAATCACGATATTTTCAGTCTTTGTTATTTGGTTCCTCTTTGTATTTTCTATATTTGTTTTTATTCATCATCAGTACTGTTGTTTATTCTTTCATAGTTCAGATGTTTCTTTTCCTGTCCCATGTATGTTGCCCATGTCTTAAGCACTAAAAGCATGCTCCTTAGTTGTGTGTTTGCGCTTCACAAATTTTGGCGTAAAATGTAAAACAGCATTGGTTTTTTTTTGTTGGAATATAACAGATTTCAACAGTAATCTGCTTACATCTTTTTATGCTAGAAAATATAGCTAGATTTGTTTTCAACTGGTGAATGAATGCTTAATAAAAACATTGTACAAAAAAAAATCATCTCATTAGTAAATAAACACAATGTCACAAATGAAGTTCATTACTCACAATCTTATTGTCAAATGACTCTCACATCCTTTTTGTGTCTACTATGCTTACATTTTCTGGTTGATTGAAGGACTTTTAACAGGACAGACAAAAGTTAGTCCTCAGGCAGCGCAAAAGTGTGCAAGCCTTTGGCACAACTCTTTACTAAGGCTTGATAATTATGAAACAAGACAGTTTAATAATCCATGCAATGAAAAGAAACAAACCCTGAAAATAGTGCATAAAGCCATTTAAGGCAAAGGTATGTCTCAAAACATGGGTGGCATAAAACACCTCAAAAAGTACCCCAGGAAATACTGCTGCCAGAACAACACTCTTGGTTACTGCCTCAAACAGATCACCAAGGTTTCTTGCTGTGTGTCTTGTACTTGTTACAAAAAATTGTAAAAACAACTGTCAGGAAAAAGTAAAATAAATACCTCAGTAAGTTCTGGGGGTATCTGGATACCATGTTTCCCATACTCATTTATGTCTTTTGTTAGTTCGTTTATAAACAAGGTAAATAATACAGGCTGCAAATCTCACCTTGTTTTACACCACAGGGGCATTCAATATAATCAGACAGCTTTGCACCAGCTTGCACGCTAGCCTTTACACCACTGTACATGCTTTGAATTGCTAAGACCATTTTTTCCTTTCAAACCATTCCTTTTTTTAGTACATTCCATAATTTATTTCTTGAGACCATATCAAACACTTGATGAAAGTCAATAACAAAGTTTTTTTATGATTAAGAAGCTGTTTCTGAATCAATGCCATGAGAACATAAACTTGATCTATGGTACTATACCCTCTCCTGAACCCTGCTTGTTCTTCCCCAATTATCTCATTGTCCTCCATCCAGTCTATAATTCTCTTATTCAAAGTAGCACTATATATGTAGGTACAGACATTTGGTAGGGAATGCCTCGATAATTTTCTGGTTTACTGGGATCCCCTTTTTTGCGTGAAGGTTGTATTACTGATTCAGTCTACTGGTCAGGAAAAAGACCATTGTCAAAAAGGTAGTTGAAGTGTGTGGTGAGAAAATGCAGAACATAATCCAAGCCATATTTATAGAGTTTTCCTATGAAGCCATCATGTAAGCAGCCATTTTGTTATTTATGGATCTAAATACATTTACTATTTCCTCTTTTGAGATAACACTGTTTAGTGCCTTGTCATTTTCCTTTGCATTGCTAGCGGTATCCTCTGCTGTACTACTGTACTGGGCGTTAATACTGCTATCTGTCACTTTTTTACTTGGATTGAAAACACAATTGAAATGTTCAGTAGGGATAGGGCATATACAGCTGAGGGTTTCCTTTGGATGGTCTTAACAGTTCCCCATACCGTTTAGAATCAGTTATATTTTTTTTTAGACATCTCACTAAGGAATTTTTATGATCTTCCTTTTTCTTACGAAGGTCTTGCGCAGATATTTCCTACTTTCTCTACATTCTATATCAAACCAAACTTTTTTTCTCACTTTCCCTTTATATACAGTCTTCTTAGCACATTCACCAGCTAACCGTAAGCCATCATTGAACATTGCAAGTGCAGTATTTATCTCTTTAACAGTGGCGTGCAGTGGGATTTCCTACTGGGGACCAGCTAGGGGGGGGGGGCGGTAAGCTACGCGATTTCCTGCATTTCTCTTGACGCCTCAATATGTATTTCGTACTACATAAATAGTAATACAAGTAAGCGACGAAAAAATCAGGTTTTATAATAATGTTGATTATAAGATAATGATCTATGTGAAAATACCAGATAATTTTGTAGATACCATATATAAACGTTAAATGACGTTAGAAAGGGGAAATGGTCGAAAACAAGCGAGACGATGTAACCTGTTGAGTAGATTAGATTACATGCTATGTAACAAATAAAAATATCCTCTTTCAAATGCAATAACTGTTATTACTAAGCTAAAGCAATTTCTATCACCTGTGAGTCTAAAATATCTATATTTCGAGATCAATGTATGATAGTAGAAATTAGGTAAGTGTCTATCGATATGACTTTATACAGACAGATTATACGGTTTCGCTTAGTAATCAGTGGGTCTTCATGAAAGGCTTTACAGAGAATTCATCATATTTGAGAACAAAAACATACAAAAAAAAATACTCGGAATTCGAACGCATTACCTTTCAGATTAAAGGCGCTGCGCGTAACCACTACACCATGCAGACATTGCTGTGTTTTGTGTAAACTAACCTACTTAACGGGCTACATCCTCTCGGTTGTTTTAAACCATTTATTTTACCTTTACCTGTCATACATTTTAGGTATTGAGTTATTTTGCCTGTCACTATTAACTGTATGCAGCCCTTCATAATATTTAAACGTCGTTGAGCTTAGCGCCATAGCAAGTTTCATAGCTGGCAAAGACTCATTGAAAGCAAGGTTGCGCTGAGCCATCCAGGGCTCCTGATGACGTATTGGAGGGAACAGATTTTCTCGACCGAGTCCCTCTCCATTTACAAAAAGATTTTTGTTTTCAGTCAATCCTGAGTTAAGTACGCTCACTGGACACCAAAATGAACTAACAAACTTAGGTTGGAGATTGTGACTGTGCAACCACAGCTAGATTCCTGTCGATCTTTAGTAGAAACTTCGCAGGTAACTAAATTGACACACGGGACAAGCTTAATTGCGCTAACACAGGCGCTGAAGGCATGAGGGGAACCGTAGTGAGCCGCCTAGTCCCCAGACCACGTGATCTACTCTATTCAACAGCAGGCGGAACGCGGTAGCGAACGCAAAGGTTAGTTCCCCGAGTGCAGCAAGACGCATTTTTTTTTAGGGAGGAAAGTTAATGCCACTGGGAAGTGGGGGAACTCTGACAACCGTAACCAAAGAGGCAGAAACCTTCCCAGCCTGCATGAGTTTTTGGGCCCCTTGCGGGCTGAGGATTCCATCCCGTACGGGCTGGCACACTCCTAGCACGGTGGGGGTTGCAAACGGGATCTGCATCGGCTCCTTCCGGGATTTCGGAGGACTACCCGTAATTTTCCCGCCGCTATAGGGGCCTACCTCATCCATCCCGCCCCTAAAACCTCATCAAACCCGCCCCTATAATTCATCCATCCCGCCCCTATAACTTATCCATCCCTCATCAAACCCACACCTATACCTCATTCAAACCTGCAGAAGTCCCATTTAAATTCCTTATCAACCTTCCCCTTGTCCCAAGCTTTCACTATCACCACCACATCACTTAGCACACCAGCAGGTGTCCATCGCAGGGCTGTTCTGGGGATTGAGTCTGGAGGCATGCGGCACACGTGACCTAACCATCACCAGCGCCGCAGTTGGATCGCTTCTGCCAAGGTGCACATTCCCACCCTCTCGCGCAGTTCTTCAGTTGAGATGGTGTTGGGCCAGATCTTTTGTATGCACCGCAGACACTTAATGCTTTGGAACACTTCTAACTTTTTCTTGATGGAGGCTGTGGTCTTCCAGCACTCTGACCCATAAAGGAGGACACTGAGGACGTTGCTCTTGAAAATCCTGATCTGTGTAAGGCTGCTGTGGCTTGGTTGGCTCACGGACCGTGGTTAGCTTTGCTGATCCTGGTGTTGTGGTGTTGACTTCTTGTTCACAGTACCACTGTCATTGTCACGGATCGCCAACAGCGTCGCCGGATGCACGCTCGCAACCCCTCGCACAGCCGGCACAAACAGCCACTCGCTCAGCCAGAGACACAAAGTATCTATCGAGCCTCTAAGGAGCGTAGACCACAACAAAGACAACAGTGCTGTCAGAGTTCTCACCATTGAGGTCTTCAGGTCTAACGTTAGATCTAATACACTTTGTACTCTGTTTACGCTGTCTCCTTCAGTTTGTGGCCTCGCGCTGACCACCCACTGCCCGTCCGGCGTACACAGGGGCCCTCTACTGGTCCACAGCCCGAGCTGCCTCGTTGACCACACGCCACAAGAGGCAGGACAGGACGGCGATGGAATGAAGAAACAAATGATGTACGAAACGTAGAGAAGTCGAGACTCCGCACACACAGGGGTGGAAAGGGCATTGAGATGATGAAATTCGGCGTCGGCAACGACAAGAACAAGGACAAGTTCAACCAGATGATCACACGAAGTCAAAAAGAGGATACGAAGAAGAACAAAGAAGGGAAAAAAAACCTGTGAAGAAAACAAAAAGAACATTGGTCACTATAGGTGGCTTCAACATACACAAAAAATTTTCCCCCTCTAAGACCCACCTATAGCTATATGACCTAATACAGTCCTACTGAGTTCTTTCCAAAAGTCAACCAACAAAAAGGGTGCGCGACCAGGCAAACATCGACTCGCACGCACATATAGATATATATATGCGCATCTCGTTCGCTAATCAGAGTCTCTACATATCTGAAAAAAAATATTTCAAAACCGCCAATAAAAAAACAAGCACTCACCCACGTGACTTGTGAAGTGTCCGGCGGACACCCGCTTACACGAGCAGCACCGGAAGCCCACTGGGATCTCACACAGACCCCGGTGGTCACCAACCGGCTACTGCATCCAGCTTTATGCACCAGCCCCAGCAGTCATTCTTAATTAAAGCGACACCACCCGAAAGCCTACCAACAAAAAGGGTGCGCGACCAGGCAAACATCGACTCGCACGCACATATAGATATATATATGCGCATCTCGTTCGCTAATCAGAGTCTCCACATATCTGAAAAAAAATATTTCAAAACCGCCAATAAAAAAACAAGCACTCACCCACGTGACTTGTGAAGTGTCCGGCGGACACCCGCTTACACGAGCAGCACCGGAAGCCCACTGGGATCTCACACAGACCCCGGTGGTCACCAACCGGCTACTGCATCCAGCTTTATGCACCAGCCCCAGCAGTCATTCTTAATTAAAGCGACACCACCCGAAAGCCTACCGAAGGAGTCTGTCAATTTAAAGCCCAACCCGATTGCTGAGCAAAAATCGCTGGAAACAGCCCAAAATTTCACAAAAACATATTCCGGTGGCATTTTATGACAAAGAGGCATAAAAGATTGTATATTCATATTTTTCTCTTAAGCACACCTGGATTTGTCGAGAAAACAGGATCGAAGTGACGAAACGGAAGTATTTCTAAAAACAGCTTCGTCTGCAGTAGCTTGAGTGGAAGAGGAAAGATGTAATCCTCGGTAAAAGAAAATTGACTAGGACACATTTTCCTGTTGCTGAATGATCTCTTCGACACTCAGATGGAGTTAGTTTGCACTCATTATTACGGAAATCCTAAAGATAATAGCAGCAAACGCCAGTATATTAACTTTGTTCAGAGATGTGTATATTCAGATCTCTGCTTTGTTCAAACGTGCCGTGCAAGCTTCGTCCCCACACCGCACTTAAGAATTTGCTCAAAACATTTCAAAATCGATTGTTATCCAGTCACAGTACAATCAAGTTTTGGACTTTCAGTACAACGAAGAAATCTTATTCCTACAGCAGTGCTTACTATACAAAAGCACGAGATGTTAAAACCAACTACGACTGCTGGTAGATCAAGCACCAGACAGGCAACATCGACAGTTTCTACACCGTCTGGTCTACGAGTAACATCGTGTGACAGTCCCAAACACATCATCATCACTTCATCAGTCGTATCTTTATCCAGCATAATGCTCACAACAGCTGACGGTGTGAGGGCATCATTATATTGATGTGCGTGCTCGAAACAGCTAAAAAAGAAAACAACATTGAGAGTGATAAACGTATAAGAAGCTTAAACGGAAGCACGTGCGAGTTATCAGTAAGTAAATAGAAAATTTTCCATGCATCTAAATGAGGAAGAAATTAATGTTTTTACATGGATAAAAATGTTTCAAACTATTATTATATATATAGTTTTAATTGTAAAAAATCCTTAGCAGCAGTGGGTTGTAACTATAAAATCACAATGCTGTGCTTGAAACCATCAAATAAAAAATTTACAGGGGTTTCTCTTAGACAAACACTTTTGAAACGTGTTTACATTTTATTAACATTAATACACATGGGAAAATTAACTCAAATGCGGCCACTTAGTAACAGACAATCATAGTAATAATACAACGTAGACTGCAATGACCCTGATTGTTGCCCATTAAATTTTTATCTGATTGACCTACCACTCTGTTGAATGAATTCAGTTTGGACCATTTAATTATTTTTTTTCACTTCATTCGAAGCTTCTAAATAAATTTCCAGTCTGTAGGGCTGTACGAATTCCAAATTGAGCTGTTTCATTTTGGGGGCAAACAAAATCGCTTCTTGAACACAACAACAAATGTTTTTTTTTATTTGACTTGAAGTAGAGACGCTAACGAATGTCTGCTTGAAGACACACACACTCACTGTTACAAATACTCAGGGCCCATAAGAACTCTCCAGTATAGGAGAGTAATTTTTTCCCGCTTTCCTAGTGGCAGGTGAAAATGCCGATCTTTGAAGGCTTATATTTTTAAAAGTAAGCAGAAGGCAGAACTTTGATATGGGGGGAAACGTGACGTCATGGGCTGGTCTTTGTTATTTTGTCAGAGGTTTGGGGTTAGGGTTTGGGGTAGGGTTAAGGTTAGGTTTAGTTTATTTGGCAATTGAGTGGAGCGAGCCATAGACAATGAAGGAAAAGACAGCTGACACTGCGCGCGCGTAGTGGGCCAGCGCTGGCTCAACTCCCGTCCATACAAGCTTAACTTATTGACAGGCAGCGTCCGGTCTCTTTGTGGTGTATTCGCGAGTATATCGTGGAATATTGATATTGAAGAGATCCTCTTAGAAAGTATGCTTTGATATATATATATATATTTAATATATGAATCATAATGTAAAATATATTTGCTCAAACAGCGTTGTATTGTAGTATATGTATTGATTTTAAAGTCAAGAAGATGGTTATGTCAGCAAGCTCTCGCTCTCTACCTCATTGTCTTTCTGAGTGGTTACAGAAAGCGGTTTATAGCGAGTTTATCATTTCTTAATGAATTTAATTCAGACCAGGGCTCTAAGGAACATACCTTAAACTCCATTTATTCTGTAACACATTTAAATTCTTATTTATTGATTTTTTAACATGTTGTTTTGAACACATTCACATCGTGCGTTGTGTTAGCTTATCTTATCAAATTATTTAACATATTAAAACAGACTGCATATTATAATAGATCACTTATTATCTTCACACATATTTCAAAATAATTATGACAGTAGCTTTGTGACACACTGTGTAAAGTGAAACCGGAAAAAATGAAGCAATGGCTTAGTCCAGCGCATGCGCGACGCAAGTTATCTGTTCCCGTGCTTGAGCTGCTAGCCATTCTCTCTCTAAACTCTAAAGTCTATGAGCGAGCAGACGACAAATGCCGCGAGCCATTTATGTTATGGCCGTCGCGTCCTCTCCCATATCAAAGCTGTACCTAAGCAGAATTATATGTACTCATATTTTTGGAATTATTATTTTAAAGCATTTTAACCCGATCATAAAGAAAAAATATTGCGCTCGGTTTGTCCTTTAAGAGCAGGGGACGTGAAAACTTTGAAATTTGGAAACATGACCTCAGGTAGTTTTACAGAATGTTTCTACAAGTAGAGCAATATCACATTTATCAAGTAGTAAGAGCGCATCTGTCTTATCGTCCACAGAAAGTCCTTCAATATTATACGTTAGAAATTTCAATATCCTGTCTTTTGTTATAGAACTGTGGTGGGCTTGGGCGCTTGGCCGTCATGTTATTGTTTTCTTGCTCGTGTAGAGTGGTTGGTTTTCGCACTGTTTTACCGAGTTTTTCTCTCTCTAGCTATAGAATGCATTCTGTAACTATGAAAGAGTTCTGGGAACAGCTTTCTTATAAGTGGTTTTGCGACGCCATAACAAAAATGGCTTACCTATAGGCGGAGCTATGCAAATTAGTGACGTCACTATTACGTCACTCATCTTCTGCTCTCTCTCTCTCCTCGCTAAACTCACCTGATATTGTCTCCTTCATCTTCTTCAAATCCTTCCTCCAATTATTCCGAGAAATAATATCCAGAAATGAACAAAATTTTTCCTGAAGTAGCCTTCCCCATCTTCTTCGAATCCTTCCTCCAATTATTCCGAGAAATAATATCCAGAAATGAACAACATTTTTCCTGAAGTCACCTAATTCCCCATCTTCTTCGAATCCTTCCTTCACTTTTTCCGAGAAATAATATCCAAAAATATACAAAATTTAGACTCTGCACCTCTCAACCTTTCCTTGAATTCCACAATTGCACCACAAATTTTCGCGAAATTTCCACGCACACTCGCCATCTTCAATCCTCTCGAATTTCTTTCGTCTGCTCACACAAATGAACAAAATATTTCCTGAAGTCGCCTTACCATCTTCTTCAAATCCTTCCTCCACTTTTTCCGAGAAATAATATCCAAAATTATACAGAATTTAGACTCTGCACCTCTCAACCTTCCCTTGAATTCCACAATTGCACCACAAATTTTCGCGAAATTCCCACGCACACTCGCCATCTTCGATCCTCTCGAATTTCTTTCGTCTGCTCACATCAAATCAAAACATTTCCGCGCCAAATACCACATGACTAAAACCAGCCAATAATTTAACGACTAAAACCAGCCAATAATTTAACACAACTCCATGTCAATCACCATCACGTCACTGGACCAGTCCTCAACATTTGTCCTCTACAATAAAACCTACCCCTAACCCTACCCCTAACCGACACCCATAACCCTAACCCAAACCCTAACCCCACTTTATAAATCACACACACCAACCAATGCCCAACCTCACACCCCTCTCAGAAACACTTTCTTGGATGCCGAACAGCTTAACATTTTTTCACCGAGACGCAGCCTCGAGCTTGTCCATTTCCGTTATGATCTCATTCACTTTTTCTTGTAATAGTTCATTTTATGTGTTAACTCATTAATTCGTCTCTCATTTCCACGTACCTTTTCTTCAACCGAATCGATAACTTGCTGAAGCCTGATGATGTTTTGTATCAAGGATTAATTGATAGGAAGTTTGTATTTGTTGAGAAATCTGTTGGGTAATAGTCTCCAATACATCGGAGTGTCTACAGTACATATAAAGGTGGACTAAGACTGCTCCATGCGGGAAAGAGAACGGCAAGAGTGAACGATCGCTTTGGATAGTGGGTTGTTCTGACACAGGGCCGGCATGGGTGTGATGTTCGTTAGCACTTGTGACCGGGTGTTGAGAGCATGTCTGGGATCGAGATGTCGATAGAAGCACTTGTTACTTGTCATCTGGTCAGTTGTATTAGGAGCATGAATCATCTCGTCGAGGTCCGGGATTTAGTTCGACATCTCCAGCACACATTAGACTTGACATGATGACAACAATAAGCTCTTTTGTGCTCTTTTAGAGGTCACCTTGCCCTGTGTCTTGCTGTGTGATTGCGGCTGCTGCCGCCCGTCGCCCCTATAAAATGAGTCAATCTCCACAAAAAGCAACCAATTAAGGGCCCCCGGTAGTGTAGTGGTTAAAACACTCGCTTGTCACCACTACAGTGAGCGGCTCAGGGTTCAGATCTCGTCTCGGGGCACTCTTTGTATGTGACACCTGTTCGCAGGGCTGGGCGGCGGGGGTTTTCTCCGGGTACTCCGGTTTCCTCCCCCCTCCCTTTCCCCCCATAGTGCAAAATCACCGCAAGGTGGAAGCACTTTCCAACTAAATAAACAACAAACAAACAAACAAACAAAAAACAAAAAGCAGCCACAAACCTCGCGGAAAGTTGAGATTTCCACAGGATGTGTAATACACAGTTCAGTTTAATATTTTCAATCCGGATGATATAGATGAGCAGAAATAAATAAGTTTTCTTAAGTTTTCATCGAGAGCACTCAAAAGTGTGTCTAGCCTCTGCAGCTCTGCTGTGAGCTGTACTCACCCACTTAGAGAATGCGAGAGTGTTTGAGACAGAGAGCGAGAAAACGTGTGCGCGTGCTTTTCCTTCTACGCAAACAGGTACAGCGAGATTGATCTACGTAAGTGGAACGCTCTAGCTCTATAAAGAACACAGCTATCAGAGGCTCTATAAAAAAAGGAAGTCATAAATTTGGTACAGAGAAAATCACGGAAACCCAATATATTACATTATGAAAGCATGCATTGACCTCAGACAACTTATGAGTGTTACGGAGTATTTATGGAATCATGAATGTTAGCATCCCCGAAATGAAAATTACAGGTGATATCATAATACATAGTTTGTCCATTATTGCTTCCATTACACATTTATAACGTACAAGACCTCACAATATATGTGATTGTCGCAGTGATATCAAAACGTTTCATACTTTCATGCGTGTGTTGCAGCTTTAAACATATCTGTGGTACAAAAAGTAACGCCTTAAATTAATCTCTTCACATTCATTTATTCATCGCTTTTGTCTAACTTAATGACTGTTGCTGTCAATAAACATTACAATCCACTCAAAAAATGACAAGGGATGGGCTAAAGACAATTAATTGTCAGCTTTGCGGACGGTATGCAACCTTGAGTAAATGATGATCCTCAACGTTTCTGCACGGACGTGGAAATATGTGTTTGGCTCGGTCTTGCGGCACAAGGGAGGGAACTCGTATTGCTCGTCAACATAAAAGGGAGAGCACTTTCTGACTCTTTATAATATGAACGTTAGTAAGAAAGCTTGTCAGTTGGTTCCCTGTGTCCAGAACATTCGTTTAAGTGTGATTGTGGTCAGTTTTGTCTCAGTATTGTGAGTAACTTCCTAGTTTCTTATATCTTTTATCCGTTTCTTAGGGTAGAAGAGGTACACTTTCCCAAAATGATTTCTTGCATCATAACTCATCGTGCGTCGATTCGTTTACATGGTAAGCATTTTACTGTTAGTTTTAAGTTCCTGCTTCAGGTTGCATTTCGTATTTCCTAAGACACAGACAGAACAGAACCGTCCCTTTTTTTAAGAAGAGAATTATACGCATGTTCGTTTTTTAGCTTTATTTCAAATTTAAATTTTTAATATTAATCCGCCGATATTCACAGAGCCTGCTAATAGAACTCCGGTCCCTGACTGTTTCGAACTGTTGCTAGGGTTCGTGCTTCGGATTTGAAATGAAAGTAGACTCGTCGGTTGCTTAAAATTAATTAAAATATTTCTTTCGACAGAGTTTCGTTTGAGCAAACAAGATTTTGATATAATTCAAATGATTATCCTTGTTTTGTTTCCTGCTCGCATGGGGCGTGCTTGCTTGTAAAACTTGTACAATACATTAAATAATACTCAGTAAACACTATCCTGAAGTTTCCTCATAATAAAAGTGAAGATTCGAACATAATAAACAATGCGTTTAAACGAAGAAAGGGGACTATTAAAAAAAAATAGAGAACCTCCATCGGTCCTGTCTGCTCTAGATAAAATAGACTTTTAGTGACACGTGAAAAACAGCTGTCATGTTCACAGTCTGAGTTTTCAGTATCATTCACTGAGTCATGATACAACATAATATTGACAGAGCACCTTCATTACAGAACTAAGCCATTGCTTAAGCAGCATTTGATGTTATGACTGACGAGCATTTTATTTATTTTAAATGCTTTGAAAACAGTAGCACACAAGATTGTTCAGGTAGTCATATGTTTACTTTTAAAAAAAGCTGTTGGGTTACTCAGAAGTGTACACACATGAACTGGTCAGAACTGGTGCCTAGTGATTGACCTTTTTGTTAATCATGTAGGATGTATTAACAATCATCAATATAACAGTGAAGTGCGAAGCAGCTACAGTTCGTTGCTAATTCAGTCTAAGTCTGCTTGGTGTCTCTTTCTGGCAGGATACAGACATGAAGGATTGTAAAAAGCAGTGAAGGCAAAGTCTTGTAGGCCATGTGGAATCTTTGAGAAGCTGGCATGCCTTCACCTAAAGTCATAATGGGACATAAAAGGAATGTCCACACAAAAGCTGACTTCAAGCAGCGATTGAGTCTAAAACCTATACAAACTTTTGATAGTGAGTATTCATTGGTTTTTAGGTATACAAGTTTTTTTTAATCATTGTGTTCTCTGAATCAAGATTCAAATTTAGAGTTTTACAAATAATAAACATGTCAAGTTTCCTAACATTTAATAATTTATGTTTGGTTTTAATTTAAGCAGAATTTTACACCATGTTCAAGACAATTTTCTAATCTGACGTTTGACTGTAGAACTAAAATATCTGTCATATGTGAAAGCACAACAGTCTGCTACTTGACCTGACTTAAAAGCAGGTCACTAGTTTCATGCTCACTCAGGCTTCATAACTAGAAGATTCTTCCTACCCACACAGCAGTATTGGGAACTTGATTGCAAGTATCATGGCAGAAAGAGTTTGATTTTATCTCCCATGTGTTTTGCTCCAGACAGATACATTCTATTTTCTGTCCTTATCGGCATCTTGTTGCATGTCACTTTACCTTTTTCTTAATGTTTTCATTGATTAGTCTATAGTGTTGCTGAAAAAACATGTCATTATGTCACAGAGACATGCTGCTTATTTGACTAGTGGATTATTAGAATGTTACAGTACAGTATTTTAGAAATAGAATAAAATGTCATGAATTATTCTCGTGATCTCAATTTTTTTTCAAGTCCTAGATAGTTTTCCCACTAAATGTTTTTAATATACTAACAGGGTCAGATGTTGGGATGCTTGACATGTCAGCTGAATCAGCTGTGGCCAAAACTGTAGCTATTCCACGAAGCATACCTCCCCATCTTCTGATGACCTCCATTCTGGAACAGATTTGCCACAGCTATGTCAAGGACCCTGTTAAAGCACAGCAGCTATTTAAAGGTAGTTCATAAAATGCCTACAACTTGAAACCATTTTCTTGTGTATATTTATTTTATAATTAGAGAAATACAGACTTAATTTTGCATTGATTTATGGACAGTCCATGTTAAAAGGTTCAGCAGTTCAGCAAAATTATATTTACACAATTTTTTTTCAAGTGATCTGTGAGCAGCTGAGCAAACTGAAAATCATCTCGCCACTTAGCTTTATGGACGAAATGCGGAGTCTGCGTGTGCAGCATCGCATGCTGTTCCAAAACTTGTTGCGCAAGGCCTTGGATTCCATTAACAAGGTTATGCCTTTTTCCTTCTTCCATTGACAATGCACACTTAGCTCTCATAAATTAAATGGATTGAGAGTTCTTGAAGTGGTCATTACTCTTAAAACTTAATTATTGCTTCAAATTCATTTTTCAGGATGAACAGATGCTGGCATTGCCTTCGACTCTTAACGTCAGGTTGGTTGATTTATCCCCTTATTTGATGGTCTAGTGTTGCAACGGTTAATGCTTGTCACCAGTACAGGGAGGATTGGGTGACCAGGGTTCCGCTCTCATCTCAGGCACGCTGTTCTTTCTCTGCATGTGGCATCTGTTTACAGGGCTGGCTGCTTTGCCATGATATAGTCTTAGTTGCTGGCTCAGCATAAAACATCAGTTCCACTACCTCTCCCCATCCCCTCATTTGGTTCCCGGTCGATTCGACTAGGGTCGTTTCGACTAAGGTCGTTTCGACTAGGGTCAGTTCGACTAAGGTCGGTTCAACTAAATCGTTTCGTCTAACGGCCGAGTCATCTATAGGACGCATGAAATGGAAAAAATTGAAGTGATTTGAATGTTAATAAACGATTTAAATCTATCATGTAAATAGTGCTAATTGTCACACAGACTCAACAAGCACTCAAACGCCCGATGCCGGCGACGCATCTAACCGTCCCTAAGTTTAAAAATTGACGCGCACACGTGGGAACAGTAAAAAAACACGCGTTTATTAAAGATGGAAGAAAATTGTAAGAGAGGAGAAGAAAGGGCGAACATTGCCAAAAATAATGTCAAGATAACACATACAAATAAACCTCCCTGCAGAATAATAATAATAATAATAGTGAAGATTTTTATAGCGCATATTCACACTCATAGAGAGCATGCTCTTAGCGCTTAAAACGAGGAAGAGACATGGACTAACTAGATACAGAACACAGGGGACGAAAGAAAACGACAGTACTGACGACGAAACAGATAGCAAAAGGCATCAAGTAACAGGAACAGAGAAAAATAGTGATGGGTAAAGTAGCAAGAGGGAAGGGGGGAGGGTAAGAAGGACTAGCATTGTGTGGACTGTGTTAGGAGTAATGCTCAAGGAAGAGGTGTGTTTTCAGTGCAGAGTTGAAAGATTCAATTTTAGGAAGGTGGCGGATATGGAAAGGAAGAGAGTTCCATTGTTTTGCAGCGCAGTAGCCAAAAGTCCTGTGACCATATGTTGTTGTTCTGGTGACAGGAACAGGATACGGTCGTCAGACGAAGAGCGTAGTTGTCTGGACGGAGAGTAAGGGATGAGAAGTTCTGAGAAATAGTCAGGACAGGAGCCTGCAAAGAAATTAAAACACAGCACAGACAGTTTGTATTGAATGCGAGAACGGATGGGTAGCCAGTGTAGGAAACGAAGGAGAGGAGTGACATGGTCCCGTTTCCTTGCTCTAAGTACCAGACGCGCAGCGGAGTTCTGTACTTTCTGGAGTCTCTGAATGAGGTAGTCAGGGCAGCCTGCCAGCAAGGAGTTGCAGTAGTCAAGTCGTGAAAGAACAAACGCACAGACAAGAGTGTTGGTAGCACATGTAGAGAGAAAGTGCCGGATGGCACTGATCTTACGGAGCTCATAATAGGCAGACAGACAGCTGTAACATGTTTATCAAGGGTCATGTCATCAGTGACAATAAATCCCAGATTCCTAACGGA
The DNA here is from genome assembly GCA_004794655.1 of Marisa cornuarietis. Classification (NCBI taxonomy): domain Eukaryota; kingdom Metazoa; phylum Mollusca; class Gastropoda; order Architaenioglossa; family Ampullariidae; genus Marisa; species Marisa cornuarietis. The sequence goes on along the minus strand of SMMW01000003.1, from coordinate 10,189,047 downwards.
TGACGTGAAGGTGATGTTGCTGTCGCCCACTTTGATGTGATTGGGCAGACTGACTTGTGAAGGTTGATGTCTTCTTCAGAATGAATAAATTAATGGAAACCCGCGCGGCGCCGTTTAGGGGTGCAACCATACGTAGGTCGGGTACAACATAAGACAACCACCCTCCCCGATGCACCTTATAACGAAAGTGAGAGTTGCGAGGAGGCAGGCTGTCATCAAGCGGCCCACGTCCTATAGCATTTCATGCATCCTATAGATGACTCAACCGTTAGACGAAACGACTTAGTCGAACCGACCTTAGTCGAAACGACCGTTAGGCGAACTGACCCTAGTCGAATCGACCTTAGTCGAAACGACCCTAGTCGAAACGACCGGTTACCCCTCATTTTCATATTGCCTGATGTAGTGCACACTAACACCTTACATAGATGATATATTTGATACTTCCTATGGTATTTATTTTAAATGAACTATTCCCACCACTAAGTAATATTTGTTTTTAATACACATTTGTAATTTTAAAAATAAAGAGTGGAACGTATGTCAAGCACGTCAGATGAAGTGATCAGTTCTCAGACCTCGCGCTACAAAAGTGAATTTGAGGAGCTTGGGAGACTTGGCAAAGGAGGCTATGGCTCAGTATTTAAGGTAAAGTGAGCACTATTTGCACATACTAATGATTGATTTAGAAAACCACTTATACTGCAGCACTTTGAAAAAGAACACTTTAAAAGAAAACAATCTTCAATGAGTGATGGTCATCCTCGCAGATTTTTGTGAGGGGAGGTTTCTCTGTGACGCAAGCTTTACCTGGCTCTCTAAAAAGGTTTCTTTAGTCACAGACTACTAACCCATTTGGAAATAGGTATTGGCATTGGGGAAAAAAAAAGTCAGGTCAGTCTGTCAGGCACTCGTTCCCTCTCACACTTACCCACCCACACAAAGGAGTAGGGCGGGCTGGGAGTAAAGAGCAGGAAGTTAAGTGCATACATGAGAATGAAAGTGAGGCTTGCAAATGTTGCAAGAGAGGGGACAGAACTGTGAACATCAAAACCAGGAGAGTCTGCACATCTTGGAGAATACTGAAGCTGTATTTAATTCCTTCTTGTTATCTTTTTCAGGCTCGCAATCATCTTGATGGGCGGGTGTATGCAGTAAAAAAAATTCGTTTCCGTAAGAAGAACATGGAATCATTGCTGCGGGCAAGTATTTCTTATATCTTTGAAAAAATGAATGAGGCATTTAAAAGCTTAAGAATTTAATTATTTTTATTGTGTTTGTTAAACATTATCTTTTCCTTTTGTACATAGTTACTGAGAGAAGTGAAGGCACTGGCCAAACTGTCACATACCCATATTGTTGGTTACAATGGTGCTTGGATGGAGTACGATAGCCCACATGTATCAGGTAAGCAGAACAGTTTGTTTTCCCACTTTTATGGATCAGAGACCTGATTCACTTTTCTTCGTTTTTTTTAAAGTAGGGATGGGGAGAGGTTAAATATCAGTGTGGATTTTATTGCCAATGTTTTCCTTTGGACAAGACTTTGTGGAATGACTGTTTTCTGTTTTTTATAAAAAATTTGAAGCCCATTGGTCTGAATAAATGTGTTGACCTAATGTCATGTGTACATTCTTACAGACTTGCCTGCAGCAGTGATGTCACAGGATGAAGTAGAAGATGACAGTCCATCTGGAAGTGCAACAGAGGACAGGTCAGTAGTAAGATGATTATGTTCCATGTTAGGATGTCAAAGACTATTGTTCCTGCTGGAGCCTAGAGGCTGAGAAATGATGGGTCATCAGAAAGGGAAAGAAACATACAAATGTCCCCAAGAGTTGGTTCAAATTTGGTCAGACTCAAGAACAGCATTGCTTTAAATGTGAAACTATAGAACAGATCTCAGGAAAGATCTGCGTTGAATGTAAATATCTATTTATATTTGAATAATTATATGCAACTATTCCTTGGCTGCACACTTTAGACATGATATAGCCCATCTAATGTTGGCTGCTTGAGAAGAACAATTTATGCATTGCACATTGAACTCTTCTAAATGGTGGGTGTCAGCTCAGTGAAGTTGTTTGATGGACCCGTGATAACTTTTCATAATTACTTCTCATCCAGCAAGAATAAATACATAAAAATTAATTTTAAAAGTGGTAGGGAATAAATATTTTGCAGTTTTAGTAAAATTACTTTGGGTCATGGCAGTGTTAGTGTACATGATTTACTTGTAACCCAGGAAATACTTATTTCAGCCCTAAAGCCCAGACAGAATCAGACAGCATCATTTTTGACTTTGGTGAGGGAGGAGACATTAAAAAAGGACAGCCTGATAGACCCATGCCAGTGAGCCTGGCCATGAATGCACTTCAGTTCAGCACAATCAGAATCACAGAAATCGGAGATCTTGTCACTCCAAATGATCCAGAAGGAGCTTCTGATGTTGAGGCCATATTTCTCATGTCTTCTGCTGAGAGAGGAGGACTTCTGAAGCGACACCAGAGCTATTCTAGTCCATCTTCAAGCTCCAAAGACTTGTTTGAAGATAATGTGTTCTTTGAAAGTGTACAGTATGTGAACAAAAATGAAAACAGCACCCAACATCAGGCATCATTTCACAGGAGCATCAGCTGCAACATGAACTCAAGTTCCAGCCGAGAAGACTTGCAGCTATTAACTAAAGAACAGGGGCTTAGGATTGAGCGCAACTACCAATTCAAGGTAAGATTTTTTAATGACTTGCTTGCCTGCTATTGCAATACTGCAACAAGCGCAGAACAAAATCTGCTCACTTAAAAGTAAGCTATAGATGTGCTGCTTAAATGTCACTTTCCTAGATGGAAAAACAAGATTATGCTTGTTTACATTAACAGATGTTAGTTTCTCTGTGTATTTTCTGGAAAGGTCTTTTATTGTATATTCTGCTGAAAGATCAGTCATTAAAATATCATCATTTTATCCCAAAACTGTTATGATCTTGGTTGTTATGGTGTATCAAATGTTTCTGTCAGGATGTGTAAAATGATTGAGCATGCATAAACAACTAAAACATAGCTGTGCATTAAATAGTAAACCTGCACTAAGAGACAGATGCCTTTTCTTCTGCTTGAAAAGAGTAAGTCAACCCATGAATCACAGAATACAAAGTTTAGGAGATCTGTGAGTGAGTACATTCCTACCAAAGGTGATAATTGCATCCTAAACGCCAGCACCGAGATGGACCGTGACAGTAGCATGCTAAGACTTCAGTCTGACCATCAGCACCACAAAGACTAAAGTCATGCTACAGCTTGCACCCTGCAAGCCTTACCAGCAGCTGCACATCACAATCAAGGGATGCCGCCTGAAAGCAGCTGAGCATTTCACCTACCTGGGTAGCACTCTCTCAAACTCAGCAAACATCGATGCGAAGGTCAGCAACAGAATCACTAAAGCAAGTGCTGCCTGTGGCAGACTGCTCAGAAATATCTGGAAGCAAAGCAATGTCAACCTCACCACCAAGCGAAAAGTCAATGCTGCAGTAGTCCTCCCCACCCTTCTCTATGCCTGTGAGACCTGGACCATCTACGCTATACATGCCAAGCAGCTCAACCCATTCCATATGAGCTGCCTCCACCGCCTGCTACACATCGGATGGCACGATAGGATCCCCGACACAGAAGTCCTGAGGCGGGCTTGCATTCCCAGCATCCATACACTTCTGCTGAAATCACAGGCCAGATGGGCCGGACATGTTGTCCGTATGCCTGACAGTAGCCTGCCGAAGCAGCGGTTCTATGGAGAGCTGTGCCAGGGAAAGCCCACAGTTGGAGGGCAGAAAAAGCAATACAAGGACAACCTCAAAGCTACCCTCAGAGACCTTGGCATCAAAGCTGCCAGCTGGGAAGCCCTCACCCTCAACCGTCCATCCTGGCGCAGCACCCTCACCCAGGGAGCCTATGCAGCTGAGGCCAGACGCGTCACGGCAGCAGAAGAGAGACGCCCAGCACGAAAGACTAAAATGTCCACGCCTGTCCCACATGTGGGAGACTCATCAGGGCCTAGATTGGGCTCACCAGCCACCTCCACACCCATCACCACCACCATTAACTCCTCCTTTTAGCGGGAAGTCATGGTCATCATCGACCCCGATGGACAAACGAAGAAGAAGAATCATCCACCACCCTGCTCCATCTCCTCAACCTCGTCCTTCATCTGTGACTGAAATAGATGTTTTGTAGCAACTGTGCTCATAATATTTTGTTCTGTTTGTTAGTTTTATGGTTTACCTCTGTCATTTTGTATGTGTTCCCTCTGCAGTTTCCGCTGTTTAGACCCCTACCAGCACCATAGCTACCTAATGAAAAAGACAGTATTGTGTTTGAGTTAGGGTTATTATGTTATGTGTAAATATTTTAAAAATAAAACTTACAAGATTGATGATTCTCTTAATTTATTTTTTATCGTTAATTAAAATCCATTTTGAATGCCTCATCATCACTTTATTTGGTATTTGTTACATAGGCTTAATGCATGATTTTATGTTGTTCACTTTATGGAAGTTTTTCACATAACACAAACCCTGCATGAAGCAGGGATATCCTTGACAGGTGATTGGTTTGGTTGAGAATGAGAAAGAGAAGAGGGTGATGGGTATTATGTTATGCTCTGTAGTTATCCAGTTTGTACTGACCATTTGAGAAAGGATGGGCAGGTAATTAAGGGTAATGTATAATGATTCCACAGATGCTCCTGGAAGATATCTTTTCTCCTTCTCCACCAGATGGTTATGCTTAATTTTCATGTATTTTCTGTTGCCAGCTTACCATAACTCTGTACATCCAAATGGAGCTGTGCACATCTACACTTCAGGACTGGATGACAGAGAGAAATTCAAAGATTGGAGCAGCAGAAGGTAAGTTTCTTTTTTGATGTTAGAATCAGAAGGATAATGAGTGTTTATTTAGCATCATTCGGTGTACTTACCATATCTATTTAGAGCAAATATTAGACACTATAAAAGCATATTTATTTTCTGAAGCAGCAAACCACTTCAAAATTTGTGTATTAGTTAGATGAAGTAAGAGATAGAAATTGAGTGAGAGAAGACTAGCTGAGGAAGCAAGAAATAAACTTTGTGAAACAGAAAATGATGTTTACACTTTCCAAATCCATTCAGATATGACATTTTTATGTGCAGAACTTACACAGAACTGTAGGAAAATCATGCATATTTTTCATCAAATTCTGCAAGGTGTAGACTACATCCATTCTAATGGCATGATCCACAGGGATCTCAAGGTAAGAAAAATTGAGAACAGCTTTGTAAAGCCTATGTGTCACTTTTGATCAGCTGTGCTTGTAGAACCCAGTAAGAATGGTTGTAAATTTTTGTCATTTTCTCTTAAAGCAAGTGAAGAGGTATTGGCTAGCATTTATTTTCTGCAGCATCTAGAAGTCCATTCCTTGTAGGCTCTTACCTAAAGACTTGGCCTCCCATCAGACAAGTAAGCACAAGATAGGTAGGAGAGGAGGAGTTCATCGCAGATTAAAGAAATTCGACCTTATTGACAGGTGTAGCTCAGCACCACTACCCTTGGTTTTCACTTTCTAATGTTCACTCCATCCACAACAAAGTCAATGAGCAAAAGGCACGTCAGATCACTCAGATGCCTGCAGGAGTTCAAAGAAACGTGTCTCCTTGCTTTCATTGAGACTTGGCTGGGTGAGGTTGACAGTAACGATGGTTTATGTATCAGTGGGTTTGGCTATCCCATTTTCATGGACAGGTCTCCTAGTATCTAGAAATCCACTGGCAGATGTGTGTGTTTTTATGTAAACAAACGGTACTCCAACACCGTTATGGTCAAGGAGAGACTATGTACCACTGACCTTGAACGGCTGTCCATTGCCCTCCATCCTTACTGGCTACTGAATTCCCTCAGTTGTTCTTCACACTTGTGTATTATATCCATCCAGGTGCCAATGGCACTGATTGCTGATGTGACACACAAGTTAGACGCCATGTGCGCAGATGCTCCCAAGTTTATCCTCGGTGACTTTAATCACTGCCGGTGTACTTTCTTAGTGTACCAACTGTTGATATGTGTGTGTATATATATATATTTAAAGAACTTTATTCACTGTACTCACTGGGTGTATGTACTCAGCTGTATATTGCACTTATAAATCTTACCTGTAATTACCCTTACAGATTAATAAAGTTGCTTCAGGTAAAATTGTTTAACTTTTATTATCTTTGTCATACAGCCTCGAAATATTTTCATGCAAGCAGATGGCCATGTAAAGATTGGAGACTTTGGCCTTGCCAAAGACTATATCATGCAGACATCAGCCGAAACACTGCTGTCTCCATCTCCGCAGTCAGAAGGAGGTAAGTGTAATCAACAGCTGTGGAATGGTCAAAGTGGGCTTCTTGATACAAAAATGCTTCATTTTGCCTCAAATCATAGAATACTGATTCTCGTAATGATATTCCTACAACAATAATCATAAATTATAATAGGATTTATATCATGCATAACCCTACTTAATAAGAAGCATTACAAAAAGCATTAATTCACATTACAAATTTGCACACACTAATATATAATGTTCATTTTGTAGAGTACAACATTACACACTTATGTGAGTGTGCTCACAACGCTTAATTCATAGTTTCTGTGGTAAAAGTAGATTTACGGAGAATTACAGTAAATCAAAAACAACGCAAGTCACAGAAGAAAGAACACCTGATCAGATAATAGAAGGGCTGTAACTGTCACTACAATTCTGTTTTATATCAAGTCTCAAAATGAATTCCAACCAGTATTTGTGCATGGTTTTTGCAGAGGAATTCTGGTTTGACAGTTCAGATCACACACTGGGTGTGGGCACAAAGACCTATGCAGCTCCGGAACAGATGAAAGGCACCGTGTATGACAGTAAGGTACTGCAAAATGTGTTGCTGCTGTTTTCTAACATAAGTATATGTATGGATAATAATAAAAATAAATGCAGGATTCATATAGTGCATACTCAAGCACGTATGGATCGTGCTATTAGTGCTTGAGACAAGAATGAGACTTGGACAGTACACGAAGGACAGAAGGATAAACAACAGTACTGATGACTGATTAAAGATGATTAATAAAAGACAAATATAGAAAGCAATGTGACCCTCCACGACGAAATGAGTTTTAAGTTGTGCGGAGCAGTTTCGTGCTAGATGCTTTGAAAGGTGATTGGGGTCAATTTTGTGCAGCTTGACTTTTCTTTGAAAATGGATTCCTTGGTTATTAAGCTAACAGGAAAATACATTGGTATGTTAAAATAAAAGTTAGAAATGGTCTTAAAATACATTTTAATCAAGGTATCCCACTGCGATCCATAACCGACTTTCACAGGTAAATGACAAAATTGAAACGCTGTTTCAGTACCATTTCCCTGTCAGAACCCCATCGTGTTATACATTGCCAGAAAACCTGGAGTCTTTATTTTCAGTCTCTTTAATTACTGATTTAAATATTAATTAATCAGATGCTTTATCTACTAAAGTTTAGAGGTAAACAAATCTGGTCGTTGATCTCGACACTATCCAATAGGAGAATCAGATACAAAAATGTCCTTAGTAAGGAAATGAAAGGCACTTGGCGATTGGCCGAAAGGGACGAAACTTGTTCCTTCCGCCAGGTTTTGTTCACACGTGCTGCGCAAAGCCTGGCAAAAACTTATCTGAGTGACGAACCATCATTAGCTTTTTAATTCCTGAAGCTAGTAGAACATTTTGTGCTTTTTATTAAAATAAAGGGGAAAGTGTTTATTCAGTGCTGTGTGAATTAACAAAACAGTACGTACATGTGCATGAACAAACACATTTTGGCATGAAAGTTGTGCTTCTAAAACTTTTTAGTTTTGTGTGGCCTGCCAGTTCTCCAAGTTTTCCGGTATGTCAATGAATACAGATTTCTTCTATTTTTTATTTTCTACTCATTTTTGCCACACCAGTAGATAATTTTTTTTAATATTCTGCTGTTTCTGTGAGTGTGCATGCTAATTAGAATGCAGTAACAGTTTTTTTTTTCTATTTATGCTTATTTTACTAACAGGGTAAGGCACGAAAAGGTACACAAGTATTCATTGTTATATTTTTTGTTACTTGAAATGATTTAGCGTGCTGTATTTTATCATCATGCAAAATTTAGTACAGTGTGAACAGTTAGAAGTACCGGTTGCTATGGGAAAACCTAGTGGAATCACTGAAAATCTTTGAACCTGCTTTTCTCGCACACTGCAAACCTTTATAACTCACTCAATTTTAGGACTAGAAGAACAACTCTGGTATCAGAAGAAAGGTCAGAATCTTTACTTTTAAAAATATGCAAATTGCCATATCTCAACTTTCCGACTTAAGACTCATTTCATTGTGGAGGGTCACATATGGATGTAATATAATAATATAGTGAATTTGTACAGTGCCATATCCCGGTCCTATGAACAGGCTCATGGCACTTTACACCCCCCCCCCCCCACCCCAAAAAAAAAACAACAGACATGGATGGACACAACATAACATGCAATATTGTTGTCTAGAGAATGCCAGATGATAGTATGAATGATATCTAGCAAGGTGCTCCACTGTGCAAAAATCATTTGATAAACTTATCCAGGCTGCAAATGTTCCTGTTCACACCATAAGTCATGATTATTTGCATGTATTCATAACACATGTATAACATACCCAAAAAAGACACAGCAATATCCTGCTGCCAGAACATTGTCTTCAAACAATAGTTCTTTTCAGTTCTGTAGGATACTGTGTACGAAATAGTTTGTTGTTTTGAATTCTGTTTAAGTATGATGTGTGTAATCTGTAATGGTAGACGGCATTGATAACATCAGTAATATAGTGGTTTTTCTATTTTCCAGTGTGATATGTACAGTCTAGGAGTAATTCTGTTTGAGATGTGCCAGCACTTCAAGACTGATATGGAACGCATCAAAACTATAGAAGAACTCAGGTGTGGAAAGCTACCTGACCGTTTTATTTTGCACTGGAAACCCCAGGTATGCTCTTTCTGATCACTCTCCTCACCGCACCTGTACATTCCTTTTTGTGTTTAGCATATGATGCAGTATACTTTAAAATAAAAAAAAGCTTTATGCAAACTGTTATTTTTTGGGGATAGCAGAATGTTGACATATAAACAGAAGTGAACGAAGCTACTAAATGTGTACGTGAATTCCTATTTATAGACAGACGCTGTGAAGAGTTTGACAGATGTAAATCCCTCAAAGCGACCTTCTACAAAGGAACTGCTGAGAAGTCGGCTGTTTCTGACAGCTGAACAAGTATGTGTAAACATTTTGGTAAAAATTTGTGAAAATAAGTCCGTGCAAATGCATAACTATCTCAGCAAAAGGACAAATTCATCACTACACCTAACCTACAAAAAAAAAACAACAACAACAACAAACAAACAAACCAAATATCAGATTCCTACTACACCCTGAGTACAGTTTTTTTTTTAATTTTTCGGTCTTGCTGTATTACAATTCTTATTGCATCATTGAATCATCTGTGTGATTTTTCTTCAAAACTCTTTTAACAGAGAATCAAGATGCTTGAAGACACTGTAGCTGAAAAAGACGCAGAGATTAAACAGCTTCGCCAAGAACTCAAGGAAAAGGAGAGGCAACTGCGAGAAAAGGTTCAGGTGTCAACAGAGCACAACAAGACTGGCATGTTCCAATTTCCTAAAAGATGATAATTTTATTCTTGTTTAATGGAACAAAAATAGTCAACTCTTTCATGTCATCCTTCATGGAGGAGTTCTCGTTATACAGTATGTGGACCAGTCATACAACTAATTAGTATGAGAATGCAGAGCTACAATTTCTGAGTGTGTGGTGGTTTGAAACAAATGATAATCTGATTTTTATTTCCCATTACCCCTTACCCACTAAACGTGGAGCAACCAGCCACAAGACTAAATAGGCAGTTTCCCATGTAAACTGAAGAGTTTTAAAATCTCCAAACTAAAACAATGGAGGATACACACAAGCAGGTTTCTGGGACATCAAAAGAATGTGATGGTCTTATTACTTTGGTTGAAAAGTGTTTTAAGACATTCAAATGCACCTTTTGTGAGATCCATTTCCATTCTTTTTATGGGCCAATATAAATATATACTGAAATGTTTACCACACTCTTATGTAAATGTGCTTGCATGTGTATATGTGTTGACATCACACATCCTTCCCCATGCACAGAATTACATTTTGTGTAACATCCTTGATCATGTTTATTAACTTTCAAAGCAGCAAGTTCAGTTTCTGATAAACTTGTGATATAAAATAAGATTTTGTCCTTTGCCGAACCGCACTAATTTTTTCCAAGGTTTAGAGAGTTACTCATTGCAGGTAAACTTTGAGAAGTTTAGAAACCACAGATAGGGCAAACTGAAAAGAAGGTAAGACCAATTTAAAGTAAAAAAAGATTTAAATAATCTTAACCCACCCAAACCCTGTCATCTGCTTCTGTCTTCATCCATCTAGTCTCCTTAACAACCAGCTAGGTCGTCTGAACCCCTATTATACACATTACCCTTTTATAAGTTTAGAATATACCAAACCACTTTATTAAAAATATATAATTCTGGGGAAGGGATAGGGCAACAAGTATCCATTTAATATAAACTGTTTATTCTTTGGGGGGAGTAAGGAGAATTGCATTTATTATAAATATGCTGTGCCAGATTCTAGCTAGAAGCTACCCCTTATGTACAAAGCACGCATGCACTCACACACAAGAAAGTTAATCTGTCACCTATTTCTGTAAAAGATAAGCAGTCTAATAATTAGTTGGGATGTTTGATCACTTTATCTAATAAAAAATAAAAGCCAAAAAAACCCCCTCAAACTACTAGCATTTAAATAATTACAGACTAAAAATATTTTCTCATTTTTAATGTCATTCCCCTCTGTACAAAGCAATCAAGTTTATTTTTTCCCTTGGTCTTCACAATCCTCCTTTTTAGGTAGCTCCCATTCCAGTGGCTTGTTGAATCCCATAAGGTGTATGTAGGCTTCCTGACTAAGGAATGATTCTGGGTCAAAGAACATAGGCTCACCCTTCACCTTTAAGGATGTAAACATTCCAGGGACAGCTGGGATATGCACATCATCTGCAAGAAACACCAACTCTTTCGTCCTAAGGAAGAATGTATACGTTGTGGCTGTGAAAATCCCAGTCTCTGGGTCCCAGTAAAGGTCCCGAACATATCTTTTTGTAATGAAGTGAATTAAAATTGGATTCAGAAAAACAAAAAAATTTACAGCTCCGGCTAATGCCAGTTTGAAACCAGTAGGAAGTTCTTGATTCTGCAAGTATATTGCTGGCTGCAGAGCCAGTCCCACAAGGCTGGTAGAAAAGGAAAAAAGTTTGACACCTTTTATCAAGCCTGCTAAATTTCCTTGATATACAAGTTTGCCTTTGAGGGTATAGGGGTCCTCCTTGTTTGTTTTTGCACATGTCAGACTAAAATTTCTTGATCCAAGAGCTTTCTCGTTGTGATATATTAATAAACTGGAAGGTCTACATCTGATGTCTTTGGTGGTGACCACCTTGGGTAATGTAAGTACTTTATGCATTATAGAACTGTACATTCTCTGAGACAAGACAACGGACACTGGTGATGTTGGAAGTAGCCACTGTGCAAGAATCCTCTGCTTCTCTGAAGATCTCTGCAGAACACAAGCAGGTGAAATGCTTCTGAGCAGCATGCACTGAACATGACCCAGCATGGTGCTTCCCATTATCTGCAATAGGAAGAAACATGTTATATTGCCCGTGGATTATCTTTGTCCATATTCAGCGCTCTCTCTCTCTCTCTCTCCTCCCAACAGAACACTTTTTACTCTGAGGGCTGTGCATTAAAAATAAACATTTTATGAATGATTAAACATGGTATGTTTAATTTTTTTGTAGTCATTTAGTAACCTTGTGCATTAGCACAATTCAGTTCTACAAATAAAGTATTTTAGTAGTTAAATGTATTCTTTTACACTTAATGCCTTACTTTCATTACCTGTGTATTTTTTAACCTGAGGCTCAGCGGTTGAATGTGCTTTGTATCATAGCATGTTATTGTCAGTCAGTTATTAAATGTTTTTAATGCCATTTATTATTGCTGGTCATCGAAGAGAGCAACCTGTTTCGGTTGTGATGGTGCGCGATAAAAGCGCTCTATTATTACCATTATTCAAAATCTTTTGAATATTATTCTTTTTGTATAGATCTGCTATAAGAGGCTACGCCAGTCTACTTTTTGCCTGTGTTGAATCCCTTTATAAGAAAACCAAACCATCAGTTTCCATTACAATCATGTGTGATAACGATAACTCAAGGTGCAAGGCTCTTTTTACATGGATATGCACACACACACACCACCTTCGAGTATCACTATGAAGTATCTCAAAAACAATACAACTGCAAGGTACAATTTCGCTTACCCCAACTGGCACAAGAACTTGTGAAAATATACGGTGTAATAACGGGCTGTCTCGCCAGCAAACACAAGCGAGCGCTGCGACCACAGTCTGTGGCTGCGACCTTGTGAAAGGAAGTAACTCTTCTACCAGAAAAACAAGACGAGGTGCTATAAAAACAAAAAAGTGAGGGTTTGGTTCACAGATCAGCTCAAAGTACAGAAGTCTGTGGTATGGCTGTTAAAAATTATATTTACGTGCTGTAAAAACATTTAGAGCTTTAATTAACATCTTCGCTTAATAGGGAGGTCCTGTGGCGCAATAGTTAGCCCCTGTCAATACAGTGACGGTCGGCTGTTCTGGGTTCAACCAATTAAAGGATTCAGTAAAGGCCTAAGGAGAAAATACGAAGTCAGCAGCTGAAAGAAAACATTGCAATGGATCTTTGATTATATGACAGGGAGACAGCAATTACTAAAATATAAAAATCAACTTTGATGTCACTAGCCAAAATAATAGGCAATACAAAATAACTAACCACGGACCTTCATCTTCTAGATGAAGGTAGGTCCGTGACACTAACAGTATGCACGGTTTTAATGGGACGCTTCAAGGCCCTTTGCTGTGTGTGTACTGCATGCAGAAGATTGCAGACGATAACCTTTATCACTGTCCAACAAAAATGAATGCAAGCAGATTGTTCAGATCATTTTCTTTCAAAAAGATAAAACACTCATATGATGATAATTTATTTCATTTTTTTTAAATCATGGGAATGAAAGGTTTGAAAGAGAAGGACAATGTAGATATGAATATTTTGCTATCAAAATAATTCACATGTGGTATGTTGTCAACTATTTATCATTTCCCCCTAAAAGATAATTGAGACCTGAGATCTATTATGTAACAAACATGTGATATGTTCATATATAAGTAAAATGTTAAAAACAGCATTTGGGGTGGGGGTGGGGGAATGTAACAGATTTCAACAGTCATTTGCACAAATCTTTTTCTCTTACAAAATATATATAGATTTGTTTTCAACTAGTGAATGAATGCACAATAAAAACATTGTGCATAAGAATTCATCTCATTAGTACATTAACTAATGTTACAAACAAAATTAATTACTCAAAATCTTATTGTCAAATGACTCTCACTGTCTCACATCCTTTTGTGTCTACTATGCTTACATTTATCTGGGTGACTGGAAGACCTTTAACAGGACAGACAAGTGCTAGTCCACAGGCAGTGCAAAAGTGTGTGCAAGCCTGTGGCACAAGAACTCTTTAAAAAGGTTTGATAATTATGAAACAAGACAGTTTATAATGCATGCAATAAGGAGAAACAAACCCTCAAAATAGTGTGTAAAGGCATTTAAGGCAAAGGTATGTCTCAAAACATGGGTGGCACTGAAAACAGCACAAAAAGTACCTCAGGAAAAACTGCTGCCAGAACAACACTCCTGGTTACTGCCTCAAACAGATACCAAGGTTTCTTGTTGCATGTCTTCGGCTAATGACAAGAAAATTGTAAAACCAACTGCCCCACCCAACCAGCAAAGCCTGAAATAAAAAATTAATTATACTTTGCATTTTGAGCTTTAATGATTTGTAATATTAAGGATGAAATTATTGCCGGATTGGATTAAGAAGGGGCTAAAAAAAAAACGGCACGGTTCCAGCAAGTAAGAAAATCGCAAGCTTTAAATGAATTTATTAAGTCTCTTGAAAATAATCATTTTTAAAGATATTCCAAAAACCTTCACTTGCACAGCTTGTTATTTTGTTATGCAAAAATCTTAAGTCAATAAGTTTGACTGAAAATTAGTCTTGGCTTAGACATTTAATTTTAATGACCTGAGATAAATTTTCTCTAAAAATCCATTAAGTTGAAAGCATAAAAATCACAGTTTAGAATGATGAGGTATACTTAAAAATATGAATTATAAAAGGTTTGTTATTTTAAATGTCTTAAGGATTGCCATAATCATTGCTGTCATTAACCATTGCCTATCAATGTCACAATTGTGTGTGTGAGAGAGAACATGACGATGAAAAAAAAAGGAGGGTTAAAATATGCACTCTACAGGTCAAAATTTTGAAAGTGTTTTCAGCTCTCACATTCAAACACCTAAAACTGTTTATGTTCTCTCATTATAAGACATAAGTAACAGTTTTAACATAAGAACAAATCTCTGCAATACAAATTTGCTTTACATGCATCCTTTGCCATTACTAAAGTTGATAAATAATGCTCCATATACAAATTCTCCATCCACATTTAAAGATGCAGTGTGTTTCAAGATTATATTCTCCTTATATAATATGGACAATTATGTCTAAATATATGTTCTGTGAATAAATATTTAGTCTATTTCAAGAGTATGGTCTCTTCATATAAAATAATCTAATTGTAGATCTAAAGGTGATACGATTGAATGAGGCCAAAATATTGTCTGGTAATACTATAAATACATCAAGTATTTATTAAATGCTCATGTACAAGTGTGCATTACATTAACCAACACTTCCGTTAAAGCCCAACCCGATTGCTGAGACAAAATCGCTGAAAACAGAGCACAAAGTATCACAAAAACACATTCCAGTGGTATTTTATGACAAAGAGGCATGAATGATTTTATATTAATATTTTTCTCTTAAGCACACCTGGATTTGTCGAGAAAACAGGAAGTGACGAAACGGAAGTATTTCAAAAAATAGTGTCGTCTGCACTAGCTGAAGTTGAAGAGAAAAGATGCAATCCTCGGTAAAAGTAAACTGACCTGGACACATTGTGCTTTTGCTGAATGTTCTCTTCGAGACACTCCGATGGAGTTAGTTTGTACTCATTAAGGAAATCCTAAAGATAATGGCAGCAAACGCCAGAGGCTTAACTTTGTTTAGAGATGTGTATACAAAAAGTGTTGCAAAGCATTTTCAATTAAATAAATTATGCACATGCTATTTGAGCATGAAATGAAAACAAAAATAGGACAAGTTCTAAGACTTCTAAAGTGAAAAACACTTGTGTTACATGTAAAAAATATGGCTACATCATGTTAGGGTCATTACACAGCCAGTATTATACATTTTGACTTTAGAACCCTTAAATTTTTCAAGCAAATAAACTCTACTCTATTTTTCTTCAGAACCATGAATAGCTACAACTTTCAAGTCCAACCTTAACATCAGGATTTTGCTCCTGAAGAGAAAATAACCTAATTAGTAATTTGACTGTTTGAGACCAAACTATTTAACTTTAGTTCAGAGGGGTTTGGCTCAGTACAGACATAGTCTTTTGACTAAACATGTTTAAGTAAAATGTTAATGATTTATTTCATAATTAATCTCCTACATCCTTTTTCCTTATTGTTCAACAACTGCTCATCTGATTCAGGAACAGATTTACCTTTTGAGACTGCTGTCATATGAATTTACCAAAATTGCAAATACTCCTACTCAGGAAAAAAACACTTCTAGCAGATTCTGTCAACTGTCATGTGAGATGTACATTCTTATCTTACCAAATAGAAAATCCCTGTGTCCGGTTAAAAAAAAAAACTTCATGCAGGACTGTACAAACCAACTAAGAACAGAGACATAGCCTGTTGACAAACTTAGAGGGAAGAGATCTTTGATCCCCTGCAGTGTCTACAGGGCTTGCCCAACTTTCTCAGGAACTCTGGAGTTATTGTCTAAGTGGTCGAAATAGACATGTTTACTAACACTTGGCAGTCAAAAAACAATTCCTCGCGTCATTACCTTAAAGCAGGATTCTAAGACCAAAAATGACAAGAAAGTATTCTATCCATGAAACAAGAAATATAATCTATTGTTCCCCTTGTACAGGCATTCAATGGATCTTTGCCTTGCAACTTGAGCATCTTGATTTTGCGGATGACATCAGCCTGTTGTCCCACAAGCAACAACATGCACAGACAAAGCAGAAGAAGCAACGACGACTGGCCCGACAACATCAAGAAGACAGAGGTAATGCAGATACACAACAAGCAAGAAGCCCCACTTCAACTACACGGGGAATGTATTACAGAGACCGACTGCTTCACCTACCCTGGTAGCATAGGATGGAGGTGCAGATGAAGACGTAAGAAGCGAAATAAATAAAGCCAGGCATGCATTTCACATCCTGCAACCCATCTGGAACTCCAAGATCCCCATCTTCCATACAAACATAAAATCTGTCCTTCTATATGGGTCTGAGACATGGCGTGTGACAAACACCATCACCAACAAGATTCAAACATTCATCAACGGATGTCTGCGCCACATACTAAACATCAGATGGCCCGAGAAGATCTCCAATACAGACCTGTGGGAGAGAGCCAACCAAAAACCTGCCAGCCAAGTCATCAAGAACCGAAAGTGGGGCTGGATTGGTCACACCCGCCGAAGGCCGGCCGAAAATCTAATAAGACAAGCTCTGGACTGGAACCCACAGGGGAGGCACAGGGTTGGGAGACCCAGACAGACGTGGAGAAGATCAGTCCATGGCGAGGCGGAGGCAGCTGGAATGGCATGGACCCAACTGGGGAGGGAGGCCCAGAACCGGGTTTGCTGGCGTGGTGTAGTAGTGGCCCAATGCTCCACTGGGGGCGAAAAGGAATAAGAAGAAGCCTGGCTGCATATGCTTACACTTATGGCAAAGAAAATAATCTAGTCCATAAATTCTAACATATCCAGTAAAATATCTTGAATGTGAAACTAATCACACAACACCAAGTCAAGGCAAATTAGGAGGAAATTGCTGCTTTATGCTGAGCCAGCAACTAAGGCTATATCATGGCAAAGCAGCTGAGTGGTGCTCCTGTGTCGTACATCTTTGTGTCATTTGGACAACGTCATTTTCAAGAAAAATAAAGGTCACAAAGAGGCAGTTGTCTGTAGGGGCTGCAAAAAGAAGACTGCTCGAAAACTATCTGTGAATAACAAAGAATAACATTAGGTTCTACCATCTGATGGGCAAGTTATGTTGTCAACATCTTCCTGCAGCTCCTTAAACAGTGTTCTTTCTCTGGACTTCTACCTTTCTGACTGCCGTTCGACAGGAACTGTCTTCACTCTCCATCTCTTGTGACTTAAGCTGAAGGTCAAATGTCTCCATTGTTCATCTTAGCTACAACTGAAGATCAACAGTCTCTACTTTCCTTCACCTTCGTCTGCAGGGCTCATTAACGTGTTATGTGTTTGTAATTCATCGTAGGCATGCAGGAATAAGTGTGCATAGGACATATTACAGTATCAGCTGAAAAGGCAGCCAGAAACGGAAGAGATGGGGTTACAATCCACTTGTGGGGAAAGGGGAACACTTCAGAATGCAGTCCCAACAGCCAAGCACTCCACAAATTATAAAACTGACATAGAAAAGATTCACAGTAAAGTCGTCATCAACCTTGAAAGCCCTTGCATACAGTCACAACAAGGAACTGAATGCCCTTACGTAAGCCCTAAGTAGCCTGTAACAATCCACAGAACAGTCAGTGGATTCCCTCTCACTGCAATATCTTTCTCCTACCAAGTCCCATCAACTTGGAAGGGATTACCTGTCAGCCTTCATCACTCTGATTCTCTTACTCTCTTTAGTTTAAATCTAAACTTAAGAGGCATCTTTCAGAAAAGCGACTTCACTGCCACCCTGTCCTGACCATAAGTGTGCATAACGTGTGTCTGTATTCACTTTGTGTGTGAACAGATGTCTGCTGTAGAAGTGAGCATGTCTGGTACACGCGAATATGGGTGCATGGTTATTGGCGATTCAGTTTACTTCTGTATATCATTTCTGCTCTGCAAATGTGCTCAGGCTCTGCAATGATATGCTTTCAGCACATCATTGGAAAAGTGCTATATAAATCTTTGTTATTATTATTATTCTCCCTGGCAATGAGGCAGCTGACAGACTGGCAAAGGAGGGAGGAAGCCTGGCCCAAAAGACCCCCACACCAGGTTAGCTTTGCTGAGACCAAAACAATAATTAAAACCAAGCAACAGAAAAGATGCCTCCAATAGCATCTCAGCTACAGCTGCCAAGACCCACTTTACAAGCTAGAAAGAGAAAAAGAGGTGACCATAGTGAAACTGAGGACGAGTTATTCCAGACTCAAACATCACAAGTTCATCAAGATCCACAACGGAAAGTCCTCAGACTGGCCCCCTGTGACGCGGCCCCAGTGATGGGCCCACTTCACGCAGGACTCTCCAATCCATCAAAAACTAAGAGCAGATCGAGACATGGCCTGCTGACACACCACTGAAATAAAAGATTTTGGGATTCCTGTGGGATTCCAGCACACAGCAGACCTGGCTGTAAATAAACTTTCTAGCTTTAGCTACACACATACATATATATATATAATTATATAATTATGTGTTTGAGCATATACACACACGCGCCTATACCATATATATGGTCATGTGCCTTTGTTTAGATTTGCACAAATGCATATGTGTATGAAACAGCTTATGAAACTATCTTTAATCAGTCACCTTGCATCTGCTTTCATTACTTCTTTTCTCATGATTTCTTTTACCACTTTGATTTTACATGCTAGAACTAGAGGTACTTTCATCCATCCATTGCAAGTAAAATTGCCTTGCAAGAATCATCCATGCACTTCACAACGAACAAACATGTAGAGCAGTTTTTAAAATGGAAGATGCTGCTGCCAATAGGTACCTTCATTTCTATAAACAGAAATAACAAAAACAGCATCTAGAATTTCACTTAAACTGTGGACTCAATACCCACCACAATGTTGTGGCTTCTATCATACAGTGAAGGATTTGATGAGTATACACTGTCTTCTTGATCCTGATGCTCTGAAGGGGGCTGAGATGCAGAAGTTCTTGAAAGCAACTTTGGATCTGTTACCATCTTTTCAAAATAATGATTGAACACAAAACTACGATGTGATTCCTTCAGAGACTTATTGTCAGAGTCCTGAAATGGTGAAATTTTTTCATTCTCTTCATCGTCAAGCCGACTTTCATTCGTTTTTCTTGATCTACGCTTGCTAATGACACGAACAAGTTTCTTCCTTGTGTGTCCTCGTCGCCAAAGGTACACAGTTAACACAAGCATGCCAACAGAGACAAAAAGACATGCCACAACAATTCCTGCTTGTGCTGCAGCAGGCAAAGGAGCTGTTGCTGCAGACAGGACAGTACAGTCCTCTATTTCTGAGTCCTCTAAAAGAGAGATGCGTTGTTCACTAAAACTCTCTGGGGTAGAACATAAGGGCTCTGCACAGTCTTTAGTATGACGACCTGGAACGCAGTACAGTTTATAGAGAGATCGTTTGCCCCTCAGCCAGTCTCTCAAACTTTTGATGCTGCAGTCACAGTTCCATTTATTTTTATAAAGGTTGACAATCACAAGTCGGTCAAATATAGTAATGTCATCTTCCGAAACAGATTGCAAATAATTCCAGGAGATGTCAAGCTTGCGTAGATTGTGAAGTTCATGAAGAAGCCCTGGGCTGAGGCTAGTGAGGGAACACGATGATAAGTTGAGTGTTTCCAAAGAGTGAAGGCCTTGAAATCCAAGTGGTTCAAATTCCTGTATAGGGTTGTGAGCCAGGTTGAGGCTCATAAGGCCCTTAGGACCAAGCAAAAACGATGAATTAGTGACTTTTGCAAGCCTGTTTTGAGACAGATCTAGCTGCTCCAATGACAAACCTTCAAATGCTTTAGCTGGGATTTCACTGATAAGATTTCCAGATAGCCTAAGAGAAGTCAAAGTAAGATCTGCAAACTGACGGTCAAGCAAGTTTGTGATGCTATTGTTGTCCAGAAACAAATATTTCAAATATTTCATGTCCCTAAGCTGCACAAAACTGGGGAACTGTGTCAAATGATTTTCACCTAGATCAATATGATTCACACGTGGGATGGCAGCAAGTAAGTCATGCTTAACAGAAGAAAGACTGCAGCCCCTGCAACTAAGGTGAGTAAGGAATGTCAGGGGCTGCAATGGGATACCCTCAAGACTGAGCAACTGGTTACCATCCAAGCGCAGATAATTGAGGCTGGTCTGAGAACTGAACGTGTCTGGCTGTAGTTCCATAATAGCATTGTAACTCAAATCAAGCTGCTGAAGGCTAACAAGTGGTTTGAAAAGCATTCCAATGTCACTGATTCTGTTTCGAGACAGGTTCAGAGTCCTTAAACTGGTCAGTCCTGAAAATGCCTCGGCATCAATGATGTGTAGTTTGTTTTGGCTGAGGTCAAGATCCTGAAGAGTGGTCATAGCTTCAAAAGCTGACCCTTCAATCTCCTGCAGAGAACTTTCTGTGATGGATATTCTGGTAACAAGGGCCGGCATGTTCTGATTTGAGGTCAGATTGGCAGGGCCAACTGAGTGAATGGTGGTCAGATGGTCAATAACCAGGATGACAGCATTGTGAGGAAGGTGGGCAAAGATGGATGTGAGTTCTCCTCCCCTGCAGAATACTTGCTGCCCTCGGCCACTTTGAAAGCATTTGCAGACTGGAGGGCAAGCTTCACCAGATTGAGCTGCAGCCACAGTAACTAGCAATATACTAGTGACTAACAGTGAAACCATTGGTGCAGATATCTGGAACAAAACAAACATAAAATAAATTTTAATATTTTTTATGTGTAACATAGAAGTCAGAGCATTTCTGGAAACAACCAATGTATAAAGGTGTTGCCAAGTTGCTAACATTGTCACTTTAAACAGAGAAGAGAAAAGTTTATAGTTATGCACAACTCATACCTTCCTCTCCTATTTCACACACATACACCACGGACACCCACATAGAGGAATGTGTAATTTCAGTAATTTGCAAGAATCATTTGTCCTGAAAAACATTACACTGCTGCACAGTGCATGACTACAAAGCCTATGGCCTATTTCATCATTTGCACTTGGACACTAGTTTCTTTAAAGCAGGTAATTAAGCTGTTTATCTCATGTGATACCTAAGATCCAATCTTAGATTTTTTCCAAGCACCAATAACGCCACCTTCATCCTGCCATACAGTAAATCATCTTACTCGTAATATAAGACCAAGCCAACATTTCTGAGTTGGCAGGCCTCTCCTGCTGTGACTGTAAATGTTTCATGGCCCTTATTTTTCTAGCTGTGAAAAAGTTCAAAGACTGTGCACTGGGAAAGAAATCCACTCTGATCATATTACCTGATATGTCTATCCTGCCACCACCTAGGATATTTTAAGCCTGTCTGTCTTAATTTGAGACCATCAGTTTTGCTCTGCTGTATGTCCAAGGTGTTACAAAAATGATTTTGCAAACTAACTTCAGCATATCATTAACAAAACAAAATAAAACCTCTATTTAAGAATACCAGTACAAGTGGAAATCAGTACAAGAGATGACTACTCTTCACACTACAATAGCCTTGCATTATTCAACTGAAGTCATTTGTAAATTTATGAACCTAGACCCATGATATTGTGATATTCCTATGTGTAGCATTGCATTCTTCTTATGGCTGTTGATTCTCACTATTAATTATATAGCATTTTGAGATTAGTTTCAAATGAGACAACTTTCTACTCTTTGTCATTCTGTGACTTTTGCTTATATATTTTAAATAACCATTGCATGAAATAATAAAAATGTAAAGAAGATTGCGTATTACACACCATGATAGTGCAAGACACATTTTCAAGAATGCATGCTGCAGATTTAAACATCATAAAGTCATGACATAACTTTTTAAAAAATTTTCTGAGGGGAATTAATCATAATATAATGTGCAATATAATTATTATTATTATTATGGTCTCCCATTTTCTTTTTCTTCTCTCTTTCTCACACACACACACATGCACATACACAAATAAGGAATAATCTTTAACTGCACGTAAATCATTATAAGATAGATAACATAAGAAATAAAATAAGAATTTATTTCATCCAAGTACAATCGCATGAAGAACATGTCTTAATCAGAATCACAATTTTCACCACAGTCACCAGTCACACATTTTCAGTTGAATCATTACATTTACTACTGTATATTCACACCTATGTACAACATAAGCTCTCTATAGCTCCCTCTCTCTCTCTCACACACACACACATACACTATACACCAAATTTCACTGGCTTGGCAGTGGCGTAGGAACAGGGGGGGGCAAGGGGGGCAGCCGCCTCCCCAAAAAAGATGCTGGGAAGGCAAGAATCTGAACGTTATTCATTGTCAGCATGGATCTTGCCCCCCCAAAGCCGAGCATTAACTTGGACACAACACTATTAACCATTCACATACTTTTTTTCATGCCACCTCATGAAAGCATAATTCTCTCCACACTCTCAAACTCATTTTCTCCCCCCACCTCCCCTCTCCTTCACACAGTATATGACTGCATAATATATCAGTCAGATGCAGTCAACTCAATTCTGAATCATAACACAAAGGGGTTCAAAGAGATTAATGCATCTGGAGAGTAACTAGTCTTCTAGCAGAATGTTCTGGCCTGGATGTGGTATGTTTGAACTTATTAAAAGTCTAGTGGGATAAGGGGAGTATTCAACCAGACTTTGGGAAATACTGTCTTGTCCTAAGCTTTACCTAGTCACTGTAAACTACACCTTTAACAATTTTTCCTATTTGGCACTGTTTTTTTCAGTAGTTTTTGTTTCATTTATTTTCTTTGTTTCCCTTTTCTATCACACCCACACTATAGTTGCATGGTCACTACATTACTGTTTTCACTAGGTCTTGCTAACTAAATGTGTTTAATAATGTTAAATAATAGCCATTTATCATTATCACTACCATTGCATTGACATCATCATGCATTTATAGAGGCTATAGTATAGGCAACCTTTAGTGAACTACTTTAATTTCCTTGACCACTTAATGCTGTATAGGTGTCTGGCCCAGACTTTTTAATAAGTATTTTTAATATACTTATTAAATCATATTTCTGTATGTTCGATGCCACGATCCAAACCAAAACCACAATGGTAAACGTCAAAACTATTCTGATTCTCATCGTCTCTTATGAATATAAACACTACTAAAATCAAGCACAAAATAATATATAATCATAATCATCTTTGATAAAATATGAAAGCGTGCGATTACCTTTGCAAAACAGAAGCCGCACACTGAATCGCTTCATTCAGAAAGTCAAGCAGCCATATATCTCTTGATCAGTTGTTGACCAGATGGATTTCTCGTTGTGTAGTATGTACACCAAAACATTATCGACTCCATTCACACTACAATGGCTCCAACAGTACTGTCGCCCTCCTGGACCATGGAAAACCTTGAAGGTTAATCTACATTATGACGCAATATATCCGTCCTTAAAATGGCTACACTCAGGGGATGACTGAGCTGGGCAAGATAGTGTCCTTGCATACAGACTTTGAAGACAAAGTCGTTGCAGCCGATCCCGTATCCAACATCACCGCCACCCACACAACTGATGGAGGAAGTTCATTTTGTCCGACAGGGGGGAGTGGGTTGTTCAGTCACTGGGTTGATTTTTCCAGAAAGTCATTCCTACCTCCTTAACAAAGCATCATCAATGAATGTTTACTATTTTAGTATTAATTAGCTTTCTTGTATGTTTAAAGATGATAATTTCTGCTGAAATCGAATATACCAGCAATACACAAAAATGTGTAATAAACTTTTTTTTAAACATTATTTCGAGATAAGTGTATAACTAACGTGCACCTTAATGATTAGATTATAACTCTTATGATATTATTTTAGCACTAGAAAAAAATGAAATAGAAAGCCATTGCAGTGCTCAGTCACGAAAGACGCCTATAGTTTTCTAGCTGTCTGTTGATGAGGCCACGTAATGGCCGGGTAGTGGTTGGTGTATCCCGTTGCGGAGGCGGCTGAAGGGAGGAAACTTCATTCACAAGATTGAAAGTGGTTTTTGGGCTTGTTCGCTCTGGATTTTACTGAGTAAACACAGTGCAAAGTTGGGAGGGGCACCGCCCACAGTCTGGTAATTAAGATTTCCTGCAGTCTAGCGTTTGTATAGTGTTATTGGGTGACATGCATGCATGCATCTCTGTTGTAAGCACAAAACGTCGTGTAACACTTTTCGCATAACATAAAAAAAAATCATCGCATTAAAGACACTAACCCGCATATCATTATCAACAGATCTTACATATTCATCTGGGAGCTGATTCGACGTAAGCCAGTCCTCCTGCAGCTTTGTGTTAATAGTAAATGAAGTAACAGTAAAAAAATTACAGCAGTAGTCACATTGAGAATGAACTTGAACAATGTTGTGTGTTAAGTAGTTATTAACTTAATTTGTTGAAAACTTTTATTAATTTAAGGTAGTTGTGTGGATATCTGCCCACAGTAAACACAATCAGTGCCGTAGAATCACCTATAGAACCCTTGGTAGATCATTAATTAAGGGACCATCATCAAAGCAGCAAAAGTGATTTCAGATTTGGAACCTTACTCTACCTCCCCCAACCCCCGTATATTTACTATACATGTGAACAGCAGCAGACAGAACCAGATGAAGGTCCCTTGCTGTCGCCTCACGTGCCAGGACTGAGGATGCTGATGATGTCTACAAAATTCCCAGACAATCTAATCGTATCACCTTATAGTGCCCTCAGATGTCTTTGCAAGATCTGCTATAGAGGCTGATTCCAAGAAACAGTAAATGGGGCAAGATATTACTCTATAAAGGTGTTTACACAGATCAAACGTGATCATGCATACACACCTCTTACTTTTCCAGTAAAAATTGTATAAATGTTTGACTCAACACTTCAACAAATTTTATTCAGCAGGCCTAACAAGACCTCATTAATCAATGATTCACTGCTTTTTAGGTATGGAGGCACAGAATATATACCATGCAGATAAGAACCATTTGGATCCAGCTGGTCTGTTTGAGCCACTTGTAGTTCTGGAGTTTTCTGCCACAGCCAAACGGTCATCAGTAGAGTGGTTGCTAGCGAAACTTCAGGCCTCAAAAACTGATGGAGGTGCAGACTTGGCAGTGCGCACTTTGTACATAGAGCACAGTTCTGTAAGTATACGTGTGCTCTGTACTGTTCATTAAAAAGTGACAAACATAGCATTAATAGTCTTTCAAAACATGAACATAACAATAAACAATTTGTTTATATGGGTATATGCTTTTGCTGATATATATCTATTTTTTGACACATATATTATAATATAATTTTACTTCTTTGGAAAATCATGCTAATCACGGTTTGGGGCTTAATTCAAATAAAATAAATTTCTTCTAGATGTCCTTTTTCAGGAAGAAATTATAATGAAAGTGGTTCATGGACTCTTCCCACTGTTGCATTGACTTTCCTTATAGGACATGATTTGCCCATTCAGGACTTGCCATTCCAAGAAAATAACCTGTATACAGGATAAAGAGTGATAGTTGTATTTTCACTTGATAATACTGATCGATATATTTCTGCCCTCACTTTGTGTATGTGTGTGCACGTGCACATAAATGCATGCACGTACACATAAGAATTTGTACCAGTTCAGCATTATGCATTATATGTTCTTTTTGTTGCTTGATGGCATCATTTATCATTTATCGTAAGTATGTAAACTACTAACTTCCTTGCACTAAAAAAATAGAATTATTATTATTATTATAATATAGTAAAACTCACAGTTTCATTGTCATTTATTTTGTCATGGATCTTTTTCCACAATGAATGGAAATCTTAATTCCTTATTAATTAATAGTCCTATGGATGTAGTCTTGTAAAGTCAACATGGACATCAGAGATGATACAAGAGGTTATGATAGATATGTTTGTTTGTTTGATTTGTATATAATGCAATATATTTCTTCAATGTTCTGAAGCTGTCAGAAAATCATGATATTTAGTGATTGTAAATACAAAAAGAACCAGGCTAATACAGATAACTATTTCAGGACAATCATGAGGAGCCTGCTGTGGTAAGCCATTGCTAAAACGTAGAGATGCAAGCTGTTTTGTTGTAGGCCTTTAAAACTGACACATTATTCCTTATTCCACTGATCAATTATTTTATATATACAGTGCTTTAGGCAAAGTGAGTTGCTTGCTATTGGGATTTACTAGTTCCAAGAGTGAACTGAAAGCTGAGCATGATACTGTGTTATCATGAAGTGAGTTTCATGTTGCATGAACATCTTTTCCAACCACGAGTGGGAAGCATTTTATTTCCAAGCATGTTGTGCAGTGGGGTTTTATTTGTGGTTTTTATTAAGCATACACATTTTAATATCTTATACTATAGATAAAGTATGTAAATCATAAATCTGTAGGCTCCAGTGTGAAGTGGATAGCCAAGTGGGTCGAGAACCATCATCCAATGCTGGTGTGCACACTAGCTGGTTTGATACCCTTGTAGTACAGAATACTTTCCGCTGTTGCCACAGCTGTTGAGTGGGTATCTGACTCCATATAAGATTAGTGAAGGCAGCAAGAGAGAGAGATGGGGAAATATCCTCTCAAAGAACTTGACCCCAAGATAAGAGCAGTCTCCAACATCTTACTCGAAGGGAAATTAGCATTGCCAAAGTGGCTGTTGCAACCTGTCTGCTAAGTCCTCCAAGGTCATCAGTCAACTGAATCATGTGTTTACAAGAGTTGTAAGTTCGTTTATATGTAGTCTGTTTCATGTTCAGTAATTTCTCACAGCAGATGATGCTATGGTGTTATCCACAGTTGTACTTAGTAGAGTCAACTTCAAATATTCTCCCAGGTGTGCTTTCAGTAGCAGCATCCAGAGGAAGAACATGGCACTTTGCTCTGGATGGCTGCATGAATCTTCATGGGAATTACATCTAGAATTCTTCTTGATGAAATTTTATCACAATCTGTGCTTGATGAGGGCCTCTTGAAATGACAGTCCTCCTTGATCCATACCTTTAATATTCTGTACGGTCTTCTACCACTCCCTGTTACTGTGTTAGCAGTAGAAGAATGTAATATTAGAATCATCTGTTTTTAGTCCATTTTGTTACCAGTACCATATGTGCCCTCTCATTTAGACAAGTCAGACATTATTTCTGCGCTGTTCAGATTGTTCATAAACTGTTCCTTTGGTGGGAGCATTATGTTTTCCCTTTACCCATGTACATGAATTATTTTTTTTATATAATCTTCACTTTTAGCATATGATTTATAATTTATATAGTCCTCAGAAAAAATACAATGTAGTGCTTGAAATGTTTTGTTTTGTCTTTTTTTCATTACCAGTAGTGCAGAATTTCATGAAATAGTCATTTTCAATGCATAGAGGAAGTAATATCACAATCTATAGTGCTTGAAATTAGTTGAACTTCATTTGCCGATAAGATGCTATTAAAAACTTAACTTGCTCCTCTGATGCTTTTTAAGACACTGCAATAATTTTTGTTGTTAACACATTTCATGCTGTCATTCAGTTACCGATATCTTGTTTCATTGAGGATATTATGCAGTGTACTCATGTGGGGTGTGTTACTAAATACTGTATCAAATATTAAATGGTGTATATGTGTGCACACATGGTTACATGCATGGGTGTGTATGCGCAGAAAAAGTTTGAGAACTGAAGAATAGAGAGAGCAACAAAAGAATTATACTATTGAAACTTGTCATTTCTGATGTTGTGTGTGGTCTTTTTGTATGCTTATATTTTCCCGTGCTACACCCCTCCAGTGCTGAAAAATGGTGGAAATAATGCTTAGCACAGCTATCCGTCTATGCCACCCAAACTGAACATTAAAATATTTGTGCTTCTGCATATCTATGAATTTTTCCCACAGTAACCCAGAAAAAGGTGTGTGTTAATGGCTTTTAAATAATCCTACCAATAAGTTTAGTATCTTTATTGTTGCTGAATGTGTTATAATTTTTACACATATCTTAAACTTTGGGGTTTTAATATTGCAGTCACTAGTCCACTTTTTTGGAGATAAAGCGTTCTTGTTTGACCAAAATCAATACATCTTGTTCAGCTGCAGTTATATGTTTAAGTTATTTATTGCTTTGTTTACTTGATGGGTTTGCAGAGGGAAGCATATAATTGAAATACTGGAGCTATTATGCAACATTAAAAGCAACAATACATGCATCACAATGAACTGATCTGTATTATTGTATTGATAGTAAAGTGTTTCACTGCAAAATCAATCATCAATTCTTTTATATATTATCAGTTATATGAGATAGTTGTGAATACAGTGCTAGTTATTTGTTGTTTGTAAAGTATAAATAAAATGATATGGCTAGATAAATTAGTATTTAAGAAACTGAAAATGATCTTACAAGTTGCTGGCTGATGACATTCTTTATCAACTGATGAATACATTTGGACCAAAATATTTCTTAAACAGTCTTCATGCACAGTGGCACATATTTTCATCAGTGCTGTATATTTAGTTTGTACCATCATCTTGTATTACCTTGTAACTTATCCAGGTGCAGTTAACTGCCTGCCTGTATTATCTCTTACCTTTCTTAGGCTAGCAGTTTACCTTTATAGTCAAATAGAACTAATTCTTAGTAGAATAATAATGATAACGAACATGTCCACAGACTTAGCTTCCCCAATTAGGGATCAAACTCATAGCATTTACAGAAGAAAAAGAAAAATTATGATTTGTCAAAGAGTCATGAGGGGAAGTGGATAGCCAAGTGATTAGAGTACTGGTGTCTGAACTCAGAGGCAGGCTGTTCAGTACCCATGTGGTACAACAAACTTCCCTGAGTCACCATGGGTGCCTGACTCTGTAAAGGGTTGAGCAAGGAGAGAAGATGGGCACTGCCCTCACATACCAAGAAAATACCTCACTCCCCATCGACCTGAAGAAGTTAGGGGATGACCCTTACGCATTATGTGATGAATTGCATAGCAGACTACCTCCCCTCCTCCTCCACCCCAGGTACAAAAATCAGGTAGATGTCTCAGATTAACAAATCTCTTTATTAGCACTTTACTCAGCTATCACTATCAGACTCATTCAGAGCCACTTATCCAATTTCTTCATCAAAACATCATCACAATACAGTACAGTACAACTTTATTTATCCACAAGGGCAATTCCAGATAGTGTTTGTACTAGCAGTAACATAATCACAAAGACCTGTTTCAGGTTTGTGATGTCTTTGGTATTGCCAGGAAACCATGCTTTTGGTAACGGCCAGCACAGAGCGGCTTCTACTGGCTGCTGAAATGATGGAGATGAAGAAGAAACACAAAGATGGTTTTCATCGGGAAGTCACAGTGCAGGACATTGAGAACTTTGATGGGTCTGGTAAGGGAGAAATGTTATTGTTATTCACCTGTCTGACAACCCGAAATGGGGGGGGGGAGGGTTGCTCTTTTAGTTTTTATGACAGCAAGCCAACAAGTGTCTGAATTATTATTCAGAGGCAGGCATGCAAGTATTTATCATCGGCATCCATACACTTTGTTCATGATTTCCACAGTGTCATCCTTTTGCTCTTGTTTGTGTTTCTTTGTTATAGGATTAACTGTTGGTTTGTTGGTAGTCTTTCATGCATAACACATTGAGCTTGCCTCCATATGGGAAAATGTGTGCTACAAATTATATTATTATTATTATTATTAAATGAATTAGGTTCATTTGTTATTTTATGTTTTTCGTTTGTAAATAATAACATTTTAAGATACTTTTGTGACCTGGCTTTGGAGCTGATGCTCTTCATTGTATGCAGTTGTCTGCTTTAGTTGTTGCCTTTCAATCAACCTAATGGGTTGGTAGAGGTGTGCATCTCATTTTGATGACTTAGCTCTCTCTGGCACATCCATTTTGCCTTTGACGACATAATTTCAGGATTGTCATTGTACTTTGAAATCTTTAAACAATTTTCTTTCTTTGTTACTTTTGGTATGATGTTGTATGAGTTTGATGTGTTTCTCTCACTTTTTCTCCACTTTCTTTTATCTTTTTATATTTTGGTGTGTGTTTTTCTGTTAGGAGTGTTGATTGGGTCTTGATTTTCTACTTTTTTATTTGTTTTTCTATTTGTATTTTAAGTTTTTTTATAGGAGGGGATAAAAGAGGAAAACTGCAATGAGGTTAAATTTTCCCCATGTTTTAAACATAAAAAATTCCATCTTTAAAAACATTTCTGGCTATTTAAATTACATCTTTAAAGCTTCTTGTTACCTTTCTGTCAGAGGATTTGGGATCATTCTTCACACAGGCAGAAAAACAGCGACTGATCTTTAAGGAGATTGAAAATATCAGAGCTGGAGAGTTAGATCATCATGTGCCAGGCTATGAGAACATCAAGCTCTATCCTGGCAAAAGCATCAGTGAGAATTTTGCTTTTTTTGTGCTAGCTTGCCTTTGCTTTAGTTTCTCATCCATGTTTACACTGTTTGCAGAAGGATGAAAATATGTTTCTTCTGAAAAGAAGCAGTCCAAACACAATGAATACTAAAACTAAATCTTTTCCTTTTGCAATTCGCTGCCTATCCTAAGCTTTGCATCAGGCTTGTTGTCAGCTACAGCTTGTTTCAGTGCTTGCAGAAGGTTGTGATGCTTGGTAACAAGAAAATCCTAAAATTTTTGTCAAGATATTTTTAAGACATTAACTAAAGTGTAGGAATTCTCATTAAATATAATATGATGGCTTTGAGAATACATGTTTTTTGTTTGTATTTTATTGGCCCCTCTCAGTAAAGAAGTACTTGAGTCGGCGTATTTTACTACAAATCTATCCTGTCCATGATAGCGAAGCCATTAAACGCCTTGGAGATGAATGGTACCAGCCACATAAAGCATTCAGCAAGCAGCCTATTGGTGAGTTCCCAGCAGTCAACAGAAAACTTCAAAGAATAAATTTACAGTGCTGCAGTCACATGCTTACATGCATACGATGCTGTAGTTTTTTTATGCATTAGAAGTTATTTTGTAATGATCCACCTTCTGCAGAATAATGTAATTATTATGTACTTTATGTGATATACATGCAGTGTAAATGTGAATGTTTGTATGGATGTAATATATGTTACAATAAATATCATTCATGGCCAAAAACAATTCTGCATGAAAATTGGTCCAATAAAAGATGTGTATAGACTGAAGTTTAGGGAACAAGTGGTGTAGTGCAGCGTTTCTCAACCTTTTACTTGTGACGCCCCCCCAGACGAATAAAGGTACGTCCGCGCGCCCCCCTTAGCCACTAATACCTATATGAGATATGAGAAAATGACCGCCTTTGCGGCCCCCTTTTCAGCAGCTTGCGCCCCCCTTGGGGGGCGCGCCCCCCAGGTTGAGAACCGCGGGTGTAGTGTGTCTATAAAAGAATTAATGTCAGATTTGTAAAATAGATCTTGATTTACCCACTGGGTGAACAACTATGGTGCAGCATAGAGCAAATTGCACAGTATTCAAATGTTTTAAAATGATGACAAATCTTTTTTTAGGAGCTGTTTTGTTGTTTTGCTGAGGTGGGCACTTAGGCAAAAAAAAAAAAATTGCTATATGCTTTTTGCCATGTTTCAGACAAAATCCAGCGGTACTTTGGGGAGAAGATAACGCTCTACTTTGCCTTTTTAGGCCTTTACACTGTTTCACTCATACCTCCAGCAGTGATTGGCATAATTTATTTCGTCACCTCATGGCGAAGTGTTTATCGAGAAGCCATTTTTGCCATTTTCAACCTCATCTGGTCCACCATCTTTCTTGAGACCTGGAAACGTTATTGCGTAGAGCTGACATACACCTGGGGCACCATCAACACAGCCGTCTCAAAGTTTGAGGAGCCCCGAGCCAACTTTTATGGGGCTGTAGGAAGAAACCCAGTGACTGGAAAACCAGAAGTGGTTTACCCCAAGTGGAAGAGAGCACTGAGGTTCTACGCTGTCACGGTGCCTGTGATTAGTCTCTGTCTCTTTGTGGCTTTCTTGGTGATGCTGTTTTACTTCTGGATGCAGAAATGGGCCGACTCTCTGTACGAAGAGAATAAAGGATGGATGTGCCTTATGCTTCTGTTTGTTCCTACAGCTATTTATGCAGTAATCATTGGAATTTTGAACAGCATTTATCGTGTTGTAGCTAAAAAGCTGAACGACTTTGGTAAGTGACCTACTTCTTTTTCTTTAAAGCCTATTGTTAATTTGAAAAGGATGTATTTGAAAGAAAAATTTTATCCAGTTAGGGACAGAATTCTGCTGTAAAGGTAGACCTACTATATATTCAGTGTTGTACTACATTATTTTAGCAGGGATCGTCTGATGATTACTCAATTAGATTTTCTGTTTGCTTAATATTGTATATTAATTTTGTTTTTCTTGTTTAATTTAGAGAATCACAGACTTGATTCTTCATACGAAAATCATCTGGTGCTGAAACTCATACTAGTAAGAGTACTATGTAAAATATATTGCTTTTGTTTTCAGGTAAATCATGTTTAATAAAAAAAAAATCAAGACTGTGTCGTAAGCTGATGTGACAGTAATTATAATAATTAATTTTTCCTCTTATAATAACTCTGTATTAGTGTGTTGGTTTGGGGGAGGAAAGGGATGTGTGCGTGAGGATTTCTGATATCTTCAGGTCATTTAAATATATCAATTGCATGCATCCACTTTTGTTTTTGCAGTTTGACTTTGTTAACTGTTTCATTTGCCTATTCTATGTGGCATTCTACTTGCAAGACAGAGCAGTGCTTAAGAGTGTAAGTAATACTTGAATATGCAGCTGTAATGATTTTACAGAAATTGTGAATGTTTGCCAGCTTGTGATTGTGATACTGATTGTTGGAACAAGAGAGGCAGTCCTGTTTTAAAAGTGATTGCTACTATGATCACTTAACATGACTTTTGGTTGTCATTATTCTTGTTAGATTAGAATTTGACTTGTAATAAGCATGAATGTAAATGGCAGTGTTGAAAAATGCAGTGGCGTAGGAAGGTGCTCAGCTTTGGGGGGGCAAGCTCCATACTGACAATGAATAACGTTCATATTCTTGCCTTCCCAGCATCTTTTTTGGGGGGGCAGCTGCCCCCCTTGGCCCCCCTGTTCCTATGCCACTGAAATGAGTACCCTCATAAAATTAATTCTTTTTTACAGTTTCTGTCAACACTGCTGGTTACTCAGCAAGTGATTGGTCAAATTCGAGAGGCTATGGTGCCATTCCTTTTCCTGCATCGTCGCAGCAAACAACTGGATGTTGCCTTGAAGAAGCGGCAATTGTTAGAAGAAAAGGACGAAGCTGTAGATGTTGATGCCTCTGTGAAGAAGAAGGTTGTAGTAGAGAGTTCCATGGACAAATATGAGGTACAAGGAGGTTCCAAAAAGGTCTTTTAAATAAGCATATGTTATGGAATATACCTTTGGACAGTTATCAACATAGAACAAACGACTTTGTACAAAACAAGATTGCCACACTCATAGTACCCTAGGAGCCTCTACTTTCTACAGTCAGTCGACGTAAGCTGGTCTTCTTTGGCCATGTGACCCGGCAAGACACCTTGTCGAAGACTATCCTTCAAGGCACCTTGGAGGGTAGCCGACACTGCGGTGGCCAAAGAAAGAACTGGCTTACGAACGTCAAAGACTGGACTGATTGTCCTGTACAGGACCTGCTCACTATCGCCCACAATAGTCAAGAGTGGTGGGCCCTGTCAGCTGCTGCATCTATCCATGTGCTCCCCCAAGTGACAGGTGCTGGTCAAGGGACGACTGACTGACTGATGGACAGTTAAGCATTTGCTCAAAATACACATCTTCCATCAATATATTTGGAAACATTTGTTTCGTTTTTCTGTCCATTTTCCATGTTATTTGACATTTTCTGTTATCTTTCCATATTGGGTATTGCTTAAGCACGCTCGTTTCTAAGTGAGATATTTTTCTATATAAGCCATTATTATTAGTTTAGGGATTTTATTTGGATCTTTGGAATAGTATGATGTATAATGTCCATTAATGTGTATAAATGAGTGGCTTTTTCTTCCCAATTTCTGCAGGGAACAATGGATGACTACTTAGAGTTGTTTCTTCAGTTTGGATATGTCTATCTCTTCTCCTCTGCTTTTCCACTGGCAGCAGTCTGGGCTTTTCTTAACAATGTGACAGAGATACGATCCGATGCCTTCAAGATGTGTCGCATCTTTCAGCGACCTTTCTCAGAGCCTGCTTCAAGCACTGGAATTTGGCAGGTAGGCAGAATAATGTGCTGAGCAAGGAGAATCACCTTTATTTATATTTTGCTGTTCATTGTGTCTGCATGTTTCTGTGTATGCAGGTTCATGAAGGTGCATTTGATTTCTGCCATATTCACACTCATAGAGAGCATGCTCTTAGCGCTTAAAACAAGGAAGAGACATGGACTAAATGGATAGAACACGAGGGGCATAAGAATAAACGACAGTACTGACGACAAACAGAAAACAAAGATGGAAAACACAAAAAGACACCAATTAACAGAACATAGAAAATATAGCGATTCTGCAGAGAAAGATGGGTAGAAAATTAGCAAGAGCAGAAGGGGGGAGGGTAAGAAGGACTAGCATTGTGTGTATGTAAAGTGCTTTGGGTCCTGCTGATGCTGGAGAAAGGCTTAATATAAATGTGATTATTATTATTTTAAATGTAAAAACATTGCCAGCAATAGAGATGGTGATAAGATAACACTTTGTTTATCCCAGAAGGCAGTTAGGGTGATGGCATGGTTGTAATAGCATTACCAGCAGTAGAAATGATCGTTATAATTGACTGCATTTTGCATTTTCTTCAGGTCCGAAAATCACACAGAAAAATTAAAAATCTTGTTATCAGTTTCCTTTATGTCTTTCATTATTTTAAAAGAAGATGATTGTGTGCGGATTGGTGTATCTCTTATAACTTTTAGGTATGCATGCATAGATCCATAGTTTGCAAGCACATGCACACATGTATTGACAGATGTACTGACATATTACTCTACACACAGATTTACACACAAACACTTTCATGACTACTTTGAAACTAAAAAGTTTGATCCTGAGAGAAGAATAAGTGTGTTTTTGTATGTCTGCTCTTATCCACAGATTGCCTTTGAGGTGATTGGGGTAATCTCTGTGCTGACAAACTGTGCACTCATAGGCATGGATCCGGAGGTTCAAAAACTGCTTCCATCTGATATCACAGCAGTCAACATGGTCTTGATTTTTGTTTGTGTTGAGGTAAAGAATCTCTAAACTTCCTTGATCAAAATCTCTGAAAGGACAACTTATTGACATCACCATCCAAATTTACCATTATGACTTTATAAATATGATGCAAGTATATAAGTGACAAAGGACTGTTGCTACACAGCTGCCATGGTTTATTCTCTTATTTTGGGAAGGATTATTTAGACTTGGAATCATCTAAGTATGTCCCTATGTTTCAGCATGTTGTGCTGGCCATAAAGATGGCTATAAGCTACTTCATCCCTGATGTACCCCGATGGGTAGAGGTGAATCTGGCAAAAATGGAGTATGAGACAAAGCAAGCCTTGCTAAAAGAGGTCAGTGTGTGTGTGTGTGTGTGCACATGCATGTAGGCATGGATGAGTGTATTGTGGGTGTTTGTAAGCATGTGTTTGAACACGTCAGTGTGTGTGTGTGTGTGTGCATGCCTACATGCAGACATGGGTGGCCCCGAGAAAAGTGAGATCTCTAACACCTCATCCCCAATTACCTGAATAGGTTAGGGGATGACCTTGACCTTTTTTGTTTTTTTTTTACCTTATATGTCATTGTGTATGTGCGTACATACAGACATGAATGTGTGTATTTTGTGGGGTCTGTGTATTCAGGGGTTTGTACACATATATCATTGTGTGTGTGTATTTTTGTCTGTGCTGTATTTATCAGAGCTGGTGCTCAGGGGAGCAAGCAGGGGCGATTGCCCAAGGCCCCACGCCTGATAAGGGCCCCGCACTAACAAGTATACTGTCGAGATGAGACATCCAGCACTTTTTATTGCCCTGTTACGTATGTTGTTTCGGCTTCCAAAGCCCCCACAATTCTATTTGCCCAAGGTCTTGCATCCCCCTAGCGCCAACTCTGTATAAATGTTATTGCTGTATATTGCCTATATAATTCCTCTACTATTTTTGTATGTGTCCACAGCGCATAGCGACAGCAGCTCGCAAGAAACAAATGCTGCAAATTTTTAAAAGGCCTGCCAGAGACACCATGCAGTGAAGACTAGTACTGTTGTATTTAGTATTTATTTTCTATCCTTTTTCAAAAATTTTAGCCTTGAATTGAAAGTAGCAGATACCTGAAGAAAGCTGTAGGACAGTCATCACAGAAAATTTAAGCGAATTTATCAGCACCACTATCAGTATTTCCTTGGATGCCTGTCAAAAGAGACTAATTGAGGAGGTCCATGCCATGAAGATGCCTTCCTACCAGATTGTATTTTTTTATGTTTCGTTCAGAAAAATGTTTCAAGTACTTCATTTTCCATAGTTCCTTTCAAGGGTTTACACTGAGGTGACATTTGTTCAATGGTGCAATATTCTGAGGCAGAGATTTTAAGTAGACATATTAAGTGATCAATTTTCATTAAAGAGAAAGATGCCACTCTTTTACGAGCATTTATCTCGTTTGTATTAGATATTATTCTTCAGGTGTCAGGGTGCTTTTTTCTCATGTTGTTTAATGCTTGTATATAAACTTTACTTAAACCCAGCAGACAGTGAACGAACATAATGCCTCCCTTTAACCCATTTTTCCTTTAAGAAGTGTTTAGAAATGTTTCTTGCCTTTGCAAACTAAACCTGTTTTTACATCATTGCATAATATTGAGTCATTTTGAGGGAATGTTTATCCTGTTTAACACTATTCCTTCCTAAGAATAGCAAACATCTTCTATTTTCTGGGCCATATGCTAGTAATGCTACTTGCTTCACTGAGCTTCTGCCATGCTGCTGTGTGACATTTAAGTCATGCATTAATGCCACAAGCATATTCAAACAACATTATTGTGGAACTAATCTTGAGTATCAAAAAGCAAAGAACATCAAACATTTGTGCAAAGTTCATGTTATAGCTGCTTATTAACTGCAGTCAGTCAGAAAGTAAGTTTTACATTTTACTAGAGTGAAAGACTTGAAGGTGAGCCACTCAAGCATAATGTTCACTTAAGCATAAAGTTAGGACTCTCTGTATACAGCAGGTGGCATGTGCTGTTTCCAACAGAGTAACCGAAATTCACCTTTCAGGATGTCTACATCATGTTTAGTATATTTATACATTTTCTTTGTCTATGATTATTTCTACTATAACATGCTAAATTGAGAAGAACAGTGGAAAGGGAGATGAAAGGAAAGGGCTGGACATGGGGTCGCCTGGAACGGGTTCCAGCTGATCAACATCAATGGCGGGCTCTGGTTGAGGCCTTATGTGCAACTAGCACGAAGAGGACTGATTGATTGAACGCGCTAAATTAAATATTTTTTGCAGAGTTAAATATATTTCTATGTTTGAGTTTTGAACATAGTATTTATGAGTGGTTTTAACCCATGCTATGCTATTTTAATGGTTCCATCCTTATGTACCTATTACCTCTGTGATTCAAGATGCAGTTATACCTGCTGGTACATACTGGACCTAAAGTGGTATATTTTTGCTAATCATGTTCTATATCTTCCTTGAACTGAAATATGATATTTTCAGTTAATTTTCTTCAGTGTGAACATTTTTAAAACTTTATTTGTGCGCAGTTATTCACTCATCTGTACATGCACTCACACACACAAACACACACGAAGGATTTTTTTGCACAAATAATTTGAACAAAAGTGGTTTTATGAGATATTATGTGATCACGTATGTATGCACTGTGATTACATGAAAAACGTTTATAGCTAAGCAAGTAGACCAAGAGAAATAACCACCTCTTAATTACAGCAGATGATATGTAGTTGGAAATGGAGGAAGAAAACAATCACAAACTCTCCACAAGTTTTTACAAGCATCTTAAGCTGCCTGCCATGCGTTAAGTCATCCAGCTAACATTGTACTATGCACCTTGCCCAGGGTTTTAGCTGTTCTTCCTGTGATGGTTATCAATGTGATGTCATCTTCTGTTTTTGTAATTTTAAGATCACTTTGTCTGCTGAAAAGGGCAGCTTGATAGTCATGCAGAGGAGTTCATTAGATTACTGGCTGCCTTCAGTTCTAAATGGCACATTGTTCTACCCTAGGATGGAGTATGTTAACTAGCCCTGAAACAGCTAGTGCTTGCTCAGCACTCTAGTGGACTTTCTGAACTATCTAGAAGAGTAATTATTACTTAAAGGAACAAACAGGATCTTTTGACTCTTTTACAGTTGTTGAATGTTGACAGTTTTTAAAAGTATTTTTCAGTATAATTTATCTTCATTTGTACGCTTTCAATGTTTTGCGTCATTATCATCATCATATCTGCTCCTACTACTCTAACTGCAAAATGTGATCAGGATCTCAGCTATATTGAAAGAAGTTCTTCTCATTAGAAGTTTGACAAAATATTCACATGAGACTGTATCAAAACTGTGCACCACAATTCAGCTTGTCATCTTGTATTATCGCTTTTTAAATGGTTAAAAAAGGTAAAGGTAAATGTCACACTTCTTAATGGCCATATGTAGTTGCAGTGCACTGTGAGTGGTTCACCATATCAAGACCATGCATGTGGAACGGAGAGCCTTCAACGTTTACCTCACTAGATAAATACTGCTGCTGAGTTTACCAGTCAGAGAATTCCCCAGACTATAACCTCCTGCACTGAAGTTAAGTGTGCTAACCGCTTCGCTATAAAGCAATCAATATGAAATGATAAATGAAAAAAATGAAACAGTGCAAAGTATTTTGCAACTGTGTTCATTATATGTACTCAGAAATTGTTTAGTATGGACACCAATGATATGCAGCTACTGTTGTAAAAAAAAAAATCAAACTAGTTGATGCTGCACTACTGTTATGCTTGTGCTTTCATTGGATAGTGTTTTCTAAAGTAAACAATGAGGTTAGTGCATTTATTTGTCACAATTAAGTATGAAACAAGCATTCTTTTTGTACTCTTTGCAGTCTTTGTGATAATGTGCTTGTTTAATTAGTTTATAGATAAAAACTTTGAATAAGCAGTTGTACAGCCTTTATTGCATTTGTTGTTGCATGTTGTCTACTGCTTCAAATGCCTTCAATCATGATGTCAGAATTTGCAGGGACAAGCAGAAATTTTTGTTATTGAAAAGGGAATGTGTAACGTGAATATGTAAACATGAATAATATTGTCTAATATGAATGAAATTTTAAACATTTTTATAAAACTATCTTTTTCTTTAAAGAAGTATTCTTTTAGCCATAAATAAAGATAATCATATCTTTTCTAGTATTTCTGCTTGTTAGCTTTGTTAACATCTGATTATCAAACATTATCAAGCAAATAATGCAGATTGTCTCTGTTAAAGATAGCAATTAAATTTTCTCCAACAGTCATACAAATTATCACAGAAAAGTGATACAGACATAGTAGTATCAATAAATCTTCACCAGCTGTAGCTGAGGTAGTTGTTACAAGAATATGTGTTCTGCTAACCGAAAATTTACTGCCAGGTTGGTCTAGTCATCAAAAATATCAGAAAGTGTTTTGTTATTACCAGATTTTGTTCAGGGTGATAAGTTATTTGGTAAGTGCTGTCTTATATTTAGTCATTACCTCATCATCACCATCATGTTTTTTGTCATAATTGTTATTTTTATTAATGGTTTGTTATCAGCATAATGATCCCTGTTTAATGGTGTTGGTGACAGCAGTGATATGAAACTGAAAGAATGGTTTTATTTGTTATCTCCCTTTCTGCCAAACTTAGAGTAAGTCATGTTTCATCTTGAAATCATAACGTGTAACATTTTCTCTTTGCTTCTCTGGAATGTTAATGAATTTGAATCTTTAGCTTTTGCAGTAGAGTACTGTAAGACTTTTCCTTGAGAGAAATAGAGTGGCATTGGTTTTATGTCAACCCATTATAATTGTGTTGTTGAATATATATGCACATTTTTATTTTTATTTAAATCTATACAGTTGAATCATATCTTATATCTTGGGTTTGTCACATTTGCCTACTTTT
Organism: Marisa cornuarietis; assembly: GCA_004794655.1. Lineage (NCBI taxonomy): Eukaryota > Metazoa > Mollusca > Gastropoda > Architaenioglossa > Ampullariidae > Marisa > Marisa cornuarietis. Next base: position 10,148,484 of record SMMW01000003.1, on the reverse strand, counting down.
TATATATTTCAAACATGCATTTCTCTTTGAATCAAATTTTAAGTCCTTTACACAGAATTGGTCATGTTTGCTCTGGTTATGGTGAGAGACTGTCAGGAGTTGTCTTCTGCCTTTCTTCATCTTTAAGAAGAACTGCTAGAATTATTGCAAATAACTGAAATCCTGGAATCAGTTTGTCATGAGTGCTATCACAAAGCATTCATCTCCCATTCATCATACACATAAAAGGCAAACAGGAAAAAAACCCTCTCTATATCTAGAAATCAGCAAGCATACACTTTGAATATTTTATTTATTCATATGTTTTGGTCACACAAGCAACTACATAGAGACAGCACTTTTTATACATGATATGTCTGATTAATGTTGCATTACCAAGCATTGCAGACCTTGATATCATGCTGCCTATAATGTTGTGTACCCTACTGATTATTTTGACAGCCCTCGGACATTTCAAAAAATAACATCCACACATCTGCCTTGTATATACACGGTAAAGTGATACATAGAGTTTCAAATACCAATAATAGCAGTTTAGAAGCAAATTTTTGTCCCAAGACATTTGAAAAAGTAATTGCACACACACACACTTTCACACACACTAAAGAGATGCAGAAAAAGGTGTGAAAGCTTACACACACATGCGTAATGGCAGGAGAAAAAGATCTTGGGCACATTTTATTTAAGTTTTCTAGTAAAACAAATTCAAAATGCAATTATCACATTCAGTTGATCCTGTGTTAAAAATACTGTTGTGGTCATTAATTTGTGCCCACTGCAATCAATTCCAGTTATTCAATATTGCATTTAGAAAGAAGCTTGTGTAGAAAGCAGCTCAGTACACCAAGACATAAAATTGCATCTCCTGCAATCCAGCAGAAACAAGTAGAAATATTTTCCAAAGAGCTATTGAGACCAGACACGTCCTTATAAAAGGAAAACGGACAAAGTGACTCAATCTTTCCATGTTTAAAATATCCCCAGATTTATAACTAAATAACTGCTTCATTCTTGGACGGAATGATTGTGATAATTTATAATAATAAAGTTTAACAAATTTAGAGGAATTGTGAAAAATAAATCTTATGAAGCTTTAGTGGCAAGTTTCAGAACCTTATTAAAAGAAATGAGATCTGGCTGTAATGGGAAAAAGTCTTCCTTAATGAAGCAGGGTATGTGCACAATGCAGTTGTCTCTGATGCACTGTTATGAAAGTTCCTACAGGATGTGCAACTGAAACCAATGTTCCTACTATCTGCCTAAAACTACTGTGAAGTAATGATTGTGAAGCTACTAGTGAACCTTACTTCTCGATGATGAACATGAAAGATGAAATCTTTACACTGTACACAGGGCAATATCTAAAACTTTTAAAATCTGTACCCCCTCCCCCACCCTAAAAAAAGGGAGAGGGACTTAAACATAAAAAAGGTAATATAAATAAATAGTAGGTCAAAACTGAAATGTGGAAAACCATCACTGGGATGCAAGATAAAACCTGAGATTGAATAACAGGTTAAGACACAATGGAAGTTGGTTAGGGATTTTGTGAATATTCTCTCCCTTACAAACTGGTATGGATACTCATGAGGAAAGTATACCAGTTTAAGAGGAAGAAGATATTTTATAGAACTCATGTTAATTAAAATGTCAATAAAAGCATAGTATATAAAACGAGAGAAAATGCTCATATAAGTAACATGGAATGAAGACTTCAACCCTCAAATGTAATAGCAATTTGAGCAATACATACAGTTTTAAATATTGCTATAAAATATTATATATGCTTTACTAGCATAATAGTACATAAAAGCTTGATAATTCATTGTTTGCTATCATTCAAGATAAGACAAAACTAGTAAAATGATCTCAATGCCTTAGAAAATCTTGAAAAAAATTGAAGCATTTAGAAAATTTCTATTTAAATTATACTGTGTAAAAACTTTCTTCTGTCTAAAGAAACAGGATGCTATGTCCATTTACACTTCTCAAATGTGTTGAACGTCTTTTCTTCTACATGTAGCCTACATAACATTTTGGAGTGAACGTGCAATAACAACAACTGTCAAACAGTCCCATTTGCAAAAATTTGTACAGGTTGTCTGTTGCCACTTACTTGGTACCAAGTAAGGCTCATAACTATGTGCCACTTAAAATCTCCAGCTAAATATGAATGCAGGGCTACTCATCTCTTAAACACCTGATATAGTCTCGTACTCTTCCAGTCTCTTTCACAAGAATGTGAACACCAACCTCCAGCTTTTTAACAATTTCACATCCATTCTTCCAGTCAATAAAAATTTGAATGTGGTAGTATTTTCTTGTTCGTTCCTGCCAGTAACGTGGAACTCTGCCCATTTCTTCAACTGATCTTGGCCTGCTCTTCCAAAAAAAGAAGCTGATCCACAAGGAAACAGTCACTTGGGTTTTTGACGAAGGCACGCAGTCCTTGCATGATTTCTTGCTCTTCTTTATCTTCACTGAATCTAGCATTGTGTAAATAATCGTATGCTTTTTTGAATGCCTCCTCTCCTATTTGGCTGATGCACTGACTGTGGACAAAAGCAGACTTTTGCTGTTATATACATCAATTTTTAAACAATTTCAATTTAATTTCATGTAAAATACCCATGTCTTTTTGAAATCTCCACTGGTTTGTGGATCCATCATAGAATACACTTTGTTTTTTCCTAAAACCATAATAATAATGTGAACTTATAATGTGCATCATGACCAAGATAGATCGCACTCTGCGCAGACCAATAAGGATAAATGAAAGATAACAGACAGTGGACAGTGAGATACATATAGGCACACTGAACAACATAAAGATAAGGTACAAGAGCAGAATGTAAAGCAATGGATGAAGGTATGAAGGGATATAGGTACATGTACTGTAAACAGTGTGAGATGGAGTCATTACATGATGGTTAGCATGACAAAGTATTGCAAGGGAGTTAAGAACAGTAATTCAGGGATAATACTTTGTGAACAGATATAAAAAGATAGGCCTATATATATCATTGTATCATCATAGAGGGCTTTGGATGAACCTGCTAACAAGAGCTGGCACAGACACAAAAAATAAACTAAAAGACTAAACAAAAACTGTATAAACAACACAGATTAGGAACTTTTGGCAGCTTAAATTTTCTGTAGGATCAAAACTACCTTCTCAGGTTCTTGATCTTGATTTCTCTAGCACCAGGACCAAAAGCACCTGACACAGTGTCATCTGCGACGGTGACAGTATTTCCTGTAGGATAAATTTGATAACGTTAATCTACATCACTGACCTCAACTGATAGAAGTAGTCGGTATTTGCGATCCCATAAGAAAAATTACCTAAAAAAAAACATAAAAACAACTAAACAATCTTATGTCACATCGGTTCTCAAAGCCAATAGACCAACCATTTGCATTCCATCTGTAGACCTTCTGATCAAATCACTCAATACTGTGCACTGAACAAGTAACAAAAGGAATAAAAGATATTTCAATACCTACAAATTTTTCAATAAACTAAATAAGATAAAATGTCATGTGCACACACACACATCGACCCAAATAATCCCAGAGAAAACTTGTTCCCCTTAGATATCATGTAAAACTGCCCATAGTACCATTTGTTTGGGATTCCAATGCACCCTGAAGGTGACCAATGTACTGTGCCATTTCATCCTGCCCTCCCACCAATGTTTTCTCCTCTTCCTCCTGCTCATGGCCACTATCATCATCATCATTGTCTGCATCACTGCCCTCCTCAAACTCAAACTGGCCGTAGTAGGTGTCAGCCAAGTCTGGGGTGTCAGGGATCCCTGCGCAGAAACCTTTCCCTTTCACCTTCAAACATCTTCAGACAGTTAACTCCTACCACTGAGCAGTCAGTGAAACCACAAAATTTATATTACAAGATTCTGGACAGTCTGAGAGAGAGAGAAAGACTGAGATGTTAACCCCAAAGAAAGTAAAGGTAGTAAGGATAGCACGAATTCCAGACATTTAATCACCAGACACTTAATCCCCTAGACATTTAATCCCCAGACACTTAATCGCCAGACACTTAATCCTCAAAATGAAATTTCAACTCAAGAAATTATGAAGTGAATGAAAAATTTAATTCAAATTCAAATAATTATTTTCATGTAAACATCAAAATAAGTTTGACAATTAAAATAATACTTAACTTCAACATTTATAACATTGGGAGCCTTTTTGAGGATTAAGTGTCTGGGGATTAAATGTCTTGGGGATTAAGTGCCTGGGGATTAAGTGTCCGGTCACCGGATAGCATATGGCAGTTTCTTTGCAGAAGCTACTGAAAGGACTTGAGTTGCAAACTGTTCTTCCTCACTATCCAGAATCAGTTGGCAGTAGTAACAGATGTGACACACATCACACTTAGGTGTAATAAGTACAACACAAAACACAAGTTGATGCCAAGCAAAAGCATGGTTTTTAGTGATATGTGATTTTCTGCTTACCATCTTTGAAATCCAGAGAAGAATTGACTTTGTCATAAACCATCCTGTCTCGCAAGGGTGTAATGGGGCGGTCTTCAAAAGTGGGGTGAGCTCCCCTAATGTGTGATGTTGTTGGAATGAAAGAGGTCCTTTCCTTCATAGTTGTTGTTTTCTCTACATCTTCATCATCATCATAAAAGCCTTTTGATCCTGTGGAAGATGATGTGATGAACTTCTTTCCCCAAATTGTTGGTCAAATCGAATAAAATCAAATCATAAACAGCCCTAAAGTCATGCCCATGCAATCACCTACACACACAAACACATCATGCATACATATATGTACCACATGCATACTCATAACAAATATATACATATAAATTATTTTTGCACATGACATATATATATATATCTACATATAATGCACACACATTCATATATTTATATATACATGACATATATACATACATCGATGCATTACAATGACATACACACATGTATCACATCTACATATCCCACACATATATGTCATACATACAGATACATGATGCACAAATTTGCAGAACACACATATGCACAACACACACACACACACACATATGTAGCTAAAGCCTTTACATCTATAAATTCATAATTGATCATAAGTTTAACCATAGGTGATGATGAGTACAAATGTTAGCAATGAAATCATTCTATTTAAAATTCAAATTCAAGATCAGAGGTGTAACGGATCCTGTCATATTCATTTTCCATTTTCCCACAACATGCCAAACACACACAAAAAATCACCTCTGCACACACTACAGATAACATTTAGGTCAGTTTAAAGAACATGCTTAGGGCTCATTGTTATTTAATTATTTGTGCTGCTACCTACACCTTCAACAGCTGGGTTAACTATGCATGCTTGTGTGTGTGTGTGTGTGTGTGTGTGTGTGTGCGTGCACATTTATGCATACACTCCCTGCATTCTAAATCTCAACATAGGTGTAATGCATAAGTAAAGAGGTAAATTAAAGATTAGCATGTGAGACTTTTATCTGAACTTAAATGCACAGACGCACAAACTACCCCTTGTGCTATCTTGTCTGTTAGCCATATGACGAGAAGACAGAAATTCTAAAATTCAGAATTTTCAGCCTGAATTTATTATATGATTGTGTTTTTCTGTAACTTTCTTACTAAATATTTCCTCAAATTTATTCCATGTCGAAAAGCACCAATAAAATGGTCTTTTGGGTTTGACAGAAAAAAAATCCAGTTTGCTTTATTCTCTTGAAAGTTATTTAATCTTTCAGCTCCTACACCCTGCCCCCACCATATAAATGCACAGGACATAGAGGAAACAAAGCACCTGAGCGAATGAACCGGTGATGAGGACCATAGAGAGCATATTCTTCACTAACTGTCCTTGACAATCGCTCATCGGGCACTTGAAGAGCACTTTTAAGGGTTAGACCTTCACCTGAGCCACCCTTCCAAGCAGGCACCTGTCAAAGAAATACCTGTCTGTCAGTCCAGTTAGTGCTCTATGTTCTTTTGCTCATCTTCTGAAAAGCAAATTACATTAAACAAGGAAGGTTGGCAGACCTGGTTTGCAATGTCCATTTCTATTTCAAATCCAATTCAGGGACTTTCTGAGTTATGAAACAGAAGTAATGTACATATAAATTAAATGGAATTTTCATATTATGCAAACAGCCAGTAAGCACAAATTTTAGTAGCATAAAACTATGTTGGATGTAGCATGTACTGTATGCTCTTTATATGTATTCATATGATTTGAGAGGTGGATGTGAGTGGTTAATTGTGCTATTTGTTATTCAACAATCTTACTTACAAGAGTTTTGCTCATGCTTTCTTTTATTGCCTCTCGCCTATCAGTGTTCTCCTTTAGCTGTACCTTCGCAAACTGCCTGCAATTCAGATGAGGACTCGATGGGTATGTAGGTGGAGATTTTCCTATTATTCTGCATATGAACTGTTTGCATATTTTGCATAAAAAGTTGGAATATCAAGATGGAATCTAGTTGGTACACAATCATAGCCTTTTGCCACAATATTTGTAGGAAGCACTCTATATTAATGGATATATATGAGGGACAATCAAAAAGTAAAGGCAGAAATACATTTAACGCCTTTAACAGAAGTGGGAACAACTAATATCCCTTTTCCACAGAGTCCCTACTCAAGATGACACATTTGCTGCATTGCTGAACTATGTTTTATATTTTAGTAGAAAATGATCCCAAAGCCCCTGATTCCTTTACTTCATCATCGGAAGTAAATCTGCCACCAGCAGTGCCTCCTTCAGTGGACTAAAGATGTGATAATTGCTCAGCACCAGACCTGGACTCTAAGGAAGATGTGAAAGATGTTGAACACAAGCTGTTGAAATGCTGCTACTGTCACTGCTGCTGTAGGAAGATATAAATGGTCATAGTGCAGCAAGACTGTTTTGGATAGTATTTCATTTGCTGCAAACTGCAGGTTTAAGTTCATTTAAAAGACTTTCCTGTATCCCAAGTTATCATGCATTATAGTAAATGCAAATCTTTAGCTGTTATCCAAATCTGCAGCCCTGCAGCCAACTGAAACATCATTAGCCATTGATCTTCTGTAATCAAGGCATCCACCCTGTTGATGTACTTCTGTGTGTGCGATGTTGATGGGTGGCTAGAATGTGTACAGATTTTTAATACTTGAGAAAGTAACTTTAAGTGCCAGCATAAATGATTACTAATGGAAAAATAAAATTGGATGTAGACATTTCATGTTCTTTTTACCCTGTATTGACATGTTCTGTAATGTCTATGCTGAGCCAACATCTGACAGTGAATGTCCACAGATTTTACCCCCTCTGCCCAAAGAAAGCGCACTATAGCACATTCTTTGATGCTGCAATCTCACAACAAAGGGTCCATTTTTCTGTTCTCTTGGCAGCCACTCACTCCCAAGGCGAAGCGCTGCTCTGCGCAGTGCATGGTCGAAATCTCCAACAGGCAATGTTCGTCTGTTACATTTTGCTAGTTTCTCATGGCTCCAGTTATTGCAGAATTTGAAAATTGGCTTTGTTTTTGATTCTCCCTTATATATGCATATATAAATAAAAGCCATTGCACATTCATTAGCAAAATTTATGATATTCAATTAATCTTACACAGCAATTTATGCAAAAAAGTGCTTTTTTTATCAAAGATTAATACTGAAACCACACACTTGCAACAGTTTAAAGCATAACATAAATACAAATATAAATAAAACTTACTCCAGCTCCTTCTTCCTCTGATCTGCCTCCTGAATCTTGCGTAGGCGCATGCGCTCCCGAGGTGACATGTGTTTCAGTTTAGGGTCCTCTGTCTCTTCTCGTCTTATATCTTCAAGATGGGACTTTTCTCTCCTTTTTATAAAATTTATGTGATTAGTTCAAGGGGACAAACAATATTAATATTTTATAATTATGAAATTCCAACATTTTCATCATCAACAGCACCAACAAATCTACAGCCATGCAGTCATCTAACTGTCATGCTCGTTGTGGGCTATGGTTTTTGCCGTGACCTGCTGCATGCCTATTTCACAGCAATCTGCTGGAGCTATTGATCACATATATCTTGAAGGATATACTGCATGCTCTGGAATACTTGCATAGCAGAGGTGTCATACAGAGGAGCGTGAAGGCTAGCCATGTTTTAATATCAGCTATTGGACAGGTTTGTCTCACTGGCCTCCACAACTATCTCTCCACAGTTGTAGGGGGCCAGCACCTGTGAACAGTCTATGACTACCCCAACATGCTGTTGATTGCCTCCAGTAGTTCAGTCTGGAAATTCTTGAACAGAATCTGGCTATTTCTCAGTGATCGTAAAACTAGCCTGATGATCTTATTACAAGAATTTGGCTATTTTTCAGTGATTCTAAAACTAACCCCATACAACTGTAAACACAACCATGTCATTGGTTGGTGGCCTCATATGAACCTAGTATCAATGTTTTCCATGTGTAAGTGATCATGGTCAGACTAAAAAGAAGAAAAACACTTATCCTCATACTTCCTCGATTCCAGAATTGACAGCTGTATGCTGCCAGTATTTATCATGTATGTGTGTTCTTTGCCTAAAGCACTTTGAGTTCACCTTAATGGTGGAGAAAGGTGCTATAGAAATTATCATCCTTATTATTATTACACCCATTGGGTAACGGACACCTTACCAACAAAGATGGATGCATTCACACTGTATTAACCTTACCCTCACCCACCCCAACACAAACACACACACACACAGATATGAAATCACATTGCCATTGAAGATCTTCTAAGAGATCACTAAGCTAAAAATAAGCTGTCACAGCGATGAAGCAAAGACACGTTGTTGAAGTACGTCAGTAGCAAAACACATCATTGATGGACATATTTTCTGCTGACACCAAGTGTAACAGCAAACCATCATTAATATTCAGAACTCACAATTATGCTACCACCACTGCTTCTACTCCATCTTCTCAACGACTCTGTCCAAGAAAGGATGGCATAACAATGTTTCCTTAGTCGGATGGAGGAGAGAAAAGTGCAATTTTCTTAAACTTGTATTTAAAAAAATTATAATCTGGATGCTAAAAACAAGCTTAAACTAAATGATGATAAAACGGAAGCCCTCTTGTGCCATAGAAGAAGACATCAACCTTCACTCGTCAGTCTGCCCAATCACATCAAGGTGGGCGACAGCAACATCACCTTCACGTCATCTGTTAGGAATCTGGGATTTATTGTCACTGATGACATGACACTCGATAGACATGTAGCAGCTGTCTGTCGGTCTGCCTATTATGAGCTCCGTAAGATCAGTGCTATCCGTCACTTTCTCTCTACACGCGCTACCAACACTCTTGTCTGTGCGTTTGTTCTTTCTCGACTTGACTACTGCAACTCCTTGCTGGCAGGCTGCCCTGACTACCTCATTCAGAGACTCCAGAGAGTACAGAACTCTGCTGCGCGTCTGGTGCTTAGAGCAAGGAAACGGGACCATGTCACTCCTCTCCTTCGTTTTCTACACTGGCTACCCATCCGTTCTCGCATTCAGTACAAACTGTCTGTGCTGTGTTTTAATTTCTTTGCTGGCTCCTGTCCTGACTATTTCTCTGAACTCCTCATCCCTTACTCTCCGTCCAGACAACTACGCTCTTCGTCTGACGACCGTATCCTAACTGTTCCTGTCACCAGAACAACAACATATGGTCACAGGACTTTTGGCTACTGTGCTGCAAACCAATGGAACTCTCTTCCTTTCCATATCCGCCACCTTCCTACAACTGAATCTTTCAAATCTGCACTGAAAACGCACCTCTTCCTTGAGCATTTCTCCTAACACAGTCCGCACAATGCTCGTCCTTCTTAACCCGCCCCCTTCCCTCTTGCTACTTTACCCATCTTTCTCACAGAATCACTATATTTTTCTGTTCATGTTACTTGATGCCTTTTGTTTTCTGTTTCGTCAGTACTGTCGTTTTCTTTCGTCCCCTTTGTTCTGTGTCTACTTAGTCCACGTCTCTTCCTCGTTTTAAGCGCTAAGAGCATGCTCTCTATGAGTGTGAATATGCACTATAAAAATCTTCACTATTATTATTATTATTATTAATCTACTGCATGTACAAAGCAAAATCAGAAATATTTGCCCATTATGTAGAGCCTACTTACAGAAGCTGGGCGATCTCTTTTGCTTCTTGTTCCGCCTTCTCATCATTCATATTGCTCTGATGTTTGGCCTTGTACTCATCTGTCAGAGTGTCCTTCATTTTCTTTGAATCATGCACCAAAATCATTTATGTCTGAATCAGTATATGTATACACAAATACTATACACACCTGTACTCACACATGCATACCAGCAGGCTCTCACAAACACTACAACAAACAATTTTTAGTATGCAATGATCTCTTGAAAATGCTTTTTTATGTCTAATGTAGAAGGAAGATATATTCAAAACAACATGATACAACATAAAATACAAGCAGCAAAATGCATATTATTAATGTGAGAAAGAGGGAAATAATATTTATAATACTATACTCTTCATACAAACTGCAAGACAAAGTTTCCACTTGCATTATAAATTTGAATGCCATTTCTTACAAGCAAACATCTGCATGCCTGGAAGATTGTATATATATATATATATACACACATATCATTTCAGTTCAAGGGAGTAAAATATAACCTTATGTAACATCCAGGTCTTCCAGACAGCAGGTCTTTACTTAAAGTCATAGTGCACAGCTATCAGCTTTATGATCACCATATTTGCTCCATTGTAACCAGTAAATGCTGTCTAAGATCAACAGTATCTAATTTTAATTACTTGCAGAAAAATTGTAATTTTATCTTTATTTTCAAATTTAAAAAAGACTCCCATGAGACTTTAAAGGCAAAGCACAAGAAGCTTAAATGATCAACATACACCGATGTGATGACTAATAAACTGTATCTGAAGCACTTCCTGGGCTGAAGGCCTGTTGTCTGGCTCTTTTATAAGCATCCTACAGAAATAGATCACATAGGTACATGCAGGTACATTCTGCAGGCACAAATAACATAGGTACATGCAGATAATCTATCTAGGTACCTAAACCACAGTGCACTACAAGCTATCATTACAAAGTTATTATTAGAATAAATAAATTTTATTTTCGGCTTTGCTATTTGTACCACAATATTTTGATGCATCATACAAAATAGCAGGACTTAAAAATTTATACTGTTCTTTGTGGTATGAAAAGAAAACTAGAGTTTGCTTAACAACAACAGCTGCACTAAAATTAAATGCTGGAAGCTGCTACATCTTGCTTCACACAACATTCCACCACTCTCATGCCATACATCTTCATGCATTTCAACAGTCTCATGCCATACACTTTCATAAACTATTTCATCCCCTGTTACATGTTTCTAGAACATTTCATCAGTTTTATGTCACCTTCATGTGCAGTCCATCTCTCTCACACCTCAGGTCATCATGCATTATTCCAGCCCTCTTGTGTAATCAGACAACATCCCTGCACTCTCATGCCCCTCGTCTTTATGCAACGTTCTTCACTCTCATGTCATCCATCTTCATGCAATGTTTCAGCACTCTTATGTAATCCATTATCATGCAACATCCTTCTCTCTCGTACCATCCATCTTCATGCAACATTCCAGCACTTCACTCTCATGCCATCCACCTGCATGCAACATCCCCTTTTGTGTAGTCCATTATCATGCAATATCTCTTCTCTATCATGCCATCCCCCCCCCTTCATACAACATTCCAGCACTCTCCTGTTATACATTTGTATAACACTTAATCATTTTCATGTCAGCTATAAGTAAGTTAATGAATAACAACTTAAAACATCAAACCTCTTGAACACAGCAGCAAGGTCACGACTGTACTTTTTGGGTAGCTCTGGAGGCTCACCCTCTACAATTCTGTACATGACTCCCATAAGCCCTTGGCCACTAAATGCATGCTCTAAAGCACACAGTTCATACAAGATGCACCCAACAGACCTGTCCAGAAGAAAGTAACTCAGAAACAATGTTTTTGGTAAGGGTTTCACATTCAAAGATTTATCCCTGTTATTTCATTGGACAGCAATAGCTTAACAAATCTGCAGCAGTGATATTGGAATAAAATCAACTGTTAGCTTATGTATAAATAAAATATGCAAGGATATGAAAAAGAATGATCTTCAAATTGAATGTTATTTATTTGTGATAGACTCTCTTTAATTTATAAAATATTTTAAAGGCTAAAGTTTCACAGTCTAGCAGAAAAGAATAGTTGAAGGAGAGAGGTAAGGGTACATGTGGGGGTCACATGGAAACAATTAGCAAAGTATGATCACTAGGGTAGCAGGCACCACATATACTCCTTACACCTTAAGGCAGAAGGTGGCCTTTAAGATCGAAGACTTATCCGTCTAAGACATAAGATGGCTTTTAAGACGAAAGACTTATCAGCCTAAGGTAGAAGATGGCCTTTAAGACCAAAGACTTGTCAATAGCTTCAGTAGCAGAAAACAAGATATGGTGTTTCATAAGACTATAGAAACCTGCTGCTGGATTGAAGACTCAATGAAAAGTAACTCTTACCAAACATCAGACTTGGAATTGTACCCCTCATGCTTGAGTACCTCAGGGCTCATGTAGTATGGTGTTCCTGTAAATGTGGAGGCCATATCTGCTGTTCCCATGAGAATACGTGAAATGCCAAAATCCCCGATCTTTACCATGTTGTTTCTCAAAAATATATTTCTGGAACATTGATACAAATTAATGAGAGATAAAAAGATAGACAACACACACACACACACACACACAAACAGCAATTTGTAAAATAATAACAGAGTGAACTTTCAGCTATGCTTCTGTTTAGCATATTTTCAATAATGAGTTGTAACCCATTTTAATAAATTATTAATTCCGCAAAGATGCTGAAATGTATATTCTCTCATTTGTTTAATCAAAGATAGTATTAGTTAACATCACATATATTATTTAATACAATAACTTAATTCAGATAAATTGGCCCATAACCAAACAATCTTGTGTGTGTGTGTGTGTGTGCGCGCTCATGTGTCTTCATGTATGTTATGCATGTATGTAAATTACTTTAAGCCCATCTGGTTCTGGGGAAAGGTGCTATATAAATGCACTGTTATTATTTTTACTAGATGCTCAGTACCATTAGCAAGACAGGTCAACACAAAGTTTCAGCTACCAAAGATAGCAACGGGCATCTTACAAAATGCACTCCCATACTTAAATGATGCATTAAATAATGCAAAGACCCGTATGACTGCCACCTAATGACTGATGCCAACATCCTCTAAGACCACCTGATGAGAATTTGATGCTCAGAGCATCATCCTAAACAGCCTACAGACTACCACTAAGAAAACAAGCTAGCACAAGAGTAAGTTGGCTTTAGACCAGGCAGGAACACAAGTGAACACTTATTCAAATGTCGCATCCTGATAGAAAAACACCTACAGCATCCATAAGATCTCTACCAACACTTCATTGACTTTAAGAAGGCATCTGATAGAGTTTTGTAGGAAAGGCTATAGCATACCATGAGAAAGTTCAGCATCAAAGAGGGCCTCATGCAAGCCATCAAGGTGTTGAACAAGAGTTCAATAAAAGCAGTAGTAGTCAACAACCACCTAGAAGACTTGACATCAAGTGGGTGTCCATCAATGGTGTTCAACAATGACAATGACCAACTTTAATTATTTGTCCCATTGGGCAATTTGAGTAAGGGAATGTGCTCGAGTTCAACACTGAATGAAAAAATTGAAAACATGAGGAGGAAAAAGGAAGTGAGCAATGTATCATATAAATATATATATAGAATCATTCAATCTATATATATAGAATCATGTATCATATATAAAAAAAAACAACCTTACAACAAGAACATCAGGTATGCACCTACAACATCACATATGCACACACACACACACACCATTGACAGCTCATCTAAGAAGACAGCTCATCATTCCCTGTTATCTGTAATATCTTCAAGGATATCATATGAGAAGCCCTTCTTAATCACCATGTCTCCTCTATCAGAAGACCTGTACACAACCCAAATTTCATAGACAACATTGGCAGGCAGGCAGCCAGGCAGGCAGCCAGGCAGGGAGCCAGGCAGGCAGCAGCAGCAGCAACAAACTGTAAGGCAACAACAGATTGGGAGACAGAGAGGGTGCAAATGGAATGGAGATTTGTACTTGCAAGTGTTAAGTCGTGGTTAACACCAATAATGACAGCAAAGCAAAGATCTTCATGAATGGTGAACAGCTCAAAGAGGTCCACAGTACTGTCCAAAAATTGTAGCTGCATGGCAGAAATCTGCATTAGAATTGCAGCAACAGGATATGGCACAGGCCTGCTACCAAGTTACCACCAATGCAGTATCTTTTCCCTGCTATATGGATGCAAGATGTAGACTCTGCTGACCCAAACAGAAAAAAAGAACCCAAGAGACCAAGCGCCTGAAGAAAATACTTCTGTGGCCAGCCTTACCAGATGATGTCTCCACCCATTTCACCTTCCCTCCACTCTTAATAGTCAGTTCAAGCTTACCAGCATATGTCAACTTAATTCAGCATACTTGATGTGCATACTTGAATATTCAGCTGACACTGTATAATCATATCCATACTAAGATATTCACCCACCTTGTCTTCAGGTCCCGATGGAGGACACGGCGACTGTGCATATACTGAAGTGCCATCATCAGTTGTACAGTCCAGTCTAAAACTGTCTTCTCTTCAAAGCGCATACCTTTCTTTTTATAATCTATGATCTTTTGATCCAAATCACCACCCTAGAGAAGACAAATATTTTGATCACTTTTTTTCAGTAACTACAGTTAAATATGTTTTAAAAATGCAGAAAAGTGTATCATCTGACAGGTCATTGTTTTTGGTCTCTTTTATTTTGATAAACAGAATTGCAAGAAAATAAAACAGAAATAATTTATGTGGCAGTAAAGCAAAATTATTATCATCATTCAATAATTCTTATTATAAGGCTGTAAAATTCATGCAACTAAGAGTTACAGTTTACTTACTTCACAGTATTCAGTGATGATGCAAAAGAAATCTCTCTCAATAAAACTGTCATAGAACTTGACAATGCCTGGATGGTTAAGTCGTGAAAGAAGTCGGGCTTCATGCATAGCATCTACTGTTTCATCTGGCTGCAAGTCTCCTACTGAAATCTCCTTGAGAACTTTCCTGGACACAAAAAAACATTATAATAACTAAATCTACTGAAGACTGACAGTCTTAACATATTCCTGTAATAGTTTACATTTACATTTCTTTTACATTTTACACCCAAAACTTCAAACAAGTACAGCAAACTTAATTACCTGTTTCAGAATGAGTGCACTACCGTATATATATATATATATATATGTGTGTATGCTCTTATATCTGTTAAGAATTTTCACTGCTGTGTTTGTACTGAGTCTACTCCAAGAGTGTGCCTGCCTGCCTGTGTCTGAGAGAGAATGTATGAACATGTGTTTATGTGATGGATGCAGTAAGTGTCTGGAAGGTAACCAAATTCATTTTTAATGCATATAAATGTATATAACATCTATTGATATAAATCAGTATTGTATATTTATTGTTGTTATTAACTTTACATAGTTTTCTTTGTAAAGCTTGGCGAGCATGGTTTTTGCCAGGATATACAGTGCTCAATATATGTGGCAGTGAGATGATGACGACGACGATGATGACGACGATGATGACGACGACGACGACGATGATGATGATGATGGCAAACCAAAAATAAGCACAATTCATCTCTCATACTTACTGTTCCTCATTATTCCGAAGATCTTTACATAGGTATGCCACGCCAAAATTTCCGCTGCCTAATTTTTTCACAACTTGGTATCTGTTTGCTAGCACTCTCTGTTCTTTTGACTTCACATCACCAAGTGATTTACTCTGAGGCATTTTCTATCATCACTTTTTTATTAAAAAATAATAAAACCAATAAGTGAAAATCGATCTCGTGACA
The DNA here is from genome assembly GCA_004794655.1 of Marisa cornuarietis. Classification (NCBI taxonomy): domain Eukaryota; kingdom Metazoa; phylum Mollusca; class Gastropoda; order Architaenioglossa; family Ampullariidae; genus Marisa; species Marisa cornuarietis. Next base: position 10,132,436 of record SMMW01000003.1, on the reverse strand, counting down.
GTAGGCTTTTGTTTCAAACAAAAGTCATCGCACGAGTCTTAATTCCGAGTCTTTGACAACATAAATAATCAACGACGTTCTTTTCAGCTTATTTTCGGAAAGAGAATTTCATTTTATTCTATTATTTTATATTTTGCAAGCTGACCTCTGTTCTATATATATATATATCGATAAACAGGCACTTGTGTCTATTCTTTTTTCTAACGAGACAGATCTTGCCTAAACCTTGGTCTAGCGTCTGCTGTTACTATGTCGCAAATTAGCCCAGATAACTAATTATTAAGTAGAAAATTTACTAAAAATAGCTGAACATTTATGATTTCTTTTCATAATAATTTCATTTCTGTTATAAATTCATTAAAATCTCTCGTCGTGTAATGGTGTATATAGTACGACTATCGTTAGGGGAATTTAAAAAAAAACGCGAAAGTTCGGACGTCTGCTTGCGAAATGGGAGCCGTTACCAGGTACAAACAGCACAAGTCCCTGATCTAGTTTCCATTCCGCTATACGGTTGCGAGACGTAGACTCTGAGAAAATACAGGCATTCGAGACTGTCTGAGGAGGTTGTTCGATCCAAATCTCCTATGTTTAAAACTGCTCCTGACTCTTTGGAAGAGATAGTTCCTCCTTACTAGCCGTCACGTGGTCTGCGCTCTGGCTCCCAGTTACGCTTCTCTCCCTGCAGTGGAAGACACAAACAAGAAGCGCACTGGAGCCAGGGCCTTCAAAAAACGCGGCACCTAAACTGTGGAATGCTCTGCCATCGTCACTCTCCACAACACCTCACCAACCACGTTTCGAAAAAGACTGAAGACCCATATCTGTTTATTTAAGACGGACTTAAACACTTCTGACTTTATTTTTTACTTTCCTGGTGTTTTATCTATTTATTTACATTTTTATTATATTTCTTTATTTTTTTTGTTTTGTTTTTGCTGCGCAATGAGCATTCTTCTGAATGGACACCTGCGCATTACAAATGGACATCATCATCATCATCATCATCCATGTATACCAATGACTTATACGAAGTGACACTACCATTCTTGTCTCCGTCATCCAGACACGTCAGGTAGTGAGATAGATAGTAATATACATAGCCTTCATCAGCGATCATAGAAGTCTGTGGTAGCAAAGGGTAAAGTGGGCAGAACTTTCATACAGGGGGGCAACGTGAGGTCATAGGCTGGTCTTTGTTATTTTGTCCGAGGTTTGGGGTAGGGTTAGGTTTAGGTTTAGTTTATTAGGTACAAATGGGCAATTGAGTGGAGCGAGTAGACGACAAATGCCGCGAGCCATTTCTGTTATGGCCGTCGTGTTGCCCCCCTCCCTATAAGAAAGCTCTTCCAGTAAAGTGTTTTTTTTTCTATAAAGCGCCATGATCCTGTCCATAGAACCATGCTGTGTTTTAATTTCTTTACAGGCTCCTGTCCTGATTATTTCTCTGAACTTCTCATCCCTTACGTTCCAGCCAGACAACTACGCTCTTCGTCGGATGACAGTATCCTCACTGTTCCTGTCACCAGAACAACATATGGTCACAGGATTTTTGGTTACTGTGCAGCAAAACAATGAAACTCTCTCCCTTTCCATATCCGCCACCTTCCAACAACTGAATCCTTCAAATCTGCACTGAAAACGCACCTCTTCCTTGAGCATTACTCCTAACACAGTCCACACAATGCTAGTCCTTACCCTCCCTCCTTCTGCTCTTGCTAATTTTCTACCCATCTTTCTCTGCAGAATTACTATATTTTCTGTGTTCTGTTAATTGGTCTCTTTTTGTGTTTTCCATCCTTGTTTTCTGTTTGTCGTCAGTATTGTCGTTTATTCTTACGCCCCTCATGTTCTATCCATTTAGTTCATGTCTCTTCCTTGTTTTAAGCGCTAAGAGCATACTCTCTATGTGTGAATATGCGCTATAAAAATCTTCATTTATTATTATTATTATTAACCGGGATATGGTGCTATATAAGTTCACTGTACTATTATTAGTAGAGGGGACCGACTATCATTTGCTAGGTCTTTTTTAAAAGTCACATAGTCTCAAACATTTTTATTATTCATAAAAACTGTAAAATAAATCTATAAATTTTGGAATGTCATTCAGCTTTAGTGCATATTATTTTAATATTAGCCAGAAGTGAGTGCCAATGAGTGAGTGAAAAATAAAGTGCATTTAGTAGTGATAACACGATGTCTGATAACTATTCCTTCTAAATTTCTACTAATGTAAGTTTACGGTCACGAGAAAAATACATGCATATCAATGCCATCACATCCATGAAATATCTGAATATCAGAGCAAGATATTTTAGCGTGTGCCACCAAAAATGGCTTCGGTCTTGTCATCATCCAGTAGAAGTTTGTTGTCATCCAGTTTTTTTTGTCTTTAGAGCAGGTGGATTTTTGAGTCAACAGTGTCTGTACCTATCAGGTATTTCACCATCTTACAATAACAAACCTGTGCAAGTTTTACCTTTTCAATTCTTTGTCTTTTGTTATTCTGGCTACAAAAGATGGCACACGCAAGCAACTTTTGATTTTTCCCTCAGCCTTTCATAAGATCAAGGCCTGCAGCTAGAAAACTTCCTTTATCCACTCAGCAGCTCCTTAACAGGTGTAGGTACCTGATTTACTTTGGAAATATAAAGGTAGCGGAAGGTTGGTCTTCACCTTTCTTGCCTTAGACATGATGAACCATTTACTTTGACAGTTCCAAAGGCCTCCAGGCAATGGGACTCTTTTAAAAAAAAAAGTTTAATGCCAACCTTACAATATGGCAATGACACTAGTATTACAAGAATGATGATCTGTTGAGGCTTGTGGGTTTATTGACAATCATGAGCTCCAATTGAGCTTGATTGGTCATTGTGGCCAATATGTGGCCAGCCTGGGCTAGTTAAGAGACAGCACTTCTATAGAGACATTGTGGTATTACAAAGAAATGTGAATCCATTAATTTTACATACAGTTTCCCTCAAGAAATTTGTTAGAGAAACTGAAAACTGTAATCAAAAAGTTTTTAATTTTGTTGCACTTTTTCATTTATATGTGAAAACACAATGTATGATTACACTAATCACTACTTAACAATTAAAACAGCAATAAAGAACAATTTATCACTTCCTCATGTTGATTTAATTTTATTTCCTGCTCAATTTAAAATATCTAGCAATCACATGCACACACACACAAACACACACATACATAGCAGAGCTGGGAACGATTAGTGTTTTGAAAGGTTACATTTTGCACATCAATGCAAAATATGGAATATGGACAGCTCTGCAGCAGGAAACAGAAAACCTTGATTAACATTCAGTCTGTCTCAGCTGAAATTAGTTCAATCTTCATCATAAAATTATATTTTAAATAAATAACAATTATATTCCCAAGTGCATTTACTGAAGTAAAATTGTCCCATTCTCCATAATTTCTACCATATTTTGCTAAATGGGTCAATATTGTGGTTGCTTCATTATTCCATTGACAGCCATTAACGAGCTAGTGTGACTAGCTGACAGTTGATCCCAGGCTGTCAAAGCCTAAGGGAAAAGTCTGAGGGTTTGACTGGGGTAATCCTAAGGGATCTTGCTTACGTGTTCTATAGAGTGCTGCTTTCACCTCAGTATGTCAGCACATCTGCATTTACATGGGTTGTGGTTTGTAGTTTTGGGGATTTGAGATTCCATTTGTAGATGATATGGGATCTGTTGGTTTGCAGGTCCACGTGTTCAGGAAATCTAGTAGTGTGCACTTGCATGGGTTCTCGGTGTGATGGTGTCCATTTGCATGTATATTAGAATGTAGTGGCCTGCATTTGCATGTATTTTTGGATTTAGTGGTCTGCATTTGCATGTTTTCTGGGGTGTGCTGATAAACATATGCACTCCACACATTTGATATGCTTGTGATTTCATTTTTTATGATCTGTGAGATCTGTTTTGTGTGTATACTAATGTTGATCATGTATGTGATCTGCCTTCATGTCTTATTTCCTTATATCAGAGGTAACATGCATGCATATCATGCTTACCACTGCACTTTATAAACATACAAATTAGGTTTAAAACACCACATACATTTGCAGTAATCCCACTTCTCCATATGCTTGCAAATGGACAATCTTTGATCGGAATACTAGCATTAGAAACTGTCTTTTTCTGTATTCCTATAATGTGGCTCATTAAAACCAGCAAATAGCATTGTCCTCTGCACTTCCTTTTAGCCTTCTTTCATCTTGGGTGTCAGAAATTAACAGTTGCTGTTGTCTCCACTTTGAAACAATTAGAGTAAGCTTACTTTTGCCAGCTTCCTTAACTACATCCTTAGTTCATTCTTAAAAACGAAGCACATATAATGTGGCAATGTCATGCAGATCCAAACACATCTGTTCAGCTCAAACTGCACTTGCAATGTAAAGCAAACATTTTTCTGAAGTTCAGAAAATGTTTTAAAAAGATGCTGTGAGAGAAGAAGCTTGGTATAGTCAACGGAACATCATGACCGTAGGACTTTGGTACATGCACATATATGCATCACACAGCAGACGGCGCATGTGTTCAGGAAGGTTTTTGTCGTCTTCTACATCCAGAATGGCCTGAAAGTTGTCTTCAGATAGCCACCTGGATAATTCTGGTACATGCTGAACTTCAGGGATGTTGTACCCACCTTGTTCACCTAGAGACCAAAAAGAAAGTCAGGTTACACATTGCATGACAGGAATATTGTGTGAATCTTTTTTACATGGAGGTAAACAAGTCTCAAATTTATTTTGATACTAATTTACTGGCCAATGTTCTTTCATCTGAGAACAGCTATTTGTTTTTGCTATTTAGTGGAGAAATTTCTGTTTTTGAATCTGAAGCTGACAGTTTCTATTTAGAGGACGAGTCCTTTTTCATTTCTCATTACAATGATAATGAGGAATATGGAGAGACTGGAACTGTCTAAACCATGTGATCAATAGTTGTGACTAAGAAGCATATGCTGAACTTTTTATTTACTTCTTGCGATCACTAGCAATTCAAACAGAGCATTTTCCACAAATGTTTACAAAGATTACATAATTTTTATTGTTCTTACTTTTAAAAAATTTAATTTGGAATTTTTAAAGCATGTTTTATCATAATATTTAGTCTGTCATCTGAATTTTCAGATGCATCCTTTGTGTAGAAAATAATGTAAATAAAAACATTAATGAACAATCAAAATTTAAATATTAGTTTGCTATCAGCATCACATCATCAACAGCAAATGGAAGCACTCCCCCTGCAAGATATGCAAGTCAAGCAAAGTTGATACTGAAGTTGAAAAAAGCAAAGATTGGGCACTCAGATTGGGCAATCAAAAAGGCATTCGGCATTGCACTGAAAAACAACTTCAGCATCCTCTGAGATGAAACAGCAATAATGATTGATTCCTTTAACAAAGCCACAGTAGAAGCAGCAAAAGAAACCACTGGCTACAGGACAAGCCCCAAAAATGTGTGGATATCTGTGCACACATGGAACTTGATAGAAGAAAAAAAAGAGATGAAGAGGAAGCTCCTGAACACGAAGTCCCCCAGGCTGAAAGAGAGGACTGCAGTCCAATACAGGGAACTAGACAAACAGATCAAGTCCTCCTCAAGGAGAGACAGGCAACAGTATATAGAACAGCTCGCAGCTGAAGCCGAGGCAGCAGCTGAACGGAAAGACATGAAGGCGACCTATCATAACATAAGGAAGCTACGAGGTGAGCGAAGGCACAACCAGGACCTTCTGGTTAAAAGAGCAGATGGCACACCCATCACTGAAGAGCGAGCCAAACTGAAGATATGGGAGGAACATTTCCAACAGATTCTTAACCAGCCAGATCCATCCGTGCTACCTGAAATCATTGAAGCAGAAGAAGATCTAGATATTAACACTGGACCCATTGCACTACAAGAAATTAAGGAAGCCATTCACAAAACAAAGAACGGCAAGGTGCCAGAAGGGGATGGTGTATGTGCCTCTCTATGGAAGATTCTACGTCACTATGGCATCCCAAGGAAACTGGTTAACATCATCAAGTCCTTATACGAAAATTCTGAATGCCAGGTCATCCACAACAACCAGCTGACTGAACCCTTAAGAGTGGACACAGGCGTCAAGCAGGGGTGCATCTTGTCACCAATACTGTTCACACTGGCCATTGATTGGCTCATGTGTTGAGTCACACAGGAAAGTTGACAGGGCCTACAGTGGACTCTAACCACAGTCTTAGAAGATCTAGACTATGCCGACGACCTAGGACTGCTATCCCATAGGCACCAAGACCTTCATGATAAGACCGAAAACCTTAGTATAAGTAAGACTGCCAGCATGATAGGACTCAGAGTCAACACTAAAAAAACACAAGTCCTAAGGAACAACAGAACAAACAATAACCCTATCACAATCAGCGGGAGTCCACTAGTGGACGTAAAAGAATTTATGTACCTAGGCAGCAAGGTGACAGCAGATGGTGACTGTGAACAGGAGGTCAACACCAGGATCACCAAAGCCAACCAAGCTTTTGCAATGCTTAAGCCCACCTGGAGATCCACTGGCCTCAGCAGCCATACAAAGATCAGGATCTTCAAGAGCAACGTCCTCAGTGTCCTATATGGGTCAGAGTGCTGGAAGACCACAGCCTCCATCGAGAAAAAGCTAGAAGTGTTTCAAACCAAGTGTCTGTGGCACATGCAAAAGATCTTCTGGCCCAACACCATCTCAAATGAAGAACTGCGCGACAGGGTGGGGATGTGCACCTTGGCAGAAGCGATCCAACTGTGGTGCTGGCGATAGTTAGGTCATGTGTGCCGCATGCCTCCAGACTCAATCCCCAGAGCAGCCCTGCGATGGACACCACAGGGAAAGAAGAACAGGGGGAGGCCCAAAGAGACGTGGAGGCGATCCATCGAAAAGGACCTCAAGAACAGAGGCCTATCACTCGAGACAGCCCCCAGAACGGCAGCAGACAGAACCAGATGGAGGTCCCTAGCTGTCGCCTCAGGTGCCAGATGGCACAAGGAGGACTGATTGATTGGTTGATATCAGCAGGACTATATCACTTTGCGTTTGCAAAGAAATGTGTTACAACCCAAATCAAAGAAACGAAGACAGTCAACAGAGTTAGCAACTTTGGACAGCAATATCCATTAGCAAATGTCAATAAAATATAGGAAAAATTTGGTATTCTCTAGACAACTGAATGAACTTTAGGCTTTTTTTTACTAAAAATGTATTATCTAAAGGCATAAACATTTTTCTTCTTTGTAATGTTTATGTTTCATTTAGCAGACCATGTTGAAATTATTCAAAATTAAGTAAAAAATATTTCAATTTCAGCACTTTGACTTTTTTGTTTGTTTGTGTAGAATAAATGCTTATTCATTTTCCTTGAGTTTGGTATAAAACAAGTTTACTTTCATAATACATTTGCATTTGGTCAGGAATAACACAACCCAAAACAAAGTTCCACTATCGTATAGTAAGAATTAAGCAGCCATATCCTACTCACCCATGCGATCTGCCATTGAGTCAAAAAACACCCAAGGTGCTTCCTTGCCTAAACCACACTTGACAAACGAAACATAATGACTTGTCTGTATGCATAACACGGCAAAAAGTTCCATTTTCTCTTTTGGTAGTCCATAATCATGAGATGTTCCCAAAGGCTCTCCATTCTGTCTGCAGATAGGCCCAGACTCCTCACATATCTGTGAGTATTTAGCCATAAACTCAGGAGGCACCTTCAGTTCCTTGGGGTGATGAGTCTGACGTTTCTTATGTTGATGAGACTAGAACAAAGAATAATTCAGATGTGATAAGAACAAAGTCTAATGTAAGCTCATAATGAAGCAGTATCAGTGGTGGTGGTGGTAGTAATAATGTTATAGTTTTCGGATCTTTAGCAGTCACAAAAATATACTCCCTAAAAAATACATATAAGTATAAACATATTTTTGTATATATTTGCATTGCTCTCGCCCCCTCATTTGCCATCCCCCTCCACACATAAATAACTCACCATTTTAATACAAGTAGCACAAAATGCTGTTGTGCTAAGCCCCTGTCCATGTATAAGGTGACAGTCTTTACACTCAAATCTTGCCAGGCTTCCGCAAACAATGCATTCTCTAATTCCTGTACAGAAGATGAATAAAGCTGTAACCAACTACTTTTTATTGCAACATCGGCAGAATCTCTCTGATAAATTACCACTTTCATGATAAAGTCTCATTTAGAAATGACCACTTCTCTCTTCTGGAGCAAATAAAATGTTTTCTTAGATCAACCCAAAGTGCAATCATTTTTTTAAATGAATGATATTATCTTACGAGAATACATCAAATCGAAGCAAACAAGTCCTTTCTGCTCAAAGATGACATTCTCACCATGTGTATAAAGAAATAAAAAAATTACATGATTATGTTTATTTTGGTAAGCCTGAAATCAGAGGGAGCATTTTGATGAGGCCTAGACATAACACTAAGTTGCATGTTTTAACCTGCTTCTAATTTATGAATTTCTTCAATGGAAGCCTTGTAACTCATGAACTAAAACAGGTCCTTAGATTGTTGGAATTAGCATCTAAAACTGAACTAAACATAGTCATTTAAAAATAATGTACACAAAGCCTAGTTTAAATTTAAAGAACCTAAATATATTAAGCACTGTTTAACTTTTGACAGCTTACCTGTTTCTAAGATATCGGTGATGTCAAGTTCTAGACTAGGTATGATGCGACGATACATTTTGTAATCTTTGCCAAACCTAGGCATCTGTAGCATAAGACACGATGGTACCTACACAGAGACAAACTACAATGAACATGTAGATTTTTGGTATACTTGCATAATACCAATTATTTTGTTCATCTCCTAATAAATATATACAAATACTCAACAAAATGCAAAAGAGAGAAATCTGACAGAATGTAGCCTTCTTCTTGGCTTTCTATATAATAACCTTTTTCATGCCATTTGGGGTGGGGGCTATGTTTCATGCCACCCTTTCTATCATTATTCACTTATCTTTTCAATTTATTTTCCTTTTTATATTGTTCCACATCTGTTTTTGTATCTGGGTACCTTTTGAAATTAATTTGTCTTTTTAAAAAAAAATTTCTATCGATACTTCTGCACATCACTTAGGTTCATTAAAAACAGTCTTAAAGTTATTGGTCTGTGAAATGTAGACAGTTGAATTATCAAGTAAACATAACCTGACTACTCCATTCTACCTCTGTCCTGTGTTTTAGCTTCTCCTACCATATGTATAGTTCTTTATGCACTGGATTTCCCTTTATAATTTTGGTACATTTTGTTAGCATTTCATACAAGCTTACCTCTTTCAATTTTACATTTCCTTGCAAAAATGAAAGCTCTACAAGGATCTGGGTTGTAGGCAGCAACAGTTTTTCATCTTTTTCAAGAAACAGCTGATAGAAATAGGTATGTTCACCTGAACTGTTTAAGACAAAAAACACAAACAAAAGTGACAACAAAATTAATAAGCTTACCATGGCTATATTGGTAAGGAGATTTCATAACTCCACTTTTTTTGTTAGTGCACAGTGCACCCTACTCAACCCACTCCCCCCACAAACACACACATTCTCTGATTCTCTGTAAATGATCACTTGCCTCAAATGTAAAAGTGGATCAGCCTTCATAACTTGAGAAAGGAGAGCACTTAAAAATTCTTCTGGGTCTGAAACATCAAAAAAACAAAGGGTTTCTTGTGCTCTAAAACTGTAATATTTTCTATTAAATGAATTTTTTTACAAGTGTATAAACACTCTCTTTACACTATCTTCCTTATGACAAATCTTCAAAGTCTAAGCTCCTACACTCCTACTTGTACCACAAAGCCCACAATTGATTTTTTTATGTGCTTTATAATTTTTGTATGTTGTTAATGACATGGATGCTATAAAAAAGCAGTGCATCCATATCAATCAAACTTCATGACAAATGATTATTTTTGACATACTGAAACAGCGTAGTCAAAAGCCTTGAAATATCTTGCACAAAGAACTCACCTTTCTCTTCTCCCATCATGCCTGGTATTGTACCAAGCTTGTCAAGAAGTTCCCTCAATTTTAAAACTTTGTCTGCTCGTACATAGTTGTATCTGACGAAATATCATGACAAATACTTTTATTTACCTGTAAAAATGCCCTACTACAAGAATCAGTTTGGGAAAAAAAATCACCAAAACTTCATTAATGCTAGCTGTTAAAAATAACAAAGCAGGTAGGCTTCAGTGACCAGCGAAAAGGATTAGATTAGTCAGAATTAGTGTCAACATAGCATGGGAGCTGTGGAGCTGTTTATGTTTGACAAGTCAACAAATTTCCTCCTACTTAAATTTAAAAAAGAAAAAACCTAGATAAGTATTTAACAAAACTCACCTACGAAGGGGGTTAACAATGCCCTCTTTGAGCACCTTCTGGACTTTTTGATGCTCTGGCACAGAATCAGACCTGGGAGGCTCATTAAAAATAAAATCAAATACAGTGGTGAAATAGAACATAGAGAACAGTGTGGCATCAAGATAGCAAGAATTGTGATGACCCTGAATCCCCCGCGATTTTCCACATACTGGTAACAAGTCTTCAGGTGTTTTAACGTCAGGTGGGCAGATTTCTCCATCAATGTCTGGAGTTTCTATGGTACCAAATTCTGAAAAAAAAAAAAACGAACCTCATAGGCACCTTATATTCAGTCCTATATACATACATAAACACAACTACATATCCAGAACCTTTAACACTTTGTGCAAAAATTCTGCACCCATTCCCCTCTTGTTAATAATACTAATAAATGAAGATTTGTATAGCGCATATTCACACTCATAGAGAGCATGCTCTTAGTGCTTAAAACGGGAAAGAGACATGGACTAAATGGATAGAACACGAGGGATGGAAGAATAAGCGACAGTACTGACGACAAACAGAAAACAAAGATAGAAAACACAAAAAGGCACCAAGTAACAGGAACAGGGAAAATAGTGATTCTGCAGAGAAAGATGTCTAGAAAAGTAGCAAGAGTGGAAGGGGTAAGGGTAGGAAGAACAAGCATTGTGTGGACTGTGTTAGAAGTAATGCTCAAGGAAGAGGTGCGTTTTCAGTGCAGATTTGAAGGATTCAGTTGTAGGTTGGTGGGGGATATGGAAAGGGAGAGAGTTCCATTGTTTTGCTGCACAGTAGCCAAAAATTCTGTGACCATATGTTGTTGTTCTGGTGACAGGAACAGTTAGGATACGGTCATCAGAGAAAGAGTGTAGTTGTCTGGCCGGAATGTAAGGGATGAGAAGTTCACACACACACACACAAACTATTCTCAAGGTTACAAATTGGGAATGTTACCCCACCTAGCCATTACATAGAATTTAAGCACATACTAACATTTTCAAAAAGAAACCCTTGGGAAAAAAGAAAGATGAAATAAGAACATGCCTTCTTGGTTAGGCCTTTTAGCATCTCCTTGAAAGCGCTTATCTTTACGACACTTATTCAAAGGTACAAAGAAAGCCTTGTGAGGAGCACAGCTGAAAAGCCTTTTCCCCTTGAAAGTTCCATCCGTTCCTGCAGAAATCTCTTCTTCCTAAATGTTTAAAACAAAAAAAAAGTAAATGGAACACTTACACACCCCAGTCATCTGTACGCGGTAAGTGTCATGTGAAGCATATCAAGTATCAATATTCTTTATTCTTTCACCCTCTAAGGGGTACTGAGATGTTAAAAACATATCCATTCATATTCACACAAGTTCCTGTCTTTATATATAGTATCTCATTCACATACACACACTCACTGGTTAGTTTATAACAGCTAATTATAAAAAAAGACAAAAACAAAACTACAACAACCAAACCCCCCCCCCCAAAAGAAAACATCAAAACTAATTCTTTGTATCACCCAGTCATTCTTTCCTTCTTCAAGCCTCTTCATGTATACCTTCATATGCAGTCAAGTAAATTATGGCATATGAACTCATGTAAACAAAGGATAAACACATTCTTGTTTTCTCTCTCACTGTCCTTCACATACATTTTGTGTTCTTTACTATTTCTTTACCTACAAAGGGTACTGTACATATTAACACACTTCCTTCCATCAAAACCACATTTATGAAAGCTTTAATCGCTTCAAACTTTGGTTACAGTGATGAAGCTAAGATTTTTTTTTTTAAGTGGTCCTGGGGCCCCCATCAAAAGAAAAAAAAATCACAATATGAAAGAAGGAAAGTCCATCAATACAAAAACTTGTTAGCTAAAAGTGCACCTTTTATTACATAAAATAATAACAGATTATTAGCAGATTAATAATAGAAATAGCATGCCTTGCTTCTTCTGATTAACTGTTACGGTTTTTATCATTAGTCTCCTACATCTCAAGATTAACTGTGAATCATGTAACAAAATATTTTTTGTAAAGAAATGCCAACAGTAAAGTGGAAAACAAAAATACTGCAGAATATATATTATTGCCAAGTGACCTTATTTAATACTTTCATTTTCTTTTTGCAAAAAAGTAATAGCGTCTGCTTAGACTTGTAGGCATATGTGTGCGTGTGTTTGAGACATCAGTTTTTATGGCTCACCATCTCAAGACCTGCAATGACTTTATTTGTCTGATCATCAAAAGTGCCAATCCACTTGATAACACCATACAGAGGTGGTTTTCCTTGCAACAGCACCTCTACCATGGATCCAACCACCAGATCAGGGTCAGGGGGTACAGAGGAAGTAGTGGAGCTTGCTGAACTCTGCTTTCCGTCTCTGTTTCTGTCCAAGGACTCTGTACAGATGTATAGATGTATTATTATTTTGTCCTGCTTTTAAGGGATCCAAACTTTTCAAAGGTTATTTAAAGAGAAAAGATAACCGACCCTCAGGAATGAGATGAAGCAGTTTATGCCATTTTCTTTCTCTCTCTTCTCACCACCCTACCTTTCTTTCTCACCATCTTCAGAAATGTTCAAAAATACCTTGATACTGGCGAACATACAGTGGATTTAAACCACTCTCTTCCCCCATGCCAGGCATAACATCCAGTAATCCTAGCTGCTGACTTTGTGGAGTGGCACTTTCATTCTCAGCCTTCTCCACCAAGCCCCCTGACTTCCAGAAACGTTCATCTGTTTGTGACTGTGCAATGTGCTCGTGCACTGAGTCTGATTTTTTGTGAGGAGCACTGTTTGGATTACTGTTGCTGTGCTTAGAGTAGTCCCCTTTCTCCTCTTCTTGTAGGCAGTTACTAGAAGAGCGAGCACCTTGACTACCCTGAAACTGCCTCATAAGTTTTTCCTGCTCTCTTCTGAATTCTGGATTCTCCATCTCCACTGCTGTTAGGAACTTCTCAGCAGGTGGTGACAAGCTATCTGTTAAACAGATTTCAAATGTTGTGTTGTGATTACATATATCAAACAGGTTATTTTCTTCATGATGTATTTTTTAAGAATCTCCAGTCTTCTAACCATTCTACTAGATAATAAATGCAGATAAAGATCACATCTTATACAAATAAATACTGCAATGAAATGAAACAAAAGTTCTGTCAACAAATAATGCACAACTATAAAACTTAAAGTTTTAAAAGCTCCAATATGAACTACCATATAGGTTCCTGCTAAAATTTTGTATCTGGATTTACTCATAGTATAAGTCAACCAATCTGGGGGTGTGAGGGTGTGGGGGCATCAATACCTGAAAGGTAAGAATTATCTTCCATAAAATGAATGGTTCGAAATTACTTTTTGTACAGCAAAGACTATCATGCATAAACACAGCGGTATTTGCTAACAAACTGTCCGGTAAAGCATCTCAGCTTTAGCACCTTTACTGTTAAAGAACATATGTTAATTTTTTTTCAAGAGAACCAAATGCTTCTCAAATAAAATTAGTAGCAGAAATTCATATCACTTCTATATCAAAGTGTACTCATGATTATGAAAGGTAATCCTGCATTTATTCACTGCAGGCAATAAAAAGGGATTGGAAGAGGTTAAAATTCAATACATTTCAAGATTCATTAAAAAAACTCACCATCTTTTATCAAGCCCATAAGAGGGACCAGTGAAGCATGTCCTTGTTTAGTGTAAAACAGGCGCTGATCTTTGTATTTTCCTGTTCCAGTTCCAATGGGATTATCCTAGAATGAGCAAATTTAGAAGCTGTCAAAATACTAAATATACACAACGTTCCTCTTTTGTTAGAAATAGCATGTTCATTTTAAAAACAAAACCTTAGAGTTTTAAATTACACACAAACACACACACAAAAGCCATATCTGCAAACACTCAATATTTTCTACCTTGGAAAGTTTGTCTAAAGCATTCTCAGAGGGGTTTTTTTTCTTTTTTTTAACATTTTTGTATAACTGGACCAGACCTAGCACTAGATACTATTTTTTTTAAATTAAAATAAGTGAAGCCCTTCTCTTATCTAGATACAGGACTACAACATCATTACACAAAGGTCAAAACTCACAATTGTTTTGAGTAAATAACATAGGGTTCTAGGTTTCCAATTTCTTGTTTTGATAATATAAGAATGCTTCTGTATTTCAATATTTTAACCTAGTTCAGTGCAAAATGATGTTTGTAGACTTGTATCTTGCGAACAGAAAGAGGCCTATCCACTCAGATTCCTATAAGTACAAGATTAAAAATAAAAATTGATCACAACACTATCACTGCCCATCTCCCTCTGCTAATCCAACCCAAATGCCATATTACTATGAGACCAGGCACTTGCACCATACAATCTTTACAGGGCTAACAAAGAGATTAAAACTCCATTAAGCCCAGTACATAGTTACTGGTGCACCTACACTTCCTTACTCTTAAGGTGGCACTGATCTTTGTCTTTAGCTGTATCATCAGTTATTTACCTGGATATATCTACATATTTGTAGGAATTGAGGGGAGTGATGTCCCTTCGCCTTACCGGCTTGAGGGGACTAGCTCTCCGGATTTCTTTGGATTTTGTTATTTGTATAAGCTGATTTTGATTTTCGTGTCCATTATTTGACCTTTCGTCATCCTAGTGATGTGCTGGACTGTGTTTCTTGATTGTGACATTTTGTTTCACTTCTACGGCTTCTGTTGATCCACTGACTAACAGTCTTTTCTTCCACGACGCCATTTTCATCTCTGTTCAGTTTCTTCTTCTTCTTTCTTGTTTGTGCACATCGACAGTGAGATGAAACATGTTCATTGTGGCTAAACTTTTTGATGACTTGAGGCAGCAAAACTGTCTACATTTTGTTTGACATGTGGAGGTTTATCCTCAGCATTCTTGATCTGTTCTTTCTGATGACTTCTCTGATGACAAGCAATTGCAGATCTAAACTCTCAATCTTCGGCGGTGAAACGTGTCGTCAGTCTCCTCAGACAAACCTGGTCTCCAGTTTTCTTCTGTCGCCAGGACTTTTTTAAAAACAATTTATGCAGTTATTTTAATTTCATAGACTCGTTGGATAATGAAGTACCATATTCTTGAAGTTATTTATCAAATAGCACTACAATTTTGTGTTATTATTATTATTCCCGTTTCTATGCGTTATCCCTTTTTCTTTCCTGTCGTCTTGGTTGGTTTCTTCAATTTCTCACTATCATGATTATTGTTGTTATAATTAGTATCATTTGTAAAGCGCCATGAGCCTGCTCTTAGGGCTGGGATATGGCGCTATAAAATAACCTTTAATATTAATATTAATATTTCAGCACCCATAACTTTGATGCAGTGACAGTGAACAAATTATACCTTTGGGGTATATAAATACAATATGAAGCAAATTTCATGCCAGGTCAAAAGCTCTACAGTCTGATTAGAAAGTTGTGAAACTTTCATCACTATTTAAAAGGGATACATTCACTCAGTTTAGAAGACTGATATCAGAGATCATTCTAGGATTTTCAAAATGGGCCAAAGAGCAAAATGAACACCCCTAGAGGAAGGAAAAGGCCCATCAAATTTCATAAGTTGTTGACAGTGTAAGCCTTTGATTTTCCCATGTTAACACAACATAGCTGGAAACACCCTGCTCATTTGGTAGGACTTCATAGCTTTTATAGACCAGCCCTAGCAACAAGATAACCACTGAAGGATGATGACATCTCAAAGTTTCAAGAATTATGTTCACTAACTTAATTCCTACCAAGAAATTTAGAACTGGTATGAGGGTAATAACTGGTCAGTCTGAAAGCTATCTAAATGCTATCATTGATTCCACATCACATCAGATTTGAAGCAGACCACACCTTAATTTATTTTTGACATGCTGCATCACGTTCAAATGTGCACCAGCCATAGTGTTTCTGTGAGCACAGAGCTGAACTGATTATCAAGCTATGTGCCTGTCAGTTTTGCTCAAAATCAACAAATCTGCATCCTACAATAATCTCTGATATACAGCTTCAATATTATTTCCCTTAGTTTACAAAATAGCTGAAAGCACCTACAAATTCTACTCCGACAGTCTTTTCTCCAGATGTATCACCAGGAAGATGCCCAATCCACCTCACAGTCCCATATTCATTTCCATTGTCACTGGGCCACATCACTCTGTCCCCTATGCGTAAAATGTCTTCTTCCAATGAACTCATGACGTTTTTTTGTCCCACTCTTGCCCTATCACTTTTTAACCAGCTTTCTCGCTGCTTTCTTATCTTGTGAAGAGGACAGAAAACTCCACTGTCAGGATGTGTCTGAAATAGTCGCTTTTTTCTGTATACTCCATCTGTTGTTCCCTCACCACTATTTTCCTATATATAAAGAATAAAGAAAAACGAAAATAAATTTTTTACTTAAATTAAAGACTGGTAGCAACTACTGGCAGAAGATATCTCTACATTCATATGCATTCACATCCACACACACTTATCATGCACCAGCAATGTAAAAGGAAACAAAAGAATTGTGCACTACAGTGTTGATGTAGAACTATGGTATGGTATTTTGTTGTTTCTATTCACTAACAGGTAGGATTCAAGCTCAAAAATTACTTTTTACTATCCATCAAAAGGACTTTCAGGTGCTTGATCAAATATGTTCAAGCATGTCAGCAGAATTTATTGCTTTGTTTGCTATTTATTTAAAGAATTAGCTGGAGTACCCAGCTTTGCCTGGGCCGATTTCTGCCACCAACTCTCCAGATGTGGTTTTATTATTAACTTTTGATCTATTGCTATCTTTCTTCTTCGTGCATATATATGTATCAATGTAGCAAAATAAGAAACTACTTGTATTTTTTTATGCCCCTTCCCTAAACTGACAGATTCATGTTTGAAAATAGGTGCACAATATTTTGTGTAAGCCCACCATCAGACTCACTCGATCTCTTTTCCCTCGCTCGTTTCCTCCCTATCTAACTTTTGTTTTTTTTCTCTCTCTATCTGTCATTAGTACTGTTACACTGTCCTTGTTTATTCTACACAGTAGAGGAATGTTACAATTTCGTCTGTATAGTATTTTTTCCATTTGGAGGCCACTTAAAACAGAGAAAACATACTTCACAGCAATACATGTCAACCAAAAATGACCCTTGACTGAGCCAAAATCAAAATGTGCCAGATCTAGTGAGGATCAGACAAGCTGTGTGGTTTTACATTGGGCCGCCCCAATCGGCTATCTTTTTGAGAACATTTACAATTCAGTGTGTAAATGCCAAATGTCTCAGTGAAATTTCACCCTCATCCTTTTGAAAGTAATCCTACGTAGTGTACAGCGTTGACCTTCTTATGAATGGGCACTTAAAAAAACATTAAAATAATGATGATATTAACATTAATAATCGTTTATGTGGGAGAAAAATTAATACATATTACACAGTTTCGATAGGGGAGTTAACCCTAACAAATCTAATCTCAAGAAGAAGAGTTGATCGTGACTTACCGTAAGTTCAATCCCGAAAAATACACCATTGCCATCAGGTATAGCTCCCCGATAGCGGATCACGCCAGGAAGTTCACTCTGATGGCCTTTAATTTTGACAAATACATTGTCACCAGGCCGAAGTAGTAATCCTTCCTGAAGCCATTCCTTGTTTTTATACACTTCAAGTCTTTCCGCACACGTAGGTATGGGTCTCAACAGATCACATGTTGGGCCTAAAAGTTCCTCTATTTCGCTTCTACTGCAATAAACTTCGTCTCCTGTTTCAAGACTTTCGTAAAGACCACCTCCTGATTGAGAATGGGAGCGTTCATCAGTGGGCGCAGCAACTAAGAGAGTCCCTGCTAGAAGTTCCACTCGAGCTTGATTTGTTTGAACTGTTTTAATTGTGACTAGCCTTCTGTCTTTTTTCTTCCTTCCAATCTTTGTTACAAGCAAAATATAAACACTGTCTGACATTCTTTCGAAACCGTCCTAAAAGGCAATTGGTGTGGACAACTCATCGGCCTAGAATTCCCAACTGGCCTAAATTTAGCTTCTACGACGCCATTACCAAACGACAACCTTCCTCTTTCCGTTTACGGGGGGGCTACTCTTTGGCATAGTTTTTTGGTTTTTTTTTTTTTAAAAAGAAGAAGCATCTTTTTTCATACTTTTCTCAAAGCGAAAAGGAACCCTTATTTTCTGTCACCAAGCGGTCCTTACAAGTTTTTTGTGGGAAAATGCTTCTAGTTCTACCTATATGTGATTTCAAGGTAGGCATTTGTAAGTGGCAGCCATAATAATATACTGATCTAAAATGTGTTTCACATCAATTGTGGAAACAGAATCTTGCATAATTAGTGCGAGGTCACCGCGGATAGGTGATAGAAATTGTTTGACGCCGTCGTGCCGCAGAGGAAAAACAAAACTATGTGTGTGAATAAGATCTGAACCCGCAAACTAGTTTTCCGAACTGGACATAAGCCAGAGACAGAATTCAACCAACATCGGTGCATACAACCACAGACTTCTAAATATACGTAGAACCTCGATTATCCGTGCATTCGGTAATCCGGGATTGCCTTAAAAAAAAACTTCTAGACAGCATAGGAGCGTGTATAAGACCTTTCTGGCCTTGCTAGGTGTGCGTCCATGTGTGATGACAGTACCTGACAAACCGGCCGTCCAGGCCTTCAGCGTCCCTTGAAATCCTGAAATCACCTCACTGCCCCGACCGAAACAATCATTCCTGGTGTTTATTAAAACACACAATGTAGATCCGACATCTTCTAGATGGTCTCTGCTAAAAGATGTGTGACGCGCCACCTTCTGTTGTCACATCGAAAGCCAGCCTCTTTGTAATGATTTCTTCGCGACACTCGTCGCAAGATTTTGTCGACTAGCGATCTCCACAGCCATATTATCTTCTCCACTTCCATCACTGCACATTTGACAATTCCTCATCTCCCAACCGCTTTGCTACATTTTGGATTCTTGATCAACGTGTATCAGCAGCGTGGACTGAAGCGTTCTGATGTCTTGCGAACTTTTGAGTTGAGGCGACGCCTCTGTCACCACGCTGTGTGCACGCCGGACACGGGTAGCCATTTGTCTGCTTGTCTTCATCCTCGTCGTGTGGACATGCATGCGTGCTCTGGGCGTATTGAGTTGCACTCACTGTGACTGTGTCTGCTGACATTCGTCGAATGGTTTGCTCACAGCTGTAGACTCCGCCTCACCATGACTCTCAATGTTATCCTTTAGATGTTATGTTCATGCTTGTGTGCGGTATTTTCTTTTTCTACCTTGTATTTTTGTTTGTTGCAATGTCTATAATTGTTTTTTTTTTAAAATAAGTTTGGTCTTTGTTTGAACGTGGTTTCTGTGTCAATCTGTTTTAAAGTTGTTGTTTTTTTTTTTTTGGAAGGCGCATTGAGTCGACTCTGGGGTTGAAAATTGCGCGATATAAATCTGCTTTAATAATAATAAAACTCCCCCCACCCCCCAAACGATGGTCCAGCAGACACTTCGAGAAATAACTCACGTGTAGGCGACGCCTTGCTCCGAGTTCATTATTTTAGTTGGCGTCCACAACTGGAGGTGTAAAAGCGGTTTCGCGTAAATTGGTGCCGAAATGTCGGGGTCCAGTGTGGGAGTAAAAAGAACAAAAGTTGTTTTGTCAACCGTTACGAAACTGCAAATTGCTGAACGTGCCGAAAGGGGGAATTCAACTGCTAAACTTCCATCAGAATTTAACATCGAAAATTAAACAGTGCGGGATATTGCAACTATTCTAGCATTTGTGAATTTTTAGAATTATTTTCGATTACCCGTGATTTTTTATTATCCAGATGACGGGCGCCGGTCATTAAACTGGATAATCGAGGTTCCACTGTAGTATGATCTCAGTCATATAACAGTCAAGCAAATGGCAAACTGCAGTTAAAGGGAGAGAAAACATTTTTTTTTTAAATCCCTGAATCCAATGTTATGACTTCCCCTTTTTCTAGGTATTTCGCTACCAATAAAGGGAAGACGGCAGTTTGCCGTATCTCTGCAGACTCAAAGAATCGTTTCCTCGCTGTCTTGGATGATCGATGAACTATTTTCAAAACTTTTAAAAAAATCTCTTGCTTCATTTTTTTTATCTTCAGTATTTATTAAATTCCAGTGTCTCTTTACGCAATGGAAGGGCCGATCGAGTGAGCATCATTTGTGCTTAATATGAAACAGACTAATCCTTTCAGATTTATGATACTCCCGGTCGTTATTTGTTTGTCTCCTGCATGATTCCTCTTTGTGTTTTCTATGACTCGTCTAGATTCTGTCGTAATTAAAATGGCCGAAGCCACAAATCTGATGGCATTGCTTAACTTTCTGCCTGTCACATACTGTCTAGTAGTTTTGATCCATACTCCAATAATCTTTGAGAAATTAAGTTTTCACTACTTGACGAGTTTTTATCCTTGACTGATAACCAGTTGAAAAAGTTGCATCGGAGAAAAAGTATTACACGGTCTCAGTAAGAGACTTTAAAACAGCTGGAAAAATGTACGATAGAAAGCACTATCGAGTTTCATGACAAGAAAGAGATCGATGCTAATGTGCCTGCTTTGTCACAGCCTCGCGGTCCGGTGGCGCAACGGTTAGCGCCTGTCACCAATACACTGAAGGTTGGCTGTCATGGGTTCAGTTCTCGTCTCGGGCACGCTATTCTTTCTCTGCATGGGGCATCTGTTTACAGGGCTGGCTGCCTTGCCGTGATATAGCCTTAGTTGCTGGCTCGGCGTAAAACACCAATTTAAAAAAAATGTCACAGCATCGAGTGTTTGCAAAAGAACCAGATCGAAAGGCTATATGGACCATATATATAAAGACCTCGACAGAAAGTGAAAGCTGAACCAGCCATGCAAAATCCCATCGTTCAAACACAGTCTCAGATAAAAGAATAAGACTAGCTGGCAGATTTAAAAAATTGATGAGGATAACATCATTAAAGAATCTGTCTACGAGCTTATAATTGTCTCTTGCCAGACTCAAAAATGCCGATTGGGGTAATAGCATTTTAAGAAAATTGCTAGAAAGTCATGGGTAATGCTTAAACAATACATCTGTGGGTTAGGAGACTGATGAAATCATTCGTATTTTATTACGTTTAACCTTCGGGACAAATAAAGTATTATCTTGCCGATATCCTTTTCCAAAACTATAACAATTTTCAGAACACTAAACCAAAAAAACATAACACTTCGCACCAAGTTTTCCCACCAGCCACCTACAGCGTTGTCCAAACTACACGTGTTTTGCCTGTTACGCCCATCTCTGATATACCGTTGGCCACGCGACATACTAGCATTCTCAGGAAACAATTGGATACGCGCCATGAGCAACGGCGGTTGCGAAGACGTACCGGAAGCTATAACTCTCCGAGTTTTACCGTCAGATAGTGCACATAAAAGATAGATCAAAAATATCATAATCCAATCCATAAAAATACATAACTTAAATTCACATCACGTAGGTTTCATTGTTCTGCTAGTTTTTAATTTTTGAGAATTTAAACGTTTTATTTTAAAAGTTCTGTCCCATCAATGGGAAACACAAACCCATGGTAACATGTATCATTACGCGAGAGAGAGACGTCCCTTAGCGACAGGGTAAGGCAATCGTCTCACACAACGAATTCTTCACTTGACAACTCGAGCTCGAGTAAGTCGGTCTGTGTAGACAGTAGAGTCTAGTGAAAATTGGCTCCATTTCCATCTTGAGCAGTAGGAGTGTATCAATATGTTCAAGAACACATTTCAGAGTGGGTTTTTATCCATACTTTACAGTATCGGTAGCAAGCCTCTCCAAATATGGGATAAAAAGGTAAGCGTTATAAAAGTTTACGTAGTTTTCTTCTGACTTGTTTAATATTGTTGATGTTTTATAATTTTTGTTAGGAACATGATACCTGCAATACCATTAACGTATTAGGTTATAGCAAAATTGTTAAATGTAACATGTAAAAAAATATGTAAAATCGGAATAGAACAGACGCAGGACTAACGCGCCTTTTATCCGCCATATTTTACACCATGCTGTTTAGAAAAAGGCCTCAGTGTATCATATGCATCTGACACTCCTGAGTTATGCATGATAACTGAATGTGGATAACGTAGAATTTTGCACGTTTATTTTCTGCAACATTCTTAAATTTCCATGGGTATATTGCCAAGCCTTCTAGTGTGTATCATTTAAGCATTTCATAAATCGACAACAGTTTATCGGCTGTTACTCAGAATGGGGATTGTGCAAGCAGAGCTTCACGTATTACTGAAAGTACATTGCATATTATAATCTCCAGAACGTCAATAGTTTTAACATTTAACAGGGAAAGCTAAAACATAAAAATTAGAAAAGAATGATGAAATTCGAAACTATCATAATATATAATAATATCGGTTGCTAGGGAAGCACTTCCTGCAGTATGGCGATCGCCATCTTGGTTGGAAGTTAGTAACAGTACATGCCGACAGTTAAGCATGTTAAAATTGAGGCCCAAGGTGGCAAGAATGTTTCATTGTTTATCATTATTACACGTAATAAACAATTCTTTTTATATTTTCAGGTCCGAAATGGCCACATCAAGCGAATCACAGACAATGATATTCAGTCTTTAGTTTTAGAAATCGTGGGCACAAATGTTAGGTGAGTAAAGGGTCACAGCCTAAGTCAATTTGTTCCAGCTATGTCCAGTTTGTCCCAAGACAGAAAAGTCTAATCGTTCTAGACCCTAAAAGACGAATCGATCACTGATTCGCGTTAAAAGAAGATAGGAGGGGGAATAATTAGACTTGAACACTTGGCATCATAGCACATTAAGGTTCGTTTGAAAAATGATTTTTTTTGGGGGGAGGGCTTGTTTCTGCATTGCATTAGGATGGGTTTCGGGCTGCTATCTCAGGTCAGATACCCATCAACACTGATTTCACAGTGTTGCACATATTATTTATCTATACACAATTAAATAATGACAAAATCTTTAATTTAAAACATTGTTTAATGAGAAAAATCATGTTTATTCACCATTGTAAGATACATTCTCAGCATGGTATTGCCAAGCAGCCATTTTTTTTGTAAAAAAGGTGGCAAAACTTATTCACATGGCTCTGTTTAAAATTGGCAGCTGATCTTGCATATCTATATTTTTTAAACAATGTATGGCTCTCTTGGTAATGTTTGATGTTAATAGCTACTTGTGTCATTGGTAATTGATTTGCCGTATGGGCCTGGGAAGATTTACCTGGGACTAAATGTACATAGCTGGGATGAACAGACTTAGGCTATGGGGCGAAATGGCTAGCCCTCAAATAAAACAACTTGAGCAGAACAGTAAATGAGCTCTTAGTAACTTAAATCTGCAGACTTTTGAATTAAAAATGGAAAGATACATGCACTCCAGATCTTAAACGGTTGGTGATTTATTGCAAGATTGACTTTACTTGCAAACAGGAATACTCTCATTAGTCTCAGGTAGTATGACTGGAAGCAATAAATAAAAATGATGTTTTACACCAGAAGTTATGAACATTAACAGGAAACATTTAATGCTTTCTTTTACATCAGTTCAAAAACTGTGTTTGTGTGTGCAGATTTAGAATGTGAACAACCTTTGATCTTCATTTGTCAACTGAATTAAAACAAAATAATTTCAGAAAGTGTGCCCCTTATTATCTTGAATGTTATTCATCTATTTGGATGACCAGAAAAACCTAACTGTAGTGAAATTTTATCTTACCTAATAAATTAGGTACCAATCTGCTGTGTGGGAACACTTTTCAGTCACAGCTCAAGACACACCTTGGCTTTGGGTCCTTTACTTTTAAACTGACTACTGGGATACAGCTGCTGAATACTTGGCACTTTAAGTGATTTCTTAGTGTTTAAGGTCATGCAATAGCAAGTTAAGGGAAACAGTTTTTCTAAATTTTGAGTATAATTTGTCTGCATTATGTCTGATATTCGGTCCCAGATCACATTTGCTAGATTAAGATGTAGTTTCAAATGAACTTGTGCTTGACATTCTGCTCTCTCTGTTCCAGTACAACATATATAACCTGCCCAGCAGACCCCAAGAAAACACTTGGTATCAAGCTTCCATTCCTTGTAATGATCATCAAAAATTTGAAGAAATATTTCACATTTGAGGTTCAGGTGAGTATTTTTTTTAATAGTTTAAAAGAAATGTTCAACTTAAGCTTTCAGAGGGTAAGCCTAACATATTCTTGCTTCATGCTGTTACAGAATCAAGTACTTGTTATATGTATGTATATTTAACCCACCTCCTCAAAAAAAGGAAAAGCATATTGTGCTTGGTGCATTTGTTACATTATTTTATTTTAACAGGTCCTGGATGACAAGAATGTGAGAAGACGATTCCGTGCCAGCAACTATCAGAGCACAACACGAGTGAAGCCTTTCATATGCACAATGCCTATGCGACTTGATGATGGCTGGAACCAGATTCAGTTCAACTTGTCTGATTTCACACGGCGTGCCTATGGGACCAATTACATTGAGACTCTTAGAGTTCAGGTGAGGCAAAACTTTTCATCTTGAGCGATGATTGGTTATTTTATTATCAGATAACCTATACATTTTGGGTAGGTAAGCAAATGAGAGTTTCAAATGTAAGAATATGCTGATTTCAGGATTTGTTTTTAAAGAAATAGAAATTAGGTGCAAGTTTATGATAATTGTCAGAGGAGATGTTACGTACTTGACAAAAACACAAACAAAAATTAACAAGCATATCATGACTGCATTTCTTAGGAAGGGAGATGCTGTTAAAAGTAGAAGTCTGAATGACTTAAAAATGTCAAGTTTTGTTTGAGTTCTTGTTTCTGTAGAGAAGGCAGTATGATAAAAAAAAGAAAGATGCCCTGCTATGGAATGATAAACAAGTCTGCTTCTGATTTCTTTTTGGTTACAGATTCATGCAAACTGCCGAATCCGCCGAGTATACTTCTCTGACAGACTGTACTCAGAAGATGAGTTGCCAGCAGAGTTCAAGTTGTACCTTCCTGTTCAAAACAAAGCAGCAACAGGTGGTGCAAAATAATCACAGACATTCTTATGCTCTTAAATCCCATACATTATACTTATATAGGCAGTAACTACTCAAGATGAAGATGAGCCTCAAAATGCTAACAGAGCTGCATACAGAAACTGTGCTTGTGATTTAACATCAGACATCAGTGGATCAATGTACTTTTCCTTTTCATGAGTGAATCGGCCACAGGTATTATCTCCCTTATTTTTGGTCCTTCAAATTAGACTTGGGGGATGGTAGTGAATGGTGTATGCCTTTGTCATCTGTGGAGACCTGTGGGAGATGGTTCAGTGAATGAAAAGTATTTTTGTTTGTTTTGGCATTCATTGGTGTTTAAAGTGCATTTGCAGCCTCAGGCTTTCACTCAACATTAATCAGGTCTACAGCTCTGAAGATACAGAAGAAAATTTAAGTGGAAAAAATCCACTTTCAATTTCCATACATTTTTTTTCCCTTTTCATGTGTACAGAATCCACATGCAGTAATTGTATAAGTTTACATGTACTAGGTGGGATAATGGGATTCATTGTCTGAAAAAATCATTTTCAAATTTGTTGGAATCCTTGTTTACCTCCCATTATATTTCCCAGGATCCCACATCAAGATATCCTTCATCCAAACATCAAAGCCAGAGCATGTCAAAAACAAACATTAACGCTGAATTTTGTTATGCATTTTACTATAGCATGAAATTGTAAGTGTAAATATCATTGCCATAGTGAAAAATAAATCAAATGTTCATCAAACTATATCTGGTTTGTGAGTAATGCAACATTTGATTGTGAATCATGCTGTTATTGGGTTTTTTTTTCATCATGTTTGATTTTCAAAGGTACACAGCCTTTACAGCCCTCAATAATATGCCCTTTACTCATACAAAATTAAGTTTGAAGTTAATGTTTACAGTATAAAACATAAGATTTTCTCACAACCCATAAATTCTTAGAGTTAAAAGGAAAACATATAGGTAAGAGAACATGAGTAAGCTTTATTTCTTTTTCAAATGAAAGAAAAGTTTATGGTTGCAATGTGCATTCTGTAGTTTCATTGTTCTGTTTTGTATTGCAGTTATCGATAATTTGTGAAAGCTTTTTCATTTCATAAAAGAAGTTACTTTCGTCTAATTTTTCTTCAAAAGATGCTTAAATTGATTACTTGGAGATATTTTAATGCAGTGAAACCTGTACCCAATACAAAATACAGTTATTGTATCTAGTGTATCAAGAAAAAAGAGACATTTTTCTATGTGTATAGCAACTAGGTTTGCCTCACCAGAATAAATTTTCCTTGTTTGCCTGATTTTAGATTAGATGGGATATTATGCAAAAATTACAAAAGAAGAAAGTGCCATGTAGGATCAGAATTTTGCTTTCTTGTCACAGTTTTTATTTATTTTGTTTTTGCTGCGCAATGAGCATTCTTCTGAATGGATACCTGCGCATTACAAACGGACATCATCATCATCAACTAAGCTCTTCCCAGCGATTCCAACTAAATAAGGCATTTTCTTGTGCCAGTCAATTTTATTTTCTAATGACTACATGGTGATGCTCTTGGATATATGCAAATAAGCATAAACTCTTCTTCTATAAAGTCTGTTTTCCAAATTTCCAACTTGTCATTTCTCTCTAAGATCATGGAGAAAATAGTTTTGACTCAGCTCTTGGCATACTTACAAGAGCACCATCTTATCCCACCAGCTCAGTCGGCATATAGACCTTTCCACAGCACCGAGACCACTCTTATTAAAGTAACAACAGACATATTATCTGCTCTTGACAATGGTGATGTCTCTCCATTAACCCTACTGGACCTGTCTGCTGCATTCGACACTATTGACCACTCTCTGCTTCTTCACAGACTCCACACCCTCTACGGAATTTCTGGACCTGCCCTCTCATGGTTCAACTCCTATCTCACTGATAGGACCCAGACTGTGTTAGTTGATGGTTAGATATCTCGCCCTGCTTCACTTTTCTGTGGTGTTCCCCAAGGCTCAGTACTTGGCCCAGTTCTGTTCATCCTGTATACTAAGCCACTTTCATCATGCATCCGGTCTCACCAGGTTTCTCATCAATCCTATGCTGACGACACGCAGCTTTACTCCACCGGCTGAGTCTCACTCTGCTATTAGCTCTATCAGCGATGTCAAGGGCTGGATGGTAAAAAACAAGCTTAAACTAAATGATGATAAAACGGAAGCCCTCTTGTGCCATAGAAGAAGACATCAACCTTCACTCGTCAGTCTGCCCAATCACATCAAGGTGGGCGACAGCAACATCACCTTCACGTCATCCATTAGGAATCTGGGATTTATTGTCACTGATGATATGACACTCGATAGACATGTAGCAGCTGTCTGTCGGTCTGCCTATTATGAGCTCCGTAAGATCAGTGCCATCTGTCACGTTCTCTCTACACGTGCTACCAACACTCTTGTCTGTGCGTTTGTTCTTTCTCGACTTGACTACTGCAACTCCTTGCTGGCAGGCTGCCCTGACTACCTCATTCCAGAGAGTACAGAACTCCGCTGCGCGTCTGGTGCTTAGAGCCATGAAAAGGGACCATGCCACTCCTCTCCTTCGTTTTCTACACTGGCTACCCATCCGTTCTCGCATTCAGTACAAACTGTCTGTGCTGTGTTTTAATTTCCTTGCTGGCTCCTGTCCTGACTATTTCTCTGAACTTCTCATCCCTTACTCTTCGTCCAGACAACTACGCTCTTCGTCTGACGACCGTATCCTAACTGTTCCTGTCACCAGAACAACAACATATGGTCACAGGACTTTTGGCTACTATGCTGCAAAACAATTGAACTCTCTTCCTTTCCATATCCGCCACCTTCCTACAATTGAATCTTTCAAATCTGCACTGAAAACGCACCTCTTCCTTGAGCATTACTCCTAACACAGTCCACAATGCTAGTCCTTCTTAACCCCCCCCCCCCCACTTCCCTCTTGCTACGTTACCCATCTTTCTCTGCAGAATCACTATATTTCTATGTTCCTGTTACTTGATGCCTTTTGTTTTCTGTTTCGTCGTCAGTACTGTCGTTTTCTTTCGACCCCTTTGTTCTGTATCTACTTAGTCCACGTCTCTTCCTCGTTTTAAGCGCTAAGAGCATGCTCTCTATGAGTGTGAATATGCGTTCAATACACAAACAAGTGTAAATGGCATACAGACTATATAGATGCAAGATGACAGTGGATGGACGAGGAGGGAGCTGATTAATATAGGCACCGTATTGCAGAGAGAGGACTTGCTGAATTTAGCCCACAGTGAAACTTTAGTCTCTTAACAAACTTGATCTGACACATGCAGTGATAATAATCCTATTTCCAATGACATTTAAACAACAGGAAGAAGAAAACTTGTCTCTGAACTGCTGTTATTTTGACCTTTTTTCAAATCTTTATGTTACTCTGGCAAAACCTGCCAATTTTGATACATTTTGTTTGTTTTGTAGATTATATTATCATTTAGTTTTGATCAATTCTGATCTTAATGCCGTGGTTCCCAGCGCACAAAGTCTTTTTTTTTAAGTTTCTCATATCTCATATCGGTATTAGTGAAATTAGCTGACTAAGGGGGGCGCACGGTCGTGCCTTTTTTTGTCTTGGGGGCGTCACAAGTAAAAGGTTGAGAAATGCGATTTAACGACAAGAGCTATCTATTGTCACACAATAAAACAGATGGAATACTGTGGAATCTCTAGAACAATATGTGTAAGAACAGTGAGTCTGTCTCAAAAGAAAAGCAGAGTTGAGAATTTTCCCACATGCCTGTGGTTGTAACTTAAATCATGCCTTATCTCAGCCAGACAACAAAGCAAGAACGTATCATAAATCTACTTTGTATGTGGGTGTTTGTTTAAACGAGGTTTGAAGCTGTTTAGTCTTGCCGAAACCAAGGCCTGCTGGCTGCACAGATCAGAAATGATAATTAAGTGCTGCAGAGAGAAAGCTGACCCTACTTTTCTGGGGCTGGAATCTGTCTCCCTAACGATTGTGTTTAGTAAAATGGTGGCTGAACTTATTCGAATGCCACTGTTTAACCCTCTTGGTTCATCATAAAAATGTAACATTACAATGAATGTCTTATAATTGAAGACTGCGAAGATAACAGTGGGTGAATTTTTTATTATTATTATTATTGCTGATCTGAGATCAACATTAGAACAAGAAACCTATACATTTTTAGAAAAGAGAAAACTTGAACTTTGCAATAAAAAGTAATGGAAATTGCCTTGCCCGTGCTACTCTGCAAAGCCACAGCAGAAAAGAGAGAGAGAGAGAGAGGAATGGAGCGTCGATAGATGGGAAAGAGATCGAGCGAGTCGCGCGTGTTTCGTGTATCATAACCCCATTGCAGATCTCGAGCTGTCAACCTGTAGAGTTAGGCAAGAATACAAAAGGGATCACTATATTTCACTAGACTGGTCCGTCACGAGAAAAATAGAATGTTAATTGAAAATAAAACAGCAGCATCAGAGTTAGAGAAAGAAAACAACCCAGGCGAATTTAAGATCCTGTTTGAGTTCTTTTTCTCTGTATGAAAAAATTCTGAAACAATTAAGTTTTTAAAAATGGTTTTTATGCGTAAGTTCCCCTTCCTTTTAAAGAGGGAGTGGCTATATGAAAAAAAAGTATTTTTTGAGCTGATCTATATTTTATTTGCTGTTTATAAGTATGTTAAGACGAGAAAATGTAGTCAAAGCACCCTTTGACTTTTCAGACGATCGAAAGCGTCCACGTTGCTACTGGAAACGGCACTCGGATCGATAGTGTTTTTTAACAGCGCGTTACCAAGAGTTCTGTTTATGCTTTTTTTGAGATATAAACATTACTTTTGATAACTGTACCTGACATGTATTGCAGATCTCACCGTTTTATGAAATATAACTTATAGTGTTTTTTTAAATTGTATATGAAGGAAAGGAAGGAAAAAAGCAGGTACTTCAACGCTGTCAGTATATAGAATTTCGAAAGCGAAACGTCAGGAATTTTGTGGAAGTAGTTTTTTTTCTATTTAGGCTGTGAGTAGCATAGATTATCCCACTGAAAACACTTGGGAAGTTTTAAGTCCGTGATAGTGAGGACGGGGAATTTTAGTCTCAACTCGAGGACGATCGCACTCATGCACTGGTGATTGTGAAATAACAAAATGGCGTCTTGCAATGATTCTCGAGATCAGTTAGGCGAGGATGTCATTTTAGAAATCCTGGTAAAACTTGACGAGGCGCAGAAAAAATCAGACGTTGAAACTTATCTCAGGTCATTAAAACTCTGTCGTGACCAACAGAAGCAGGTAGAAGATGCGGAAAGGTATGTAAATCAGATGTTTACTTTCAGTTTCACACCACAACTCGTGAAGTTCTTATCGTCATATAGTCGTTATCTTCAATCATGATAGCTTAAAGACCCACTGTATAGGACAAACTTCTGGGTAAAGATTGTTAATAAACTTAAAAAAAATTATATAAACTGCGAATTTCCAGCATTTTATGAAAGTCGCGCGTGCGTTTTTTGAATAAGAGTGAGGGGGAGAGAGATCGCGAGGGTGAGCGAAAGTCAGTGGCTAGGTAGGAAGTGATGAAAATGCCATATAAATATTAATTATTAGCTGCGCGTCATACTTTGCTTACACAATTAATTATGTCCGGTGCACAGGTGGCTACAGTGGGCAAGTGGACAGAAAAAATTGAAGATTGTTTCATATCCAGTTCCACTAGGTGTGCTTCCAAAAGGGTGTGACTCTGGAGAAATCTTGGATATTAAGGTGTCAAGTCGAGGTCCAGATGATGCAGTTTATGATGCAAGTCAGCAGATTAGACAAAGAGTAAGAACGTGCATATATAACCTTGAAATCTGCCATTTACTAAATAATAATAATGATGATCATCAGAATCCCAGCATGTGGCCATGCTGTCCATGCAACTTACCAGGCCATCAATATAGGGAATATAACTGATAACATGCACTTATCATTTATTATGGAAACATCACTTAGAGAAAAGTGAAATCTACATTCTTCTTCAGTGAATGAAGTGAACCTTGCACTGTTTTGAGTTTCTTAATTTGCTCATCCACAAGCAATCATAGTTTTTCAACTATGCATGTTTTATTGAACTGTAAAGAGTTAAGCACTAAATTAAAGTTGTCAGTTTAAGATTGTCATCATTGTTGCCATCAGTTTTGGGAGGAAGATGGTTACAGTGTCATCCTCATCATCATCATCATGCCAGGGAATGAAATGTCTGGTTTAGCAGCATATTTCACTAAAGATTATAATGGCATGTAATCCATTCTTTTGCTTTAGTGCTATGTGCAGATTTCCACCATGCTTGATTTCCAGTCAGTTACAGATGTGATATCTTTTAAAAATCATCAGGCTGCACTTTTAAAAAAATATAATAAGTGAGGGGTGGAGACTAAAGTCAAAGAGATCACTAGTTGAGGAATATACCTTCCTTCTGACATCCATCATCATTGTCATTTAGTAATAACATTTTTGCCTTGAGTTAATGGCTTATTTTTCTTCATGTTCTGTTTTTCTACAGGTTGCTAGGGGCAATTGTTTTTTGAGAATTGATCGAGGTTTGTACAAGGGATCAAGACTGATTCTGTTTGGTCTCAAGAAATTTACAGGTGGTCTTGG
Source organism: Marisa cornuarietis (assembly GCA_004794655.1). Taxonomy (NCBI): domain Eukaryota; kingdom Metazoa; phylum Mollusca; class Gastropoda; order Architaenioglossa; family Ampullariidae; genus Marisa; species Marisa cornuarietis. The sequence goes on along the minus strand of SMMW01000003.1, from coordinate 10,100,279 downwards.
GGATGACGATGATCAAGACAAGGGGGATAACTACACTTGGCAGAAGTATTTTACAAAGGTATAAATGGTTGTATGAAAGAAGCTAAAACTTGAGATTTTTTATGCCATTTGGTGGGGTATTTGTGTATGCCATTTTTGTGGTCCGTGTTCTCTGTTGTTTTTGTTTATTTGTTTGTTTTTTTACCAAAAGCACTACACTTATTTGCATCCATTTCTGATTCAATAACTTCTTTTCCCTTGGCATTTATTGCAAAACTGAAGAAAGGTAGGTTGACAGTTTGAGCTGATTGATTTGAAATGAAAGAGGCTTCACTTTGTACAGTTTTTATGCTAGTAATTTGCAAGTAAGTTTTACAGTAATAAAGAAGAAAAAAAATTAATTGGGTAGCTGCTGATGTTACCCCTGCTACATATCACATTACAAGGCCATGTTGCCAAGTGAACATTCATTTTGCATTGGTCATATTGTCACTTCAGAACAAATGGAAATCTGTTTAAACTGATGCCATGGCCTCGTAACAACACATTTCTTTAGTGATGAGATCAGCTAAAAGAAATAAACAGCATCCCAAATGTTATAGAAGAGAACAGCCACATTGCATGTTGTATTATTTTTCTTAAGTGCTATAGTTTAGTTACTTGTAACGATATTGTGATGAATGTCTTAGGCATATGGAGTATTGTGAAACAGTCATGCAGAATATTCGTCATAAGGAAAATTATAACCATCATTTATTAAACCAGAAGTATTGAAAATAATAAAGATATAATTATTTGGTCCTGTAACAAAGGTGTTTTTTGAGTAATTGGTGATTTTTAAATTACTTTGGAAATATTTTGTTAAATACCTTATGGCAGAAATGTTTTTGCTTACCGAGTTTTTCATGTTGCTTAACTGCATTTCCTTTTTCTTTTTTTGTTTGTCAACTCATTTAAAAGCCATTAGAGATGGCAACTAATGTTGTTGCTACACGAAAGGCAAATGGAGAAGCTGCCCATTTGAGCTGCATTGAATTTGATGGTCAGCTACTGATTTGTGCTGGTTCTAAAAATGTTCACATGCTGTTCCGGACTAGGGGTAAGTAATGCGCTGGTAAAACAAGAAAGTGGTTCTTTAATTGCATTATGAGATTTGCTTTCTATTGCCATAATTGCTTGTTTCTGCAGTTTCATTTTGTTGGCAGTGTTAAGGCTTGAAAGCTGTTTAAATAGATGCTTTACTGTGTAATATAAAACTCAGCATGCAGAAAATACTGTTTTGTCTCTTAAGCATTTTGGTTTACTTGTTTTCTATACCGCCAGGGAGAACTAGAAAAATCATTGGAATCTGGACAGTGAAAAGTAAATTAAAATTTTCGTTAAATGACTGGGAAAAGTCAAGAGTTTTGCTTTTAATGACTTATGTTTGCAGAGTTAAAATGAAAAATCATTTGTGTGTTAGATAGAAATGTAATTTTCAAGTTTATTGTTAAGAGAAGTGATGAGTTGTATCTCAGGGTTTATCAGAAGGATGGAGCTAGAAAAGTTATACTGACAGATGATGATGATGCATTTTTGCAAGAACAAAGGGACAACTGATGAGAATGGTGGGAGAGGGGTGTATCAAGGTTGGTTGGGGGAAAAGAAAGGGTGCTTTTCAAAAAAGTCAACAGTTAAAAAAAAATGGTAGAGGATAGAAGAAGACACAAGTAACAGAAGATTTGTCTCAAATTGCTTTATTCATTTCAATCATCAGCACACTTGTGGAGCCACTTCACTGCTAAATTTTGTTTATAAACCAAAAACTAAAAGGGAGAAATTGATGTTTGCATTTTTATGTTGCATGTAATTGGTGCATTATTTCCTGTATTCAGAAGACATCAAGCGTTATCGTGGTGACAGGTTTAGGATAGCCACTGAGATCTGTGAAGTGGTGATGGACATACTTGAACAAATGGAACCAGAAAATAGAGACCAGTAGGTTGTTTTTTCAGATGATAAGAAAGAGATATATATATATATATATCACCTGGGGACATCCTCATAGCTAAGCTTTCTAAACTGTCCTTGATGGACTGTTGTTGCTTCTCAGATGTACATTCATCAAAAATGAGAATAAGGCAAAGAAAGAAGGAAACAAGAAAATTATCGTTTAATAACCTTTCGGAAGAAAACACAGTATATTAATTTTGTAGATGTGTTGACAGATCACAATCCTTCAAATACAGTCGGACCTCGCTAAGTCGAACTTCCCTAAGTCGAAAACCTCCCTATCTCGAATTAATTGTTAGGTCCGGCTGAATTCCGTTAAGAACAATGTATTTTAGATCTCCTTAACTCGAAGATTTTTTGGCTTCCAACCTCCATAAGACGAATTTTGAGTCATCACCAACCAGATGCAACTATGTCTCAAACTGTTCCAAACTATGTTCCAAACTGTCTCAAGAAAGACACTTTTATCCCATTTTCCTTTCATCTTTTGTGTAAAAGGTTCGTTGCGTGCTTAGTTGCGCAGTGGACAGCTAACTGACTCTCACACCAGTTCCTGCTTTGAAGTTGGCTGATTCAGGGGAACTGGCCGACACTAGACTTTTCTCACGGCCACCTCAAGTCGGGCCACACATCACTGGTCAAGATTTATGGCCACCCGCCTTGACAATCCTTTTAGGCGGTGGCGGTGGTAACTTGACCAGTGGACCGTTGGTGGTTTACATGCAAACTTACTGTGAAAAATACGTTTTCTACAGTCTCTTATCGGGACAAGCACTGAAGAGAGTTCGTGTCGGTGTGGTTTTACCCGTGCTGTACGTGCCGCGAAAATGGCAGTACATGCATCCGTATAAAACGATAATACAGATGTACTGTATAATTAACGGTTATAATTCAGTAATTAAGTCGGAAAAACATTGTCCTTGATTAACCTGCGCCTATTACGCCATTTTCCCTAACTCGAAAACTCCGTAAGTCGAATTTTTTTTCGGGTCCCTTTGAGTTCGACTTAGCGAGGTCCGACTGTAATAATTTTTTATCGTGTTAATTATTTTTAGTATGTATGTATAATATTAATTACAGATAACATTGCTATAATAAACATATTTAATTTGCTTTTGTTTGTGCTTCCTGTTTATGCTAAAACTGTTGTAATAAAACAGACTTCTGAGGTTTCTGGCTACAACAGGTTTCACAGCCATCTTCGAGATTCTCTCCCCTGATCATCAGCACGTGGAGGATCTCAGCTATTTGAGTGGGTAAGGTACATGATCACTGTTGTGTACTGGCTAAAACTACATGACTTGATATTTTGAAAAAAGTAAATGTAGTGCCATATGTAGTCCCTTCAGTCACTGGCAAGTGAGATGTTAGGGACTGCACTTGTGTCATGGCTAGAATTGTTTTTGAGACTGTGGTGACCATCTTTTCTCCTTCACTGCCTTTCCTTCATCAGTTTTCTACAGGGTCAGGTACCCATTCAGATGCACCACACAGGTATCAAATCTAGCTAGTGAGGTGGCGTCCTGAGCAGTCTGTAGCATAGAAGATCAAACACTGAAGCTCGTCCTCCAAAAATGCCCTTTTATTGTAGGCAGAGATGTGGCGTGGTCAAAGGACACCTATTCCAAAGAAAGCTTTATGGGAGCAAAAGAAACTTGGAGGACACTGCATCATTCACAGGCTGGCATGAGAGTATCACCTAATTAGCAAGAAGAATAAGCCCCATCCTAGTGTGCACTTCCAGTGCTTGTGTTTTAGGCTATTTGCTTCCCTACTGGAGGATTGCAACTTGATAAAATATTAAACATACCATGAAGATAGCTTATTTTTTGCATGAATATGAACAACAGCAGAACAGACAGTAAACACGTAAAAGAATGTTAACAAGAATCTTAAAACCATTCAATATTTTTTAAATAAACCAAGGATAGGAATATATAGAATGAATTTAGGATATGTTGATACTAAATGACTGTCAAATGTGATTATACATTGATTTTAATATTTTTGCTCCAGAAACAAGCTTCAGTTTATTACATGGACCTCTCCAGACCTTGATCCAGAATCAGAAGCTCAGCTGTGCACTGTGCCTCCTCATGTGGGTATAGAGGTAAGAATGTGGGTATCAAGCAAACCATGTGGGTACATCAATAAGAATGCAAGAAGAAGGTGAAACTTCCTCTTAGACTGTTAATTTACTTTTCATAATGATGAACTATATAAGAAAGCAGTAAGAAGCATGACCTTGTGCTTAAATATGCTCGTCTCCAGCATTCACACTCAACACTATTATTATTATTATTATTATTAAATACAGCTGAAGGCAGTTCCTGCTCATTCACATCTGTATCCAGCAGAATACACACACCCGGGATATGTACCTTGGATTTCAAAAGCACGCATGTAAAAACAGAACACCGGTCACCCTGATCTGTAACTATGATAATTGGATAAGCCCTGCCATAATTTGTATTTTTTTCTCCCTTGAGATCAGTTTAGACATATATCGATTGATTCATGTACATATGAAATATTGAATTTTGAAATCTATATAGCATCTTTAATGTGTCTTAAGAGAAAAAATTGTATTTGCAATCTTTTACAGTATGTTATGTTTGATTATGTACAAAGTGAGTCCTATTGTTGCTCAGATTGCCAGGGTGCTGGGTCTCCAGACCATAGAGTATACAGTCATTCCATTGTCTGAAGTTGAGAGCCACATCACACGGGTCAGTTAACTGATGGTGTTTATGTGTGTGCAGTCATGTATATGTGTGAGCAAGAAAGAGGGTTTAAATGTACTTCTAGACGGAGACTAAATGCATGTATGGTTTTGTGTCCTTTATTACAAATTCTAACTTTTTCAACAGATAAGGCAAGGTTATCAGTTTGAAGGAGAGGTTCTTTATTTCCTTGAGAACACATCTACAGTGATTGGCCTTTTGAAGAAAAAGACTATTTGGTAAGTCATCTTTGAGAAATGACTTTCTGAAAAGATTTATTAACAATGTCGATGGTGCCTTTCACTGTGGCGGAGAGAATAGTATGTCATGGGTTCAGATTTTGTCTGCAATACATTATCTTTGGATGTGACACCTGCTTACATTGCTGACCATTGATGATTTTCTCAAAGTGTGTTGTGAACCTCAGGTAATAGGTATGCAAAATGGACAGAGATGCTGTAATCAAGCTGCTGCCCTTGGGCTGATTACACTCTCGATGCCTCTGCCACCTGCACCGACATGAATGTTTATGCGAACAATTACACTAAATTGCTAGCAAAGACGATATAATCTGACTTTGCACCCCCCAGTATATGTCCCCAGTAATCAACTCAAGGCAATTTAGTGTAATAAAGAAAATATTATTAAATCAAGAAATTTGTACAAGTTACAGAAAATGCAATAACTTCAAAGATTCAAAATGTAGCTAGTCTTCTTGGGGTCCCATTTACAATTCCTTATCGCTAATCCAAGTAACGTGAGTCATGGTCTAGTTATCGTACTTACCACTCACAACACACAACACGTTTTTGACACCCACTTAACACAGGAATGTCTCTCACAATGTGGAGGGCCCTCCCATGTTTCTAGATGTATGGAATCTGGTGATGTCCTTGCCGATCGTAGCTGCCTTCACTCGAACACTAAGACATGAGACATATTCCTTGCTTCACCACGTGTCTCCCGTCACCTCTAAGCTGTAACTACTGTCTAGAGTTGAACAGCGCCTAATGAGGGGACCAACACTTATCCCCAGCCTCGAACCTTGTTGTTTGCGACCAAACAGCTTCTGGTGCGATGAAGTGTTGAGCACTCTGTTACAGAGCAGGTCTGCACTTCTGAGTAACGTCATGCTGAAGTAGCCATGATTCCAAGACTAACTCTCACCAGAAGATCTGATAACAGCTACCTTGATCGGTCTCCAACAACCTTCCCTCTCAAGAGCCCAGTGCAAAAGTTAATGCCGATTCCTCGATCATCATGATGTAAATCCTCATCCTTGGGGATCACCATCTCTCACAATTGACCAAGCATAATAAACACTCATTTCCAACCATTCTGTTACCTAGCTATGTCCAATTGCTACCTAGCTAGTACATGATGGACAAGTGGTCACTACTGCCCACTGCAGCCCCCCTTCTTTTATCCCCCCTCCCACCTGTAACGCAACAGGAAAAAAAGAGGCACCACCAAGTCGTGCTTTCTATTCACTACCTGTGTCTGGCTTGGTAGCAGTAAAATCGAACATGGTTGTCCCACACTAGGTACAACAGACCGCACCGTGAAGAGGAAACCTCCTCGTTGGGGGACGGGGGGAGGAAACAGGGACTAGTCCGCAGGAAATCCTACCTCGACTGCACAGGCGACATGCGTCGCCGGCCGACGCCACCTGTGCACCCGCCTTTCATGAGCAAGGGCATAGCTAGGTGGAGCTCATCCCTCTCCTAGCGCCCTAGTCTTCAGCAAGACTACGTTCATCGTCTAGCTAAAGGAAATCGTCGTAGGCAAGATGGAACTGCCGTACGGAATTGGAATTGGGTTGGTCCCTGGGGGGTCTCAAGGGGACGAGTGGGGTTGTCCGGGGGGCACTATCGGGGATGGTTGGGCACAATCCCCATCCCCTCTGGGATGGTGAGGGTGGAAAAATGTCCGTCGGCCTACGATCTCCAAGAGACATTAGTCCACCCCTTCGAACGGGCTTACCACAAGAAACGTCCGTATTCCCTACACGCTTGCCTGTATGCGTGTACTTCCTTAGGCCCCATCCGCCGCCTACACCGGTCGGACTGCTCAGCTTGAACCTCTATGGGCTCGGTACAATGCCACATCATCAACCCAACGCTCTCACCACACCGTTCATCGGATGTAGCGACGGGCGGTGTGTACAAAGGGCAGGGACGTATTCAACGCGAGTTAGTGACTCGCGCTTACGGGGAATTCCACGCTCACGGGGGCAGTTTCAGACCCCGATCCCTACCGTGAAGGATATTCCCAGGCTTTCCCACTCTTCTCAGAGAGGGAGCATATTGACTCCTTCATTGTAGCCCGCGTGCGGCCCCGGACATCTAAGGGCATCACAGACCTGTTTTTGCCCAATCTCATGTGGTTTCACCTTCACCACTTGTCCCTCTAAGAAGTTAGCACCGACGCGTGAAGAATCGGTGAACTATTTAGCAGGCTAGAGTCCCGTTCGTTATCGGAATTAACCAGACAAATCGCTCCACCAACTAAGAACTGCTCTATTCACTACCTGTGTCTGGCTTGGTAGCAGTAAAATCGAACATGGTTGTCCCACACTAGGTACAACACAGCCTTACAATTAACAGACACAAACGACCAGCAGAAGTTCGCGGACCTCTGACCGATCTCCAGGGGAGATAATGTCAACGAGACATTCCTGGCCCCTGGCCCTCCCGATGGCCCGGCACCACCAGAGAGCGACGGCTGTGTTCCCTGACCTAACACCGCCTACCCGTTTCCATCCTGTGTGCATCTGTTTAACTGCGCATTCACTTAACTTGTGTGGGAGGCAGAAGTGCAACACCAACGTGTTGTTAAGTGCATGTAATGGCTGCTGTTAAGGGTAGTTGTGCTCCTTCGTTTGTATGTTTGTTTGTATTTGTAAAGCATCCTGATCCCACCTTCTGTGGAGAAAGGGGGAAAGACACTATATCAACAAACATTATTATCAGTGATGCTGAGCATCTGATAGTTGTATATTGCCTACAGGAGGCCTGGCTACTTAATTATACTTGATACTTAATTATTTATTAAAAAACTATTTTCGTCATAGATGGGTTCTTGATTTACTAGGGAGGGGCACGAAAAAGGAATTTGGACATTTGTTTTCTCGAGTTACAGGTTTATGCAATCAGTCTTATGTTGATAGTTTTTATAGTTTATTAATTTCCTAGGTACATCATCTGTCGAGCTTTACGTGAAAAAGCGCGAGTTGCAGCTGCAGCTGCTCTGAAAAATGGAAGCACCTTTTCTATGTCATCTTTTGTCAAAAAGGTTTACAATTTCAGTCATTATTCTGTCGTATGCTCAAGTTTTGCTATTTTTTGTGGTCTAATTGATTTTGCATTTGTCATGTCAGTATCATTTTTGTAAGGAATAAAAGTCTGGTAATTTTAGGATAATACACATTTTTTATACTTTCAAGACTTCTGAAAATATAAATGTTGCTGAACACCCTAAATTTGATAAAATCTAGGAGAGTAATGTTTGCTGATGACCTAGTGCTGCATTTTTTTAATGAATTTGTGATGTTATGTGCATTAGAACATTTAATTTTCATGTATTAGAACATCAAGCTGTTTAATATTTACCAGTTCCAAAAGTCACCTTACTTTTCAGCCAGTTGCTGTTAAAGTTTAAATGTATGAGATATGCATTGGGCAGCTTTTTCATTGGCCAGAGGTGTATGGTATTTGCGTATCATGAATTTATTTGCATGCTCATATATAAGACATAAAAACCATGTAAAAAACCATGAGTTTCCTTATCAGGAGGAGGTATGTGTGTCATTAATATTTGTTATTATTATTATTGAAAAATTCTATTCTCAGCTGGCATCATTCTTTGTCTCAGACAGAGAAAAGACTTAACGAAATACAGACATGGCTAAATCTGGATGATGAAAATATTGCGGCCTGGAAAGTGAGAATTTTGATGGACATCAGTTTTAAAATTTTAGTATTGGCAAAATTTCCCACCGCTCCCACACCCCTAACACCCCAGTATAAAATGCCTGGTGGATGCACAAAACGTCATAGCATGAACTAAAAGCACCTTGGTTTATATATTTTTCTGTATTGTTGATCACCTGTTTTTAATTCTTAAATAAAACTTGTGAAAAGCTGTATTGGTTACCCCATAAGAAATATAATCCTGAATTAGTAAAACCAATTTCAAAATCAGCTCAGTAGTACTACTAAAGCTCTGACTGTTTAAAAAAAAAGTTCCATCATTCCTTTATGGCAGTAACTGACAATATTTCTCTCATGTTAATTATCATTGACATCAAATGCTAATAAATGCTAAAGAATTACTTGCCAGATCGGAAATTTGAACTGTTTATACCTTTTACAAAAACATACCAGTTTTATTAATTTTGTAAGTATTTTAATTCAAAACATAACCGTTTAGGAAATTAATCAGTTGTAAGAGTTGGCCGGAGAGGTGAAAATGGAAAATTTATCTCTAAACCCAGATCTAGCTTATGTACCATATGGATGCCTTTCAGAAAATGTTTATATGTACTTCACAATTGCTCTGCTGACTAATATTGCATTGCTATTCCTACGGAAACATAATTGTCTGTTTTTTCATTGGAATGCTTTATAGGATCTTGGCATTGGTTTTCTAAAGTGGGCAGTAAGTGGTGTACAGTCACACAGCATTGATCATTATGCCATTGGTGACAAGTTTCCTGTGCTATGGTGAGAAAAACAACAAATGTACAAATTTTATTGTGAGCAATTTCCATCAGACTGCCGGTCATAATTTTATCCTTGCAAAAGAATTTGTGTTTAGTTTATAATGAGGATATTCTTGGCCGTTGTGGTCAGCATGTGGAAAAGCACAATAACTTGGAGCTCAAACGAATGAAGCATGGAGAAGGAAGATATTTAAAGAAAGAAAAGTTTGGTTGACAGATGACTGCTGAGAAATAGCTGATACTAATTAACGACCGCCTTACATCTTAGTCTATGAACAAAATGTCATCTAGCAGTACAATAGCCTTGGCATTCTCTTAACTTTGCAGAGCCACAGGATCTGACTTTGAGTCATGTTTTTGTATGCTCAGTGAGTTTGGTGTTGACTGGGGTACCACACTATAAAATTATTATCACATTAGTTTCTCTTCTTTTCAGGAAACAGTACCTTGAAGAGTCTGGAAAATGTGACAAAATGATGTTGAAGTATGAAGAACCAACAACTGCTTATGCTATACCTTGACAAATTTCTAAATTGAAATCTAGCATTAAGGTGAAATGACACATATAGACCATTTCATGTTAATCCTGTTGATAAGAGTCCGACTGGCCACAGCAGTTTCTTTCTTCAACCAAGTACTACCGTGGAAGGTCTAGTCCACAACTTCAACTGGTAATGGAGACAGTACATTCCTGTTGGAATAAGGCTTTGGTTATGTTCATTTCTATTTGAAGTTGTTCCTATGCCCCATGTAATATTTGTAAAAAAAAAAAAAAAAAGGGAGGGAGTGGGCAAATTACTTTTATATATGTACTTATCACTACAAATAGAAATTAGTTACAAAGTGTGTCAGCTAAAGCTATGCTGTCAGAAAAAATTGACGAACCCATTTCCCACCCCTCACCTCTTTAGAAAGCACCAAAACATGCCTGACACTAAAAGCTATAAGTGGAAACCAAAGTGGTTTAAAGACCCACAATTTATTAATTTTTTTTGGTCCCTCACTTGCACTTTGAAGAACATTTATGTACAACCAGCTTCAACTCATTTCTGTGAAAATCTGCCTCAATAACTTGGAAACATGATATTCAAAAGAAGCAATTCCGTGATTGCAAGTCCTTGCATAAAAAATATGAGCACCAGAAGTATATTTCTTATCTTTCAGTACTGTTAATGGTTTTTTTAGGTTTGGGTAAAGTGCAAGAATAGTTATATGTATTATTATTTTATTAACTCCTATCTGCTAATAGAAACTATGGCAGGTTTGAGAAATAGTTTACCAGTGCTTTTTTAAAATCCTACTTTCCATGTGGTAATAGCTTAGTAAGGTGGGGGTTCCCACAAAACAACACTAGACTGCAACAGAAAGGAATCTTGTTTTGTCATGAGTCAGTTTACAACCACCACATTTCTTTTTCATGACTTATTATTAACCAGTCAGACCAAGAGCTGCATTTTCATTTACCATCTTGGTAACTTATATATAATGTGCTTTAGCAATATGTAATATTTTCTCAGGGATTCATATATTTAATACCACATAAAACAAACATCCAAGAGAAACACCATCAGTGTGCAGCAGTGCCTTTTATTAAATTGTAATATGATAAACAATCAGGGCATATGTTTGTTTTTTTGTAAAAAATAAATATCTGAGGAAAATAAGACAGAAAATGTTAAGAACTGTTCTTTTTCCTCTTGAGATTGTATGCTTGCACACACGAGATTGTTCTAATGAGTGATCTCTAGATTGATGACCCTGAACATGTCTGAAACCATGCATAGGGTGACTTCTTCTTCTATGCACTCTTTTTACCAGCCTTAACATGGCATCTCATAGAGCACATTTTTGAAAGTCTGCTGACAACCTCTTTATCCCGCTAAAAGTATTTATGACTTACAACCTAAATTTCAGCTTTGCACATTTTTTTTTTTTTAAATACATAAGAACAATGGTCACATATTCTCTCTCTCATGCACCCAATTAACTGCATTCACTTCACACATGACATCAAAATATCTAGTTCTACTTTTTGCTTTTGCTGGCTGTCTTCTTTTCAGATTCCTTTGCTTTGTCATCCTTCTTTTCGCCATCACCCTTCTCATCTTTTTTCTCCTTCTCCTTGGCGTCCTTCTTCTCCTTGGAGTCACCTTTCCCCTCATTCTTTTCAGCGTCACGATTCTGGATCTTGTTGTCAATGAGATTGTGCAAGGCTATGACGGATCGGATAAGCGAAGCCAGATACACCACCAGCATTTGATCATTTGTCTTCACGTACATTGAGCGCACAAACTCTTGCAGATTCACATCTGGCAAGAGGTTGAAGATATCCTGTAGCTGGTACACCACCTGAACAAAAGATAACAGCAAAGATGAATATGTTGCAGGTAAAAATGACCCAGCTTGACAAAAGCAAAATCTCTAGGTCAACGATTGTTGCCAAAAATTGAGGTCACGATTCCTATATTACTTGCAAGAATCAACACTGTGCCTTCTAATACCAAAGAAGTCACAAAAGCTTTCATGGACCACAGGCATGTGCACAAATGAAAACCACAGCACAAACCTTTGTTATTCATGGTTATGCTAAAAATATTTGTCGTACATATTTGTCCATAATTACCTGGTGGTTAATGGGCAATTGTCCCGCCACCACTTTTTGCAGATAGGTGTCAATGTCCCATATGTGGGCATGCAAACCCTTCAGGCCCATCAGCTGATTTGTGACACGCTGTGACAGAGTGCCCACAGTTGTGTCTTTTATGTCTCTGTGTGAAAACAAAAACACTTTTCTTCTTTAAAAAAGATGTTTCAAGCAGTGTTTCCTGTATCCCATATGTGCATAAAACATGTACAAGAAATCCCAAATCTGATAAAATCGCCAATGGAGCTCTAAAATTATAAACATTTTTGAAGCAGGAATCTGAAAAAGTAAGAAAACAGTTAATAAGTCTCATCTCATAAGACACTTTTTGTGCAACTGATTGATAACACTCCCTACCCCCAAAAATATATGTGTCTGAAAACACCTGTACCTTATGGATGAGAAACACTGGTTTCAAGTTCCTCAGCTGCCAGAGAAGCACCCAAAGGATCATTCAAAACACAATGGAGGTATAACTAGCAATAATGTTTGAGTCATGCTCAGAAAGAGCATAGATGCCAAGGCAAAACGTCATTGTTTTCATGAAGTAAGCAGAAAGCAGAAATATTTTAATCAGCTTAGAACTTTTGGACTACCTTAACAGATGCTCAACCCCAACTTCTTCTGCCTCTTCTGCACCAATTTCGCTAGGTACATGGTCAAAAGTTTTTGTTGTAGGGGAGCCATCCTGCAAAGTATAAAACAATGAGCATTTTGCATGTAACTGCCTTGCCAAAGTCACGCAGAACGCAGAAAACAACATCTTTAGGCCATGACTAAACACAAACTATAATCAAAATTAGAGTCTCAACCATACTAATCATTTTCCTTCAATAACAAGAATTTTGAAATATTACCCATAACTTGCATTACAGTCCTATGGTATGAAGAAAATATTTGCCAATGAATAGCCACAGAGCTGTTTTAGAAACAAAAATTGTAAAAAGAGGATGGGAGGACTGCTAGAATTTCATTTTTAGGAAAAAACCCTCCAACAAACACTTGCCACAGACAATAACTCTGCCTTCAAAAGTAACAAACTTTGTATCTTTGACATATGGGATGGAACTGACAATGCTTTAGTATAACAATCAGCATTTACTTACATCATGCACTTCTTCCACAGCAATGTAAGCTTCTGTGGGCAATCCTAGGTCTTTTGGCTTTGCATCAATCACAACAAGCACCTGCAAATGCTGGGCTAATTTAACTATGACACAAATCTTGGTTCAATGCACACACTCTCTTTTTGTGGGGAAGAGGGGGAAAGGGAGAAGGCTTGAAGGAAGGGTTGACATAAATGTGGCAAAAAAGATTTTTAAACCCAGGAGGCTAGATGCACAGCTGCCAGCTGGATGGCTCATGGCTCAGTAGTCAGCTAAAACACTTTTTAAAAATAGGAAGTTTAAAAGACTGCTACGTATCAGCCATCTAACGAGGTTAGCAGCACACTGTGGGTCTGGTCTCTGAATGCCAAAAAGTAGTATATTGCTGCTGTTTTTCTTTTAATGCCAGTAGAATACAAATGGTTTTACTCTATTTCTATCATGGTTATATGATTAATGATAAAATATTGAAAACGGAAGCTGCTTACTGAGTTGGGGCAGTATTTGCGGATCATCTCATTGATGGCAATGTCATTGTGATGAAGCTTGGGTCCTGTGTGGTACCACCCCACAACTTTCTCTCTGGCTGCAGCAGTACAGACAAATTTGTTATCCTGGCAAAGGTGCTGCATTTATAAGATTTTTTAAAAATCTATTCTACCAATGGAAATATATCAAATTGTATTAATTTCTTAAAAAACACTTGCACTTAGCGTCAATCTTTTACATACACGTTCTTTTATTGAATACCATTACATACGATCAAAGAATCTGAAGGAATAGGCACAGGAAATATCGAGTTGTGGGCCCTTGGTTGGTTGTTTGGATTAGCAGGAAAGAGCCACCTAGAGATGATTTTGCACTATGATGGGAGAGGGGAAGGGTAAGGAAACTGGAATACCTGGAGAAAAGCCCAGATGGCTATCTCAGCAAACAGGTGTCACATACAAAGAGTGTCTCGAGATGAGAATCAGAACCAAGGGCCGCTCACTGAAGTGTTGACAAACGAGTGAGTTTACCACTATGGTACTGGGTACTCCAGTTATGGGGCCATTTCCCTTGGCTTTTCCTTTAAGTGCTATACCATGATCAAGGTAAGTAATCAGCAGGACTGTCATGATTCATCATTTGAAAGAAAGAAAAGACTTACTTCAGTTGTTCTTACCATTTACTTTCTTAAACATGCCATACATATTCTCCAGATAGTCATGGTCCAGAAACCAGACATTCCTATCACGATCATCTTCATCAAATGGCACTGAAAATCAACTTGGTAAAGTCACATTCAAGTATAATAAAATGAAGGCTTCTATTTCAGTTTTAGCTGCTGCTAAGAGCCACTAAAAGGAAAAGATAACTGAATTTAAGTACTGGTTAATATAAAGCAACTGCAAAGAAACAAAAAGACTTTTTTTGAAAGAGGTAAGCACATGCTTACATGACTTCCTGCAAATCTCAAAGCGCTAAACATTCATCATTTAAAAGCCTCAGTACTAAGAATCCAGTATTAGTGGTTTTCACTCGTGGACTGGTAAAGCCCTCATGTCCTCTGATTAAAGATAATGTAAAATTATACCTTTGCAGGGCTTTACCATCAAAGTTTAAACACAAAGGATGCTGTTTTAATCAGCATACATACAATGTACAAATTGCCAACGTGGAATAATTTGAGTACAATATACAGATTAAGGTACACTGCAGTTATGGGTTGTTTCGTGGGTGTTTTAAAATACGCACACACACACACACCTGCAAAACTGTTGGAGACATCGAGTACACCGCCTCTATTAGCACCAAGCAGCACACCAACAACACGTTTCACGTTGCCAACTTTTCCCATTCTGTTGAAATGATCCACAACACTAAGAAGTACAAGGGGATGTACAACGACCTTGCTGATTTTGTTCGGATCTGTAGGCGACATCTTCACTGAGTATGTATTCTACAGAAGCGAAATTTAGGTACTCAAACTTTCGAAGATAAGGTTTGCATCCGTGACTCCACAACTTTTCACGAATCTGACAATGGCGCAGACCGGAAATCCGGTTTAAGGTGCGGATTAATTTCCCCTGTAAAAAAAAACAAAAAACTAATAAAATAAAAGCGTAAAACCTACTTTTGTGCCTTAATTCAAAATGTATAATGTACTAATATTTAAATTTTGTAGTTATAGTTTAAAATATGAACTTCAAATAGCCGTTTAGAGCTATAACAACTTTTACTGTGCTTGTACTTTTTGTACCATTGTGAAAGGGTGGGTTCCTACCGCTGCTAGGCAATGGACGCCACAGTGGACGTGAAAGTCCAGCTGCACATATCAACCGAGTGCATGATCTCCTTTGGTTTTGATGGTCTACTCTTCGATCATATGGAAAACAAATGAAAATGGACAACTGCTACAATGGCAGGATTCCACGGGAACTTCTTCACAGTCAAGACGAAAGACTTACAAATAAACATATACAAACTCTAACGTTCTTGCAAGACATTGCCAAAGAAAATAAGCTGCTTAAAGAAAGGGTGGAGGAATTAGAGGTATTTTTTCTAATGACGAAGAAGATACCTAGCTATCTACGTTTTCTTACTTTGTTTAAGAATTTAGAGAGATTTTGTAACTAGAATTTCACACTGGTATTTTATTTCGCTTTGTATTTGAGTTAAGTGGATCAGCTCGAGCTGATCAGCATGCAAATAATAAAATGATAGCATTGTCAATCGATTCAGAAGTGACAGCACCAGAGATTAAAACTTTTAAAAGCTTCATGTGTTAGGGGGAGAGAAAGAGGATGTGTGTGTGTGTGTGTGTGTGTGTGTGTGTGTGTGTGTGTGTGTGAGAAATATATGTTTGAGATATGTGCATTTGGTATCGCTCATCATTCCCATGGGGTTCAAGGCTTGTATGTGTTGGTGTTTATGTGTGTTCTTTTGTGTGTATGAGAGAGAGAGAGAGAGAGAAATAGTCTGTTGTAAGCATTCAAAACACTCTGAAATACAATTATATATAATTCTTGCATTTTACTAGGGCTATTTGTAATGCTTGGATATGTTATTTCACTCTCTCTGTTTCTATATATATATATATAGATGTATACGATGCATTTGTGGATTTGTGCTTGCTTATTAGTGAAGGCTTGTATCTAGGACTTGAATCAAGATATATATCTTTCTCATATGTTTAAGTATATGTGCATTGTGTTGAATGGGATGTGACAAGTTTTTTTGTGTTTGATCTTTTGACCCAAACAAAGGCTGAGAGACAGAAGTGTAAAGAACTCCATCTTCTTGCTGAAGAAGGCCAAGCAGCCATCAAAGAAATCCAAAAACAATGTTTAAAACAGACTGACGAGGTCAGAAAAATACTTACAGAAAAACATCGAATGGAGGTAAGATTCTTCCTGGTAGGCCATAGGTGTACTTTTCAAAAGATTGCTTTTCACAGATTTAATCCAGATTGGAAAAAAGAAAAATAATATTTTGCTAGGATAAAAAATTAGACCAGTTTGTTTTAAATATATACCTATAAAGATCTGTCTCTTAAGACTAACAAAAGGCACTTTGTTTGGAATGACTTGGGTTTTGTTCATTCAAACAAAGATGCTAATTTAATAAATAATAATAATAAATGCAAAAATTTGTAAACCGCATACTATAGCACTCCTAACAAGCATGCTCTTAGCGCTAAAAAATAATGACGAGATATGGGCAACATACGAGGGACAGGAAAACAAACAAACATATGAACTACAAAAGAAGAAACAACAGTACTGATGATGAATAAAGAACAAATACAGAAAACACAAGAGGAACCCAATAACAAATACTGAGAGTATAGTGATTTTGCATCAGGAAGACAAGGAGGGAAGTAGCAATCAGCGGAAAAGGGGGAAAGCTGTGAAAAAGGACTAGCATTGTGGGAACTGGTGTTAAAAATAAAGTTTAAGGAAGCAGCACATTTTTTGTGCATATTTAAAGGATTTAATAGTGGTTAGGTGGCGGATATGGAAAGGAGTTCCATTGTTTTACTGCACAGTAATTAAAAATCCTGTGACCATATGATGTTGTTCTGGTGAATAGTAAGGAGATGGTTGTCAGACAAGGAGTGGATCGAGTTGTCTAGCTGGGACCAAAGGGAAGAGAAGTTCAGAGAAATAATCAGGGCAGGAGCCAGCAAAGAAATTAAAAAACAACACAGACAGTTTGTACTGGATGCGAGAGCAGACGGGTAGCCAGTGCAGAAAACAAAGGAGAGGAGTAACGTGGTCCTGTTTCCTAACTCTAAGAACCAGACATGCAGCGGAGTTCTGTACGCATGTAGAGAGAATGTGTTGGATGGCACCGATCATGTGTAGCTCATAATAGGCAGACTGACAGACAGCTGTAACTTGTCTATCAAAGGTCATGTCTGCAGCAACAATGAATTCCAGATTCCTGATGGATGATGTAAAGGTGATGTTGGCTTCACCCACCTTGATATGATTGAGAAGACTGATGAGCAAAGGTTGATTTCTTCTTCTAGAGCATATGAGAGCTTCCGTTTTATTGTCATTTAAGATTATTTTTTAGCATACAGCCCTTGATGTCACTAATGCAGGCTTCTAGAGTGTTAGTTGTAGAGTGAGCTTTAGCTGGTGGAGTGGAACAGTAAAGCTGCGTGTCATCAGCATATGATTGGTGAGAAACATGGTGAGAGTGGATGCATGATGAAAGGGGCTTAGTGTACAGAATAAACAGAACTGGGTCAAATACTGAGTCTTGGGGGAGCCCATAGGAAAGTAGAGCAGGGTGAGCTGTTTGACCATCAACAAACACAGTCTGCATCCTATCAAGTGCAGGTCCAGAAATTCCGTAGAGGGTGTGGAGTCTTTAAAGGAGCAGAGAGTGGTTAAAAGTGTTGAATGCAGCAGACAGGTCCAGAGGAGTTAAGGCAGAGACACCACCAAAGGCAGATAAGATGTCGGTGGTCACTTTAATTAGAGTAGTTTCGGTACTGTGAAAAGGTCTATATGCTGACAGCCTGGGGGAGGAGCTGGTACTCTTGTAAATAAGCCCAGAGCTGTATCAGAAATACTTTTTGTATGATCTTGGAGAGAAAAGACAAGTTGGAAGCTGGGTTGTAGTTGTTTAACATGTTGATGTAAAGCGTAGATTTCTCAAGAAGTGACTTCACTGGGGCATTTCTAAACAAAGATTGGAAAACACCTTGACAAGCTGACATTTACAATGTTTGTGATGGTAGGAAGTAAAATATCTAAGCACTCAAGAAGAAGAACACTTGTGGGTAGTGGATCTAACTGGCAAGTTGCTGGCTTGGTTTTCAAAATAATCGTCTTTATATTGGCATCAGAGATTGGTCAAAATTTAGTCAAAGAGTACCCTAGAGGAACATCACAAGAGATGGTGTCAGGCACCGACATAAGGTCCAAGGAGAATCAAATGTCTTATGTCTTGTTCGCGAAATAATCACAGAACACTTGCGGCAGCTGTGAAGCAGGATAAGCAGTAGGCAGAGGCATTGCCTTGCTAATTCCAGTCATTCGATGTTGAAAAGAATCTTGGGGGAGGTGCAATTCATTATTTGGGCCTAAAGATATGATGTTTTGTCCTTGTTGATACATTTTGCAATGCCTCGCTTTGCAGCATGATAAAATTTATAAAATCTGAACCAATTATTAAATAATGGAAGAGAAATTACCAACTTTATTAATCTCAATGGGCAGTTATAACTTGGGAACATGTGCTTTGTTAGAAAAAAAGAACAAGTGCTAGCTCACACTCTGTTTGAGAGATACATGTCTTTAAAAATTAACATTCTCACCAGCGCTCAGAAAGAGGTCAAAATCTATGTTTTCCACCCCAGTTGACCCAGCTGGTACTTGACACCCTAGAGGATTTGTGATGGTAAGGCAGTGAGGGAAAGAAGACAGGCACTGCACTTACAAAATGCTGGCCGCAAGATAAATGTTGGTTTTTAACACTTTACTCCCAGCGACCATTGTCAGAACTTTCCGTATCTTTTCCTTTGATGATATTAATGTATTCATGATCTAGCATCAAGCCACAGCTTTGACCTGTTTGTCAATATTTGAATGCCAGTATGTCTTGCAAATATGAGGAATATATCTGGCCACAATTTGTGGTTAGCTATCTTCTAATCAACTGAACCCTTCTTCTTCTTATTCCTTTTCGCCCCCAGTGGAGCATAGTGCTGCAACTACACCAAGCTAGCAGACCCAGTTATGGGCTTCCCTCCCCAGTTAGGTCCATGTCATTCCAGCTGCCTTCACCTTGCCATAGACCGATCTTCTCCACGTCTCTCTGGGTCTCCCAACCATGTGTGTTCCGGTCCATAGCTTGTCTTGTTAGATTTTCGGCCAGCATTCATAGGGTGTGACTGATCCAGCCCCAATTTCACTTCTTGATGTCTTGGCTGGCAGGTTTTTGGTTGGCTGTCTCCCACAGGTCTGAATTGGAGATCTTCTCGGGCCATCTGATGTTGAGGATGTGGCGCAGACATCTGTTGATGAATGTTTGAATCTTGTTGGTGATGGTGTTTGTCACACGCCATGTCTCAGACCCATGTGGAATGCATGCCTGGCTTTATTTATTCAGCTTCTTATGTCTTCATCTGCACCTTCTTCCTTGGTGACTATGCTGCCATGGTAGGTGAAGCGGTCAGTTTCTGTAATATATTCCCCATGTAGTTGGAGTGGAGCTTCTTGCTTGTTGTAGACCCACATTACCTCTGTCTTCTTGATGTTGATTGTCAGACCAGTCATCACTGCTTCTTCTGAGAGCTGAGTGAGCTTTGTCTGTGCATGTTATTGCTTGTGGAACAACAGGCTGATGTCATCTGCAAAGTCGAGATCCTCAAGCTGCAAGGCAAATTTTGCTGTTAGAGGTTGTGCTTCTCATGATCCATTCTATGATGATCAGGAAGATTGTCAGCAAGAGCATACAACTTTGCCTTACTACAGTCCTCACTGCGAAGGGGGTCAGTCAGCTTCCCATTGTGGATCACCTGGCATGTTGAGTCCTCATACAGCTGCTGGATGATGGCAATGAACTTTGGTGGAAATCCATAAATGGCCTCTCTGTCTACGGAGCCAAATGCTTTCTCAAAATCCACAAATGTCATGTAGAGTGGGGACTGCCATTTGATGGGCTGTTCAATAATGATTTGCAATGTAGCGATATGGTCTGTGCATGATCTACCCTGCTGAAAGCCTGCCTGTTCTTGCCTCAGTCTCTTGTCTAGGGCATTCTTCTTCAGTCTGTCCAGGATAATTCTGGTTAGCACCTTGCTGGGAATTGACAGTAGCGTAATCCCATGCCAGTTGCTGCACTGGGTCAGGTCACCTTTCTTGGGTAGCTTTACCAGATAGCCAAGTTTCCAGTCTGCTGAAACTTGCTCCTGCTTCTGAATTTTCTTCAGCAGGGGGTGTAGCATTTCTGCTGCGGCTGTTGGGTTTGCCTTGAGTGCCTGTGCAGGAATGGCATCTGGGCCTGCCGCCTTGCCAGTTTTCAGAGACTTGATGGCTTTGATGATTTCTGCCTTGGTTGGTGGGCTGGTGTTCACCTTGAGTTGCTCGGTGGCTGGGGCAATGTACAAAATTGTTGCTGGTGGTGACCAGCTCAGTATTTCTTTAAAATGTTCCGCCCAGTGAGATCTTTGTTCTGCATCCCTGGTGATGATGCCGCCATTCTTATTCTTTACTGGCCTGCATGCATTGATGTTTTTCCTTCCTGACAGAGTTCTTGTAATTTCGTATAGTTTCTTCATGTTATTTTGCCCAGCTGCTTGTTCTACCTCTTCTGTCGTCCTATGTGCTATCTCTTGTCACCTCTTGCACTCGTCTTCACTTCTCGGTTCATCTCCCAGTACTTTGCTCTGAGCTCTTCCTTTTCCTGCTGGTCTTGACACTGATTGATCTTCTGCTTTAGCTCTTTCCTTTTCTCTATCTTTTTCCTGCTCCCTAGGGTCAGACATTCTTTTTGTTGTGTTTCTTTCTTTCCCAGAATGCATGTGCAGTCAGTCTTCCGGGTCTCCTGCAGTCCTGTCCAGTGGTTGGCCACTGTTTCTTCAAAGAGTCCCTCCAGTGCCTCAACCCTGTTTTTGACTTCACAGTTGAATTCTTCTTGCTTCCTGCAATCTGTAAGAAACTGCACGTTGAATTTGTGCTGCGGTCTGTCTGATGAGTCACGAAACGACCTCAGCTTTATCTTCATAGCTGCTACAAGCAGGTGGTTTTTCTGAGGCTGCATCTGCGCCACACTTTACCCTGACATCTAGCAGACTCCCTCTAAACTGGGGATTAATGGTGATGTAGTCGATCTGGTTTTCTGTATTTCCATCTGGTGAAGTCCAGGTGGTCTTGTGAATGGTTCTGTGAGGAAAGACTTTGCCTCTGATTACAAGGTCATTGAACAAACAGAAGTCTGTGAACAGTTTACCATTATCATTGCAGTTGCTCACACCGTGCTTTCCCATTATGTGTTCTTTGACTGTGTCATCATCTCCAATGTTGGCATTCATGTCACCCATGATGATCTTCAGGTCACGTCTTGGAGTATGATCAACCAGTCCTCCTTCTCCTCTTCTTTTGTTGTGTTGCTAGCTGCATAGCACTGGATGATGGTGATCTTTATTCCTTTGGAGTTGAACCCATGCTATTAATGCCCTTGCAGCCTCCTGTCGTCAGTTCTGCTACTCATTGTGAGTGGTCATGGACAGGGTCTTCAGGTCCAGAGTAGATGATATAGTCTCCCCTGACGCGAGTCTGGTCTGATTGCTACCATTCCACCTGGTCTCGCACAGGCCAAGGAGCTTGATGCCATAACTCTTCATCTCCTGGGCTACCTGAGCTGATTTCCCTCTCTCGTATAGGGTTCTGATGTTCCAGGTCCCTATCCTTGGCCGTGAGAAGATGGGTCAGCAAGCTGACTTCCCGAAGGCTTTCACCAACACGCGTCATAGGCTCCTCCAAAGCGGGATCTTCCCGTCCAGGATCGTTGTGGTAGTGTTGTAGTTGCAGTTTCTGTAGCAGGGGTTGTTTTATGGGGTGGGGTTGCTAGCCCCATGCCCAGCCCTCCTCCGTCATCCGGGCTTGGGACCGGCAGGTTCCCTGGGGGGTTTCCAGGTTACTGAACCCATCAGTGTGATAAAAAAAATTAGAGCTTTAATTTTTTGAACAGATATTGCTTGTGGTATTTGGGGTTCTTCATAGTGATCTCCACTGGTGTTTAAAATATTTTGCTTATGTGTGTGTGTGTGTGTGAGAGAGAGAGATTCACCAAACAAATTTGTGAACAGAATGGCAAAAATGATTTGGCAAGCTATATTCTAGTTTTGAAATGCTTTTGAGAAATTCTGCATAAGGATAAAAGCCAATCTGCATGCAAGGTGAAAGAGAGGGAGAGAGAGAGAAAGTGGGTGTGAGTGTGTGTGCTGACCTATTTCCTTGTGAAGTTCCTACTATCCTCAAGCTGATAGGCATGTGATTTGCTGTGCTTTCCTTTTTTGCATTACTTTGTCTGCATGTGTCCTACAAGCAACTTATGCTTTCAGATGATGCAGATTCTTGAGGAAAAAGCTGATATGGAGAAGACTCTCAAAGAAAGTATTCTGAAGGTATACAAGCTTTTGTGAATCATTTTTTTATTTTATTATTTTAGTTGAACTGATCTGTAAGCAGAGTTGTAGCTCTGAAAAAGTCATGATACCTTTTGACTTGTCTGTGTGTAGATATTGCTACAAATGGACCCAAGTAGAATGCATTTTATATCTGCTTCAAATGCTTTGATGGGAATTATTGGAGTACTGTATATTCTTGTTACAAAACACCTCACACAAAATAGACTTTATAACATAATTCTAATTTTTTTGTTTTGGATAAGTTCAGACAAAGCCTTGTTTGCCTCTAGTTTCAGCATGAAATTGAATCCCTGCAACATACCAATGTTGAGCTGCGACAAGAGAAAAGCTACGAGTCTCATGAGCAGATGGAAAGAATAAGTGTTAGTGATTTCTTAATTGTTTATATCAGACTTAGATTAAAATTTCCACATTACAAATGCGCAGGCAATATGAGAGAGGTTCTGCAACTCCTTACCAAATCAGCTCACATCTCCCCAGTCTAATAGATGTTTTTTTTCTCTTTCAGCATATCTTTGACAAAATTTACTGTTGTTTTTCATTTGGATCCACCAGTAACACGTTATAATGGGTAATAAAAACTAAAATTGATGCTGCAGAGCAAAGTGAATGAAAAAGAATTTTACAGATTTTATACAGTTTTTCTGTGAAGTTTGGTTAGGATTGGTGAATTGTGTAAATTTGCATGGCTGTCAAACACACACACACGTTTTATAAGCTTCCCATAGTTTGAGAACTATTTGCATCTATATTTTGTTAATTATCATTAAAGAACATACTTGGGAATACTGGAATAGTTTTGACTGGATGCAATTTATTGCAGGATAGAACAGAAAATTGTACATTGTGCATATCTTTTCCATTTCTAAAACCAGAAATCTTTTCTTCCAAATGAAAAATAAGAGCCAGCATCCCAATATTCCAAGCTTTAAAAAAAAAAAATACAGGAAAAATATGAAGAACTGAATTATTTTTGTGCAGGAACTAGAATCGAACCTGAAAGATGCGAATGTGGAAATAAAAAACTTGAGGGACTTGAAAGACCAATTGGAGGGGGAAACGATAAAACAAAAGAAAATTCAGCTTTCAGATATGTGCCAGATTCAACACCTACAGAATACAAATTTTTTACTGAAAGAAAACCTGCAAGAAATCAATCAGAAGAATGGGGAACTAGTCTACAAACTAGAGAACTTGCAAAGGGAAGCCCAGAATGACTGGGCAGAAATGGAAAAGACAAAACTAGTAGAAAAACTGAGAAAGAAGATGGAGAACCTGGTCAAAGAGAAGGAGCTTGCTCTTCTGAAAGTATCTGAAGTGAATCGTGAGCGTGAGGAAGTTAGAGCTTCCACAGAGGTTGTTCGGATGCACATGGAGAAGCTTGAGAAAGAAAAAGCAGAGGTGGAGCAGTTGTGCAAACAGTTGATGGCTGAAGTCGAACTGCTTCGCAAAAAGCTTCAACAAGAAGAAGAAAGGCCATCTTTTACAGAATTTATTTCCATGAAACGAGAGATAATTGCTGTTAGGAATGAAAATGAAAGTTTGAGACAGAAAGTGCAAACACCTCCCTGTGCTCTTCCTGTTTTAAAAGAGGACTTGAGGTCTCTAAAACAAGCTGGTTCTTTAACAAAGAAAGAGAAGAAAAAGCTGCTTGCTATTGCCTTTGATCAGAGATCAGAAAATGCCAATTCTGACTGATATTGCTATACTTATACACACACCCTTTTGTAAAAATAAATGTTCATATATACTCTTGTATTTTTTTAATATGTTCAAGGTATTCCACAAATGATAATGAAAACATATTAAAAATGAATGTGTGCTTAAACCACAATGGAATTTCTATCTTGTCAGCCTTATCTACAGATTTTAACAGACTTAGAGGCAGATAGCAAACTATCTGTCACAGTTTCGTTTTTTCTTTTTCTTTTACTCATGCTGCTGTTGTCTGCTTCAGTCCTGTTTGTGGTCACCTAAAGCTGTTATATAATTAGAAAGGTCATGTCTGAGTTATTTTTAAAGTGTATCATTTTCAAGATACTTTCTTGTACCATCTGTACGACCATTTTCTGGTCTGCACAGCTCCAGTCTGTAAAATGTTTCTCTACCTTGATATATTTTGATGCCGACTAGTTATAAACCCTATTAACAATGCTAATAGTTGGTATTTTACGGAGTCCTAAACAGTGAAATATTTTGTTCCAGCTTAGATATTTGAATATGATTAAGAATACTTCAAAGAGAAACTGTGACAGTATTAGGTGGATTTGTCTTGCTTTTACTGTAAATGCTACCTCTTTATAGTGTCTCCTAAAGTATAGGAAACATAAACACTTTAAAGAAAAGGAGCCTGGAGAGGGTATTTAGAGTGGGCAGATCCCATTGATGGCTATAATTATAGTGTCGGTGTGCACTCAGTGTTGAAAGAGTCGATTATGGGAAGATTACAGAAGGATGCAAATAAGACTTTTTAAATTTAATTTTAAAAGACAACGGAGACACCTTAAGTTATATCCATTCTAGTTTATTTTGGGCTGTCATCTTCAATGGACGAAAATACAGCTGGATCCACAGACTTCTGTGATATATTTGTGGACGGATCATTCAAGTCAGTCGGCGACGCTCTTCGGGCGGAGGTAGACTGCTCAAGGGAGGTAAATTACACGAAGGCTGTTTATGATTGAGTTTTCTCCCGTTATCTGCTGTTAACTGGGCGTGCGTGCGTGCGTGTGTATGCGTGCCAGAGCTGCCCATTCACCCTCGTGTGGTTTTTTGTTCACATTTCCAGACGTGCAGGTTTATTGCGGGTCCTGTGCTAAGTTTGCCAGTGGCGGATAAGAGGACTGAAAAAGTGATCTCAGAGAGAGAGAAGAACCCAGAACAGTGATCTCAACGAGGGCAGAGGGTTTAGCTTGCAATGAGATCGTCTTAACTCTCGCTCCTTAATAAGACAGCGCACGTGCTTGCGGTGATTGCATCTCTGGCACAGAGATCATGCACTAAAAACATGCCTAGTGGAATCTGTACGCACATTGAAACTGCCACTTGTTCAGCTTAGAGAACACGAGACACGTCTGATGTCATATCGATGACATAGATCCTCGAGACAAGACAAATGTAACGGGGTCCCCGATCCCATCCAACAGCCGGTGTACTTGGGGTGAAAAGTGCTGGGTCTTCCAGACAAAATGGATACCGATGAAGAGAAACACACACACACACACACACACACACACACACACACACATGCAGGCATTAAAGAGAGGTCACTGTCGTCAGGTACAGTCGCAACTATGGTTGCTCCTGAAAGTCATAGTTTTTCCGAATACTTCGAGAGATGGGGGTGAGAGAAGCTTAGTCATTCTGACGGAAATACACCTTAGAAGAGTGAACTGAATAGGGAGGTCGAAATCGTCGATTGCTTTGGACAGCAATAATGTAAAAATGGACCTATCCAGATCCATTACGCACAGAGACCTCGATATAGTGCTACAAAATACTTGCTAAGAAAAATTCTTTGCGCATTCGGAGAGCAACTGGTGAAGTAGGGAAAAAGCAAACTTTATTGTGACTCCAGAAGCGTGATCACAACTACTCAACGATCCTTCAGGGAAGGGGTCTGACCTCGCGGTGAGAATGCCTTTCCTCTCGTTCCTTAATTAATTTCAACATAACCGTCTAAAACACCACCAAACACATATTTCAAATAAAATAATGAGTGAAATATACAGCCCTTTCAAACATATCCTCTAGGACGACTAGTGGCGTAACTAAGGCCTGATTATTTTTTTCAAGTGAAATCGTAATCTTTGGACTAGTTTAGGAGATTTATAAAGCGCACTGATCTTACGAAAACGGTCCAGGGCGCTAGGAAGTGTTTGAAAGTCAAAGGTTAAATAAGTGAATCTTAATTAAGTAGTCGCTTGAAACTGCAGCCTTGCGGAGCCGCAAGAGGAGAGTGTTCCAGGCAGATAAGGACCTGCGTAGGCTCGCTGGCCAGCATAGTGCTAGGAATGTGGAGTTGGAGTAAATCAGTCGCTGAATACATTTTTTTGTGGGGGGGGGCGGGATGGAGTCTGGAGGGGGTGAGGCAGGAAGAAAGGTAATCAGCAGCACAATAATGGAGATACTTAAAGCTAAAACGGTCCAGTTTAGATTAAAAGGATTGCAAGTTTGAAAATTGTTGTCTGCTGCAAAGTGGCTCGGGAATAATGATGATCACAGTGAAAGAGGAGAGTGTTGAAAACAGCATGATCGTCTCGGCAAGTGTTTGCTGTTAACTATTAATACATCCAGCGCCTCTGGAGACTTAAGTCTATCAACAGTTGGCGCATTCTAGGACAGTTGGTCGCTGAAAATGTCGTACACGAGAAATAGACGGTCAACTGCCTCGTCGAAGGTTATGAAAATCAGAACACACATGGATGCCTTGGGAGGCCAAAACCAAATCAAGGGGAAACAAAAGCAAGGCGCCTGTAAAATACGTGTAATGGGTTATAACGCCGCCAGAACTCGGCGATGCCTCATAAAAATCGAGAGGGCCTATCCTGCCGTGACATGCTGAAATAACTGGGACCTGCCGGCCAGTCCGCACTTTCTCCACCTTTGATACCCCCAAGCAGCTGAGTACTGGAAGGTCAAGCGATATAAGGAAATGGATGAAAGCAACCAGAGAAAAGTGGACTGAGGGGAAATATCGTGAGATAGATGATAGACGATGGCAAAGGGAGATAAAAGTAAGGCCTTTCACTTAGTCAAGACCCTCACTAACGAAGGTCAGCAGAACCGAAGAAAGCCACTGATCACCTTCTTACGTAGGAAAAGGCTGTTCTCATTAGATGGACTCAATACTAAAACGACCTCTACAACTTCCTGCTAGAGATAGACTCGAACATCGTCCATTGCGACCAGGTTACGAATAATGACCCTGCAGCCCGTCTAATCCTACGGGAATAGGTCGAATTTGTCATTTGCATTCTTAAGGGAGGGAGCTCTCCTGGAGTCAACAACGTCTCAGCGGAGTTGCTCAAGTGTGGCGGAGAAGAGGCAGTGAAGGCACGTACTACTGTACAATGTGTCAAAAATATGGGGAAACAAAAAAATGACCCAAAGAATAGACACAGTCACTGTTCATACCTCTCCCAAAGAAAGGCAACAACAAGCAGCACCAGAACTGTTGAATAATAAGCCTAACAATGCATCCAAGCAAGGTTATGCTTAAGGTGATCCAAACCCGCCTCATCCCCATGGCGGAGGAACTGCTAGTAGAACTAGTGGCGTCCCCTCGCCTAACAGGCTTGAGGGAGGCGGCTCTCCGTAATTTTTGTATTTTTCTTAGTTTGTTGTGTTTTTAGTGCCCATTGTGTAAGTCGGTACTTTCTTCGCTGCGTCGCTTTCTGCCTGACGCCATAACGCTTTTTCTGAAGATCTTTAGATCACACAACGACACGAAGGCTTTTCTCTGAACTCACGGCCGTTGACAGCCAGCACGGGTCCCGGAGCAGACGACTTGCTAAAACAAGTAGCTGGTAAAGTTCATAGATTCAAGAGTGACAAGAGGCTAAAGACAGACAAAGGGTATGTCAGACAAATCAGTAACCACGCATTGTGCTTATTCCCAATCTCAGTTGTCTGATTCTCCACCAGCAAGTAACCTGACGACATCACCTCCCCACCACTGGCAGATAACAAGGTGAAGGTCACTATCAACATCAATGAGTCATCGTCATCAGAAGTGGTCATCGTGCAGTTTGACAGTGTGGCGTGTGTCTATCAGCCATATACAGGAATAGCCAAAGGTCTCACAGATACAACGACACTGCATGTAGCTCCGCACTCGACAACAGGACTGTAGGTGGCTGTTAAGCGGATTGATCTAGAAAACTTAGATCACGAGTTCTCTTATGTATAGAAAGAAGTATTAACCAAGCAGTTACAATATGAGACTTCTCCCACATTACTGTAGCTTCGTCCATCGCCATGAACTGTGGGCAGTCATGCTAGTCATGGGCTATGGTTCTTGCCGTGACCTGCTGGTCATACACAGGGGTGTGAAGGCTAGCCATGCTTTTATATCAGCTAGCGGACAGGTGTGTCTCACTGGCTTCCACAACTCCACAGTCTATGACTATCCTAGCATACTGCTGATTGTCTCCAGTAGTTCAGTCCGGAAATTCTTGAACAGAATCTGGATATTTCTCAGTGATTGTAAAACTAATCTGATGATCTTACTACAAGAATTCTGCTATTTTACAGTGATTTTAAAACTAACCCCATACACTGTGCAGCGCATTGAGTCGACTCTGGAGTTGAAAATTGCGCTATATAAATCTGCTTTAATAATAATAATAGAAGAGAAGGCAGGGAGGAGCACAGTTAAGTAGATCAGCAGTCGCGTCTCGTTAGAGAAGTATCAGCAACACGGTAAGGATGTTTATAATAATTTTATTGACTTCAAAAAGGCTTTTGATAGAATCTGGCACGTGATAGCGGAAATTCAACATCGACGAAGATCTTAGTTCAAACCATTGAAGCGCTCTATAATGGCTCCAGGAGCTCATTACTCTTCAACAATCAGGTGGGAAAGCGCTTCCCGAAGAGGGTAAGTGGGAAGTAGAGTTCGCCAGGGCTGACCTTTGTCACCGATGCTGTTTTACATCTATCTGGAGAGTATCATTATCCATGACCATCACACCTTGTCACAGACGCTAGCGTACACGTAGACGCCTAGACATTTGCGCGTTCTTTTCAGCGCAAAACAACTCTGACTCTTTTACAGGCCTGTATACATTTAAGGATATTAACTAAATTTATGCTATAGTAATTAATAAAAATAGAAAAGTAATTTATCAGTAAACACATATCAGTCAATCTAAGATCTCTGATTGTAAACACAGTCCTGAGAGAAAGTTCGTTTTGTTGGGTTGATTAACAAACATAAGAATAATTAATATAGTGTAAAGTCCGACACAACGTCTTTTTTTTACCGTTCACACTGAATAATGTTCTTGTACACTGTTGTCTATAGTCACGGGAGCCTGATGGTGCACTGGTCCACGAAATATATACATATTTTACAAATTATCTAAAAGCAAACAAACAAACAAACAAACACCACTGACGCCTCCACTCAGGGATAGACGTTAAAACACATCGGCGCTGCCTCTTGGGGGCGAGCAACAGCACTCTCTTCCTTTTGACGCTGTCTCTAGGAAACAGGGGTTACATACACTGGCGCTGCCTCTTGGGGACAAGCGACCACAACACTCCTGAGCCAAATACTTCAGGATACAAATAAACAAATAAACTGCGTCTATGACAGTTACACAAGAGAACA
The DNA here is from genome assembly GCA_004794655.1 of Marisa cornuarietis. Classification (NCBI taxonomy): domain Eukaryota; kingdom Metazoa; phylum Mollusca; class Gastropoda; order Architaenioglossa; family Ampullariidae; genus Marisa; species Marisa cornuarietis. Next base: position 10,070,124 of record SMMW01000003.1, on the reverse strand, counting down.
ACAAAAACAAATTAGTCATACATATCCATATCATTTAAGGAATGCATAAATAATTCAACATAGACAAAAAATCCGAAATACAAAAAAATAAGCATCGCACCTTTCTCGGAATACGCAGCCTTCACTCCCCTGCACGCAGTGTCTCGGCACTTGCCGTGTCTCTTTGGGAAGTGAAGCGCTGGCAGGCGACAGTTAATTATATTGTCTTCCCACTATCTAAAAAAACAAAACAACTCCAACCTATTAGTCTTGCGAGAGATGCGGCTCGGCCCCAACGCTATACTGGCTGTTAAGTCTCATGTCATCCCTCTGTGACACACCTCCATGTCCGTCGGAGGAAGGCCACTATGTAACCTTTGCGTTGCAGATGACATCGATCTGTTGGCAAGCAGCAACAGCAAACCTACAGACAAACTCGGAAGCAGCCCATGTGCATACGGGATGGAGATCAGCACGACAAAATCATGGCAACCATCCTTGGGCATGCAAGAGCAGAGATCCTCTGGAGAGGCGTGCAGCTCGAAAGGTACAGAGCTTCACGTGCCTGCGCCCCACGTTCTCAAGGACGGCGGCTGCACGGCGGACATTCGGCTCAGGATCACAGCTACGACAGCAGCGATGGCCAGACTGAGCTATAAAAAAAGGACAGCAGAAACATTAATTTGCCACCAGATATAAGCTGTACAAGTCCCTCATCGTCATCATCCTGCTGTACGGCTTTGAAGCTTGACCTTGCTCACAAAGACGAAGTGACGCATTCAAGCATTGAAAACCAAATGCTTCAGGAGACTGCGTCGTGTCTTGTACAGGGAACACCTTTAGAAAGGATGGATCTGTTCACTCCTTCAAGTCGCACTTTGTGAATCTCTGCTTTGCCGCTGCTGTTAATGTCAACCATGACTTTGTTATTGTCAATGTGTTGGTCTCTTTTCTATATGCATTTGCAGTGTCGGTCTACTGGTAAAGTCTTGGGCTTCGCTGTTGGTGCTTGTCATCATATTTATGTCGTCTACAAAGCGAAGGCTGTACATGGGCCTCACCTAGATGGAAATGGAGGCGTGACGTGAACTGTGAAGTTTCACGCATGTTTTACAGAAAGATATTGAACAGTACAGGCAGGAGGGGGCACCTTTGACGGACGCCTATTGTCGTGCTGAAAGAAACTCTCATTTTGGTTCTCCAACAGTACTGCGCTCACTAAGATCTTGTACAGCGCTTCGATGTCTTGAATGAGACCCTCTTCGATGCTGAATTTTCGCGTCACATTGCCCCTCGTGCCAAACTGTCAAATGCCTTTTAAAAGTCGATGGAATTGTAGAAGGGATATCGCTGGTGTTTGTTTGTTTTTCTTTTTAAATCAGGATACGACATTCGAAAATCTGTTGAACTGTGCTCCTGTTGGTCTGAAGCCAGCCTGTTCTTCTACAAGCTGTTCTTCATCGGTGGTGTTTATGCGAATATGTTATCTCTCTAGCTCAGTGGTCAGTTCTTTCACCTTGGCACACTTGTATAATGCATGAATGTTCCACGCATCAGTGCAAGTTCCTTCTCTCAGCTTTATTGGTGTTTTGATTCTAGTAGCACACATTTCGCTGCTTTCATTCTGCAGGCAAGCAGTCGTTGTTGATTCGGGCCTCGGCATGATTTTTCCTCGATTATCCAAAGTCATGTCTTTGAGCTTATCAATAGGTGGCGCCCATCTCTCCTCTCCAAGCGAGACCACCACTGTCCCATTTCAACAGATGGGTCACCTTGGTTGTGAACACATAGGCCCTGACTGTTGTTGTCATCGGGGAAAACATTCGCCCAGTGATGACGAGCTAACATCACGATCTGCTGTAGAGTTTTAGTCCTTGCCTTCATCTTACCAAGATTACACACATGGAAGTGGAGCCATTTGTTCTTGTCGTATGGTTGTAATGTATATTTAAAAAAAAATCCCGTGGAGAGTAAAATAAATAAAAATTACCAAAAATCATGTAAAATATCGTTAAATCCCAAATAAAAAAATGTAGATAAGCATACTACGCCATCATATCGAGGTTTGTGCAGCTTCCATTCACCACATCACTTGTGTTACACAAGTCAGTGGACAGCCAGGCCAGTGAAAAGCCAGACCAAACCTGGAGTGGTCAGTGCACAGTTACCTAGCCCCTTAACCATCTTACTGATGAGGACACGAAGATGAAACGTAAGTTTTGGATGAATATTCCTGTGACTAAACCCACGAGGATAAACTAATAAATACCTGTCATCATGATGACAGTCCACCTGTTACCCTTTACCATCGTGAAAAGCACCAGTCTTGCTAGCGATGAGATTAAGACTTCAGCTAGTCTCAAACTAGGGTGTAAGCAAGCATGTGATCCGAGTGGCTGAAATCTTGATCCCTCGACTTCTGACTGGAGTTCTCTTTGTGGGCCTTAAGTATGGAGCGAAAGTGCATCGCTGCCGACGACGATACTTTATTTCGAGGTCTCAAGGAACCCCACTCCTTTGTGTTACCTGGTATCCGTCTATCTCTGAAGTGGTGTTTGGACCTAGAGGAGACCTCGCTGTACTTTCAGCCAACAGCAATCTCCGAGGTAACTTTACCTGTGGGCTTAGCTAGTCTTGCCATTCCCCATTTGTAATGAGTTGTAGTAGATCTTTTATTGTTTCGTGTATGAGTGGTGCACAGTGTAATGAGTTAGACCACCCCTTCCAGACAAGCGACATCTGTCGGTACTTGCAAATTTCTTACTGAAGGTAAACCTGCTAACTGCACGCTCCTGCTTTTGGCATAAATAGCATGCACGCATCCCACCCTGGCCTCTCCCAACAAACAGACGTCTATCCCACGTAAATCATTACCCCCTTCCACTCTCTCACCTGCTCGACTGATGCGGAATTAGTTCTGACAACTTTATTCGGACCATTGGCTGCATTTAAAACACAAATCGCTTTAACCACTTTTCCAGATTAATTTATTCTAATTGCTGTAATTAGACCAACTACAGAGTCGATTTGAAGAATGCTCCAGGGATCCATTATAACATTCAGTTTGAAGCATGAATAAAACCCTGGGCTCATCCCATTGTGGTTCATTCCCCGTCCCGTTACCAACTGTTTTCTCATCAGTGTCCTCCCTGGTGTGCAACAGAGTCAATGCACCCCAGTGGTTTAGCACAGACAGGTCGAGAATAATGGCGCGGTTTAACACGATCATTCGTTTACCCCTGTGACTTATCACTCTCACTACCACAGCCACCCCCCACCCACTAATCCTCCCATTTACTTATCAGTCAATACAAGGGGGACAGCGGCAAGGACTTTCTCCAGCGTGTCTGAAAAGTGAGATGGCCCATCATCATCTCAAAAAATCAGTCATAACCTACATGTTGGTGCCAGGGTTGGGTTACACCAAACAGGTTCTGATTCCCATTCTAAGATTTCTATTGAGGTGAATAATAATAATAATAGTGAAGATTTTTATAGCGCATATTCACACTCATAGAGAGCATGCTCTTAGCGCTTAAAACGAGGAAGAGACATGGACTAAGTAGACACAGAATAAAGGGACGAAAGAAAACGACAGTACTGACGAAACAGAAAACAAAAGGCATCAAGTAACAGGAACAGAAAAATATAGTGATTCTGCGAGAATAATGATGATCTGCAGTTTGTAGCAGGTACTAGCGACACACTGGATATAGTCTTTAGCCACTAACGACAATTTGTTGTTCTTTGGCCTCCCTTCTACACCCATCATCACCTCCGTCTCCTCCTACCCAAAAGTTTCTCGTTCTCGGGTGTTTTCCCGGAACCTGTCTGATGCCAAGACGAAAGCTACTTTCGTCCCCAGGGGCGGCAATAATGAAGCGAGGGCAAGTCGTTGCCTTTGAACGATATAGGGAACTCAAGGATATGCGTCTTGCTTCTGAAGTTGTAACGCGAGGTCCAGACCTCGCAGATGATGTTTAACCCCTGGAGCCGTAGTTATAAAGTGGTGGCAAAGTTGCCCTGGGAGTAAAGAAACATGAAGTAGTGTCCGAGGGGTTTGAACATCGCTTCATAATTTCGCAAACAAGACACTTTTCCTTGAGTTCCTCATTTTGCCCAGGGGTAACGACTTACCCTCGTTTCATAACTACGGCCCCAGGAGAGGAAGAGAAAAATGCCAAACGTTTGTTGTGTTTGATACAGTCTTACTGGGGATGGTAGGTGTAGGGATGGATGGGGGTTGGAGAGCTGCACGTCAGTCAAAAAGAAGAAAATCATCATCAGTAAAAACTGCAGACCAGAGGTAACGTTACCTCACCCGAAAGTTTAGGAGGCCAGCAGAAATCTCAGGCTGAAGTGCACCTGCGGGGAAGCGATAACGGAGCAAAGAAAAAAGGATTATCGGAAACAGATATGAACCTCGCAGCTTTGGTTCACTGCTTCGGCGACAGGAATTTAGCCTTATTTGTGCATTCTCGACCCCTCAAGGTCACTAACACTATGAATCAGTCACCTGGTTTGTACGGGAACCACAAAGGAAACTATAGTTGGTAGTTCGGGTCAGTATATAAAGCTTGAAGCTATGTCTCTCCTGAAGTTTGGGAGTGTCGTGGGAGAGGGGTGGGGAAGAGGGAGAAAAGATGTCAGAAACGGCAAAGCCAGTGGACAATAGAAAGCCTGTTGTAACAACACGATATAGAGACATAGCACCTACTTACTGCATCTATTTCTTTTTTTAAGCTGCACTTCTCCCCTCCCCCGCGCGCATACACACACATACACTCTCTCTCTCTCTCTCTCACACACACACACACACACACGAACGCCTAAGCACAAATACCTAGACACGCACAAACTGTGTGTAAATTGAATAAATCAGCTGTAAACTGAATAAATATCTACATTTCTTACCGAACTGAAATGTTACAATTTATCCAAACTTGCAGTACTTCGCGTGCTCAGACGTACGTGTACAAAGTGTTAAATCTTGGAGGCGTGCGACGTCTGGCGGATGGGCTAACTCCCCCTGCCTCCCTCATTACCCTACCGCCACTCCAAACTCTCCCAACCCCCGGTCCCCGCCTGAGCTTGGACACAGACGCAGGGGACCATCCGGTCCTGTGTAGCTTGTTGAAAAAAGAGCATGAAGGTTCTGGAATGGCAACTGCAGCCTACTTTGATATCGATTGACGAGTGAGGCTTTTTTTTTTTTTTTTTGGCGTGACTGCCAAAGCAACGGTACTCAACACAAGCGAAACTACCCAGTGGAACCTGTTGCCAGGTCACGCCTAAATGTTGTCCAACTGCGACGCCAAAGGAGCGGCTGGTCTCCCTAATCGATGTCAACAGGTTCCCTCGTTTTGTCATCGAAACGCCGTTGGCTTCTCTCGTCTACGTGACCGATGACCCAGCGCCGGCACCGACTCGTTTTTGTTGCCCTCACTCAAGGGCGGGCCATAACGCACGACTAGTTTTTTCTCTCTTTTTTTTTTTAAAGCTCGTTCAGGCCGCACAGCAGCCTTCAGCGGATCAAAACTCAGTTACTGCGCCATCTTGAAAGTCTGCGGCCATTAGCTGGGAAGAGTCGGAACGAATTTCACACTAAATGTCAGTCTTGGCGTTCACCTTTTGGTCGACAAAGAAACGGAAGCCACGCAGAGAAGATCTTTTTTTGGAAGGACTGGTGGCTGTTGGTGATGCGGATGGTTGTGGCGGTCGTCGGTGGGGCGGTGGTGTGGTAGTGTTGATAACGGTGATGTTGATGATGATGGCTGCAACGGTGAAAGCGACAGTTGTAGCGTAAAACGGGGAAAGAGTGGAAGGAGGTGGGGAGCACAGACGAGCTTGAAGAATTTGAGTTACCAACTCCACTTCCAATCCTCCACCCCCCCCCATCCTCCCTCTCAACTATCCGCTGCAGCCGTGGTAGCCGGTGATGGAAATCGTATGTTGACTTCTATATTGATTGCCAGTCTAATTAGAAAGGGAGCCGGGCCGACCGGAAATGGCGTCTGGTGATTGTCGGGCTGTGAATAATGAACATTGACAGGTCTCCGCCCTAGTTTTTGCGGGGCCGGCTAACGGCGCAATGTCGTTTGTTACGTGGGAACGACCGACAATCTTCTGCTAACTTTCTGCTGTCCATGGGCGCTGATCGATACGACTAAGCAGGACAGCAAGGTGAAGAGCATCTCGAGAGTAAGAATGAGACTAGGCGAGGGTTAGGCCAGCCAAAACTGCGTCATGTCGCAGACTGGAAGGAGCAGGGATTTTTTTTTTCAAAAAAGAAAAGAAATTAAAGCGGTTCTTTCTCCCCTCCCCTCGGTTTGTTTCTTTGTGAGTGAGAATATGAATGAGAAAAAGACAGTATGTGTGTGTGTGTGTGTGTGTGTGTGTGTGTGTGTTGGTGAGAAAGTGAGATGTGTGTTTGTGTTTGCCGATAGTGAGAAAGTGAGATGTGTGTCTGTGTGTGCCGACAGTTTGAGAGTGTGGGAAAAAGAGTGTGAGAGTGAGAGAGAAAGTGTGAAAGAATGAGTGAGAGGTGTTTGTGTCTGTGTGGTGTGAGTGCATCTGTGTGTGTGCATGCGTGCGTGCGTGTATGTGTGTCAGTGGCGTATGGGGCAGGTGGAGCTGACGCCCCCCTCAAAAAGGTACTGAGGAGGCAAGAATGTGAACATCGTTTATTGTCAGCATGGAGTTTGCACCCCATCCTCACCACCCAAAAAAGCTGAGCATCTTCCTACGTGAGTGTGTGTGAGAGAGAGAGGGAGAGAGTCTGTGCGAGAGTGCGTGTCGGCGTGAGGGTGTGAAAGTGAGAGAGTGTATGGAAGAGAAAGATAGGAGGAGAAAACATTTTATATCAAAACGAAGTTCTCTTATCAGTTTCCAGTTTAGAAGCGAGCACAGTCACTAATGCACAGAAGACCCTATCAGTTATCTCACAAACAGAAGAAGACATTAATTACTACACAGACAGAAGACAGATACTGTTTGTGGTTTCCCATGCGCAGACGTGTGTATGTGTGTGTGAGTGTTTTTGAGAATGTACGTGTGTATGTGTTTGCCTGCTTCCGAGCGCGTGCACGATGGAAGGACAATAGTGGACAATATGGGTGGATGGGTGGGTTTTTTTTGGTGGGGGGTTGGGGCGGTGTAGAGATTGCAAAGTGGGTGTGAGGGAGGTGGAAGACAAATAACAGAAGTAAAAAGCTGGGTCAGGGAGGGAGGGAGGGAGGTGGTGGTAACAGACCTCTGGCTGCCGAGACTGTCAAATCGTTGTCCTGACGAAACCTTTGCAAATACAAGCAATACACTTAACGCACTGGCATTCAGCCGTCTGTTCACATTTTTCATACCAGCAATTTCGCACACGCTGAAAAGTTGCAAAACCCTCGCACGTCCGCAGAGTTACCACAATTACTCACTCCCTACTTTTCATCTCCACCGTCAGCAAAGAAGAGGAGGAGTTGCCTGCCCCTAGACTCTACCAAACGGTGTACGTAGTACACCGCCCGATTTAATGACTTTTATATAAACGAAGCTTCACCCGAGCTAGCGGCTGGATGGATGGATGGATGGTGGGAGTAGGGTTGGTGGAGAGGAGGTGGTAGTGGTGGAGAGATTAATCAGAAAAGGTTGGCGCATAAACAGAGGTATAGAAAGATTGCAGAACGGCGGATGACGAGATTAGGCGAAGGACCGAAGTCGTCTGAGGTGCAGATGGCAAAAAATCCATATTAAGGAACCGTGTTGGATTAATTTTTCCTTCACCCGCGCCGGCACAAAGAACGACTTGTTGACTGCCTGCGAAGGGGAACTAGAGAGTCTACTGAAGTCCAGGTTAAACAGCTAGGGTGGGGGTCGGGTGGGTGGGTGGTAGAGAGAGAGAGAGAGAGGGTGGACCAGTGTATAGCCGTCTGCCCACTTGCACAAACTATAGCCGAAAAGTTAAGCAGAATCATAAAGCCTAGCCTTCCCTTTTTTTATATATCGTTTCACTCCCCCATGGGGGAAATTGCTACGGGTGACTCAAAATTGACGTAAAAATATGCCGAGGTGCTGGCTTGGTCCTGAAACCGCGCAGAACAAACAATTTCATGGACCGCGTCCGCTGATCTCACGGCACTTAATTAATCTTGGGACTCGGCCCGCGGCCCCTGTTTGCTAAGACACTTTTTTCCCCCCTCTTCACAACCGCTGGCAAATATTTGCCCAAGGCCCCTGAGACTCGGCCTCCAGTAATTTCGCCCCTGAAGAGATGATTGACTTAGGCGCTAAGAAGAACGCAAAAACTTATGGGATTATACGTGCAAGAATTCGGATACTGAATGGCGGCCATGGAGAGAATTCTGATGATGATTCGTGTAATGCCAATAATTTGCCGGATGGAGGGAGCGGGATAAGGGGACCTGCCCGCCTCGCTGGGGAGACTCGTTGTGTGCGTGTATATGTGTGTGTGTGTGCGCGCGCGCGCGCGCGTGTATGTGGATAGCTAAGAAAACTAGACCGTCCGAGCTAGACCGTCCGAGTTGAGATCACGACCGACACTTGCAGTCTTCAGCTCATCCTACCCATCACCACCCCTCCTCCTCCTACCCCCAGCTCCCACCCACGAATGGCTGCGACCCGACAAATTTCGTTAGCGCGCAATGATGAATGTTCACAACTAAAATTCCGCTCATTAGACCATGCATCGTATCGTCTGCGCGCAATACCCGTGCACCGGGCTTGTCTTTAGCAGACGACATTTCATTGCACACCACGTCGGCTCGATTTACCCCAATTTAATTAAAGCTCTTCTCTACGGCTGCTGCGGGGAGAGCAAATTTTCTTGTCTTGGGGCCCTCTTACATGAAGGGCTGGGAATTAGGGACAGAATTATATCTTTACGAGCGAGTCGCATCGATCTCTGGCTCTCACCGGCATTCATCTTTCATTAGCGCTGACACGGCCTAATCAGTGACTTGCATTTGCACAAATAGCTTTGGAAAATATCTGCATTATTTCACACAAGAGAGAATCAATTCCAGTCACTACCCCACCCCTACTCGACCAGCATCACACACACACACACACACACACACACACACACACACACACACACACACACACACATAAAGACATACACAGCGTTTTCCTCCCTTCTCTTCGTCTGTCTTCCCCTCCCCCCTCAACTACTCCCAAACGACCAACTCTCCCTGCACAAAAAATTCCAAAATGGAAGGCAGTTCTAGCCCCAACATTTTGATGGATATGCAATGACGACGTTATTTTCCGAGCAAAACTCGGGTTTTGTAAACTCCACAGGTTTTAATGTCCGCATCAGGTCCGCGCCAGCATTTCTCCGCGTGCTCATTAAAACGCGGACATTCGCTCTGACGGGGAAGGGGGAAAATAACCCCGGAGGGCTCTCCTCCCGCCTCCCTACCCAGCACCCCTACACCTTTTTTTTAAAAAAAAACAGGTCCCTTGGCCCCACATGCACTTTCGTCAGTGAAGCCTGGTCTTCGCTGTTTAATTATGCACATCCTTCTTTGTAGCACTGACCCTTTCAGCTGCCTCCGCCATGTTGTCTGCAAATCTGTGTCGATTGCTGGAGTTTTTTCCCCCTCGTGTGTGTGTGCATTTAAAAAAAAATGCCACCCTGAAGTTCCATCGTCCTATCTTGCCCCCTTCCACTCGCCCTCCCCCCACCTTTCATTGCTGACGGGGGAAGGGAGGAGGGAAGGTTTAGCGGGAAGCCATTGGGAAAGAATAGGAGGGCGGGGTGGATTACCCGACCTGTTGTGGATGCCGCAGGGTTAGCTCCCTTTATGGTGGAGATGTCGTCTCCACGGCATTGTGCTGCTCGCTGGCGCGTGGATGGCCGGCATTAGTATGCAAATGACATTAAGGGCACAACTACTCAATGTTTAGCAGTTGTCTGTGTTAGTTACAAAAGTGCTCGATTTAGAGACGTGATTTTAACGGCGGGGAACCCTTGAAAGTATTAAAAGGAGGAAGTTTAAATGAAGGAGGTGTGTGTGTATGTGGAGGGATATGAATCTGTGTGTGTGTGTGTGTGTGTGATGACTCCACTTGTGTCGTTATAGATACAAGCTTTCAGCTGATAACTCTGATCTAGTATCCGACCTCCCCCCCCACCCCCAACAACCATTTCTATTCTGCTTAAACCAACAATATGAAATGTGCTAATAATCATATGAGTTAAAAAAAAACTTAAGGGTTAAACTTAGAGTTAAAACAAGTGGCGAAATTATATTATATTTTGTTCGAGGAGCGGGTATTATTATCAACTACTTTTTTTCGAATACAATTTTCAAAAAATTATTTCGATCACTAAAAAACAAACAGGCATAGACTCACGAACGTATACACACGTCCGCCCGCTTACGCTTACACAATAGTACACTATATAGGTACAACACATTTCTGTTTCTCTCTCTCTCTCTCTCTCACACACACACACACACACACTGTCTTCGTCTTACTGTCTCTCTCTCCCTCTGTGTGTTTCTGATAAGTGAACTGACAATTGCTTGTTTAGAAGTCGTCTCAGTTCCAGTTTTAGAAAAAAAATCTCTTGTGTAGCGCTCCCTATCCTCACTATCTCATGACTGAAGAAGCGCTAGTAATGGGTTACGGACTCCTAGCCTCCCTGCTGATGATCTGGTTTGGTGAGTGGGTGCGTGCCAGCACCAACAGACTACCCCCATTGATTGATCATGTGCCCTGAGAGCCACGTGATCATAAAGAGTCGGGGACGCCACTGCCGTGACTTCTCTGTCCTTCCTACCTTGCGTCCAAACACAATCGTCTTCAGAAGTTTGCAATCGGACTTTTAGCAGCCTCAAAGAAAAAAAGAAGAATAATAACAAACAAAAAGAAAAAAAAACTTTGCAGACAGCACCCGCTTAAGTGCTTTGTTGTTAGACTCGACACAATACCTGACTATAAAGTCAAAATGGCTAAAATCATTACTAGTGCATTACATTCTACTGATGCACGGAAAGATTAATGCCTACTATTCGATAGACCATGAGTTTTTATTTTAATCGTAATTTTCTTTAAACGTCTTTTCAGAAACGTCTTTTTTTTATTCAAAAAAACTCACGTCATTTTGGGTTAAGCGAAAGTTCAATACAGTTTTGATTCCGGCTTTAATGAGTACTTTACTATTGATCTGAGCCTCGCCTCCTCCCGTTAACTCCTTCTTCTCATCCCAGTCCCTGTGTTGTTTCTGTACGTCTGTCTTTCCTCTCGCTCTTCATAGGAAGCATTACTCACGCTTGCAAGAACGCACACGCACACACATTTCTGATTCTGCAGAGTTTCGCTCTTTTGTTCTTTAAAATATATTTGCATATCCTTTATTATGTTAAATTGTTGAGCTTGGAATAAAAAAGTAATGACATTGCTGCAACGAAAAACTTGTCACACGGAAGCACACCGCATACCACCCATGTCACACTCAAATGAAATCTATAAAAAACTCATCTCCAAAACAAGCAAGCAAGCAAACAAACAAACAAAACAAACAAACAAACAAACAAACCCACGTCATAAAATGTGTAACACCGTCCAGCATGTTACCAGACCTACAGACTACTGGTTCTTTGCTTTGTTCGTTTGTGTGAGTTTGTGAGCGTGTGCACGCGCACGTGCGTGCGTATGAGCGTTTGAGTATATGTTCTGTTCAAACCGCTATCTCATTATGGTCTATAAATTTTTCCGAAGACTAGCAACGAGAAAGTAATTAGTGAAGCTGCGGAAGTGAATTGAAATTTCGAGCTTTCCACGAGCACTTACAGAGAAAGGCCATCTTTTGTCAGAGGTGTGAAGGACAGATCGCGTGGAATATTAAGATCAGTAAAACTAATTTCATTTCAGCGAGATGTGCAGGCCACTAGAGGCCTCGGCCTGATGTGACCTGGCGTGACCCACCTCGAGTTTGATGGCGTAATATTACGACATGTTACGAAAAATGTCGATTTCACTGCCGAGTCGTTGACAGATTGACGCTCGGTAATCTTCGTGTGGGCGACCAGGTCACACGATGCGACCGAACGATAACGAAGCGATATGAATGCTGTTTGGAAACTCCAGACAAGGCAATATCGCGACTTGTGATTTTCTCCGTTGTTTTTTTTTTTCTTCTTTTTGTCTTATTCTTTTCCTCTTCCCCTTCCCTCCTCCCGCAACACACACACACACACACACACACACACACACACACACACACACACACACACACACACACACTCAGCGTCGGCCGCGAATTAATTTCGTTTCATCCGCATGATTTCAACTCTCGTGACATTGTTTTAAATCAGTGACTGATAAAAGTAGAAAAGGCCTTCGGAGACTGGGCGAAGGAAAGATGGAGAGAGACACATCGCGTGAATGGCCGAATAGGATTAAAAAAAAAAGTTTCAGCCAGAGGGGCAAGCAATCGCAAAATTAATTCCACAGAACCATAATTACAGAACCATTCTCATTTAGCATCGATCGCTGGCCCTGGCTTGGTGTGGAAATTCGATTAAGACACCCTTTCTGTGGTGCAATGCTCGGAGCAATAACAGCCCTTCAAACCCAATAGTCGTTTGCTCTCGTCCCGAGCACAGGCTACAGATAAAAAGATCCGAAAGAGGCTTCGGTGTCATGGCCTTTTAGCTCACATCTATGTACGACCATTTGCACTCCTCATCACCCATCCTCTTTCCCCCAGACTGCGTTACCAAAAAAAAAAAAAAAAACACACGACAAGAAAACAAACAGCCCAAAAAATATTTGCACGGAGGGATGTGAAAAGAGGAATAGAAAAAGATGGAATAAAAGACAAAGTCAGCTGCCTTAACAATTAACCGTCAGCCGTATCTTCTTGTGCGCACACGTAGGTGGAATGAATTTGCATAAATAATCCGGTGCGGTCTGAATCTGTTTCCATATCGGCTTTCCATCTGCGGACTCCTTACGCTAGCGGGTTGCATTGGCGGGCATTGTGATTCCAGGCTTACTGCGGATGTACAGAAGAAAATGGACAAATATGGATTAGTAATCAGACGGGGAGCTGGTTCAAGACAAATAGTGTTGCAGCCGCTGACTGGGACTGGCATCTAACGCAGAATTACATTCATCCACAGCAACACTGTGCACTGCGCTGAGGCCGCCAAGGAAACTTTCGGGTTTGCGGGACAAGTCTGGATTGAAATGTGTGTGTGTGTGTGTGTGTGTGTGTGTGTGTGTGTGTGTGTGTGTGTGTGTGTGTGAGAGAGATTAAAAGGGACAATAACAACAGCAAAGATGACAATGATGATGATAATGGGGACGACGACGACGATGACGATGATGATGATTATTATTATTATTATTAAATATAGGACAACATTCCAGCTCTGCGGTTTAGATGCCAAAAAGATTCAGTCACTGAAAAACAGGACCAAGACATTCAAAACAGACATTGCATAACATAGGAGACCATTTCGTTCAGTTCCTGATATTCACCTTATGTTTATACCTCTGGCGCTTATATTAGTGTACCACAGCTTCCTTTATCTACTACAGTTGCAGAATTTCTGCCATAAATCAGACTCTCTCTCTCTCCCTTAGACGGATTCAATGAATGGGTTGGCTGTTAAGAAAACTTTTTTTTTTTATTTTTGAAAAAAAAACCGGTTTGTTAAGCGTCGGCATTTCTGAGTTAAACATTCTTGACATGGTGGTGATGTCCTTTCCTGTTGGATTCTTTATGAAATGATTACTAACGGGATTGTGATTTCTTTACGTAGCGTTGACTTACGCTCTTTTAAGTTGGTTTACATCCAGCTTTCTTTTTTTAAACATCTTGTTGACATGAGCATGCAGGTTGGTTGGGTGGGTTAGGGGTTGGCTCACAGAGTGACGAACATGAAATACATGGTCGAAGATGCTATATTGACTGGATATTTAAAAAAAAGAGTCGTTGTCCATGGTTGTCGAAGGAGTTGACTCTACTTTTCTAACCATATCACGGCTCTACTATCAATCCCTCGCCTCCTCTCGCTGACTCTAGCCCTCTCTCGCCGACATTCGCCCTATATCCCTAATTCTCGCGATACCACTTCATTACTAGCATTCTCTTACCACTATCGCCCTCTCTCGCTCTCCCTAGTCGACTCTCGCCTTCTCTCGCCCTTTCTTGTCGACTCTCGTCCTTTCCCATTCTCGCGATATCACATCATTCCTGGCAATCTCTCTTGCCCGCTCTCGTCGACTCTCACCCTCTCTCGTCCACTCTTTCTAATTCTCGCCCTGTCCTGCCAACTCTCGTCCTCACTCTCCAGTTCTCGTGAAATCACGCCATTACTGACAATCTCTCTTCAACTATCGTCCTCTCGCGCCCTCTATCGTTGACTCTCGGGCTCTCTCTCCAATTCTTACGATACCACGCCATTACTTGCAATCTCTTTCCAATTCTCGCGGAATCACGTCATTAGTGGCAGTCTCTCACCAACTCTCGTCCTCTCTTTTCAATTCTCACAAAATCACGTCATTATTGGCAATTTCTCTCACTCTCTCTCGCCAACTCTCGCCATCTCCTCCTCTCTCCCCGGTTCTCGTGAAATCACGTCATTACTGACACTCTCTTGCCAACTCTCATCCTCTCTCGCTAACTCTCGTCCTTTCTCCCCCACTCTCGCGAAATTACGTACTTATCTCTTGTTGACTCTCGCCAATTCTCGGTTATCGCGATATTCCTGGCAATATCTCGCCAACTCTCGTCCTCACTCCCCAATTCTCGCAAAATCACGTCATTACTGGCAATCTCTCGGGCTTTCACGCCGACTCTCGTCCTCTCTCCCGATATCGCGTCAGTTTTATCCAATCAAAATACAGCGTACTAAACCCGCGCATTAGTTCGAGATTTGATTAGATCGTTGTCCTGAAATTTATAAGACATATTAGTTATCTTTGTCAGGCAGGCCACACAAATATCGAACTTCCTCTGTTGAGACAATCCAAAAGGAAACAACAGCGAAGGAGCAGATGAAGCAATTTAGCGAAACAACAAACAAAGAACCAAGCGGTCTGAATATTCGCATGTGAAATGTGCTGACTATAACTTTTGCGCAGTAAAGTATGTCCCTCACTAATTTGAGATAACACACTTGATTTGTTTGTGAACATTGATGAAAAGCATAAACTCCGGGAAGAGTTCTTTTTCCCTTCATCCAAAATGTGTGGCAGTCCTCCCACCCAACCCCCGTTACATTTTTGAATTTGATAAGAAGGAACTTCATTTTAATGTTTTACTTTTGGTATACCAAAATATTGCTAAACTAATGAGAAATGTCGAGCGAGATTGATCTTTGATTGCATGTATGTGAGTATGCATGTATGAATGCACAGATTTAAGTAAGTGTGTGTGTGTGTGTGTGTGTGTGTGTGTGTGTGTCCTTCCCTCTGTACAAATGCATGTTGTATGGATTAAGGAATGTAGTTTAAATGGTATTGTGATTGCTCAGCAAAAATCACTGGAAACAGAGCATAAAGTATCAAAAAAATATTTTCCGGTGGTATTTTATGACAAAGAGGCACGAGAGATTTTATATTGATATTTTTTCGTAAGCACACCTGGATTTGTGGGGAAACATGAAGTGACGAAATGGAAGTATCTCATATCATCATCTACACGAGCTAAAGTCAAAGAGAAAAAATGCAATCCTCGGTAAAAGAAAACTGACCAGGACACATTGTGCTTTTTACTGAATGTTGCCTTCAACACTCAGAGGGAGTTAGTTTGTACTCAAGAAGGAAATCCTAAAGATAATGGCAGCAAACGCCAGTGGATTCACTTTGTTCAGAGATGTGTATATACAGGTCTCTGCTTTGTTCAAACGGGCCTTGAGAACTTCGTCCGCACACCGTATTCAAGAATTTGCTCAAAACATTTCAAAATCAATTGTTATCCAGTCATTTATACAGTACAAGCAAGTCTTGGACTTTCAGTAAAACGAAGAAATGTTATTCCTACAGCAGTGCTTACTATAAAAAAGCACGAGATGTTCAAACCAACTACGACTGCTGGTAGATCAAGCACCAGACAGGCAACATCGACAGTTTCTACACCGTCTGGTCTACAAATAACATCGTGTGACAGTCACAAAAATATCATCATCAGTCGTATCTTTATCCAGCAAAATGTTAAAACCAACTGACAGTGTGAGTTGAGGGTGATAAACGTATCAGGAGTTTAAACGAAAACAGGGTCGAGTATCAGTAAGTAAAGAAAATGTTGCATGCAGCTAAATGAGGAAGAAATAAGTTTTTACGTCGATAAACATATTTCAAACTATCATTATATTTTTAATTGTAAAAAAAGTCTTATAAGCATTCAATTGTAACTATAAAATAAAAATGACATGCTTGAAATTAACCATCAAATAAAAAATTACAGGAGTTTATCTTAGACAAATACCTTTGAACTGTGTTTATATTTTATTAACAATAGTACACGTGGGAAAATTAACTAGGTGCGCCCACTTAGTAAGAGACAATCAGTAATAATATATCGTAGACTGCAATGTCTGTGATTAATGCCCATTAAATTTTGATCTGCAGAAGATTGACTTACCAGTCTGTTGAATGAAATCAGTTTGAACCATTTAATTATTTTTTTTTTATCTTCATTCGAAGCTTCTAAATAAAGTTCCAATCTGTAGGGCTGTATTCCTAATCAGCCGTTTCATTTTCTGGGCAAAAATTCGCTTCATGAACACGACAAGCTGAGCGATGTTTCTTCATTTGACTTGAAGACATGCACACTTGCTGTTAAAAGTACTCAGGGTGCTTAAGAGAACTCTTCAGTACAGGAGAGTAATTTTGTCCTGCTTTCCTAGTGGCAGGTGAGAATGCCGATGTTTGAAGGCTTATATCTTGAAAAGTAAGCATAATTATGTACTCATATTTTGGGAATTATTATTCTAAAACGAACTTAACCCGATCATAAAGAAAAAAATGTTACACTTGGCTCGGCCTTTAATAATCTAAATGATAATAAAGGCGCGATTTATGTAGTGTATACTCACACTCGTAAGCAGCATATTCCATTCGCTCGAGACAAAAAACGAGACATGGAGAACAAACGAATGAAGGAAGAATAAACAACAGTACTGTTGACTAATAAAGGACAAATATAGAAAAACGCAAAGAAAAATCGAAAAACAAGAACTGCGTGTATTCTGCAGATGAAGACGAGTAGTGAAATTTGAAGATGGACTGACAGTCTGTGGACTGTTGTTAGGAGAAATTCTCGAGCAAGAGGTGTGTTTATAGTGCACATTTTAAGGATCCAATGATGCAATGTTTAGGATTATTTACATCCATGCATGAAAGCATATGTGTGTACGCGCACACGCATTTATAAAAAAAAAAGGTCCTGACACCGCCATTGTGGATGCTATCCACATCAAGCTGTATCTCCGTGTTGCTGGCCACAGCAAGTTAATACAAACGCCAGACTCTCTTACAAGACAGACTTAACGCGACTAAATATACTTGCAGGCGGTGCAAGCCCTAGAGATGAGCACGAGAACTAATGTTTTCTTCGCCGAGCACGCGAGAGGTCAGAGGTCGAGACGCTGGCTGCTCCGCCACGTTCCGCTCAATGCGAGGCCAGAAACACGAGTTACTTCCCTTGCATCACCGTGTGGTTTGTTGGGCCGGTTGTCGCTGTGTGCGTGTGTGTGTGTGTGTGTTGGAGCAAGAACACCAAGACCATCAAGTCATCATTGTCATCGAGATGTCACGAGAAGAAGAGCAGTAGTTGGAGTGTACACAGCTCTCGTTCTCTAAGTTTTAAACCTCATAAAATAAACACACACACACACACACACACAAGATTTCTGTGCCTAATATAAAACACAGAAACTTTCTGTACCCAAAATAAATCTCTCTCTCTCACACATAATCTTTCTGCGTTGTGGATCCAAGTATTAATGATGTGCTATAAACCTCCCAGTCTCGAGATTCATTTAATGAAACGTAATAGGTGTTGATATGGGCCAGATGGGTCACACAAAACTGGAATAATAATATGGTTTTTAAAAGTCAAGCTGGGAAGTACGGCTATAAATCATGGCAAAACAGTCGGGTCTGTAAACAGATGAAACATGAAGAGAAAGAGCAGAGTGCCTGAGATGAAATCTGAACACAATGCATTCTATCTTCAACTGTATTGGTGACGAGCACCTTTAACAACAAAGTACCACCCTATCATCATCATCATCGTCGTCGTCGTCGTTTGTTATATACGTGCGCGCACACGCATATATATATATATATACGAGTGTTCATGACTTTTGAAATTCCTCGCAAGCCGTGGGTCAGGCTTTCCTCATGTACAGACAGTGTGGTGGATGGGAAAACGGAACAAATGTTGTCGTCCCTGGAGTCCTCTCTACTGCCCCTTCACTCATTGGGAAACGTTGTATCGATCTGATCCATTAACTTAAAAACAGCATGGAAATTAATTTGTTTGATACACTCATTGTTAAGTCCATTTTCTTAAATGAAACGTGCGCACGCGCGCCCGTGCACACACACACACACACACACACACACAGACATGCGTAAGTGTACATACTTGTGTTTATGTGCGTTCGTTCGTATGTCTTTGTGCTTTTATATGTTTATATGTGTGTGCGTGCATGCGTGTACGTGGGTCTGAATACAAGACAGATTGATAAAGAAAAAGAGAGAGTAGGGGGTCAGAGATTATTTTTTGCAATGTTTTTCTTATACTTCCTGTTCGCTCCCCAAATATTGTTAAAATATCGAACAGTCAAGTCTCCCCCCTCGATAATTATTCCGTCCTGCTAAATGACACAAATTGAGGAGACGGTTGTAAGGTCTGTGGACGCCGTTAACCGGAAAGATAAATGATGTAAAGACAGATGACAGCTCCCAGCGTCCAGGTTTGTTTGTAGCTGTGCTGTTGTCCTGGGGGAGGCTCCAAGAATGTACATATCTTCATCCCATACATAAAGTACACGTATGATACCTTCATGCTTTGGAGCTGATGAGACCTTTCGTGTATGGACAGGGGATACGGCGGCTGGTCCAAGGCAGCACTGGGGAAAGTATGTAGCAAGAAATACTGTCTTTTAGTCGTGTCATTATGGATCAGTATTGAAAACAAAAGAATAAGAAAAAGACCTAGCAAAAATAATTATTCTCTCTGCGTGCGTGTGTGTAGAACAACATCAAAAAGTTGACTTAGGGTGGGGAATAAGATTTTGAATAAGAACGACACATACATAAAAAATTTCCACTAAAATATATTTTTTTAGTTTTGTCACACCCAGAAAATTTAATAAAATTTGTTTGACAAAACAAAACAAAAATAACGAAGATTGTAAAAGGTGGTACCCTGACCTTTTTCCGGTCGTTGTGGGGAAGGAAGGTGTTAGAAACCGCACTTTTCTCAGGGCCAGATTTATGTGAGGGAGGACCCCATCTTCTCTCCCTCATTGCCGTCCCTTGCTCAACCTTCTATGGAATCACAGAACTCATTCCCGACAGTTGGGTCGACTGTGGTTGGTTGGGTGGAGAATTCCATTGCGCCACACGGAAATCCGGGTTCGGACATTAGAGCTCTAACTACTCGGCTATCGGCTTGGTTTGATAGTGTGCTTCTCTAAAAATCAAGAAGTAGAGAAAAAAAAAACCCCCATCAAGGATTAGTTAGAGTGTTATTTAAAGAAGAGCTGAGCAACTGTCTTTCACTTAACTAGCATAACTTCAGTGCAGGAAAGATAGAAGGACTTTACCGTAGACCTCTAAGGTGACCAGTGAATAGTCAGGGTTGTCAAAGTGTTAAGGAAGGACTGTCCAGCTGTCGCTCCCAGGACTTCTAGTAACCTTGTTATATTGACACTGGGATCGACAGGCACTGGAACACATTGGTGATGAACGTCCTTCATCGGCACAGCTCCGTGATGATGCAGACTGGCTGTGCACAAGAGAGAGATGAAATAAAAGAGAGGGGGATAAAAAGGAGGAAAATGTGGAGGAGGGGGGTAGAAATATGGGAAAAGTGCTGAGGCATTTCATCTCTCATAGCATCTCTTAAAAGCTTCTGTCGCGTAAATCGTGCTCGTATCCTCAGACGACACATACGTTAAACTTCTGTGTGAAGGACATGGTGTTCAACACGCGCCGGTAGACCCCCTCCCCCCACCCATCCATGACGATCTCTCAGTTCTTTCCGCTCCTCTCGTGGTTTTTTTTTCTTCAAGAAACATTCGCTGCATCACCCATTCACCTTACCATCTCCAAGTCCTTCCGCCTTTAAACCTCCACCCCTAACTCCCATCCCATCTCCCACCCAGTGACCTGGATTACTGAATTCTCACTGATAGTACATCATGTTACCGTCCTCCTCCTCCTCCACCTCCCCCACCACCAAAAAAAAAGATAATAAAATCCCAGATGAGCATTCAGTCAGAATCCATCCTCTCACTCCTCTACTCTGGTGCTGATGATCAGTGACTGTTGCCAGCTCGGACGTTTGTAAATTTGATTTGTTGTTGTGTAATCGATTCTATAAAATTCTTCGTCTGCTCTTCAAGTCGGGTGTAAAGTGCGACCCGGAGCAAGGGCTCACGAAGGCGATGTATCCGGTCCTGTTACAGGTTCAGTACGAGTGTAATTTTTTTTTTCTAATGACTGGATAAAGCTCAGCGCAACATACACCATGTCTCCAAAATCCGGGCGAATGGTCCTCTTCCGTTCTCGAGAAACATGTCTACAAACATCATGATGCACAGAAACAGGTTAAACTTGTGAGGTTAAGGTTGTAGAGAGAAACGCCTTGTTAACATATAGCCCTAGTCCTTCCACAGGCTCAGGGTTTGAAAACATAAATAATAATAATAATAATAATAATAATAATAATAATAATAAATTTATTTATCGCGTTGTGTGTTTCTTTCAAAATAATATTTTGTGGATGAAAGTTTGGTGACACCGTTTAGTTTTGCTGTTTTTGAACATTCCGAGGTATTTTTTCAGGTTTTTTTGTGACTGTTGACTAACAATAGCTGAACGTATGAATGCGCGGCATTGCAGAAATAAATTGTGGAACTTAGGTACTTGAACAGAGGGAATTGGGTTCGATCCTACTGAACACATGGAAATGAAGCTGAGCAGACTGAACAGAGAGGAGTGGGATATAGAACTGTCTGCCTTAATGAAGTACCTTTAATGAACCTAGTGATAGAGATTATCGAATTTGCAGAGCTAGGCCCAGTATTGGTTGCAACACATTGGTTGCACGGAGCGTCGAACACGGGCGCCAGTAAGTTTTTCCCTTGTTTGGTTCATTGGCAGACCGTGACGGCCCACATTTAGTAAATACCTGATGTTGTTGGAGACAATACAGTCCACTGAGTTCGATTCTGAATTAAAAATAAACAAATCACCCAACCGACTAAACAATGAACTTCATCCACTCTACCAACAACTCAACCGTGATTCAGCAGTCAACCGAGCAGGCAGGCAGTTAAGTACTAGTAGTACAGACAGAAAAGTGAGTCTAGTTTTCACTGGGCTGTCGTGGTCTTTGGTAAGCATCGTTAATTTTTCACACTTTCAACACTAGAGAGGTAGCGGATAGCCTAGTAATTAGAGCAGTGGCATCCGAACCACGTGACATGCGCACTACCCGGTGAGAAAGCGTACTTCCCCCAAACTGTGACCCATTTGTGGGGTGGGGATACCTGACTCCTTAGAGGGCTGGGGAAGAAAAAACTGCGAGAGAAGAGAGAAAGAGAGGAGATGGGCACGGCCATTACAAAAAGGCACCTCACTCCTCAACTCACTGTAGTACCTTTAAGGGTTTTTTTTAAAAATCTTTACCGAACCGTCCCCTGGAGCCAGTAAATTCACCCTAAACTGATTACTTAGTAGACAACATGGCAGTCGTTATACAGTAGGCCATTCCAAATACAAGCAGTTTATGAGGGAAACATAACTGTCTTGAAAGACGCCGTCACCACTTACCAAACTAATTACTGCAAGAATCTTTAATGTAAAGTAAGACTTAAGAAGTAAAATAAAAATAAAAAAGGGTTCCCATTGGTCTTGTGCAAAGAACTGTGCAAGTCACTGGCAGACCGAACATCAAACCCCTGACATTCTGGTCGAGCTCCCCACCCCTCACCCCGCCTCCCTCCAACTATCCACACAACTGCGAATCTTTTCCCATCCCTCCTCAATTCTCGCTTTTCTTCTTACAGCATCGGTTCTAGATAAGGGTATTACCTCTGCACGACTTTATACAGCGGCGACAGTTGTTCATCTCCGCAGACGACAGCCCGTCAGTCTCATTTCTCGGATGACGTCACCGATGATAAATGAAAGGCATACAGTGACACTGCCGAAGAGCAGGCTCATTCCTAGAGGGAGCCAACGGGTTGCTGAAGACAAAGACTATTCATCTGCCCACGTCGCTCTCGTGATGGAGAAAATTAATTTCCGATGTCGCTTACGATGAAGATCATTTACCTAGTGGCGGCTATTAGCGATGGAGGCCAGCCCTTTACGGCTATCGCGTCTCATCAGTCATTTACTAACGACGACATCAGTCAATGAGCTGCTGTCACAGCTGCCACAAAGTTCTGATTGAAACCGCACTCTTACCACGATTGTAACTCCCCTTACCCCATCTCACTCTTTCTCTGTCTGTCTGTCTGTCTGTCTCTGTCTGTCTGTCTGTCTGTCTGTCTGTCTGTCTGTCAACAGAGCCAACTCAAAATTAAGACTTATTTCGTACACTGTAAATGCAGTGTGATGAGATCTCTGTGCACGCCATGGCCAAAAGAGCTCAGGGGTTTTGTGGGAGGGATTAGGGGTGGGGGTAGAACGAAGTAGAGAAGGTCCTAGGCAGTGTTAAAAAAAATTGATAATAAATAAAAAAAAAGCCCGCCGCCATCACACTGCCAAAGCGACCGGTTACACGAGGGTGAAAAATTAATGATTTTATGTCTGCCCAAGGAATGAGAGGCCGCTTGATGGATGAAGTTTCAGTGAGGTGGCCACGACATGGTCCTATTAAACGAGTCTTCCATTTGCTTTATTACTTTTCTGCTGTTAAATGTTTTGATAGGCGCTCCCTCGACGTCGAGCTGACCACCATGTCAAAATCTGGTCTCCCCTGGCAATAGGCCGAAATGAGCCACGCATTTAAGCCGAAAGCATCTCTCCGCATCAGAGAGGTTCCAATCCAGCCCCCTCCTTCCCTTTTCTCATAAAACCTTTCACCCACCCTACTCTCTCTCTCTCTCTCTCTGTCTGTCCAGACGAAATAATTTATCCAGGGCGAGCTTACCCCACCTTTTAAACGACTGAAAGGCGCCTTTCTACCCAGGTCCCTCAATTCATTTCCTGTTCCTGTCTCTGACCTATACCCATCTAATGATTTAATATTCATTTGACCTCCGCCTCTCGGGCGATTTAACCTCTGTTTAGCGGCTGACTGCTGTTAACCCTAACCCCCCCCCCCACCTTATCAACACTCATCCTTTTTTTTTTTAATTTGTTTGCGCGTCGCACTCGGTCGTTAGCAGGTGACGCGTGTCCGGGCGCACGCGCGATGAGAAAAGTGATCGCACTGCAGTGAATTGCACTGCTTGATACCCGTGAACCGTAGCATCGCGTTTTAAATTATTGAAGAGCTCTCAGTGACTACAATCATACAGATTTTCAGCCCCCTAGCGCTGTATTTACTGGATACAGCCAGCCAAAAAACCCACATGTGCACCTAACCCTGGCAGCTCTCTGACTTTCTTGTGGCTTGCTTTTTACTCCGTTTCAGCAGTGTGCAGCTTTTTCTTGTGTGTGTAGACAAGTGGCGAGTCCGGAAAAAGAAACAGCCATACCGCTCGCCATAAATTTATCGTTAGAAGGCAGGTGTTTATGCGTGTATGACCTGTCTGGATAGGCTGCTTGTGTGTGTGTGTGTGTGTGTGTGTGTGTGTGTGTGTGTGTCTGTGCGTGAAGCTCTCGCACGCTCTCACCCCATCGCCCCCCTCCCACCCACCCCACGCAACTCCTACATGTTTCTTTCATTCTCTGCCTTATCTACTGACAGTTCGTCTTGTTTTACTCCCTTGCACAAACAACCTTCCAAGATGTTATTACAGTGTGCTTGTTGTCAGTAACACTCTTTTAAAAAAAAGTCCATAAGCAGCTGTCTGTCTGTCTGTCCAGAATTTCTTGAGCGAGCGAGAGAATGAAAATTTATTTCCATTTTTTTCTTTATTTCTTCAGCTTTTCACGATCAGAAAACTGGTTACATTCCTCAACATATATATAGTGCGTGCGTGCGTGTGTGTGCGTGCGTGCATCTACGGGTGAATGTATGGCATACACAACAAAGGAAAGATACAGATACACACGATCAGGAAAAATATACACTGATTCTCTCTCTCTTTCACACACACACACACACACACACACACACACACACACACTGCGGGCACGCGCACACACTCACAAACACATATACGATGGGCACACACACAGACATATATATATATAGATGCGTGTACGTGCATCTTTCTTCCTTTCTTCATTGCGTTCTTTCTATATAAACGCGTGTGCGGTGTGTGTGTGTGTGTGTGTGTGTGTGTGTGTGTGTGTGTGTGTACGTGCGTGTGTGTGTGTGTGTGTGTGTGTGATTGAGTATAAATATATAAATCACTTATTTTGTGATCACTGATGACAAGAAGCAACACACAAGAATAAAGAATATCAAAGTCAGACAACATCGATTGTGCGTCGATATCTTTTTTCCATTTGGGATGGGATAGAAACAGGGGAGGGAGGGAGGGCGGAAGAGAAGGGAAAGGGGAGGGGGGGCGCCACATGTTTACCCCATTCAGATGAAATTGAAAGCACGTGCCTTTATTATGAGCACTCAAAAAGCCCACGGGAGATTGGTCATTAAAATGTTTTAATCGTTTGCAGATCGCACGTGAAGGAAAGTTGAGACAACTACTGAAATCGACACCGCAGTCTGGTAATGAAGCGATGCAGTTTGCATATTTTTGTTTCTCTTAGTCAAACACTGCGCTGAAAGACAACGGGTCGTCTAGAAGTGATCGACTTTCATCGGACACATTACTCATCCCTTTTCATCATCCGATGATGGTCTCATCGGAATTTCGTAATTATTTAGCAGGGTTTCAAGTTTGCATAATTGTTTCGGGGTTTTTTTTTCTTGCATTTGTAAACTGTCAAGCTGCCTTTGGGAACTATACAGCCACCCGTAATGTACGATCCGGCCGCACAGCAAATCATGGGCAGACAACCTGTGTTTTTGCCCGATGGGCTGAATTCGATTTTCACAAATGCCGTCAACTCTCTGTAAATAAGTTTATTTCACGGCATTGGCGGTGGTGTTGAGTACCCATAGAAACCGTAGACGCAGTGATTTCATTGAATCATTTATCATCTATTAATTTGTTTAGTTATACTTGATTTAGTGGACAGTCGCAGTTTCGAGTTTGTTTCTCCTCCAGTTTGATGTAAATTGAAATTAAGAGAACACACAGGCAGAATGCATCCGTCAGTTTAGAAAACCGACCGCACTTAGAATACTAGGGTGGCAACAGAATCGACTAACCTTACTTTAAAAAAAAAATCAAAATCCTCTTTCTGTTTCAAACAGTTCTCATTACAGAGCTCCTATTGCATGAAGTGTATTGTCGTGAGTTTTGAAAAGAGATTTAGATATTTTTTTTTTTTGCGATGCAGAGAAAAAAAATAATGATATTGATAGAGGTTCCTCCACTGCATGCAGAACCAGAGGAGAAAATCGCAATTAATCATTTAGAGTGGTTTACATTTGTCTCGAAAGAATCGTCTAAAAATAAAAGACGTGAAAGAGCGGCTGCCGCCATGTTAGAGATGACGTAGTGGCGCGAGAAGCGACATGTAAGGCGCGTGCGCTGCAGGCTAGAGGTGCAGGTCCTGTCCACCGACACAGAAAGGCAGAACAATTTAAAAAGGCGTATGAAAACAGGAGAGAGAAAGGCATTTTTGAAGCTTTTCGATGGGTAGCGGCCCCGTTGCGTTGCTTTACGAAATAATTTTGGAGGCTGGCTGTTTGGGCAGCTAGAGACCAAGCCGAGGGCTTGATAATAATTACCAAGGGACTGGTCCATGAAGACGATGCAGGGCCTAGGAAGAATGCATTATTAACAATTTCAAGTTCACACACACACACACACACACACACACACACACACACACACACACACACACACACACAGATCTATAGATAAAAGAGAGAGAGAGAGAGCTTGGAAAGAAAACACGCGGACGTTCAAAAGACAGAAAACGATGTAGTCCCGGCAGACAAAGTGACAAAGTTGTTGTCTGTCAGCCTTTGGCCCAGAATCTCAGAATTTCCCTTTACAAACAATAACGCACGCACGCACGCACACACACATGCACACAGTCATTCATGCCCCCACCCACCCACACACCCACACACACATCCCCACCTCCCTTCGTGTGACCCGCCTCTTTATCACTTCGGCTGACTCTCAAGGCCAAGAGATGTAATCAGTTTAACTGCGCAAGTCCCAACTCGAGGTCTAAAATGAATAACTTCCATCATCTCAGTTCTCCATTGTGTCATAAGCGCCAACCAGGGAGAGGAGGGGGGGAGGCAATATCGGACCACTGCCCGGGGCTCCCAGCCATTCCAGATTGCATCTCTTGGTCTGCGTTCTCACGGCGTTAGAGGAGCTGCTAGTAAACCAACTACCCCCCCCCCAACACACACACACACACACACACACGCACGCACGCGAACACACGTACGCCTGTACATACACAAATACAAACATGCGAACACAAGCACAAACACTCATGACCACTTATACGCAAAAACACGCACACCAAAGACATATAATAGAAAATATCTAAGTTCCATGTACGACTTTTGTTGACAAGATCGTTAAACGGAAAGTCACCGCTGTCTAAGAAATATACTTCGTGCTGGATGATGCTTGCACATGCGAAAAACTGTTATTGACATCAAGTAAAACAATCACACAAAGCTGCACAATTACTTTTGTTTCATTTAAACAATGTTTACGACGCTAACACGATCATTTTGTTGATTTAACGATGAAATTAGAGGGACGCCAGCTGAGCACAATTATTTCTTTGTTGAGTGCACGCGAGTCCTCGAAGATACACAGAGCAACATTCAACTATTTGTCAAATGATTCCCCGTATAAAAAAACGTTAATATAATTCAGTGTCATAACATTAAATTCATAATTTTTCAAGGATGGCCTTATAAAATTACAGTTTCGCAAACATTGATGTCATACATTGCTTTAAAAGGCAATGTTAAAAGAGCGTAGATTTATTCTTTTTATTTATTAAAAGAAGAATTAGAAGGAGGGATTGCGTTAATAGAGGTGATGAAACTGTTTTCGTGTTTTGGTCGATGATATTTATCGTTGTTGTCGACGATCAGAACTGCAGTCGTCGTCAACGCTTCCTGCTCCTCGTTATTGTGCTCGGTTTTACGTGATGCACTGCTGCGTAGAATGGAATAAAAAAAGAGAACAAAAGAATAACAGGATAAATAAATCTCTGAAAGAAAACAGCGGGGGAAAAAATCTGAAGAAATGACCGAATTAAAAAACGTGATATGCCAGGGTGTAAAACGACGATGACGTACGCGAGAAATTTATTAAGGCTTCGCTTTTTAAAACTTACTTTCTTTTTTAGATTAAAGAATGTTGTGCTATCTATGCAACGCTAAAAAAATCTTTAATCTCTAACAAGGTCTCTTATGTTAACCGCTTAACAAAACTATAACTTTAACACCGAATGAAGAGGGTGTTTCTTGACACAAACAGGAGATAGACTGGATCTCAGCAACTTTCTTGCTAGTTTTGATAAACACCACTACGGCCTTATAACGGGGTCTTGACGTAGTCCGCTACGTGATAACCTTCTCGCTAAGGAGTGGGGGGGGAAGAAACACCTTTTCAGGTTTTGTCCCTCGTGACATTCCATCTGGTACGCAGACCAGCACCGGTACACAATACCTCTCGGTATATCATAGGGGTGGGGATGGGGGTGGGGGGATACTGCCAGCTTCTGTTATGTCTCGATAACACACCTTGCTGACCCCCCCCCCTTTGTTCTCTCATATTTTTCTTGCCTCACCAGCAGCTTCAGCAAGCACTAGCCCTCTCACGACCTTTGTCGTGGCGTGTTACCACCTTCGAAAACATCGAACAAAAAAAAAAACTACCTCCAATGATTGACACATTTTTCTGGCAGCAGAATCAGAACTTGCTAATTAGCCCGCCGACCGAATATATCGATTTTTGCGAAATGACAAATAGTCGCCCATAATGACATGCCAAGACTCGAGTAAGCAATCTTCAGCTTCCTGCGGCCCCAACCATTTTTGTCCGATAAACGGTGTCTGTAATAACCATGATTAATATTTTGCTGTAATAGCTGGCAAAACTTTAATTTGCTTCGAACTGCTTTTCAGCCCTTGACGGCTGACAAATGAAAGCTATCGTCTGTGTTGGGTGAAAACGCAATGAAACTATGTCCGATGCACGGGCTTCACGCGTGAAACCTCCCTCGGCACTGTTAGGAAATTTGTGAAGAGAAAACAAAATAATCTTCTCGAAAACGGCACTGATTGTGTAGATTGTGGACTAAATTAAACGTCGGGACTGTGTCAGCACACCCAGATGTTGACAGCGAGGTTTTCTGACATCTAAACTGGGTTTACACGTGACGGTCCAGGAATATGTGACTGAAGATGTACAGAAAATTCTTATGACGGTAGAAAACTCTCTCACGCACGCACGCACGCACGCACGCACGCACGCACACACACACACACACACACACACAGAGAAGGGGGATATATATATATATATATATAAAGTCCCCGCCTGCACACACATAATGAACTGAAGGCTCTAGTGAAATCTTCATCACAGGGAAGAAAAATCCTACACTCACACACACGACACGTTGTATATACAGTGTGCCGAGACGAAACGGAAGAGGAAGCAGGCCTTTGCTTAGGCGCATGTGCAGAAGCGTGCTTGATTGGCCTGCAGCTAACTGCATGTGCTTAATTGTTTAGTCAGTCAGTCAGTCAGTGTTTGTTTCTTTCTTTCATTCATTCACTCTTTACTTGCTGTATAAATTCACTCTCTTTTTTTCCTTTTAAGTGAGCTGTCCCTCATATAATGGAAGCCTGCTTCCGTTACGCGCAAGACCCAACCAAACCGTCAGAAAGGTCGGGAGATGGAAGAAGACTGCGGAGAAGGGAAGAGTCGGGGAGCAATGTCTGACTGAGACTCCTGGACAGATGTACATTGACTGACTGTCAGATCGCCTGGCCCAACGCTACAGTCATTAAACGTTCGTCTGTGCCCTAGTGATGGGTCCATCGCCCTTTTTTTAAAAACTTATTTCAAGCTAGTTTAGCGTAAGCGAGGAAGAAGATGAGAGAACCTCAAAAAGAAATAGTTCAACCACAGCGGACAGATAAGTACTAGCTAATTTTCTTGAGAGAGAGAGAGAGAGAGCATAAAGAAATAGAGGAAGAGACAAAGACGTTGTCTACTTTGAGGAAGCACTTACCCTACCAAGAATCCCACCTTACCGAGCACCTTAGCCCTATTAGACATTCACGGTGGGCGTCTTAGCTCTGAGAGACATTTTAACTGAAATGCCAAACAACCAGACCGAAGTGCGCGAGCTAATCATTACAACTGGCTAGGCGGGAAACCGATCCTCGGTGTCTGGATCCTTTCAGAAGCAAAGAAAGAAACGCGTTTGAAATATATAGGGTTTAGCCTTATATGGCACGTGTACATGACCACGCGCCGATTGGTCGGTGAGCAGGAAGCAAAAAATGGATATCCCATAAGCGACATCGAGAACGTGTAGATTAAAAACAAAGGAAACGCGTGGCTCCCTCTCGTTGTTACCCACACACTTTGGAGAGATAAAGATGTAGTGACGACAGTCACGCGCGATGGGGAGAGGTGGTAGGTGAGAGGACTTCAGTTTCTGAAAGGAAGATATGTAATTAAGGTTAGGGAGTGGACGTTTGTGTTTAATTGTTGTAGTAGAATTAATAATGGTAGATTATAAATTATGCTGTCTTCTATTCACTCACTGTCCTATGTAACAAAGACACGTGACTCCCGGGATATCGGGCAAGAGGATTATGTCGGATAGCGAGGTGCCCATTTAGATTCTTTTCTTACTTTCATTCTTTCTCTCCTTTTTCTGTAGCGGAGTTACCTTCTCCAGGTGTGACGGGTCGAGCGGTCCTCAGATACTTTGGGCGGTGGATGACTTGGAGACGATTCCTGGTGACGTGGGAGGTTGATGGGGGGGGGGGGGTTACGCCGAGCCAGCAACTAATGCAAGGCAGCCAGCCCTGTAAACAGATGCCACATGCTGAGAAAGAACAGCGTGCCCGAGACGTGATCTGAACCCAGGACAACCAGTCCTCACTGTATTGGTGACAGGCGCTAACCTGTACCCTGTGATAGTATAACATAATAATATAAATATAAACATGAGTTCTCACTCTCTACACAAAGACCTTCCTTTCCACGCAAGGCCTGTCAGCGAAGCTTGCTCACAGAGGACCTTCTTAGTTGACTATAGGGACTTTCTTCTTCAGCCTTTCTTTTGTTCTTTCTCGTTAATGTCTTCTCGTCCACCGTTTCTTTTCCGGAAAGTTCTATCAGTTACGCGCTAAAAGGCACGAGCGAGTTCAGACCCGCCGACGCCCACGTCGCACCATCAGCAGTTAAAACAGTTGTTTTGTTGAGAGACCCTCCCCCACACAACTCCAGTCCCCCTCCGCCTGCACTTCTTTCATCTCGAGAGCTAATTGCTTTTCCTTGTTTAAACCATGGTGCGACAAATGACTTCTTTACACTAATTCCTGTTCGGCCGGCTCGAGCTGTATTGCATTCCTGTCTCAGGGTGATCGTCTTTCTTAAAAAAAGTCTAAAAATAGCCGTTAAACGAACCTCCTAATTACCCTGCTAATAAAACAAACTAGAGATATGGCTTCTTTACAGATTATTTTTGTTTGGAGCAAAGGCGCTTGTCAGCTGCGATTTAGGTCCCGAGATTTTGACACTGTACAGTCCGATGGAATTTCTCGCTGACTTGAAAGGGATTAGAAAACAATCAGAGGTTACATACATACGTGTATTTAGGCATACATATAATTATTCATATACACATGCATTCATACATGCCGAAATATGCATGCATACAAAAATACATCACACGTGCATTCGTGCACACACACACACACACACACACACACACACACACACACAGATGCATATGAATGCAGGCAAGCATAAATAAATACATTCCTTCATGATTGAGGAAGTGTGTGGTCAAATGGTTAAACAACCGGCAGGAAATGGTCGAGTGGTTAGACAAGAGGTTACCGCAGTACCTGGTTCAATACCCGTGTTGCTAAGTGTACCTCTCCTATTGACCAGCCCAGCAGTTAAATGGCTACCTGACCCCTTAGTGGATTAGGGGCTGGAATTGTATTAAGGGCTGGGATGGGGGTGGCGATGGTTTTCACTTCTTCTCACAGAAAAAGCTGGCCACTCCACACACACACACACACACACACCAGCAATATCACAATCACTCAGCCCCTCGGTCATGTAGACCTCCATGGATAGTCGTGTGTGTGTGTGTGTGTGTGTGTGTGTGTGTGTGTTGCATAACAGCGAGTCAGCTGTAATCAGTCCCCGTGTCAGCAACTCATAGGTTACTGTATAGGGTGTGTCAGTAGATTTGTCAATGAGGTTTGATTTTGAAAAAAAATCACGAAGAGCAAAAAATTACAAATACAAATAATTACCTCATTTATTTTGAGTTATAAAAGATGGAGATAATGTGTGTGTGTGTGTGCGCGCGCGCGTGCGTGCGTGCGTGCGTGCGTGCAGAAC
The DNA here is from genome assembly GCA_004794655.1 of Marisa cornuarietis. Classification (NCBI taxonomy): domain Eukaryota; kingdom Metazoa; phylum Mollusca; class Gastropoda; order Architaenioglossa; family Ampullariidae; genus Marisa; species Marisa cornuarietis. The sequence goes on along the minus strand of SMMW01000003.1, from coordinate 10,038,088 downwards.
ATGTTTGTGTGCACATGTGTGCGTGTATATTTGTGCTCAGGCTTTTTTCCTGAGCAGTCGTTAAAAAAAGTTTATGGACAGAAACATGACAGTTTCATGATATGTTTGGTCTTCCGAAACTTTCGTTTGTCAAGCAAATCGTGATTATAGCGCAGTCTTGATGCATGAAGGAACTCGTCGGAAGACAGAAGAACGAAGCATTTCATGGTCTTTACGTGGTGCACGCACCCCATTAGATTTTAATGACTACCTCGAGCTGCGGGTGAACTCACTGTATCATTAGGAAGAAGTCTGCTTCTGTTATTCCTTTTCTTCTTGTTTGAAAAGAGGCGGTCACCTGATGATTAAATTATACCCTCTTCCTTCGGGTCAAGTGTACAAAAACGCGTGATTAATGACAAAACTAGATGAAGATGGCGTAAATTTTCAGTAACTTTTATGCAAGTGGAAGTGCCTGCGGGTTTTCATTTTTTTTATTTCATTTTCTATATTTTTTTCTTTGGAATTTTCTTCTCTTTTTACTGTCCTTCGGTGTTATTGTAGTACTATGTATTATTGGAAGGGATGATTTTACTCGCGTAAAATGCATGAGAAAGAAAGATGGAAGAATGGACAGACATAAATGACATATTACTAGGAGAATGGACGAGTTCGATGACTAAGCCTTAAAAGTATATGCATATGCTTGGACGACATCAACTTAATTGGTTCTTCTTGATGGAAAAAAATACAGCAAAACACAAATCTGACCTTTCAGATCCCTAGAAGCTGTCGGACAGAAATGTCAAACAGTTGTCTCCTTCTTGTCGACCCGCGATGAATGAAAACAGATGCCTGTTGGTTCTGCTCTTTACCTGCGGTGGATGTGCGCAAAGCATTCTAATCTCATTGCCATACATAAAGGTGGTCGTAAAAGGCTCAGCCGGTGAAAATAAGAACAGTTTTATGTATGTGCAAGTAAAAACTACGCGTATATTTGTGTATGGAAAGGAAGAAGAAGCTAGTGGCAGATTTGTGTAACGAAAAGAAGAAATTAATGGGAGATTTGTGTGTAAAAAGGGCGAACTGATGGCAGATTTGTTTACAGAAAAAGAAGTTCTACCGGCAGATCTGTGGGCGAACAGGAAGGCAGATTTTTGCGATGAATGAACGAGCTTATTTACTTGTAAAGAAGAACAAATGTGCACAAGCAAATATTTTTCTGTCAATGTAGTTCTGTCGGTCTGACTGTTTGTATAGATACCGTGGTCACATTATTGCTTATACTGTTTGTCTCCCCTTTCTAACTCTTCTTCCTCACCTCTTCATCTCTCTCCTCCTCCGCCCGTCCCCCCCCTCATAGCCACACCCACGCACGCTAACATTTGAACACAGACGGATACGGTATTTTTAAAAGAAATAAAACCGAAAAAAGTTCTGTAATTACTGTTTGACTTTTACTGTTGCCTGTCATAACGTCCCCTGTCGCGGGTAACACATAAGCCGTAGAACGAATTCTTCCCATTTCTCAGTTGTTACCAACCCATTTACTACAGACGACTACTTCCTTGCCATTCCCTTTACGACTGCCGCTACTCATTCCCACCCGTCCTACCAACCCGACAATTTTCCATCTGCAGATTGTGGTCAACTGGACACAAAACTCGCTGGAAACTCTAAGACAGCAGTCAGCAGCAGAAGCAAACTTGAAACAGCCCACAAACCCGCGGTCTTATCGCGACACGCTTCAAAGGAGAGTTAACGGTTGCGGTGGAGTGAGCTCTCTTTATTCATCTCTCGACCTGTTGCAGCCACAAGTACCCTGTAACAAACCCGTTGTCTGACAGTCTCGAAACAGCGGAAGACAAAAGAATAAAAAGAACATGAAACAATATATGATGGCCTAGAACAACGGCAAGAAAATGGCAACCAAATAAAATGAGAAAGAAAACAAAAAATGAAAAGAAGTAAAATATACACATTAAAAATTTGAAAGAATATACATACGAAACCTTCTTCCGGTGCAGAAGTCATATTTCTCTTTTAAGACCGCCAGGGATATCAATGGGTGGGGTTTGAGAAGGAAGGGGTGGTTGAGAGGTACCGGACGAAAACCACGCCACTAGATGACGCATGTACATGTTATCTTTCATTTCCGTCCAGCTAAGTGCATGTGTGCTCAACCATGGCGCGAGGTGTGAGTTCCAGCTCAGCTCCTTCACACGGGTGTGTCTTGCCTGAGAGTGGAATTAATCGGGTCGACACCTCCAGACGACAGACGACTTGCGCAACAAGGTTGCTTTTTGGATTCGAGAATACAGATTCACCATGACAATGTTACTCTTGGTTTCGAGAGTACGGTTGCACTGGATCTTGCTGTCGGAAATTTCGCCACGGGGGAGGGGAAACATGAAAGCATCTCACTTTCGAATGTAAAGAAAAACAGCTGTGGTCTGTAATTAGTGCGGGAATCATCCAATTCTTCTAACTCCAGTCAGGTCTCTTATCTAGCTTTGACCCACGGCTACCGCGACATGATGCTCTTTAAAGGCTGTCGCAGCCCATGGGAGATAATCTACCACTAGGGTAGTTAAGTACTCCTGAGGCAGTTGGATACTTGCGGTCTAAAACTATCGCGCTGAAAGCGATAGCTGTTGTCCTAGGTTAACAGATAGCAGGTCCTTTGGTCTAGCGACCTTGCCTGCAGTGAACTGTGAGTGGCTAACAGTGTCAAGAGCCAACATTCCTCCTTCAGCGACTTGTGTTTCTCTTGTTGCAATTAGTGATGGAGGTTGATGGTGACTCATAATGACAAAGCTTGTCCTCACCGATGCGCCCAGTCACATGACCACTCTTGGCGTCATTGTTTTGAATTACCAATTTAATTTTTATTTTTTGCATGACGATCAGAGGTAAAACGGTTCATAATCTCTTTGCACCCGAAGCCCAGTCATACTTGCACACTGACAGTACGGCTGGTGAGCCACGTCCCGTCTTGCCCTGCTCCGCGAAAACTTCAGCTGAAGCGGAAAGTCACTTCCCTCCCATCCCATCCCCCTACCCTGCTTTCTCTCCCTTTAAAGAAAAAAAAGTCCCCAGCCCCGCTGTACAAACGAGTGCACTCCAGGACACATGATACCATGGTCCGCTGCACCCTTTCGGGGTTAATCTGTGATTCAAAGCTGACAAAAATGAGATAAAACAGGAGAAAGAAATCTCGGTGGCTATGCGGGCACCCCTCTCCCTTCCTCACACGGTCATTAACCCGCTGTTCCCGTACGCACTCCCATGACGTTTTCCATAGATAATAATAGATCCTCATACACACTCCTTGACTTCAGCCCCTCCACCTCCAGGTCTGCTCCCCTGTGGCAAAGTCGGTCGTCTTCGCCAGCAAGAAATGTAAGCAGCTGTAAAGAGACGAAAAAGATGGCGACTGTGATGATGAGACAGTAGAAAGGACAGGTACAGGATCGGATAAGTAAGGTAAGTTTCGTAAGAGGACAGGGTTCAGGCAAAGGCTGATAAGACCCTGGCTCAGCGACCGCCATTGGCGGTGACTGATTGGTCTGGTGGGGTAGGACGGTCATTTATGGTGACTGACTGGTCTGGTGGTCAACGCCCAAGTGACAGCGATTGCTGGCGACGAAATATCGAGGAGAGAGAGAAGGGGAGTCAAATCAAAACCGGGCTAAATTCATGTTTACGATGTACTATAGGTTTGCAAGGTCACCTGTGTTCACAAGGTTTGCCAAGTTTATCACAATAACAAGAAATGAGGTCATTGATGAAAAAACAAAACAAAAATCATCTTTGGCACTAACAACAAACCAAAAGTATTACAACCCAGTTACGTAATGAGGGAGACCTATGCCCCTTCTCTCTCTCTCTCTTACCTTCCCCAATACTCTGTCAATTCTTATCTCTAACCATGTATACCTAACTCTCCATGACCTTTAACCTATATGCAGAATTGTGTCTTACATACTGCTTGAAGCAATATACACACAGCGCGCGCACGCACGCACGTATCCTTTGGCATTCCTCGGAAAGCTTAGTCTTTAACATCCCTGTGAACAAACAAAGCATCCCCGTTTCATGAGTGTCAAGTTGTGGAAGGTTGGTTAGCTTTGTGCACTCATTAGCCCCGCATCGCCCTGCAGGTTGAACGATATCCGAGGTGCTGACGAGCAAATCGCCGTAAAGACAAGCCCTCGCTTGTGGCGAACACAGCAACAGTACCCCCCCCCACTCTCACAGGACACCCTCAACAAACTGTACAGTTTGTCGGGACTACCCTGCCCCCTACCCCCAATCCCCACCCTTCCTATAGATATTCCTTCCGCAGTCAGATGAACCCGATCGTGGATTCGTCTGTAGAAACTGCCAGCCGCCAGGTTTTGAGAAGAGTCGCATGTTTGGGCTACACTTACCAGACAGAGCAGGCAATGAAGAATAAGTGCCTCACAACATGAAAGGGAGGCACGCTGTCAGAACTCTAGGCGTGTCTGCTTATTTTTGTTTTCATTTGAAGTGAGCTGTGAGAATGGATAATCGTCAACAACCGGAAGAAACGATTCAACGGCGAATCTTTTCTTTGAGCGCTGGTGCAAATTTCGATCACGCCGACGTAACCGATGTTTACCGCAGTAAGAGCAAACTGTCGAGATCTTAGATAAGAAAAATGCTAATTTATAACATTTAGTCCTCGTTCTGTCGGAGATAACAGATATAAAAATGTCACAGACATCGGGAGCATCTTGGCTATGTCGGTCTGTCGAGGTCGTGGAGGGTCTCTTTCTAGCTGCATTGATTCGTCTGTTAGTAATTTACATGTTTCAGGATAAAAGACGCAATGGCAGCAGTTCTAAATGAATAATCCTGCATGCGTAGGTGTGCGCACGTGCGTGTGCTTGTGCATGGTGTGTGTGTGTGTGTGTGCGTGCGCGCTAAACGAGTATACTTAGAAGGAGGATAGCCCATTGGATAGCACGAGGCGTGTACACTTGTCGGTCCGATATCCGGTGTAGTGTAGTTCCCCCCAGGGGGTCGACTTGGTGAATTAAAGGTAACGGGAGGTGGGTGGGAAAGAAGAGACGGCCATCGCCCTCGCAAGAAAGGCTGCCCCTCACCCCAAGAAACGGGTTTTCCTAACCCTCACACCGAAAGGTTAAGGGACTACAAGCTCCTACATGTGTGTAGCATCCTTTCGCCGAAAACGGTGTTGTGTTACCGCATCAGAATGGTAGCCACATGCAGCTTAAAAGGTGATACTCCAAGCTCCCTGTCAGTTTTTCAGTCTCTTGGGTTCAGAAGCACCCACTTGAAAGATCACTAAAAAAAAAAAAAAAAAACTAGAATCGGGAAGGGTCACTCGATCCGGGTGAACATGAATCGAAAGGTCACCGCCGACACCGAGAAGGGCACCCGTTTTGCGACAAGTCGTGAAACACGACGCTGACTGCCGCTGGCTTCAAGACCACAGAAAGAACCTCAGATCAGCGCCATGGTTGTGCCGGAAACCGGTCTGTGACCGGCGCTGGGTCTCCATATCGAGTTGCGAGAGTGAGATGCTTTCATTGTCGCTAGCTACCCTGCCTGTCGCGGTCCCGATGGGCCTTCCTGCTCAGTGCACCCCTAACTCCCACCCACCCCCACACACCTTTCCACTACCTCCCCACACCCCACCCCCACAACTCCAGATTACCAGCTGCTGCCGCTGAGTCCTCGACAAAGCAATTAACATGCAGCCACAAACATCTTTCGCTGATGCAAGCTTGTTCACGACCTGCGCCCCGACACCCCGAAAACCGCGGGGAGAGTGACCCCCGGGGCAGTTGGCGACGTCCGCCTTGCGTGTTTGGCCGGCGAAACTGCGCGCGCTTGTCAGACGTAATTGCTGATTGGCTAATCACGTCGAGCAGACGTTTAGGCGTTTTCCGTCCTACGCGAAACTTCTAGCCTCTTCGCGAAGATGAATAAATTATGCAAATGCCATGCCACTTGCACGCAGAGTGGCTTAAAAAATGGTTTAAATACGAATTGACAGCAATGTGATTATTTTTCTTTATTTATGGTTCGTTAATCAAACATAGAGAATGGTGAATCACTAATGACTTACAATCATAAGCTGTCACGAAAAATGCCAGGAAGCCTAGATGATGAGAAAATCGAGCAGGAGGAGGGAAAAGAAAAAATGCTTTGGAGAATGAGATGGAATGAATGTAAGTTTAATAAGCTCATAGCCTATTGCTAGGACACCATACTAAATGGATAACGTAATACATTTCCGCCCAGTAAAGCCAGGTGCTTTAGTCATTTTTTTCGGCTTTTTAATAACCGACATTTTGTTTCAGTTATATTTGTCAAAATCAGTTTCGCCAACACCACGAAAAAAGCAGTTCATCATCATCATCATCATCATCATCATCATCATCATCATCATCATCATCATCATCATCATCATCATCATCTCCTCTCGCCATCTCTCTCGATTCTTTGCCATTCCCTCAGCTCGCTTGTACATGGCCAATACACAACACCATCATCACAAGGAGCCGTGGCTCCTCTGCAAGCTGCATGCTAAATAATTGTCCACACCTCCCTATTTCCCCAGTGCCTTGCAGATCATGTCGAAAATGAAGGAGGGGGGGAGGAAGAGGGGAAAAACAAAATAAAAGAAACCCGCATTGAAACCATAAGGAGGGGTCGCCAAAAACAGGCTATTATAAAGGTCATATTTCTTGAGACTCACGTAATTTGCCCCATCGCAGTTCCATTACTTGCCAATCGCGGGTTTGGAAACCGCACAAAAGCCATTGGCTGCGTAACTATCGGGTTTTTTTTTTTTTTTAAAAAAGAGGCCTCATCGATATCCAGGTCCGCGCCGGGTTGCTAACAGCAGCTAACCTCCCTGTATCGCCATTTCTCTGTAGAGAGGAGCTGCTCGACAACCTCGGGCAAACGGAAAGTAGCTTATTTACAGCATGCCAGCAACAGCAGTATCATCGTAAATGTGACATGCTTCTCACAAACAACCCTGTAGTCACCTACCTGCATGACGGAGAGAGAGAGAGAGAGAAAAAAAAAATTCATAAAAAATTTCTGGCATTGTCTCCCCTGCATCGGTAGCCGCGCTTGTGCAAGCGAGGTTCTATTGTCTTCGCAATCCTTTCTCTACGGTTATTTTTGTTTAGCCCCCTTTTTCCCCCCTCTCCCTCCGTTTTGTCCTTCCAGCCTGCTGCTCTTCACCATTTGATGAGATACTTGATGCTCTAATCCCTCCTCCCTTTTCTAGACTTGGACCTAGATATTTAATGACAAGTTTGTCGCAGGCTTCTCTTGTTACCAGTTCCACATCTTCGCCCTGCTTCAGTTTAAGCCCTCCCCTCGACCTCCTTTTCCTACCACTACTTCTTTCAATTCGCTTCCCCTTTCTCTCTCCAGACCATCCTTCTTTCCGACTTATTACTGGGCGAGTAATTTGCCTTCGTCTAGACGTAATTTGCGACATGGGAGAAGGAAGACCGATTATGTTCGTTTCATCGTTCTGAATCAATCAGAAAAATCTAAGCAGGCCCTGTGCTCGGGTCGATGCAGCCAGCCGCACAAAGCGAAAAATGGCATCAGTGGCGTGAAATTTAATTGAAGTAGATGGGTGGAAAATGTACACCCTTTGGACGCGGAAACAACTGTCTGGTTTGACATTTTAAGGTTAGGGGTTTTTTCCCCCTCTCTTCTTTTTTTTTTTTTTTGCCACCGTTGAGATGATTTGTAATTAAAGTTTGTTTTTATCAAAAGAAGTTCTCACTAGCCTATGGTAGAGTAGTGGAGTAGGTTGTTTTCTCTCCCCCACCCCCTCTACAATCAACCTTACCCCCCTTTTTTGTTTTTCTATTGGCTTCTTATTGGTGTTATTTTCTTTCAAGCTTTCGCTTGTATACATATTTCTATATGGTTTCCTTCTTTCTCAATTTTTCTATCTATCTATAAATGTATGTGTCAGTGTGTGCGTTTGTACTTGGGTGTACAAACACAAACACATACGTGTCTGTGTGCATGTGTGTGTGTGTCTCTCTCTCTCTGTATGTGCATACCTGTGTGTTTGTTTCTCTCTTTGTTTGCTCGTTCGCGCGCTTTCTTATCAAATGATGTCATTGTGTGTGTGTGTGTGAGAGAGAGAGAGAGAGAAAAAGAGAGTGTGTGTGCATGTGTGCTCGCTCGCGCAAGTTGTATCTGTGCGTATAACTGGTATGGACAGGCAGACAGATTTGTATTTCGGATGGAATTTAGTTTTATTGCCACCAGCAGAGACTACACCCATGATAATCGATCAGAAACGCAAAGCAATCTTCCTGAACAATAAGCTTATGAAACAACCGAGGGACATTAAATGTTGTAAAGCGAGACAGAGTGAGAGAGAGAGAGAGAATGCGTGGGTGTAAACATTTGCTTGTTTGTTTGCTTGTTTAGCAAACGGCGATGAATGTTAGTACACCTGTGCACACACACACACACACTACTCTCTTTGATACACGTACAGAATCAAGCTTTTAAAATGGAATTTAATTCCAAAAGGATTTATTCACAATTCACGCAAACTCCCCACCTCTGAGAAACCTTCCCTTAACCTTAATTTCTCCAGCCTCAAGTGACCTCAGTCTTAGTGTCTCGATGTAATTAAAACAAAGGACCAGCTCGAGTAACACGTTACTGACGTCATGGCTGTGACCAAACCGACGAAAGGTCACGTAGGGAGGGGGGGGGAGAGAGAGAGAAAGTGAAGGGGTGCGGGAGGTATGGAGCTAGAAATAGCCTGTGATTGCTAAGTGCAGCAGGCACTTAGCCTTTCTACAAGGGACTGTGATGCACGGCGCGACTGCTTCATTATTACTTTCTCATTATTGCGCAGTCGCGTTGAGTCCCGTGATTGCCTGGTACCACGAAAATGGAAAACGTGGAGCGGGTTGCAAAAATGTCCTGACCTGTGGCGGCTGTTTTCCTAAGACTTGTGTTCTTCTCAGCTGCTTGTCGCAGACTTTTCGTAAAAAAAACTGCAGTCCTCTCTCTCTCTCTCTCGCTCCCTCGCTCCGAGATGCGACTTAACCTCCTACTCGTTTTTTTGTTCGTTAAGACTGCGAGCGTGTTGAGACTCAACTGACGTGATAACTTCCAGTTTTCTACGTTAACTCTGCCACGTACACGCTCACGCGCGGTAACAGTCCAGCAGAACGCGCAGACGCGGACGATTTGCGCACATGCGCGCGCATACAGAGTGTTTGAAGAGAGGAGAAAAAAAAGTAGGCGAGAGAACAATTCGTGGAGCGTAAGTGCAAATGACCAGACGGCGGCCCCAATTTAAAGAACTTTTTTTCAGTGATTGGGAGAAATTGGCTGTACTCGGCAAACGGCCTCAAACGTAATATGATGGCTCTACTTAATATAGCATTCTCAACGACTTCCGCCACAGTACCAATCCGGAGAGAGTGAGAGTGAAAATCTCAGTCGTGTTAGCAACAGCGCTAACGGTTGACGTAGAGTGTCAGGAGAGTATGCGAGAGTATGCGAGAGTATGCGAGAAGTTTTAAAAGAGAAGAATGCCAATAACCTCCAACTAGCAAAACTGCAGAAAAGGAAATGGTCGTTACATTCTCTCTGGAAAAAAGGGGGAAGGGGGGAGTATGGGAGCCGGAATCAAATGATAGGAGAAACATTCTCTCTCTCACTCTCTCCCACACACATATATTTATATAATGAGATCATTTGATAAGAAAGCGAGGTGCTTTTAAATCGAGTCCTTGCCCTAAAGAGAGAAAAGTGTTTTTTTTTAAAGAAAAGAAATGCAATTGAAAAATGCAGGAGAAGGGTTAAAACAGATAGCAGTCATTAAATTTCTTTAAAAAATCTAAAAAGTAGATTATATAGGTATGCTGTAGTCACACAATTTCACGTGGAACTTAAAATGTGTGTTTTTATGCAAGGTGTGCCAATGTGGGAGCGGACATCTGCACGAGGTCAGAGGTTGCAAAATAAGTTTGTTTAAAAAGTCAAAGTTTTTCAGAAATAGAGAGAGACAATGATAATGAGAATGACAATGTTAATTTATTTTGGTATGCTCGTACTCATAGCCGACGTGGGGGGAAAATAAAATATTAGTATGAAACATAAAATTACAGTAAAAAGCCATGTGAAACGGAGTGAGTGAGATAGAGAGAGAGAGTGTGTGTGTGAGTGAGAAAGAGAGGGTGTGTGTGTGTGTTTGTGTGAGAGAGAGAGAGAGTGAGTGAGAGAATGTGTTTATATGTGTGTGTGTTTGTGTGTTTGTGTGTGTGTGTGTGTGTGTGTGTGTGTGTGTGTGTGTGTGCAAGAGAGGGATAAATTTCAGAAAAGAAAGAGAAGTGAGAGAGGGAATTAAAAAGATAGAGAAATAAACGAGAAAGCCACAAATAACAAAAATAAACAAATAAAAAAAGGTTTGTCAGGGTGTCATTATGACTCGATTATTTTACCCATTATCTACTGTTCGGTCCCTCATTGGGGCTTCATAGATAAGGCACTAAAACTAACCATGCATCCCACCCAGCATCCCGACGTACCCGTGTTTATTGTCCCATCCGGGCGCAGCGTGCTGGCTATGATATGAGCATGTACAGTTGTAATTAAGGCCTTGCTGCACTGTACTATCTGACCTGCCCGGATGTGGCAATTAAAGCCAACAATGGGTTTTATTGCCCAGTCCTGTAGGTGTGTGGAAGTGCGTGCGTGCGTGCGTATGTGTGCGTGCGCACGTGAGCTTGTGTGTGATCGTGGGACGTGAGGAGGTAACCGAAGCAAAGATATGTTCGAGTGCAGGGGAGCGAGGATTGAGTGGGTGGGTTAATGAGTGAGTTAATTAAATAATATATTTGTGTGCGTGAGTGTGCGTGTGAATATATTGTATGCAGTCTTGGACTTTATATCTAAAGTATATTATTATTAATAATAATACTATGGATACATTTGTGATATAGATGCAATGAACACTTGGATACATATTAGTGTGTAGCACTACTATTTTTGTCTCTACCAGAAACTTAATCAAAGGTTGGGGATGGTAGAGAGATAGAGAAGAAAGAAGAAAGATATAAAACCTCTGTTCGCTGTCTGTAGATCTCATACATTCTGTCTATTTCGATAAAATTTATCTATTTATCATACGTTTATCATAGGTTTTATCTATTTTGGTTTCGACCGCCAGTCCAAGTCTTACTGAGAGCATGAACGAGAAAACTGTTACACATCTGGTTTTAAAATAGTCTTTTGTCGCGAAAGACAGGGGTTCCCAGTCTACTGTTTGACATCAATCGGTTTACTCCTCGATCGACATCAGATACTTGACCTAATTAGTCGGCCATTTTCGCCATGCTGGCTACTTGTGGGGCAGCCAAAGAGGCTGTGGATATTTTTGGCTGCAGATGGGAGACCCAGTGTCTTGGAACTGGGCTCTGGAACCAAGGGTTAAATGCGGCAGGTGACACAGATTCAAACCGCTTTGCTGTGAAAGTGTAAAAGCGAGACACGAAGAAGTTCGGCAAACGATCTCGGCGTCATCAAAATTCAAGCGGGTAGTTCAGCTCCTACAATGCCAAGTTTGGTGATCGAGCATGTTCACGGTTCTTTGTTTGTTTGTTTAAATGTGGAATTGTTAGAAGTCCACATATACAGTATGCTGCCGCGAATCCAAACGTCAGTCATTACAGAAAGAATGAGTCTTGTTCAGTTGCGGTTACTCCCCACTTTGCTAACGAGCCAAAAAAAAAAAGAGAGAAAAAAAAAGAAAGAAAGTAGTTATGAACAATATCGTGAAGGTAGGTAGTGAAAGAGAGGGAGCTGAGACGATGCCTAATTGAGGTAGAATGTACAAGAGGCATTAAAACTTTTTTTTCAGACGGCATCTTCACATGCACACTTTAAGCAACTTCCATATTTATGAATTAAAAGAATGCTTTAATTTAATAACCACTAGCTAGTTTAAACGTTCAAATCAAAAGCTTTGTGTCGTCTTCTGCTATAAACAAAACAAAGTAAAACAAACACCACTTCCGTCCCCCCCACCAAAAAAAAAAGAGAAACAAAAACACTGATGTACACACTTTATCAAACATTTCCTCTCAAGCAGGATCTATTGTCTGCGGGTGTTCCACGCGTTTCAATATTTTAAACTTGTAGAGCAGAGGATACCTGCCAGAAATCATCAGTACTTTGGAGGAGTTGAGGAAATGGTGGCGTACGGTGATTTTAGGATAACGGTCGTCCTCTAACCTTTTTCGGTCGTTGGAGAAGGAGATGTGAGAGACCTAACTTTTCTCGGGGCCGACGTTTTATGAGGGAGGGGGACATCGTTTCTCCCTCGCCGTCTTACCTCCCCCACCCCTCTGTTGAGTCAGGTACTCATTCTGATAACAGGGTCGAGTTGGGGTGTGAGTGGGGTGGGGAAAGGCAAGTTTGCATGCGCCAGACGGAAATCGAACCGGTGGGATTCCGGGTTCGGACACCAGTGCTCTAAAAACTCTGTTATCCGCTTCTCCTACGGTTAGTGGATGTTGGAAGACATTAGGAAATGGCGGGGTGTCATGGATGTAATGGGTGTGACATGTGGCTGTTAAAAGACGGTAGAAGATGGCGGTATTCCAAAGACGTATACGGGGTACATGTGTTCGTTGACCTACACTAGGAGATGACAGTGTACGATGTACGGGTGTCGCACTCAAGCATACCCAAGGAGTGGCAATGACACGGACACCACCACCCTCCTCTGCACGACTCCCCCCACCACTTCTTCCTCCACATGCCAGCATGCGAGAGACGACAAACGCGACAACCAAACCACAATCTTTCCTATTAATATTCATTTGTAAATTAACCCCAGGAGTCGCTGTTCTACCTCTTTCACCACCCCTGCCCGCCCCCGCTCATCTCCCTCCTCACACCCAGCACCGTCACCTCTCCTTTTCTTCAGCTAAATAAACCTTTTTCGGTAGATAGAAGGGAAAGTGCCAATGCGGTATAGAAAGGAAACGGAGGACAAAAAAGTGACTGAAGTATGCCCTATTATGATGATGATGATGATGTCGCTTGCACAGGGCTGCCTTGCCTAACAGGTCCCAGGCCTCGGTAATCGGGTCAAATTAGAAGTTGCTCCTTTGACTGCGGGCACCATGGTGGAGTCAGGGGGGTGGAGTAGTGGGAAGTCATGTTGATGGGAGGGGGGGGGGAGGAAAAGGAGCGCTGGAATAGGCAGTATGGTGATTGGGGGCAGCGAGTGGACGGAAGGTTGGGCGAGTATGGTTTTGTTGTTATTATGCCTGCAGATTGGCGCATGCGTGGCTGTGATGACTTTCAGCTGAAGCAGCAGGCCTTGCAAGATGAAGCTTCCTTCTGCGTCACGTGATACATAAGTGAGATTCCCCTCCACCTGTCCATGTACGATGGCAGTGACACGAAAAAAACTAGACAGGGGGAAATCAGAGATCGCCGTGTGGTTACGAAAGTACAAGTCGAGATGTGTGCGAGGACAAAAAACAGAGGATGAACAGCGTACAGTGGGAGGTGAAGGTCCAAAGGACGAAAGGGAAACCAGCTCTGGCTAACTCCATGCCCGTTGCTGTCCAAAAGAGTTAAATTCCTGCACACATTACTGTAACACATTACTTACCCATACTCTTATTCAAATGAGTTATATTCCTGCATACTTTCCTCTAACAGTGGCGTAGGAAGATGCTCGGCTTTGTGGGGGGGGGGGGGCAGCTCCATGCTGACAATGAACGACGTTCACATTCTTGCCTTCCCAGCATCTTACCCCCCCCCCCGGTTCCTACGCCACTGTGTAACCAAAACGAAACAGCGTTTTAATACTTGAAAGTGTTTCAGATTGCTAAAACATACACTAATTAAAAATCACAGTGGTCCAGGTTTGAATATAATTCTGTATGCATGTGATTGTACTATACAAGCGTGTGGGTCCTTGTCAGGACATATCAGGACATACTTCAAGGCTAGAACACACTCAGTATTTGGTAACAGTAGAGTGTTCACTTTGGTTTAAGAGTGCATCCTGCGTCTGCACTCACTCACAGTTTTTTTCATTTTGTGACTATCGCACCATCCATTTGCCCAAGTGACTATGTGACTATTCGTGTCAAATTTTTATTTGACGGTCACGTAGAAAACGTGTCAAGCCCAGACACTTCTTCAACGATATCTGACTATACGTATAAAATATTTAGTTGACATGCCATTTTAAAAAGTAAGCATATATAGTGACATAATGTATATTGATAAGAATGCCTTTTACACGACGAAACAAACAAACAAACAAAAGAGAAAAACACCAGGTGAGCCCTTTGTCTGCGCTGGTGAGGAGGTCCAGGCTGTGCACCGCACTGACCCAGTTCACATCTCGCGTGACCGTCACGTTTTTACTCTGTCGCACCAAGTGCCCGCTAAACCCTTTAAAAGGCTCAGCTTCTCATCATCAACTCTGGATCGCCAACATGCTAAGGGTAGACTCATACATTTGCATGATGTGATCAGCCAAAGCCAGTGTTGTGCACTAAATATTAATAGGCAGGTTTAACCTTGGGTGTAACGTGTATAAACTCCAGTAGTCAGCAGTAACTCGGGGCTTTCCAGCCTCAGCCGTGTGTGTGGTCAATGCACGTGCTCAGTGCACAGACACCGCGGGGCATGGTGATCAGCATCCTTGCAAAATATGAAATCAGAGACACATTGACAATGCAAAGGGACGTAATTCGGCAAAACTTCTTTTTATTTATGTTTCCTTTAGTTCTTTCAATTTTCAACTTTTTTTTGTTTTTTGGTTACTTTCATTGTCTGTATGTTTGGGGGTTTTGTGCTGTATTTCTTTATTTCGTTCTTTCCTTGATTATTTGCTTGCTTTTTTCTTCCTTTCTTTGTTTGCATGCTTTTTTCTTTTTTCTTTTTGTCTTCGTACTTCTTTCTTCCTTTACCTGTTTGTTTGCCTCTCTTTTTTGCTTTTCCTTCTTTTTCTCTCTCTTTTTTTGTTGCTTATTTCTTGTTTGGTTTCATGCTTTTTCTTTCTTTCTTTCTTTGCTTGTTTTATCTTTCTCTCCTTGTTTGTTTACTTGCTTCTTTCTTTCGTTCGCTTTTTCTTTCTTTCCTTGTTTGGCTGCTTCTTTCTTTCGTCCTTCTTTGTTTGTCTCCTTTTTTCATTGCTTTGTTTGGTTCCTTATTTTCCTTCTCTTTTTTTCTTTCTGTCCAGTGTACAGGCATTGTCCAGGTTAAGCGTTATATGATCTCTCTGTAGCATCTTCTTTGATCAGGAAATGATCATCTGATAGCTCGAGCAAGTTGGGTCATTGATTTTGATTGGATCGTGAGATAAAAGGTTGCTCCAGGTCACGTGGGGCAGGGTGTTTCATCTGACTGCACCTCATTACGCTCTCGACTCTACCGTGACGAGGAGAGAACAGGAAAGAAATGACACAACCGACATCAGACAGGGTGGTGTCAATGGCCCTCCACTACAGGATCGAATGTCTTGATTGTTAGGAGCTCCTGTAGCAAAGCTTCGGTCCCTCGAACCCCATAAACAAATAAAATAACATAAATAAAACATCATCTTGGTATTATGTACTTACTGAACCAGTTCTTTAATCATCGCGAACTTCTGATCAAATTGAACGGAGGTACGACTAAGTCTCTCTCTTCCGCCCCCCCCCCACACCCCAAACTCAATTCACCCTCCCCCCTCTCTTCCCAACTGTCTGTCTCATGCAATCGCTTGTTCGCATTGTCAGTTGCTCAAAGCATACACAAAGACGTCTGTACACGTCACCCACCGATCTGTTTCCATTCTTCACAAGCCTCGTGGCGTGTGTCCTGCACTTAAATCTGGAGTTAGCTCGAAACTTGCGTCTGCGGAGTCTACCACCCCGCCACCCAGCCACCACCGACCCCTATCCTACTCCTCGGTCACTCTCTCCAACTATCATTCCCTCCTCCCCACCCACCGCCTAACACACACACGCACGCACGCACGCACACACACACACACACTGTCTTTTATAAAGTCAACCATCATTCAGCAATCTGTGCATTTTCTGACAAAAGCTTTCTCTCTCTCTCTGGTATTCTCTGGAATGCGTAATATCGCAGTTTTGGGACTTTAACAAAAATATCTGGTCATTTACTTTGGATGCTGGGAAGTGGTTAGGCGGGTGGGGGGTAAGGTGTTGGGGGTGGAAGGGAGCCGATCTGCCGCTGGCTTCCGTTCGCGCGGACACCCTGTCACGCGCCATTGACCCGACATCGTCACGGTTTTTTTATCACGAGGGAGTCTGGATGTTGCGCCCTTGTCGTCTGCGTCGTCTGCGGCAACGACACTTTCTTCTGCCAAACGACGACTGGGCTGGCTGGCAGGGTGCAACGAACGAATTTGATAGTGCCAAGCTCAGAATGATTAATAACTTGCGATAAATGAGAGACAGACATCCATTAGTCAGATCTCACAGAGAGAGAGAGAGAGAGAGATCAGAGATAAAAGTATATAAATATTAACTTCAGACATGCAAATAAAAGTTTAAACTACGCTCTATATCACAGATTTAGTATATATTACACACCACCACCATTGGCAGACACAACAATTTTCTGAAAATGATGAATGAAGATGCATTTTCGCATGCACGCGCCCGCGCACACACACTTATTAGAGACAAAGAATGTTGTTCTCTACTTCCAGCCATTCATTTTGGTTAGTAACGGTCGTTTTCGGCTATCCAGACATCGATAAATCTACTTACAAAAAAAATAAAAAAAATCCTCAGAGGTCTATTTTTGGGTGCAGTTCTTTGAGAATAAATATGACGTCGGGGCCATAAGCTTGCTGGTTTTAATTACAGGAAACATTGCTGTGAGGTTGATGTGGTTTCCATAGTAACATCGTGTCTTCTGTGCCGACACCGTCTTTGGTTGACTTTCACTCTTGACTGCGGCAGTTCCTCGACGAAGTTGTAGGCTGGCGTGACGTAGCTGACTGCGGACGTGACGCACATCGTTCTCAGAATTCCTGGCTCGTTCTGTTGTGGTCTTCGTTTCAGAATCAAATGATGTACAGTTTTAATGTCTTCCCAGTGTAGTCGCAGGAGAGTAGTAGCTCCTCCCTGACCTTTCCCAACCTCAAAATCTCCTGCTCTCTTATTTCCCTCCTCGTGTGTGGCTTGCACCGACACTTTAGGTCTCGAGAGGCGCACTTGCCCCCCCCCTCCCCCTCTATCCTTCCCCTGCCACAGCCGTCAGCGGTCCACAACATTCGGTCATTACTGCTACCGGAAGGCGACTTGTTACGTTACCAATATGAAGGGATAGCCGTCTGCTGGTGGTGGTCGGCTAGGTGTGCAACTGCTCACACCCCTACGATACGTCACTTTTCGACGACCATTCGATCCGGGGGAGTTCTTTTTCGCGTTCCAGTCTAGACTACAGACATCCGAAAGATTAGTTTCGAAAAGTTTTAAAGTTTTAAGTGATGTCTCTATAATTAACTAATTCTTACTTCGAGCTGCTGTAAGTATGCCTTCACCATTTTGAGGTCACTGCTATGGATCGTCAGTATCTTAGATGCTGGCCCTGAGGGGGTGCCGATACATATAGTGAATGTGGCGCATGATTACACCGTTACTGAAAGTGTGCAGAGGCACGAGGGGGTTGGGGAGGAGAGAGGCACGTGCCATGGGAGACAAACACGAACACGTCGTCTGCTTAGTGCCGACGGTTCCTTCAAATTACGCGTTTCTATAAGGAGGGGATCAAAATTTAGTGGCTATCTGCACCTCGACAAACACGGGTAAGGATCTGACCTTTCTTCAGTGAAACTCCAATTGGGCTGTATATGAAGGAGTGTGTAGCTGCCGTCATGCAATCTAGGCACTGACACAAGAAATGCTGACCTCTGGAGACCCAGCGGGTACGGTGGTGACCCGAATAACTGAAGAGGCTATGGCGGAATCTGCCCACATCGTGCTTTTGTTTGATCCGGAACTTGGGGAAATCCGGGGATAGTAGTAGCAGACGAGAAGTTAGAGGTTAAAAACGTAAAATTTACGTCTTGTAGTACTCTCTCTCTCTGTGTGCTCACACGTGGTGTGAAAACACACTTCATCAAAATAAATTTAAACATCTCTCTGTGCTCACACGTGATGTGAAGACATACTTCATCAAAATAAATTCAAACAATTGCATAATAAAACTGTTCCGTTTTATAGGCTAGCCTGAAAAATTGCTCAAAGTTTCTGGAAGGCTGGTTGGAATAAGTTTTAAATCCTAAAAAATCTTTCGGATGTATATACAGGAGAGTGCAGGTGTGGTCACACAGTCCGGGCACTAAAACAAATAATGAGGATCTATTGAGACGCAGGAACGACCCGATGAATGCGACGCCTACGATGGAATCTGCACAGCTCTTGTATCTGATCCGGAGAAATCCGTCGTCGTTAGTCACAAAAATCTGTTACCTGGTTTAAAAAGATTCGTCACGGACGGCTGCAACCAATGGGAGACCTTTTAGCAGATGCTAATGAGACGCTGCTGTGACGTCGCAAAAGTAGCGATGTTTAACGGCCTGTTTCTCGCGCGTCAAACAGAGTTCTTCGCTCAGATTTAGGGACTAATATCTTGTAATGAACTAAACCCAGTCACTGAAAAATAATCGTGCACGCTGAGTAGCCTTTAACGTCATTTCATTGCGGTTAATACTGCCGGCTACTCCTTTAACGAAAATCCTAATCATTCCTTCAATGTTCGTAGCTCTTTCCTAAACTTTTAAGGAGAGTTGCAACAAAGAGGTGGAGTTCATCATTAGGTTATTCCACTCAGTTATGAAACGATAACAGGAACTGGTTTCTCTGTCCATTTACAAAACTTCCTCACCCCAAATTTCTCCATGGGGATGTTAATATACGAATAATGCAAAAGTTTTATCAGCGGATGTTTCTGCTGACGAAAGCACGCGGGGGTAACAAGAGCACACTTTTATCCCTCTAATCTCAACGATCCTACATTCCCTTTCCCTATTTTTGCGGTTTTCTTTCACCTCCTTCCCCATACGCCGTCTGCTGTGCCCCGCCGCTGACACTTATACACCAGAATAATGTTTTCACTGGAGCATCTTTTCACTGTGAAAAAAAACCAAGGTAAATTAGAGAGCGTATCACAAAGGCTCACAAATGCATAAAACGTTTTCTTACCTTCGAGAACAACATTCACACGGGTAGAAAAACACTGGATAATGGGGAGAATTTGGGAGAGGGGGTATTAAGGGTGTAATATAAGACCACATAGCAAGCTTTTTTTGTTGTCTTTATTGGCAATAGCAAAAGCAGCTTACATTACATAAAAAACCACAACTCAACATGCCTCTTGTTCACCAGAGGTCACAAGCAGAGAGGCACAACCTCACAGACCGAAAAAACAAACAAACCCCAGCTTCTGTTGCATCATCACATTTCGTTCGCAGTGCGAAATGTAACAGATGAGTAAGGCAACGATGCGGAGACAAAAAGAAACTGGCTTACACAAGTCTGCGCATACATACGGGTATTGTGCCCCTTTTTTTTTTAAAAGGACAATCGGACAGACAAGCAACGTGAGTACTCATAAAGACTGTATATCCTCTATATCAGCGCTTTCTCTTGCCGCTCAGTCTGTTAGCAATCAATATATTCATATATTTTCAAACGTGTTCGTGCGTTAGTAAGTGAATAACAGTGGAAGATTCTGACAGTTTCAGATCAGATTTTGGTGGATAAGGCAGATTTGTTGTTGTTCTCTTGGTAGCCTTCTGTGAAAATTGGTTGGTGGAAAATGTCTTTATGGCCTAGGTTAATTATAAAAACGTCAGAAAAGAAACATCCTGAGATACCAACAGAATATTTGATACAAGATTCACTGCCAGAAACAAAACCTATATTAAACAAAATATTTTAAAAATCTCTGTCCCGACTTTCATTATACTTGACGGATAGAAATACAAAAGAGTTTATTGTAGTATTTGCATACTGATTTCATATATGGAGACAATGATATAATTTAAAATACTTGTTATTTTATTTGGATTTTCATTCGTTTTAAGAAAGTAAAGAACAGATGAAGAATTACGTTGAAAATACGTTTCAGGTTTACACGTGTAGAAGTATATTGTACACGAACGCCCAAGCGTGCACTTACAAAACGCCACTCCATCTGCTTTCTTCAAAAAGCACACAATCATAGAAAAAGTCGTCACATTCTAGACAGATTCTGACAGATCACGGAAACACAAGCCTTGCTAGCGTGTGGGGGCAGGAAAGCTTACAAATATCAATGAACCATTTGTGGCCATCGTCTCAGATCCAAGATAACTTTAAATGCATAAATCTGATGATCCGCTAAAGTCGACTGTTTCACGGATCTCTTTAAATGTTTTGGCAATAGCGCTGAGGCTTTTGAATGGGAATATACATTCACAAGAATCCCTGGACTAAGAAACAACTGTAGCAGTTTGCAAGACGTAAGATGGAATGCAAGAGAATATGTAAGACAACGAATATACATTTGTGAAAATGGCAGAATTTCGTAGCAGGACACACTGCGATAAATAAAGGCTGCTACTTTTAGCCAGTTGAAGTATTCCTGGCTACCGGTGGTGGGATTAGCTTTTTCCCCGTACATGCATACATGCACACAACAACGATAGGCCATGCAGATCCTAAGAAAATCATTGTCCCCTTGGCGTCCATAGCATGATTTAGTGGGTTCCCGCACAATGACGAATATCAGGAAAGGAAAGAATAGACATAGCAGTAAAGTGGCGCGTTAAGGCGGATTACTTGCAACACTTTCTTGCAGACCCAGAAGCCATCTCGTCTGGTTTTCACAAGATCAGAAGAGTTCGCAGACGGCAAATGGAAAACGTGGTATCGCCTAAAGATATGAACAAAAGAGGCTAGTAGCGATATCAGCATGTCTGTGCCTTGAAGAATTAGAGAATGGGAGAGCTAATTCAGCGCGTGCACCCAAGCGACCAAAAAACAAAACCCCCCAAAATCCAGAGGCATTGGGGGCTTCGAGTTTCATGGTTACAAATCCTAGCTGATTAGTAAGTACACAAAGATAGCAAGCTCTATAGATATACTGGCATTTTCTTCATATGCATTTTAATAATGCAACTACCTTAAAGCAAATAAATTAATTTTACAGTACACAGCAAGGTTCATTCTCATAGCTAGCTGAAATGCAAACGCCGATTTTCAAACTCCGGCAAGTGTCACATACTTGTAAAAATCTCACAGTCCAAAGTAGGAAGAATAATAATTAAATTAAAAACAAGTTCAACCTGTCGTGTAAAAAAGGTATAATTAAACTTTGTTTCTTAAAAGATCAAACAATTATAACCAAAACTTCTCGTTAACATATCAACATTTCAAGACGGACCAAAATAACCCCCCACAATTATTTACCTCGAGAGATCAAACATATCACAAAACCTAAACAGAACTTCCAACAATCACAATTTTTCAGCTAACACGCCCGAGTTTCCGGAACATATTTGAAAAACATTCTGTGTAATAGTTCTGAGAAGTAAGCACACACACGCGCGCGCACACACACACACACACACACACACACACACACACACAAATAGCATATCTACGTTATTTTCATGAAGAAGAGATTACATCACATATTGCTCAGGTAACAAAGATCGACTTGCTATTACTCAAGAAACGCGTACTATCAAAGCGGCATGTGAGTATTATATGTATATATAAATGAATATATGTATATTGACAAAAGAGTGGAATAAAGCACCAGTTTACGTTTAAACGATGTGTTATAATACACTGTATGAATATAACCTGAGTCTAAAATAAAATGAGAAGCAGACAAAAAGTGTTTAGACGTAAAGCGTTCTAGTTTATATTTGATTCTGCCGTTGACTAGAGAGAGGAATGAATAAAATTAAGAATAGTAAAAAATAATGATCACAGCACGGATTACATATTATATAAAGGCCGAGCAGTTTACATGCAAGTGGTTACAAAAAATTCAACACCTTGCAGAATAAGTACACGGTGAGGCAGGCTGGGTTGGGATGGGATTTTATGTGGTTTAGGGTGGGACACGGGTATTTAATGACCCGAGTTTGTCTGAGGATCACAGTGCAGTACTGCGCATGCGTGCGTTTTGGCGCTGTGACTGCACGGGGCCGTCACAAATCTGGCTGAATTAAAAATTTCCGCGAGATCGCCGCTGGTTTAAATGTTCCTCCCATCTCTGTAATATGGCGCTGGGTAATTGCTGGGTGCAGCAGAAGCCGGGGCACTGACTGTCTAGACAAAGCTTACCGAAAAGGCTTCTTGTCTCTGAGCCCATACCTAGCGAGGCCGTGTTATCTACACTACTCTGATCACGCTGCGCAACGGTGATCAGACTACACTACGTTGATAATACTGGACTACGGCATCATACTTCACTACGTTAATTAGGCTGCACTACGGTGACAAAACTACACAATGGTGATCAGCTACAATGCGGAATGTTGCATTACGGAATCAGGCTGCACTGCGGCGACTACGTTGCACAACGGAATCAGACTGCAATGCGGTGATCAAGCAACACAACGGAATGTTGCACTACTGAATCAGGCAGCACTACGGTGATCATGTTACGCTACAGAAATCATGTTACGGTCCAGTAATTAAAACCCCACTATGCTGTTAAAATTAAGACGTTCGAACAGAATCTATCCCCCCCCTCCCTACCAGCTAGAAATGACTGGAGTAATTATAAATGGTTTTGCAAAATGTTTGAAATCAAAGAAAAACTAAAGCATCTGACGTAACCGTCTTCACTTACTCGCTAAAGCGTTTTTGAATTCTTCCTTTTCTATTCTGTTGAATAGGTTCCTCAAACAGACGCAATATACCAACCGGTTGCTATTTTATCTAACTCCTTGCTTTGTCAACTTAGCCACAACTAATCCAAAGTAGCTATTGCTGCCACGTTTTCTAATCGCCGGCAGATTACACTTAAGACGATGGACCAGTGCCTTCATAATTACTTCCACGATGCTTCTTCTGGATAACACAAAATGACTTGCAGATGCACCGCCAGCTTTTACAAATCTTACATTTTGATTCAACATTTAATTAGTTTTATCCCCAGGATTATCATACCGCTGACTATGAGCTATGAAACGTAAAATACCGCAATAATTGTAAATACTAATCGCAGTACTCTATCTCTTCATATTAAGCCTTTACAAGACGTTATACATTTTCGCTCTAAATACCAGACAGGACACAACGACAGATATTATTATAATTACCACAGTTGTAACCGTATTCAACATGCGCATGTGTCCAGAAACAGCTTACGATAATAGACAAACATCTACTTCAGTTTTTCTCACAGCGAGCACAGCCAATCACACCAACACTTCTCTAAATGTTTGCTAACGCTGTTTGTATTCCCTTGGCATTCCCTTTCTTATTTCTTGCCACGCCTCCTCCGAAGCTGTCATCGGAGACTAGCCGCATCATTCAAAAGGACCCATGATGCAATGTGCGACCTTCGTCGTGAGCATCCTCTTGAGTGTCAAGTTCGGAAGGCGCCTGGACATTATCTTCGACGAAGGTGATTTGCAGGAAGGTCAAAGGTCGACGTGCTTACAGGTGCAGTCTCCAGGTGACTGGCAACGGAAATGACGCATCGATCACCCACTTCCGACGTAACTGTCATCAAGCAAGCGGCTGATGGAACCTGCCGCAGAGTCCACTCTGATGCCTGAAATAAAAAAAGTAACCGTTATAGACAAGGACATACAAAATAAAGCAAATATTCTATGCAGCTGTGTCTCAAATGTATCTTTACGCGACTGAAGCAGGACGCAGTCGAAATTAGGCCTAATCTCTAAATTATACATTATCCAATACGGATCTATGTCACAGTGCTTCTCAAAAGAGTAATTTCATTAATGAAGTCCCCTCCCTACCCATTTTGTCGGCACAGAGACAGCGCTGAAAAATGACACTTGCTGGCGGTTTTATTCCCACTGTGGGCTAATCGCATAACTTTCCGATTAAGTTCCGGAAAACTCGATTTCCATTTTCCCATCCTTGCTATATATAAATCAATATTTTCTTGCATATGTTTCTAGGCTATAGAACACTAAAAGCAATACAAAAAAGACAAAACATCACAATTGCTCAACAAACAACACAAGCTTACAAACACGACCCAACTTACTAATGTTCGCCATAGTTTAACGTAGCACGACTTACGCAATAGTTAGAAAGTGAATTCAACTTCGTCAATTCTCGTATTTTGCGAGATTGTCCCGACTTACGAACATGTGGCACATGAATTTGAGTTTCATGTCTACATGAATTTATGTATTATCAAGCACGTGGAGAAGTCTACATTAGGCTGGGTTTGGGGTAGAGGTGGTGGTTGGGCAGTGGGGGGGGGGGGAAGACGAGACAAAAGGCGACGAGAATACGAAGAAAAATGTGCTAAGGATGGAGATGAGTGGCTGGACACCGACCTCAGCTATCCTTGTCAAAATTTGAAAATAGTTCACAAAAAAAAGGCAATCACAAGCGCACGCACACATGCAGCCGCGCGGTCCGCTCCTCACACACACAAAGGGAAGAGAAACAAAATAAAGAAGGGGGAAACGAATAGAAATAGATTTTGTATCAATAATGTGTTTGTCTGGATCAGATAAACGCCATGTAATGTTGCCTCATAAATAGAGAGACATTTATTGGATGTCATTTTGTTTTTACAAGCTGATTTTGCTTTTAACGGATATATATATATATACACTGAAATCAAGGTAAATGTATCTGCTTGCGTGCTAAGTTTACAGTAAAAGCAGAGAAAGAAGAAATGATAAGGGGAAGTGGTAAAAGAGAGAGAAAGGTGAAGGAAAATGGGCGTGAGATATATTCCAATAAAGGGGAGGGAGCTCTCAGAAACAAAAGGATAAATTAGGAAGTGACAAAGAATTAAAAAAAAAAGATTGAAAACGATGCTTGCCCAAGATGGATATAGGAGGTTCAGTCGGGTCAAGAAATCCTTTTTGCGGACTGACATTTTTCCAATTTCAATTTTCAGTTAATTAAGCAAGCCAACGTGGTAAGCCCGTAGCCGTCAGCAGGCCCAGTAATTAAGCTGCCGGTGGACAATCCCCTGTGTTATGAAATGTCGTCAATAAGACTCTAGGCGCATTGATTTTTCAGACGACGTAGCGAGAAATTTTCCACCAATTAACTGCAGCTTAATTGTGTCCTTATTTTTTTCTGTATGCAGAAGAAAGAAAGCTAGCTGGCAATGGTTCGAGTCTTTCGCCGAGTGGTGGTGGTGGCCGGGCGGCGGGGGTGGGGTGGGTGGGAGGAGGAGAGGGATCGGAGACCTTCAGGTTTCTCGTCCAGCGAGATCTCGGCTACTGTTAACTGTCCAAGTGGACCAATGTAACAAAACCCGCAGCATATAGTTGCTGCTCACACCTAGAAAGTTGTGCTGGTTACGAAAGTTAACCTCACTGGCGCTCACTTCGAGAACGTAACAAAGAGTTTCAGATTACTGATGCGAAAACAATCGAGAATCTGTCGATTAAGCAGGAAAATAAAGCTTAGAGGTGGCAAACAATGGAGAGAAAGTATCGATAAGACACCAGCCATTCACCACCCCCACCTACCCCCACCTTACCGTCCCATCAGACGGTCAGCGATTGGGTGCAAGGAGTCGATGGCGCATCTGCACCCAGCAGCGCGAGGACTAGCAGAATCAAGCCATTGTCCCAAATCGTAATCCCGCACCGACAGTAATAACTTTAAACTTACAGAATGTAAGTCACAGCATAAGATTAACTCATATCATACGTTTAAAAGATGGCCTATTTCCTCTAGTTGCCAATTATCACTGCATAACGATATTTTGAACTGATTAGCCGCTGGGATTTTTATTTCGTCTGTGTATGTGTGTGTGTTTGTGTGAGAGAGAGAGAGAGAAAGAAAGAGAAGATTGGGTTTTTGACACAACACTGTCAACTTCGAATGGGCAACGCACTTTCGAATATGTAGTGGCAAAAAATGTTTGTGAATTATTAACTATTTGAAATACCTTTCTCCTTCAATAAGGTATGAAACGAACCACTCGAAACCTCAAGGTTCCAGATATCTAATGCGCCCATGGAATCAAGGTAGTACCAACAGTACACAGCTTGGTATTAAACGTTTTGTTCTTTGCAGATTACTGCGCTTTCACCAAGCTTATTCACTCAGTCATTATCCCCACGACTACTCCCCTTGCACATCCCCCAAACTCCTAACACCTCCCCATAAAAGTTGGAAATACATGGCGTCTGGCTCTTGGTTGATACTTCCCATCACGAAAACCTGAGTGAATAGAAAAAAAGAAAATAATCAATCTTGCTCGGCTAACAGGTTACTCAAGACTTGGCTAGTGCCACGTTCTTTAAGGAAAAAATGGGTGGAGGTGGTAATGGGTGGGAAGGAGAAACACTGCAGACAGTGGAAAGAGCTGGGTTGTTACTGCTTGCTAGGGAGGTTAGCCAAGATACATCATTGCTTGAGAAGATGAAGTGTGGAGCGAAGCTGAGGGCATAAACACAGCAATATTCTATTACCTCCAAAATCCGCCTCAATTCCCAGGGCACCTCCCACTCGTTATCAAAAATCATCCGATGCCGACCCAATCAATACGCTCATTGCTTTTTTCCCCCCATCAAGGGAAAGGCAGTGGTGTGTGGGCATGCCGGATTTGGGAGTCAACCAAAACATGATCTTCTCAAGACGAATTCCTTGTTTCCCTCTTCCTCCGCCCCTATCCACTGCCCCCCAGCCCTTCCGTCTTTTCTGTCTGGCTAGAAGATAAAATGCCAAAGAGGGGATACAGAATTAGAACCCAGTTTCAAAGTTTCAATTCTAAAAAAGCTATCGAAGTTTCCAAATGGACGCCAAACTTGCTGGCCGTTCTTCATGGTTCTTTAACTAGGTGTCCTCTTTCACAACACCTAACTGCTTTCCCCCTCCCCACGTTCCTTTGAAAAAAAAATTTCATCAATCAAAAAATATCGTTATATATTATCTTGTTCGATTTTTTTAAAAAAGAAATATTTAAGCTCTCTCACAGCCACTGCCAGCTGCAGTCTCTTAATCTGACCTTCAATGATCAAAATAATAACTTAGAATGTAGAAGTCTGCAGTAACACACCCACACCCACAAACACAGGCACACGCGCACAAACGCACACAGCCCCATGATTCATTTTTTAATTTTGTCTTTAAATACCCGCGCTTCTGCACGTGACGCGGGCGGTGGTTGAAAGGAAAGAAAAGCTTATCTGGAGTTAGCCTGCGCCTAATCTCCGGGGATCGAAGAACGACTGTGAAAGATGACCGAGTCGACAGTTGGCCATCACTGGGACAAGCCCCTTTCCCTTCCCTCCCAACCCTCCCTCACCCTTAGTTCTGTACTTCATTAGACGGAGGAACGTAACGCTGACAGAAGTGAGAAGAGGGTGGGAGGGTAAGACAGGGTAGGGTGCGGTGGGGAGAGTCGGGAAGCGGAGGAGGGAAAGTTCGCAGAAGCGCGGAAAATTAACTCGTGTGGTGGGTGGGGTCTGTACAGCTGCAACATGTTGCTGTTGCAGTTATTGTTGCATTTACAAGTTTCAGAAGCGAGCTGTAGCACGATCTTTGCTTTTTTTACCATCAACACGACCAGAAAAGTGGGTGTGGGAGGCGGAGTGGTACGGGGTGGCTGCAGATGTGAATGAT
Organism: Marisa cornuarietis; assembly: GCA_004794655.1. NCBI lineage: Eukaryota > Metazoa > Mollusca > Gastropoda > Architaenioglossa > Ampullariidae > Marisa > Marisa cornuarietis. The sequence continues at coordinate 10,010,243 of SMMW01000003.1, read as the reverse complement.
TAACTGAATACTTTCTTTTCTCACGCGGTTCACTATATTCCGGGTCAACTCTCGACGTGTAAAGTATTTTTCTCGTGCATGTTCACACAGATGTGATCCTGCATTTGAGCATGATACAACAATAGCGACAGCAAAAAAAAAACAAAAACAAAAGAAAAATCTCTCGAAAACTGGAGAATGAGTGCTACATTTTGCATCAACACAAAGTTGCACTCTCTCTCAGGCTAATGGATACACAATTAAGGTCCTTCAGAACTAGAGACGTGTTGTCAAATATGTGAGAATGTTTGACAAATCATTTTTATTTTACAGATGATCGTCATGCAAAGCTTTGCAACAATCACACTGTGGACAAGATATATCCGATAAAGAAGCTCCTAAAAAAAGCACGCTTCCGAATATTCTTTAGTTCCACTAACTAACTAAAGACCTAAAATGCAACTAAGAACAATACATGACTTAAGCGATACTTAAAAAGCAAAACTTTCTCTCAGCCGGGTCAGTGGTATTAGAGATCCTTTTCACTTGTTAATTATTTTAATTGGAAGCAACGCAGAAGTGCTTGATCTAGATAAACAGAAGTGATCTAAAACATGCAGCATTTCAATCAAGAGGCATACATTAATTAGGTAAATTATATAAGTTATCAAACTTGATAGCATCTATTAGTAGCGACGGTGACCTCGAAGTGGTTTGTAGTTCTCATACAGGTTGGGAGTTACAGCTGCAGCAACAGCCGAGGAAACACTTAAACGGTAAGTCTTTCATAGTGACACAGCAAAGTACATTTTGGTGGTGATTTTATTCTTGTTGTATTTTTAAAGATCTAAAAACACAACGAACACAAAGCTATTACAACAATGATATGAAAGAAAACAACGCAAATAGAAATAAATACTAGCATTAGCTCTGCTTTTAACCTCACCTTGTTATGCCAGTTGTAAGAGGGAAAGACCTGAAACAGAAAAGCAAGATGAATTAGTCGCAAAAACACAGTACGTTTATCGGCAATTCCGCCATCATAGTTCTCGACTGAAAAAGTTAAGCAGTGCACCTAAAACGCTGAGTTCAGTTCTTATCCCGTGGTTAACTAATTCATCCGATATGTAATGCGACGGCAAGTGGATCAATTGACAGCCGTGGCTTCGTTCTTTCAGAAACTCTGTCACCTTCCTCCCCCCCTCTCTCTCTCACCTCCACTCCGCTCCTTAGATCGCGTACGCTTAGTGGGCCGGCTGTCAGTTTGCAGTAGGGGAATAGAAGACTACAGCGTTCAAATCCCAGCCTCCAGGCGACTTTTTTGTTTTTGCTTTTTTTGTTTTGTTTTTTTTTTACTGTACAAGTTTTCGTGCGCGGATTAGTCAGCAGAGGGTGGTGCATGGAGGGGCCGGTGGGAAGGAGAGGGGGGGGGAGAAGAAAAAAGTTGATGGCTCGTGCAGACCGGGTCCGATGTTGTTCCATGTCAAGCAAGACGGGCGGCGCGCGCATATTATTCACGCATGCGCGGACGGTCTGTGAAAGTTATACGATAAGGCCGTTTGAGCCTGACGGCTGTAAGAAAACTACTTGTGCCAGGCAATGTGAATAAAATGGAACCTGTCAAGTACGTCAGTTTCTGAAAGAAACCCGACGACACGCAAGCCTGATAAATAAACAAGCACCTTATCCCTTATCCACCCATCCACCCCAAAAACAGCCTCCCTGAAAAGCCACGAAAACAGATAAGGGCAGAAAGTAGCAGTTAAATCTTCTTTTCCCTATGCTCCATAACTTCCCTTCTACCTGGGAAAAAGATTCGTGCTGATATCACGGTTGTAAAACTGGTGTGGAAATGCCTGCATCTCGCTGTCTACCTGTCTCGCCAAATAACCATCTAGAAAGGGTGCAGCGAGGATCTCAGCTAGCACTTTAGGCGTTTAGAATGCAGGTGCTTTAATGTTTTAGAATCACCCAAGTTTATCCCAGTTACCAGAAAAAGAACTCTTCCAACGCCCCCTCCCCCACCACACACACACAGGAGAGAGAGAGAAAAAGACGGTGTGTGTGTGTGTGTGTGTGTGTGTGTGCGTGTGTGACAAGAACAGTCCAAATTAAGCTCATTGAACTACTGTCTATTGACAAAAACACTCTCAAACCAAGATACGAGGTTCAGATCGGAAAGCCCAGCCATTCCAGACCTAAAGAAAGGATTTAGGTACCGCATACCTGCACTCTGGATACTATTTTCTATTTAATATACATATCGTGCGGCGGTGATCTCAAATGTTAACGCACAAAAGATCGAGTGGTCGCACTCACCATTATCAGTACTTAACAGGCACGTGCTTGCGCAGTTTGCGTCTCTGACGTCACCAGTTTTCGCGTGCTCATTTTCGCTGCGCCATTATCCAGCCGTCCTTTGATTACGTCGCAGCCTCGTTAAACGCCGGTTCCCTTTTGCCAGTCCCCCCAATTATCGGAACTATGATCCGAGCGGAGGGACCGCGCATGACAAGGCGTATAAACTCGAGTAATAACGCCGTGCAAACGAGGTGCGTAGCACGAAAGGTCGAGCTTCACGAAGGTGCGCACACACAGATAATGGCGCCAAATAGGTCCTCGCAGTCAGCTGCGACTCGCGTAACAAAAGCTCTAACCACTGTCATCCTACAGTGCCGTAACTATGCGGTTAAAAAAAGGAAGGGGGAGTAAACAATAGTGACCGCAGATGCAGTGAATTGTGAGTGGTTAATCGCGTCTAGGGTAACGTGGAAGGCTGAGCTAAACTCTCTCCTTAAGTCGCCTGATCAAATCTTGTACGTGTACGACCTTATGTAAAGCTGCTGGGGTAATGTACGTGTGTGTGCGTGTGTGGTTGTTGTTGTTGGGGGAGGAAGGTTGCCAGCCACAGGTTTCTGCTGGCCTTGAACCAGCGAAATTTTTTTTTGGGGGGTGGGGTGGGCTCCACCGCTTAATCCACCTACTCCCAGTCTCCGGAGCCTCCACAATATCTGCGGTAAGAAAGCTTCCGAAGCACAGATTTTAACTGCAGTTATGTACCATCATTAAAACTCTATTATCTACTCCTTATAAATTAATCAGTCAATCAATCAAGCAATCGATCTGCTTCCCAATTACAGAGGTACTGAGTGCGCGACAATATGCTCACAGATCCACCGAACATGTCGATGCCTTCGAGATGACGAAGGTCCTGTGGCCGAAGAAGCAGTATGCTGTACGTGGTTTACATCGCTTGAGACATGGAGGCCAGCCCTCTCCCTCCCAACACGCTTTGTTTTCACTGTTCTGAGACCACGAACTCATGCGACTGCTGGAGCTGCAGACTAAAGCCTTCTGCACGCGTACAGAGCATAATGTGGGAGATCTTGCTTACACCTACACAACTTCTAAAAACAAACAAACAAACAAATAAACAAACACCCTCCCCCCTGCAAAAAACACAAACAAACAAAAACAATGTACTAGTACGTCTTTAGGTTATTTCTCATTTGAAACACCTTTAAAAAAACTAACAAGGTCCCTTTAATACAATACAAACTTTACTGTAAGAATATCATGTTATAGAGCACTCGTCTCCACAACAGGATGCTTTTGAAAGAACTACACCCGCCCAACAGCTCCGGATGGCAAGCGGAATTTGAGGACTCAAACCTCATCTCGCACACCTTCAGAACCAAATCAAGGGCAACAAGCCATGCTGATTACAAGAATCTGTTAGGATCTATTTTCGAGATGAGCGTTCGCCGAGTGTCGGCCCTCGAACATGAATAGACCAATCACCGAAACGTGCAACAAAGCGAATGAAAAGTCTGTTTACAAACCGAGCGCCCGTACAAACAGCGATTACAAAAGACCTGGCGCCAAGCCACGCCCACCACCATACCCACCAAGCGAAAGCCAAAAATGCAACTAAAATTTCGGCTAGGTACAGAACCTTAATGAAAACTGTGTACACTCCTACTTGCTGGTGCAAAAAAAGCAGACAGCAGCGATAATTTTTTTTTGCGGGGGAACTGCTTACTGTTTCAATCAATCGCTGGCCAACTCGGATTTACACTAAGCGCCCAGTTGCCATGTTTTATCTAGGTATCGATTACTGAAATTCAATCCCAAAAGCAACACCATAGGCCCTGAAAATTTTTGTTTTCATCTTTTTTCCCCCTCGTCTCTTCAAAGATGCCGCTACAATCTGTCCATGTTGGATGATTTGATATCCTGTTTTAGTCTGGTCAAGCGGTTGTTAAAAGCAGTGGGATGTCTGGTAAGAAAGACTGCCCATATTTTTTTTAAATTTATTTTATTTTGTTTTTAAGCGCTGCCATGAAGTACTGCAACCAGACATCGTCTTTTGAAATCCAGTAACCGGTGAGCTGATCAGGCAACAGCTCTTGATTAATTCCCACTTTTCTTCCCTTATCTTTAATTTAAGAAAACACGGAAGTAAACTTCTTCGTAAAACGGACCGACCAATTTTTTCCCCCCTTCCATCAAGTTTTCTTCACTTCGATTGAGACAATAGCAATTGTAGGGAGAAATCCGATACCCAAATTAGGACCTTTTTCTTTTCTCACCTGTAAGCGCATGCGCGTGCTCTGCGGACTAAAAAGTGCACTTCGACTACCTCCACCCTCCCCCATCCACCATACCCATGTCTTAACCCGTCGTCTTGATTAATGATGTAAGCGAAGACCACCTGGTGGCCGATGCGCGTGTTCTTTCGTAACGAGAATAGCACTCTCTTCGCAGTAGTGCCACCCGTCGGCTGGTTGTGGATCGGCAGGGGGTGGTGGTGGTGGTGGTAGTGGTGGTGGTGATTTCTCCTTTTTTTCCCCCACATCTCAAAGAAAAAGAAAAGAGAGAAAAAAACCCACAATGGGCTTCCATGCAAAACTTTCCCCACAGCAAAGTAGAAATCTTGAAAACGTTTCCCGTGACTTTATCAAGACTGAACACCTGGTTCGAGGGGGAGTTTAGTGACAGCTTTAACTCTTCACCCCCACCCATCTTGACTTACTTTTACATATTCTCTCTCATCTCTCCCCTCCCTGCCTAGTTTGCCGAACGGTTATATCTTCATCAAGTGACTCGTGAAGATGATGCTGATGATCTATAATTAGAAAAACGTTCGTTCCTGGTTTTTCTGCTTGCATCTGCAGTGCCAGCGTGCTTTGGACCCACCACCATGTTATACCCTGAGCCAGCAAGACATGTTCCCGTATCTCGCAATGCATTACGCCCACAACTCAATTTCTCTTTCCAGTTCTGTCCCCACCCTATTCCATCCCCACCCTGTCCCCCAGTCTTACCCCTCCTTGGAATGAGCAGCTAATCACCTATCGTCCAAATATTAGATGCAAGACTGATGAAAATACATTAGGTATTCTGCGAAAATTGGAAATTCTGCATCTGCTATTAATCATGGAGCATCGTGTCATCTTGCTCGGCGGGTCATGATAAGGAAGATAAATACCTCGTTTGGGAGCAACTGCTATCCATTCCCCACCCTTCCTCTTCCCCCGATTGTGAACCCTCCACTCATTAACAAAAACAAAGCTCCCGCCATCAGCAAAATGCATTTCCTCCCCTGATGGAAGGGCTGGACTAGTCCTGTCTGCCTGCTAGGATGTACGGCGTGCCTGCTGAACTCTGACCCACAGATGCTTCAGGGGATGTCCACAGCTTTCTTTATTTTGTTTTTTTTTTCCTCACTCCTTCCTCGCCCATTTTCAGACCCGCCGTTTCACACACACAAAAAAACCTTCTACCGTCTGATATTTTCTTGTTCCTTCGTCATGTCTGGTGCCTGATCGCCGTGAAATCACCACTTCCTCCTGCCGCTGCTTCCGACTTGTCGTTTGGCGATAGCTCTTTCGCAGCCGTTCGCTTTTTCACCATTAGTTAGACGGGGACGTCCACAAAACAGAAACAGATAAACAATCAGCCAAATTTGATCCCCCGCGGAGGAGAAGAGGTCGAGTACGTGCTAGTACTACGTCAGGATACTCGTCGCTTCTACTGATTTACCCTACTCTGTACATCGTCAATCCGTGAAGGACTTGAGACCTACGCTGCACATGGTCAATAAAGTGAAGGATTTTCACATCGCCGCCACGTCTTTCGTATGAAGCCGAAGGGGATTGCGGCACAACAGAACAAAAGGGGAATGCAGCCTTCTAAAGCTTCTTGACTGTGGGATTCCGGAATCGCAAAGACTGCAAGATCTTACATCCCCAATCCTTCCATTTCAAGCAACATTTTAACCATTCGTCTTGGTCTTCCGCAAGACAATACTAACGGCCAGGATACCAAAGCTGAGAACAAGCAGCAGGAGAGTTTTGAGGGGGGACGTGCTTTTAGCCCTGCTGCTAGTCTTGGACCGGCAAGCACCATTTCCGAGGCATGCCCAACCCTATCCTAGTGTCGTGAGCACAGTTATCCGCTCAACCACGCATGTCCCTCTAAAATGCGCGTGCGTATAATCTTCAAAGTATATATGCTAATGATAATATGGTGATAAGCGTCAGAGACTTTCATAAATATCTTATTGTTAATTTCTCAACGGTAAACAGTTGATGTTTCCGAATTTATCGATATAATCTTTATGCACTACAAAAGTTCCAACCGTTTGATTCTACAAGTAAGTGTCCTGACGCCTGCCAGTTAGGAGATTCTACAATTAAGTGCCCAGACGCTGGTTTTGGAATGTGGATGTGGGCGTCGAACTGAGACTGAAAAAAATAAGTCTATTTTTAAGCTTTCGTTTTCTTCCAGTGAAAGTATCAGGTAGACGAGAAATGGTGAATTTTGGGCTCAGCCAAGCAAGATACGACTAAGAAAGAACTAGTTAGGCTCACATCGAGCAGCGGGACTATGCGAGTTCTTGACTAGTTAGTCTCAGCCTAGCTCTACTCATCTTCCTGGTTCCGACAAACTCATACCACTGGTCGCAAAATGCTTCCGATTACTGATTGGCGCTGCGAATAAAACCTGCAATTTTCTCCCCCCCCCCCCACTCTCTCCTTCTTTGTCTTTTTAGTGTAGGGGAGATGGTAGCGAATTACGGGATCAGCAATAATTGTTGGTATACTTGGTGTTAAACAGAAGTCAGGTCGTTTCATTGCCAGTACAGATTTCGCAGGCTGATGATACTTTGTGAAGATCGGGTTTTGCTATAATTAGAACTTGTGTAATGCTAGAAATATTTTGCAGGAAGTCTGAAAAAATGTCCTCCTTCATCCAGTTCTAATTAAAGATTAAGTGAGAGAAAGCAAGCCACCAGCAAGAAGCTTGTCTGTCATGCTTGTCATCGAGTCCATGTTTTTCTTTAGATGTCACGGGGTTCAGCCGAGGTTAGCCAATGAAGGTTGTCCTTCTGTGCGCTGTTTTGTTTCACTTCTCGCGATTGGGTCTTACGGGCTTTGCTATATACGGGCATCTGATGTAATGTGTTATTTGCAGAACCCATGGCAAGGCAGCTGCGTTTATAACATGTATAGGTAAGTGAACAGTAAAGAAATAAGGGAAGCGTTTCAAGCAAAATTTTAAAACAATACTTGAAAATAACTTTTTTTCCGCACACCATTTTTATATTTCCCTTTTTCTAGTCGATAGCTGACATATTATCATCGATGCCGAAAGGTCACGCACATCGTTTCAAACGTAAAAATAACTTCCCACGACCTGCAATTTTGCGCTTTCTCTCCCCCCCCCCACCCCCCGGACAGAATTTCTTTCCATGAGCTCAGTAAGACGATCATTCTTTTGGCATCTGTCCTAATACTCTAGTACGCTTGACCACCAGAGGTAAGGACGGAGGAGTACCTACCATGTCAGCCATTTCGCGGAGTCTTGGGATTCCATGACTGATAGTTACATTAGCAGGTTGTAAAGCAAAAAGTTTGACTTCCAGTCGCTTTGAGTTACTACCCGACATCTGCTCTCAGCGTCCTTCGCGCGCCAGTGTATGTCGGTATTTTGTTTCAGGAACGTTTCGGGTAAATTCTTGGATTACTTCCCCTGACTCGTACACCTGCCTGTATCGGAGGTTCACCTACAAATCTGGTTTATGCGCTTCACGCGAACCGACCGTTGTGTTTCGGTTCTTTCTAAAAGCTAGCTAGATGTTTTCTGGAAGAGATTATCGCATAAAAATAATGAGTGTCAAAAGGCAAGATTTGGGGAATAACGATTAAACTGACATTTTTCGTGTCTAGTCACTAAAACGTCCACGGCAATAGCATACACATTATTTTTCTTTGTGTGTGTGATTGATTTTTTTTTTTTTTTGTTGTTGGTCAATTAGCAAAATTTTTGTCTCGTTTAAGTAACAAAACAAAATAAGATCTAGCTTCACCCTCGACCCTAAACTAAATAAATGAAGCGGGGCAGGGGAGAGGGGTGTTTTACGCCGAGCCAGCAACTAAGGCTATATTTCGGCAAGCACTAAGCCCTATAAACAGATGCCACTTGCAGAGAAAGAACAGCGTGTCCGAGACGAGAGCTGAACCCAGGACAGCCAACCCTCACTGTACTGGTGACAGGAGCTAACCGTTGCGCTACCGAAGCGCCGTGGATGTGGCATGTAAAAACGACACGCTGAAACGAAAGACCGACGGCTGCACCTTGCCTACTGCTCAAAGTAAATTCTCCAGTCTCTTCCTTCTGCCTTTCCCTTCTCACGTCTGTAAAGACTTGTCTCCGCCGTGAACAACAACATCGCTGCGACAACCAAGCAGGTTGTCGCTGACACAAGTCTGTTAGTCCGCGGTTTTCTTCCTGCAAAAACACGATTACTGATGCGAGGGTGAAAGAATGGGGCAGGCAGTGGGTGTCCTCTGACCCTCCTCACCCGTTCGCTAGGGAACGTCCCCACCCGGGCTGTCCCTAACTTATTTTCAAGACCTCCGAAGTATACGAGAAGCAGCCGCAGATTTCCATCCTTACGTCGCTAAAAGAAAATGGCAACAATTCCATATTCTCATGTCCAGTCTTTTCTTAGAAAACAACCCAGACCGTCTCAATCTTTCCACCTCCACCCACACTCCAGAATTCAGCGAGAACCCCAGAACCCCCCCCCCCCCCCAACAACGCACGTCCACCCTTCTTGTTCTTCTCCAGACCCTCTTTTCCTCCCTGTGCACAAAGCAGGACACCAATCTAAAAGACTAACCTCATAGCCCTCGTCCCACTCAATCGTAAAGCTGCTGGCACGCAAACGGCGAGGATGTGCCGGGCTTCTAATTACTGTCTGCCCGCCCTCCATTATGGAAACTGTCAAAATATGGTGGCATCAATATGGCATATGCACGATGCAATCTCCCGGTGCCCCTGGTATTGGGAGCACGGGGCTGGGCTGGAGGATTTCAATTCCTTTTGCTTCCTTTTCCACTTCCCTGGTCCTGCAATCCCTCAATGCTAATTGTTCGGCAGGTTTCTCGCACGCAGCGGACATTCACACGGTTCGTGTGTGCGCGCGCTCATGGTATTTGTGTGTGTGTGCGTGCGTGCGTACGTGCATGCGTGAGCGCGGGTCGTCTTAGTTTTGTTTTTTATACCCTCACGTAGTTTCTTAATGCTTGGATGAGCCTATCTCCTGCCCAGTAATTCAGACACGCATTTACATAATCAAATCAACTCAAATAAAATGCTGGCTCTAATACACATTTTGCTCAAAATCTTGTTTGAATTGCCAGAGTAATTATGATTGATTGTGGTATTTTCTCATCTAGTGTCTTGCAGAAATACATTGACGTTCCATTTGTATGCACCCTGCAAATAGCCGGTGCATCAAACAACTGCTTAATTTTGCACACCATTTCCATATCACTCTGTGTACCGCTGAATTAAACCCCATTCACCATCTCTGCAAGGCTCTTGTAATCTTCATCAATCGTATTACGTCTATCCATTATACATCACTGATGAAATTTGCATACAGATGCCTTCTGGCATTTTGCGTTCCACTTGTTGCATAAAACAGAAAGTGATGCATCTTCCTTGTAAAATAAGTTGAGCGAGGGCCATAAAAAATCCTTAATGTCAGCTCCAGCTCAAATGACAAATCAAAATATGGAATTCGCCAAAAACGACCACACAAAATCATTGCTTTTTGTTTCCGCTTTTCTGCTCAAGAGGAAAGTTTATCAGCAGTTCAGATGCCGCGAGAGTCCAAAGACGGCTTTTGAAATCATTTTCCAATTAAGTTTGTTTTTTAATTTGTTTTTCTTGTTCTTTTTTTTTAATAGAGGAGGGGGTTCCTTGTCGTGGTCTTCTTCCTGGGCTGTTTATTGCCCTCGTTGAGATGTTAAATGTAGGGGAAAATAAAAGGTTCGAGATTTTGTGGAAAAAGCCATTGTTACGGTCATGCTAGAGGCGACTTCTCTTTCTGCGTCCTCAACAGCTGTTCGTATTTCTGCGTTGAACGGAAAGTGTAACCTTCAGTATTACTCCCCTTTTGTAAATAAAACACTAGTCAACCCTTAAGAATACTTCATTTGAAATGGAGATGGAACAGCAAGCGTTGTGAAATATCTCTCTAATTTGTTAATTTAAAAAAAACAGCAAAAAGCCCGCCAATCAAACAGAAGAACTTTCCCTATCGCAACTCTCCCCACAAAAAAAATCTAACGGATTTGCTTTTCACAGAACGTAATATCGTGTGTTATACAATTGTTATGCTGGATCCATTTAACAATACCATGCAGAAATATTCGATACAGAAGTATGCCCTGCCCTCTTTCTTAAAAGAAAAATATATTTAACACATCCCTAGTGCAAGACTATCGCTTACAGCCACACCCATCTCCTCCTCTTACTCCTGTCTACCTTGAGTACGATTAAATACCCCGTTCCTTTGCTTTACCTAGCTGCTCGGCCACGCTGCTGATGGTCTTCAGGGCCCTAGGCACGTCCTCTGGGGAAGCGGCCATGACCTCGATCTCGCCCACCCGGAAACCGTAGTCGGTGAAGTTCAGGTCGACCGTGCAGGAGGGGAGGGTGTAGGAGCGGCGGGTAGTGACGACGTGGGCGAACTCGCAGAGGCCGGCCGCCTGCACTACCAGCTCCATGGGATCTCCCTTCAGCCAACCATCCAATCCCAGGCATTCTACCAGCCAGGCTGATATGGCCTTCTCGCTGCTCAGCTCTCTGTACTGCGCGTGAGGGATGCATGAGATGGTGGTTGGCGTGGACGGAGGTGGTGTAATCGTTGGCCTGGCGGGAACGCGGGCCTCCCAGACGTCGTTGCGACGCCGCAGCCAGCAGTCGCTGAGGATCAGTGTGTAGTTGTCGTTGTCGTAGTAGACGTCATGGAAGACCTTCTCCACCCGTAGCTGTGCGCCTAGCGCCCTCAGGCGGGCCTCCGTGTTGTCGTCGATGGTGAACTTTCGCTCCACCTCGATGGGGTTGAACAAAAGCTTGGTGGCCACCGGCGCAGCATCATCCGTGCACTGCATCAGAAGCTGTCCGCCGGCCGTGCGGCTGTCCAGCAGCCGTCCATGCGGTTGGTGTAGCACAGCGGACTCTGCCTCACCAGCGCAAGAAACCGCGACCGTTTCCGACGAGATGGAGGAGCTCTCGGCCGCGGAAGCCACACTACCGTGAGACAGAGCAGATGTTCCTTCTGTCTGGCAAATTACGGCCCCGTCATTAGTCTTATCAGTAGCCGACAGCGTAGACAAATCGGTGACAGGCCTGGAGAGGGCGGCGGCTTGGGTCTGGTCAGGCAATGCAGCGTCGCTGTCTGGGGAGACCCTCTTCTCCAGCAGGCCCTCCAGCGTCAGAGCTCTAATAGCGAGACCGGGATTGTACTCCGCCACCTTGTCTTCGTCGTCTTGAACCTCCTGGGTCTGTTCTCCCCCCTCCTCCTCTTCCTTGCTTACCTCTGTGGAAAGTGTGACGTCATGTCCCGTTTCCTGGCTGGCATTGCTGACGCCAGATACGGAAATACTGCACTCCGATAGATGGCGCTCCTTGCTCGCAGAAGTCGCTGACGTTTCCATGATGGGGACAGTGGTCGAGGTAGTGGTGGCGTCCACTGTTTTGCCGAACACTTTCGAGAAGGCGGTAGTGGTAGTAGAGGTGGTCGGCGATGGCACGTCGCCGATGCTGACCTCAATGCTGCAGATTTCTGTCTGTGCTGCAGCTGCTGGTGTTGGTGGCGGCGGTGCTCCGCCTACGATCACGCTGTTATTGTTGACTACGTCCGTCAGGTCCTCGCAGCCACCCGCACGATCTTTCCCCTCTGCGGCCTCTCCTTGTGTCCTGTCCCCCGCGAGTACTTCGTCCCTCGACGAACCTCTGTCCTGGCTCCACTTCGCCGAGCCTGCTTTCGCACCACCGATCTTCTGAGTGTAGATGGTGGTCGCATGCTGCGTGACCGGTGGTACGGTCGCTGTCGTCGGCGTCGTCGTCGTCGTCTCTTGTTTGTCCGAGTCCGTCCTCACTTCCGCTTCCGGGGCGGGCTGATCTGATCGGACCTCGCTCGACGTCATTTCCTGCTTTGAAGCACTGAGCGTGCGGGGGCCGGGGACGCAGATAACTGTCTCTCTGTGGTCTACGTACACTTCTGCAGCAGAAGCATCAATCTCCATAGTAGTCAAGCCCTCCTTTTCCTCCATCCTGTGGGTACTAGGGTAGAAGGGTCGACTGAAACACGAAGTATGTTTTGTTAAAAGCTACTCAAGGCTGTATATCCTAAATAAATAAAAACACTTTTTATTTGAAGAATACAGACGAAACACTAGCATCTGAAACAAGAGAAATTAGGCTGAAGAACCCACGCGTACTTTGGTTGACTAGTAAACAACAAGGACCGAACACAGCAAAAGGAGGCCATTAGGTTCCGTCGTTTTACTGTCCAAAGATAGACACACCTGGTTGATTAAGAAAATTAGTAAAGAATGTTAACTAAGAAGTCTTTAATGGGCTTGGCTGCATTTAAAAAAAAGATTTACAAGTAAGGAATGGAGGACTAAGCCATGATAACTATAAAATGTCCCTGATGAAACCTTAAGAGCGTTCTTCACCCAACACATGCCAAATGTGACTTATAAAACTGAACATTTTGAAAAAGAAATCTACAGAACGCATCCGGTTATAAAGCCCCTTTATTCCCGATACACAGACGTCCGCAAACGATTCCGATGAAAGAAACTTGGCAACATTATTCGCATCTATCGTTGACATTAATCTCCCCCCACCCCACACCAGTCAAACGCGATCTATTCCTTTCGATATTAAATATACGCTGATTTCGCTACATATTGACACGACATTACTACCCCCTTCGTCCCATCCACCCCCCACCTCCCAGAAAAAATAAAAACATATCCTGCGACCCCAGCCATTAAAATCGCCAACACAAAGGGCCCCATCTGACCCCCGCGCCATCATCGAGAATATTATGACCACGCCATTTGAGTCTCTCTAGGTAGTCAAGACGCTATGAGAATAAGGAAGAGGAGGGGGCCAACAAAGTCTTGTGGAAGAAACAAATGGAGGTAACAAAGGCTCAAGCAGCAAGCAGCACGTAAAGCAGCCAGGTAAGCGCATCCTTTGAAGGAACGGTCGTGGCCAGCCCCGCCGGCCCTCCATTGACCATTAACATTCTTTAATGGGGTAAGCCTTTAGTTTGTGATATAAAGCAGCAGGGGCAACGGAGCGCCACACAGTCTTATCCCCCTTTACGAGCCTGTTAATTTGCATTCTGTGTCCAAGTAAGGCATCTGCGGTCGCCATTTGCACACAAAAGTGCTAATCAGACATTATGGGATTGACTCATCAAGTTTCCAAGCACCGCTATAAAGACAGGTAACTCCCGGGGTCTTAACTTTGCATCAAGCTGAAGTCTCGTGCGACGTTAAGATGGTAATATCGAACTAGCAAGTTGGCGCGGGCAAGCAGGCTGGTCGCCAATAAACAACCATTAATGAATCCTTTTTACGATGGAGGCGGACAGACAAGTAGATGGGGGCAAGGCCGGGCAGCTTCGCCGCACAATGGCGCCGCGGAGGATGGTGGGTCTTCACAAGAAATGGCGGCATTCTTCGGGCAAAAATAATAAACTCGCTGAACCATTATTGTCCGGTGACCTGCTGGGCAGCAAAAAGGACCACTGACAATAGATTCACTTTTTTCTCGCAAGGAAAGCTTTATATCTTCCAACATCTTTTCAGGCCTCGCCGGACCATGCAGGCTAACATAACGCCGTAAAATAAGAAGAAAGAAGAAGAAAAAAAAGCTGAATAAAAGTAGTCACAAGTTTTGTTTTGCTCCGATTTCTGAGGCTGCCATGTCAACATGGAAAAGTCGAATCTTCCTCTTTGCTGCTTCTTAATCCCGTACATGCCTAAAACGAGTCTTGACGAGGCGACAGGTGCGGCGACGTCACTCGCTTGCTTGGAGGGGAGGTATTTTGATCGTCCGGATGCTCATTAAACGGATGAACTGTGCAAGAGGAAAGCGGTCGTGCGAGAAACGTCTTTCTCGCCTAACGCCCGCTGTTATTTAAAAATCATCCTGTACATTTCATATTCCTGTTACTTTCAAAGCTGAGAGAAAGAGAAAACGGTGAGTTGGAGGGGGGTGGAGGAAGAGAAGAGCAAAGGAAGGAGGGAAGGCGGCGACAAAACAGGTGAGCGGACAGGAGCCGATGATCAAAGACACCTAATTCAGGACAAGGCAGGTAATTGTTGAACAGTCAGTGGGTCGCTCCCATCCACCTTTTCTCTACGCGCCTCCTCCACAGGTATCACCCTTCCCTGCCGATCCCCCTCCTCTACTTCCCCGATTGCTCTACGCATCACCTACCCACCCCCACAAAAAACACACACCCATCCACCCTCCTTGCTTACCTCAAAACTCCTTTTATGTCCGTAACGCTACCACGGCCAAGGGTGCAATTATGGAAACACTGCCCACCTTTGTCTGCCGCGCCTTTCATCCATTGCCGAGTTTTAATTGGCAAATCCCGCAAATTATGCGACCGAGGCTAGCGAGGGTGTCACCGTAGGCACAATGACACGCGTCCTTCGGTGACTAGAAAAGGAGCGGGAATGAGAAGGCATTTTGTGTGACAGCTACTGTGTCTTGGTTCTCTTTCCCGTCTGTATGCTTCATTCCACCCGATCTTTCTTTCCTTTATAACTTTAACCATCTTTGTCCCTTTGTTCAATCTCTTGAAATCTGACAATGTAGTTTGTGTGTGCAACTTATTAATCACATTCTAGATGCACTAACCCTAAGGATTCTGCGAGCGCGCTCTCTCTCTCTCTCTCTCACACACACAAAGCGTCCATAACTAAATGCTCACTCTTGTCCTTTTACAGTGACGTAGGAACCAGGGGGACAATTGTGGCAGCCCCCTCCCTCAAAAAAAAGTACTGAGGAGCAAGGATGTGAACGTCGTTTACTGTCAGCGTGAAGATTGCCCCTCCCCCCTCCCAAAGCCGAGCATCTTCCTACCCTACTGTATGAGGTAGCCAACTAGGAAGGGAAATCTATTAAACTACTTTGTAGCGCACCCATTTTGAACTAGTTCTACATTTCGTTTGAACTGCCGGGTGTGGACCGCTTGGTACTCTGTCCCTCCAGGTATGCAAATGCATCCCAAAACGAGCAATATGTGGCGCGCGAAACGAGAGCTAGTTAATCGGGTCACGTGATCTTAAGTAGCACCCACCACATCCCACTCCGAAGCCTGTCCTTCAGCGCTTGTTTTCAGCCATCGAAGGACCGTAGCCAAACGGAGGAGAAGTAAGACTGTCCCGGAGGTTGCAAAGCGGGAGCCTGGGGGGCAGGCGTTGACTGCTGATTGCTTCTCGACCTTTTGTCTGAGATCAAAGTGTTGCTTACGGCTGCTGTGTAATGTCAGCAGATAGACTTGAGCACTGACTGCGCTTCCTCTAGTGAGCGCCCCCCACCCACCCACTCACAACACACACACTTTTTCTGTCCGCTACGGCTGCTGGAGTTATAGCCTTGTAGGTCGGAGGAAAACTAGTCGTTCAGCTCACGAATAACAAAGTGTTTTTACCTTGTGATTATTTCGCGCTATTGGGAGTACTGAATGTACTGAAAGAGGGAGGACTGAAAAACCTGGAGAAAACAACCTACGACGTGTCCTGTGAATTGGGGACAAATCCCGAAAAAACTGAACCAGTGCCCTGGGACGAGGTCTGAACCGAGGTGCTTTCAGTTCGTGTCAGAAGCGAAGATTTTACCACTATGCCATCTGACTGACCTTGGAAGGTAAATGGCGGGTTAATTAAAAGGGAAAGTTCATCCACCTAACGATGACTCCTTACTTTGGGGTAGGTGAAAAGGTGATGTGGAGGGAAGGAGACCGAAGTACCCGAAGAATCCTACCCCACCTCGACCCCGCCAAGAAACCTGTGGACAGGTAGCTTACAAGGAGAGCGTGGCTTGAGACAAGATCCCACCTCAGGACCATAGGATTCTCATTTGTGATAACAGAACGTCTTACCAAGCGCTCTTCGGGAGCTGACTTTAACATATTCAGTACCTATATACCTGCGGCCCATACCTACCGCCGCGGATGTCAACCACGCCTTTCCCCAAGCTCACTTACACATGCTTGGTCCAAGAGATCATCTACATGAATTTAAGAGCCTAGGAACGGGCTCTGGGTTATACGTAAAACGACCATACCTAACCCACCCGCCCATTCCCCACTGTCAGTGTCAGCCTGATGACAGTTTGAGCACCGTTCAAAAGTCTAAATACGATAGAGATATGAAGACGTTTTCCTACAGTGAGAACTGTTCTGCTATAACAAATGGGATTCATGGTACACCCTCCCCGTGCCTCTCTGCCTTCTAATTTTTATAGTCATGTGTACCTGAATCACTTGTCCTTCCCTAAAACTTTCTTTCTCTCTTTATGAAAGAGTCATACTTATGTCAAGACGGGGTGCAAATGAAAAGCTGTTTGCCGAATGGCAAGCTTTATGTTTATCTCAATTCGCATTGTGTCCGATACAAAAAGCTTCCTGTTCCAGCTCACAAAGAAACTTGTTTAATCATCTTAAGTTTCGCAAATGTGTGAGACCTGAGCGAAGTCAGGGTGGGCCACTACAGGATGAGCACAAACCAAGATGACAGGGTGGGAGGTGGGGGTGGGCTACCCGTCCTTATTCCCGCTCTTGCCCCTCCCCTTTTTCGCCTTTATAAGTTCTGTTTGCTCTTTGTCAGGTTGGAGAATCTACGGCATAATTATATGCAAGTATCATTAAGGGTGCTGCTTTGTTACCGGGTGCCCCAGTGGCAGTGATCTCTTCCTCCTCTCCCCCACCCACCCACCACACCGCACCACACCCTATACACACACCTGTGAAGCCCTCGCAAGGCTGCCAGAGCAAGTAGGTCTCGCTCAATGTGCCGGTGACCCCTGCTGACCTTCGCCAGTAATTATGTAAAGAAATGAGAAGGTGATTAGACCAATGGAAACCCTAACCTTGGCCGGTTGACACAGGCGAGAGGTGGGAAGGCTCCGGGACTGGAGGGAGGGAGAGAGAAAGGTGAGGCTGCAATCAAAGCTTATGCCACCCATTCTCTCTCACACCCCGTCCTCCTACCTATATACCCACCGCCCCGACAAACGTCATGCTCCGATGGGCCCTGGGGGTTTCTATAGCGAGGGATCCTGGTCTGAAGGAATGTGGCCTCTCCACTCATATCCTCCGGACTAATTAAGAAGCAGGACATGGGTCCATGTTGAACCGCTTCGTCACTTTCCTTACCACATAGGATCAGACTTCACGACTAAACTGCACTTCCAACATAGGTGATCCGGCTAGCAACTGCTAACTAACAACTTTGACATAAAAACAATACACAGCAACATTTTCCACGGTGAGAGTGCATGGCTCGAACAATGTACATTGAGTCGTGTGAAGGCCGTGGCCTTCCACAGCTCACAACAACACAACTCTTCTCCTGCTCCACAGGAAACACCGTAGAGTTTGTAGACTCGCTGTTATCAACAGTGTACTGCGCCGTTTTGCACCGCACTAAAGTCGGACAAGAAAGTGTATCTGCCTTCTTCAGATAGTACTTGCTCGTGGTGACGGGCCCTGACACCAAGATTCATAAATCAAGACCGGAGAATAACGACCTATTCGAACCGCTTAAGCATTGCTAATCCTCACCCATAGAGAGGACCGTTGCTATGCTACAGAGAAGAAGCCGGCGAAATCGCGAGGTGTAATTAAAAGACAGTTTCTTGTGACTGTTGTGCTCAATTCGTTAGTGACATTCTGAGAGGCACATGAAAAGCATCGACCGTTTTTGCGGTCAAACAACAAAAGGCGAAAAAGGACAGGCCTCCTGGACAGTTCTGTCACCTGTACCTGATTGCTAGGAGGTCTTTTTTTAACACCTTTGCCGGGGGGCGGAAAACAAAGACAGAACTGTCTGTACTCTCCTCAAATCGTCATGGTGTAACAGGAAGCTTATTCAAATTTGTAGTTGGCATTTTTTGCGCTTAATCCTGGCCATCTTTTCAAAAGAGTTGTACGCCCTGCAGGCTCGTGCACTAGTCCGTGACCAGGATGTCTTTTTTTTCTTTTTAATTTTTGATCACGCCTTTGGTCATGATTGGAACCCCTTTGTGGCTATAAAGAGTACGCTCTTTATTATTCGCAATGAATAAGGAGTAATGAAAATGTATGTGTGTGGCGGGGAAGGGATGGGTGTGAGTGGCTGCGTGCGTGTACACTTGAAGCCAGACAAAGTCGCGCTAGGTAATCCCCAAGAGCAGACAATCTCAACCTCTTGCTGTCTGTATTATCAGAGAAGCTGACTTTTATCTCCCCCTTCCCCCCAACACAAATTTAAACTCAAGGCTATAACGTAAATTAACTGAATATGCATCTTGTTGCCTAATGTTCTTTGCACCTTAACTACTTTTTGTTGTTCTTTTGAGGTTCAGGTATATCAGTGTTTTGCCAAGCCCTTCGAAACCACACCATCATAGAGCAAAATTTCATGAAAATAAACTCCGTGTAAGTGGGTGTGCCATGGACGTCCTGCCCTACCCAGGGTGGCACGTCAATGTCCAGAAAGATTAACACTTCACACCCGATACACATCCACAAAGGATCGTAAATGTCAGCCAGCAGCAGCTAACCCCATGGTTTAGGGAGGCCGCGTTGTGAGTGCGCTCCTCTTAGACGAAGATGCTCGCAACTCGGAGACTCACCAGTGACTGGAATACTTCCACTGTCCACCTTTGACACACCGACGGAAAAATTACTTTTCTCTTCGTTCACCTTTCAAGATATCAAATTCAGACAGCCTATGTACTTTTAAAATTTCATTCAGGGTGTCACGTCTGCAGCATTTCACTACTGGGTTAATTACTCAGACTAATAAGTATGCCTGCCATGATGGTGACAGCTGCTGCAACAAATACTTCCTTGGAGAAGGGACAGTTTATGACAAGAAATTAATGTTGGTGCTAACCCGAATAAGTAGCCTACATGCGAGGCATAAAAACGAAGGACAATAAAATGCATTAAGAGAGAGAGAGGGAGAAAGAGAGGGAGAAAGAGAGGGAGACTTGATATATGTCAACACTGGTGATAATGACAAGGTGGAGGCAACGTCCTTCAACAATTTACTAAAAAAGTAACTGATTCATGTAGGGATTCAAAACATCCATGCTGTCGTTTAACAGCTGCAAATAACGTATGAGAGACACGAGTGCGTGCAGGTGGGGGAGAGTGGAGGTAAACTTCTGCAGATCATCGATGCGAGCAGCTCCACTAAATCAAAACACTGTCATCCTTGAAAGTGACAAGCCAATCTCGAAAGAAATGAACGCTCTGCTAGCAACACATGTCGCATCATAAAAGTATCATCAGAACTAAGTTATTTGCGTATGCGTGCATATGTGTGTGTGTGTGTGTGTGGTAAGGGGAAAGGGTGATGACCATCGGGGGGAAAAAAGAGAGGGATGCTGCATAAGAGGGGCCGGCACGGAAAAAGTTATCGATAAGCGACGACGAAGCCGGACACACGACAAGACGATGAGACGTTAAGAGGTCAGCCAACGACTCCGGGGAGAGTGGGAAGGGGGAAGAGAAGGAGGCAGGGACATTATGTGCAGGTGTGGACTTTTAATTACATGACGCGGGTGTTCTAGTGAGGACTTGGCTTTTACAGTTAATACACCTGCGTTGTCCGCACAACTGTAAAAGAAGGTAATATGGAGACCAGAGAAGGAAAATTTATTAGCGTCATCAACTTCCAGTCGCACAATGTGAATAAAAAATTAATCAATACCCACCTTCACCCCTCCCTCCAACCCGTACCCTCTTCCCACCCACTCCAGAAGGAAGAAGAAAAGCATTACACGGCATGCTGGGAAGACGATGAAAACTGCGATATACTCTCGTCATAATGCGTACAATGTACCAACGGCTTGTGTTCAATGCCCCAAAATGAATAAAACATTTCAAGAGAGCGCTGCGTTATGTGGTGAAAGTTAATGGATCGAGAACCCTCCCCGGTCTTATGTTATTCAAATAAGACCTGGCTTTCGTGCTAGAAACAAGGCCGCCTTATTCGCTGTATGCAATGAAGCAAGGCTGCAATCTCCGCGAGGCAGTGCTCCTAAAAGCATCTTCTCGGGCACTCTATTATCACCGGCGTCGTCTCGAGGCAGTCGTTTGATAGCGGTTGATGTGCGGTACGTAATACTGTGCAAGGGGATGCCCATTTCCCGAAGCACAACAGCCAGCGCTGAACAAAGAGTATTTTTGGTATTTTCAACCATATAATATCTCGCCGTTTTCAGCCGGTACTCATAAACAAAAGAACCACGAGATAGGAAGAGTGGTGGTGGTGTTGTGAATGAGAGAAAACATCCACCGACGAACCAGCTCCTAAGATCAAAGATAATGAAACACAACAGGTAATGTTGACGGCAAAAGGAGTCTCTTCTATTCCCATATATTCACATTACTGTAACAACATGGTGCAGCGTTTAAATTTTTTTTCATCTTCGTTTCCTTAACAACTGGAGGTGGGGGTGGGGAACCTGCTTGTTGAGCGCCCGTTTAAAATTCCGACCTCCTTGTTTGTTTGTTTTTTGTTTTTTTGGGGGGAAGGAATTTTGCAGCAGAGTAATCTATCCGGTCTCGGCAGATGACACTGTCTTTTGGACTATCACAATGGCCGGAGATGAGAAACATATCATAGTTCTCATCAAAAGGGCCGCAGTGGAGAGGTAGGGTTACTGTAGAGCACTGCTTACAAGAGGGACAACACCATGTACAGTGAAGCCAGCATTCAAAACAGCACGCTTAACAACTCCTCCTTAGTAATCATACCCACACCGAAACATATTCTTCGATTTCTGACATTACTGTATGCCCTTGGATAACACAAACATTTTTCGATAAGACCCAATCAATCAATCAATCGTTTGCACCGGCTTTTGTTTTTTTTTTTAAAGGGGGAGAATACTCAACAGTCGTTTATCTCGGGACAGAATGCTGTATACACATCCACTACTTTTTAACGCAATTTAGACTCCTCAAACCGGACATTCAATCAACATTAAGCTGTCTACTTTACCATACCCTCGCTGAAGACTGCTGAAGACAGGGAGTGCCCAGCATTTTCTTTTTTGTGCCCCCCCCCACCTCCCCATTGTGACACAGATTTTCCCTTCCCAGGTCTTTCCTTAATGGTGAAAAAACAAATTCCTTTCGGAGGGCAGCTTTTATAAGTGTGCAAGTTCACAACCTTGCCCTCCGCCATCAACCTCCTCCCGTCTAGAGAAGAAAACTAAGGCGAGATGGGGAGTAACAAATGGAATGGCAGCACCACATATGGATGTTTGCACGCCTCTGGAGCATACACAGCACACGCAAGAAAACGTATGTATCTCTGACATTTCACAACACCTCACATGAAGATGTCATCACAGCATGCTTACACTCATAAAGTTCAAAATTTAACTGGCTACGTGCACCAATCACATCTTCTTGCTGACACTGCTGGCTTTTCTCTCTTCTCCAGTTTCTGTTTTGTCTGGCACAGCTTGCTCGGCTATATACTAAGTCCTTTCAAGTTGAAACAACGCTTCTCTTCCATTGAAAATAGAAATCAAAACACAGAAGGACTATTTTGATATCTGCAGTATTTTACACAGAATCTTGACATTAGAAAGTTAGCAATTTTCAATCTTGAAACTTTGTTCGTACATAATAAAGTCATTCTAAATGGCACATAAAGATTTTTTTTTATTTTCAAGACTAGAGATGTTCATTTTTTGTGTTAAATACTGTAATTGATTTCCAGATTTCCAAATAAAAATCCTGGCACTGAAGAATAGCACTGTTTTCTAGAGCTTAAAGCACTGGCATCAATCCCCTCAATAAGAGAATGATTCAACATCTACACTATTCTGCTGTGAGAATTAACTTTCTGCACACTGCTTATAGTGTACATCTAAAGTTATCAGGGCTTTAAAATCCCTTTTCTGCTTTATAATTACTCTATATTTCCCCTTAAGAAAAATGCTTTAAGATAAATAGGTACACATTTTTCTTATGTGACTCTGATCTAAAGGTAAGGTAATACATTCTTAAACAAAAACTTATTTTTAACCATCATCAATCAACAGCCCAACCTTATCTTCTCAAATGACAAGAACGCCAACAGTTTATCAATGATGATAAGACTTTCAGCCATACCATGAAAGCTTGATAAGATTTCAATGTGACCACTGCAGAATTTCTGTAAAATTATGTACAATCTTCCTGGTTTTGATGTGAATGTTCATTTATTTTGTGTACAAATTTTATGTAGATTATATTTAAATGTGAATTTTATGTGAAAATAAAAGAATCAAAAAATGGCTGCACAAAAGTCAGCACCAAAAAGCTGACATTTTGTGAAAATAAATCTAAAATTAAGAAGAAAAAGCAAGCAAATAAAGTGCTAACCAGATGTCTCTAGTTTTTTATTCAAGAAAAATGTGTCTGAATCAAAAATTATTTTTAAATAATTTTAATCTTACTGTTGGCCTACCTTTCTGTAAGCATCAGTAAAATATTTAAGTTACATAAGCAACAACATCAGCAAGTTACTAATATTCTTAGTCCAGTCAGGTTGAGAGCAAGGACACAAATAACATGATTGGACAGATTTGTAATAACATGGAGTGTGTTTTATTAATACTTGAAAACAATACATCTCAGATAGCTGATACTGTCTCTGCTAAGATTCAGCTGATACACACAATACAAACTGCTATCCTGTTTGTTGGCCACAGGTGTGTAGATGAAAAACAAGAAGTATTAACCACCATGCAAAAAGAGAGAGAGAGAAAGAGAGACTGCACGGATTGTTTGAAAATTTACCAAAGGTTCCCTCTATATATATATATATATCTTCCTTGCGAGTTTCATAAAATAATGATATCTTTATGCCATACAATAATATTCCTTATTCACACTACCCTCGTCTAAACCTGACAATGTACTGCTCTGAGAAAATTAATAAGAAGCATACCAGATCTCATCTGATGCACAGTGCAGACACCTGCTACAATAATTCTGGCATTGATCTTTGGAATCTCCCCATAGCTCGCCGTTACACTGAGATCTTGTTATGCACAAGTCTAAGAAAATCCGTAATGGAAAAACATGAATGGATGATAAAATCATTCCTGGGGAAAATGGAAATGTGTCTACAAATAAAGGAATAAAAGCAGAAAATGTACAGAAGTGGGGAAAGGGTGAGGGGATTCAAACATTAAGGCCAACAATAAAGAAACAGGGAAATTGTTTGTTTTTTTTTGGTATGAAAAATGAAGCAGCTGCATGTTTAGCCGGTCAGAATTTTCAGTGGGGGGGGGAGGGGGGGGTTTACATGATTGTTTACCACAGAATTTACCACAAGTTACCTACGTATGTCCCTTGCAGGTTCTATTATAATAACAATAACATTATGCCATACAATCATATCCTATATTTATTCTACTACATTTTTTTTGTTGCCCTATTCTAAACCTGACAACCTACTGCTCTGAGAAAATTAATAAGAAGAAGACATGATCCAGGTCTGTGTTGTACAATGTATTACTGCATGTTCAACCAGTTACCATTTGTGCATGTGTGTGTAAATGACAAACACAGAGATAAAAGAAACATAGAGAAATGAGCAAAGAACAAGAAAGAGATCAAGACAAACCGATGAAGACAAACTTGATGAGGCAAAGACAGAGTATGGCGGACATGAAGACAGCCGAGAAAAAACATGGCAAGGGGAAGAAGAAAAGATGAAGACAGACTCACAAATACAGAGACTGAGAGAAACTGAAGGCAAGGGGAATGTCTTTCTAATCTTGTTAATCAAATGCAAAACACGGCATGGAGCGTGAAAATGTAATAAGATTTGGAAGTAATTATATTTTCATGACAGAGTTGTACATGAGTGAAGCCCAAGACCTTTCTCTCACCCCAGGAGGCATTCTTTTCACAGTAAACTGAAACTCCTAGCTACCTTGCACAGGCCATTAAAAGGAAAGTCATAATTAGATCCTGCTTAGACAAGTCTTTGAGAGTGATTCACATTTGCAAGTCCGGCCCTTGGGTTACTCCAAAATTGTATGCAACACAAATAGTGTACCCACAGAAGTACCTGATGCATTGACTATTTATATGGACGTAATGAATCTCTCTGGTGGGCACAATTGTGTTTGTGCTTCATGCGCTGGCCTACAAAATCAAGCTTTGTGCCCAAAGCTGAGGCACTTCTATTTCTCGTCTTTAAAGTGAACAATACTAATACAGGGCTATTAATAGCTAAGATAAGATTTCCATGGAGTGCGGGCAGAATGAGTGTTACTTGAGACAGGAAATCATTTGTTCAGTTTAGAGGTAGACATGTGCTCGAGAGCACACTTCAGTGCAAGATGAATGTGCCGCTTCTCTGCCAAACTTTCTGAAAGGGCTCTCAGAAAAATCAATCCATGTGCTGGGTCGACATTGACCTTTCTGCAGATTTCCTTTCAAGTTCTTCATCAGTTTGTTTCTGCAATCTCATTCCAAGAGATTTACTTTCTTCTTGCTATAAAAAGTATTTTTCAATAGTAAGGGTGCTGCTGGCCTAACGGTCTAAGACTGCAAACACAATTAGTGAATAAATAGCCAGGCATGTCTGCAGGTGTGTGTGTGTGTGAGAGAGAGACAGAGAGAAAAAATATGGGTTACTATTAACAAATGAGTTCTTTCCTGTCAATACTTGTCTAAGCATTCAACATACCTTACAAGCAGTGTCCAAGAAAGAATACAAAGAAATATTCATTAACATTATAAGACAAATCTCACACCAGGAATTACAAAAACCAATAATGATAATGGTAACCATAAACAGAAAACTTTATTCAGAAAAAAATCATGGTTCTGACATTTTGCATTTCAGCTTGATGACCGCTCCAATGACTGCTGGTACAAATTTGGTCCACTCATAACTGAAAATCTTTAGAAGATAATTATATTCCTGTTTTATAGTTTTATAGAAGTAACATATAGACCCTAACTAAAGTGCTTGAGCTCTAAGTGTTTGACTGAGCAGCAAAAAAGATTGTTTGCTTGTGTAGGACAAGCCACAGATTTCTGCACATTGCCGCCAAGCTTCACAACAACCAATTGTTCCCACATCCTACCCTGACCCATGCCGCTCCATGTCACCTGAGTACATTCAACTTATTCCCCTTCTCTTCATAACCCACAGTCTCTTCAAGCGTTTTTTTTTCAAAGAGTTAACATCAAATAACGTAAATGCAGTCAAGTTAAAATATGCCTTATAATCCAACAACTACAGATGAAACAAAAAACGACTAACCAGAACACCATTAAAATGGGTAGCAAGTTATTAACTACTCCAAGCTGTTCGGCAAAATAGGTTACTTCTGTTTCTAGTGATAAATGGCTTGTACAAGCTGAGTGGAAGAGAACACAAGAACACAGACCGTTGAAAGGTTTATGAGTTGGAGACATAAGTACTGTAAGGCGGCGTGGCGAGCTTCATTTTCTTCTTGTTTGTTTTTTTAAATACCACTGCCACAGAAGCATTTTCCCTTTCACATACTGACATAAATTTTTATCAATCCTGATAAAAGTGACTGCATAATTCATGGCAGTGGAAACATATTTTTTTGGGAAAAAAATCAAGTCAAAAAAGCTAAAAATGTTGTAACCATTTCGTGAACTCAGATGACACAAGCAAACACACAAGGGCGGACGATTTGGGGTGAGGGGTGGGGGAAAGTAAGGGGAGAGGATGCAAAGAAGGGGGAGAGAATGAGAGGGGAGGAGGGGGTAAGCGGAAAAAGCAGCGCGGACAATTTTGAGAGATCCCTGAACAGGGAGACGCTCCTTGGTTCAATACCAAAAACAAATCAGGAAAAAACCCTATGGAAGTGACTGAGCGACCTTGTCTTCGGGAGTTTCTCTGGTGGTGGTCATTCCACATTTACCGCAGCGATGCCCTCCCAAGGCCCAAGAACAAGATGCTAACACTGTGGAAGCACAAGACAATATTGCCGTCCGCGGAGGCACAATCAAGTGTCATGCAGATCCCTTCATTAATAGAGCCCTGCAGACGGCCGCGCACACACGCACATAGATGCCCCGCCTGGGTCCTCTGACGCAATTGCACAAGTGCTGCCATTAAGGTGATTGGAAAGATCTGATTAATCGAAGGAAATTTAGCCATGCATACAAGTTCGGCATAAATGGATTTGACAGGGTGCATCATTAAGTCTGAGCCTGATGAATAATTGGAGGTCTGGACCACTGCCCGCTCTCTTTCATTACACAGATGGAATATTAAATTCACCTATATCAGGACAAGCTTTCATTTTTCTTGCCCCCCTCCCACCCCAGTTCTGGCTTTAAACAGAGGCGGAGCAAGAAAGCGAGTTGAGACGAAAGATGAGGAGATTGCACAGAAGGAAAATGGGTGGGAAGAAATAGACGTAGTGGGGTTGTTTAGCGGGACGGAAGCGGTGGCGCAAAGTTGGGTAAAAGGAGGGGTTGGGGGGCGGGAGAGAGGAGAGGGAGAATTCTTTTGTAGCATTGGCCTGCTGGAGCTGAGATGAAATGTCTAGCGCAGCCACCACCCCCACCTCCCAGATTCATCTGTTCATCAACTCACCCCTCCCACCATCGTATCCCCCTCGGTCACATAACTGAGTCACCTAATGTTACAATTTGTCCACCTCCCATGCTCTGACCTCGCCTGACCCTGCGCTTCCTTCTGTCCACACAGGCCTGGCATCAATTAATTGCTGGACCTCCATTGTCCAGACCAGTTCATCAAATCACCCGTCTAATAACCCTGGCCCTAGGAGCAGACTTGCTAGCATTTCGGGCCAAGATAAGATGCTATGAAAATTTAAAAAAAATTCACCCTGAGGTCCTTTAGCTACAGGCATCTGTGTAGGGGCGCGGAGTATGAAGTGGGGCCAATCATGAGAATGTGTCGGAATGGGAAAACGCCGGCACTCCGCGGCCATTGTGCAAGGAGGGGGGGTAGGGGAGGGTGGCTGTAGGGTAAGGGCCGCCGCTGGGGCAATTGATGATGTTGATTTTAGGGAAGGTGACATCAACATGTTAATGGAGCCCGGGCTTCATGCAGAATGATCAATATTAGTCCTGTGCCATGCAGTCAGCCTCCATGAAAATTACATTCAGCAAAGCTGCTGCACGTACTAATCCCGTAGACAGTCGCGCGCCCTCTTCCCGCCAACTCCTTACCACCCTCCATTCCCTCTCTCCGCTTCTCCCTTCGCAAAAGCTATCCCTCCCTCACTCTTTCACTCTTTCCTCTACCCCCCTCCATCCCCCGTTTTCCCCTAGCAAGTAACCCAAATCCTGGCACTGATGGAATGGAAAGAAGCTCTAAAGCATTAAGCAATTGTCTGCCACAGATGAAACGGTCTTATTCCCATTATGCAAACATGAAGCCCTTTATGAAACAGCTCCTTCGCGATCAGTGTCTTGGAATATATCTCGCCAGCTAACATTCATGCAGATATATGACCTGACTTTCGAAAAAAGAAAAAGAATAATAAAAAAGCTCCAAGTCTACAGACACATACACCCTCCTCGTTCGTATACTATTAATTCTGTGTCACGCTGCAGAAAACTTTTCAGGATCGAAAAATAATAATTAGGTATGCTTCTTTCCCAGTCCTGACTGCGATGAAACGAAGAAGCAAGAATTCGCACGCCTTTGTGACGGTTTAACAACTAGTTTAGCGAGGTCAGGTTCTCTGTAAGAACATCGCCTACCACAGATATCGCAGTGCCGCTGCTGCTGTTGCTGTTGTTTACAACTTACGGGATTAGTTTTTCTACGTCTAATGCTGTTCCGTCTACCACGTCACCAACAATTGGAACAACGTTACTACGTGACGGCGGAATTTCTTTTCCCGTCATGTTTCATTCCTAACGTCGCATTCCCGCTTGCAACGTGAGGAAAGATCCTACCTGGAATCGCGGAAAAAGCCCTCAACCAAAAATAATAAAAACGCTCCAGCTTGACCAGTTCACACAGCGCGCACCTGGTTTTTGATGAGCAGTTTTACAGTTATAAATTGTCATTTCGGTCGTCTTATCTGGAAATAAAGATAATTTTTACACGAATGGGGAAATGCTATCGCGACACAAGCACCCTGAAAAGTGCCGTTAGTGAAAACGGAATAACAGAAAACATGTTTTTATATCATTAAAAAAAATGTGTCCTACACAGTAATTTAACTTAATCTCGTCAACAAAAATCGAAAAGAAGACCTCAGTGACATCCAGACGAACGAATCCGGACAAAGATAAATATCAGAGACAAGAATCAGTTTGATTAAAGACTCTTGTGGCAACACAACTGACGGCTTTCTTTCTGGTCCGTGTTTTGTTTTTGTTTGTTACGTTTTAACGGCACTGTTTGGTCACTGGGTGCAGGTTTACTCTCTGATGCAGCTGTTCTCACCTGTTACATTTATCAAGCCCTCCCCCCACCCGCCTTCCCTGAGAGAAAGAGAGAACTGCAAGATAATGCCGATCATAGAAATATCGACAATGAAAGTAACCAATATATATATATATATGTGCGAACAGCATTTATGCTTTTTTTCAGTCATAGTAAAGTAACAGTTACAATCGACCTGACGAAGAACCCCCCCCCAAAAAAAAAAAAACCCAAAAAGAAATAGTTCTTCGTTCGACTGTTTACCAAGCCGAACCTGTTGCACAGCTGGTGTCACTGCAGCGAAGGATCGTCATCTGCAGCAGCCACCCGCCAGGAATCAACACGGACTACTTTCGGTGGTACACCCACACCCAATATGATACCTCGCCTTTGGCCACTAACCCTGTCCTGACCAGACGTGGGTCTCAAAAACGGGGGCCTCCATAATTCTATACATTGAGCAAACATTGCTTTGGGTCCAATGCGGTATTTACTCAAGGTTGTAAATCATTAAGAGCTGTTTTAAGACGGAATAGCAAGGCCTGCCTGTGCAAACAGGCCCCGCCTAGCCCCTTCTTGCTCCACTTTTTCCTGCTTATCAACAGGTGTCTTATCGCATTTAATTAAAACTCCGGCCTTTCTTTCTCCGACTGTTGGGAAGCCACAAAAGGTGAGAGGTAGAAAGAGAAGAGATGTACTCTTGGGAAGACGTTGGGAGGGGTGGAGGGGGTTTGAGGAGGAGGGAGAGACGTGACGCGACCGGGCATGAGGGGACGGGTATCAAATAATGGAGGGGTACGCCAGGGACAGGGGGAAGAGACATGGGTGGGGTAGACATTTACTGAAAACCCCATGATGCGACATCGTGCTGATTGGGGCCTCTTGACAAAAGCGTTTTCATTACACTCTCACCCGGACTCCTGGCGTGGGATACTTCACATTGCTCAGAAACACCAACGAGCCATTTGCCCGGCTCCCCTGGGGGTACATAAGCTTCTCTGCTAATATTTCACTTCGGGACTGTCAGATGGGGCCTTGCGCAGGACAGTCTGCGATGAATGCGTATCTAAATTAAACCTCAGTGCTCAACTCGAGCGAAAACAACATTAAGTGCTATAATTCAAGAGATGAAAGAGAGCTCGAAAAGTGAAATTTCACTCAAGAGACCTGTTTATGTGTCTGCTGGTCAGATAGCTGTCCTCTTGATACTGGGACAAACGGCCTAAATATTCCAATGTCTCCAAATGCATCCTGTCTTGTACACAACTTGTGCTAAAGTACCAATCGCGATGTCTTCGATAATTTTGCACAGTCATTCATTGCGGTTTTCACATCGCAAAGAACGGCATGAGTGCATCTGTTCATGCCGCAGCGTTTTTCCACCAACGTATGTTC
Organism: Marisa cornuarietis; assembly: GCA_004794655.1. Taxonomy (NCBI): domain Eukaryota; kingdom Metazoa; phylum Mollusca; class Gastropoda; order Architaenioglossa; family Ampullariidae; genus Marisa; species Marisa cornuarietis. The sequence continues at coordinate 9,979,842 of SMMW01000003.1, read as the reverse complement.
GTGTCTCTGTGAATGTTGGTCGATAGATTTTTATTGTTCTGATTACAGGCTGCACAAGCCCTTCGCCAATTTTTTATTTTGTTTTGTAGCGATGTCATATGATAGGCCCACGCATACTAATGTCACTGTATGGTTATGATGACGTTCTCCTTTCATCAGTGTCCTCCACATGCAGTTTTGATCATTCATTAAACACAACCCCACCGGTCTCAGACAAAAAGCTGTTGCTCTTTCTCTGCATGCTAAGTAAGTGAGCAAGCGAGTGAGTGAGAAATTTGTGAGAAGTACTCTATGAGTCCAAGTATCAAACATAATTAGCTTCTTGCGTCAAGTGGGATATTTTGGGGCTTGCAAGTCATGACAAACCAATATTTGTCGAGAGATAACAAAGTGCTTGTACACTGCAGAATTAAACTACTGCCCTCTCTGAAATTATTCTCTCTGCAGTTATGTGCAAGCTCAAATGTAATTTCCAGCGTCATAAAAAAGGTTAATAAAGACGTTTCTCTTCCTTTCTTCACCCTTTACATGTGGCAGATAATCTAATTCTCTAAGTAATCAAGCTGAAATTTTCACGTCGGTGGCTGCCAACTTTTACTTGTCAATTTTAACCAGTGTACTGCTGTCAAAGGCTTCTGTAAAATGTAAGTACACATAGTACAACCAACTGAACTATTCATGAGCTTGCCTTCAAACATTACAGAGGAATAACTTTGAACATTGGGAAAGATTAACCATAATGATGAACTTGCTATGCATTCTTGCAACAGAAAATTGAGTTTTGCCTTGAACAAATTCCCTACTGAAGAGTTGATCAGTGAAGACAAGACCCAAATAGAGACTCAGACCTTTTCATTCACCTAGGACTTAAACATTATGCATTGTTAACAACCCCTTGTTAACCTGTGCCACTTTTAAGTGACACAAATGAGATAGCTACTAATCACATGTGTCACAAATTTTGACAACACAAGGGACACTGCTGTAGCCCCTATTGCAAATGACAAGTTTCCAGTGCTAGACCACAGACCATAAAGATATTAACCATGATATTTTACTTCACCCTTACTACCAACTATCTTTAAATCAAATCAAAGTGCCTGGGAGGTATAAAGAACTAGTGGCAGTTCAATATATACCTTACATAATATTCATCTTTATCATCATCACCGTCTCAAACAGAATGTGACCCTAGGGGATGGTTGACATACTGTTAACCTTAACCTGAGGACAAACCTCCTGGTCTTAACCCGCTTAGACCAGAATAAAAATATTTCTATGTTCAGAAACATGGGCTTAAAATTCACGATTTTGAAGACGATAGTGAAACTGCAGAGCCAGGCTCGTGGAGCACGAGCCACAATAGTAAGCGTATCGTTGCTCATTGTGTTCTGCCAGTAGGGCCACAATCGTGCAAAGAGAAAATCACGATCGTGGAGCAGAGCTCATCGCGCTCTACCAGGTAAGCCAGTAAACTGGCGCTACGGAGTCAGCGGGTTAAGAGAGAAAAAAATGTCATAGCCAAAACCTCTCTAACTCATCTCTCTGCTACCCACTATGTCCAAGGTATATACTATAATAATTCAATATAATAGTTCAACATATGTTACATCTATTTTGATTATCAGTCTTTTTACAGTGTACAAAAACTGGAGTATATCAGAATCTTCCCCCACCCCCACATATGCATACACATACAAAAACCACTACTTGAGATAAAGAACTAAGGCAATGAATGATATTAAGAACATTAGGTTAAAGTTATCCAAGTCAAATGATCTATACCTTGGCACCCAAGGTATTTGCTTTGGAGAGCTGTAGGTTCACTTTTCTAAGATGTTGCTAACTTATCCAGATCTAACGTACCTACAAGACACAGGATGACAAAAAGTACAAAGGGGGAAAATTACAAATAAGCAAAATACATCCAAAACACACATTTTCACAGCATTATCTAACAACAACGATAACAACAATAAAAGTTGAAACCCTTATAAATGTACAGTGCATGCATTTTATATAAGAATGTATGGTGTGAAACCTAATAAAAAAATGCAGAAATTATGTTTTTCACATTATGAACAGCACCTATGAAGGTCCATGTTCAGGAATGAACAAAGCACATTACCACCAATATAATTCTAAATGATGAAAGAGTATCTCCTGACACAATCCAAAATCCAGAAAAACTAAAACTTTTTGACTTGGCATATCTAGCACGCTGTAATCAGGAAAGAATTTTCTTAACGCTGGATACATGGTCATGACCTCGATGAAAGTGACTGTTAGGTCTAAACATTACCATTGGCTACGTGTTAATGTTTAAAATCAGAAATGTTCAGTAAGATAATGTTTAGTAATCTTTGTAATTTTCATACAAATGTGAACATTCCTGATAGTCTTAATCATTCCATTATTTGTGAAGCTTATACAAGATTAATTGCACAGAAAAAGAGCACAAAGGTAGAATCCATCATTATGATAGGGATATTTATCAAAAGAATGTATTACAGTAACTCATTCAATATGGGTGTATAAAGGCAACTGAGTTATAGCTATGAAGATGTTCACATTTCGTGGGTGCAGTCTCGGTAATTCTCATACAGCTGTGAATATTCCTGACATTCTTAATCATTTTCATTATTTGTGTAGCTTATACAAGCTTAATTACACAGAAAAAGAGCACAAAAGTGGAACCCATTATGACAGGGATATTTATCGAAAGAATTTCTTGGAAGAATATTATGATTTATTTACATCAGAATGAATAAGCAAAAACAAATTCTTTAAATGACATTATATCGCTTAGAATGCATTCTCAGGTAAGTCTGAATGAGCAAAAAGGTTATTTAATTCACAATCAAATGCACATATACAAAAGTGATGTTTTCATTTTATGCTGTGGCAGTGATGTAAAAATGTTATGCTATATCAAGATATTCCTTAAGGTAAATTTGTGCTTAAATATATTAACTAAGGCTTGAGACCTATAAAGTCATGTTAAGTTTAGATGCTTAACAAACTTTCTTAACCCTCTTGGTTCGAAAAGCCACGATCGTGGCCTTGCCGGGTAGCACGAGCAGGGCGATTTTCATTACTTTTTATTGCAAAGTTCAAGTTTTCTCTTTTCCCAAAATGTCTAGGTTTCTTGGTCTAATGTTTATCTTAGAACAGCAATAATAAAAAACAAACCTCACCCACAGTTGTCTTCGCAATCTTCAGTTATAAGCCAGTCATTGTAATGTTCATTTTTATTTTGAACCAAGAGGATTAAGTTGTTCATTAAGCTGACAACACCATGACACCATATTTAATGAACTGAAAATATTTCTCTGTAAGCTGTTATTGTGGGTGTGTCTTGTACATTTGTGTGTGCATGCATGAGCATGCTAGCAATGATGCCTATGCATGGGTGTGACTGCACAAAATGTAGAATTTTATCACAAATGCTGAACAGTAGTGTTAAAAACTCCTACTGTAGAAAACAATATATGTAATGTAATTCAAATTTACATATACCATCATGTTAACCTGTTAACCTTATTCCTTAAAATACTTACTGAATGCTGTCTTGTACAAAACTCAGTTTTCACCACTTAACAAAACTATGCTGACCGCAGCTATCACTTTTGGATGTTCTTTCCAGTTGCTGTTCCTTTCTTTGTGCTAATCTGTTTAAAGAAAAATCTTTAGTTAATTAGTATTATTGAGAATGCCATGTGTACTACCATTTCAGTCATCTCACACACACACACACACACACACACACACACACACACACACACACACACACAGATGCAAGCATGAAAGAATTTTTATTTAACTAAGGCAACAACTACAAAGTGAAACAGAATATATTTTACTATAGTTTAAAAGTTTATTCTCAAAATATAAATGAAAGTTATCTCTTTAGATTTTAGCTCCATTTCTTCTAGCCTGGTTTTGTTCTTCTGGGCCTTATTCACTTGTAAAAGGTGAATAATGTTTTTCTCATTTGCACGCATAAAGCACTTGAGCACGCACATTTATTTTTAAGATGTCAGAATGCTCTCACTGGCAACCTCTTTAAAAGCATGCTGTTACAAGATTTCTCAGAAGATGCCATTAAAAAAATGTATTTATAGCTATAAGAAATTAAGACATCACAGAGAAGTCAGGAAAGATCAGGTAGACAGCCATGTTACCTGTTTGCTTCTTGTGCATATACTTTTAATGATCTAGGTTGCATGGTGGAGTGTTTTTAATATTTCTACCAACAATAAATGCCTTTAGAAAGTCTGTAACTGAATAACTAATTTTTGCACTTTGAATATCTTGGAATTTGAATGGACTGTAAACTATTTATCCAATAAGAAACCCAATGATATTAGCAACTATCATTGCAATGAATGGCTTCAAAGAAAGTAAAAATTAATTTATATCAAGCGAATAAAATTCTCTATTTCAGAATAAACAAGATTCAGTGTGTCTCAACTTCTTGTTTGGGCATAATTTTCACTGCTTTATGCACCATGAAGAACTCTGTTCTTGGTCACCTGGAAGCTGTTAGGAAATTCTAAAAAGACATAAACTTTCTTTGAATAAAAGGTAGAATTAGCTTTAAAGCTACACAGGTCACATGTTTTAAGACAAAGTATGCTCTTTAGATTTTAGCTTCATGTTTGTCAGACCTTCTCTTCTGGGCTTTATCTATACTCTTCAAAGGACAAGAACATTTACTGATTTGTACACAGATGATGTGTATTTCATTGGTGGCTTTTTGTATGATCAGAAAGTTTGCTTTCTATGCATTAGTCTTTAAGTGAATTAGTTTCATCGTCATGTTTGTATATGTATCAAAATTAACCTATAAGGTGTGCATAATGTTCATTATAGTACACTTAAAACATTAAGCAAACCTCACATTGTCTATAGAGTATACAGGTAATAAGAAACACTTTCGTGGCTAAAATAAAAGACGGAGCATTCAGCTTATAGCTTACAAAATAAATACTGCTCCATCAAACATTTTAGCTGGATGGTAAGGTGTATTTTATTTAATTCCTGTTTTCGGTTTATGTTAAAAGCCCCTCTTAACTTTACTCTTTGTTGAATATGACTGCTTGCCCCTTCCTTTTTATATCTTTATGATGAGGATTTATCTCTAAACAAATATACTTTTAAAAACTTACACACTCATACCAGGATTACTTGTATTTATACAACTATAACCAGTCCAAGAACCGAGTAGCAGACGGTGCTGACGATGTGCTAGAGACATTATAAGCACATATGCCTGGGACAGACTAAACAATGTTTTTTCTTTTATTCATTCATTTTATATATTTGAATGTGATTCTGCATCAAGTCTGATGCTAAAATATATTGCAAACCGATTTCCAGTGAATAATTCATTTGTTCGCTCTCATTCTGCGACTCACCGCTCTATTTGGCAGCCATACTGCCTTCCCAGAATTCCACATCCGGTTCCCAAACTAAAAAGCATGCGCAACACTTTCCAATTAATTTCAGAATAATTAATTAGAGCAATAAAATATCTTTAAGCTGAAGATTTCTAGAGGAAATCACAGCTGTAACATTTGTTGGAATCTTCGGTGCACTGAAGTAGTATGCTGAAAATGAATACGAAAACTTACCGGTGACCTGTGTGCCTCGGTCAACCAGGGGGAAGCAGTGGCGGAAACTTCAAGCGAGGGAAACGCTCAAGTGAAGGCAAGTGCCGTCTACTGTGGTATCCGTGTCGTCGTATATATCCAGAATAGGTTACAAGCCATGCATTTTTAGTTTAAATCACATAATTTAACTTCATATTTTACAGCCATATTGATTGTCAGCCTTGGTGTACATAGTCGTACAATAATCTGCTTATAGCGATTGGTGTCGTCTGCTACTGGCCATTGGCAGAAATCACAGTCGTTTGACGTCTGCCCTCTTTACTGTAAGTTAGAAAGGATGGAAACAAAAGGATAAAGTAGTTGTTACGGATCTGATTTAGAAATGAGACAGTGATAAAGAAAAATTCCCAAATAGTAAAGGAGAATTAATTAATCATAGACAATAATAATGTTAGAACCCATATTATATAAATAGGCCTATAAATCGAATTAGGCGTACAGAGTACGGATGTGTTGAGAGCTTCTACGCTACGATGAGTCTTATTATAAACTAATTTATGGTATGTCTCCGGATAAAATTCTACTTACATTTTACTATCTCTGTTTTGCTGCCGAAGAATAAGCAAAACGCAGAAAAAACAAATAAAAATTATAACAACATCATCATCATCTCTTCAAATGTGTGCATATGTCAACGAATACATCACAGGAGGTTAATTCGGGTATTCATCTGTGAATTATACCAAAAACAGTTTGGGGGCATACATGACTTGATTATTTGTAACAGTAAATATATGTTGCAATATAGTCTTTAGCTTTTTATAATTTAGTGTGCATATTTTTGTACACAACAACATCAAAGTCTATTGAAAACTTTGATATAATGTGTAACAGGTGTATCACAGATATTTTTCTAAGTGCTCTAAACTGCTTTATATACATTTTTTCATATGTAGTCTTCATACTTTTCTTATGTATTATTAATATTAGACCCTTACTGGCTGTGAAAGTTAATGATGAATACACTAGCTTTCGTCAAGTTTGATGTATAATAGTCATCAGTAATTCTTTATTCCAATAAAGAGTGTTTACAAAGTATACATTTCTTAATGACCTATTATTTTCCCTTGTTTTGCTATTAAATATTCGGAATGTGGAATCAGATAATCAGTGAGCTGAATAAGTGCACCATTTATATGTACATGCTATTAAGCTAAATCACTCAATAAATAAACATCATGCTTATATATAGTGTTCACATGGGCTTTCTTGCTTATAGCATGCAGATGGTTGAAGATTTTTAGCTACATATCACTCCCCATAATCAATACATTTACATCTATATGTATGTAGGCATATGTAGAGAAAGTTTCGATATTTCAAAGAGAACAAAGTTTTAAGAGAAAAACTGTTTATTCACCTACTTTTACAAACTGTTAATCTCTGCATAGGCAGATTAATACTGATATTGCTTATTGCTGAGTGGCAGAGATGTTGTCTTAGCATTTTCTTTTAAAACATCAGTCCTAAATGAAATCTAATGTAATGAAAACATTTCCCTGCACCTGACATTTTGTTGGTAAATGTACAAGAGTAATGCAAAACTTGCTGCTTGTAATTAGAAGTTAGAACTTAGCAAAGTGGGCTTGAGAGAAGTTCCATTTTCTTCTTCAGTCAGGAACCTTGGTTTACTGTGATGTCTGATATGTCTCTAGACACGTTTTTTTTTCTAATATCCGCAGAACTGCATAATTTGTGCAATGCAGTATCATCACAATCCATCAATGTCTTTCCATTCAGACTTCCCACATCTTCATCCATGCCTCCGTGACATTAAGACTTAACTGTCGTTATTCCCTCATGCCCAGCTGGCCTATATCTATCGTTAACAAACTCCTGGTGCTCCAAAACTCTGTAGACATGATCATACAAAACCTCTTTTTTTATATTCTCCACTGGCTTTTTGTCCAGGCTTTTATAAAATATATACTGGCTACACTGTGCATGTTCTTCTCCTTCTCACTTCTCTGCCTATCTCACTACACTACAAACAGGCATCTCCATACTTCTGCAGATACTTGCCATCTTTCCATTCCTAGAATTAGGACAAAACGCTATGGTTAAAACACATTTGCCCATTTAGCATCAACTTGTTGGAACTCCCTCCCATGTGTGATATGCCATCAGCAGACAATAGAGTTTTTTAAATGCCCTTAAAACACACTTGTTTAAGAAATATCTGCAGTTTAAGGCCTCAAGTTTCAGTCTGGTTGTTGTTCCATATCTTCTACAGCTTTAATTTTTTTCATTTGTAATAGCTCATACAATTCACATTGCTTATGATTAGCAATCAGAGCATGACAATAATGTTGTGGTAGAATGCTATACAAATATGCTTTATTGTCATCATTATTCCATCTGTGTGTGCTTTTCTTCCAGTGAATTAATAAAAACTCAACAAATTTTTGTGACAAACTTATGACAGTGGCATGTTTTGTTGACCTGCCACAACTTTGAATGTTATTTGATGTGTCTAATGCATGTTCATTTGTGAGAATGCTTGCATGTGTGCTTGCTTTAAGTATGATAGTTTGGGACTGCTTTGTTTCCTTGTTGCCACTGAAGAAATAATAAGCTATCATAATCTGCAATAAAGTTTTCATGTTTAGAACTCCTGTGGATGTTTTGTTTTTATAGCATTAACAGTTGACATATTACCAAAATAAAAATAAAATTCTGTAATGATTAGCACATTTGCAGGAGATATGTAAACAGCAGTTAGGATTGCAATCACCTCATTGAGGTTATATGAGTGATTTAATACAGACTTATCATTTTCATGAATTGAGAATTTTTAAGAACTGATTGGATCTTTTAATTTTAAGAATGCTACATTTTTTTGTTCTGCAGTGCAGAGTTCCTTTCTGTTTGATCAACAAATCAAGACTACCATTCTCTTTATAAATGGACAGTAAGAGTAAATAAATGTGAAATGAGAAAAATAATGCTGCAAATTTATTGCTTATAAAAACATTTTTCTAACTAAATGTTTTTCCAGCAGTGTAAAACCAAAAAAACAGATACAAAGGTAGGGCTTTGCATAATTAGGTTGTCAAATTCAACATTGGTGAATTTTATTTTTCTTAAAAAGTCTTCCTGGTATTGTTTAATATTTCTTCAAACTCCAGACTGTGTGTAAAAAAGTCACTCATATAAGAAGACTGTTTGGGGTAGGGTATTATGTATAAAGGTTCTTCTCAAGTTCAGCTTTGAAATGGGATGATGTCTTCAGTATACTTTTTTGTATGGAACGAGTAGTTGGTGAGCCACTTCACTGTCTGTAATCAGGAAATGAAAAGTGATAGCTCCTATTAAAATATAAAAAAATTGCTGAAGAAGATGGTCTGCAACTGGGTTTTTTTTCTAATTCCCAAAGTGAAAATTATCCAAACATGGCTTGGGATGTGCATCATTTAGACAAACTCTAATGTCTTTTGAAGTGTATTTCATTTTTTCATTTTTTTAACATTGGTAAATGGGATAGGTTGTTTTTGGCTAATAAAGCCATACATGGATGACAGACATTTAGAAGTCTTGAAGTGAGGCTAGAAGTGGCTAGTATGGTTTAAATGAATGTAACAACAAACCCCACTTAAAACTCCATTAAAACTGAAGCTCCTCTTCCAATTCAGAAGGAATGTAATGTCTTATGTAATGATCCTGCTTCTATAAGTTTCAAATGGTTTCAATGGTTTCAAAGATGGACCTTGATGTCATTTTGATAGTTTGTGAGACAACCACAAGCATTTCTTTTTCTTGGACTGTTTTCTGCACTTTACCCTTAAAGCTTTCGTTTTTGTTTTCATATTCTATTTTCTGTCACCTGGTGTAAAGAATGTATCTAAGACATCTGTTTGTTCTGTTTTATCAAATTATTATGTATGGTTCTTTATCCTTGGCAGACCTCATGGATACAGCTTGCTAGTGACTTAATATTTGTGTTTTGCTTTTCTCTCACAAACTGAGATTAGTGGTAGTTAACTTTAGAGTCAGATGAATAATCTTCAGTTGATTCTTAAGGTCTAGTGGGAGGAATTTGTTTTTCTAATGCCTTGGTAATACTTAGTGCAAGACAGACAGGATACATACCTTCAAACATCATCATGCACAGATAGAGGTCAACAGCACAGACATCAGGAATGTATATGTTTACATTGTCAAGGCTAAAACTTGGAAGCTGGGGGCACATGTTCATTAGGCATATTTATGGATTAAACCCTACTAGACCATCATCTATGAAGCAACTGGTGCTTCAAATGTTAAATTTTGAGAATGTTATAACAGTAGAAGTATAGGTAGCACTAGTCTCAGCAATACTAGAGCATTAGCAGCAATAGTTGTACTATAACATGTAATTGTTTTCTCAATGAGGTCGTGGTACATTATACTTTACGGAAAACCACAAAAGTAGTGGCATTTTCACAGATTTTACCCTTACAAAACCAGCAGATAATTCTGTTACACCCTTCTGTGGGGTTTACATGAATTCTAAAGAATTTATAAAACAGGCACTTTGTATGTTCTTCTTTCCCTCTGCCCTGCTCTTTCTCTCTTTCAAATATCATGTTTTCTGTTTTCCTGTAAGAAGTATTTTTATTTAATAAACCAGCTATAAATGATAATTTGTGCCCATGTTCAGAATTATGCATAACTTTGATATGCGTTTATGTTTTTAGATTTTTAATTAAATTTACCTGTTCTTTCTGTGATGTCATGAATTTTACAAGTCGGTTGTGAAAACAAAAGAACAAATGATGGCTGTCTTGCAAGTGTTGGGTGTTTATTGCTGAATTATTGTTTTTTGTAGATCTGTAAGTCACCATTTACTGTTGCTATCATAAGGCAGCACTTAGGGTGTTTTTAATTGTTGCAGAAGTTTTGTATTTAAATTATTGGATTACAAAACATCTTTGTCTATCTATTTCAAATATCTGTACATACCAGCATCATAAGTGTGAAAATGCTGTATTTTTAGTTGTTTGTAATTTGTTCTGAGAAGAACTTGAAAAAAATTATACTGATGATGGTGCATTCTGGCATCTCAAGGATTTAGAAAAGTTTGTACTATTAAGGAAGAAAGAACCAGCTCCTGCCTGCCAATACTTGTCTTTTTAATTCACTCCTGAAAGCACAAATCTTGTTACTTGAAAACTACGAATTATAGAAAATTTATATTTCTATAGTGTCTATGAGGGTTTTCTTAGTCAGAGTTTCTGTTTGGTTTCCATACGACTGCCATGCATAAAATATACACATTCAGTGTATCATAAACTTATGGTTTCCATATGAACTCTTTCTGCCTACTTTGGTTGGTGACAGTCTGTGTAGTGCATTTAAAACACTGGGTTGCTTTTATAGTTTATTTTATCTTAAATACTTTATATATATATATATATACCATTTAACTCACTGAATCGGAGTACATTCTACGGAGAACTAACTAGCACATAACATTACCAAGATGGGCAAGAATAGAGAGACCACCTAGAAACCTTAATGGTATGTTTGTAATCACCCCACGCTCCAACCAAGCAAAAAACAAGTGTGCTCATTTTCTTCAATATGATCAGTGAAAGGAATATTGTGCCTTGAAATAATATTGATTTCTTGATCCAGGGCAGCATAAACGAATATTTTGCTAGAAACATTTGCATAAATAGGGGTTATTGAAGATTAACATAGTTATGTGGCATTAATAACACCATTGTTAGGGTCCTTTCTCTCCAGCAGAAGAAAAAGGAAGTTGCTTTGCAGGCTTCTGCGCTCTCCAGTGAATGAGTTAAGAGAAAATTAAGGCAGCCATCTTGTTAGTGGCCCAGTCATGGAGACAGAGGCTGTGTTATCAGCTGAGTTCCGACGGTGACAAACAATAACGAAAATGCCCTTTTCCCACCCTTCCAGTCTCCCTACTCCCTATTCACAGTCTTAACAAAAATCCAATGTGGTGTGTTGATTAACTGGAGCAATTTCAACAGCAACATCCTGATACCAGCCCATCCTTGCTATTTCTCTCTCCATCAAATTTATTAACTGTCAGAATTGTGGGGCACCAGAGCCTGACATCTTGGCACAAGACTGTAATGAAGAGTTGTCACACTTGTGCACTCTTACTGCACAATACATCACCCTGCCCTGTCCACATTCTGTATCATATAAAAACACTAAATCTGTCTATTTGCCATATCTCTTGATTGGACATTTCTATTTCTACCCTGTCTCACCCTAAATCGCAGCCAGGACCTCAGTGTGAAAAACATTGCTTTCCCCCATATTCTGGCAGAGAGAAAAATATAAAAAGTATAAAAGAAGGGGGCTGAATTGTGAGACTGTTGAGACCATTACTTAAAGAGAATTGAACAATGATAAATGGACATTCATGTCACATGGTGAGTGCAGAGGTTTGTAATTATTGGAAAATGAAATTAAATCTGAAAATGTGTTGGTAAAAAGAAAAACTTGGAATGTTTTAAAAGAGTTTTATCACTGAATTTTTTCCATGTTGCATTTTTCTTGCAAGGTAATTGTGCATTCACATCCACGCATTCAGTAAAATTGCAGTGCAAAAGAATAATATACTAAACAAAGAAGCATGAAGATAAGAATTCTTTTTATATAGCAAAATCTAAATTGCTTTTATACAGTATTGCAATTCAAAAATTATAAACCTGTAGAGAGGTAGGCATATTCCAGCTGGAAAAGAAGTGGAAAGTAGGGGAGATGTCAAAATGTATCACCAAACTGTCTGCTGAAGAAGTTCCTGCTAACTTTAAACAAGTCTTTCGAACAGCTATATGGACGGGCTATTTTTGCAAGTGATTTGGGGGGAGGGAGGGATTATGTCCACTATGTTCCACTTGTATTTATATATATTTATTGATGTGTGGGGGTCACATGTCATTTTTAAAAGGGTGTTCCTGGGCAGAATTAGAAGAATTCGAATGGCAGAAGTACTAAGAATGTGTACTTGTTTCTGTGGCAATATCGGTAGCAAGGCATGAGAACCACGCTAATGTACTGTGCTGATTTGGAACCTGGGGCTGGGTACACAGTAGCTCTAGCTGAATGCTTACACCTAGCAGTCTGCTTATAAAAATAAACGTTTAGTCGATTGCTAGCCACCAGACTGTACAGTTGACCCTCGACTTGCTTAGTCCCAAGGACTCAGGACAGGTACCTTTGGTTGGTTGCTTCTACCTACAGGTAATTTTGCACTCTGAAGGGAGAGAAATCACGACGGACGACCCTGCGGACACATATTTCTCCCATTTTGGGCTAGTCTGCTATGGTTATTTCTCCCTTGGCCCTGCCCTGCACCCAGAACTACTCCGGAGGCATAGCTATGGAGAGGCAAAGTTACCTCATGCTTAGGTAAAGACCAAAAGTCTGCAGGGCCAGGCACAAATCAAAGGGGATGGTTGAAAATCTATAAGGTCCACATCACAGACTTCTATGATCTCTAAGTACTCCTATGTAAGTCTGGATCCACATGAGAGGGCTGTAGGTATAGATACCTCAGGTTGATCATGTCGGCCCCTTGCCTGCGAAGATGGGCTTGCGAAAAAAAAAAAAAGTTAAATAGAAGTTCTCGGCGAGTGACGACGTGGCTGCTCGAAGTACAGCTGTATTTGCTGCCACATCGACGCGCCTACAGCCCGATAGAGCGGCCTTTGAGAACAGGTCTGTGTTGACGAGCGCTCGCGTGTCGCTGAGAAACTGAGAGGCGGGACACTTAAAGGCGAGGCGCACCTTGAAGGCTCGTAATCAACGCCACGTTTACTTAACGCTTTTGTTTCCGTGGAGGCTTAGACGGGGGCGTGTGGGTAACGGGCGTGAGGTGGGGGAGGAACGATCGACTGGGCAAGTACAAGTGGTGTAACATAAAGGGGGAGAAAAATATACAGAGTGCACACCTATTGTACTGATAGATGACGCGCGATTTTTGAAGAGGGCAGGCAGGCAAGCAGTCAGTGCCATGCGTGGATCCTGGTTGTGGTGGTGGTGGGTGGATGTGGGGGTATGGGGACGTTTGGATGTTGAACCATTACACAAGTGACATAGTTTGCATTCATGCATAGTTTCAGTCTGCAGTCTCAATAGAAAGATCAGAAGCAATGCCTGAAGTGGTGGCAACAAAAACGACACAGAAGTATGCAGTAAATTTAATGTTTTTGCATATTTCGAATGCCAGCTTATTGCAAAGCCGCCTTGTGGGTGTAAAATTTATTGCGTGTATCCACTCTCCTCGTCCCGGTCAAAGAGACGCTCTCCCGGCGAGGGTGATTTTGCCTGCCACCAGACAGCAGAGCGGAGTTCAGGCTCTCCAATTCATTAGACTTTGCCACGCAGCGAATACTTGAGTGCGTATAATAGAGTGCTTTCTGGCGCAACACAGTCTTCCTAATTACGAGGTCTTTCTTTGTACCCAGCGCTTAGCAAGTGTCAGGCCCTAGTCTGCAGTTAACAAAGCAAAGGCCAGTCGGGCTATTGTTCCTAATGCCACAGAAGAAAGAACGACGGTTGGATTGCATTATCCTGGTAGAGAAAGCACGAGAGGACACCAGAAGACTTAGGGTTTTTCATTGGAGATGGGAAAAGACGACAGCGAGAGAGAGAGAGAAGGTGGTGGGGATATTAGTCGGTAGTGTTTAGAACACGTCTAGTTAAGCAATCTGGTTTGTGCACCGGACTATGGTATTAGGGCAGCTTGTAGGCAACAGCGACCTCTTCCCTGATCGCTTCATCTTTCTGTTTTTTTGCGTGCGTGTTCATCGTTCAACGATGTGCATGTATACTCTTACTATAGTACTTTACCCTTACTTTCTATTTTAGCACAGCGTGTCTATTCTCAGACTGAACAAAACGAAGAGCGTTCACATTCAGATCCATAGAGGGGACTGCATTGGCTTTGTCCACTTTCTGTCTGCCAGAGGTGTCTCGGACAGGAGGCTGTTTACAACACAGGGGAAACTACTAAGTGATTCTGTCAACCAGCGTGCTAAGAAGTTTCCGCTTTAAGTCTTCAAGCGATTTAACGTATAGAAAAAATGGACTAACATTTCATGCCGACCCGTGATGGAAAACAATGGGTGGTGGAGATAATATGAAAAACTACGAACGTATTGCTACATCGTCATTTCAGAGCAGGTATACAACTAATGCAATGGCTAGGAGCTGCAGACAGAGAAATGCCTCTGATTGAAGGTTGAAAGCTGAGCTCGGACTCTCTTGTTCTTTTAATTCCGCACATGCACATCGGCAAGAAAAAGGGAACGAGTAAACATCCCAGCAGAACACTGGACGATTATCACCCTGTACCCGTCTTCGCTTTTGGCAATCTGTCGTGCAAGGGTAATGAGGCTTTGCGCCTCAGTTCGAGTAGGGAGTTCAAGTAGTAGTGAACTGCAAAGGGGTCGGTGGGACGATGCTGCTGATCCGTACAAACGATTTTGTCGCGGCGCAGCCCGTTCGAATTCGTTTGCAGACGTGTCAGCAAGTTCTACATACATGACTCATTGTCTTATTCTTTCCCCTAGAAGACCAGAATCCAACAGATTTGTAATCTGTAATCATTTGCGTTTGTCTTTTGTGTCGTTGGAGTTTGGGCCAGTTGCACAACACATTTCTAATTTTAAACAATTTCAGGCCTTAACTCTATGATAATTAGTTTAAAGCTCACACCACAATTTTAGAATTTTTAAAACTAAAACTGCTTTAAGTAAGATAAAGTTGCTTAAGTCTGACTTTCCGTCCGTCAGTACAATTTTTTGTATGTTTTTCTGCAATGCATCAAAATTGCTAAGAAGAGATTTTGCTTCTTTAGAACAGTTTTAAGGTATAGAAACGTGTTGTGCAACTGGGCCAAGGATGATAGCCAACAAAGCATGTTGATGAGGTCGCTGTTATAAAGAACACACCGTCTCTGCCAAATTTGCGCCGCTTTCTGCTAGATAAAAACGGCATTGTGTGAGATTTGTTTCTTCGGTTAACACATTATCGTATAATTTCCCCAGGATTTTATATTTTAAATAAAACTCAAATGGCGCACGCTGACAATTGCTATACCTTTTGCCGTAGAACACTACTGAATTTGTGTACTAACAACTGTATCAATAATCCTACCTTTTGAGAAAAAATAAATGTTTAAAGTGTGATTTGTTATATCTCTACATTTTTACAAATTAAGTAACCACGGGAGCCAATACTATACGGAGCAGTTGTAGAAATAGTAAAGCCTTCTGGCGCATATTGTCTTTCTGTAAACTACTCTTTTTTTTTTGTTTTCTGTGTGTTTGTGTGTAGCACTTGGCCAGATAACGCCAGATGTGCGCTGAAAGCACGCAGGCGCACATAGACCGGACAGGCGCTAGTCTTTGGATAATATAAAATCCTGACTGAATGAACTTCGTGATCATTTATACATTGTGTGACGTATGACAATTATTTTGCATTTCAATCATAAACAATGTACTTAACATATATTTCACAAACTGTGTCAGATTAAAGTCCTTTTTAACCAGGCGTCAAACCTCCAAAGTGCCATTGTATTTGCAAACAAGTTTAGACTTGGTTCCATTGTCTTACAACCATTGGTTTCATGTGATCATCACACACAACTTTGCCAAACTTGGTCAAACATTCGATGATATTTGTCCGGTTAAGAAGGAATTTTAGGGAGGCCCTTAAGACCTTTTCTTTCGGAAGTTCCGCTTTGCGAAAACATTAAGGGTTATCTCCCTACTCCACCCACCGGTTCAATGACAAGGATTTCCGGCAATCTAGCTGTATGTATAATATACATACATATACCTTGTCCAAAGGTGAAGATCCCATACCGTAACGGCTAGATATAACGGATCTGTAAGTGGTTCACCGTGACTAAGGCACGACATGTAGAAGATCTGTATCCTCTGCTTCCTTGGCTTACCTTCAGTTTTACTTACCATTTCACTTATTGGTGCTCGTTACTCACGGGTAAGGGTGGCGGTTTTTTTTCAGTAGAACCTCGGGCGAGGCCTGAACCAGTGATCTGCTCTGAACTCATGCGCACTAACCGTCAGGTTACGGGACCGCCTAGTTAAGGTAAGCCTTTAGGAGCGACAGACCAGAATGCTGTGAGCATTTGCTCATCGGCTACAGCAGTAGACCCAGATCTTCCTAATGGTTTAAAAAACAATAGTAGAAGAATTTCTGCCTCACTTTCACCCTTCCCCTCCACCGGCGCGGCTCTCACTTTAATTCCGTATGAAGATCAGCTGGTAAGACAATGGTCCGTAGCATTACATTTCTTCCAAAGCGAAAAAAAAAATCATCATCATCATCATCCGAAAGCTGCAATAGAAGCAGCATCAGCTGTACATCGGCGGCGGGCCAGTGCGGCATGGTGCAGCAGCCAAGTCACTCATTGATCGCTGATGATTTCACGCCAGCCCAGATTCAGGCCAGATTCACTTTGATGACCTTGGTCAGGGGACGCGATCCTGAACATGCAAATTATTCACCAAGGGGGCACACCGCCTGTTCCCCCCAACCCACCCTACAGCGCAGCTTGAGCCGTCTGTGATCCCCGCGCCTACCTTCCAGCAAACACAACAAAGTCACCTTACACTTGCCTGCCTAGCCACAGCTATTTGTTTTCACGGAAAACAATGGGGGCAAACAGGGAAGACAAGGGGATCAAAGAGGAGTCTGCGCGCAGGGCTTTGCTGGACAAATTTGGCCTCAGATCTGGCGCTGTTGTGCAGAAATTGTTTAGATGCAGGGCCCCCTGATCACTGCCCGCCTCCCCGGGTCTTTCCGTGGTCCGCCTAGCACTTTTTAGGAGCCGTGGCTTGCACCAGCCCATTTGTTTGCCCCCTTGCGCTCGTTCTTCTTGTCAAACAAACAATACTCTGTCGATTTGGCGTTTCAAGCAGATTTAAAACTAGAAACATTTTTTTCCCGGAATCATTCAAAGTCTTGTAGAAATCTTCTTGGGAGTATACAATTCGAAATGGGGGTGTGTCGCAAGTTAGAGAGAATTTTTTAAAAATTGCATAGTGTTTAAAAGTAATGTAGAGTTTTTTCTTACTTAAAGAAGTCATACAAGTCTTGAAAATTTCATCTTTAGCTTTAGTTTCACTTAAAACTGGTCATATTTTTTTGTGCCTCTGTTAACACGCCGATGCTTCTTTTTCGGTTCTATTTCTGCCTCCTCGTCCGCGATCGGTTTATTAGTTTTGTATCAATTATCAAAGGCTGAATATGGTTTACTGTCACACCGCTGTCTGGAATACGGAGGACAGAAGCCAGTCAAGTCTAGTCGCACAGTGCGAGATGCCAGCTAATTCCAGTTCTCTATAGAAGCTGTAATTGCTTTGCGGGGCCAGCCGCCCGTCCTGCTTAGAATTAGGCCTTAGCCCGACCTATTGCGAAGAAAGGACTCGGTGATTAGTTATGCTTGTCAGGTAGTGGGCAGAACTAGATTCTGAAAGCCACCAGTAGGTTTGACAATGGGCGCGTTAGGGTCGGAGAAAAGCGAGTCAAAAAGCGGCTCAAGGGCGCAATTTTTACTGGTTTAATCCTTCGTCTTTGCTGCATGCTTGGTTTCTCTCTCACTTTCTTTAAAAAAAAAAGATGGGGGTTGGATAGAGGGGAAAAGAAAAGACGGGAGTGATGAGAGCTACATTAGGTGCTGCTTTTCTGTCCTGTAGGAACCTGCTATTCACTCCACAGAAAACACTTCCCCGCACCAAACAATCATCCTATAATTTATGCAGATGATGCTAGTCTCTCTCTCTCTTACCGAGGCATGGAGCTGACCCATTTGATTAAACGTTTGCAGAGATCGGCCCGGCCCGGGTGACATGCGTGTGTCGTTCGTGCATTATTGATAAGTCAATGACGGAGGGGCGGAAAGGGTCCCTGTTATGCAAACTTAACATGCGTCCTCGCACCCCCCCTCCACCCTAACTCTTCCCTGGTAGGAAGCCCGCGGCCATGCTCTCCTCCCCTCCCCCGGGGTGTCAGCAATAGCTAAAGGCCAGCGGCCAGCGTCGCCCCCGTGCCGCGCGGCGGCTCCGCTTGAGTTGGCCATCACTTTGAATGGGTGGTGGGGTGGGTGGGGAGAAAGTACACGTGCTTTTAAAACGCTGAAAAGATGGTGGAGGAGTGCGGGTATGTGGAGGTTGAGGGAGGACAGAGAAATGCAGAAAACTGTCACTTGTTGAGCTTCGGCAAGCCTCGGCGCGGGCCTGCCAATCAGCTCGCCCTTGTTTTGCGGGTGTCCTTTGATTAGTGCGCTTGCCGCCGCCGCCGTTGCCGCTGCTGTTGCTGCGCCAGCCCGCCCTGCCTGACAGGCCCCTCTCTCTCTCTCTTGCTCCCAGCAAGCGTAGTTTGCCGTGCCGTGCTCGACTGTGTGTGCTTGCTGCTTGCGGCAGCTGCTGCTGCAGCGCGTGCGCCTTCTCGTGCATGGAACTGGCCTGCATGCTCTCCCTTCCTACGTTCGCTGCGCCACACGCCGCCAGGTGACAAGAAGTAAGTAACGGTAGATCTGGAACCGACCATCCTCTCAAGGTGGGGTGGTGTGTGTGTGTGTGTGGAGGGCGGAGGGAGGCAGAGAAAGGAAAGGGATACCACCCCCTCTCCCCCCTCTTCGCTTGTCTTTCGTCCCACTCTTAGGTCCCTTGACCCCTGTGAAAGCTGGCGTCTCGCTTTGCTGCATTCCCCCACCTGCCGAATCGGCCGCTACGGGAAAATCTTGAACCACGTGAAGTCTCTGGACGCGAAGTCGTGACGACCGATTTCAAAGTTGTACGACTTGCACTAACGGTAGTTAGCGCATGTTGTAACGATCTCTCTTCTATTTGAACGCCTCTTCTTGGAAGTCACTGAGGTGACAGAGAGGGACGTCACTGACACAGTGTCCAGGGATCAGAAATGCAGGAATATGTATGTCGATACGAATTTTAATTTCTGTGCAGCATAGAAATGGAGTTTTATTCTCGAATGATAATCTTTTGTGGCTGAGCATTCTTAGGTCACGTTGTATGGTAGTACTCGTTGTGATATACTTGAGTTATCTGCATACCTAACCATTTGCTATGATGTGGCGTCACTACTCGCTGTTTTCTCTCAATGTGTCCTTTTTTCTTTTCACTATCTTTGAGACTTCTGGCTTAGTATGTGTCAGAACTGTTATTAGGTAGAAAACAGAAAATTTTGCATTTTTGTTACATTCAGATGATGGCACAGTTATTGTCATTCAAAGTCTCTGTCTTTCTGATTGACTTTATTTAGTCTTTATCTGGATGTCTGTCAGTCTGACTTTCTGTCTCTGTGTGTGTAGTGGGTTAGGACCGAGTGTCAGGGTACTTACCAGTAAATGAACTAGTTAAAACCCGATGAGAACATATTATCTTTATCAATATGTGGAAGCGCATGTGTAATTAGAAAATGCCAGAATAGACGCAGAGAGATAATTGTGAACTATGGATTTACTTTCATTTTGCAGATGTGGCTTGTTATTGATATTAGTGTTAAGCTCTTTGTGTTGGCCTGTGGGCGGGGTTGCGCACATGCATGAATGCACACGACACTACATGCAATGTACTATTATGATGGCTAGTTTTGTGTTATTGGATACTGCAGTACACAAAAATCCTAATTAACAGACAGAATTGATTTAACCAGTGCAAATATTAACATTTTATAACTGTGAGTTAATTGGTGGTAAGTCTTTTTAAAGTTAACTTTCGTCCATAATTGCATACAAGTATTACCTTTTTTTCCAAAGCATTGCTCATTTGTTGAGTTGTCTTATCAAGAACTTTTGCTATTTGTCAAACTAAGACAACTATAAACAAGTTAAACAAAGCAAGGGCAAATCCCATAGTCGGTCTGTGCCGCGTAGAGCAGCCCGCTTTTTCCCCCTCACGGCTGTATTCACCCTAATGAAGAGCAGTGCGACCTTTTTTGTTCCAGAAATAATGGATTTGAAATATAATAGATGAATAAAAATTAGTGCTAATGAATAGAGAGCTGCTAGGACGCTCATAAAACTTTTTTTGGGTGGAAAATGCTATTGAGCATGATGATGACAATGACAAGGATTGATGGTGCAAGTTACAGAAAGCACTCTGTGTGTGTGTGTGTGTGTGTGTGTGTGTGTGTGTGTGTGTGTGTGTGTGTGTGTGTGTGTGTGTGTGTGTGTGTGTGAGAGAGAGAGAGAGAGAGAAATGCTTTATGTGAAACATGGTAAAATTATATAAAATTATATTTCTTTTCAACCTTGAATCAAGATCGTAAAGATATAGTCTCCAAAGGTGATAGTCCTGAGCTGCGTGCTCATTGCAAGATATGAGTGTTTCTTTGGTAGAATTTCCATAGAATTTCGGTAGAGTCATACTTAAAATTTCCACAGCTTCCAGCCATGCCAAAGAAAAACGAATAGCAGTATTTTTGCCAATGAACTCACGGGGCCGGTAGCTGTGCTTAAGAATGCTTCTCAAACAATTCAAAATCTGAGAGTTAATTAGGGATTTGTTGGCAGAATTTCTTCTTCGGTTCCCTCTTTTCCTCTAATCCCATAGGTTTCTTTATGTGAGGATGTAAGAATGTTTGATAAAATGATCGGCCAAACAAGCATGATTCTTCTGATATCTTTAGAATCTTTTACAAAGTAATTCTTTGCTGTGCTTATTAAGTTGTATTTATTGAACCTCTTATGTACAGTTCCAGAAGAAAAAAAATGTCCTCGTATCATTATTAAGTGCTGCTTGATGCACGACAACAATTTTCAGTGCGACATCTTCCTCGTACATGTCATCTCACAGCGACATAAATAGATAGCAGGGACATTTGATGGGCTGGTGATGCTTCTCATACCGAGAGTGGCCACAATTTAAAGTTTATTTCAAGCAATTTTTACTGTTGAAATTTAAGGGTAATCCCGTGAAACTAGTTAAGGCTCGGAAAGTGAGCCAGCCATCTCCAGCAGAAAATCACCTTATTCACCCATAACACACGCACACGCACACACACAGGGAGAGAGAGAGAGAGAGAGATAAAATAAATGATGCACGAAAAAGAGTTTACAAAGATTTATAAGAACCTTACAAAATTTAAAAAAAAAGCTAATCCAACAAAACCAAACAAAGGGGAAACGTTGATGAAAGGTCCTACCTTTAAACCTAGGACAGGTAACTAACTGCAGGATCAGTGCCCATTTGTAATCGTCCGTCGCTAGGGACCGTAGCTGTTGACACTTAAGAAATCAACAGCACTGGGTCTGGAGCTAGAGATCAGACGCACGCACGCACGCTCGCACATGCACGAACGTATGTTTCGTGGCCTTGTGGATATTGGCAAGGACCTCAAAGTTTGACAGAGACCTAAGAGGTATCCACTTAGTCCCCAAACCATGAGCAAAGTCAATAGACTAGAGGCAGCACAGTAGACTTGCTCGTTCAAAAAATATACTTGGACCATGGGAGACTTCCGTTTTTAAATATTGCCCCTTACAGGGTTATCTTGGACAGGAAGCAGGGGGTCAGACCAAATTTTACGCAACTCTTTTCTGTTTTGGGTTATTTACTGGAAGAATCGCATATACGCGTACAAACAATGCATGTTAGATCTTACAGTGCCATTGGAAATATTGTTCAGGTTATGATTAAGATGTTACCGTTGATGGTACTATCCCAAACATGGTTCAAAACCATGATTTACCATCATCATGGCTATTACGTTTGATTATTTTTCTAAAAATTTTGGTTTTTGGTGAAATGAGCAGACACTGATTTTAAAAGCTTTTGCACCGATTACTATTCATCCAATGGATGTTGTTGCTTTAGTTGGTTTTCTGCTCAAAAGAGTTATGTCGTTGCAAGCATTCTGGATACCATTGTAAACTAAGTAATTGTTTTCGTATTCTCATTTCTTTTAATTTCATCATCATCGTCGTCGTCGTCGTCATCATCATCATCATCCCTACACCAGAGCTGTCAACAAAAACATAAAAGTTTCTGTACTCTTTTTTCTATTATCGTGCAGTGCATAAAGTATTGCGTTCGCAGAGAAAGGTTATTCTCGCCTATCAGTTGGAGGGGTGGGCGAGGGAAATGCAGATTAGTACATAAAATAGGGAAAGTCACGATACTCTCACACCCCCTTCCCACACGATCAAAGACCGGTAACTGCTGGTCCTTGGCGACATTAGGGCTTTCGTATATGTACACACTCTCTTTTTTCTCATTACTGTGAAAGGACTCTTCACTTTAACGGCTGCAAATTGAACGGTGTGGTTAATAAAGTGAGCGGATAAATTGCTTTTCTTGACGGTTAGGTAGAATTGATTAAGTCTTGTCCTTAAAGGCCCCGCATGACGCTGTCAGTCCTTTTTTTTTAACTTCAGGAAGATAACCTTTAACAAGGGAGAACGAAGCAATCTGTAGTCTGCTACAGAAAAGCGAAGAGTGTCGTGCTTACTAGATGTTTATGGAAATGTTAGATAATTTGAGTTAGCAGTCTTTTGTCGTTCTAAATCACCCTTGGCTGTGTGTGTGTGTGTGTGTGTTTGGGGGTTGGGGGAATGTGTTTGAGAGAGAAAGAGAGAGTATGTCAAATTTAAACTTTAAGAGTTTAATTTGAAACAACGAAAATTCCTTCGAACAATTGGTTATACACACATAGCATCAACTGTAAGATTCTAGATACTAAGAACGTTTTCTTTTTCAACGTCTGATTTGTTTTCAGCGGCTTGGCTGTAAAAGCAACTCTGTGTTCTGCTGCCTTTGGTGTCATGTTAATTTTAGTTGAGTACCAAGTGGGTAGGAAACAGATTATGTTGCCCTTCGGTTCCACTGTCTAGTACTTACAGCATCTCCAAAAGCCACACCGATTTATATATTCTATTTCTTCTGGTATAAGGTCTCGCAAAAAAAAAAAGTAGTCAAAAATTTTTATGGAAATTATTTTCGCCAGTTTTTGTGTAATTCTAGCTAATAGATGTAGATCAGCAAGACACAGAAAGAGTTATTACAGCATGTGACTAAATATATGGAGTGGGTTAATGTACTGTGTCCAACACCCACTCAGACCAAGTGATTTTTTAAGATAAAAGAATCGGATGATGTGTGTGTGTGTGTGTGTGTGTGTGTGTGTGTGTGTGTGTGTGTGTGTGTGTGTGTGGTTTTGGAGGGGGTAATCAGTTCGGTGTATTTAACCGATTGTATGCATCTTTTTCTCTTAGACTTATCCCCAAGCGTAATAACTAATTTAAATTAGTTGTGTGAGAGTGTGTGTTCAAAACTAGTTATTGTATTGTTTCTCATTCTTTACTTTTTTTAAGAATCCCATATTGTGACATATGCGCGTACATGAATGCCATTATTCGCACACATGCTTGCGAGCACACATATGCGCATAATTATAAAACGTGCAAGCACGCGCACATGCTCTGCACCGGGATTTGTTCACGTGGCTAATAGAATGCTGGAAGAAGCGCGAGGAGAGGACAGTCGACGAAAGCGAGAATAAGATAGAAAGAGAGACTTGTCCATTTCAACCTTCATTTTCTTGCAATCAGCGGTCCTCTCACTGACACGTATCGTGAAAAACTTGTTTTAGATCAGCTGCGACATGTGTTGATCATGCTTATTAGGCTTTGATCATTAATACCGCGCGTTATTCAAAGGGAGTCGGCCTCAAACAGGGCGAATTTGAGGTTTATGTGCCTAGAGTATTGACAAAAGCAGCTGCATGCCATCTGACCATGTGTTCTCTTCATTAAAATGATAATTACGCAGGACGTGTGGGAAGTGTTGGGGAGGTTGGGGTGGGAGGGTAGGAGAAATGCTGGTTACGAGTGGTCTGTGAGACTGGCCACGTTTTCCTTTCAATCCACACTTATACCATGGTTTTAGTGCAATTTTTTTTTATTTTTCTCTCATTTCCTTCTCCCTCCCTCCACCCCTCTGCAAGTTTGCTTGACTTAAATGGAACACATGGTCTCTCTGCTGTCAGATTCGACGTTATAAATACCATTGAAAAAAAAACTATCCAGGGCCTGACGCAGATGTGTGTATTCTGTCTTTTATTTTCGAATACCGTGGTAAAGGGTGGGGTATCTTTTATTTAAATCCACCTCGTGATGGATACAGCTTGCTAGAAGCGGATTATTTGTGACCAGATGACTGATTGTGTCAGATGAACAGACTAGTATCTTGATGTGACGGGTGTGCTCACTACACTCAAAGAACGGCACAGACGCTCAAACTTACTTTGTCTATTTCTTTTTTTTTTTAATAAAAAAAATCTATTATATGCAATACATCCACACACTATATTTATTGTGTCTTCGGGATACAATCAATATGTTTATAAACGACACGCCCATCTCTGTCATATTCATAGTAAAATTCACTGATCAAGACTGTGTTACTGATGTTTAGTGACCAGGACACCGACACAGTATGACTCGCATGGTCCAGACCAGTGCGCCCACACAAATAGTACACAGCAAGACCACTCGTTATAATAGCTATTCACGAAGCCCACGCAGCATCAGGCAGACAGACTGTTATGTTCACTTTGCCCGCACCGTGTGGCGTGTGATCGCCATAGTCATGCAGTGTGATGCGCTGCTTTTGTGTTCCGCAGGCGCCGCACATCAGGGTGCACACGTTTTCTGCACCCACGCAGGTGCCAGCTTCTCCGATCGCTTGTGGCTTTGCAGCAGAAGTTGCAGGGGGCTATGTCGGAAGCTGTGTGACAACAGACAGATTTTTTTTTTTGTTCGTGAGTGCTAAGATGAGACAAGGTATTAAAATTTAAAAAAAAATGACTAAACTATTTGGTGCAGCTTTTGTACCGTTTGTTTTACGTCGTTTCCTTGACAGAAGGGATGAATTAGGGTGTTGATCTCCCGATAACCAGCTGACGTCGCTTCTTTCTTTGAAGTGATATTTGCTAAGATAGGAAGAAAAAAGTTGTTGAATTGAGCTTTATAAACTTTGATCGTTTGATAAACCTTTAAGGGACAGTCGAAATACAGAAAAAAATAAAGCAGGTCATTAAGAAGTACAGCTACCGAAACAGCTTTCCAGCCGGTTTATTTTACATCACGAGTTACCAAGCACTGTCAGATATCTGCGTTTTAGACAAGTTATTTTCGCCGTCTAAAAATCCATCGCATAAAATTGCAACGAAAGCACAGCGTGTGAACGCCACATGCGCGAACAACAAGCTAATTGCGCGTGTCGTTTATGACGGAGGGTAATGAGCTGCGATGAAAGGAAGAGCAGGACTGCAAGAGGGGGACCGAGTCCTTAGCATCATCCAGAAAATAGAGTGAGATTACCTGCCTTTTGTCTTAACGTCACGTTGGACGTGGGAAAACACTTCATAGGGGGCGCAGCTTGAGTAAGGTCTTCTGCTACTCGCGAGGCTTGCTCCAGTGGATTCATCAACTTTTCAAGGCTTTCTTCTAAATTATTCTGCAACACTATCTTTCTCTCTCTCTTTTACTCACATTCACTAAACTCATATCGGATACATGTGTGTGTGTGTGTGCGTCCGTCTCTCCTCCTGTCTGTTTCTCGCACTCAAACACTCCTTCTCCCACCTTCTGTCTCATTTAATTAGCACCCGGAACATTATATTACCCCAGAAACTCTTCAAAGTATAGTTCAGTGTACGTCTGCCGGTGGGCTCCAGTCTTGAGCAGACATCCGTTTAGACGCCTAATGGGTTGATGTTCAACCTGCCTGTCTTCTGGCTTCGATTCTCTGGCTTGTTCAGGCGGTCAGCGTCGTCTTTTCTGTAAGACCCTGTTGTTTAAAGTGCTATGTACCGCACGTACAAACATCCGCAGCTTGTCTTTTTTCCCCTTTACCCCCGTTTTAAATGTTTGCTTCTGTTGACTAGTCTGTTATTCTTTGCGGATGCTTGAAGAATTTTTGTAGCGAATCGCAGGCAATGATCTCCTGAAACAGTCATAACTGTGCATGTGTGTTTGCGTGTGTTGGCAGGACGGACAACCGGCATGCTTTGCGGTGCTGCAGGCAGGACTGCAATGACGACGGTAAGCCCTGCTATTTTTATTGCTTCCCTTTTAACTCATCGGGAAACGTAACAGGACTGAGTTGTGCTCACGCCCTGCGATTTGGATAAACCACGCTATACGCCATTTACCAAACGTGTTTTATTTATTTATTTATCATAACTTCTCTTACCACCTTTAAGTCTAAACTTAAGACGCACCTTTGCAGAGCAGCGATTTCACTCTGACCCTGTCCAGGGGCCAGTTGCACAACACGTTTCTAAACCTTAAAACTGTTCTAAAGAAGCAAAATCTCTTCTAAGCCATTTTGATGCATTGCAGAAAAACATAAAAAAATTGTACTGACAGGATGGAAAGTCAGACTTAAACAACTTTATCTTACTTAAAGCAGTTTTAGTTTTAAAAATTCTAAAATTGTGGTGTGCACTTTTAACTGATTATCTAAATAGAGTTGAGGCCTAAAAGTGTTTAAAATTAGAAATGTGTTGTGCAACTGGCCCCTGACCACGTGCGTGCATAACGTGTGTCTGTATTTACTTTGTGAATGAGTCGGTGTTGTAGAAGTGAACGTGTCTGTTATATGTGAATATGGGTGCGTGGTTGTTGGTGATTCAGTTTGTATATCATTTCTGTAAAGCGCGCTGAGAAAATCATCGTAAAACAGCTGTATAAATTATTATTATTATTATTATTATTATTATTATTATTATTAAAAAGAGAAGTCAGGAAAAATAGGAAAGGAAATTAACTCACGCTCATCAATAAAAATCATGGTTAGTATTTTCTTGACATATTCTTATCCTCCCATCTGCGCCTTGTCTTTTGTTCACCCATGTGGCGCAGTAGGCTTAAAAAAAAGAAAAGAAACTTTATCAACTTGAAACAGTAAGCTACTATCTCCTTCGGTCGAAGATTGCACTCTGTAACCTAATCATGTAGCCTTAATACTAGAGATATATCACGAGCACGCGCGTTATGAATAGGTCTGTAACAGTTTATCATTTCTGTCGCAATCACTGACGGTCGATATCCGGTTTTGCCAGATGCCGCATATGACATATTGTGGATGTGGCGCCATCTTAGTTAGCGAGAGGAGGTAAGCCGGTTGTTGAATGAGACACGGGATTCCATTTGGTCGCGACACAAACTTTTTGCCTTTCATTATGGCGAGTCATCCTCTCCTCTTTTCATCATCGTTGCTCAACGAATAATAAAGATAATTAAGGGAAGTGCACACATGCTACATTATAATCTTTACTACGCGCGCACGTATCTGTCAGTGAGAGAGAGAAAGAGAAAAAACACATACTTCTTTGTCTGAAAAGAGGTAAAGTGAAGGATGGAGTATAGGAAAGTGGGGATGGAAGAATAGTGGTTTTTACCGAGCTGTGTCCGAGCACTCCTTACCACTAGTAACAACGGCGACTTATAAGGAAGAAGATGAAGGGTAAGGGTAGATACTCTTTTCAGATGAGCGCCCTTTCCTGTTGATCGCATTGCGTCACACACACACACACACACACACACACACACACACACACACACACACACACACACACACACAAGAAAAACAAAACTATGGGCGGACATGCCAACAGCTGTCATTTGCAGTAGAATGTACAAAAGTCATTGTCACATGGACATGGTCTGCAATTCATTAGTCATTGAAATCGTACTCTGAAGTTGTCTAATCGGCTTATTTTGAATAACAAAAACGATCATAATAATGAAAATCTTACAACAACAATAATAATATGGTTTACACTTCGTGTCCCGACTACAGTATTACATCCTCATGGATGCTGGGTATTCTATCCGTTTCACTTGATAATGTAGTTTAATGTTCGTCACTGGAGGTTGTTAATTATTTAACATCCATCCAGAACGGCAGGGTGGGTTATCCCGGATATGCATATCCCTTGTCTATATACTAGCTGGTCGTGTGCATGCGCGCGTATATGTGTATCCGAGTGAAATAAAGTATGTGAAAAAGATTTAGAACGAATGAGGAGAGAGAGAGAGATTGGAGCGACAATGTTTCTACAGGCAAATGTGCTTGTGCGCAAGAGTTGATACGAAAAATGCAAACGATAATAAACTGTGTAAATAAAATGTTTTTCCATAGTTGGAGATGTTCTGCCTCTCTAAATTGGAGGATCCCGTCAGAGAATGATGGATGTCTTATTGTGGTGTAACCAGGTCGTTTCTGATACTAGCTGTAAGTCCGGGAAAGGTTTCTGACGATTCCGTAGTCTTTCTTTTTCTTAAAAAAAAATACATATACCTTGCAGGGGAATAGATCCTTTTCTGTCTTCCCATGATCGCAGGTCATAAGAAAGAATAGGAAGTGAACTGTGTTCACCTTCTGATAGAAGAACTGTCTCGTAGGTAAGAAGAAAAAGACACCTAACGCCAGTCCAATCCTGTAGGCATTAGTTTATAATCTGTCATGGCTTCTAGATATTTGCGTGATGGGTGAACTTAGTCACCTTGAGAGCGCCAAATACAAGCTTATATGCAGTGTTTACCAGAACGGACACTAGCCATTATTTTTTGCCCTCTGGTCCGGGAAGCCGGGTGAATTTTTTTTCTGAAAGGAGTACCACACCTTGATAAAGAGCAGACACAGGGCTTTTGCTTGTCGGAAATCTCATTTACCACATTAAAGACTGTTTGGCCTATCAAAAATAGCTCAATCTGAGCTTGCATTTTGCAGTCCATGACTTCAGTGCTAAATTAAATATCTGATTAACTCGGAGACAAAGAAACAATTACTGAAGGTAAGGAAAAAGTGAATGTGTGTACTGTTTTGTTGAGAAAACATCCCTTTATAAGATTCCAGTGATTAGTAAACGAAAAAAAAATCACTCCTTAATCTCGCCTTGTTTTCTTGTGGATTTT
The DNA here is from genome assembly GCA_004794655.1 of Marisa cornuarietis. Classification (NCBI taxonomy): domain Eukaryota; kingdom Metazoa; phylum Mollusca; class Gastropoda; order Architaenioglossa; family Ampullariidae; genus Marisa; species Marisa cornuarietis. Next base: position 9,950,229 of record SMMW01000003.1, on the reverse strand, counting down.
TTCCCTTGCTAAACCTCCCGCGCGCTGTCTGCGTGTCTGACATCGCTTTAATCGACGCATTTATAAGTTTGTATTTGGAGATAGAGACGAGATTTGTTCCAGACAGAGTTTCATTTCATTGAAAAAGCGCGGCGTCAGATGTCAGTTGTACAGATAGGTGGTTTTAGTGGGGAGGGGGTATCTTTCTGTTGACGTCATTGTGGGTTTAAAGGCCCAAACATCTTGGTATCATTTAAACGACTAAACTCTAGCAACTGCCGCGGCTGGGGTTCCTCGCCCCTTTGCTAACTGCTGGGTCATGCACACTTGCATGTTGCCTCTCCTCCATAGCGCTTGTTCTTTTTCACATTTGCTGGGAAGCCCGGGAGAAGAGGGTGAAGTAGGGAACCTGTGGCAGGCAGGCTTTAATTAGGCTTCGCGCCAAAATATCAAGTATTTCCAACTGCGCTGGGTGAAATCAGTGAGGTACCCACATCCAGCGCCGTAAGACAATACTCCCAGCTCAGGGCCTGACAGGTTCCACGCAGACCCTCGCTAAGTGCAACCTTTTGCCTTTCGCCTTGTTAATCGCTGCCGATGAACATATGGAGACAACCGGCCTAGAGCGCGAGTGAGTCGCCAGGTTAGCCAAAAACGCATTCGATCACTCAGAGAGAGAGAGAGAGGGGGGAGGGAGGAAGAGACTGTGCGCAGAACTGTATGACTGAATAAGAGAAACAGAGTGGAAGAGGAGAAGTATGAGAAGGCTAGATGGCGTGCGCGCCCTTTTGTAAGATTCCAGGGACTAGATAAAAAAACAAAACCCACGCCTACATCGCCTTTAGAAAGTATGTACCTTGTGCAGCTGCTTCACATTTCATAAAGTATCTTTCCTAAGAGCAGCTGCCTAACATCAAAGATCTTTCTTTAAAGCAAACTGCTTTTCATTTCGTTTAGTATCTTACAGTGTCTGATTTTTGTTAGGAAGTATGTGTCTTGTGAAGCTGCTTTACATGTCATAAACATCTCTTCTTAGAGCAGCTGCCTTACATTTCATGAAGTACCTTATAATGTATGACTTTTTAGAAAGTATATTTCTTGTACAGCTGCCTGATATTTCACAAAGTATCTGTCTTACGTCTACGTACATTTCATAAAGTACTTCATAAAGTGCACTTCGTTATTATTATTTTTACAAAAGAACAATTGCCTTGCATTTCATAAAGTATCTTTCTTTAATGCGGCTGTCTTGCGTTTCAAAAAGTATGTCTCTCGTGCAGCGGCTTTAAATTTAATTAATTAGTTCATACATCTCATAAAGATCTGTTTTCATCACATCTATCTAATGTTTCGTAATGTATCTGTCTTAAGTGCAGCTGGCATTCATTTCATGAAGTATGTCTTTTCTGGCATTTTATAAAGTATCTGTTTCAGTGTCGCTGTTTTACATTTCATAAAGTATCTGCCTTAGTGCGGCTACCTTACATTAATTTTAAGGAAGTATCTTTTTGTAGCTACCCTTCACAAAAAGACATCGATATGCTAAAGAGCGAACATTTATTCAGTAGGCGTTTTCCAAGTGCCCTGACTGTACTTAGATACAGATTTTGTTTCAGTCAGTAGCTCATCATTTGTATTCTAAATCCTCATTATTACCTTTTGTTTGTTTGTTTTTTCGTTTATTCATTTTGTCTTGTTCTTTTCTTTCAGATTTTTAACACCGTGTACTTGATCTTTACTATATAAATCTTTTGAGGCTTTCGGACTGGCGGAAGTCTTACTTATTAAGAATTTACTAGAAAAGGATTTGTTCATAAGTGCACTAGCAAACAACTGAAAGTTCCTCGCAGGTATCATCTAGGATAAAAGAGATGTCAGGTGTTATAAAAATAGCATCCAACATTGGTAATAGTGAAGTTATTTAATTTAAAATGAACTCAGATGAAATTATCATTTTTATAGCATTATTCTGTTACATTCAGTGATACATTTTGACTTGTTCGCGCGCGAGTGTGTGTGTGTGTGTGCGCGCGCGCGCGTGCGCGTGCGCCTTAGTGTGCATGTGACAGAACTTATATCAGACGTATTGCGAATGTATCTCGAAGGTGTTATTCTCAATGTTGAACTTTTCGGAGTCTGTCTGCCTGGTGCCTCCCTGTCTGCTTCCCTGTGCTTGTGTTCACACGGGCTTGTGTTTGTGTGACCCGGTTCGATCACTTGTTTAATGCACTGCATGTACATCAAAGGATGAATTAAAAAAATAACAATAAAACCCGATTGTCCTTTGCTTTGATGTTAGACACATGACGCATTCATCTGCCTACATTTAATTGTCTTTTTGAGTGGGTGGGGGCCGGTGCTGCTGTCTCTGATTAAGTCTACTTTGAAAATGATGGATGATGTAATTATGTGGGAGATTGTCTTATTGCGGGATGCTGTGGCGTGATGTGGACTTACAAAGCATGCTAACTTTGTACATCCTTTTTGTCGGTAAAATTGTACTAATTACCATCAGGTTACAGCAGATATAACTAACTTTAAATTTCATATTATGCAATTTTAAAGACCAGGATAGAACAGCATTCGGGCTACTCCTCAATAAATCCTGCCCCTTCCGGCGACAACCACATAAAAACAACTATCCAACGATTATAAATGTGGTTAACTGGGGAGGCTGGAAGAGGAAGGTGGTGGGTGGGGGACACACTTGATGACTGCCAAGGCCAATAATGGCACTAATTAAGCAGTCTTTATATGTCTCCTTGTTTACGAGCCTCGTGGTTAGTATAGGTTATTGACGTAAAACTGGAGTTCCTTCCCCCCCCCCCTGCCAGTTCGTTACCGCCATGCTGCACGGCATGTGGTGGCTAATGATTTGCTTAGTCCACTAATTAACCCCGCTGATACCTCTCCCGTCTTAGCGCCCATCTTCCCTAGTTCCTGCTCATTTTGTTAATGTGTTGCTTGTGAAGGCTGAAAAAGAGTTAATCCGTGACCAGGCGAAAGAGAACTAGCGGTGGTAAGTCTCGGAGAAGTCTACATAAGCATGATGGCGTAAAATAAAAGCGTGGGCATGAATACAGCTTTAAATAAATAAATAAATAAACCAGGAGCAGAAGCCCTGCCACCACACATATATCAACTGTGGTCTCATATCCCAGGTGTTAATTTCGTTTCCTTCTATGCATTAGCTCTAGATTGACAAGCTTTGCAGAAGTGTTTAAAAAAAAATTAAGCTATCAAAAACTATCATAGAAAAAAAATTATGAAGTTGTGCAGCGAACTCCTGACTCTGAGGAGAGATGTCAGTGCGGATAAGCAAATGATAAAAGATGAAAGGAGCGGTAACTGGGTTATTGAAGTTGCAAGTTGCGGGATTATGCCGCTTGACGTAGGGACGGTCCGGGTGTGGGGCGACATCTGTTTCAGAGCGCACGGTGATAGGCAACTGGCGGCGGGTTTTATTTGTACATCGCTGTAAACTTGAAAACAGACATGAAGCAGAAGGCTATTTTTTTCTTTGACAGGTCAGTTCATCGGCGTGTGGCATTACATGCTTGCTCTCTCTCTCTCTCTCTCTCACGCGCCTGTGTTTGTGTGCGCGCGCGTGCGTGGGTGCGTGCATGCACGCGCTAGGTTTGCAGCTAGCAGCTTTTGGACGGAATCTGCAGGAGGAAACGGTTTCTGACTCAGTAAACAGTACCAGGAATGGTGCCAGTTGAATGACTCGATAAAGGAGCCTGCATTGGTGAAGAGGCGGGGGGATTGGGAAAGTAAGTGAGTGAGGAGGGAAAGGAAAGAGAAGGAAGGCGAGGCGTAAGACTTCAAATTCTCGATGAAAACAGATTTCTTAAAGGAGAATACCGGTCGATATTGTTATGACTGTGGTTGTTCTGAAAAGTGCGTCTCCTGTCTCGTGCCCTCAAATTGTCTCCCCCTCTTGGCTTTTTCCAGACCCAGCCAGCAGCGTTTTCTCCCCATCCCTCCTTCCCTATCCTTTTTCTTCTTTCATTTTGTGGTTTCCTAGCCCAAGGTAATGAGGCACACTTGTCGGTCTTTGTTTATCTGATCACTTCTCCCTCCTCTTTCATATCCTTTATCTTTTCTGGCTAAAGCCGCACATTCAACAATTGCCTAGCCTGATCATGTTTCGCCTACCCCAGCACGCTGGTCTCCCCATGCCAATGGAATTTGCATCTGTTGGAGCGAGGGCGCTGCAGTAGCTTGTCATAACACTCATCGAAGCAGAAAACATATTGCTGCAGCCTTCGCCTCCTGTGGTTGCTTGGGCTTTTAATCAGATGTGAGCACCATGGTTCAGCAGGGATGCTGTCTTCTGTTTGGGAGAGCAAGGGGTGGGGATGGCTAGGGGGTACCTACCCCACACTTCTTCTCATACCTCACACAATGTTTCTCGCACTGCATAATTTCATCTGTCTGGGTCCCCTTCGCTTAATGCTGTATTTGCAATTCCTCTCCATTTGCAGCGTTCTCATTAATGTATACACGTCGTACGCTGCCAAAGAACTCTTTTGCTGTGGAGGTCAGAACTTCCAGACATGGATGAATCGAATGTCCACTCGATCCCAAAATGCGAAAACAGTCATGTCTCTCCGCCTCCACCACCTCCTTCTCCGCATCTTTTTCCTCCTTCTCAAACAGCCGTCGTCCCCGCTGCTGGTTCAACTCCCTGTCTTACTGACTCGTGCAAGATCATTTCACGTGCATTTCAGATCTTCACGACGGCTGTTCACTGATGCTTCTCTGACCAAGCCAGGGCAATCACGTCTGTTAAAAGACACACACGTCTTCGTCTTCGGGAGTTTTGTTTTGTTTGGGGGGAATCTTTTACTTTTTCTTTTTCACTCCCAGTCGAGGAAATACGAAGCTAAGAGTTACTCATTCTTTGTTGTGAATGAGTTCTTCACGCATCTGCGTCACCTTTTGGCGCCCTACCCCCTCGTGTACATCGCTGTACTCTGCTGCCAACAAACAAGTCATCTTGGAAGGGGCGGGCGGGTGGCACCCGCTGCAGTAAAAATAAAATTTAAAAACATGCGGGGAGCAGAGTCTGTTAAAGAACGTTTTCACTGGCGCCCTTGTCGCAGATTTCGTCCAGCTACTGAAGTTTCTTCGATGCAAATTTTTGTCCGGAGTTGTGGGTGAAGGGGTGGGAAGAGAGGGGGTTGGTTGTGTGGGGGGTTGATGTTTGAAAACAGATGTGCAGTAGGTTCAACATAGTGCGGAATTTGCAGAGATAGGAGGAGACGCATCGTTACAATTAATTTTGGTGCGGTCAAGTGACTTAACACATATTTCGGTTTTTTTTGTTTTGTTTTTTTTTGTCAGACGGGAAAGCACGCAGCGACCACCCTGCTTAATTGAAGGCGCGTTATTGACTATGCCAAAGAGCATATTTTTACCCTACAAAGAGAGTGAACACTCCTCCATCAAATATCGAAGTTTTTTTTTCCTCTTTGAAAATTTGAGTTTTAAAAGTTTTAAATGACTATTCTAAACCTGTAACAACGCCTGACCTTATCAAAAGTCGTCGGAATTGTTGTCCCTGCAGGATCAGTCTTTAAAAAAAAAGAAGACAGTTTCAGAAGAAAATCACAGCACCAATAGGCTGTTATGACATTTAAATGCGCTTTCGTCATGTTTCACTTCTGATCTACAGCATACTTGAAAGGAAGAAAGTAAGAACTTCACTATAACAAAAAAAAAAAAAAAGATTTTTGTTGACCCAAATTTCTGAAGGAAGTCTTAGTTCATACTTCTCTCTCGCGCGCGAACACACACACACACACACACACACACACACACACACACACACACACACACACACACACACACACACACACACACACACACACATGGAGTTTATGTAAGAAATATAATGCTACTTGGCTGTCAGCTTTGGCTGTTTTCACCATGTAAGTTTGTGTGCTTTCCGGAAAATTTATCAATCAAACTGACATATTAAAACTTTAAAGTTTGCAATCACTGTCTGATTTTTTTGTAGAATGTCAGATAACAGATAATAAATAGTTTTGTCACAGGGACTGATGACGATCACAACTGGGGGTGTAAAGCGTTTCTTTGTTTATGCTTGCACGTGAGAGTTCGTAAGTGTGTGCCCGCGTATGTTTGCTTACCGGTTGATTCAGCAGGCCGTGCCCAGTTTTTTAAAACCCAGGAAACTTTCTTTTATTGTTATTTTTTTCGTACTTTCAACTGCGTTTTAATTCAAGCCGAGAGACAGTCTAGACACTTAGAAGTTTAGCTTTGAACCAACAGACAGGCTCAAACGCACTTCAAAGTTGTTTTAGTTCGACTGAGATAGAAGAGGACATGATCAGAATTTCATATGTTCTCAGAAGGATCCATGATGTTTATCTTCACTATTTACTGCAGTCACTGTTGACGGGTAGCTTTCTGCTTTCTTTGTATCATCCATTTCGTTAGTTACGGACAAAAGTTGCCCTGAAACAACCGGGGGAGGGAAGCTGGCGCTCTAATAATGTGGGCCTTCGAGCAGGTGTGATGGAGTCCCCACCTTGGTCAGCCAATCGGTCATTTAGTTGTGTGAACAGCGTTGAGCGGTATAAATTATGACCATCCAGATGTCCTGTCGCTTAAAAAGAAAAAAGCGGTGACATACATTCCCTCCGTCCTCTCCCTCATCCACCTTTGTCGTGGCAGCAGGCTTTTATTCCCATTGAAAGCAGCAGCAGCGGTCAGTGCTTGACAAGGACTAATTATGGAGAGAGAAGCAGAAGAGTGCACAAGGGGGCTGACCGTGAGGACACGGGAGAAAAGAGAAGTGGGGGTAAAAAAAGAACGTGGCCTATTTTTGAAACGCGTGTGTGAGCAGCCGCTGAAGCCCTGTTTCTGTATGTGAGCTGAGGGAGGAGGGAAGCGTATGTGGGGGGAGGTTCGACTGCCGACAAACGGTGGTCGGTGGGTGTTGCTGTGGCTTTGTCCAGTATAGACGTGATGGACACTGAGGACAGTGTGGGGGTCTAGGATGGAAACACCCTTCTCCAGTTCCAAACAATCGTTGACGACTTGTAAACGTTGTAATTAGCATCACCAGCGTCTTGCGGTTCGTGACCTCTCCAGCGAATGTCCATGACCTGTGATGGAAGCAGGTGTAGCCAGGCCAAAAGGACAAGACTCGCCCCTCACTGCAGCTCTTAATGGTGTGCGTTGTACTTCTGCACGTGTTCTGGTTGTTTATCAGTCTGCATACCTATATGTTTATGTGGCTGTTAATTCATATTTTTAGAACGAGGCTGTGCATGATCGGTAAAGACTGCTTCGCGCTGTCTAATGCTTGTTGTCCTCCCTCTGATTCCTGGAGGGAGAAGAGGACGGCCTCGTCCTAGACCCGCACGGTCCTCAGTGTCCATCACTTCCATCACCGGACTCTTTTTATGCGCGCTCTGGATAGTGGACGTCTCTTAATATTTGGTTGCATCTTGGGGGATACAGCTACCTTTTACCTGCCCCGATGTATCGATTGTGTGCTTCGTGTTTCGCCTTGTGAATCCTGTAATGCGTCTAAAGCCGCAGTGTGTGGAATGTGGATTTAGACACCTAACTGTGTCTGACTGGGTGGACACGAAACTTGATACATGCATATATAAAAGTTAATTTATTTATGTGAATGTTTTCGTTGTTTCGGCTGTTGTAAACAGTCCGCTAAACATTCATTTGTCATTTTTAACTACAAATAGAATTGGGTCAGTGAGTACATAGATTGAAGACTTCCTTCCGCTTTTGTCACAGATGACTGTAACAGCAAACATGCCGCTGACTGAAGAATTGCAGAATTAAGCGTTAATTTAACTCGGGACTGTGAAAACCGATATCAGGTAGATTGGACAACTGGCCTATGTCCTTTTTCTCCACGTGGCGATAAGATTCAACTTTTCTCATTTATGGCTTTGTGTTGTACTGTGCTGTGATATCCCTCTGTACTGTGTGTGGGGTTTTTTGTGCGCAAGGGTACAAGATATGGGAGGAGGAGAGAGAGAGAGGATAGATCGTTTCCTGTTATGTAAACGCATAGAGCCGCATTTAAGTCCTCTACATAAATCCTCTGTTATGTACACAGTGCACAAGAGATCAGCAGACCCTGATTTCCTAGAAGTGGAACCTTCTTAGCTGTGCCAGTAAACGCCTCTCACATCAACATATTTGTGTGCTCGAAACTTGAAACGCACATTACCACATGTATGTGGAAGCGCCATAGAACAATATGCTATTGACAAATGTTCGTTTGGTATTTGAATTTGTTTTCCCTATAACATATAGGCCTACACATGGAGGCCGAAAGAAAACAAAGAACTTTTTTAAACAGAACATTTAATGTGCGAATTTGTGGATTCCTCTGTTTTAAGAAGGTTTAGGCGATTGCCGTTGTAAGGGGAATACAGTATATTTCACAGATTATTTTTGCATGAGTGCGTACGAGCGTGTGTGTGTTGTCTATATATATATATAATTTACGCAGGTCTCTCGTCTTCCCTCTTTTCTCTGTTTCCAATTCTCTTTCTCTATCTGTTTCCTCTCTCTCCCCCCTCCCCATCTGTTTTCCTTGTCTCTCTCCTCCCTGTGCGCGCGCACGCACGCAACCACACTGACGGGCGCCGCGAGGTGACAGCAATAATTTCGACTGAGGTTTTGGTGCAAGGGACTGGATAAAACATCAAGATTAGCATTTGAGACTGGAGGCTGGCAATTGTGTTTTAATGAGCATTTGCACCTGTTACAGCTACATTTACTCGCCCGGAGCTGCCGTATCTCCGAGGGGATTGTGATGCCTATCTCGATGCCTCCAATCGGAGTGTAAGACACGTGCTACGTGTTGAAAGGCAGGCTAAATGAATGCTTTAAGTTGCTGTATCAGCCACGCTGTTTCTAGCGACTGGAAGACGCACTAGTATTAAAGTCTTTCCGAGAAGCACTTGTGTTCAGTGCAGCCACGGGATCCTAGTGTCGGGTGGATGGATGTGTTTTGTGCAAACCCTGACATGTCAGCCGTCATGGCATGGGAGCAAAAAAAAGGGAGAGGGATGTAAATGAAATGGGGGCTAGGTGGGCGTTGCAGTAAGGATGAAGAATGATGCCATAATGATGAATTTTTTTAACTTCTTCGTATAAAAAAATTAAGGAATTCAAAACTTTGTGGTTTAGCCGCTGTAAAAAGGTTGTGTGTGTGTGTGTGTGTGTGTTTTGTGGAGGAGGGGTACGTTCCCTCGAGAAGGTTGAAAGGCATTTTCACTGTCATACAGTAACATGCGTTTCTTCTTCCAGCTGGGAGCGCGTGAAATGGACGTGTGGCGAATGGATATAGCGAGCTAAGGTTCTGGTGGCAACGCCTTGTTGATTTTGCTTTTCACTAATGATAAGCAGGACGTTTTGAATGCATAATTGATAACCGACCTACGAGAGCCGAAATAGTACGGGAAAGCCTTCTCCCCGACTTATCAAGGCTTGCCGCAAGCAAGATAAAGCACTCGTCAGAACGCAAACAGTTCTCCATCTATCCCTCCCGTATCCGCACTTCTTACTATCTAATCTGATTGAGTCCATTTAGTGCTCAGTGCGAGTGAGAGACACCACACGAGCCGAGATCCGCGCGGAGGAGTTAAAATAAAAAGGCAGAAAGAAAGAAGAAAAACGCATAGCGTTGTCCATCAAGAATTATGCTTGAAGTGAATATCATTATTTCTGTGTAATTAAATAGAAGACGAAGGGCTTTCTGCTGTAAGACACTCTTATCGCAGAAAAAAACAAGCTTTCTTATCTGGCGTATGCATTATGAATGTTTTGCCAGACTTTACTCCGTATTGGCAGTAAAAGCAAGTCCTGACTTTTGTTTACGAAGTGTGGATGTGTGTGGGGGGAGGGAGGGGGGATTGAGAAATGGTGGATGGCACGGGTTTGGAGGAGGTTCAGCTGATTGACTCACCTCTCATTAAAAAGCTTGTGTCTTGAGGAGAGAGGGGAGGGGTATGAAAGGATGTTTGAAAAGGACACGACAGGACCAGCAAAAGGGGTAGGAATAAGAGGATGGGAAGTGTGGGGCACGGGTAGCGTACCCATCATAAATGTCAGGACCTGTGTAAAGTTTCTTGAGTGGAGATGGCGCGATCCTCCGTGGTGCGCTAGAATTAGCTTGATCTTGATGGCATAAAACATTTGGCGGCATGTTTGAGTAATTAAACCAGGGGCCGGAGATCGGTTGTATTTTTCTTGGCACCCACCCACAAATATTTAGCCCCTCCGATCACCAGCTCCCCATCTCCGACCATCCATTCTGTTTACTGATCCCCTCTCGCCAGGGTGAAGCGAGTTCCCGTCTGCAAATGGCAAAGGGTCTAACATCCATGTTGATTCAATATATGAATTAAGGCAGAACAGGAAGAGTGGTGCAAACGTCAGGCGAGCACGTTGAAAAGATAAAAAAAAAATGTAGGGGGGAAAGGGATGACGAAGGGAAGGGGAAAACACGAACACGGCGCGCGTACGTGCGCGCACGCACACACACACACACACAGAGGGGGGGGATGTTTTCTAAGACTGGCGCAAGCAAGAAGGAATTTATTGAACAGCTACACCTGGAAAGCTTGAAGGAGAGAAAGCAGTATCTGGAAGTTATGGGCAGATAGAGACACGGCAATTCCTCCCTCCACCCCACCACTACCACTACCACCACACCTCCTTTCCGCCTCTGGCAGGGTTGGTGGTCTCGTGGCGGCCGAGGGGGAAAGAAATACGACATGCCGCCGCTGATGATGAGATGTGCTGATGTCTCAGGCTGACGCTACCCGTGCACTACTTTGGAGGTCAGAGGTCAGAGGTCTGCTACAGCACTCATTACACCCTCGGCTAGAACAGCACGTGCATCGATCTATAAGGCCTTGACACGCTGACGCTGTTGGCCTCGAAGATGGGAGGAAATCGGTTTGGGGAGGAATTTCTCTCTTTACAACTAAAATCAACGCCTTGTAAGCGTGGGTGTGACGCTGTTTTATTTCTTTTTAACATGAAATGTTAATATCTAGTTATGCTAGAATGTGCTAATGACAAACAATCATGCGTTTCTGCGGAAGGATGTAGGTGAAATGGTGGTGGAAATTTGCCAGGGCTTATGATGAGTGGAAGACAAAGCAGTTTACAAATTCACGGTATGATTCTAACAGATTTTCTAGATGCATCGAGGATCCTAGAACAGCGATTTTTGTTTATGGATTTCCACATTTAAAAAGTTTATAAAGGTACCTTAAAGGCGTCATTAGTATGCATCTCTGCTGGCTATGTACATTAAAAACTAACCTGACTGCAAAATTAGTTTGAAATGATCAGTGAATTTAGTTCATGAACAGACACCAGTTCCCCAAATCCGAGCGAAAATCATGTTCCGCTTACAAGGCACTGTCCTTTCGGCATTGCAGTCCTCTCCCTGGTTTTGATCATAAGGTAAAGATCTCATTTCCCGTCACCTCACAAATGGCTGATTAGGCAACGCCTCGGCGTATGCTCGACGCTTTTGCATTGGCTGCACCCTTCAGTGACGTCGACATTGTGCTTTTAGGTCAATCCACATGTTCTTCAAAAAAAAAAAAAACACACAAAAACCAACCCACTAACAATGCAGTGCACATTTTTGTAACAAACTAATAACATGTTTTTCTTGCTAACTTGTTAGGAACATTAAAGCTAAATTTCATGTTTCATGACGAGTTCGTAAGTAAATGTGGTCACTGCTCTTTTTGATGATAACTGTTTTACTGTTTTCTTTCCTGTGTAGCAGTGGGACATTTCGACTTTATTTTTATCACCATGCATGAATCGGACTTTGCAATTTCAGTGAAGTGAAACTGTGATGTGTGTCAATGATGGCCGGCGACTTTAAATTGATAGCCGGATCTGTTGTCATGGGAACTGTACAAAAGTAAATTTCTTTTTCTCTATTTAATTGTACGTGGATTTGTAGGTGGTTGGGGTTGGGGGAGGGACTCCAGCTGCAAAAACAGATCCATTATTGTACTGTATTTTTCCTAAGCAAAATTAAATGGCCTGATGCCTTTGTTCCAACCACGTTTGATCGTCTGCTCCTCCTCTTCCCTCCACCCCGTAGGCAAACTTTGCGCAGGTTCACTTCTCTCTTCTTGAGTTAAACAAGACGACTGTCGACTGCCTGCACTCGGTTCGGATTTGGTAAAAATACTTTCAAAGAGACTTCCGCTGTTGGAATGAAACGGCACGACCAAACTCTTGAGAATCTTGCTCGTCGGCTGTTCTGCAGAGACTCGCCGCCGTTTAATTTTGTTGGAGCGGAATAATTAACGTTTAAATCTGCTGAGAGGGAGGGGAGGAGGGCAGGGGAGGAAAAACCCCGTCGAGCTTTGCACGAGGGAGTTGGGGGCGGGTGGAGGTAGAAGTGGAACCAAAAGTCCGGGTTTGATTGCATTCCCATCCAGCTTCCTCGCAGTGGGCCGTGTACCAAGTTTACAGCAGGTTCCTTAATGAAAGAGTCATTCGCGATCCAATCAGGAGGCCACACTGGCGAGGTGTGATCGCAGGAATGTGTGGAGCAGGACTCACTGTTGGCCCCCCCTCTTCTGGTAATGACTGCTCCCTTATCTTTGTTCTCCCTGTGATTCATGGCACTTGCATTCCTCTCTATTTCCCCCCGGGCTTCTTTCTTGATAAGTGTGAAATGAGGGTGTGGTGGTGGAGGTGACGGGGGTGGGTGGAGCCCCGATAGGGTGAGGTTTCAAGCGGAGTTTGGGAGTTAAGCGGGAGGGGGGGGAAAGAGTGTGGGTATGTGGGGGGTCAAGATGCGTGGCAGCGATGCTCCTTGCAACCTTTAGCTCTCTCGGTTTTATCCTCGGTGAACCTATCTGCTGACGATGTTGCAGTGTGCAACACTCATCTCAAACGTCACAGTCGCCACAACCACCACCTCCACTACCACAACAAGCGTGACCTACAATGCTTGCTTTCTTGTTCGGCATGAATATACAGCGAAAATGACATTCGAGCAAATTCGTCGTATGTGCGATTCAAGTGTCTTCTGCAATGTACCTGTTATCGGTCAAGAGCAATGTGGAGTCAAAAATGCCATTGCCATTTAGATTTGTCTGAGGAGTTCCCTCCCTTTGCAGAAAAAAAGCTTTTCGCTCCCAACCCCCACCCCATCTCGCTCAAAAGTCTCTAACTCTGCGCTCTTTACTACGCATTTATCAACATGTATCAAAACATGGTACACGCAAGTATTTTTTAAAAAAATGGCCGTCTGGGAGTTTTTTTTAAAGTGTTGTCATGCCATTTCTCGGCTATTTTCCCTCCCTAAGCGTGATTTTTTTTGTGCTCGTTTTCTTCCGGTGGTCATGTTCATTTATTCACAAGAGACTGTATCAGGAGAATTCTAAGGCAAGAAATCAAACACGCGCGAGCAATCCGTTCTACACAGGTACGGCATTACTACGACACAGGCTTTTATTACTTTCTTCGCTTTCAGTGGCCCATCTCTCTCTTTTTTTCTATTTCGTTGCGTGGCACTAGCCTATGAGAACCCGTGCTTCCGCCGGTCATGAACATCTTGGAAAACAGAAACGATTGCGAGGCCTAGGTAACTGCGGAACGTTCAGCGCCCTCCCCCCATTAAAAAAGAAAAAAAAACTGCGAGCGGCACAAGGGGCGAACTCGTTTTATACGTCACAGCACCGCTTAATGGCGGAGCTTTCCAGCCAGATAATTGTTTAATCACATCGAACGTCCGTGGCGCACAAGGACACTTAACTCTTCCTCTTTCGGTCCTCCTGAAAGACACGCGTTGTCAAAGACAGGAAAAGTTATGTGGTGGATAAAGCATCTACCTTGCCTTTTTTGCCGTGCATCGATTCTTGTCCTCTCATGCACAAAGGTTTACTGCCTGGAGGGAGGAGGAGGGTAGTTGCTATGTCTATATCCACCCTTTCAACCATTAGAGTTAATTAATCGACGTTGCTGACGTCTTCCCAACTGTATAGTCTGTACTTAAAGGTTTGCCGTGTCTGGGTTAGTATTAGAGAGTGAAAACTGTTTTGTAACTCTTGACGACTACAGAACTTTTACAATAATCATGTAAGTCTTAACTGTTTCTTTCTTGTTTCTCATTCAAAGGTATCTGTTGTCTGTTTCCATTGTCTTCTTCAGTTGCTCATAATTTTGTTTCTAGATTTTAAGAGATACAGTTTACGCTGCAGAGAAGAATCTACAGCGATCCACAGTTGGTGTCTGTTTCATATCAGACCTGATCATTTTCTGTCAGATGTTTAGAGCAGGATCAAAGTTATTAAACTTTGCTTCTTTTGTATCTTTTAAAATTCAACCATACGTTTCCCATAATACTAATAAATAATACTAAATACGGCTCTTGTGTCTATCACATCCGTAACCATTTCTTTTTCCAATAGATACTTGGGTGGTCCGACCTTGCGTCGGGAGATCCATAGGTCACGAAGGGGTTTTACTTAACAGGGATGGTAATCCACTGTTACAGTCCTACTAGTTACAAGCCGTTCGCCATAGACGTAGACCTCAGAAAAGGTCGTATGAAAGATGATGACTGACGGTAAATCAGGGCGGTTTTCGCTCGATTTTGCTTTGTGGAAGTGGTAGCTACCGATAAAATAGGGCATTTCTTGGTTTTCATTCCTTAAAAAAACCTGACAGCTTGCAGCCTTTACTCTCTCTTTCTCTGTCTTGTTTCGTGTGCTTGCATTTACAAAAGCCGGTGTAATTTAAAAAAAAAACCTTCCCCTCTCCCCCAAAAGCATAAGTAACGTTGCGGTGCTTGTTACAATGCAACCGATTGCCCGACTACAAGGTTCTAAGTTTCGCGAGACGTAGTCACTAGGGGCCACGTTTGCCAGATACCTCAGTCATCACTCTTTCAAAGCGCGGAGCCGCGGAGTTTGAAGCAGAAGTCACTATATTTTGCCTTCTGACCGTAAAGAACGTGTCAGGCGAATGTTCCAGACGTGAGCGTGCGGGCCGCCACACATTAACACATCGTCATCGGTGCAGCGTCTCCTCTGGCCAGAAGGGGGAGGCCCAAGGCAGGCGAGAAGGCAGGCAGGGCCTGCAAACAGGGGTGCCAGGGCATTCACCGAAATGAGACGTATCTAACCTGCAGAGACTTGATTTCGCAGCCCGACTTTGGGTTTGTGTGCAAAAAGTGTGAAAATGCGCTCTCAGATTACATCTGTTTCCAGTAAAACTAGAAGCCTCGCCGAGATTTATATGAGCGAAGCTGACGCTTCAGCTGACATTTCGCTCATCCTCGCTCCGAGGAGTAACAGGGAAATGGGGGCAGGGAGGTGGGGATGTATGCCGGGTGGAGGGGGAGAGAAACTGCACGTAGGTGCAATTATGATGCCTTCCCCCTTCTTCCCTCTCCTGACCAGACAGCGACAGGGTTGTTTGCAGCCATACGTAATTACAGTTTTGATGAATGTGACCCGTTGTGCCATCGTGCGGTGTGGTTGTGGTGTGATTAAGGCCCTCCTCAGATCGGAGGAGACGTGTGTGTGTGTGTGGGAGAGAGGTTCAGGCTTTTGTGTGGTCATTGTCTTCTGGGCAAGGCAGGCGTCTTTGGAGTGGTAATGCGAATCTAGGTGCACATCAATCTTCATGAGGGTTGTGTGTGTGTGTGCATATCTGTCCGTCTGTTTGCGTGCGTATGTGCGTGCGTGCATGCTTGCATATGCGCGCATGTATCCACTCTTTTTTTCCCCTACCTGCGTGCGTGCACAGTACGTGCATGAAATCTTGCCAACAGATCTAAAGGCCTCTTTCTAGCGGTGGAGCACTAATTAACAAGTCCAATGAATTATTACAGCCATGTGGAGAACACAAGTCCATATTATTTCTTCTCCAGCCTTCTTGCGAGGTTTTCTCCCCCTTAGTTCTCGCTGGAGCTATTTCCACTAGCCTGTCGGTTCCTTTCATTGCCATCCCCCGTGCCTGGAGGCGTTATAGAAGAGTCTTGTTCATTCCTCCACCTCCTTTCTTCTGCCAGCCGTCAAGAATGTAAAATATCCTTTGGCATTCTCTTATTACAGACAGGAGAAGGCTATTCCATCTGTTGGGTTTGTTCTACTGTTTTTAATTGTTATTGCCACGAAGAATGGCTGGGCCTGGGAGTCCCAGCCAGGGAAAATGGAAGCACTTGTACCATTTTCAACGCAAGATGACTGCCTCCTGGTTCACATGTGGTGCCGTAAATTGTTTTCCTTGAAAACGAAGAAAGGGTGAAAAAGTTGTTGATTAGATATGGAGCATTCTTTTCTGATTAGGCCTGAACTTTCTGGCGTTGACCTTAGTCTCTGGGGTGCCGACAACCCTTCTGCGAAAAGAAAATATATGCCTTGGGCTCAGTTTTCCTTTTCTCGGACCATTGTGATTTATGAAGAAAGTAAAGGTGTTTTTGCAGCCATTTCCTAGCCAGCTTCCTCACTCCACCCCTTTATTTTCTTTGTACGCAGTTATAAAAGTGTTGGAATGTTGGAATCTTTTATGGCAGCTTCTTCGAGCGTTACAAAAAATGCATCGATACATTCAAACATACACGCAAGAAAGCACAAGACGAATCAAGAATAACCGTATATCTATATAGTGTGTAATATACAAAAGATTGAAAACAATCTTAAAAATATATACATGTAGACATGCATGTTTGTTGTTTTCCATTCAGTCCTGTCTTTCTTTCCTTCATATTTAAAATTCACAGATCCCTGATTTCGTCATTAGAGCAGGCAGTTTTGTAATCTAGCATAGGCTGACAGGGGATGAAATGCCACAGTTCGCGCCAAAGACTGAACGTATCCCCCTTTGCGATGGCGAGATGTCTCTCGTTGAACGGAAACGTGTCTGTACAAGCTTGATTTTTAGTGTCTGGTCCTCCTTCGCCTGTCTACACGCACTTAGTGCACATACAGACACGTTCAAAGTCTGTAACCGGAACGAGATCAGGTCGTGGGTGCCTGTGGCTACAGCAAGACCATGTAATAGTGAATTTGATGTACATGACTGTGTCTGTAGACAAATCCTTTCCTTTTTCTGATCTTCGTTTTTTAATGAAAAAAATTCCCCCCCCCCACTGGCACAAAAAAACACGAAAACAACCATTTACCCCAAAAAACAATAATTCTCGTGTTTTTCCCTTTTCTCCTCTTTATAATGGCAAAAAAAATACTCCCCGCATGTACACAAGCAAAAACCTAAACACACACACATCCTTAAAAAAGAACAAAAAAAACCAAAAAACAAAAAAAAAACACACACACACAGCAAAACGAAATGTGTAGATAAAACTCAGTGTTGTTGGTCAATCACACCTTAAATGAATCAAGTGTTCGTACCACCATCTTACTACCACCCAGTCGCTGTCCATAGCTAGGTCGCCCTCAAGATCCTTATTGCATCAGTGAGATGGTGTGTGTGTGTGTGAGAGAGAGAGAGAGCGAGGGGAAGGGCATGTCTCCAACGTCCCGATGACTGGGGTCATCTGCATGGCCAGATGCCAGCGCAGGATGCGAGCAGCTTATCACCCTCATGCTGCCGTCAACAAACCCGCAAGCCTTCGAGTCCCAATTAAGCCGCCGTTAAGGCCGCCTTCTGCCGGCCGCCTCCTCATGCAAACAGGCGCAGAGTTAATTTTCCTGTCCCATCAGTCGATACACAACTCCCGCCTTTCCTATTGTCTTAAAAGGCAGTTTCGCAGCGGTGCTTACAAAGAGGAGGGGACACTTGATGTTGGGGAGGGGGGTCTACCAGGGTCCGTCTCCTGACGGACTCTTAGATTGTTTTGTATGTGTGTTTGTGTCCGACTGTGTCTTCTCCTTACCTTCACTGAAACGTGTCTAGCATGCCAACCTGGTATAGTAAAGAAGGTAGCTATGGTGTTATTGTTGTAATCTTTATTTTTTTTATTTGTCTATTTATTATTTTTATTTATTTTATTTTATATATTTTTTTTGCTGTTTTTTGGCGGTGGCTGTGTTGGTGTTGCCATTATTGAGTCTTTTGCAAATACCTGTGTGACGTACAGCATTATGTGTTGTCATCCTCGCATGTGTGTTCTTGCCTGTTAAGCAACGTCTGATGAAATCATGGATTGCGTGACCGGTAGCTTTCGAAGGAGGTGTCTGTAATATCGTCATTCATCATTGCTGCCGATTCTTTTCTTGCCACCGACTGGTGTGTTGGTGCTGCTGGTGCGGCCAAAGTGAACGGTGAGTGGTTTCGCAGTGCACTGGCCGCTGATGTAGAGGTGAGTTGACTCTAACCTGTCCCCTTGTTTTCATAGGTCGTCGCTGTCCTAAGACGCTGCGAATTCTTTTGTCGAGGGCGAATGTTTCGACACGTGTGGGTCACTTTGACAAGCAAAAGGACGTAAAGACGATCACAGACCCCGCGGAGGGAGGTGAAGTGTGGAGAGAAAAGAGGAAGGGCGAGTGTCGACGACTTGACAAAAGGAGGTGAGAGGGAGATGGTGAAGGAAGAAGAGATGTAGCTGGCTGGGATCGATTCTGTTTATCCGCTTGCCTAGCTCCCAGGTGCCGGAGAGGCCATGTTTGTTCACAGATTCGGTGTCCATGGCCCTCATTGGCACAGGATGAGCGGGGAAATTGTTTTGGTTGCCTAACAAATTGTGTGCTGACCCAACAGGCGCTTGCGTCTCTCGCACCCAGTCGCTAAGTTCTCATCGATAGTCGCTGGCTTTTTCAGTGTGCGCGGCGCGGGCAGTCAGAGCTCTCACGTGCGGCCCTGGCTACCTTCCGTACATCCGGACAAGAAGTCTGTCTTTGTTGTCCCGTGGTAAGGGGAGCCCAGAGAAGGTACACATCTTTACGTCCCATCCAGATCAACAGACGAATGAAAGAAATAAACATTGAAAGATATAATCGATCGGTCGGTCGATTCACGCACTCATTCGTCCTCACTCGTGGCGCGACGGTTAGGGCCTGTCGCCAATACTGTGAAGGTTGGCTGCCCTGGGTTCAGCTCTCGTCTCGGGCACGAAGTTCTTTCTCTGCAGGTGACGTCTGTTTATAGGGCTGGCTCCCTTGCCGTGATACTGTATAGCCTTAGTTGCTGCCGCGGCGTACAACACCAATCCCACACACAGACGCTGAACCTCGTGACTCGCTAACTCCTATTTTGACAATATTTATCTGCAGACCATTTATATGTTATATATTATACACACAAACCATTTATATGTCTTTTAACAGACCATTCATATATGTAAGTCAAGCCCATTTCCATATCTAATACACAGACCATTTATACTTCTATATACTGATCATTTATATATGTCTACATACAAATCATTTTTATATTTCTACATACAAATCATGTATATATGACTACATACAAATTATATATTTATACTTAGACCATTAATATCTCGATAGAAAGATCATTTTTAGTTATCTATATATATATATATATATCATTTATAAAATTACATACAGACCCCTTGTGCAACTTTACCACGTCCTTGCTGTAACAATTAATCTCATTTCACATGAGTGTAAACATATTTGATCAAACTTCCGTTTAGCAAATTTAGAAAAGAAGTCAGAAGCTTTTTTCCCACCCTCAAAAAGTTGTTTGGGAAGCGTGTCCACTTCTTGTTTCCAGCCCTCGACAAATGATTTATATCCAGAACGATGTCGGGATACCGGTGGGTAGCCAAGCGCCTTTTCTGACACTCGCACAAGGGCATCTGCTCACATTATATTTGACACACAAACCGCTCACGGCAGCCTGTTCAAAAGAGCCTCTTGGACAATTCTAAAGGCAAGTCGCTGAGAAGACCGACTGAAGAGGGACTGGGTGGCAGACATGGAGTACGCCAACTTCAACTTGCCAGAGCAGATGAAATAAGGAAGTTCTTACAGGGACAAAAATGAAGTAGTATGACTACTTCATTCATCCTAATTTTTTGTCTTTCTCCCCCCTCCTCCCGTCTACATGATTAGATCAGTCGAGGGATTGATGGTGATGTAAGGAAAAAAATCCAGGACTACTCTTGCGTTAAGGCCGTTACAAACATCAGCTTTTGCGAGAATCTGCGCAAAGGGCGGGGTAAAAATTAGCCAAGATTAGGAAAAAGACATCACATACATCTTGCTTGCGTTAAATTTCACTCCTTTGCCCCCACCCCTCCTATCCCGCACACGAAATATCTTATGTTTCAGGACTGAGTAAAAAAACTACTAGGTTATGTCTCTTGCCGCTGTAACGTTCTCCATCTGTCGAGTCATTATTTCCCCTGTGACACATACTCAAGCTTCCCGCTCAAGTCAGTTAAGCCCCTTGCAAGAATGATTCGGATCGCGAGAAAGAGACATGAATACACAGCGCAACATCGTTTCACTCCAGCTGCCATTTGCGAACGCGGGAAGTACCCGACCAGCGGGATGAGTGATGGTGACGAACATGATAACAAGCCGTTGATGAGTCCCCGTTGCCTGGCGGCTGAACCTTGGATCTTCGGGCAGCAGTGACCAGCAGGACTAGTGTTATCGTGATCTGGTGGTGGCTTGCAAGCCGTAGTCATCAGCAGGACTGGCCAATTTTCTGCAGTGGTTCGAGTTGGTCGGCTGGTTTCTGGGCGACTTCCCCAGGATTCATCTGTCGTGACGTCAGCGAATAGTTAACTGGGGTATGTCTACTAAATATGAGTGATTCTAATTTTGGTTGTTGCTGGAGACTGCAGATGTAGAATGCGTCCTGATATTCTGAGAATGCATGTAAGTCTACGTTCTGTTAACCAGATCCCCAAATGTGAATCATTTGCACTTCGCTGGGTATGGGTTGTCGGAAAACAAGAGGAGTTCATGACATTATACGAACTTCTTTTGCGGTAATTTGGCCGAACAGTCCAAGTGTGTCTTGCGTTCTCATATTCTTGCGTTCTTTGCAGAGCGTTTCCTAGGACATTGTTTTAGTTTCCGTCCCCCTATTTAAGTGGCCATAAATGTACTATGTGTATCCTTCGCATCTGAAACAAATTTTTGTTTGTCCAAGAACAAAACACGTGCATCCCTTATTTCTTCTTCCTTTAGTGTTCAAATTTACGTTCGGCGAATTTAGACAGCGGCCATTATTTTGTCCTCACGGGTTGGCAAGGGGAATATCCTAGTGTCTGCACCTCCCCTTCGTCCCAGATCTGCACTTGCTGCCTGTCGTCTGCGAGACCGATGAGGTCAGAAGCCGCTCCAGTTAGAAGCCAGCGCTACCTGCCGTCTCCAGTAGCAACGCCGTCATTTCCTATAATTAAACCATATCGCCGACGCGTCGCTAGAGGAGTCTGCATTAATGATGACCATTGATGGCGAACAAGTGGTAATGACAGGCTTTTGCCTTATTCTCGCTTCTCAGACATAATCAGACTTCTGTACAAAGACTTCCCACCCCACCCCCACCACTCCAACACACACACACACACACACACACACACACACACACACACACACACACACACACACACACACACAAGGAGAGCTTAATTTTGAAGATCTATTCATAAATAAGCGAAGATTTTCTCAGCTTTTGTGTTGCTGCTTTCTATCACAATCCTCGCTTAGAAGCAATTAAAAGGATATATTAATGATTACACTGTCGCGGGTAGTCAGTAGCTTTTGCTGAAGGAACTTAACGGGTTTTACCTACAAACGCCCACCCAAGGGTGACTGCTTTCAGCTAATTGGGGGTCTGGTTCAAAAGCTGCGAACTGGCAAGAGAGATGTGGGGAAGCATTTGTTTTTCATTGTGGCTCGAAATGTTATTTTAGCAAGACGGCGTTTTTAGCCTCGCCGGGGTTCTATCATTCATGTGGCACCAACACCCTGGCTGCTTATCGGCCTTCTCTATCATTGCATCCGATTTCATGAACACGGAGAGTCTGAGAGAAGTGTGCACGAGTTTCGCGCTTGATATCGTGTATATGTGTGTGTGTGCATGCGTGCCTCCTCCTCTCCCCCCTCTCTTTCACGTCTCTCTCTCTCTGGCGTATGGTGTATGGTTGTGGTTGGTTCGTGTGTGTGTGTGTGTGTGCGCGCGCGTTCTTGCGTTCGTGGGTGCGTAAGTGCATGTGTCAAAAGATGATCGAGAGAACAGAAAAAAGGAAGAGAGAGAACCCATTAGCTATGTGCATAAATTCCTAAGAGTGTGCCAGCTTTGACATTATTAAATGGGTTCGTTGACGCAATATTCATTTTTTATTTGAAAAATGGGTTCCTGATTTATTATAACTTTTTTTCCCAAAAAAACTCTTGATTATTTTCATTAACGTTCTTTGTAATCCTTCTCTCATCCCACCTCTTTGCTCGCTAACGCTCGTTGCAAATCCCTTTCCCTTGCGAACTCCTTAGTGTAAAAGACATTCGGCAAACTGACTTGCAAGAAAATAAATAACTGCCCAATCTTTCATTTCTATTTGGAGCGGAGTTTTGGCGTAAAACTGACAATCCCAGCCTGCAATCACCAGAAAGCATTACGGTCCTCGTTATCCGCCAGAATCTGCGAAGATTTGAAAAAAGATTCATTCTGTTCGGGCCCAGTACCGTAATTACTGCCAGTGATATATTACATGGCATTGAAAGGAAATCTCCTTGACAGCTTCTAATTAAAGCGGATCTGTGGCCTTTCGTCATAAGGTGCAAGCCCATTATTGTGTCCACCTTGTCAAGATAAGTTAATGTCTATCTGCAATAAAGTGTTTCCTCGTTGTATGGAATGACAATTGCTGTGTATTTGCTCGGGTATGCGAAATGAAGATAAGGGGTACTAGCCGAGATACCAGCCCGTTAAAACTTTTCCTTAAAAAAGAAAGAAAGAAATAGAGAGTACAAAAAATAGTATTTGCAGTCAGTGATGAACAGCGTGGAGCAAGTATTGTTTTTGCCAGAATGTCCTTGTCGGCAATCAAGGCTATGTTGGCAGTGTCAGCACTTGGCAGTGACTAGCTTGTGTTGCCAGTGCCAGCACTTGGCTGTGACTGGCTCGTTCTGGTATCACCTCGACCGTCAGAGCTCGACAATGATCGACAGGTATCTTCGTGTCAACGCGGCGCATGCGCAATGCAAACGCCATCAAGCTCGGTGTCTAAAACAATATGGTGGCTTGTCAGTCTCGAAACAAAGGCGGGGGGTAACTAGTGCGTCGTCCGAGCACGATCTGAGTTACCGTGTGACAGCAATGCCGTTAACACGCGCCATACCCGGGGTGCGTAATTCTCACCCCCTACTGCGTCATAAAATAAATTGGCACGCGTAGAATGCTTCCTTCCCGAGCGCTGCTTTGCCACCCTCGAATAGGTGCAGTTGGCAACTGTCCGGCGCAGAGTTGATGCTTACGTCACTGTGGTGCTTGTAATTATTGGTCGACGTGATGGTAGCTTGCACTACCATGTAATGGCAGGCTGTACCTTTCACGCAAAGGTTCTTAGTGGAGACTGCTGAAATTTATGTGGTTAGTCAACTAATTTTTTTAAATGATTGCCAAAGCACATTTGTTTCGTTTTTAACGCTCCCCGGCTTTTAAAGACAAAAATTTGTTTACTTCTTCGATCATTACAAAGAACAGAGAAGCGTTGACAGGTGACCTCCTGCGTCCTGCAGACGCTCCTTACTTACCAATTGCCTGATGGTTGGCATGTTCGCTGAGGCAGGCATGGTTCCAGTGGGAGGGAGGACGGGCGAGGAGAAGGAGGAAAAACCTGAAAAAACCCCATAAGATGCCAAAAGGCATTCTTCGGAGTTTGCTGTGACTTTGTTCTGTTTAGTCCCAGATTGCACAAGTTTTCAGCGATGTTGACAGTATATCTTGCGCTGATTTGTAATATGCACAGCATGAAAGAGGTTTGGGATTTCAACGAGAAGAATAACAGCTTGCAAGGTTCTGACTGGCCTTTCACTGTGCTTTGCTATGTATAAGTCCATCACTGAGCAAATACTATCGGTTGATGACCATGTTTGCCAGAGGTTTGCGTGCGTGCGTGCGTGCGTGCGTGTGTGCGCGCGTGTGTGTGTGGTGAAGTCACCAATGATTTGGGTGTGAACATTTGGGGCAGTGGCCCGTTGGTCTAAGTCCAAACTTGTTAGCCAGTACAATGAGACTTGTGGGCATCAGAGATTTGATGCTTATCGAAGGTTTGACGCTTCGGCCTTTGCCCTGTCAAGAACGGCAATATCCAGCTCGTTTGCTGTGACTTCTTTTCTTTTTTTTCTGCTGCTGCTGTGACAGACTCATACCTTCTCGTTCGCTGGAAAAGAATATTAAAGGTTATGGCCCTGTCGGGAGAAGATGGCAAAGTGTAGAGACTTTGGACAATTGCTATAGATAGAGCTCTGTTGTGCTGCCGTGACAACCATTAAATATACATACATAACTTTGCTTGTGTTTCAATAAACTGTGTCATAGAAAACGGGAACAACAAAACGCGTGTTTAAACTTTGATTGAAAGAATTAGTAAGTAAGAAATAGCAATTGTGGTGTACAGTAATAGTGAAAAGCATCATAAACCCAGATTGTTTCTAAGTATTGTTTTGTGTTTCAATGATTAATATCATTGTATTAACTGCACATATTTATTTATCACTGGCTGGCTGGTTTCATTTGGGTAGCAGGTTAGTTTTGATGTCTATTCCCCCTCCTTTTGTCTCTTTCTTTTGTCTGAATCAAAGGGATTTGAATGGCGTCAATTTATGTCTGGTTAAAATGGGGGACAGGTGTGCGGAGGTAAGCATGGGCAACGGTTTTTGTGATCCAGTTTGTTAGAGCTTCATTGTCAAATGTCATAGAGTGAATATGGTTTGAAAACTGCTTTTTGAAATATTTTCCGTTTTGTCCGTGTTATATATTTTGCGTTTTGCCCGTGTTTTATACGTACACGATATTCTCTTATGAGGCAATAATTTTGTATCGTGTCGTACTATGTTTTTATTGTGACACCCAAGAGTTGATAGTAACAGCGTGTAAAGGGAGTGTGGCTGTCATATTGAGACCAGAGGCACAATAAGCGGAGACAGTTGACTGGAGTGTTGTCTTCACGTGACTCCTGTGTCGGCACATCCAGATCAACCTGAATGGTTTGGGTTTTTTTTCTAGATATCGGTAGATATAGGCGATATAAATCTAACCTGTAAATTTCAGCCTCCAAAACCCATCCGTTAATTAATCATTCGCTACGATTGGCATCTGCGATCAGCAAGCGCCGCTAACAGTGTACTACGTCACACTAGTGCACCATTCACAACAGTGGCAGCCGCCAACACAAAACAGAGAGAGAGAGAGAAAGAATGAGCTTTTACATCGCCTGTATCTACCGATATCTGCAAAAAAGCGCAAACCATTTAGGTTGGTCTTTAAAGCAAAGCTGACGCTGCTGTTTGTCATTGATTGCAACTCCTTTGCGGCCTGAAAACGGCTGATGTCATCAAATTGTGTGGGCAATAGCCATGGAAGACAGCATTGAACCTGATACATGTTCAGACAGTAGCACAGGTTTATGCAGTAGCCGGCAGTGAGCTTTACTTTTATGCCCTAGCCAGCAGTAATGCTGACACACTTTAACCGCCTGTAGGTGGATTTTCACAACCTGTTTAAAACAGAACAAAAATCTGTAGCTGCCTGTCAGTTACACCACAATGACATCGCCACCCACCCACATAAGCAAAAACATACAGTAAGACACTGACACACGCACGTGCGCATACTAGACAGTTAGAATGCATGCACACACGCACGTTGAGAGATGCTGTGTTTTCTATTAGTCGCGCTAGACTAGTAACAAACTTTCAGAGACGGATAGACAGAGCCAGGTGATAACTGAAGAACCTGCCAGACAGACGAGCAGCCACACATCAAAACCAGTTACGTGAGCGATTCAATCTACAATCTGTCGTCGTAGTCTTGCACAACGAGGTACATTATCAGGTAATTTTACCGAGCAGGACAAAGGCAAACGAGTTTTTTTTCCCCCTCTAACAATGCGACCACTGCTACAGCCTTTGTCCAGTCAATGACCAGACTTTTCATGAGTTTTCGCGAGGGAGCTGCTAACAATAGACTGCTGCTTCTTCTGCCTCTAGTTTTCTTTCTTAGCCAGCACTTTGCAGTATGTGCGGTTCTAAGTGACATACACTAGAAAAGGACGCCAAAGGTTGACGCAGCGATAAGATCATTAAGCCCCCATCCCCACCTACCGCCCTCTCTCTCTGCGCTGTAAAAGGCGATGAGAGAAAGGAGTGGTTATCGATTTTTGTTATGTGTTCTGAAGATGTGGAAAATTAATAAGGACTGCCACATCGACTACTCAGAGTAGGTGGCGCGCCTCCAATGTCCCCTCCATTTCTAACCCCCCACCCCCTCCCGCAGACACACCCCAGAAGTCTGCTGACTGTTGGTTCCACCCCCCTACCCCATCTTTGCGCCCCACTCCCGTCCCCCAACCTTCTTTCGCCTCCCTCTCTTCTCCTTTCTAGCAAAATCATTACGACAGCATAATCTTTTTTTCCGAAATTATTTTTCTCCTCTCTCGCTTCGCTTTTGTCCTGCGAGCTCAATACACGACACGTGTTGCGTCTGGACCGCAACTAATTGTTGCTCTCCACTCTCACCTGGAGGCTGTGTTACCTAGAGTTACCTGGCCGGCGGGTAGACAGCGAGGTAAAGCTTTAGTGCCGAAAGGCAGAAATGGAGGGAGGAGGAAGAGGGGATGGGGTAGAAGGGAGACAACAATGGCGTCGCGCCAAACGGACGGACGGACGGACGGCCGTTGTTGTTGCAAGGGCTGGCTTTTGCCGCTCGGCCGCCGCCAGGGGCAAAAAAAAAAAAAGTGATCGATAAAATTGTCAGTCTTTCTCATGCCGCACACGCTGCATTTACCTGCCGTCTGGCCATGCAAATCCTGCGCCGGGTGCAAGGTACCGTTTCCTGCACGGCATCGCTGTGGTTGCTGCCTCCCACTAACCTCCCCCCACATTCCCGCGAACCCATGGCATGTAGTGATGGTGAACGGCGCAAAAGTAATTAGTGTGGATCGACATTTCATCGCTCTACCCCTTTTCCATCGGGGATGGATGGAATACACTCCGAACACGTCCTTAAAGAAATAGATAACACACACACACACACACACACACACACACACACACACACACACACACACACACACACACAAATTTAGCTTTTATTTGTGTATTTTGAGCTATATTTGAAAATCTACCAGCTTCTCTCTGCATCCCATTGCACAGCGTCCCAGTACAGACATTAATCTTTTTCGCAGCTTCCAAAGCCAGAATATAATAATAATTATTATTAATTATGTGCTATTATTTTTCCGCCGCACGGATTCCTAGTTCCGATATTTTATTATTATTAATAATATTCCATTTAACATTTTCCCAGTCTTGACATACAGAATTCAACAGGTATCTAGAGAAGAAATACGTTACTGTTATTGTGATAGTTAAGTTATAATTGCTGAATTTTCTTACTTATCTAAGTGTGAAAATTTTTCTGCTACTCGAAATATTTTAATACCATACTGTTATAGTAATTACCTTAATGCCTACAGATTTTCAGAATTACGCTTTGATCTTAACCAGAAAGCTGAGAAGAGCAATAAGCGTAAAAAAAAACGAACAAAAAATTAAGATGTCTCGCTTTGTTAAATTATTACTGAAGTAGGTATTGTAAGACTATTAAGCTATTTCTGTACTTGCGTCTGACCAGTGTGCGCCCATATGTATCGATCTTTTAATAACTTTTGCGGACGGAAAGAATAATGTTTTGCATAGAAAAAAATGATGATGACGACGACGACGCCGTTGGTGGTGTATTTCCAACGTTCTGCTTGTTGTTTTCTCCGCAGGCAATGACGAAAATGGACACACACACACACACACACAAACACACACACACACACAAGCGTGTGTTGTCAGACCTTTGTGGTGCGTGCGCGCGCGCGTTTGTGTTTGTGTGAGAAAGAGAGAGAGAGAAAAGCCCGTTATGATTGCTTTGACATTCACAGTTTGAAAGCCAGCTGTCTCAGTGTGCAGTCCACATCCGATTACTCGCTAGGTTTGTGCACGCTATCGATTCTGCACGAAGTTGTGATCTAAATGAGTGGACGAGCTTCCTTGTCATCAAAAGTAAAGAGAAAAAAAGGAAAAGAGGAAGGAAAAAGAAAAGAAAACGAAAGCAAGCAGGTGGCGCCTCCTTTGAAACTCCCTCGTGTTATTGTATTGTTTAATTGGCTGACGACTATCACTTCACTTACAAAGCTATAAAGCGTTAATCATATGCGGAGGACTTTTCTTTGGTTGTGGTATTATATTGGAGGTGATCAAACAGATAAGTTTTATTATACAATATTATGTGGAATAAAATTTGTTGTAGATTGATTGGTGACACGCTTGCTGCCCTTCTGCCACACCATCAGTTGCTTACCATTCTGTAGTAACTGGGCTAGCTAGCTAGCTGACGAAGTAAATTAATGTATATCCAGATCCTAAGAAAAAATAGAGATGGAAGAAAAAGAATATTTTAAAAGCAAAATTTCATTTAAAATGAAGTCTTTCGTGTTCTTTTGCATTGAAAATGTTATAAGAAACGTGACAACTATACCTTCTTGCAGAAATATTTTAGGTTTATATTAGAGATCTTTCACAGGGGCTGTAGTGATGAAGTGAGTGCAAATTGTTGCCCTGAGGCAACATGGGGAACTCCAGGACACGTGTCTTGTTTCCCAAGTCTTAAAGCAGTGTCCAGACCCTGCAGATGTTGTTTTACTCCTGGAACCGTAGTATTGAAACGGTAGCAAATGTGCCCTGATATCAAGAAACATGAAGTAATGTCCGCGGGGTCTCGACAATGTTTAAAACTTTGTAAACGATGCTTTTCCTTGAGTTCCTCATTCTGTCATGGTGAAACGACTTACTCTCGCTTTATAAGTACGGCCACAGGAGAGAAATACAAACTGACCAAGAGACATAGTGTCCTGTCAATTCCATCTTTCTTTTTATTGGTCAGTTCGCTGACGGTCATCGTGAATTTCGTGTTCTGGGAGCTTTTTTATTCGCGGAAGCTTTGCTTTCTTTAAATCCAGTTTGTGTCAGCTTTTGATTGGGGATACCCGCCCCATGTTGCTGGTGTTTTTGTACTGTGGATGAGAGGAGACCTGGGCGTTTTATAACTGCAGCAACCATCAGGTACCTTCTTCTTCTCCTTCTTAAGAAACGTGACTGTCTTTCACAAGTATCCTGACATATAATGATAAACAACAGTGTACAGTGTAGAAATGAATGAATACATGAAAATCAAACAGCGCATGTCTGTGTGTGAGATTGATTGATTCTTTATTGCTTCAGCATAGCTCCAGCACGGGTGTGGATATCTGTCACTATAATTACACATCTTAGTTTATAATACAATTATAAAAAATAACAATAACAATTTAAAACTAACTACAATAAATACATACACAAAGAGTTCTATACATAAATATGCAGACACGTCACTACACAGCATCTAGGAATATATCCACGCGCACATACACACTCCTATTTGTACACCATCACCATAGATTTCAAACACATATAAAAAAAAATCTTAAAAGAGTTAACAAATCAAAACATTTAGCACCAAACTGAGCGAGAAAGAAAAATACATTGATATAAACTTTATGCTACAACAAGGATAAGAAAAAATTATCAGTCGTTTTACAGTACATGGCAGACTAATTTTTCTGCAGATGTAAGCCAATGCACAAGTCATATCAAAACTGGCTTCTTAAAACAACACAAAAAACCCAGAAAAATCAAATAAAGGTTTGAATGTATAGGAGGTACTACACAAACATGATCCATAAATAAGCATAAAAATAATAACGTGCACGCACCCCCACTGTGTGTGTGTGTGAGAGAGAGAGAGAGAGAGAAAGAGAAGGGTTATTGTTATTCGCACATTTAATTTTCTGTTGTTGAGTGCCACACTTTGAGTCGAGAACAGTCCCCGGTCCCTTTATCCTTTCTTGGGTGTTAAGAGCCTGCATTTCCTCCTGCTGTGGATGCTTATGTCACCAGTACCTGCACGAAGTTAAAGCAGCAATCAAACTGCAGAAACAGCTGCCATAACGGCGACAGGTAATGGCGGCAGAAGTGCCTCGATGTGCAGTGGGTTGCCATAGAGTTTCACTGGCCCTAACGTCAGCGCGAAACAAAACACGAGATGACAACATCTTAGACGATATTAGACCTAAGTTAATTTCACCTTTTCAGCTAAGGCGATAGAAGTGACCTTCAAGCCAAGCTGCTGCTTCGTAATGTCGTAATGAGATTTTCTGGTGAGTAAATGGTTTTAGCCAGGAAGAAGGTACTTTTTTACCCTCTGAAAAGATAGGGGTGGATGGGGGAAGAGCAGGACCGCGCTGTAAAGATAGGTTCCCACAACATTATGATCATGCGCTACTGAATGACACATTTGCTTTCCTTTTTCTTTCGTTTCTTTCTTTCTTTCTTCTTTCTTTCTTTCTTTCTTTTCATGCGCTATTAAAACGTTCGCCGGAAAGGGCTACAGATACCCTGACATTTTATTTCAAATTGATATTATCAATATGCGATGTTTTTGCATGGGAAATATTTTAAAAGTTAATAACGAATTTTTTCTGGACCCGACCTTTTACAGTTCTTGCGCGAAGAAACATTTTACACATCATAGGAAGGACTGGTATCGACGTAATGATTTCAGCAACCTAACGCAGCATTTGTTATATTTAAATGTCCTTTATTTTCCGTTACCAGAAGGAGGAGCTTTCTCGCAGTATTTAGACAGTTGTCCCCTCGCTGCAGCCAATCATCATCACGGTGGCAGCACGTTGATGTGTTCTTGTAACGACACACCTGAATCTTGAGGTATCTAGATCACCTTGCACTATACTGCCTTCTGCAAGCTGCGTTCTTTTGGCAAGACATACTGCACCTGCAGAGTACTACATTCGCCTGTCGATATTGTGCACCTGCACACTACATTCGTCTTTGCTTTTAATACTATGCACCTGCATATTACCTTCGTCTGGCTCTAGCATCAAGCTGGTGCGCCGTGCAAGACAAGACCCACGCGGCACAAGGATACTGTCCACGTTCAGCCTGGACAACAGTCATCACAAAGTTTTTTGCACACCTAGAGTTGTACGTGCAGTCTGATGTCAGTCGCGTGGACGCGAGTTGGTGGCGACGGGTGGAGGTGCGTAACCAGTAGCCCGACAGTGAGAAGGCGTTAGGGTTCAAAGTCTGCTGCTTGCTGCTTCTCTAGCCACTCGCATGTCTCCTGGACCACTTCCTAAAACCATTCTTCGCCTTCCTTTAAAAAAAAAAAAAAAACTTCGCTTGTTCACTCTCGTCACTTTCACTGTCTCACTGTTTTGTTTCGTCCCTGTTTGTATGTACGCATGCATGTATTTAGGCATGCACGTCTATTTATTATTTATGTGTTTAATTGTGAAATGTTGAACTTTTGAATGACTGCTTGAATAAGGGAGCAACAGAGAGAGAGAGAGAGAGTGGGGGGACTAAATTAAAAGTGGGTAGTGGGGTAGTAGCTTAGTGACGTGCGCAACATTCGGTGATACTTCCAGTGACCTGGGGTTCTTGAGCACAGCAGCAAGAGGATGGGGGAGGGAAGGGGCTTTTATGAGCCTATGGTAGTGGGTCACTGTGTCATACCTCTTTCCTCCTTTTGGAGTGCCGGTAGCAGAACGGACTCAGGATTCGAACCCTCATACACCGGGCGAAATCCCCAAATCTGTTAACTTTCACACTGTGGCTTTCAAAAAGTTTTCGCCTGGTTTGTCCGTCTTCCCTTCTTCCACATTCACACCACCCCCACCTCCTACACACACCCTATCCCGTCTCATCGTATGAAAAATATAGTTTTCATGTCGGGGCGTAGCAGTTCCATGATGAACCGGCTGCAGGCGGTTTGATAATTCCGTCTTGTGTAATGCTTGTGCAGAAACAGAGTTGAAGCATTACGGTCATAAAATATTTCCACGTTCAGTGTATAGAACGTTGATGTCAGTCGTATCTACCTCGCTCCCCAGGGAGCATGTTGCTTTCGTTTCTTTTTCTCTTCTGTTTAAGGTGTTTTCCTTTTGCATGCAGTTCATGTATATGTTATTATCTTTATAACACCTCGCATCTGCTCTGCCGTTCTCGCATACTTCGTGTAAACATCTTACCGTGGGCAATTCAGACCTAAAGCGAGGAGAGAAGTCTCCTTATATTTCTCACTCTTCAAAACTTAAAATTTCAGCTTGAATTAAAGCAATATAACAAAAATAACAGAAAATAGATACAGTGAAAATAATAGAAAAACTTTTAGTACTGGACTATCGGTGATGATAGTAGGCTTTTCAAAGTCACTAAAACACAAGAGTGGAAAAGAAACGAGATTTTTTTTTGGTGCAAACTATCGCTTTGTGCGGTTCTGTAACCAAAGGGATGCTTAAAAAGACTAACACATCAGTATCACTGAGTTTCACATCTGTTGTGATCTGTTTCAAAACTGTACTAGCATGTGTCACAAGTAGTCTGTCTGGAAGCTGCACTGGTCCTAGCTGTGTGGGCTTAAATGATGGGCTGCAGTGTGTAACCTGTCATACTTTTTTCGAAATGCGCTGCTTTGTTTAAAATAAGTGTGATGATTTATTTGAAAGCTGTATTTGTCTCAACAGTACATAGATGCATCGTTGTCCCATAGTAGTGTTAGCGTTTATGTCAGAGCCGTAAACACTCTGTTTTAGAAGTGTACTGCTTTAAAAAAAAAAAGAAGTTGTTGCCGTGTTTATTAAGGCTTCAAAAAAAAAAGCCCATTCAGTACACATTTTCATCTAAACCAATGTTCAAAAATGCCTCTAAGAAAAGGATGTGTACCACTCGGTACATACATCTCTGTGACTGCCGCTCTGGATTCCACAGCGAGAGAGAGAGAGAGAGAGTGCGAAGCGGGGTGGGGGGAAGGATGCCATGAGCTGCACTAATTGTATCAAGTCTCGTTTTGGGCGAGGAGAAACAATATTCTTCAACTTACAGCAGGAGAGTGAATAAAACCTGCCTGAAAAAGCACAGCTTCTGGTCACAAAGGTAATATTCTTGAAGCAGGTCTCATTTGTCTATTTTTCTCTCTCTTTTTGTTGATTATTAGATAGGGGATTATCGCCACGTAGGAGACCTCTTCACAGTCCCTCTTAGAACTGACAGCGGCTGACGGGGCGAGTAGTGGACACACATGGTGGCAAAGACGCTCAGATCAATGGCGTCGCACTGTAGTTTCAGGGAGAGGGGAGGTGAACCATGGTCCTGAGACCGAAGGTAGGGAGGAAAGGAGAGTAAATTTTGCTTTATTTATGCGTAAAGATCTGGCCACAACCAGATTACCACAGATGGGTCTCCAGTCTATTAGTATGCACGACGCTACTGCGCCACGATTTATTAATAACGCGGGGTCCGACTTGAAAGAAATCGAGACTGTAATCTGTTTAGTGAATACCAAGGGACGAGAGAAGGCCGGCGAGCAGTGCAGTTTACCTTTGGCTGTGGACAAAGGAATAATAAAACCACAGACATACCTCTCTGCGATATGTGTGATGAAGGGAGCTCAAATAGAGGCACTGCCTGTGCGAAGGGAGCCGAAATGAACTTGTACTTTAAACATGGGGCTCTTATAATTTCTGTGTTTAGTCCAGGAGTTTCGGAGAAAAGTCGTAGTCCCACTTTTTTCTTCTTCATTTCTTTTCATCAATCACCCTTGCAGATATGTAGCGTAAACACTATGTGAATAAAATATCACTCGTCCTGGCCATGTGGTCTTTGCCGCGTGCTTTAAAATTATAAAGATAAGCTGAAGAAGACTCGCCCACCGCCTTTCTTTCTCTTCATCTTATATTGCTTCTTCTTCTTCTTCGTTTTCATCTTCTAATTTTAAGCACCACCTGAACATCAGCTTTGCATCATGCATACTCTACGTGCCATGTAGTTTACAAGAGAAGTGACACAATCCAACAGATGTCTCCTAATATTATAGTCATTTACTAGAACCCATTCTTTTCCTCTTCTCCTCCTCCAAGGATAATCGTTTCCGTCCATCTTCCTAATGGGTCTTCTTGTGATCTTCTTTCTTAGTCAAGAGACCTACTTGTTCTACGGCGCTCTCATTTTGTATTCTTGGTCGAGCTCAGAGCTACTGTACAGTAATGTGTGTAATCGTTTTGACAAGGCTTAACGAGAGAGATACACGTGACTTCGCTGAATACTTTAATCATTTCAAGTTGGTCTGTAGTTTTTTTCCCCAGGAAACAAGTAATTATTGGGAAACACTGTGGGCAGCCAAACGTTACCCACTAATCTTTTTTCAAACCTATGACTGATATGGCGGTGCAGATAACGAGGGATGCGGATTGGCTGAAACGTCCAGTTAATCAACATGTACAAGGTGTTCCAAAATTTTTCTGTCGACGTATTATTGCTGTTGATATCTTACTCTCTGAGTTTCGTGTATAGTTCACTGTCTTAAGCTCTGCTGAACTGATGAGCCATGGCTTTTCATCTTCTTGCTTTGTGGGTCAAAACCCGTTTCCTAGGTGCGACTTCAATCGCCCTCCACCTTACCCACGTAAAAGCCGCCTGGTGAATAATATTATAATGTTCTTAGATTGCACGCTTCTTTCACGGACAGCTAGTAGTCTGTACTTTCGTTGTTTGCCATTACGCGACTGTCGCTTTCTGTTGCCTTCTGGGATAAAATGGCGAACAGCGTGAAAAGAAGTTTCGGGCTACCCTTCATTAGTTTTGCTGTTTGGTTTCTTTTTTCATACCCCCCATCCATCTCTCTCTCTCTCTCCTGTCTCTTTGCGTCCCTGTTTTTCTCTGCCTTTTCCGTTCAGACGTATGTTTTTGCAGTGTGCATTGGCTGTGTCATTTTGTGCAGTGCAGATGAGGGCTAATTTCAAGACACGAAATTGCAAGTAATTGTAGCTACGCTGAAGGCAATCGTAATGACAAGATAAATTGATGCTTCATGGTCGGGAGGGGGGTGGGAAAAAACCGTCAGACAGAACTGCTTATCACACGAAGCTGAAATGAATTTTTCACAGCATGGCACAGATATTTGCCAGGGCTAAATGTTTGCTGCCTTTGATTTGCAGACCATACTTGGGGAACTTCATTTGGATCTACTCGCGGCAGACGCGGGAAGGGGAGGTAACAATGAGGGCCAGGAGGGGAGCAGTGGGATGCGGCGAGAAATTAAAGGTTGGACGGTCACGTGGGTTTTAAGCACAGGAAATGTTTAGTGGAAATGGCATGAAATGACACCATTGTCATGTGTAGTTAGTTAATTCTGCAACATCCTGGGGTAAGATTGATGACATATTATCCACATTATTTGCCCAAAAAGTCACGTAATTTTACGAAGGAGTGGGAAGCGGGAAGAAGGGGAAGGGGGACAGAACACTGCAGCTGACAGCAAATTGCAAATCTCTTCTCCATTAAAGCGAAATGTTATAAAGAGGAAATAAGTCTCATTACATCTGCCAGGTAGATGTACGTCAGAAAGTAATTTGGACGATGGGACTAGGTTATTAGCACTCTAGTTGCCATAGTGCGGTAAACGGAAATGAGACATTAATTTAAAAGCGCCTATACACGAAGTTCGCTCGTAATGTTGGAGGCGACCATTTCCTTTTTCGGTTATAAAGAAAACTGTAGTTTATGAGTTTTTTTAAAAGGACTTGTGGACAAAACTTTAGAATCTGCCTCTCCCTCTACCCGTCTGTCTGTGTGCCCCCTGCCTGCCTGTCTGCCTATATATATATATTTTTTCTAGCTCTTTAGTGCCGTTAATAAAATATCACAAATTGTTGAGGAACTTGTTAGAATCCAGTCAGGGATCTGTTTCCAAACAGCTAGGACAGATACTTTTTTCTAACCTCACTTGTTCTTGTAAGTTATTGTTATAATGTTGTGGATGGTTGATTTTTGACACCAGGCAAACCTACAATGTATAAATCTAGAAGTGCTTGTTTTGTTAAACAATATAGTAGTTTGTGTTTTATGCCTCTTGCACTTAACTAAGCTTTATGCTTATTATTAGTATTGTCCTTAAGCCACACACACCAAACCACCCACCCACAAACACACTCACCATCCTCCCCCCTCCACACATACACACACGCACGCGCGTGCACCCATACAATCTTTCATCATCGCTCTCGCAATAACTTTTGACCTCGAGCCTACCTCTTCACCCTACCCCTCCCCCCTAAAAAGAAAATAGTGCACGTAATAAGGAAATGCTGTTTGGTTTCCTAAATCAAGATGTACAGATATAGGCGACACTTGAGTGATGTACATCTGCTTGTGGAAATATAAAGATTTCTCTGTTTCTCAGGGATTTCTTTTCATTGCTTAACGACGCCCACAGCCCTCTTATTCGTGCCTAGACATGAACACTTCCATCAGTCATTCGATTTGCATGTCTTCGATGTCTTTGTACGATTTTTTGTGTCTTTTTTGACTTGCAAACTTTTCTCACTCAAAAATTCAGTGCACTTTTTTTTGTGACTGCTAACACCTTTCGCCGCCTGCTCTGTCACCTCCATCCCCCACTTCTTCACCCTGTTGGGAATAAAGTTCGTGCTCCGAGTTGTGAAAAACGCCTGGCCTTTACGCCTGTGACCTTTGCAGTTCCGCCAGCGACAATTAATTTTGATAGATGAAAATGTTTATTTCCTGCCCATTAGCATCCAAAGCTAATGACTTACTTAACTGTTGCTGGCTTAGCAGCGGTGGTGGGTGCGTCAGGCAGACGGTGACGGTGTCAGCTTGGACACTCGCCGCGCGACGGTTAGTGTCTCCTCGCCATCTTCCTGCGCGGACACGGCCACCCGCCTCAGCCTCCACCCGTAACCAGCACTTTTGTTGTTGCTCACCTTCGACTTTTCGTGCTTGGCTGGTGCTTCGCTGAGATTCAGGACCGACTTTTGGACGCGGGTGGTAAATACAGCTTTACTGCATTGTTTTACTTTGTTGCTGTGTTTTTAATTGGCCCTTACTTGGAGAGAGATTGTGACCGATTTCAAAGATCACCATATGATATATGAAATTAAGACCAGTCTCAGAATATTGGTAGGCTGTGGGTAGATAAGCCAGATGTCGTACCGCAAGCAGCTTAATATGACTTCAGGTCGCTCCTTTTGTGGAATGTCGCAGTGATCTTCATTTAGTTGAGTGTACTTACTCGTGGTTAGTCTTAAAATTTCCTGATTTTTCTGAGTGAATGCTAAAGCCACCTCCGTCAACATGTATTTGAAGGTCAGCGGTGTCCAGTCCTTGGCCGTGAGCTCACTTTGGAGGCCTACTCAGCCCCGATGATCATGCACAGTATTTCGTGGCTCTGAGGTCGACAACTCTTTGTCCTTAGTGTTTGAGATTTATTCTCGTAGGAAGGGACTAAATTAAATTAGCATTGATCAGGGACTTCGTTGTAATCACTTTGTCTTTGTTATTCAATCGTCTGTGATTATGCCTTTCTGATCTACAGACTGATATTATGTCGCCCAACACCCTCGGTACACTACAGCGGTTAAAATGTCTATGTTGTTTATCTGTCTTGCTGTTCGATTTTGTTTTTATTGCGCCTTCATCTCCATGTAAATCATACTAAGCTCGCTTTAGTGAACGGGGCAGCTACGTTATAAATTACTTTTGTTATTATTACGTATTATTGTTTTCATTTGTCATAGTAGAAAAGACACGATATAATGCGAGCGGCAGACTAAACTGAGCAGCAGCCGCGGGCAATACCTACTCGTCCGCTCCCCGGAACTGTTTTCTCGTTAGCGAGGTTAATTGTTTTTGTTGCACTAATTACGCCTCCCGACACGGCCCTTGCCTGTCGTTTTATGGAAGTTAACTGGAATTGCAGACGGCCAGGCCACAGCTTAGTCAAGAGTTGTTTGGGGTTTGAGATTTTTTTCTCTCTCTTCTGCGTTAGATACCACCCACCCATCCGCCTGCATCCGTTAAAGTATTTTGAAGGATCAGGAGGGAGAATGGAATGGGCTACCCCCTCCCCCTCCCACCTCAACCTGTCTCGGTTTTTTTTTTTAAAAAAAGGGAGGGTGTGTGCGACCTTTGGATTCTTCATTAAAAATATGTTCCAAGAGAACATGTGACGGCTGGTATAGGAGTCGTAAATCAATTGCTCTGTAATGTACACACACACACGGAGGACAGGATCACCTACCCAGCCAAAACAACGCTTACCCCCTTCTTCAAGACAGAGGAGTGCGAGGAGTGCCCGAAACGTGTGTTCGGGATGCACCATGATTGCGTCGTATAAAATTCAGATTAAACTTATTGGCGCTGTTCTTGTTACCAGTCACTGGCTACAAAAGCTATCTGTTCTTCTCCATACTTTCCACCTCACCTCCAGATAATGGCGGAGTGGTGGCTGAAATTGAGGTTGGTGGCGTTGGAGTGGGGGGGAGGGTAGAGGGTGCGGGAAGTTCTCGTTTTTGATATGTTAACGTTGTGCGCGAGAGCCTGACCGTGCATTGGGCGGGCGAGATTAAAACTTGCAAAAGGTGGCGCAGTTGGCGATGTGTGCCATGTATTGATATGCAGGGTCGTCACCGCCCTTGTGTCAGTCTGCTGACCGTCACTCGCAACCTTCCCTGCCGTCGCTGGGTTATCTACCCGCTCCCTTCCTTTGCTGGGTTATCTACCCTGTCCCTGCCGCATCCCCAAGCGCCTTTTGATTTTCTGGCCTTCGTCTTCCCTGGCAAAGGGACAAGAACATTCGACGGTTACTTCTTTCAGAAACATCACTCCTCAGTCTCGCCTTCCATTCTCCGCCATCTTTCTCGCTTTTTATGGATATCTTGTTCTTCTCATAAGCAGGCTATCGGTGTTCTGAGCTTCTTGTGTCGGAGTTTTTGGTCGCTCAAAACATTTTATTAAATTATTATTAAACCTCTGCTCATACAATCCTCTTCGGTTTTTTGCAGTTTGCTCGTCGAATTGATCTTTTTCTTGTTCAGAAGAGCGCCTCCTGCTGACGGATCTTAATTTACGACCTGCACGTGTGCAAGTTGTCTCCCCTACCACACAGCGTGCTTGCCGGTGGCCGTCGGTCCCTCGTTGGGACTCCCAGCATCTTGACAGCGCTAGTCTGCGGCTGTTTCGGCATCTGTCTGTGAACTGTGCCATCATCGTCAGCAGCAGCAGCAGTTGAGTCCTAAGTTGTCGGCAGCGTCGACTCGAAAACAACGGTTCCCTGACATATGTAGATCGCTTCCAAACTTGAGTATTACGTCATTTTGCGTCTCGTGCTTTACGGCGCCCTCTGACTTGTGGTTGACGTCATTGTTTCCAGCTGGTCTACTTTTTGTATGAATATCTTCTCTCTCTCTTGCTCTTATTAAGTTTTATATACCAGTCTTATATTTACTTTTATTCAAGCTCTGTGTACAATTATTCAAGCTTTTTATGAGTAAATTGTATGGGGGAACTAATTGTGTATAATTCAATTTCTCCATACATCTCAAGGGGTGATTGAATGAAAATGTCTTATGTCTGAGTATCTGATGTTTCTCGAGCTCTTCTTTCCAACACTTTGTTTGATGACAGGCTCAAGATACTTTTCACTTGTAAGATGGTGCAGCTTAAATAAAGACCTTGAGCGTGTATTTATACAGTTATTCCGTAGCATTTTTCGAGTAGTATTTTGAATTGGTGGACTTTTTGTTTAAGGAAAGCGAGATAAGAAGTTAAAGCACTGGCGTCCATACCCAAAGGGCTCCGGTTCGATGCCCAGCTGGCGCAGCGAACTTTTTTCCAGGCGATCTAGTTGTCATGAAGGGGTATCTGACTCTATAGAGGGTGGAAAAAGGCAAAATTATACCCCTGAAAAAAGCGTTTTATCTACCACCTCAAACCCACATGACCTAAAAATAGAAAATGATAGTGGAAGACTTTTACCATTACCGATGCATTCAGCAAATATGGATCAATAGCGTTTTATCGAGAAAGTTTACTTTCCCCATCCAACGGTTATGATCAAGAAAGTGATGGTCACGCCGATGGACAGCGTTCGCAACCGTGATGATGATCACAGTGTTGATAGTCATCCACCAAGTTGAAGGTGATCGTAAGAAATGATGGTGACAGTTGTTGATGGCCATAATTTAAATATTGCTAATGGTCATTGACAGAAATGATGATTGTGAGGTTGGCGTTCATGCAAAACGATAGTGACGAGTATCATGATGAAAGACGACAACGATCCGTGTTGATGGTGATGACCGTGGTGATGGTCATGATGACTAATGGTGGTTTTGTCGGTGTGATCATGTGCACTTATTATCATCGTTTTGTTGACGTTCATCGTCATCCCCATTATCGATCGTGAGAAACAGAAAAGCGATCTCTTTGTGGATTATCATCATGGGGGACTAGTGATCATTGTGCTGGTGTTTAATGTGTTCATTGTGGTCGTCGTCGTCGTCGTCATCATCATCATCATCATCATCAGAAGAAGAAGACAGACAGACAGAGCTATGCTGTCCTCCCACCCTGCGGCTGGCAATATGACACCTCGGGTCTCGGTTTGCCGACTGGCGCGAGGGAGAGGAAGAAAAGGAGGTGGAAGGGGGCAACGGTTTCCAGTGCAGGTCCACGAGCGACGCGCGTGGGCTCCCACGTGCAATCATTGCCATCTGCGCGAGCCAAGGGCTTGAGGAGTGCTGGCAATTGTTCTCCTGCACCCACACCCAACGTACCCAGCCAGTATTTAATTAGCCCCACTGTTGATGCAGGGATTGGTCGTCATCTGAACAATCAAAAGGGTGTCATTCCCAGAGCCGGCTCTGCTCCTTACTGCGGGTTCTGGCCGAGAAGCTTTTTGCCCGGGCGTCCCGCCAAGCTCCGTACCGACCTCCTCCTAAGTAACAAAAGGGAAGTAAGGCAGTAAAGTTGCACGACAGATTCATGCGGCAAGACGAGCGAGAAACCAGAGTCGAAGAGGCGAATTCTTTGCCCTTCAACGTCGAGAGTCGTTATGTCAGTCTTATGAAAAACGTACCGTTCTCAGCAGTTGTGTATATGCACACCCCTCCGTGTAAAAGTGTGCAGGTCGGTTACATGTGATCAGAGTCTCCGAGCCGAGGGCTATAAACAAAGGTTTAAAAAAAATAGGCGGACAACTTCGGCGCCTTGGTAACGAAAGCTTCTCGGGCAACTACGGTAGTTATGTGGCGAAATGGCAGGAAGTAGCCAGGGGAACCAAGAATGCTCTCCCTTTCCTTTGTCTGCCGTTTAAGTGTTGGCAGATCTGGAATGCTCTCCTTCACGAATTAGAACAATCTGCGGCCATGGTGTAGGAATAATGATCACTCGCCTTTGTTCTTGTTTGTAAACCACCGGCTTTTTGCTTCCCATAAAGCACATAGCACAAGTGCATTATGGCCGAGCCGGTAATGAGTTTCTTGTGCATAGCCTGTGTGAAGCCATTTGAAGGTTGTGCGATGTTTGTCTTAAAACTTGGGCTATATAACACAGACCACACGAGCAGGAACGTTTCATTTGTTTAATTTGCTGCAAGTCTTAGCGCACTTTTACGGGGTTTAAAAAAGTGATAGTTTGAAAGTTGTAGGAAACACCAGTTTCGGAATCAGCACTTTTTCAGTTGCCTTAAAAAAAAAAGTTGAGGTGGGGTTGACGAGGGGAGAAAAGTTATTTCATCAAAGACAAAAAATAAAAAAATGAGGAACAGTTTATCCGAACCATTTCAGTCAGCCTGCCCTTGCGAGAATTAAACATAAAGGAAATAGTGTGCCAGATGACCAGGTTTTTGCTAGTATACACGCTGGGGAGGTTCTTTTAACGTTGAAGTTCCCGGTATACAATGTGCACTCAATCAAAAGCCTGAGCTATGCTTTCGCCTGTTTGTTTTTCGTGTTGTGTATGAAGAGCAGACGTTTTTTGCACTTCTGATCACCATTGTGGTGTTTATGTCGGGATCCTGATTTCCCTGCGACTAGGATGCCAAAAATACCTGTAGTTCTAAAATGAGTGCTGCTTCAAATTATGTTTTATCTGTGTGTGTGTGTGTGTGTGTGTGTGTGTGTGTGTGTGTGTGTGTGCTGTCATCCCCATTTCCAAGTCTGCTCATTTCTACATTGTCTTGTTTCCGTGTGCAGTGTATACAGCTGTGACGAAGTGCTCCCTACCACCAACAGGCAGTTCCTGGTTCGTCGGTTCAAGCGAATTATGCACAGGTATGATCTACGTGGTGTTTTGTTTTCTGCGTATTTGTATCATCTGAAAGCTGGAGTTCAGTCCATAGTGCCAGAAACTCACAACGGAAAGGGGCAGGCTACTCCGGAAGACGAAAAAGTGGAGAAAGAAAGACCGACAGAGACAAAGAATGGCGGGTGTCAGGAACAGTGTTGCGTGTAAGAGGCTTGCTGTGGGAGATGTAAGACCTCATTGGGAAGCCGGCGGTGGGTAGAGGTGGGTGTGTTTTCTCTGCCAGCCTCGTCCTCCGCACCCGCAAAGTTTGGAGAGGGCGCCAGGAAACAGCAGCACGAGTTGCACTTCTTGTGTTCCGTCACACGCCCATCACATTTATTTTATCTACGCCCGATTATTCTTCTCATCATCATCATCATCATCATCATTTGTTTTCTTCCCTCTCTTAGCATCTGTTCGCCGTTTCTCACTTCTCTGCTTGATAAAGTAGTGACAGCATTTAATTCACTTGCATTCAGTGGATAAGGAGGTAAAGGCATTCGAGGAGCAGCCATTTTTTTCGCTTTACAATCCCTAGCATTGTGTCTTCTCTTGTCGTTGAGAATGTTGGTAATGACTGCTATTCCTAGAGGGGGGATAAAGCCAACGGTGTGTGCGAGTGGGTGGTGTCTTTCACTTTGCATTCTAAATATAACTGTTTGGAAATATGATCTATTCGTGAAGCACCCACCCACCCACGCACACGCGCGCGCACACACGCACACACATATCTATGCATGCACACACAAACTTAAGCCCACACTCATTGCGTCTGATTAATGACCTTGATAGCTGGTTGTGAAAAGACTTGATTTTAATCAAAGTCCTCTCTTCCCTCCCTCTCTCCTTCACATTGTCTCTCACTTACTCAAGCAGAAAAACAATAACCGGCTAATGTAGTTGATGAGATGCATGAAGGATTCTTTCACGCTTACAGAAACACGCCCGGCTGCAATGGCTAGGTTGGCAATTTCTGACTTTTGTGACTAAAAACAAAATTGCAGAATAGGCGACAGCAAAACCTGGGCAGAAAAACAAGATCTGCTCTGTCTTGGTCTAGTCTATAATACTTGCTGCACCTCTGCCCATGCCACTGTCCACACGTTTGACTAAACCGTTTAGGGAAGGCGAAGGTCAGCTTGGGATTCTGTTGTTGCTGTCCCGTGGATGAACTTCTGAATATGTCATTTGTCCCGTGTGACTTATTTCTGTTTTAAAGTTTCGCGGTCTTTT
Organism: Marisa cornuarietis; assembly: GCA_004794655.1. Classification (NCBI taxonomy): domain Eukaryota; kingdom Metazoa; phylum Mollusca; class Gastropoda; order Architaenioglossa; family Ampullariidae; genus Marisa; species Marisa cornuarietis. The sequence goes on along the minus strand of SMMW01000003.1, from coordinate 9,906,586 downwards.
GAAGATTTTACGAAGTCCACTGGCAACACAGCAATAGTGTCGTACGTAACGTTCAAAGTCAGCCAGTCAATATATATATATATATAGTTATGATATATATTTTATGTACACGTATGTATTTTTGGTATAGTATCTTTTCAATATTTTATAGTATTTCTCTAGCAGTGTCTTCGATGTTTTTGGCTGATTTGTGCCCTCTGTCTCAGGAGAAATGTAAAGTATATATTTATATTCCATCACGATTGCATGCGGCTGAGAAAACAATAACATACAACTTTTCCTGATGTTCTCCTCACTCAAGGCTTTTCTGTGGCAATGGTGCTGGCTGGTGCCATTATTGTCTCTGGTCCATAGCTCTCTCTGTCTCCTACCCCAGAGGCAGCGGACACTGTCTTAAGGCAAAGAAGGCAAGTGACTCATTTAGAAATTGATAAACGTGATTATAGAATCGCTCAGCCTTGTGACGGTCAGTAATCTGCTGGGGCTGTTTCAATGTTCCTATTCATCAAAGGACTGCTGCTGCTGGTGGTGGTGTTGCTAGTGGTAGAGGTGGGGGTGGTGTGGTGGTGGTGGTGGTGATGGTGACGGTGAAGAGAAGGAGGAGGGGAATAAGATATGCGTTGAGGGGGTGCGGGTGGAGGGTAGTGAGGAAAGAGACCTGCAAGCCATCGCTCGTCCCTTCAAACCCTCTTTTCTCCTACTGTCTCCGAAGAAATTCTTGATGAATTCCTTTGCAAGATGGCAGAATAATTTTCCCTGGGACGGCTCTTGCATCAAGCGCAGGTCATTAGCGCAGGGGGCCCCAGCTAATCCTCGCAATCACGACATTTTGTTGGGATAACAAGGGGCTCGCTGCAGTCTCATCGTTATCAATATTAACCAATATTTGGCGTGCTTTCAGAGGACGCGGTGGCTGCTGAAATTTCATTTCTGGAGAAAAAGGCTTGCCTGTGCCGGCCGGGCCTGCGTCCGGGGCCGCCTGTGCCTCCCCGAGTGTGAGGGGCGGTATTTGCATAAGAATGGGGGCCTGCCCAGGACCTGCCATCTTTCTTCATTGAAACAAATGTGATAAATAGCTCCTTATGCGCACCCCGGGCTCCATAAGTAAAGAAATTCTCATCATTTGCCAGGCAGTGCCAATCAAAAAGATGTTTACATAGGAAGCATTGCGACCGATGAAAGCCCTCGCCTGGTCAGCAGTTGTCGTGTCCCCACCCCTTCTACTGGGCAGTATAAGTAGATGGCCCACGCTTTGTGTGTGTGCGTGTGTGTGAAGAGGAGGGGTTAGGGTGCGTCGTGCGAGCACGTGTGTTTGCTTTACCTTGCCTCATAGCTTTACTTGGGCGCCAAGTTTGAGAGACATCCTCCTCCCCCCAACTTTCCTGTTTTTTTCTTACTTTCTCGTCTTCCGCAAATTTCTTCATCCAAAACCCATCATCCCTCTTCCCTCCTCCTCCATCCTCTGACCTGTCGTCGTCTGCGTGCCCCTGCAACTGCTGTATGCACACTTGGGGCCTGGCGGCCTTTCATCGTCTCCTCAATATGATGAGCAGCGGTCACGACTCTCTCTTTTACTCGCTTGCTCTCCCTTTTCAGCGGAGAGCGTTTCTCTGTCTGAATTTCATCAGCTGCAGTGCGTGGTACAAGGACCGGTTAAAGAATGTCGGATCGAAATCCCCGTTAACTTCGTTAACCGCTCTTCGCGAAGAGAGAGAGAAGGGGGGAAAGGGGAGAAAACCTCGCTGTCTTGGTTATTTCCCCTCGCAGTTTTTGGAGCACGCAGCGGCTTAGTGACTGTGGACAAACATTAGTTACGTCGTCATTACGTCTTAAAGGCCGATGACGTTAAGCCATAACTGACTTCACAACGGCCGGCGTTATCTGCTGCAGAGATACCTGCCCTCGGGTGAGCCATCATTCCCCGCGGGCTGTTGTCTCCATCTATTTTTTTCTCCAGCAAGCATTAATCGCTCGACCGAAGCAGGTGCCAGTACAGGTAAGTCAGTCCGTGCCACCCTGTTTTTTTTTTATTTTCTCTGCGAGCTAACGCCGCAAAATGCACACAGCTCGTCACTCTTACCACCCAGCAGCCTGCACGCAGGTCGCAGTGCAAAGTCAAGGTAGACGGCCCTCCTGTCGTCTTTTGAGCGTCCGCACTTATTATCGGGTCCCATGGAGCGGGAGAGCCAGTTAGGGGCTTGTGGGTGGTGTGTGTGGGGGGGGGGACCAAGGGGTAGGGAGGCGTGGGCAGCAAGAAGGTTGGCTGTGCGTGTAGGTATGTGGGGGCTCCTCATTTAGCCACTCCCCCGCCCCATCCTGAGCGACAGCGTGGCTTGCCATGCTTTCTAACGAGTTGATTAGCCGGGACAAAGGGCAACCGGGCAGAAAAGGGGGGCGGGGTGAGTAGGGGGAGCGGAAACAAGGATCGGACTGCTGGATCTGGACATTGTCGTGTCGTGTAGTGTCACTGCCGCGCGAACAAGCGAGAAGACGAGAACCTTGCAAGCGATGGGTGTGGAAGGGGGTGACGGAGTGTGTCCGCACGTTGCGTGACACGGAAAGGGACATGACAGTGACCGCTTGCAGTCACTGTGTAGCTGTTGCTGTTGGTGCGAAACCGTGCAACGTCGTCACGGTGTCAGTGCTGCCCCGCTTCTACACGGGGGGCGGACAGGGTTCTATGCTGCAGCAAGGGAGGGAACGCTTAAGGTAGGGGAAGATCACCTTTTTTTTCAACTTGTCGTTGCGCCAGGTATGATGACTCGGGCTTTTGCTGTTCGGTGCTAGAGAAGGGATGTGATTCGAAAGGAAACAAGAGGTGGGGTCATCAGCTTTGTTGATATTGAACATTGCATTTATGACATTGCATATCGAGATTTTCATCACTGGCACACTAATACATCCCATCCACCCCACCCATTCTGGGATGCTATGTACTAGTGGCGTTGGCTTGTGTATGTGTGGGTGTAAAGTGTTCCATAGCCTCAGGTGTGTGTCTTCTGGACAAAAGGCAGGCCCTGTGTCGTCACCGGCGAATGGAGCACAAAACGATGCGGGAGCCGCGCGTCCGTGTGAACCGTAACCACGACCTCCTTATTAATAATCACGTGACCATTGAGTTTCCATTTTCTTGTCTTCTAACGCGATCGACCCCTGAATCCGGCATCCGTTTTACGTAGCGGACACAGCGCGCACCCTCTTGTCTCCAAGCGTCATCGGTTCTCGCCCCTCCCCTTCTATTCCTCCCCGCCTCCCTCCCTCATCAGCCTATGTCACAATGTGTTGTTTTTAGTTTTGACAGGTACCTTCATCACTGTTTAACTCGTCAACCCTCACTGCTTACACTTTGGTATTTAAAAAAAATCGTCGACGGTGTATTTATTGTTAGAAGCCCATAACAGTGTAATGTTGGAATGTAATTTTAGAACTTTAGCGTGTGTTATGAAATGTGTACATTATTAATTGTTGGATCCACCCCCTTTAGTCATGAAATGCATTTTATGTATCCCTGGACACCCCCCCCACATGTATCTTGAAATGTGTACAGAAAATGCTGTATTCTACTGTACAGTGTATACTTTGCACTCCCCTCACCTGTATCATGAAATGTGTGCAGAATAGTTAAAAATCACACATCCCTCCCTGTATCATGTGTACTATATGTTGCTGGAACCTCCATTTCTTCTGAAATGCGTATTGTATTATTAGCATCCTCGTCCACCTGTCTTCTCCTAGACTTGCGGGCCACTGCTTATTGCAGTTGTGCTTGGGGCCTATAGAGCATGACGAGCGATAGTTTCTCTTGGTTTGGTGGGATGAATGAAGACAAGGAAGAAGTCCTGAGGATAGCGGCCATGCGCGCTGCCAAACGTTTCGATGCCTGTTCATTGATCTCCCTTTGGTGCTAGCAGATATTTCATGTTGTGTGATGACTTCTTCTCTCCCCTGAGGCTTATGGTGGAGCAGAAGCGGGATCAGGGAGTAGCGGTCCAAGTGTGTGTGTGTGTTGGGGAGGGGGGATATGCTGGCGAAGATTCTCTTTGTTGTTGCATTTGTTACATGCAGACGATTATGCCCGTGAATTCGGTCTGACGCGATAAACAGTCATTTGATCGATGACAAATTAGGTCTTGGGTTCACACCCCTATTACCCGTTAACATCTGTCAAGTCGCCTAGGCTTCATGTCTTCCATACTACAAAAACAAAAAGATAAACGGATTTAAACCGTTTAAAGTCAGCTGGGTTGTAAAACCCCGAGTACGCCCTGAAAACCCGTCTGTACGAAGTCCAGTGTGCGCATATCATAGCCGGAAAAAACTTGGACCCCACACCTGTGGGTGTTGGTGGTGCTGGACTTGCCAGAAAGCAAGACAACCTGGCAGGGCGCGCGCGCTGTTGGACGCTAACCGCTGGCGAGAGAGAGAGAGAGGCAGGAGCAGTGTGTACCGCTGTAGGTATGATAGATAGCGATTGATCTTCGCCGGTGCACGAGGTGGCGAGAATGTCGGAAACGCTGTCCTCTTCTTCCGTGATGAATAGCGCTCACTAAGTAGGGGCTCATGTCTAGTGTCTTGCGGAGTTGGCACTGGAAACCTTAGCCACTTTATCATTTGGCCTCGGTTTGTTTCCTTCCTATCCATTTGAGCTGCTCATGCTTCCAGCCCTTCCCCCCTCTCTCTCGATCTCACCTCCGCCCGGCCGTACGCACATGCCAACGCGGTGACCTAGAGCACCCTCCAGCTCTCCCTCCCCTATGTCCTGTCTCTTTCCCTGTGCTGGTCTTTGGTCATTTGTCTGGTGACCCTTCTCTTTCCCGCAACCTGTCACCCCCTTCGCCTCTCCTGAAATGGCCGCGTCCAAACGCGTAAGGTCCATCGGCCCCCCGTGTGAGGTGGTGGGAGAGGGCAGAGGGCAGCGCTGTGGCCGCGGGAGCTCGCGCAAGTGGCTGAGGCTACCTGCGATCTGTGCCGGTGCTCTGGTGCCTGCACCGGAATCTCTCACCTGTTGAGCACGGCGGAGGGGCAGTAACCGTGCCTTAGCCGGCTACCGTGTACCTGTCGCCCTCCACCCCTCCCCCTCCATACAACTCCACGTGCTCAGCATACACGAGCGCGCGCTTTTTCTCTTGTCATCTGTCGCAAGCATGCCACCAGTTATTGTCTTTCTGATAGCCTGCTTCAAGGTGTGGTCTCAGGCCCCTCTACAGTTTGACGAGAAGGTTTGAGGGTTAGGACGCGGTAGCTAGAACATGTAATGGATGGGGGAAAGGAGTTGGGAAGGGGTTCGGGATACGCAGGGAGGAGAAAAAGCTACTGTGGGGGACTGCTGAGCTGGGGAGGGGTGCAGAGGTTGAGGCGTCCTGGGGAATGCGTGGGGCTTGAAAGTGGTCACTGGCCCTTATCTCACGCCTTGGGCCGGATTTTTGCCACCGGTGATTAGGCCGCTAGTTCTCTCTTCCCTGTTGCCTGGCGTGTCGCACTCGTTCTATTCCGACTGTCAAATGACAACATTTGCAGGTGCTAGCACTTCAGTAGGTGGCCAGAAGCACAGTGCCAACATCACCTGTACTACAAAACCTCAGTCCCCCCCCCCCCGAGCCGCCCACCCCCATACATCGTGCTCGTGTTTGACGAGGTCAATGAAGCCGCTTCGTTTTTGCGCTCCAGTGTCGTGACACTCATTAACGGCTGTGCCATGTCACAAGTTGCGGGGAGGAGAAGGCAGGACTACGAGTGGGTTGTAGAGAGGGAGGGTACGGCACGGGGGAGCGAGAGGGCCCGGCAGACAATGACAAGGCAAGAAGGTGGAAATTCTCATTAAAGTGTGTAGCGGTGGGCCATTGTGGCCGGCGGGGAGCCCGCTCTTGTTTCACGTCCCCGCGCGGCCGGCTACGAATTTCCACCTCATTAATTCGCTTTAATTGAGGGCTAAGTCGTAAACAGCCAAGGCCGACCAGGGCTGACGCTAGCGTTCAAAGGTAGCTGGGGTCTTGATGGTGAAAAGGGAAACTTTAATGTCTGATGAGCTCATCCTATCTCCCCGTGCCATCTCGGGGAGAGCCTTCCTGGCCCTTCCCTTAATTACATGTAGATTGGCCTCATAAAATACCCTGGCAGACCTTGGAGGGCCCCCTCCCTCCCTCCACCAACTCAGCACCCGTGACCTCGGCCCTTGGCCCCTTGCTCCAGCGCAGGTACACAAAAGACAATCAGACAAGGCGAGAAGAGGGCAGAACGAAGGGGAGTGAGGTGACGGCACTAAGAAACTCATCAAGCGGTATCGCTGGGTCAGGTAGTTTTGCAAGCTACTTCATCCGCCAATCAAATGACGCTCCTTATCTCAGGCGCTTGCACACAAGGTGGATTGTCGAGGGCCGAGTGAGACTCAACAGGTGCTTTGTGCTGCCTGCGTGCGAGATCGTGTGTCTGTCTGTATGCGTACAACACGACAGATGAGCTGGTTCGCAACGACACACACACACACACACACATACATCGCATCAAACCCTCTTACGCGTTTCTCCGCCCGTTCCCCCAACTCCCTCACGACCTTCAATCAACCATGTTTGCCCCGTCTTTCTCATATTGTTCCCGGGCGCGACTAAACTCACCCCGGGATTACACCAAGACTCTTTTCTTCAACTCTAGAAAAACGTGGCCATATTTCAGGCGCGTGCTGTCGCCAGCGCCTGCTTCTGTGACTCAATTCCTGGGGGAAGACTGTTTCCCAAGAAGTCCCCTCCACCATCATACCCCTACCCCCCCGTTCCCTCGATTGCAAAATTTTTGTTTTCTCCCTCGTCGGCATGAGCCTCCACTCACCTCGATCGCCATAGTTGCAATTAGCTTTGCTTTGTGCCGCCGCGTCTGATGGCAGCCGGAACAGCCGTCTCCAGATACTTTTAACCTTTTAATAAAATGGAAGAATTCACTGGTGTTCAGAATTTACACACTGCCGCGGATTGAAAAAAAAAAAACAGACAAGAAGTTTCATGTTCTGCCAGACAGTCGACACATTGAGACACCGTCATTGTCTGTGGTTTGTCTGTTAGCTTTTACAGTATTTATGCATACATTGTAAGAGCTGTCTCAGCGATTTTTTTTTAACTTAAAGCATACATAAGGCAACATTGTCGCATTCGCAAATAATAAAGAAGAGTTGCTTCTGCTGGGAGATGAACATATCTACAAAATGGCACAAAGCACTCGAATATTTCCTAGATTCTGTCATCTTTTTTCAGACAATGTACTCCTGGGGACGAATCTGTGCACTTAGAGGAAAAAGAAATACGCGGGGTTTGCTGTCACCCAATTCAAACAGCGTAAAGGTAGATAGTCCCGTGGTCAGTTGGCCGTAGTAGCTCACCATGTCTAAGGACACGGATCATTGAAGATAGTCCTTTTGTTTCTGACGCCTTTACTACGTCTCTTGATGTCTTACTTTCCTCGCTCCTACTTTACCTCCCCTGATGCCTTGCCTCCCCAGGTGTGAGATGAACAGGGAGAGTAATTCAAGCACAGGCCCGTTTGGGTTCAGATCTCGTCTGTGGACATTCAATGTGACAGATGTTTGCATGGCCGGTCATCCGGAATTTTCTACAGGTGCTCCGATGTCCTCCACCTTTCCTCTAAGCGTAAAATCACCTGTATGTGGAAGCACTTTCCCGCCAAACCAACGAACAATTTGACATCGAACCAGCGAACTAACCACCAGACTGGGGAGCCAAATAGTTATCACCCCCTTCCTCAGTTACATGGTACACTCTACAAATGTTGAATCAAAATATTTTAATCTGAATCCAATGAAGAGTGCTTTGATAGGGCGTATGCCCTCTTTCTTCCCGCACCACCATGGGTGGGTAGGCGTCGTACGTGTGTTTGGTATGTCTACAGTCATACTGTAAGCATAAAGTGGTATGTGGCACACCTGTTTCTTTTTCTTTTTTTTTCTCTTTGCTTGTGAGGTTATTGTTATTCTCTTTATACACACTTTTTACCGTCTTTGGTTTGAAAGAAAAATGCTGATTGTGACAACCTGTGGCATCTGATTTAATAGACAGAATAGCAGTTGTTTAAGGTGTCTAAGACCTGGGTCATGACTTTCAAGCTAATCTTCGCACCTCGAATTGTAGACATGAAGTGCTCCTCCTGGATCCTTTCTTCTTCGAGCAGAACAAAACATTCTCTGAGGACGTCGTCGTGTTTACCTGCCTGTTGCGGCGAGACATGGTGTGATTTGTATCCCGAGATGGACTAAAGACTTACCCTCAAATTTGTAGAATTTTCTTTTTATCCTTCGATGCTTTGTGCTGCAGCAGCAACTTTAACGACCCTTAAAGGTAGAAATCCGGTTTTGTAGACACTGATAGGTTTTGTTTGTTTGTTTGTTTTTTGGTCTATCTTCAGTACAAATCTTAAATGTGGAAGGGATATTATGCAATTGTGTGACTGTGACCTCTTTCTTTAAGATGCTTATGAAATCCAGCCAACCGAAGAACCGTTGACTTTGTTTCAACATACCCAAACAACCACGTAATATAACCGTTTGAAATAATGTATGTATATATATATATGATGTCTTTAGAACAATGTAGGCCTACATTCTGTTGTTGTTGTTGTTGTTGATAAGGCCGCAATTTTCTTATTTTATGTTTAATCTGGTTTTTTCACCAAAGCATGCCCATTTTGAGAGGCTTGGTGGTAGCTGTGAGAAGGTGACAGGGGTGAAGTAAGGATAGAAGGGAGAGATTGAGAGAAAGGCTGCTTATGGCAGACGAAGAATGGAAGAAACAACGCATTGTAGGACTGAATGGGGGGGGGGGTTGAGAACGGGGAGGAGATGGTCCAGTCAGACGAAAGAATTATAGAGAGGACGGGGACAATTCGAGGGCATTATGTAGAGAGGTTAAGAAATGTGAACCCCTACCCCTCCACAACACAAGGTAAATATATATACGAGTATATGATTGAAGATGAACGTCATTTTCCCTCAAAACTCGAGTGTTCCGGAATCAACCCACCCCTAGAAGAACAGGCAGCTGGGAAAGTGAACTGGAGCAAAGAAACCTGATGGGAAGTTAGTGACGATAACATCAGACTACCGAGTACACGGGCCGGACAAGTTTTGCAAACCTTGCAGTGTTTGTAATTCATCTGCTGCCCTTTCGTTCTTAACCTTAGAAGAGTACTTGGCGATTTTTCAACACCTGGTGATTGTATGGGCTTTAGGCGGGATTTACTACGTCAACATCCCCGACACCACTCCATCATCACCATCCTCAAGCCCCCTCCTCCTACCCCCCCCCACACACACTACCCCGTAGAGACACCATTTGGGCAGACAATTAGTCTGTGTGCGTGTGTGTTCGTGTTAGAACTCTCCGACTGTATGTCATGTTGTCGCGTGACAGCAAACTTGGAAGTTTACAGTTTTAGACTCCTTAAATTTGTCACAATTAAACAGACAAAACAACACCGCGGTATTTTCTGAACAGACAGGAAGGAAACTTGCACGCGTATGACCAAGAATAATGACAACGTGTTTGTAAGAAACCGCTTGTCTGGGCGATTTCCCTCTTAGTGGCTCGTGGGATTGATGTTCTGGAGAATGTTAATCTGACATGCGCTGAAAGGAAGATACCCAGTGACATCAAGAAATATGTTCGCGTATTGCCAGAGGACATTAGAAACCACAACAAATGTATAAACATGAGATGTTTTTGGCTACAGACGTGAGTAAGAACTTGAGAAAATAAAAGATAAAGCTATAAGCTTGCATCAACGAAGGTGTGGGGAACGAATATTACCCTGTCGATGCAGCTGGGTGAGTGTCACGTGGACAAATGTAGTGTGTGCGCGCGTCCGTGTGTACAATCGAGACGTTAGTCATGCCAGTTGTTATATGATGTTGCTTATCGGGGAGAAACTGGTCCTTTGCTGATTTTTTTTTCTTTTTTATGGAGAGCGGTGGCTTGTGTCGAGACGGTGTCACAGAAGTATCGGTGCTGGCTTTCGTAAAACATGAATGACCAGGAGAAATGACAGCATGTTGGTGTAACGGGGGACGCTAAGAAACCGTTTGTGCTGTGGTCCTAGCCCCTGGAGTTATGCCGATATAAACATTTAACGTTTTCAACATCACGTGGACTATGCTTTTCACGTTTTAAACGCTTTGATGTCGCAGTTTGATCAATGGCACTTCAAGGCATGACGTTTCATTATGGAGGTGGTGGGGTATTCGGAGGGCTGGCTAATGACTGTTGGGACTGCAGAGGTGGGTGCGCAACATTCCGGGTGAAGTGCTGTAGTTTCGTCAGCCTGCCTAGTTCAAGTAGCATCTGTTCTCTTATCACCATAACAACCGTGGGAATGATGGCACTTCCTGTGTGCCCTGTGAAATGTGCAGACGGAGTGGCAAGGAACATTTTCTAAAATTGCTTCATAACAGTATTATCTCCACCGGAAAGAGCTACAGAGTTTTTTTTTCTTTTTTTAAAAAAAAGGAAAAAGCGTATTTATGTCCCTCTGTTAACCAAAGAGATTTGAGGAGCTTTCTTATCCTCTGGATGTTGTGTAACACGCAATACTGGTTTTATTGTTTCTGGTTACTTGTTAACACTTATAAGACTCTCGTAGGTAAAACACAAAGTGTGTCGCTAGAGAGTTTAAGCCATAAACCGAAACAACTTTTGTAGAATTTCTCCGACAGCAGTTGAATGGGGGTCTTTTGTTTAGATCGGTGGCCTATGGCAACAGCCAATCAGAATTTGGCAGTTTTCTTAGTGCCGCGCGCAAACAAGAAATGGGGGGGGGGGGAGAGTATGTGCGTGGCTCGGTTTGTAGCCTTCTACGAGCTTCATGATTTCAACTTCATTAACTTGGAGAAAGTGCGATTTAAATCAAAGAGAAGTTCTTAGCCACTTTCACGGTTGGCTGCTCTTGCCGAAGTAGTAAATTTAGGTAGTCCTGCACGGTCTGCCTGCGTCTGGCTCGAGTGAGAAGCACTAGACAGGAGGGGTGGAGCGTCGTTTTCACTGATTTCAACCAAAGATGCACGCTAACTTATCCATGAGCAGCATATTTATTGATCAGCAGAACTATAAACAAAATTTAGTAATCATACGAGCTTTTAATAACGATTATTTGGGTGTGTTTTGCACATATTTTTATGGACTTAAAAGTCTTAAATGATATGCGGACAGGCTCCTCTTAATGCTAGGAAAATTGTTTCCACTCTTTTGTGTGTGTGTGTGTGTGTGTGTGTGTGTGTGTGTGTGTTGGAAGGAGTTGTAGGAGGACCGTTCGTCAAAACTATATATATATATATAGAGAGAGAGGGGATCTGGCAAGCATATCACAGTGAAATTTAAAGGCAATAGGCAAACCATCACTCTGCACATTTCTGTTTCTCCAAAGATTCTTTCCTGACACAAAACAATATTGTGGGACAGCTTTATGGATATTTATTATTGATACATTTATTAATATCTATCTTGTTCCCTCCGCCCAGTGTTATTTCGGAATCAATGTCTGACGCTGCAGCACACATCTTTTACATATTACTTTTTTCCAACCCTGGGAAAGAAGTTCGAGCTTACACTGTAGGCAGTTGTTTTGCTCGTCGCGATGACACTTGTATGCTCTTACTTTCATACTACTATTGGGGTCTAACTGATTAAACACAGGTCATTTATCTGAAAATCCTAATAAGAAATGTCGACCGCATACTGCTGTTTGGTGTCAGAAGTTCTCTCTTCGTATCGCTTATAACATAACCACAGTTTTCCTCTTTGGAGGTTTTAGGCATTTACCTTTTGAAAAGCAGATAATACTAACTTGTCTCCTGCCTTTCTGAATTTACTCTTGTGGCAATTTATAACACTGCAGCGATCTTTTTCATCCTTTATCTTTAGGCTCACGTATCTTGATAAAAACAACTGATTGACTGACCCCCGCATCCGCTTTAATTACCGATCAGAGTGTACTACGCATGCGCTGAATAATTGACGAAATACTCTCATTAATAATTAATTAATAAACGAAAAAACTTAGACACATGCTTATAGCTGAAGCATATAATATTCAAAGCTTTTGTATATCAGATTGAATTCAAACGGGTCATGCGTGTAACCGACAGGGCGAAAACTGGCTTGCACTTTAGTACACGCATCATAAGCCACATAGCAATTATGGGAAAATAACAGGCAAGCGTCTGAAACTGAACGACACTCATGAATGGTAATCTTAGACAGCACGGGCTCTGCCGAAGTGACCTACTTACGCACCTGATAGAACGCGTTAATAAGCCAGCGTGAAGGATGGTGCCACCCGGGGTAGGTAGGTCCTCCAGCTCCACGGCCTTTTTGATTACTGACTTGCTTGACACCCTCATTATCCTTCCAATGAGGAAGCCGGGCCTTTTCGAACTAGAAGCTTATTAAAGCTTGAGAGTTCACGACCTTTTAGCCTCACGTGAAGGAATTGGGCATAAAGAGTTCTGATCTGAAAGGGAGATTGTTTGAGGAGCGGGTGGAGGAGGGTCCAGTCAGGGTGAGCTCTGGCGGTTGTGTAAGTCAGGGCCTTGTTTATCCACCGCGATAAGCCCGCGGACTACAAGGGTTCGGCGTCCGCGACCGTTTCTTAGTTACGGGCCGCTAATTGCCAAGCCAGGGGTCAGCTTGACAGGAAGCTCGAGCCTTTTGTCTCTCGCCCAGCCCTCGTGTCGCCAGATCTTGTGTTTCGCCGCCCCACAGGCGCTCAGGTTTAGGGTCCACCGTTGTCCACCCGCTACGTCCCTCCCTACACCCGCTGGTGTCTTACCATTACCTCCTACACCCCAGCTAATCATTCAGGTGTGAACGAAACCCGATTGTCACAGATCTTTTGGGTAGATCAGTGGGATCGAAAAAAAACAACAAAAAAACAAAACAACCGGACTAACCTTCGCAAAAGGGAGTGGTCGGGTATTTTGCCTACTAGTGATGGGTTTGAGTGGCTGCGGTAACTGGTTGATCGGGCTAAAACTCCCATCACTCCTCTTTGGGCAGAGTTTACGGACGCGCAGCAAAAGGGTCATGTTTGGATCGCCGTGTCTGAAAGGTTAAATGGTGCAAAAGGATTTTTAAATGAGTGAGTTGAAATCATAATAAGATTCTAATTTCTGAAGTCAAGGAACGAAAACGATGAGCAGCGTTTCTCACCTGGTTTGGGAAAGAGGTCAAGGTCTCATTTCCCGCCATCACAAAAGTTGCCTCGCTGAGGCCTCATTAGCATATACTCAAAGTTCTCGCATCGGCTGAGGCTTTCAGCGAGGTCAGTAGTTAGGTCATCCCACTTGGGCATTTAAAAATTAATGAAATATCGACAACGCAGTTTTGTAACAAATTAATACATAAGGCTGGCTAGCCCCATTGCAAAATCATTTTAAATTAGTGAGTTTAGTACATCAATTGATATTTATTTCCCATCTTGGAGTGAAGTCCTGTTAGGTTCACAAGATGAAACCCTTTCCACTTTGTGAGTTCTCACCTAGGTCATCACCTAGGCCATCTTGGGAGGCCAAGACCACATTCATTTCATGTCACAAATGTCCATTCACTGATTTGGCAGCGTTTCATTAGTATCTGCCCAAATTTCTCACAATGGCCTCGCTCTTCAATGGCGTTAGACTTATTAAGAATGTAGGGCAGCCCGCGTGTGCACTACAGAAGAAATAAGATTTCGCTACATATTTGTCTAGCAAACTAATTACAGAAGTCTGTTCTTTCCATAGCGACTTTCGTGTTTGAGACCCGGTTAGCCTTTAACTCATACTAAATCTCGAACACAGATTTCACATTATAAAAGTCTGTATCCTTGAAGGTGTAAGTAGCCCTGGCAAATAGAGGGACATTCAAAGTGACCAATCGAAAATACTTTAGCAAAAACTTAGCGAGGGGCTGCATGCAGACTGACACAACAAGCTGGACGTTGGTTGGTTAGTTTGGCGGGAAAACGCTTACTCGGGAGTGGGGAGGATACTGGAGTGTCCGAAGAAAACCCCTGACGGTCAGCCCTGCCAACAGGTGTCACATACAGAGGGTGTCCCGAAACAAGATCTGAACTCTCTGGCGTTTCACTGGGAAGAATCACGTGAACACTGGGAAATTGCACACCACCCTCGGGACGCCAGAAAGTGAAACGATATTTTTTTCGGATTCCCGCGTCAGCCGATCGACGTCTAAATGTGACTCGAGTGCAGCACCACCCCCCTTCTCCCTCACCGGGTCCCAACATGAACCGAAGGGAAAATTATCAGAAGATTAGCAGGGCCGGTGTCAGCCCTATGGTCCAGGATTCACGCGGAGTAAAGGCAGAGCCGGAAGGGGTCAGAGGGTGACGACCAAGGAGAGCACGTGGGGGGCAGGGAAGGAGGCTGGGGCTGGTGCAGCAAGATGTGGACATTCTCGCCGGCTACCGCGGAGAAAATATAATTGTTACATTGAGCTAAACAGACGGCGAGCGGATCAAGGTAGTCGTCGTCGGCTGAGCTCACTTTCCGCGGCTTCTCACATATCGAGGGCTGACGTTGACTCAGGTTGCTGGAGAGGGCGGCGCTGGGTAGCAGGCTATCATTTTAACTCACGCGCAACAAACCAGCAGCCCACACTGAAGATTGCGCAGACTTTAATCTTCCTTAAGAAAATCTGTTATAAATACGTGATCTCGCCAGCAAACATTGAAAATCATCATCATCAGCATCATCATCTCTGACAAGTAATTTAAATGACTTTGCTAGATGATGATGATGATGCTAGCCATTGTCACCTTTGTTACACACAGTTAGCGTAGCCCGACATTTTTCTGGATATCGCATAAAAGCACGAGGTCGCACAGAAAGGTTTGATGGACAGAAGGTGGATGTCTTGTTCATTTCTTCTAGTTCTTTCTCTCTTGGGAGCTTATGCTCATGAGCAGTCTCCCCCGCAACACATCATATTTCATGTTTTTTCCACATTAAAAAAAAAAAAATTCGGGAGCAACTGGTTTTGCAATATTGGCACAGGTCGGTATATTCATCGTTTGCTGCATTTAAAGACGATATCGCAGCTCTCTCCCTGGCTGTGAGCGACAGTTACAAGCTTGTGTGCAACTGCCGTGGGGCGCACAACTTTTGTTTGCACGTGCGTTTTGCCATGCGCTACGTAGATGTACGCAAAACGGGTTTTGATGTTATCGTTTGTTTATGTCGGCTATACACACCAGCGTCTATGTATAATGGCGGACGCAAGCCACTAACTGCAAGTAAAACAAAAAAAAGTTAAAGGCATTCTTGTTACTGCCAGCTGAGGTGCCGAACCCAGCTTCAGTCAATAGAGAGCATCAGTAACATTTTCCAGGTCGAAGTGCATTGATAATTACATTTCGACATTTCGTCCTCGTTCAAAACTCACTATTTTTTAAACGCATAAATTATGGCGAAGGATGGGGAGTGGAAAAGCTGGTTTAACTATGATGAAAAGCCACGGAGCTCATGCAAAACAGTAATCAGTGTGAGTTGCTGGAGAAGACTGCACGCTGGCACCAAATAATAAATAGATCGTGTACTACGATTGCATTATTATTATTATTATTGGATGGACAGTGCATCTGTTCAAACAAGCGAAGAGGGAGGAGGTATAGTCACTTGCAGCTGAGACGAAACAAGACTTAGTCACTGCTGGCTAAGACGGAAGTAGTCAACGCAACAAAAGGAAACAGGATGAAAATATCCAACACTCCTGTAATTAACTTTTCTGTTAATATAGGTTACAAAGAAAAATAGTCAAAATGATATTGTTGAAAGTTTTAATCATAATGTTAAATTAATAAGTTGTATTGAGGCTATTGCATTTAGGATGTTACTGGAAAGTGAGTGTCACCTTTGTTGCTATGATGCCGTATTTTATTTATTTATTTATTTTTTTTGTTAAATACTGTCGGAGGTTTCCTCCTTGCTGTGTAGAATATTTGATTCTTTAATTTCATTTTTACAACGAAATGCCTAAAGGAAGTTCACATAAAACTTGGTGTACGAGGTAAAGATCACCCACACTGACGTGCGTCTCAGCCACGATTTCATTTGTGAAAAGCGCGTGCACGCCATGCCTGGTGTACTTTGCATTGAGGATCCCGCCATGTTTGATGAACGCGTCCCACTAGTCCCTGGGTTGCCTTTATGCCCTCAGAAACCTGGATTGATTGCTGACCTTATGTCGTAGCAGCAGCATCCCGAAGCTTTGACGAAACAGGCTTTCTTGGACATTAGAAGCCGATGTAATCTTCCTCATTTGTACAAACTGTATAACACGCTTGTCCATTATCACAACCCGTCTTCCCACAAGATTACCTAGGCGAAGATTAAGTTCAAGATTAAGGTGTCTGTCCTTTGCGAGGAGACAAACCAAATGGTTGATGCGAGGTCTGTGATCATGCCTGCTGTGTAGGAGTATTCACTGTGGATACCGGAAAGTCTGACACGAACCTCGAAACACCAGAATGTGACTTACGAAATGGACATTATTCCTTGCTGTCGGCGACTGTAGTTGCTGCTTCCTTCAGATTTGATATTGAGAAAAGAGGTGACTTTGCTGTGAGAAGCCTCCCCGCGATCTTTATATCTACCTTAGAGATTAATTTCCCAGTGTGTTTGAGTAGTCAAGCCTGACTGTCAACCTGGGCAAGTTACTCTCCAGGTATCCGCATCTGCTGACTCGGGCCTCATCAGGCCAGCGGCTCTGGCGACCCGGTGAACGGTTGCGCGTGACTGAACAATCACAAGAGCGTGACTGCGAAAGCCTCAGCTTGAAGCTTGAAGTGCTAAATTCGCAGTTTTCATTGTAAGGAAAGAGAAAACTTTTTGGCGAGAACTGTGCGAGATGATAGGGAAGGGGGGGGGAGAGAAGTGGCGCGAAATAGACGATCGAGAGAACCTCCCACCCGCCCTGAAACACCTCTCCACAAGTTCCCACAACCAGCCCCCCCCCACCTTCCCCCTTTAGCAGCCAGCGTAATCCGCCGCTGGTCGACACCTAGAGACCCGACGTTGCACAATTGATCACTTTGCCAGCCTTCTCAATTTGCTGCGACCTGCTTATGGTTTCTAATACGAGAACCACGTCAGATCAATATGAATCAACAACTGCCTTCGCTTTCTTCTTGCCACCAGCAAGTCTCCTCTTTCTTCGCTCGCAAACGAAGCAGTCAGCGTCTGGTTAGAACTCCACTTTCCGACCACCGCGTTCAACCTAAGTAGTGATGTCTGGCTTAGAGTTCGACTTTCCGACCACCGCGTTCAACCTAAGTAGTGATGTCTGGCTTAGAGTTCGACTTTCTGATCACCGCGTTCAACCTAAGTAGTGATGTCTGGCTTAGAGTTCGACTTTCTGATCACCGCATTCAACCTAAGTAGGAGTGTCTGGCTAGAACTATTTTCCGACCACAGCATTCAACCCAAAGCAGTGTTGGGAGATAGAACTTGACTTTCCGATCACTGAGTCATGTGTAGCGCCTGGCGAGAACTTGACGACTAGCTAGACTCTCCGACTATCTCTTACCATCCATGGCTAGGACCTGACTCCCAGACTATCGCTGTCAGCCTAGGCAATGACTTGTTAGAACCTGATTTCCCGACCACAGAAGTCAAAGCCTGGCGGTTTGTGGTTGGTGAGGTCGAGGAGCGTATTGATGAGAAGTTCGGGGGGGGGGTTTGTGCAGATGAATGAGCATGTTTTCAAATAAGCATGACTGAGGGCATTGTGGAAAGGGCATAGTCAAAACGGGAGGGGAAGGAGAGAGCAGAGACTGCGCGTGAGAAGGGAGAGAAAGGGGGTAGCCTGATCTCTTTAATTAATGACGGCGGCTTGAATATGCATTCATTCCCGTGGACTTCCATGCTCACGCATAAAGTTAATAAATCGCTATGGACTAAGATGGCCGGCCTTGTGTAGGCGTCGAGACTGCTTTGCCGAGGGAAGCAGCGTGGTGAAGAGATTTCTCCCTTGTAATTGAAATATTCCGAGAAATTTCCCTTCTCCTTCTTCATCACTCAACAACACTTCGACAGCATACTTCAAATTCCTTGTAGTTTTTGACAGGAGTTTTTCTCAATTATTTTTTGTATCGATTAGATAATTATTTTTATGTATAACTATACTATAAGTAGATCATTTGTTTGCGCTGAATTAGAATAAGGCTTCTTTTTTTTTTTTTGCAGATCTTGCCGCATATCTCTGGCCATCTGTGGTACCCTATGCAGCAGCATAACTCGCACAGGATCATTTTCATTGCGTCTGGGCTGATCAGATGCAGGTGAGCAAAATTAAACAATCATCGGGGCTGGAGTCACGTTGGCCGATAAGGGAGCCGCGGAATATATACAGAGAAGAATGTGTGTTTAAGGCACGTCTGCCTCGCTCTCTCTATCGCTTCCTTCATCTCCTGCCGCGTATCGGGTGTACAGAAACAGAGGAATATCCGGGTATCTGCTAGGAGTTGGTGGGTGGGGTGGGATGCGAAGATTATGGTAGTGTACGTGTACAAACCTTGTTCCTCCCGTCCCTTCTTGTACGAGCAGGCACGCCCTCTCCTCCCAGTCACGTCCATCTCACAACTTTGATGACTGGATCCCTTGTGTCTTACCTATTGTCCCATACACGCTGGAACTTAGATGTATACCTGCCCAAACCTTCTTGGCCATTGTCTTGTGATAACATTCTCTCTCTTGCGCACACACACACACACACACACACACACACACACACACACACACGGGTATCATCTCTTTGTTGTATCAACCTACCTATCAACTGGAAAAAAATATGACAAATAAGTGTACAATCGCTTTATGCTAACAATAATTTTTGTATTGTAACCCCCTTTTCTCGAATCTGAAAAGCTGGTACAGTGATCAGTGTCACTGCTCTCTCTCTCTCTCTCTCTCTCTCTCTCTCTCACAGAAGTGGGAAGAGAATGCAATGTTGAATTATGAAAATCTCTTGTCATCCACAATCGTCATCAAAATATCGAGATTGAGGAAGGTGAGCAGGAGGGGTCTGAAATTAGATTTCTACTTCAAAACATCATTTAGTATGGCCTTGGAGTATACTTCCACTTTGTGTGATGGTGTTTATTTCAGCTAATTTCGATGGATGCTGGGATTATATTTCTGTTTTATGTACCCACTAAACTGAATTTTCCAACAGCTTTGAGAACGTAAGCTTTGAGTGCTCTTCTGCTTTTATCATTAATGTATGTAATGTCCCCATAGCCATCCTTATAGGCAAAGCTTTGAATACCCCAGAGACGATGGCTAGAAGGAAATCAAGAACCTTATCTTTCCTTTTTTTCACACATGCGCGCGCGCACACACACCCACACACACACAAATATCTTAATGAACGTTACTGTCCTCTAATTGGAATAGTTACGGAGAGTGATCAGAATAGAACGACAGACTTTCTGATACTTCACAGCAGTTGTTAAATTTGCAGCATGTCTAGTGGTGATAGTAATGATCCGCTGAGTAGTGCTCAGTTTGATGCAGAATACATTTTCTTATAGCAGAAGATGGTAATTTTTATATTTCTTACTTCCCGGAGG
Organism: Marisa cornuarietis; assembly: GCA_004794655.1. NCBI lineage: Eukaryota > Metazoa > Mollusca > Gastropoda > Architaenioglossa > Ampullariidae > Marisa > Marisa cornuarietis. The sequence goes on along the minus strand of SMMW01000003.1, from coordinate 9,886,969 downwards.
TAAATAACTACTGGGAGCATCAAAAGCGAGTAATGTTTTTATCGCATACAGAGATGAGAGCATATTGCAACCCACGTACCCCATACCATAGGGGTTTAACAAAAAAAATGCTGAGATTTCCCTTTCTTACTGCCACCAAGCGGTTTTTTTTTTCTTTTCATCCTTCCCCACCCCAACTAACTCTCTTTCTCTTTCGCTTTTTCTCTTAAATTCTGTTTTTCCTTTGAGGCGTTTTACATACTTCCTGCGCGCTCTTAGCGCCATATTTCATAATTTGCGACAATTCTGAGTGAGCATCTCCTGCCGAGACAGAAACACGAACCCGGGACGTGTTGCGATAACCGGTACATACGTTCTGACACAAGGATAGCGCAGGGGGAGGTCTCCGCTCCCCTTCTATTCCCTTCCCCCTGTGAGCCGCTCCAGCTGGGGCCATTCTCATGATAAATCGGCAGGGGGTCGAAAGATGTATTGAGGTGCAGACTTTTTCCCTTGCACTTTGCACTTCGCAGGAAGAGATGTGAACCGTGCGCAAACATTTAATCACACTTCCACAGATTAAACTTCCAATTTACTTCCGAGACTTTTGCAACTGGTTTCGGGGCCCGGTACGGCTTCTCCTCTCTTATTAGCGTTATTTCGGTGGGGGTACCTAATCTGCATATATGCCGCTCTTTAACTGCCAGAGCGATCTTGTCCCCGTGGTGTTTTAATTTATTAGTGGGGTGCCGATAGTGTATCTGGGAGATTTTTTTTTCCTCTGACTGCAAAGTGCGTATCTTAGTCCTCTGCTTTGGCTTGGAGCATCAGGGTGTGATGAACTTAAAACTTGGGAAACCAAATTTGTCTTCCGGGCCTAGCTCGCCTTAGAATAGTATATTCCACGTTATATTGACGAGCGTGTATATAGAATGTACCTCCCACTTTTGCATGTCTGTGCGTGCGTGCTTCTTTGTGTTTTCAGTGGGTGCAGAATGTATATGCAGTTATTTCTCTTATTTACAGGATCGTAAAGTTTCTGTCAAAGATTTAGTGTTTGCTAGATAGTGGTCGGCACAGATGTGTCCAGAATAATGCCCTTTTTAATATCAGCAAAAAAACATCTACGAAACATACGTTCACCTATCGTTCAGATCTAAGATATTTGTAGTTCACATATCTGTGAAGTGCATATTTGGCCTCTACTGAACAAAGATTTATGTAGTACACCTAAGTTTCGCTTTGCATACAAATCAGTGCTGAACATGTAACTCCCACCTTTTAATACAGCTCTGTGCAGTACACTTCTCCTACCATCGGTGTCCAGATTTGCGCAATACCCCTTTGTTACCCTCGGTATCCAGCTCTGCGCAATACCCCTTTGCTGCCCTTGGTATCCGGATCTGCGCGATAACCCTTTATATCTAGATTTGCGTAGTACCCTTTTGTTGTGTAATGCCCTGTCCAGACCTATGCAATGCACTTCACTTTTATGTATGCTGTTTTCCCTTCTGCCTCCCTCCAGCTCCTACCTGCATGCAAATCTGTGCAGTAGACTTTCTCTCTACCCCTTTACTGCAAATGAATCCTCTCGGTTCCCCCTCCCGGCCACCCACACAACCTGATGTACCTGTCGCTAGCAATGGACGGCCCCGCGCAGGAAGATTTACATCAATTTTATACTTTGTAATCAAGCTAATAGCAGCAGACCCCACCTCCATCATAGTTTATCTAGATGTCTGCTTCTATTTACCGCCACTTTTATCTCTTGATATGTTTAACACAGCGGGGCTTCTGCTTATGAAATTTGAAATCAATCCCTCCTCCCCGGCACCTCGTTTTCGTCCCGCGGCCTGTCCCTGCGCATTTCTCCCCCATTACTTGATGCCTGCTCCCCCATTCTCCCCACTCCCTACTCCTCCCCCCCCCCTGCACGTTCTAGCAGCCGCAGCCCGTCAGGCATCCACCCGCACAGTCAGAGGTCGTCATCTTTTAATGATTGTAAATAGTATAGGTAGCGTATAGACGTCTGCATTCTGCAGCCTAATGCTTTCTCTCTCTTTCTCTCAGTCTCCCCAGTTCTCTGTCCCTCTCTGTCTGTCTGTCTGTCTCTCTCTTTCTGACTTCATCATTCTCTCCCTTCTCCCACCCATCATTTTCACACGCAGGCGCCCACGAACACCCATAGTCATTCGCGCACCCACAAATATGCACACCCACATATTCTATCTTTCTCCTCTTCTATTGTTCATTCACTTTCCTCTGTTTTTCTCTTTTTTTCCCATCTGCGTGCAGTGTGTGCATATTTGTATCTGTGTGTGTGTGTGTGTGCGTGGATGAATGTATCTGTATATATATATATAATGTTTAGGTGTGTATGTGTGTGCGCACGAGTGTATGTGGGTGAGTCCACGTATTTGCATGTGTGAATGTGTGTGTGTATATATATATGTGTGTAATGTTTAGTGTGCATGTGCGCAAGAGTATGAGTTCGTGAATCCTCGTGTTAGTGTGTGTGTGTGTGTGTGTGTGTGTGTGCGTATGTGTGCATGTTATACGAATGCACACGTGCACGTATGTAGGTGTCTCCGTTCCCTTCTCTCTCACTCTCTCTTCCCCTCTCATGCTCAATCACCGTTTCTCCCACCCACCTACCCCCCAATCTCTCTCCCTTCGCTCACTCACAATATCACAGCTGCGCCATAGTGGCGCAGAGGATTGCTTTATTTAGTTAGCTGTTCCGTATCTGCCTCCATTAAAGTCATCTGGGTCGTATAAATACATGGCCAGCTCCAGCCTGATTGCAAGTAAATGTGAAGGTGTGGGAGAAGACATGTCTTTGAGGTGTCTGAAGTCCGACTGGTAAAAGGCCACAGACCCGTAGCGTTCAGTAGCATTCTCAGAGTTCAGACCTGAACCTTTCTCCTGTGTTTGAACCTTTCTCCTGTGTTTGTTTGTTTGCTTACTTTCTTATGCTGGTCAAGCGGTAACGTCTGTCGACAACTTTTTTACTTATTGATAACATATGCGGTCGTGAGATACAGTAGTTTTATATCATCATCGATCGTTTACCACCACCACCACCTCCTCCACCTACTCCTCCTCCTCTTCGCCTCCTCATCCGCATTCTCTTTTGTCCTTGAACTTGAGAGAGTGAAGTCTATTTTGTGCAAGTCTCTTTTCCAAATGAGGTGACCGTGTGAACGCAGCTTGGTGTTGGCGCGCTTAGCGCTTGTCCATGGAGGACTAGATGCCACATCGCGCTAATTTCGTCAAGACCGAATTGATTACAGATACTTAGGATTTTCTCAGAGGGAGCTTGATAAAACGTTTCATACCTAGGCTTTTAGGGCGATGGTGGGAGTGAAACGAGCCCGAGGCTGAGAAAGTGTGCACATACGGAGGAACTTGCAGGAGCTGCTTTAAAAAAAGAGGGAGACACGGGTGACGTAAGCAGTTTTTGTTAACTGTTGTTAGTGCTGTTGTTGATGTCAGTCTGGTGATGACCTGTATGCCATCATGCAGTTGTGCTTTCTTCAATGGTCTTTGTCTAAGAAGTGCTGCTGATCATATAAAGATTTGCACTACTAAATAGGTTAGTACTTGCTAAATAAATATATCGTCGCATCCAGCACTGTCAGACCACACAGCCACGGCGCCCTTGCTGCGACCTTATGCCACAGTTGGTTTTCTTGATGAACTCGTTTTTTTGTGAATCTCGCCTTCCCTTGCCTGGGTCTTTTCGGCAGGAACTGAGAAAGTCGGCAAAATTTATTTTACATCTTTCGCATCTACGTGTACTAACTGCAAGATCAACAAATGTCAAAGTTCACAGAGGTTGGGGGGGGAATGAGGGAGGCTGGAGGGAAGGAAAGAAGGAAAAGTAACCAAAGCAGGTCAAGCTGAGCGCATCTTCAAGTGCTCGCCCACATTATCGGCGCACTCCTCCTCTTTCTCTTCCTTCTCTATCCCCTCCTCGTCTCCGATAGTAAACACTTTAGACATTTGGCTTAGGGACTCTGTGATCGCTCTGCATTTTTTCAGAGCACTGCTGTTTATCTTCGGGCGGTGCACCATTAACCTATCTCGTTAATTACTCCTAATTAAAGGTAATTCATTGGCATACCGGCTGTCCCGAAATGGCTTGTGAATTTATTACTTACAGGTGTACCGTTTCCAGGTGCCTACTCTTTATAATACTGCGCCCTGGCCAGGTTTAGTCATTTCTCGTGCACCTGGACCGTCGTCCGCGATAAACAACAGCGCACCGTGTCGACACGGACTGCTTTACATCGCTGCATGTATGAATCCAGCGATGCAGACTACTTCGCTGATTTAAATTATGTTTATTTCATTTGTCTTTGTGATCTTTTTAGAGAATCCCTTGCAGAAAGCTGACCTAAACTGGATAAACTGGTCGTAAAGTTAGGCACCCACCCCGTCGGACAATTAGGGCTAAAATGATGATGATGATGATGATGATGATGATGATGATGATGATGATGATGATGATGATGATGATGATGATGATGATGTCATAAGCGCGCAGGTGTCCTTGGTATATTATGAGCAAACCTCTCATAAGAGTGCGATGAACAGGGTGATGAAAGTGTGAAGATGAGTCGTTAGTGTCGGGTGGTCAGGAAGGGGGACATGCTCCAGGGCGATTCTTCTCACGTCACAGCTAGAAATTACCAGCTACTTGCAACTGCTTGCAAGGTTGGTAAAATTGTCAGTTGACAGGGCCAAGAGTTTTAGACCAGTGTCCTTAGTTCTGGTAAACAAGATTTGACAAGTGCTTGTGGTCAAAGATGAGTGGGTGTGGGTGTGGTCGTAACTGAGCACTGATTTATGCTGATACTTCTACTTTGGTTTACTATTCAATCTTGTCACGCTGTGAAAAAACTGTGTACTTCTTTACATTTGATGACAGGTGAATGTGTATTAATTTCTCCTCTGAGATGATAAAGTTGTATTGACAATTTACAAAAACATCGTAACTGTCAGATCTTTCATTATCTTTCGTTGGCAGATCTGTGTTCGTCACTTTCAGATCTCTCATACTTCACTGGCTAATTTTTTTTATTGGTGGCAAGTGTTTAGTTCTTTGTCTGTGGGAAAAAAATCTTTCGTTTTCTTTCACTGGTAAATTTTAAGAGGATATCGGTGTGCTAACTTACTTCCCTTACTGTTAACATACGACTAAAAATTAAGATGTTTGTGGGACCTGCTACCTCGGCTTTCCTGTACAAGCGCCCTTCGATGTAACAATCTTCATTATCACATCACGCTGTCCACACAGTGGATATGGACTACACATAGGACATCAAGATTCTGCGTAAAAAGACCTTCCGGAAACAGCATCTTGACAGAACAAAGTTGAGTAGGTGTGAGGTGGAGACAAATCTTGTGGAGCTCCATGCGGTTTGTTTCATTAGCGCTTTGTGATGCAGACGTTGTTTCTGGACCTTTTTTTAAGCCTGGTCGCTGTTCCTTCCGTAATTTCCCTATGGTGCTTGTAGTGCAGGCAGGCAGACCCGCATATATCTAATGTTGATGTATAGGTCACTGGTACGGTTCAGTCTTCGTCTGATCTATTCCGCGGACATCTTAACGAGGGCTACAGGCATCAGCAATGTGCACGTTCTTGCTTGCTGCTGTTGCAGGCCGTGCACCTCACCTTTTGTTCCCAGGCACCTGCCTGCCCCGCGCTCGGCTTGATCACCTTAATGAGGCTGCTTGGTCGTGTAGACAACAACTCTTGGAAACGGGAGGAAATTAGGAAGGGGAACAGGTGGGGAGGAGGGACAGGTTGTATAGAACGTGCTGGTTTGTATGTACGATGGTTGATTTGTAAGAATTACGGGTCAGGTGGGTGTTAATAACTTCTGTTGGGAATTGTTATTTGTGTGAGGAGGAACTGCTGATCTTGTGAAAAGAACTCAGAAGAAGCTGTTTCGTAGAATCATGGGTTGCTTCAGTCACTCGAGTTGCTGGCCCTGTGAGCAGTTACTGGCGGCGTGAGAAAGGATTGTTTCGCGTGCGAGTGAGTATGGTGAGTGTGATTTCTGGTCACATGAGATGAGTTGTGTTGGTCAGTTGGAATGTTTGGTCAGTTGAACGAGAAAACATATTTCGAGAAAGAAATTGTCGGTCATATGATTAGTTATTCCTGGTCCTGTGTGAGGGAGCTGTCGGTCGTGTCCATCACATACAAGTGAGGATTGTTAGGAGCGTTAATTAGAAACTACTGGTCGCATGAACATGATTTCCAGTTCTTAAACAGGTAGATAGAGTAAATAAAATTTTAAGCCGAGCAACCGGTCAAAACTGTCGCGCAAACAAAACAAATCATGTAAGATAATCCTGGTGAATGTTAAAAAACAGACTGTTGACGTTGTAAGCTACGTCTGCTAATGTTGCGTGTGAGCGGTTTTACCCCCCACCCCCACCCCCTGAAGCTGTCGTTTCATGTGAAACCAGCCGTCTGCTCGTGTCATTGTGACTTTCTGCGGTAACGGTCTCGCGTTACACCTCACGCACATCTGGGTAAATTGTAATTTGTGATTATTAAAGCTCATCGCTGGCTTTCCGACACGTGCATAATTCTAGCTGTGAGCATGGTTCATCTGGATAGTACGGGGACACCACACCACCACCATCACCATCACCAAAAACAAAATTGTGGAAAACAGACATTTAAACATTCGTCGTCTTGTCAACCCCCTGCATACTCTTTCCCCACATCTACACAAAGAATGAATGAACAAGACGGGAGAAAGAAGAGGTAAACTTTTGTTTCCTTTGTTCACCGCTTGTTGTGAATACGAGATCATGACCAACGATGGTTTTTCTTTCTTTCTTTCTTTCTTTCTTTTGTGTGTGTGTGTGCGCGCGCGCCGGAGTGCATGCATGCATATTTCGCTGCCAGCACTTACCTCCCCTTTAAAGACAACTACCTTAAAAATTAATGTGAGTAAATATAATCTTTGCTGCCTTTAAACATTATTCACTTCACCTTTGCTATTTTTCTCTCAGTATAACTTTACTTTTATAAAACGCAGTTCTCAAGTCCTCAGTACTACTCAAAAATAAATGATATGGTTGATACGAATTAGAGCGGCAAGCAGTGACTAAAGGCACAAGATGGCTGCCGCAATAACCTCAAATCATCTTCTCTTCTCATTGTAGGAAGTACCACGCACTCCGCTTTCGACTTACAAGCGGGAAGATTCTTTATCTTGTGTGACAATGTTCCCTTGTATGTCAACTGGATCGGTCCAGTAATTGAGGAGTACATCTCTTGAGAACCCGCCAGCAATTTACAGCAAGAGGCGTGCATGGAGCTTGCTTGTTAGCACCACGATGGCTGAAATCATCACGTGGACAGTCTTGGCGATTGCTTGTTAAGTGCTGGAGAAAGCGTGTTATGCTGCCTTGTGAGGTTTGTTACAATGTGTGGTCGACTTGAAAAACGTGTAAAATGCTCTATTTCAGCTTGGAAATGGCTTCAGAAAACAACTAGGTCGCAAGTGACCAACCGTAAATCTTCATCTGAATGGCATGACTACTTCACAAACAACTATTTTTACCCGTTAACACTGTACAGACTGTGTATTTAGTGTATCCGGTATACATCAAGCATCATCGTCGTCATCTTTAATGACTGCATCATCGTCGTCATCCAACCTTTCTTATGTGCAGTCTTTAACATCAGTCCTCTACTTTCGAGGCTGTCTGGTAACTTGTGACCACTTCAACAAACATCCTAGAGTTTTGGGTTCGGAACTTTGGATCTCCTCTCGGAACACACTTTTTTTTTCTCTGGATGTCATAGGGGTGGCCGGTAGGGGTTTTCTGCGAGTACTCCTTTTCCCAGTAACCCTCCTCCTCCCCGTCTCATCATCATCATAGTGTGAACTCATTCTAGGATGAACCACATTCCTGCCTACAGCGAAAACAAATCAACAGCCAAGCAGATAGCTCGTACCATTTACGATGATGTTTTCATAGGTTTACTAAATTTGTATTTAAGGCGGGGAATATATTTTTAAAGGTATTGATCCAAAATGTTTACGGTGGTGGTAACAAATCCCTATATATGTACAAATCTTATATTTAGAGGGGATACCTCGATAAGGGTACTTTTCCGATACTTAGAGTGATAGCTCCTCATTGGTTTACTAACGCTTTATTTGCGGTTATGCCAGAGTTATTTATCTGCCTGCTATTTTGTGAAAAAAATGTCAGTGACTGGACCGTCGTGCAAGTGACTGGTGTCGTATGTCGTCACTGTTGTTGCTGTGGGTTCGATCCGCAGGACGTTAGGCTTGTGGGCGTCAGTGTGCAGGTAATGAAGGTCGGCACGAACGACATTAGGCTGCAGCCAAACCCTCAACTCTCAAGTCGCGCTAATCAGGCCAAGACTGGCTGCTTGAACGCCACTAATCTGAAATGTCATTGCAGGGAATTGGTCGCCATTGATCTGGCGGGCTTGAAGCTGCTTAGCAAGGCGCGCTAAATCTGTACATTGTTTAGCTGCTGCTGAAAGGAGTCGACATGGGGCTGGCATAATCCCGTCACATATGTGCTAGCAATTCTTTTGTTTGTTGCGCGGCTAGCGTAATCTCCACCCACCCACCCTTCGCCTTCTCTGCCTCTTCGCTTCTTTCTCCGTCTCTCCCCACCCCCTCCATGTCTTCATTCCATTTCTCTCCCCCCCCCCACATCCATTCGTGGTCCTGCTCGGCTCTCATTCACTGTTTTTCCCCGGCAATGTTCTTCGGGAACTGGAAAAGCCGTCAGCGTTGATGAGCCTGTTAAGTCTTTTGTTTGCCCTGCCGAGTAATAGCCTGCAGCCCCGTGCCTCTTGCACTCCGGTAAAGACAAAGCCATGTATCTGAACTGTGCAGGGCGAGCGTGCCTTGTCTGGAGGTGATGACGCTGGCAATTACACCTCATCTACCTTTTGCTGCACGCTTGCTCCTTCTCCCTCCTCCTCCTCCCCTCCCCGACCCTCCGACCTACCCACCCCCATACAACCCTTTTGTTCACCTACGCCCCACCTTTCTGCTCCAGCCACGTGAGGGTCCGTCGTTCCTTCTTCTGGTGCTGCAGTTGCTGCCGCCGCCACATCCGACACAAAGTAATTCATTAGGACACGGCGTGGTTACGAGGTGAGATCAATGCAGAGATGGTTTGAGATTGGTGCTGGAGTTTGACTTTGTTGTCTCCTTGATACCTTTGGCCTGTCGACTTAATCGTGTGCGTGTGTGCGCGCGCGAGCGCGTGCGAGAGAGAGAACAATGTTGCTCAAGACGCTAATTAGTTGGAATCATGATGGGTTTCGCTTGCTGAGGTCAAGGACACGAATGTGTGCTTTTAGGCGTTTTGGTTAATTAATTTTGTTCTTGGGTTTCTGGGCTCCTACTAGACTTTTGAGGCCCACGTCGATCCCCACAAGCTTTATTCTCGCATCCTGGCCTGTTCTCGCGGTATTTTTTCCAGCACTTCACTCACTCCTCCTCGCAACACACCCACCCCGTGCATCCCTGCTGCTTTATTCTCATTCCCCAGGCTCCAGTTGTGCTGCAGCCTGGCTTGTGAAATCTGATCAGGCCTGAAGAAGTCACCGTAGCTTCCAATCCATTGTACCACTTAATGACTGATTGTCTGTGATAATTGTTCCACAGACATGCAAAGCGGCCGTGCTGATGCGTGATGCCTGAAGTTCGCGCTGCAGCAGACAGAGAGAAAGATCCTTCAGTCACATCTTGTGTATGTGAGAGAGAGAGAGAGATGAACGCACCCTGGTCACACCGACTGTAAAGTTTGAGACAAAGTAGGGAGGAGTGAAAGGGGTCTTGCGTGAAGCGCAGCTGTTCCATAACACTGCCACACACCGTCACCGCATCCCCTCGCTCGAGCCTCTATCACCTGTTGGAAAGTTCAGCCGTGACCGCCGGCTAAGCCGCATGCCGTGCGCGTGCGTGCCTGACACCAGCCGGACCTCGTCCTCGCTCATAACAAAAGGCACCTCGAGGGCGTCATGGCGTCATAGAGTGCCTCAACCCACCCCCAACCAGTCAAGTGTACCCCACCATCGCCCAGTCGGATTGCTGTGAACCCAAGTCCACAGTCTACAATCTCATCGCCCTGTCGTCAGGGACAGTCGTACCCGTCCCGTCACCTTTTGCATCTCCCTGCCTACCTCATTCCTCCCTCCCACCCACCTAACCACCCCAGAACTCCTTGATACTCTTCCTTCCTCCCAACACTTCCCCACCCCAACCCACCACCCTTTTCGAAAAAGCTTTACGACGCTATCTGACCGGTCTGACCCGAGCTAGTAGTTGGCATTACAGTCAGTAGTAGAAGGGTTTCTTCTTATTATAGTCAGTATTTCGTTCTAAAGGATGTAAAAATTAACAGGTCTTCCGCCATCCATACTCTACCTCCACCCCCCCTCCCGGACGTCTGGTCCAAGCAGTCCTCGCGAGTACCTGTAGGGGTCGGTCACTCAACGCCGTGTGGCCCTTTATCTCCCTTCCTTGCACTTCCCGGGGAGTAGTCAGCGGCGCCGTCCCATCGCGACTCTGCTGGTCATCTTGCTTGGCCACGAAGAAGGCTGGGCTGTGGTCAGTGTTCGCAACGTCGACTTTGGGACCGCGGCGTCTTTCTCCGTTACGAACCCAAGTAGGTGTAGCATCTGACGGCTTCTTCTTGCTTTGAATTTTTTTCTGTTTCTTTGTTCGGGTGTATTTTTTTTAAGTCTGGGAGCTCTTTTGACACCGTCGTGTTGCTCTCTAGTTTTCTTCTGGGCGATTCCGGAAGACGCGGCGTGTCTGCTGTGAAACATAATCTTGATTGCGGGAGGACTATGGAGGGATGGAGGTATAAGGGGAAGAAGAGAGAGAGAGAGCGCGTGAAGAAGTGCGAGAGAGAGAGAGTGCGAGCCGCTACACAGGCTGTCCCACCGCATAAGTAGCTTTGTAACGGCACTGGCAGCGGGTGGCAGTGGTAGCGGTCCGCAGCGTGGTTGACGTGAAGTAGTCGTGTGGAGGTAACGGGAGGGGAGCGGGTGGGAGGGGCCGGAGACGTCGCGGAGGCCACTGGGCCCCGGGGTTGTGTTCACTGCGTGTGTCGCCCGCCCCTGCCGCTGCGGGCAGACCTAGCCACTGCTACTGCGACCACTAACCCTCGCGCGCTTCTATTCTCTCTCTCCTTTCTGTTTTTGGCGTTCGGGGGCTTGGGGCTCCTGCCGCTGCTCGCGCGCGCGTGCGTGCGTGCGTGTGTGCTGCCTGCCTGCCTGCCTGCCTTGCTTTTACTGCGGAACAAGCTCGCTTAATGTGCGCCTTCTCATTAGTGGCTCTGACCCTTGCCGCATAATAATGGCCGTTTGGGCAACAATTATTCTCCACGACTCCGTCGCGGGGCGAGTCCTGCAGAAAGTGATAGATGACGTCAAACTAATAAATCGATAGGCCGAGGGGATGAGAGGGGATCAGAGGTCGAGGACGGGTGGTGGTAGGGAGGGGTGAGTAGGAGAAAGATTGTTATGTTTTATAAGCGTCCGTGCCCGCGGAGGGGACAGGCGGGGGAGGGGAGGGAGAGACTAGTCTGGAGGAAGGAGACGGACTTGGTGGGAGGGGGAATGCAGTGGCGGTTACTACTCACACACGCATGCCACCTTGGCGGTGACGTTGAGAGAGAACTAGGGGGACGGGAGGGGAAAAGAGAGTGAGGCGGGGGACGAGAGAGAGAGGCCCGATACTTGGGTCTCATTAGGATTTCCCTCCGACATTCGTTAGTCAGATTTGTCTCTGTCGCCAGCAGAATGACGCCGGGATGCCAGGCTCGGCTCCAGTGTAAGCCGAGATTTGTCCGCCAATCACACACGGCTGCACCGTTGTTCAGCAATAGGTAAGAGACCGGCTTGTTTTTATTTTTTCGCCATTTCGTTTTTTAACGACTGCTATGTTTATTGTACCTTTCCATCCCTCTCTCGTGTCTTATGTCTGGATGTCATCTACCACACCCTGCAAGGGACGGTGAGGTAGATGGGTGGGCGGAGGGGGGGGTTGGGTGGGATGTAACACTAACCTCATTACCCACTGCAAGTGTGTCGCGGCGTGTCTCTTGCTCGGCCAGTCTGTAGACTGAAACAGGACCCCACCCCCACCCATCACCCACCCTGGATCGATAGACGGCGGTCTTGCTGTGAATCTGTTTTTGGCGAAAGATTTTTTTTTCTCTCGTCTTTTCCTCCATTGGAGAGGATTGTTGCACGACCTGTTGCAGTTGTCTGCGACTGGCACGAGAGTCACTCGGTGCGGCGGATCGGATTTCGGCGCGTTTTCTTGCGCCGTGCAAGGTCGGGGTCCTTGTTGCGGGTGTTAAACAAACATGCGTCGTGTTTGTAGGGTGGGGGGCAAAAAAAAAGCATTGTGCGTGGAAACTGCAAGAGTGGATGTTACACACGGAAAGGTAACCATATGCGTGCAGCAATGAAGAGATTGAAGGAGTAGGCAGGACAACGATAAGTATAGCGACTGTTTTTTTTTATATCTATTTTACTCTCTCCATAATTGATGATTGGAAACAGTTCGGAATCTTCACGTGGCGGATTATGTCTGTTTGTGCTACAGTAAATCACTTTTTTTGTAGTCCTGTTCGTTTCACCCTCCACTCCTTTATGTGTGTGTGTGTGTGGAGAGAAATGTGTACATGCCTGTGAGTGTGCGCGGTATTTCCACTCCCCTGCCCCCAACCACCCACCCACGTAGCGTAGTAAACAAGGTGTAACACAAAAGCTTGAGGCGGGAAAGTCTTCATGTCTCAGTTCTGCTGGTGAAAGATTATCACTGACTCTTTTTTCTTCTTGTCGGCTTCGCCTTGAACTACAGGGGCGTTCTACTTGACTGACTTCAGTAATTCACCGCAGACCTCCGGCCTCCACGGCTTTCTTCTCCCTTACCCCTCCCTCCTAAGTGAAAGAGACAGTGACCCTTGTTACCCGAGAAGAATCGGTGGGGGGGGGGAGGGGGAACCCTGCTTGTAAGTCAGAATCGAGGAGACGTGGGGTGAGCGGTCACGCTACTAAGGTGTGTATCCTTTTGATAGTCTGCAAATCTGGGTGGAGCTGAAAATGAAAGAGTGACGAAGTCAGTGAGATATTTCAATATTTTTCTGTACGTATTCTTCTCTCGTCACTCATTGAGTCAAGTCGGTAACAGACGACTTCTTTTATCAGATACAGCGAGTATTCAGTTTTCAAATGTTTTCACGAATTGCGTTCGAATTCCAGGAGAGATAGAGAAGGTTTGGAGGCTGCTTTTATGCATTAGGTCCCTAGGTGTGAGAAAATAAAAAAGCAGGTGTTTCATGAGGAAGTAGGTGTACAGCGTCATTGAAGAGGGCATTGGTGATGTTATTTTTAGTGCTAGATCACAACCTATAGAAGAATACGTTGTTTAGGCCAACACCTAGAAGATTGATTACATTCCACGGACAAGAAGAGGGACTGCATAGACAGACCCGTGACATAGACAGATACGTAACTAAAGGACCGATTATATCATACAGACCGTGAGGTTAGAGAGCATTCTACAGACCTTATGCCTAGGGGACAACATCATATTTTGTGAGTGATGCGTGATATCGAACGGCTAAAAGTTGCTTTCAAGGTGAGCCGGCGCAAGCTCCGTTGTGGTGGCCTCTTGAATGGCTAACCACTTTGCTGCAAACACACGGCGACCCGTAGAATCTGCCCCGCTGCAATGACATGCGTTCGCTGGCCCGGCTTTTCCTTCAAATTGCTGCATGTCCATCCACCCTGCCCAGTCTGTATCCACTAATTTATTAACACCCCCTCCCTTGCAAAAAAAAAAAGGCCAGCGTATCATAGAATGCTTTGCTCGGCGAAGCCTTATAGCTTCACCTAATCATCTGCCTGCTGCAGAATCTGAGCTTGTTTATGCAAGGACTCCTTTTCTAGTTGGTTAGTTTAATAGAAAAGTGCTTCCACCTTGAGGCGATTCTGGGGAAGAAGGATGATGGAGGAGAGGGGAGGAAACCGGAGTACCTGCAGAAGAAACCCCCAACGGCCAGCCCTGCGAATAGTTGTCACATACAGAGAACATCCCGAGACGAGATTTATTAAACCCAGGACTTTTTTCTCTGTAGTGGTGACAAGCAAGCGTCTTTACCCTACTATACTACCGAGCGTCCCTCACTCGTTTTCTTTGCATGCTCCACCGACATTCTGTTCCTCATTACCTCCTTCCGTTTATCCACCTGGCTAAGCTAATTACCCTTTATACCCTTCCTCTTGCCCTTCATACCATATAAACGTCTTTATTGCCCAAACCGCATTGTACGTCGTACTCAGCATATGCCCTGTTTTACCTGTTCCGAACATTCTGGGTACAAAGAATTTTAATCTGCATCCGTGCAGGTGTGAGAGGACCGTGAAGGTAGAGTACCCACTAAAGGAAGTAAATTACCTGGCTTGGAGATCCGAACTGTTCTGATAACCTCAAAACTTCAGATTTGTTGAAACTGATAATCTCGGAGGCCTTGCTATAATTTTTTTAAACTTCTATATATACACGGGAGGGGTGTGTGTAGCGGCTACGAAGGGGTGCACAAAGTTACACGTGTGTACTGCAAATCCTTTGTAACCGTCACGCTCATGCGTCAGTTTTGACGAAGGACTAATTACCAACACGTGGTTAAGATCTCTTTGTTGTGTGTGTGTGTGTGTAGTGAAGAGGAGGTACACTTGCCACAACGACAGCTGCATGGGCAACACAACACGTGCGGATTGAGCTTGTGGGGAGGGGGACTAGATAAGACATCAGAACCGATGTCAGACAGATCCAGGTGTCAAAAGGCGAAAGCTTGTGAAAGGTGCAGTGAAAACTAGAGAACAGCCATAACACACCTACGTCATAATGCTGCTGTCTCCAGAAATAAGTGAGTAGGAACAGCTGTGTTCTTTAGTCGAGGGCAAACTCTATGGAGATATAATATCATTGGTCTAGGATCAGAGCGGGAAGGCGCCTGCAAATACATCTGACAGGTGGGATTGGAAGAGCACAACTGGACAGGGTAGGCAAGAGAGAGACCACGAGGCCAGTGGCTGGTCGGTCCTAAAGCTTAGGACAGAAGACGGACTGTGACCATTATCGTTATTCATTTCTCTGGTCTTGTCTGCTGTCACGCGGGGACTGGTTTCCAGGTTGTTGTTGTTGTTTATTTAGTTGGAAAGTGCTTCCACCTTGCGGTGATTTCGCACTATGGGGGGAAGGGGAGGGGGGAGGAAACCGGAGTACCCGGAGAAAAACCCCGCCGCCCAGCCCTGCGAACAGGTGTCACATACAGAGAGTGTCCCGAGACGAGATCTGAACCCTGAGCAGCTCACTGCAGTGGTGACAAGCGAGTGTTTTAACCACTACACTACCGGGGGCCCTTTATGGTTTCCAGGTAAGCGACGCGAGTGTTGATATTGTGGGACCGTACACCTGTACAAAGTCAGGCTTCGGCCTTCTCTCCTCCCCCCCCCTCCCGGCCAAATTAGCACTCCTGTTCCGGGCTCTGCTCCTTTGTTCTTGCAGCTTTTATGTCGGCCGTGCTTTGCTGGCTGGAGGTAGGGAGGTGGGGGTTCGCGGCGGTGTCTCGCTCAGGGTCGGTCTCTTGTTTAATTACAGGATCAACAGCGGACCGCTGACTTGCGGAAGGGGAAAGGGGAAAGACTCAGGTAAGTTGAATCTCAGGATATGTGTGTATGAGATGTGTGTGTGTGTGGAGAAGGGGGAAAAGGGTCATTTGAGGGGGAGGAGGACACGCACGTGTTGTCAGTTCGGTGGACGAAACAGACGGCAGCGGTCACAGCTTGCCTGTAGCGCGATTGGCGGTGTTTCGTTAGAAGTGCACCTTGATTAGAAGGTTTCGAAACAGACTGAAGACAAGACTAGAGCTAAGTCGTTAATGAGCGTGCAACGTGCGTAACGTAAAATTCGCGTATATTGTGCTCCTCCCCTCCACCACCATCGTATGCGCCTCACCACCTTTCTCCCTAAGTGAGCAGTGCTCATGTTTGATTGTCGACTAAAATAATCCCGCACTGATGACCTAGGGAGAGACTGTGCGACTGCAGGAAGAAAAGCACCGTCGTGGTTTATCATTGGTATGTGTGTATGGGAGTGTGTGTGTGTGTGTGTGAGGGGGGGGCGTTTGTCTGCACGCGCGACGTCCGGCAGCACGCTGGCTGGATCGAGTAGGCTTGGACATTGTGACAAGGTGTTGACAGGATACAGTTAGCAAGGCCGGGGACAGCTGCTGTGTTGTAACAGGAACAGCACGAAAGGTAATTAACCACCCTCTCTTTCTCTCAATCAAGCCGCACACACACACACACACACGCCTTATGGCCACACGCGATTGTTCACATATGCACGCACATATTTTGTTTTTCAAAGTCAGGCGTGCTGAATGTGAATCGACTAATCCGTTCGTAGTCTCGACACTTCGCGAGTTCAGGATATTTACATCAAGAAAGGTAGGTGTGTGTGTGTGTGTGCACGCGCGCTTGCGTGTCTTTCCTTCGACTTGATGCTGTTGACGGGCGGTGTGTGTGTGAGAGAGAAAGAGGGGGTAGGGAGGGGGTTGAGCAGCAAGAGGAGCAAGAAGCGCTCGGCGAGCGTTTGTTCAGTTCAGCCGGACCTGTTGCGCGCACGTAACGGAGCTCTCCCCCCCCACCCTCCCACCAACACTGCTCGCGGCGGGCGGGCGAGGCAACAACGCGTGGTGAGCGCCCGCCATTCCTGGAGGAGGGGAAAGAACCGTTGTCAGTATTGACCTCTCGCTCAGGGCTCGGTGTGAAGTGGGGGAGATGATAAAAGGGCAGCCACAGCTTAGCGTAACCGAGAGCGGGAGCCGGGGCAGCCCCAGCTTAGTCGGGAACAGGGGAGACACGGGCGGGAGATACAAGCCAGCCACAAGAGCGATGGATGACTCACGGGAGTTTTTTTTAAGGATTTTTTTTTTTTACACACCGATTTCTTTTCGCGAGCTGATGTAATCACCGTGCGCTTTTGATTGTAAATGGTTGCTGTCTGTAGATGAGGTCTGATTTTAGACGCCGCCGCCTGTTTATCTGAAGAATCCACAGACAGTGCAGTGAGTCCTGTAGTGCTGTGCAAGGTTCCTTTCTTACAGCACGTTTCTTATTCGGCGCTTGCTTTCTTGCACGTACATTATCTATTCACGCAAACACACAAATTTCACCTTCTTTACGTGGTAGACCAATTTTACGAATGGAGGGAAACTCAGAAAAACTCACGTGGTATTGACTACTGGCTAATTCTTACCAAAAAAATAAATAAATAATTGAAACGTACAATTAAGTTGTTAGGTGTCGATACTTCGATTGCTATTTACGTGGTACGTGAAATGGTCGAGTCTGCTGGAAATAGAATGTTTAAGTGTTCACCTTGACCCATCCCCCGCCCCACCGCATCCACAACCAATATACCCCTTTTCGGGTTTTATTTTTTCCCCCGACTGGGGGAGAAGGTGGATTTGCGCGTTTCAGGCTTCCGGGCGGTTGATTTCTCCTCTTCTCCTCCTTGCCAAAGTGCAGTAGTGCTAACAGGTTACAAGGCAAAGCAATATTCACATTCTGGAGACAACCGACTGTGCAACATTTTCCGACTCGCACACTATTGTCATGTTCTCAGGAAGAGAAAAGTCACCGCACGTGCGTCAGTGTTTATGTTCGTGTATCCCAAGGCTTCAGAACATCTTATCGGAAGGTGGGAGTGGGGAGAAGGAGCCTACAACAGCCGTGATTTCGGTTCCCTCCGGTCAGCAGTGTCGCGACTCGAGACTGGCGTGTTTGTCAGACAGACCTTGGCAAGGTTTTTTTTTTTTTTTGTTCAAAGAACCATACAAGCGCATTCTGATTAATTTTGCAATTAGCTTGCAATATTCATATTGCAGAGGTAGGGAAAATATCGATTTTCAATTAGACTGACGCTGATGTGCAAATTATTCTCGTCCGTGGACTAGTAGCTGGTTTCCATGGAAATAAGGAACTTGTTTTGTCAGAACTAAGATTTTCTAATTGTTGCTGTAGGCCAGGAAACTGCTTTATGGATTTTTTTCTTTGACGTAAGTACATAATTGTCTCCGTGGAAATTTGTCTGAAAGATTTCCACGTAATTGACAGGGAAGCTAATCAGCCTGCACACGCCTGACTCGGCTCGACGTCTGCAACTCGGCGTTGGACTGAGCACGTGGGCGCCTCTCGCCGTCGCAGTCGATGGTGACGATGTTATCGGTCGCGGGGGATGAGGGGGGTAAGCTTATCCGCAGCTTGTCATTTTTTTTTTTTTTGGAAGACAAGTCAAATTCCCACCGTTTCGCACCTTCACATGTAGCCGTCACTCTCAACACCCCCGCCCCACCCTCATTAAGAATCGAACTTGCAACGTTCGCACACAAACTGTTCGCTTTATCCACTACGGTACAACAGCTATAATAGCGGATTTTAACGGAATAAAAAAATGTCCATTCTTATATGTTTTATATAATGTTTTGCGTTGTGAACACAGTGTGGTCGTTCATGATGACGATGTCGGTGACAGTAAAGTTGTCAAGAGTCTCTCTCAGATATATATATATCAGTCGTAGCCCGATTTGTGCCTTACTCTGTAACAGGTTTTATTGCTTGATTCCCGCTTAAGCCTGACCGGAAAAAATCCAATGTCTCACCAAAATTTGCGCTTTTTGAAGGACAACAGTGGTATCTAGCTCGGTCCCAACTTCTCTGCCCGCCCCACACACTTATCGTCAGCCATTCTGTTTCTGTTATCACCGCATTCGGCTCTTCATTTCCAGCACCCTTCGCTCCTCTGCCAGCACCACATCTGTAACACGAAATTATCCGAAATCTCGTACGGCTGAATGTCAGGACTCAGTCTCAGATCAAGATGTCCAAGGTGCAGCGTTAGGTCTGCTGCAACAGGCAAACATCGCTCCTCGCTTTTATTTCACCATCTCTTCACGTCTATCAGCCTCCTCCTCATCATATAGTCCTCCCACCACCATCCTCCCCACAAATACACTTTTCCCAAAGCGCCGCTGGCCAGTAAGCTTACTCTCGTCGTGATGTGAGGCTGTCATTAACGATGACTGCTTTCTTGCACGGACTCAGAAAGACTGTATACACACAAGGCTTGTTTTCAGCCAGAAACTCATTATTGTGAGCAAGGCGGCATGCTTATGAGCCCGTCATAAGCGAGATTCTCATGTTGGCGTGGCGGGCGAAGGGGGTGGGGGAGTCTGGGAAGTGGGAGTCGGGAGGAAAGCACAGGGCAGGCTCGAGCGCTCGTGTCGACCCCGGGCGAGAAAAGCCCATGTCCCAGAGCCCACCGCAGACGCCGGGGTCCTTTTCTAGCGGGAAGAGGGTGCAGGGGTGGGAGGAGGAAACGGTTGCGGATGGGAGTGGGTTGTAGCAGAAGAGATTGTTGGAACTAATCAGCACAGGCCAGGCAAATTACAGAGACGGATGCTCAACAAATCATTAACACATGCAAGGGAGGGGCCAAGACGATTGGCGGGCGGGGAGGTGGCCAGGGAGGGAGGTGGGGAGGGGTTGTTTGCTTTTTGCAAAAAAAAAAAAAAAAAAAATCCACCCTGAGGAAGGTAGGTTTCCGGAGGGTGGGCGAGAGAGGGTAGGTGCGGATGGGTTGGGGGACAGGGAAGAAGGGGGAGGGGAGGAGGTTGGTCAGAAAAGATGCGAGGTGGGCGACTCCGCTAAAGCGCAGGAAATAAAAGTGAAAAAGGGGAGGTCAGAAAGTCACTGGAGCTGCCTCCCAACAAAGCTGGTGTTGAGCTGGCTGGCTGTCTAGCGGCACCTGTGCTTGTTGCCGTGCTATCTGCCGCGCCTGATCATAATTATTCCCACTTATTTGCGGTATCATAGGCTGGCGTTAGATTGGCAACTCCTCCAGTGTACAGCCGCCCTCCAACAAGGCTCGCCACGATTAGCACCCGCAACATGAAAACACAAGGATTGTAGCTTTGTGCGGCTTGGCGTCGTCTAAGGTTGGTCTCTTCACTTTCTTCGTTCTCTGATTCTGCCCCATGCCTGCGTGCATGTTTGTGTGTGTGTTTGTTGTTGTCGTTGCTGTTCGCGCTAGGGTATGATTCAGATTGTTGATTGAGATGCTTCATATAGGATAGATTAGGCCTATTGTTTGAAAGATGTTGATAAACGCTTGGTAGCCCTTCTAGTCTTGTGCAAACGTTATCTTTGGTACCGACCGTTTGTAAAATACGCGCTGTGTGTGTGTGTGTGTGTTCGTGCACGTGAGAACGAGTGTCTCTGCCTGAAAGAGAGAGAGAGAAGAAGAGCGAGAGAGCGTAGAAGAGTGAGAGAGCGTGAGTGAATGAAAGTCTAGGGCCACTCGTGGCTGCACCTTTAGAACTCGCATGTCGTGAAGTCGGGATCCCTCCCCTCCCCCTACTAACACACCCTCCTCCCCTAGGAAGAGATCGCTGTGTTCGTGCCCTGATATACACGTACAACTTTACAGTTTTATTGATCACGCACGCGGGCTGCCAGCAAGGTGTCGTAAAAGGGGCAGTTAACGTGGCTTGTGCGTAACAACGGGTCACGCGGTGGGGGCGCACTTTGTCCTGTACAAGATGGGCGGGATGGCTGGGGTGGGTGACTTCTCACCCTGCGTCAAGGATATGGCCACGTTCTTCGCCTCATACCCCCCCCCCACATATCTTTTTTTTTTTTAAAGCGGTTTCAGAGGATCGTTGGGTGGACCGATTTGTTTTACTGATACTTTTGCAAAGCAAGGCGGTGTTTATGTATGCTGCATGAAGGTCTACTTCTATTTCCTGATCGGATTCTCAGCGCTTAGACTTGGTGTCTGTTTCCCTGCTTGGTGTATGTTTCCTAATCACTGTCATTCACTCTCGTCCACTTTCTCCCCCACAGAGAGAAAAATTCAGCTAGTTTTCATTTCGGTTTTATTCACGTCTGTTCACCTGCAGCAGTTTCATTATTATTATTGATTGTTACTAATTACTAATATCAGATGCATATAAATTAAAAACTGTCGTTGTACAGGTACTCGATTCACAATTTGTTGAGCACAGAGACGGAGGTGTAGTATAAGTTACCTCGGGGACCTTACTATCTAACC
Organism: Marisa cornuarietis; assembly: GCA_004794655.1. NCBI lineage: Eukaryota > Metazoa > Mollusca > Gastropoda > Architaenioglossa > Ampullariidae > Marisa > Marisa cornuarietis. The sequence goes on along the minus strand of SMMW01000003.1, from coordinate 9,865,763 downwards.
CTGCTGTAGTGATTAAAAAGGGGAAACCACCTACACCTTTCGAGTGGAGTTTAATTCCCCGCGGTTGTTGGTTTTTTTTTTTTTTTTTGAAGTTTATCTGTATGAAGTACCATCTGCACTTCCATCTTTTTTTCGTTCTATTGTTCTTTTTAATTTAAAAAAAATTGAAGTTGCAGCTCAGCCGCGCTTGCATGTGATAAAGCTGTTTTACGGTGACTACAAGCTGGCGAGCCGAGGTGTGGAAGGAGGCAAGCTCGCGTCAAGCGCAGAACCCGGATGTGGTTTCTGTGAGAGAAACTGATAACGGTATCCCGCGAGCTAACGACACTTGGCCTGCCCGCCCGCCGAGGCTCACCCCCGCCACATTTATCGGGCATAAAAGACAGCTGGTCCTCTCCCCCTGTTTTCCTTCACTCGAAGGACAACGCCGTGTCCAGGTGATGATGATGAGGGTAGGGTGCAAGACACGGGTGCAGCGAAAACGGAAAAAGCAAGGGTCCCCCTCACACACCCCATCACCCCTGACAGTTCGAAAACCTTGGTTGTCTGATCTTCAGTCTTGTAGTAACAGGAAAGGCACTAGAGACCTGTCAGACCAAAATGGCAGCAGAAGGCGAAAGGTTGAAGTGAGATTTGCTTTGAGGTTTTATGTCCACCGAGACGGGATGCAGACTGGGGCTCCTAGAGTGTTTGACATCAATTGTGCGTCTCTATCCACCCTGCTTTTCCACCTTCCCCTCCCAGCCACTGATATCTTGTGCACAGAGTGTGGTGTGCCGGCTTGTTTTACATGTGGAAACCACCCCCACCCCTTTTACCTTCTCCCGCCACTCCTTGCCCCCGTGTCTTCGCGCGATATCCTCACATGACAATGTGGCTGTTCATTTGGCGCCCGGTGCTCCGTGTCGGCTCTGATCCTTGGCTGACTCTTCGCTTTTTCTGCTTTTTCGGCTGCTGCCCAGGAAGCCATTTTGCCTGGCAGCAGCGGCCCACCCCCATATCCAAACTGCATCGTGATTGACACCAGTTGTGGGGCTGATGAGCTTGCCATTCACACTGGCGCGCGGTGTGGCGTACCGGCTCAGTGGAGCTACTGCACTAAGACAGGGGGTAATAGAGGAGGCGCTGGAAAGGCTAGGGGGAAGGGTGCGTGTACTCTCCTCCCTCTCTCCCTCCCTTCCCCTGGCTGTCCCCTCCTTTGACCCGTTAGTGTAAAATGCCACCTTCAGCGCTCCGGAGGTTTTCCCCTCCTCCACCTACTGCCGGTGCCTTTCAGTTGGAGGCTGTGATAGCTTCTGGGTATCGGCGTTTTAGCTAGAGTGGTGGAGCAAGAATTAGGCTCTTTTGTGCGCATGCGTGCCTGTATGCTTAAAAAAAAACCAACCCCCTACCAGATTAGTCTGCAGCGCGAGTTTTCATACATTAGTGTATGACACGTTTTTTTTGTGGTCACGGCATAACTGAGTAATAAACGTGTTAATGACCGGACTGGTTTGTAGCACATTAATATTTTTTCTACCACGCCCTCCTTTTTTTTTTGTTTGTTTATGAAGTCTTAAGCTAACATCGACGCTTAAGATTGGAAAATCCACGATTGGCCAGTAGTAAGTATTCCTTGTCCGTTCTTAACCAACGCTCATCGCTGTTTGTTTACACGTGAGATTACAAAGGGTAGCCTTGTTATTTTCTTCTTTTGAGGGCATGTAAGGAGAATGATGCCGTCAGGAGGGGTTGGCTTCTCCGGAAGCTGAAATGGCGGCCCGGGTGAGACGGCCCTGCCCATCCATCCACCTTCGTCATAACTAGTGCGTTAATCCCGTTCACGGCGAGAACTGTAAAGAACAGCGAAAACATGGCGCACATATGCCGAGACACGCAAAGGGCAGTCCGCGAGACACATTCTGATGGGCAAGAAACACTTTCCTACATAACATCGAGCGCTAACCACTCTTACCCCACCCCGCGAAGAGCAGCTCGTCGACAGCGAGGCCACTTGGTCCGGGGACGAGGCAAGGGTTACCACCACTCGTGTAATCTACACAGAGAGAGCGAGGGAAAGGGGGGGGGGTCCTTCGATTGTCTGTCGGATTGGCCCCGGCGCGGCGCGGACAAAAACAATGTTTTTTGGCTTTGTGCAGCGACCCATGAGAACGGGAGGTGTACCAATTCATGCCCCGCTCCCACCCACCCCCTTCCGATCCGAACTGCCACCTTTCATTTCCTTAGCTTCGTGCTGACATGTACAGGAATGCTTCATGCCAGAATGGGGTGTTGGGGGGAGTCGTCCGCGGCCAGAGAAAAGGGGGCATTGAAAAACGGTTTGCTTTGGAAAATTTCTCCACTCCTGACTGGCATATTGAGATGAGAGATACTGTATGGGAGGGGAGGGGGACATTTGCAAAACACTAATGGGGAAATGACGCCTAGGCACACAAAGCTTTTTCATAAAGAAAAAAAGTAATAAGAGCAACAACAACAAAATGCCGAAACACGTTAGCTCTACACAGTGGAAACCGTTAACATAAATCTTATTCTGGAACCTCGTCATATGTATTGTGCGGGGAAGGTTTTGTTAATTTAATGCGCTTTTCAGTTTCTGTGTCTTTTCTTCTTCACCCCTCCCAGCCAGGTCCTTTCTATAAAGAATGCAGAAGAGAAGGGGATGGGGTCTTCTGGGTTCGGTTCCCTCTCATGTATTCGGCCACTCGCATGTGAGATCGCGTGTAAGCAGCTTCGTTTGAAATCTTAGTTTCAGAGTTTTTTACATCGTCTTTTGTTTAACGTTCTGAACCATTTCTCCTGGCAAAACCGAGGCGAAGACAGTGCTGTAGCTGCCCTGCCATCACTCACACACACACACACACCAAATGAAAAAAACAACTGGAAATCTAGACAAATAATTGCAGGGCAAAGAAATTTGTGGTTGACAGTTGTTCCAATGCATCACGAACAATGGCCTTCAGTACACCTTACGCCTCCTCCCCTCTACTAACCACTACCACCCCCACCTCTTGTCTTTCTACGCTGTCAGGTTCCCTGGCTCTGCAAGAATTATATCTGCGGATCAATGAGCCATTTCATCAATATCACCTTCCTCTCAGAAAATTGCAACCAGAAAGTCAGCTGCAGCCTGAGAACAAAGCCAAAGAAAATAATTAATTGCGGCAGAGCCGACCCCATTTTTCACTCCAGGAAAAACATCTTGCTATTGCTCTGTGTCTGTCAGCCGGTACCGATGGGTACCGCCTCAACTTGATGCTTAAAAATGAGCGAGGGCAGAACGACGAGGGCTGGGGAAGGGGGAAACAGAAAGGGAGTTGACAGAGAGTGGCGAATATGGAGGGAGGGGGGAATTTTTTTTTTAAAGGTTTGAAGAGAAATGTGGGGGTAGGAGGCGTTAGTTCGTCATCAACAAAAGAGAAAGAGAAATAACGGGGTTTTTTGTCTCCGCGAGCCGGCTTCCAGGCCTTTCTCTCTCTCTTGAAGGCGAGCTAGTGAGGAAAGACCGAAATGTGAGAAAGAAGGAGCATGTATAGATACTTCACAATCAAGCCATGGAATGCTACTAGAGGTTTTATTGGGGCGTTCCTTAATACCAGCTGCACCCTGCTCCTTTAAGTTGGCGCTCAGCAGTGATCACAAGAACAACATCGCTGCTTTTTGTCCGATGGATGTAAAGCGGTGGTGGAACTAGCTAGCTAAAACTGTACATAATGATTATAGGAGATGGTCATACGAAAAAAAAGGCAATACGGAAAGAGGTGGATGGAAGGGAAGGAGATTTCTGAGGCAAGAGAAGTAACTCTCTTACCACACAGTATTTTAAGGACGTGTCTGTCAGAAGCAGATTTTATTAAGATCGAGAGGATGTGTGTTTTTCTAAAACTATTTCATCACCAAATGCCCATAAACAATGTAAAATTTGTGTTGTAAAATTTCATTTCTTCATATATACCAATTTCTTAAAAATTTCCACGAAATTGTGGCAAAAGTTAACAAAAAGAAACTTTGCTGGCCTGAAAGTAGAGTCAAGAGTTCCAGGTGATTTTTCTTCCTTCAGATTTGTTCTTACTCCCAAGTTCCTACTTATCACTAGGATGGAGTCTAAGGGGAAGATGTATAGTATAGTCTCTGGAATTATAGTAGAGGAGATGACTTCTGCCCTGCTGTTGAGCTGTTAGCTTTATTGAAATAACTGCAATGGAAATAGTTTGGAACATTGCAAGAAGAAAATTATTGCTATGAAGATCTCATGGAGGTATTCAGTTGCTCATTTTCATCAAAGAAAGGAAAACGTTCATTCCTCCAGCCATAGCTTTTTTACTGGCATTTAAAAACACTATAAAAGGTTGAGATGTCTATCTTAACTGTTTTCACCAACTGGCTACAGTTTATCTCGTTTATTTTTGTATTTTATGCAGATTTCATTGCACTGTGTGCAAATTCTACTTTGACCAATTTTTTTGTTTGTTCTGGAAAATGAGTTTCCTTTCATACGGCAGTAAACATTTTTCTGGAGTCTTCAAAGTTCCTTGGGTGGTACTGGAAATTTTGGTTTCTGAGATTTTACCTCCCCCCATACATCTGCCCTCTTTAAAATACATCCATCACTTTCTTAATATTTTAAGGAGTATTTTACCTGGGTTTTTTTTAACATCAAACTTTCTCTTCTCTTTACTTTCTCCATCCTCTTTCTTTCTCTTCTCATAAAAAAGACAGCATATTTAAAAAAATGAATAAAAATATATCTCCTGAATTTTTCTAAAGACAAACATTATGATTAAACTTGTTAAAGTGATTTAATTACCCTTCTATTTACATGCAGTAATTAAGATATTGTAAACAGCTCTCATCCATCACATGGAAGAGGTGTGCTTGATTAAATGTTTGATTAGATGACCAAATACAATAATTAAGGAAATGCCTTTAAACATGGTTTTCACATTTCATCATTGAATAAATCGAGCTTTGGGTGGATGAGCTTTACTGTGTGCCCCACTGGGGCATGCTGGGAGGTTATCTAACATCTGCATCTTGGAATAGCGCCTAGCCAGCGCAGGTAGACAGTCATAAAAATTACAATTATCATGTCTTCATGCAGAAGAGGGATGGTAGCAAAGGGTTTTTGCAGGCTGATGTAAAAATATTCAGTTTGATTTAGGTCTGGAGGTGATGTTGTTTTGTTTCTGTCTGTGGCAGCATTTCACAGCACCTTATCACCATATGACTGATCTTTCTAACATGCTAAGGCTGGGCCATCACACCCTCTCTCTTCTTTTATTACTCAGCCCACAAGAGGGAAATGTAAAACATCTTTTCTTTACACACTTTTCCTAGAAACCATTTTGGCTGGAATGGCACATGGAAGGAGTAGGTAGTACCTTTCATATCTTGTTTTGAAGTACTTTTTTTTAAGTCACTCTCAAAGGATGTCTGTTAAAAGTTACATCAAAAAATGTACATCCATTGAGCATATGTTGGCTAGCGTCAGCATGTTCAATCTGTCATGGAAAGACAACAAAGCTTTATTCAAGACTTTGTTAAGGAGAATCCTAACATATATCCAGGCAGTTGTTAAGTTTTCAGAAAGTCACTTGTCATCAGTTCTGAAAGTCTGAGCAGTGCTAACCAATACAACATAGTACTAATACAAAGCATCAAAAAGGAATGTAAAGCATGTCAGGGCACTTGGCAACATAACAATCATAATCTTGCTGCAAGAATTTATTTGGCATTGTTGTTATAACATATGCATTAGTCACATAAGAGCCAGAAATAATGGAATGGTCAGTCCTACGCAATGAATTTGATCAGATTATTTTCTTTTATTGTTTAATGGACAGCATTTTAAGCACTGTTGAAGATAATATAGCCATACAGGTTTTTTGTGTCTTGAATACAAATGTTAGTGTCAACTCCCTGTACCCAGGCTCTTTACTGTATTGTGTAACTAGGAATGATCAAAGTCACATGACAGTACTTGTGATCGATCTGGTCCAGTGTGAAGGAGAGTAAGATCTGTAAGGTCTACTGGAAGTAATATGATCAAAATGGTTTAAACAGTAAAGTTTACCTTAACTATATATTTTATGATAACTGATAATTTTGCCCATTTTGTGTCCATTTCTTGATATCATGCGGCACCCAGACAAGCTAATGATAGCTGCCTATAATTGTTCCAGGAACTCCATCTGCTTCTGAAATGAAATGGCCACCAGCCTGCAGTGGACAGAAGAATGGACGTCACTTCCTTGAAACCGAGTGTCAATCAAGCATCCCGCATGATTCCGCACGTCACTCCTGCCTCCCCTTCCCTCAGTCACAGCGCACACAGGCTGCAGAAGCTCTGCCAGCAGGAGGGAGATGACTGTGACCGAGGTGAGCTTGTCTCCCCAGTGCATCCAGTCACCCTGTCCTTCAAAATGGCATCTGCAGCAGGTGCCCCGCAGAACTTGGACAGACAGATGATGGTTGGCCGCAATGGATTTTTGGATAGAAATTCGTTTGGGTAAGCATGTCCAGGTTTCACCCAAATTAGCTTCCTTAATTTTGTTTAGATTTAGATTTGTTTTTTTTGGAGGGGGGAGGTTGCAAAATATGTTGTAAGGCCTTCATATGCATGATGAGTTATTTTCATCGGGCTGTGAGTTTTGCTCGAAGTTATGATTGGATGCAAGACTATAGAATACCAAGTTTTTAAGAATGGTTTGCAATAATAATAATAACAATAGTTGATTACTTATGTAGTACCTATCTCTGCCCTTCCTAGGCTTGATATACTTTACAAGATCATTATCTCACAAAGAGATAACATTATATGGGTACTCATGTCTGCAGTATCTGATAGAATTGGTCTTTTTCATTCTGCAGTCTTTTGAAAGATTCAGGGCTTGGAGTTGACCACGATAACAACTTGTCACCAGACATCTCCGTCATGCAGCTGTCATCAGGTAACCCAGGCATTGGGATGATGAGTGGCAAGCAGTGCCTGGGATATGGTGAAGCAAGCATGGGCTCCGAGGAAGAGGAGGAGATGCCACTAGAATGTGTGAAGTGTGGGCAGGACTTTCACAACATGCAAGACTATGTGGACCATGCATGCCATGCACGCAAGGCATCTCTGTTGGCAGGCACGCAGGACTTTCAAGTCGAGAGAGATGCATATTGTGGTCTGAGTGGGGACAAGACAGAGGGCTACCAGAGTGATGTAGAAACCTTCAATGGGAAGATTGTGTACAATCCGGATGGATCAGCATACATCATCGAGGGGAGCGATTCAGAAGATAGTGATCTGGAGGGGCTGGATGTGCCAAAGTTAGAAGGTGCTATTGTGGACAGGAAAGGACTTGCTACTTGGCCTTCAGCTCCACCTATTCCACCAATCGCTAGTGCAGTTTTTGTCCCTAAAAACACTTCTGGTTGGAGCAACCTTCTCAGGACCTCTTCCACTGATTCTGTTCATGGAAAGAGCCATGGTGCTCCTCTGATGCACAGTTTTAGGGTGTATGATGTGCGCCATCTGAGAGGCACAGGTGGCTCAGAATACAAGGTCATAGACACTAGCAGTGGGAATGAGCCACATGGTCAAGAGCTCCCAGCCAAACCAATTCTGATGTGCTTCATTTGCAAGCTCTCATTTGGATATGCAAAGTCTTTCTTAACTCATGCTACTGGAGAACATAACATGAACCTCATTGAAGCTGAAAGGACTTTAATTTTAAGACCTACAGCTTCAGCAATAATACAGGGTATTGGTAAAGACAAGGACCCCCTGATGTCTTTCCTGGAACCTTTACAGCTGCCTCCTAGCAACAAAAGCAGCTGCACTGGGTCAGGAGGTCAGGCCACCAGCACAAGCAACCTGCCGTTCTTTTTTCCCCCGGCCGCTAGCACGCCTGTTTCCAAACACCAGACAGCACCTACCAAAGTCAGCTATGTTTACACCAAACCTAAGATGTCCAAAGATATCACACAGTCCCCTCTCTCAGACAACCTAGATCAGCATTCAGATGATTCCTGTTCTAAAGTGTCCACAGATTTCTGGCACTCACACTGCAAAGAGCAGGCATCGACCCCAAGCACTGACGAAAACAGCACTGAGCATGATGGGAACATGATGCAGTCTTGCAGGCCAGAGCATTTTACCAGCAAGAACATTGTGCCTTCACCAAGGCCGACCAATACCTCATCGCCAACCTCCATTACGGACTCAAAGCAAGATGCATCAGAGCCAATGTGTGTGCAGGAATCGATGCCCATTTCCAGTGCTTCCTTGGCATCGTTGACTGGAGACCACCTCAGTTTCTTTGGCTCCTGTGATGAGCATCCTCAGGGTCGAACCCAGGACGTGGAATGCCCTAAGTGTGACATGGTCCTTAGTTCATCCCAGTCTCTCGGCGGCCACCTCACCATGATGCATTCTCGCAACTCTTGCAAAACGCTCAAATGTCCAAAATGTAATTGGCACTACAAATACCAAGAAACGCTTGAGATCCACATGAAGGAAAAGCACCCAGACAATGATGCTCAGTGCTTCTGGTGCATGAGAAATGAACCCCATCCTCGACTTGCCCGTGGGGAAACGTATTCATGTGGCTATAAGCCCTACCGTTGTGAAGTGTGTAACTATTCCACAACAACTAAGGGTAACCTCAGCATCCATATGCAGTCAGACAAACACATGAACAATATGCAGGAACTGGCCAATGGCAGCACAGACATGAAATTAGCAGGTACAAGCAACCACAGCAACTCCACGCAAAACAAAGCTTACCATGAAGACTCGCAGTTCAAAAAGATGAAGCCCAAGCAGCCATGGCGCTGCGAGGTGTGCAACTACGAGACGATGGTTGCACGCAACTTGCGCATCCACATCACAAGCGAGAAGCACACCCACAACATGATGGTTCTGCAGCAGAACGTGAAGCACATGCAACGGGATATGCAAATACACATGAACCAGCTGATCATGATGGGCCAGCAAGACCCATCCGTGTTTGGGCTGCCGAACCCCCTGAACCCAGGGATCTACCCCTATGACCAGACCATGCTGGTCCCCGGGACCCCTCCTGGCTTCGACATCCCCATGGGCATGGGCCATGAAAATGGTGCACCCCCTGAGGAAGTCATCTCGGATATGTCTGATGCCAGCAAGCTTTTCCAGTGCTGCATCTGCAACCAGCACTTCACAGACAATCTTGATGCCCTGCACCAGCACCTTCAGCTGGACCGAACAAAACAGAGGGAGTCGGAAAACATCAGCATTGCCAATGGCACGTACATATGCAACCTGTGCACCTATAAGACCAACCTCAAGGCCAACTTCCAGCTGCATTGCAAGACGGACAAGCATATCCAGCGCTTGCAGATGGTCAACCACATCAAGGAGGGCGGGCCTGAGAATGAGTGGAAGTTGGGCTTCATCAATGCCAGCAACCCAACGCAGGTGCGCTGCAATGCCTGCAACTTCTACACCAGCAGTGTTCACAAGCTGCAAGTGCACGCTTCCAGCATCCAGCACGAGAGCAATGCTACGGTGTTCCGCCTCTTGCAGCTGGCCTTGATGCGGCTGCAGTCCAGTCTGGGCACAAACAACATTGGACGCTACTACTACAGGTGTGTCCTCTGTGAATGCAATGTACGCACCAAGCAAACCATGGTGCACCATGCCAGGACTCTGAAACATATTCAGCACGAACAAGCTGGGCAGCTGGCAATTGATCCACGGGACATCTTTGTAGCTGTGACATTGCATGATGGAGAGAATATCGTCTACGAATATGACGACGACATTGGTGAGTGAGGCTTACGGCTTCATTTTCCTTACTTATTTGTGCATATATGCAGGGATTTCCATTCATAAATAGGCAGTTTCAATGCGTGCAAAAAACATAAGATTTTAGCAAAGGTTGGCACAAGGATGGACATGTCCTAAAGTGCTCTTTTCACTGCTACAGTTAACATCCACTCTTTGAGGGGCACAAGTAGAACATGAATTGGTCATCTTTGGTCATAATACATAGTACATTTTCTTACCAAGTAGTTGAAGATACTGAAGAGGAAAATTGACTAATTAATCTTTTAATGGCTGTAGTACACTATTGAATGTGCAGATGGGTGATAACTGTTAAGGTAATACATTGTGCAACTTATGGATATTTTCCCCATCTTACCATCCTCTACAAAATTTTTTAAAAGAAAGACATTTTATCAGACATTTTGGTTTTTAAAATAGTACTGATAATGTCTGTTCAAAGCCGCCTCATAATCAACACAAACCCTTTATCATCAGAGTCCTGGATAACAAATTTGCAGAAGATATTGTAGACTCAGCACTTGACAGTAACCACAAATAACATGTTATTTGGCATGTGTGACTGTTTCTTTTGCGTTAGGAACCTTTCAGAGTTGGCATTTTGAACCATACTTATTGTTGTAAACAGTGCGATAACTGCTTAGATAACCAGTTTTTTCAAATAGATGTAAGCAGACAAGACCAAAATTTGTACGATGCAAAGTCTAAAGCGTGTGGTTTTTTATGTAAGCTAGGTTCGTGTACATACAGAATGGTGTTGAAGTACATGTACACAGACATATGGAAGACCAGTAACTCAAACCAGATATTCGTAGAGTACCCCCATTAATACAAATAAACTACTTAAAGAAATAGTGTTGTAGGGGGATTATTAAATGAGTTGAGCAGAGATGGACAAAGGGTCTCGAGGCTCCACACCCACACTGTCCACAAAACGCATCACTACATGCCAGTCACAAAAATGTGTGCCGAACAAAAATCAAAGAGCAGGCAAACAATACCGGTTTTGTCAAAGCGAAGATGAGCCAGAGAAGACAGCCGGCGCAAGGTTTTTTAAAAAAAAAAGTAAGAAAAAAAGGGGGGAGGGAGAAGGAATTTATCTGAGGAGCAAGAGCGTTATTGGGGAGGGGACCGCCGGCCATGAGCGGTAGGGTGTTTACAGCAGTAGCAGGACCTGTGTGTTGAATTTCCTAAATCAATTCAGGACAGAGAAGGAGAGGGCTCATTATTGAGGCCCTCCTATCACACAGACTCATAAAGGTCAGCCTCTTTTCTTGTCAGGAATGCGCGTTGCCCCTGGCAACAGCCACCACCTTTGTTTAACTTCTTAACACTGATATGCAGCCATGAATGGTTTCACTTCTCATTTTTTATCTATTCATATTCTAATCCGCGGGTGCTTAGTAGATAGCACATTTATGAGTTGATCACCACTGGCTGGCTGGGCGCCTGTGTGACTCAGAGCTTTTTGACTGGGTCTCTCCTTTTTTCCTCTCTTCTCCCCCCCTCCTCACCTCCTTTTCGAGGACAGAGACAATCCTCTCCATTATGAATTGGGGGTGTCAAATTGTATTACTTTTCAAGTCTGACCCTGTCAATAAATAGGGATGTTTTGACAAGACTTTTAAGAAACAACAGCTTGATAAGCGTAATTGAAATTGCACAGCTCGGCGAGTAACCCTCACAGCATGGCTGCACAATAGCCCATTTGCGAACGGGCGACAGCACACTATTGGTCTTTGAGGTGTGTCTCATTCGGTTCGCTACTGTAAGGAAAAATTAAAATAAGAAAGTCGTATGAATGTGGTAATGAGGAATGCACGAGACGGCGGCAGGTAATGAGGACGGCCTGTCTTCATCGGCGCTGGTGACTGGTAAGCAGCCGTTTTTTTCTTGCTCTCTCGCTCATCTCGTTTTCCTCTCCTCGGTTGCCGATAAGTCCTTACCCACCCCTCCCCCCAAAAACCTATCAACCCCACCCCCCCAAACCTCGCTTCCCCGCGCAGACGATAACCAGCCTGACCCCTCGGCCGCGGGGTTTGGAGAGCTTGACCACAGCTGCGGTGGCGGTGTGCCACTGACGTGGCCTGGGTCGAGGCAGAGTCGCGACAGAGTAAAGCGTGTGGCCCAGCGCCATCATGCTTTTGGGTGCTACTTGCATGTCAATGGTGTGTGTTCTCGCTCGGCGCGCCGCCATACTTGTGTGCGGTGTCGTCTGATCGTTACGATAATCGAAAGGGCAACCGACCGACATGATACGGCTGGGAGAAAGGCAGCATTTAAACAATTTTTGTGCGCGTTGTGTGTGAAAACCAGTCGTGCTCCTCACTTTGTGATCTGGTTACCCTCCACCTGTTGTTTACGCTGCCCAACGTTATGTCTCTGAGAACTGGCAGTAATCGTAGTACTACCGCCACTAAAGCAACAGGTCGACTCCACACCCAGTCCCGTTCTATGCATCAGCATGCAAGAAAAATCGAGTCGAGTGCAATGGAATTTTTTTTTTGAAAAATCGAATTGTGGATTAATTAAAAAATGGCACCGTACCTCGTACTGTTAATTCTTGCTTGTTGCAGGTGCGTTGAAAAAAAATGCTGTAAACTGTTTTTCTTTTTTTTTTAAACGTTAGTAACGGTGGCGGACATCTTTTTTCCACCCTGAATTCGGCTGCCCAGACTTTTATCTTGTCGCCGCATTCGCACGGCCTGGGTAAGCGCCCCAGATCAATGGCGGCTGTAGCGTTACCGCCTGGCCCACACAGCGACTTGGCTTTGACAAGGGAGGGCTGTCAGCCGCTGCTCTTTTTTTCTCTCTCCTTCTCCCTCCGCCTGGCTAACACAGAAAACGTGTGTCGCCATATTGACAAACCGATAACTTGATCGTAATGCGAGATGGTACAGCTTTTTTTTCTCTCTCTCTCACTCGGCCTTCTCTGTAGTCACTGTACACGTCTTAACGCTGTGCAAAATTTAGTGTATCGATTGGAGATTTTTTTTCTTCCAACATCGGCACATTGCAAGTTCGTGCGGGACTGACGTAGACAGCATTGAACCGTTTAAACCGCTAGACGATAGCGGTCGTTGTGCACGTTATCCCTGTATTTCCCCCACGCCTTGGAAGCAATGCATGCAGAACTGTGGTACATCTTACATCATCTCTCCCATCAAACCCTCCCCCACCCCCACCCCCCCGCATTGCACATTTTGAACTATAAAATAATATGTGTAGAACCATAAAACATGCGAAAACCTTGCATGGCTGTTTACTTGTGGATGGCTCAGATTAAGGACAACAGCGAGTAATAAAAAGTTAGGAATAAAGTAGGAAGACTTGTGTCTTTTGGTTTGGGGAAAGTTAAACTGACGGGTCAGGAACTAGATCAGTCCATTTAAAAAAGAAACTACACTCAGGGAAGTCTTATCAGTGCTCAGCTTATAGCATTTAGAATGCAAATTACAGGGACAGTAAGACAGAAAGCATTTCATAGATAAATTCAGAACAGATTGCTTGCTGTTAAGAGAGGAAAACTGGGCTAGGGGAGAACTGGGGGTGCAGAAGGTGTATAAAGGTCACAGCTAAAAAAGTCGCGGACGTCTTATGTACCAAGCGGCGATGCATCTTGGTTGAAGAGGTTATTTCCGTTTTGATTGCAGGATGATTTAAAATATGGCATAGTTATCTCTTGTACGCTCCCCAGAATATTTTGAGATCTAAACTTGCCTGCTATTTTGCTGTGGGGTCAGTCTATACCCACAGCACAGACTGTAGCAAGATATTATGAGCCGGCTGGAGTTGGTGGCATTGGACACAACAGTTCTGGTGAATCAGGAGCAAATAAGAGCGTCAGGATATTAAAATATACACAAACAGGGTGAAAGATGAATAATCAGTTCACATTTGCCTATACAGCTCAAATTTAACTGGAGTTTAACGTGGCTAATCAACATAGAAGTGGGATAGGACTTAAACAAAAATTAACCTATTGTGTCTTTTGAGATGAATTGTAGAACACTTGCCACACTTCTTTCTTTTTCTGGTTACAACAGTCACAAGAAAATCATTGAAATGGAAAAATTATGTACCCACAATATCTTCACTACAACTTTTGTTAAATTTTCCATCCAGTAAATGTGCTGTTTGAAGTCAACAGATGACTTACTGGAAAGTGCATGGATTTTTGCTTAAGCTTTATAATTTCATCCTAAGTGATAAATGTATGATTCTGGTGTCTTATGAGATTTTTTTTAATTTATGTGCACTTTAAACGCTTTTGGTTTGCAGAGGAACATATATGCTCAGGCTTCTGATGTTTGTCATGATACACTAGATGGCAGAAGTACTTGACACAGCATAATAAAGTTTAGAAGCATGTAAGGCAGATTTTAGAGTAACTTGCACATGCTATGTTGTGTTGGCTTTTAACTGCCAGCGTTCTGTAATTTCTACAAATCACAAAGAAGGCTTCAAGTTGGAACTGTATAGAAATGCAGGATATTGCAAGGTTAATGAGAACTATGGGCATATTTATGAATGGAAAGGAAAATATCGACAGCTGTGCACACCAGTTAAGGCGTTTTATTTTAAAAAAAAACAGTGCATGTATAATTTGCAACTACTGGGCCACAGCTCTGGTTTGTCTGTTGCAAGTCAAGCTATTTTTAATCGCGAACAAAATTGAAAGCGGGTGAGCTAGCGGAAGGATTATGTTTGCAAGATGTTGTCGCCCACCCTGTGGCTGCTACCCTCAGACCCTGTTAATTTCCACAGTCTTTATTAACCCTCTCGTAGCTGCTCGCTCTTCCAGCCCTCTGCCCCCCCCCCCACCACCAGAAGCCCCATCTCTCCTAGCCGTGAAGCACACGTGACGACGGGTGGCCCACCCCCGCCGACGACACAACGTGTTGCGGGTGCTTTCTACCCTCACCCCCTCCCAATCAGGGATTCCATCGCAAGTTCTTGGAAAACAAACCCCGAGAAAAAAAGTCTGCAAGACACTCGGTGATCCCGCTCGGCCGCTTGTAGCGTCTTAAAAAGCCGCGAGTTGTGTCTGCTTGTGTGTCCTTTGCACCTCCACCACCGCCTTTCTTTGTGCCCCTTCCATGTTTTCCCCCACTTTCATCCCTGTCCCTGGCCGAACCCTGCAAACAGTGCGATACGTTGGTGGCTCTAGTTTTCAAAAATGAGTGTAATGACTACAGTGAAGAAGAGAGAGAAAAAGGGTTAGAGAGCAAAATGTGCTTGGTGTTTGGGGGAGGGTGGGTCGGGGTGCGGTTGGCTCTGGCCGCGGAGAAAGGAGAGCACAAAAGATGTTTTGTGAATGTTTGACAGCACAGTGGCATAAAATCAGGATAATGACGCACTCACAAATGATGGGTCTAGGTGTGCAGGCAGTCATGCGTGTAAGTTAATTTGCCTCGCCAGACCAGCTCGTCTGACATACTTTTTGTGCACAGGTCTGATGCTGGATTTTCTTTCAGCAAGACAGATTAGTTCGTACAGTTCACGAGTTTGAAATAGAACGAGGTTTTTTTTTTTTACAAAAAAAGAAAGAAGGAGCAAATGAATAAACATAAAAAGCCGAGGTGTAATTATAACTGATTGGTGGGCCTACGGGATAAATTTAGTCGTAGATCTTAGCGAAGGATGCTATATCTACAAGTATGCATCTTCAGCCAGGGTGAATGGAGAGCAGTTGTTCCGGGGTGTTGGTTATGTCATTTACTGACGAAACATCTCGAGTGTTTGCTTGTTGCAACAAGGGCTACAACAGCGCAACCATGTCTAACGGTCGATTTTCGTTGACCCCGTGACTTGCAGGTCAGGTCCTAGGTAGCAACCAAATGCATTAGATTCTCAGTGGTGGTTGGGGTGGGATGCTTCTCTGCACAGACAAGACTCTTCGGCAGTCCAACAGTTTTAAACAGGCAGCATTGTAAGTTCCCTGTGTGACTCAAACAGTGCTGTCATGGTTGTCCTACAAAACTGTGTAATGGCACTTTTGTTAATGTACATGCAGTGAACTGTCACTTTTAGTGTACAGTACCAAATCTAGTATACAAGCAATGCATACTCCTATTTTTATCCAGTTATGTTCGCTTTTCTTTGTCTCCATACATGCAGCGTGTATTACCATTCATCTTGTAAGTGTAGCTGCGATGTACAGCCTCTTTTGTCCTGTGCGCATTGTCATTTTGTCTGTAGTACATTCTCACTATTGGGGTTGGTGTACATTTTGTCAATGTGCACAGTTTTATTGCACTTTATTAATGTACACTGCCCCTTCTGTCTGTTTAATGGTGTACATACCCACTTTTGTCTCAGGTGCGTGTCTTGCCAGTTTTGTCTAGAGTATGTCACTTTTTCAAGGTTACATGGCCACTTTTCTGGTGTATCTTTTTGTGTATAGTACGTGCTGGGAATATCGCCATTTCTGTCAACAGATGAGCAGTCATCTAACAGGAACATGCATGCCACTCACTTTTGATTTGAAACCATGACACCAGTGATCACAAATGCAGTCATGAATTATTAATTTCGGCTCACCCCTGCCCTTTTGTTCCTTGGTTACAAAAGGCGTCTTATAAATTTAACTGCCATTTGTATGCGAGCTGTTGCTCAGTTCTGATCTATAGTTGAAAGAATAAATAGAAATGAAATGACTTATGCAAGTTTGATCGTCTGCGAACTGAAAGACGATTTGATTATAGCAATGTAACATGTTTGAAAGGAGGTCAACGCTTGTGTATAAACATATCTGGTCGTTGGACTGTTTTCGTGGTGCTTACAGCACAGTAAAACAATTATGCCATAAATCGTCTACCTGTAGTGCCCCTTAAACCTGTAGGCGCATATATATGCGTACGCGTGTGCGTGTGTGTGTGCTTGCGCGCGTGCGACTTGCTGAGTGAGCGAGAGAAACGCTTCCCTTTTGTTCCGGAATGACCCCACTCTTCCTTCAGCTCAGAATGCAACACAGGTAATTTTATGCTTTGGCTTTGATGCCAGCACGCAAACTGGTCTCGTCGACAAAAGGTGTTACAAAACCTGTCGGAATACCAATCACCTGTCTCGCTTGTAATGAGGAGCGGACGGCAAAGTTTCGTGGCAATCAATCCTGGCCCTGACAATGGGCCCCTTTTGATGTATTGAAATTTTTGCCGGGGCAGACCTTTGGTGGCGGATACAAATCCCCTCCCCCTCCCCACCTTTTGCTTTTCAGCTCCTGGCGCTCCCGGGTCCCAGGGTCCCCCTCCCGCCCATCCTGCTTCTCCTCCTCATGTGCGCCTCCCAAGTTGCAAGGTGACGTTTCCTACGCAGGTGGAAGATGTTGCTTGTGTGACAGGATGTGGCACAAAGTCACCAGTATACCCACGCACGCATGCGCAGCGAGGGGAAGGTCGGTAGCGCACGTGACAGAAGAGTGAGGTAATGAGGCGTGCAGGTCCAACCGCTATGATTTCAGCATGTCGGGAGCCTCGACCGTGCAGATTAAGGTCAAAGTAAGTAAAATGGTGCGGGGAAGGGTTAAAGGTGCTCCAGACCACTCCCACACCCATCGCCGCCGCCACCGCCGACCACGTTGGCTGGTTGCCTTGCTAGCTAGGTGGGTGGGAATCACGATCACGAATCGGCAAGTACGACACCCGAGTTTGAGGGTGACGGGTGTAGTAGTAGTTAGTGTCGGGCTTTGTTCCACGTTTCGAGCGATCACTGCATCTCGTTATTGCGAAAATTAGTTGCCGAACCTGCCTTAGTTATGGAAAGTGTCCTTTATGATTGTGAAACATACAGACCTCACACATTTATAGATTGGAGCTGAAAACGACATTACAATTTGAATGAGATACATTAGCATCTGGTTTTAGTTAACGTCCACTAAAGTGCAGAGGTTCTTTTTTTATTATTTTTCTGCCAATCAAACAAGCCATGTGTGCGGGGGAGTGGGATGATTTTCATTAACTGTTCTCTTTCGTTGTCGCCTAGCTCTGCGTGCGGAAGTCCTGTTAGTTTCCTCGATTAAGCAGTCCCTGTTGCTGGCATTTGAAAATCGTTTTAAAAACAGGCTTAGTATTTGAAGTAATGGGTCCTCGGTCTGAATTTTCACGAAACGCCTCATCCCGCTAGGTCCTACTTTATAGCTTCATCTCATCAAAAGGGCGTGGAATGGTCTATCATTACGCCCATGTTCACGGGGTGGTTTATTAGTTCCTTGTCATAAAGCCAGATTATTTCTCCAGAGACAAACATGCGCTCTCTGTACGTCCGTGTGTGTACGTGTGTGCATGCTCGCGTTCCTGGGTATGTTCGCGAAGTTCCAGACGCTTTGATGTTATAAGACTGGGACTGACAGTTCTTGCACCTACTTCAGTCTGCGTGCTTTCTAAGCTTACATAACTGGTTCCTTGACGACCGCGATGAATGTGCAATGAAGCGATAATTCACATCTCTCGAATGATTCGAATTTAGAACAGCACAAAACAACTAGCAGACGAGAAAGCAGACAGAGGTCAGAAGTCATATCGATCCGTCTGGGGGGTAAGTTTAGGAGAGAGGGGGTGTATTTATATTTTTCATGTTGAGGCGCCATTATTGGGATAGCTATCCTGCCTTTCTCACTTCTCCTTTAGACGGGACAGTAGCCACCGATGGGAAAAGTCGTCTTTGGTCGATACCGATTAGGAAAATTATCATCAAGCGATCATAGCAGGCCTCTGTAAGTATTCCTAGGATTCTGCCAGCCTCAGTTAGACCGATTCTTTCATTACCGTAGTGGACTTGGTTTGACCGAAGTCTTCTTGTCATTTCTGCTCAACCTTCTTATCAGTCTTATTCAGTGCCCCATGCTCGTTACTCGTGGATGGATGGATGGAATATTTTTTAATATTTGCGTCTGTGATGATGACCTTTCCACAGCAATTTATTTAAAATGCTTGCAGAAATGAAAGTAACAATACGGTCTGCAGTTTCCTCCCAACGGTCACTTTTGACCAGCGGTTCGGACGATCAGGGCGCTGGGTGTGCGGAGGAGAAATCAAGGACTTTTTGTCCTCCTCTCGGCTCCTTTTTTGGCCGCCATCTTTTGGTTGTAGTAAGCATCTGCCTGTGTCAGCATAAATTATTGACCCGGGGGACACCGCAGCAGACGGCATTATGCAAGATGGTGGCAGGGGCTGAGCGGGGCCTCATTAAATATACTTATTATTGGCTCTGTGGGCAGGAAACCCGCCGTATGCGGCGTTGCGCCGGGTCGCCCTTTTCGGGCGCGAGCCGCTTGCATCACACACTCTGTCGTGCGTCTCATGTGCGTGCGTGCGTGACTGTCGGAGGCATGCGTTCATGCTTGCGTAGGTATGTGTATGTGAGCTTGCGGTAATAAGTTCTAATGGCCCTGACTGGAAATGAACGCTCCTTGGCTTCGCCTTACTGATGTGCGTACGTCACCGAAAAGTGCTTTTCATCGCGGCAACAGCACGCGCATCGATTCAAGGCCAGTGACGTGCGCTGGTGACGTGCGAAAGCGTGGAAGCGTTGATTGTTGCGCGCACACGTGTTTGTGGAGCTTACCCTTGACCGGATTGTCTAATTAACGTAGGTAGGCAAGATAATAATTAACGCTTTAAGTTCTGTTCTTTTTTTGGGGGGGGGGCGGAGGGGTGACGAGTAGGTTAGTGGAGAGAAAGAAACCCGATGACACGTTCGTACAGATAGTTTGCTAAACGAAGATAGAGACAGTCCAAGGAAAAGCGGGGTTTCGAACGTATTGTGTGGTGGTTGGGAGATGGTGGTGGGGAAGAGACGCCTCGGTGCAAATCGTATAGACAAGTATTAGCAAGACATACGACAGAGTTGCACTTTAATTAAAACTCTAATTCCTCCCACCACTACCTCCTTCTCCCCCCCCCCCGTACGCAAACTCGCACACTTTTGTCAGACATGTACCTTTTCTTCAACACAGGGGAGACAAGAAAGGCAAGTGCTGAAGGAGTAGAAAGAACAGCAAAGGGGAGGGTTGGTGGAGGATGTAGTGGGGGGAGGGGTAGTTAGGGAAAAGTGTTGGCCCTGAATGTTCTCATTTGTGATATTGGGCAGGCTTAAAACCCCATCTAATGAGAGATTGCAGAGACGCGCTGGCTGTTGCAGCACTAATGAATCAATGCAGTTTTATAGATCAGTTTAGAGGCAGGCGCATGGGCCACTGCGTTTCTCTCCCTTCCTTGGTCCGGGACCCTATAATTCCTGTAATTAAAGTTGGGGAAAACACTGAGCCCCATCTTGCCGCTCTCTGGGCTGTATTATTTTTCCCATCAAGTGGACTAGCACATCAAATTAATCTGCGAAGCATTTTTCCCTCAATCAATACCTGGACCGCTAATTATGGCCCTGGCACCCGGTTACCAAGGAAATGAATTTTGCGTCTGTGAAATGAAAATTTCTGCACACAGGGATGGAGTTGCAGGACAGGGCTAATCACGGGACTGGGACCGGTCGGATGGCAGCTCTGCCATTTTGTCCAGCCTCGTGCGGGTGATTTGTTGTATTGTGTAGAAAGCGGGATTTTTTTTTTTTTTTTTTTTTTTTGTAACGACAATGTTTGGAGGGTGGTTGGGAGGCGGAAGAGAGGGGAGGTAAGTGGCTGCTGAAGTCATTATAGCGTTCACCAGCCCATTCTCCATCACAGTCACACACAAACGAAGCTATTGTCCCTCGGTTGCTAGTTGTTTTCTTCGCTTTTTGTTTTATCTACTATTTCACAAAAACTTTCTCTAAATTATTGCCAGTATCGTCACCCACACCGTCTTTCCTGGGCACGAGGCTTCTTGCTCGCGCCCAGACTGGCTGCCAATTTTGGTCGCATTAACTTGCGAAAATGCAAACAAGTAATGATCCTTGCTTGGAGCGCTGACCCATTTAGCCCCACGAGCACATGATATTCCAATCATATTTGAAGGCAATTGATTGAGCAAGACTTCCCCGTCCTTTCTTTCTATCGATTCGCCTGTGTTCCTGCCAAATGGAGTCTGCGAGCTGGGAGGCTGTGGAGAACTGGGTAGTGGGGGGCGAAGAGATAGGGAACGGCTGAGGGTGTGAGAGAAGAAAAGGACTACCCAGCAGTCAAGGTCAGATAAAATCCGAGGGATGTGAGGAGGAAAAGGAAAGGTTCGGCCGAAATATCCCTCCCACCTTAAAACACTCTTCCCATGATTTTGTTGCTCCTTCTTTGTTGGGGGAGGGGGGGGTTAAAAAAAAGTCTTCTGCCTGCTTAGCCACGTCGCCTGGTCTCGGATCAAGGGGGGCATGCTTCTCCAGCTCTAACCTCTGCAGATGAAAGGCGGTCGGTGAGGGAGGAAATATGACGGTTGATGACTGACAAACGGAGAGCAAGAATGGCGCAAAGTTTATCGCAGACGGGTCAAAACCTTCCACGGCCTGGGGCTGGCCCCACGTCTGCCGCGCGTGTGCGCTCGTGTGTGTGTGGGAGGGAGGGAGGGAGGATTGCAGCATGCTGTCCATTGCTGGCCGTTGCGGGCTCGTCAGCGGATCCTGGAGTCTTGATCTGCTTCCACGGCGCAAAGATAGTCAAACGCCGGAGGGAAGGGAAAGGAGGAGGGGCTGAGGGAAAATAATAGAGGAGTGAGTTGAGTGCATGCAAGTGTGTCGCTGGAAAACAATTTGCAGGACGGAGTTTCAGTCCAGTCAGCCGGCATCGATGCTGAGATTTAATGGAAATGTTGCCGTGAAGTCGATTTTTTTTTTAATGAGTTAAGAAAATTCCTTTTAAATGTCTCCTGCGGACGATTGAGAAGGCTTCACAAAAGTAGAGCAAAAACGTCTTACTCATTAGAGCTGTAAGTGCAAGAGAGATCGGTATGTTTCTGTTAACAGTCTGGAGACAATTTTTTTTATATAGATGGACACCTGGAAAGTTTCAGGGAGGGGGCTGTTTCACGCCCTACCGACAACTAAGGCTAAACTCCTGTGGGGGCTGGGGACAATGGCACATAGTACGGGTGGTTTCAGGTTGTGACTAAAATAGCGTATGTATATAGTGGACGACTAGTTGCATGCAACCTGCTAAAGCTGTTTTCGGGGTTTTGTCGTTGATTTGTTTTTGTAAGAGTGCGCAAGGGCGAGACCACACCCTCTGGGGCCGTAGTTACGACGTGTAGTAAGTCGTTTCCCCAGGGCAACATACAGCAAGCGTAGACTTAACCCTGCGATCTATAGTCGACAACAGTCTTGCCTCCTCCATTTTCTTCGCTGCTGCTGTGTTGATGCGACCTTCGTAACAGTGTGTGTGCCAAAAATGGACAATGCGACCACCGCCACCATTACAATTGATACTACTACAACTACAAATCACAGCTACGATGTCAAAAGACAGTCAAAGACGAAGAGAAGGGTAGAAACGGATATTTTGGTGGTGGTACTGAGTTGTTGTGACTGAAACTATGCTGATGACACTGACCTTCTGAACATGAGAACACGATTATCTCTTTGTTTTGATACCATTATTATTATTATTATTATTATTATTATTATTTCTGTATGTTTATTTTTTGGTAAAGCGCTCCGAGCTAGCCTTTGATGGTGGGGTAAAGGGCTATATAACGGCTTTATTATTATTATTATTAAAACAACATACGCGGGGTTGGCTTTATAACTTCGGAACCAAGACGGTTGTCTTTAATATTTTAAAGTTGCTGCAGGAGCAACGACTTCACCTCGCTTCCTAACTACGGCTCTTGAGCTGGACCATAGCGGGGTTAGTAGAGACGCGTCCGTCTAGACTTTTAATCGTCGGTAAACTGAGCAGCTGAGCAGTGTTCACACAGACACAAGGTCAGTGATGGCAAGACTTGCCGTGACCCCTCGCCTGTTGTCTTCGCTTCATTCTGGCAGCCACCTAGAACACTTGCTCCTTAATTCCTGCCCCTATCACCTCCTTCAGCCCCTTACTTCCCCTTCCCTCACCCTCAGCTCCACTTCTTTTTCTGGCCTCTCAGAACTGGAAACAGCCCTCAAGCTACTACGACCACCCTCTTCCACCCCTCAAATGCAAAGGAGGCGAGGAGGAGGAGGGGGGGCGAGAAAGACAAAGAGAGATGTAGGTAAGCGCAACGTGGTGGTAGCAGCGGGTTGGGGTTGAGGGGGGGGGGTTGTATACGTTACGGCTTGACGTCAAGGCTGAGGCGGAAGGGGGGGAAAGTTGGCTTGAAGGTGATGAAAGGTGAGACGTCCTAATTAGCACTGCGCCACAATCAAGTAGCGCGTTCGTCTTGCCTGGACTTGCCCGCTGCGGCCGTTAATAATGAACTGGATTGTTTCATGGACGGTGATGCGAATACGTGCTTGAATTCACTCGCGGAGCAACTTGATAACATAATGGTGCCTCACATACACACACCCGCAGCTCCAGGAGACGAGCTACTGAAGACGTATAGACCCCGACGCCTGTACATAAAGAGCAACACGGCGGGTGATGAAGGCTAGAGAGGCTGGGTGTGGTAGAAAGTTTTTTTTTACCCGCCTCTCATTCTCTCTCTATCTCTGACGAACAGACAAGACGAAGGGTGAGTTAGGAAAAAGAGGATGTGCATCGACGTCTGCGACTAGAACCCAGGAAACATAGTTCTTGCCCCTGAGGATAAAAGCAGAATGTCGGCTGTCTGCCTGCCCAATACCCTCGACAAAAAATAAACAAACTGACCTGCCTACATAGCCTCCCTTCCTATATTCTTCTCTTCTTTAATTCCTTCCTTCCGTGTGGCTTTGTGTGGACAGCGCCATCGTTTGGCCTTGTCAGCTTTATTTTTCCCTCGTCCTTGCATGCTGCACCCCCCCTTCCCCAGATGGTTCTGATATCACCACCATGATTTATATCACCCGACATAGCTCCGTTTCAGGCTGGTAAGTTTAAAATTACACGGGGATGTATCTATAAACAGGTGCTTGTGTCGTGCCTGGGCGTCAGCCGCCGTCTGGAAGACAGTTTGGCGTATTATTGAGATCATCAACGGGTTGGCCGCCGACGTTGCCTCCTTCGTGTCGAACTCTGTTGGCCTGAAATACTAATTACTCCCAACCTCATCCCACCCACCCATTCACAAACGCGAGCGCGCGCGCATACACACACACGCACCTTGTCCTCTCAATTCTAAGGGTTACAAGAGAAAAGTTCAACCCCCAATATCTCCTCTGTCCTAATAAGACAATTTTGTTATGAGAAGTTGTTTGGCTTATTTTGAAAACAGTGTGAATCACGCTCTGTGGGCGTGTGGGCGCGCGCGCGCTCACAAGCGGTTGGGGGAAGAAAGGTGAACTTTTGGTGAGGGGACGCTGGCGGTATAGGAGAGAAAGGGGGTAGACCACAAAAGCGAGCTGGCGAGTAGATGACAGGATGTTGGCGATGCAGGTCTCAGATCCGTGTTTCCCTCTGTGATTAAAACTGCTGTTTGAGTGACACTTCATTTGCTGCTCCGGCATGCTGTAATAAGGGCCAACCTCCTGGGAAACGATAAGGGAGGTAATGCACTATGGGCAGCCAATTCAGGGGAAGCGATGGGTTTGGAGGGATGGGAGGGTAGGGATTTTTTTGGAGGGGGGGGAGTGAAGGGGTGAGAACGAGGTGTTTGTATGCGTGGGGGTGGGTAGCGTGGAAGCGAATTAAAGAGTGCAAGGTCTGACCTGTGCATGAATTTGTAATAGCACTATGACAGTGTTAGACGCTGTACTAGCACAAAGCCAAAAAGCATGGGGAAGCATGTGTTTGTGCACGAGGAGTATTCGTAAACGCTTTCGCCATGATGATGACGCCATCTTGCTTTTTACGAGGACGTTTCCAATAAAATTTCTTATTTTCTTTGGTCCAAAACCTGAATTTTTAAAGTTATTCGCCTCCACACACACACGCACGCGCCAACACATTGTTATACCATCACCAATAAAATTACAACCTGTTGTTCAGGCGGGGATTGTGATCAGACGAGGAGAAACGTATGCGGATTTTGACGGGCTCAAGCCGGAATTGTGATTAATGGCGCGGATATAGTTCCAAGGAGCGCCTTGTCTCATGTCTTGTCTGGTAGGATGTCTGCAGCCACCTTTCAACAACAGTGAATGCAAAGAGTAAAGAAGATGGAAGGGTTATTCGGAGGGGGAGGGAGGTTTTTTTGGGGGGGCTAATGGGTTTTGTTGGTTTACTATTTATTTTTGTCACTTCTTTCATCTTGCGCATAGTTCAGCTGCCTGCTGGCAATTTGGTGTCAGAAGAATTTAAAGTCGAGAAGAAAGTGACCTGCTTGCCAGGTAACATCGAGGCATAAAAATGGAAGGATAGTAACAAGACAGTTTATCTCGTCAGACGCGTGTTTGATCTGAAACAGTCTCATTCTGTTCTTTGCCCGCCATTTCCTAGAGATAAACACAAAATTAATTCATTACTGGAGTGGAAAAGATGCATGGCTGGCGCTATTACGACCAGCGCAGGGACCTGTTTTTAATCCCCGACTTAATTGGGATTTCTTGTGATAGATGGTAGCAGAAATTGACGTGGATTGCTCAGTGGTGGGTTGCTGAAGAAGTGACAGAATATTTGTCATTCGCTTATCCATTCCTTGTTTCCAAAACTTGGAGCTTTTTTTAAGGGCTTGCCATTAAGATGAAAGAGAGGGATGTTGAACCTTCACATCACTTTCCTGTTTCAAGTCTGGTGCTCTTGCGTGCAAAACCTTCCTTTTGCTTCTCTTTTCTTCTTTGCAGTTGCATATTTTTTCCTTTATCTTTTCATCTGTACTTCTGTGTGAAACATGCTAAACATGCTATATTATATATAAATCAGTATGCTACGAGATATCATTTTTCCCCCTGAAATTCCTAAATGGGTATGCAAAATATGCATCTAGTGCTTTTAAAATGCTAGCAATTTCTAGGTGTCCTTCAATAACGAACTTCAATAATAAAACAGAACTTTCTCTGGTGCCATGTCCTTCACACTGGCTCCTTGCTGATGTCTAAATGAGAATACATTTTAAGTAGAACTGTATTACAGGCTATTTACATTTAGCAAAAAATAAATTTAACTCAAATTTTGGTAGGTGTGTGTTTTTGAAACTATTCAGTTCATGATTTGAGTGGTACAAATCATATACATGGATTCTGCTTTGTTTGACAAAACAGATGGAGAAGAGCGAGCTGGCGACGGCAGCTACAACCCAGACGAAATCCTGGATACTGAAAATAAAGTGGAATTTTCTGGAAGTAACACATCACCTTCAACTTCAGTCCCAGCTTCCACCAGTCCCAGCAGCACTAGCAACAACCCATCTACAGTTACAAGCATCTCACTTGTCAAAACTTCTGAACCAAGTGCAGCAAGTTCATCACAGAGTGAAAGTAAGAATTCAACAGATTTTATGGTGCTGAATGTGGCCCATCATAGCCACTGTCCACTACTGTGGAACATGATCAAAACATTCTAGGCAAAAAGAGGCAAATCCCCCTTTTTTCCCATAACAACCCCTCCCCCGACTGCTCCCTTTCTCTCTCACACTCACACAAGTGGTCACCAAAATATATTCATCATGCTTTTGGTCTCAATTATGTGTAGTGCTATTGTGAAGCTGGGCTGGACTATTGGTATTATTTGCATTTGGTATGGACTTCATTGACTCCTTGGTCATGATGTCATATGTTTAAGGAGTTGTCTGTACAGGCTGTTCTTAAATTAAATCTGTGATTTATTTTACATTTAATTATATCCAGTGTATGAAATGTTGCATTGTCAGGCAGTAAAATATCTGAACATAGCAGAACTGCAGATCTAGGCGTACAGCACATTGTAACTAAGCATATCACCTTTCACAGCATTGGTTTTAAGCTGATTATTGCAGTTAGATGAAAAATAATCACCGGTGCCCACCTCAAATAATATGTCAGGGGTTTTCATCATCAGACTGAAACATTTTACTTGTACCTCAGCTGAGTACAAATAACAAATTGCCTGCTTCTACTTGCTTGGCACATATTTTGCTTCACCAGGAGATAAATTTAAAGTGATATAACGCTAAAGAAGATTGATTCCACTTTTGATTACAGCATTTCATTCCTTTGAATGATTGATCATTCTCAAGTAAAAGAAACAAAATCAAAATTCCTATAAGCACAGAGAAATAATCCCAGCAAACCTTGTCCACTATGGTGTTTCAGAATGTCATGACTGTGTCAACATTCATTTTTACCACAGATCTCATTGATGTGTGGGCTGAACTTGTTTATTCTTCTTTGTTAGGATTTCATGGTGGGAGTATATCAGCTGTTATTGAGATGACAGGAGTTTGGGGTTTTACAGGTCACAGGAGTCTAAAAAAAAAGACCTCCCCCTTTTTTGTTGATGGTACATTAAAGGTGATAGACTCAAGTTTGCAGCTGTGATATTTCATGGCACTGAACTGTATCTCGTGAAAAACTGCAGACTTACGTTTTGTGAAAGAGTATCAGGATGGTTGGGAAATACATCATTTTATGTTCATCCTCCACGATAAATGAGTCAGCACCTCACATGATTTAGATAGACTTGAGAGAAATATAGCTTGTTTTCTTTGTTTTCTTGCATCTTGCAGCCATACCTTGTGAAGGAGAAGAAGTATAGGAAATGGTTCAGAACAACTATGGCAAACAAACAGCTGTCTCAATTTTTTTTAATCTTTCTGACATTTATTTTTTGCCAGCCCTCATCTCTCCCTTGGTGGTAGGCAAACTATCATGCTCTGGGTCATGGGCGCCTAGCAGCGGCATTGCAATCTGATAGCTTCTCTATGTGAGACACAGAATTCCCCCTTCTCTTCTCTGGAGCTTGTCTCCCCGCACCCTTCCAAGCGTCACCCCCACCCCAACAGCAGAACTGTATGCCAGTCAGGAACTTTCTCCTGACCCTTGCTTTTCAACCTCAACCCCCTCTCTTCCTCACCAGTGAGGGAAGCATTTCCCCATCAGGCTGTGTCTGTCATTTGGCAGGGCAGATAATGCTAGCAATGATGATTGCATTGTAAGATGCTCTGTAATGGGAGTTATGATTGTGGAGAGTACAATCTACATTTTATTTTAAATATGTTGTGCTTTATTTGTATGTCTGATATTCCTCTGGATTTCTAAGTTCTGAATGTTCATGAAACAATTTCCCAACAGAAGAATGCCATATGAAAACACTTGTGCAGTTCCTTTCAAAACAGGCTTGGAACTTTAAATAACTTAGTTCATGTCATTAAAAATGTTGTTCAGAATATTTAGATGTGATTTGTATATACCTTTTGGTGTGTGTGTGCCACTTACCATGCACACTTACACCATACTGAGTACAAAAATGGCAACTACTCAAGGTTACGTGTTCAAATCCATATAAAACATAACTGATTTACATTATTTGACATATTTAAACACTAAGTATATTTAAAATATTTGAAGTATAAAGATACAGCTCTGCTGGTACAAACCCTCTTGGGCTGAGCAGTATGTAGTATGTAGTACAGACTGTGGTGGATACATGCACTGACAATGTATGTATTAGCTACACCTCAGTCTTTTTTTTTTAAACAATGAAATCCAAATCCTATAATCAAGCATTGAGGGGAAATTAATCATTTTAAGATTATTTATACATTCTTGCGAGGTTGCTTATGTCATTTCTTGATAAAACAAGGAGAAATCACAAATATCGTGACTCCTGAACAACTATAAAATTAATCTGATATTTTTTATCAGAATGTTTCGTTCAGTATTTGATTAGGAGTCCCCATTATCATCATTGTTGTTCCTAAAAATAATAATAAAGTGAATTTATGTAGTGTTTTACCCCACCATCAAAGGCTAGCTCAAAGCACTTTGCAAAGAAAAAAATATGAACACACAGACATAATAATAATAATAATGGTCTCAAAGAGTTCATTGTGTTAAGAAAGTGAATGCCATACACTATTTCATCTCCGCGCAAATTTCTTGAACCGTAACACTGTACCTTGATTCCCTTTGTTTGTCTTTCTCTATCTTCAGACTTATTTTCTGTCAGCTTAAAAGACTTCAAATA
This sequence comes from Marisa cornuarietis, assembly GCA_004794655.1. Lineage (NCBI taxonomy): Eukaryota > Metazoa > Mollusca > Gastropoda > Architaenioglossa > Ampullariidae > Marisa > Marisa cornuarietis. The sequence goes on along the minus strand of SMMW01000003.1, from coordinate 9,836,871 downwards.
GCACATCTTCAGCCACCACCCACGGTAATTCCATCAAGATGAAGTCAACATTTGCAAATGTTGATGGTAAATGGCATGTTAGAAAGGTGGATTGGATGGATGCTCCACCATTTGCTTAATCAGCTTTCAGCTGGACTTTGTCAGGAATGTATGATTTCATCAAAGAATTTTTTCATCGCAACTTTTCATTTTCCTAATCACCTGCTGAGGCTTCTCCTTATGTTCGTCCACCAAACAGCCAAACATCATTTTCTGCTTGCAAAGGCACAGACCTTTTCAGCTGGTTAAGTAGCAGCAGAAGAAAGACCTTGGATAAACTTTTATGAAAGTTTCCAAGTGTTTAGGTTGGTTAATGGATTGGTTCTAGGCAGTCCCACCTCCCATACCCCTTGCTTCCTGCTTTGTATAAGATGTTGTCCAAAGCAGGTCTTTTCACTTTAATCAAGATTCTATTGTGCAAAGCTGTTTTGGTGGTCATGGCAGTTATGAACAGCATTGTGTTTTAGACAGAGCTGCCATATTTATTAATTTAATAACGAGAAGTAGATTTTAGACATGGCATATGTATTTAAAAAAGTTTGTTAGACAACGTCAAGGATAACCTGGTGTGAAGGCAGATGTGTGCAGAGGAAAAGGATCCTGTTCTGCAGTTTGGAATTGTGTGCATTCTATACGGAGTTACCTACCACGAGGAGGCAAATGTAGGCCGTTTTGTGGGCAAGGGGTCTTTTTTTAGATCCTATATGGCATCCTTCTGATTGGTAATGGATGCCTTCTGAGGTATTGTAATTTGAAGATCAGTAACATAATGCTAAGACCTATCCTTGGCTAGTCAGTGTGTGCATTTATATACAGTATATATATTAAGATCAAAAGTAGTTCAAATGAAAAAGCTGAGATTAAAGAATAGGAATCCGCTTTAAAACTCCATCTTATTAACACTCAAGTAGAAAAAACAAAATGGTGGGCTGTAACATGATTTGTGTGTGTGGTTGGGTGGAGGGAATCACCGCCCACCCTTCAGGCGTGTCTGGTGCTGGTGAACCAGTCAAGAGTAACCACCGCCATTACGCAACACAAAAGCATGAGCAATAAGATCGCTCACCTGGGCAGGTAATTAATGCAGGCTTGAAAAACACAGGCGCGGTTTCGTGGGATGCACCTGTAGGCGCAAAGACTGTTGGTGTGGTGGGGGGAGAGGGAGAGTCGCCCGCCGGCGAGACACGGAGAAGTAGTGCTTAATGAGGTTTTTTCGCTTTGCTTGGCTGAGCAGTGCCTTTATTTGTGCCAGTTCGAGTATATATTTTTTCCTCAATTTTTTTACCTTTATTTTTATTTTTCAAATGGCCAGGCTTAGAGCACTGATAGGGCTGGCGAGGTTTGTTTTCCAGGTCTCGGAGTGCAAAAGGCATGACAGTTTAAGAAAGTAATCAGACCCAGTGTTGACGCCACCGGGCTGCGTAGCAAAGTTTTGTACATCGACTTGATGGCGGTGTGCGTGCGCGAGTGCGCGGCTTGTCATTGAGAGTGAGTGTGGCGGCGGGTGGGAGGAGGAAAAATTCCTCCCCTTTCTCTCCCCCCCCCACTTTTTTTTTTCTCCTTCGCGCATGTCTTTGTGTGTTCAATACACCTCCAGTGTCATCCAGCATGCCGTTGACTGCGAGGCATCAGTTGTAACTACCAACCATCCTCCCCGAGTTTGACTTACCGGATGTTCACCCGCCGTGTGTGGTGATTGAGAAACAAGGCCGTCACTCGCAAGCCGGATCGCCGTGAGTTACCTTCTGGAGGTTGACAGGGCGTGGGAGGTGGGAGGGTAACCGTACGGTTGGACTGGCCGTCGTGCTGGACACTTGTAGGTGGAAGGAGCGGGGTGGGCGGAGGGGAATCGCGTTGGCGTCGTCGTTTTTTAAAGCGCAGACGACAGACACATCGCCACGTGAGAGTTGTCGTACGTTGTTGTCGCACGGAGGCATTGAGCAGGCGACAGTCATGATAATCATTACACGTACATGTTCGGCGCCCCTTTACAAACAGAAACTTGTTAGAACTGGAGGAGAACCTGCACAGTTGAACCCGTTTCCCCAAATCTGTTGGTTTAATTTTTATTTAGAATCTCCACCCCGGGTTTAACTTTCATTTCTTTTGCAGGTCTTGACTTAAGTTTTTAGTTGATGACCCTTTTGAGAAATCTGCTTGTGGTACTTGTTTATTATTATTTTCACATCTGATAGCAACAGTTTTGCAGTGAAAATGAGTGAGAATGGTGGGGTGGAAAAGTAATTAAACAGATGATAAATCCATTAAATTAAAACTGATTGCTGTAGCAATTATGACCCCCCCCTCACCAAGTTTTTTATTTTAACTGCTTCTTGGTTAATATAAGCACACATGGATGAATTTCATCTTTCAAATTAAACATCAGGAGGATGTCAACATGTCATACAAATTTAGCTGTCAGTTATTATGAACTACAATTCTGAGCAGAACCCTTTTATGGTTTATTTTAGTAGTGAGGTTTTCTTCGTTGATGCTCATAAGCTGTATTTTTATACAGACTGCATATTTTTTTATAAGGTACTGATTTTATTCTCTTACAACCTAAAGCTTCTATTAAATCTCTCTGCACTCAGAATTATTAGATTCAGTAAATTTAGGCTCAAATTACTTTTGAAAATCAAAATGGCCTTATGTTTTTCATCTGTCATTATTTGTGCAGTTACATAGACACATTTTTCCCCCTTTGTGTTGATCTGGCAGGGCACCGAAACAGCCCTCAGGGTAAATCAGTGACCGCCTTGGAACATACCAATGCACCTGTGAGCACAGGCAGCTTGTTGGAGCCCTCAGGGCAGGCCAGCAGAGTCCTGTGTCCCTTGTGCCAGGATGAGTGTCTGGGATTGGACAGTTTGCATGAGCATTTGTCCCAGTCCCACAAGGTCAGCCCAGAAGGTCGCCAGCGTTTGCTGCTCATGGTGGACATTCCATCCACAATGCCAATGCCAGCACCTCCATGTGAGAACTCTGGCAAGGAAGGAGTGCCAGTCTCAGCATGTGCTGCTGCTAGCACCGACACCAAGATGTTCAGCAACAGCACATCCACAGCATCATCACCATCAACTGTGGCACCACCGTTTATCACCTCACCAACATATGTGTACACCATCGATGAGACAGAAAGTCTGGATGTGGACAAACTAGAAAGAGAACACCATAGACTTGTAACGGAGGATGGTAAGAGTGCGGCCTTTTTTTTTTAAGCCACAGCTGTTATGAAGGTTAACATAGTTTATATTACATGGTATTTTAATTTCCTTTTGCTTTGTTAATATGTTGCATCACTGATGACTTGTGGGCTAAGGAAAGGAAGCAACTTACATGTCAGTACCAGTTTTAAACGAGGTTCGTGCACGGTAGCTGATCAAATCAGAAATAAGGTGAATGACAACAACACCACACACACATATGGATACAATAACTTTCTCTGTCTTCTCCCATCTCTTCCTCACTCACTGCACTACATTTCTTTTGCTTTTTTACCCCATCATGGATGTCTAGTTTATGTTATGTACAAAACATCTTTGGTTTAAGCATATGGAAGCAAAAGTTTTGATCTGTGAGAAGTAGTAAGCAGATGTTTCATTATGAAGCTAATGAGTTCATTACCATATAGCTAGGCACATGGTCTGCACTTTGCAGAGATATATTTATAATATGTATGGTATATAAATTCTTACAGTTGCAAATGCATTATTGTAATCCCAGGAAAGAAAACTCAGCCTCATTGTAACATATTTTAAGTGCATTGCAGCAAGAGAAGCATTGCTGAGGATTGGGGCTTTTGTCCCATTGAGCTGTAAAATATTTTGATGGATTTTGGTTCTACAGTTGAAAAAAATAAAATGAAGAAGGGTGTTTGGTCAGAAAGTATAAATGGTCCAGTAACTGACTGTTTTCTCCATTATACATCACTTGTACAAGTCGGAAGTCATTGTGTTTAAGAACAGTTTAGCCTTCCTTCCCTTCCCTCTGCAGTCAGGGCTATCTCTTCACAGCCCAGAAAAACGATAAACAGGTAGCTTTTTTAACGGTCATGAAATTTTGGGGGTAGGATGCAGTGGATGTTGAAAGAGCAATTAGCTAGGAAGGAAAAAGCAGGCTGGTTATAATGTGATGAACACAAAAGATATTTGTTGTGACAGTTGCATCCCAAACAGTGGCCTGAACAGTGTTATTAGCAACTGACATTCAGCCCTTGATTATATTCAGCGCACACAGGCATGCAGAGGGCTGCAGACAAAAGGTTTTCATATTCATTTCACATTGTGCTCATAACTCTGCCATCACACGTGACATAAATTGACAATTTTACCCTCTGCCGTCATGCTTGAGCAATTTCATTTCCTTGTATGATACAAATGCTGATGATGTAAATAATTTGAATCTGATGTTACATTTCGATGGTCTTTCATTAGTCCAAGTAAGAGACCTTTCTCCTTTAAATAACCTACTCCTTGCTTTGCTTTTGTAGTATTTCTTCCCATTTTCAAAGCTGCAGTGGTCATCTGATCATGATGCTACAGTAAAACCTGCCTCCTGCAGAGGGACCAGCAGACACCTCCCATCACTTTCCATTTTCATCACAAAATGACCCTTGGTTGGCAGACACCTGCTAAATGCAGACACATATTTGAGGAATGGACTTCATCCTTTTACCTGTCCCAAGCTGACAGTTTTTCGTGGCAATGTCACTCATTTTCAAACCCTCAAACAATGTAATATGATTGGTTTATGTCAGTTGCTGCAGCCAATGGGGTACACGCCGCCCACCTCCCTTCTTGTGTATTCCTAAGAAATTGTTATGAGTGCCCATTTGCAGCACTTCCTGTTATCAAAGTGATAGTGTGGTCATTTGTGAAGTTTTGAGAGCCTTCTGCTGCAAATCAGAAAACACTTAAACGGTGTGTCAAAGTTATTAAATACTTAGCTTGCACAAAATCCTTATGAAGCAATGTATCATGACCATGGACTGACTCGGGTTTTCTTCATTAAGCTGAACACCATTCCATGATTAGAGATGAAAACTGAGGTCATTATGTTCTGGTATGACAAAATGTAGTAGTATTGGGCTGATTCTGTGCAGCAAGATCCAAAGGCCTGCTAGTTTGTGGATGCGGGGTGATAGCCCTTATCTAACAAGAGAATACCTGTCATGTAGGGACAGTTTTTAGTTATGTCCTCACATCATACTTTTTACTGTAGCTGTAAGGCATTGGATAGAGTGTATCATGAATGAAGAGTGTCCTGACATCACAGTTTTTACTGTAGTTGTAAGACGTTTAACATACTGGTCCAGGTACATGTATTTAGCTGCTGTATGTTGACATTACTGACCACTGTTTCATTAGATGATGGTGCAACAGAGGCACCCTTCATGCTAAGATTGTTTGCAAGATGTTTATGGACCTGTGTTTCTTGTGTAAATGAATTTAACCTATTTTCCCCTTGTTAGAAAATGTTTGCCAGTGCAAATCCTATGATATCCATTGGCTTTTTAGAAGTGTCAGCGTTCAGGACTTTACCCCCTTATAGCACAATGAGCCACGATCATGGCTTTGCTGAGAAAGCACAGGGAAGGCAATATCATTACTTTTATTTAGTTCATGCTTTCTCCTTTCCAAAAATATTTAGGTTTCTTGGTCTAATGTTTTACCTGATAGCAGCAATAATAATAAAAACAAACATCACCCAGTGTCGTCTTCACAGTCTTTAGTTATTAGGCATAGTCTTTGTAATACTTATATTGAGTGCTAAGAGGGTTTAAGCAGAGGAGGGACTGTATGAGATTTTGGTTGGGTATAGTTGTTGGAAACTATGCATTCATTGCTCCTTCTAAAACAAAGCAAAAAAAAACAATATAAAGAAAGCCAGTGATATTTCTACTTATTCCAGATGTGTGTTCCTTCTGACTTTAGAATGATTTGTTTTTCTTTCCTGATGTTTCAGCCATTGAGATATCTGTTCAGGGGGAAAAGGCTGAGGTCTCTGAAGATTACTATCGGTGTCAGACATGTACGAAGTCCTTTGCAAACATCGACCAGCTCTATGCCCATCAGAATGAACTTGGACACCTGGAGCTCAAGCAGACACCTCGAGGACCAGGCTACTTGTGCTGGAAGAAAGGATGCAACCAGTATTTCAAGACTGCTCAAGCACTACAAGTGCATTTTCGTGAAATCCATGCTCGGCGGAACACCTTGGTCTCTGCAGTAGGGGAGCAGCCAGGGCAGATGCTGCGATGCAGCCAGTGTTTCCTTGCCTTTAGGTCTGAGGCTAGGCTTCAGGAGCACAGACTGTACCACCTGGCCATTGCAGTGACTCAATGCAGCATCTGTCAAGCTTCTTTCTCTTCTGTGCAAGGGCTTCGAAGCCACCTCAAGATCTACCACTCAGATCTCAGTCCATCAGAATCCGAAAACCTTCAGAAAACTATAGACCTGAATATTTCCACGTTATGCAGCACCCCAGGCTGTGACAAGTTCCTTTCATTTTTCCTAGGAATTTCTCCCAAAACACTTTCAAGGAATGCATCCACTCCTTCAGCAGTGGATGTAGGAAATTCTGTCTCACCAGAAGATTTGGTCAGGGAAAAGAGTTCTGAGGTACCTGTCTCCAAACAAAAAGTGGCAGATAATGACAGTAAGCCAGGATACGGCTTCAGCAACAGAGATGTGGAATTAACCTCTGGTGATAGTGCCAAACTGAGAATGAAAGAGCTAGCAGAAAAAATAGAACGTGAAGATGAGGAGGCTGATCAGCTAGAGATTCTCAAGCAAAGCTTCCCAGATCAGCAGTCGCTGGAAGACTTTATAAACAGTCAGGCTATGGCGGAGGGAAACTATGAAGACCCATCGCGCAAGTTTAAGTGTCATCGGTGCAAAGCAGGCTTCACCAAGCAGAGCTACCTGACAGCACACAACAAGACACAGCTACACCGACGTGGGGATAAGGTTAACTATTCAGTGGATCGGTACCTGGATCCCAACAGACCCTTCAAATGTGACGTGTGCAAGGAATCGTTCACACAGAAGAACATCCTCATGGTACACCAGAATTCAGTGTCTCATCTTCACAAGGTCAAACAGGCTGTCCAGTTTGGTCCATCCATTTCCACAGCCAGTGGCCAGCTCCAGCCTCTACTCAATGATCAGCCAGCTCACACCAATGGAAAAACTGGCTCCTCAAAAAGTTTGATGATAGAAAAGAAACCATACCAGTGCAACTTGTGCAAGGTTGGGTTTGGGCAGTCTGAACCTTTTGAGAATCATCTTCGGTCAGTGGGACATCAGTCTCGTCTTGCAAAAATCCCAGAATTGGTGATATCTGGGCAGGTCAGCCTAAACCAGAGCCTGATCGAGCAGCCAGACCTTGCCTTGGATCCTCAGACCCAGCACCTGTTCATGGAGGCTCTCCAACAACAACAGCTTGCAGCGGTCACAAGTCAGTCACTGCTTTTCCAGACCCTTCCCACTCTGAACTCTTTGCCATTAATGGGGATGCCCCAATTGCTGCCTCCTGCAACTACCTCTTTGATCAGTCCAACAACTGCTGCTCTGGCATCATTTGCCTCAGCCATGGCACTAGAATCAGAATTAAACAGTCATCGGTATTTTTCTGCTGCTGAGGGGCAGGTTGGTGATATTCACCATGAAGCCCACAAGGAGCCTTCAAGCAATGGCAGACAGATGGTCGACTTGGAGCAGCAGACAGTGGAAACACACGATGGAAAGAAAATGATGAACTGCAGCACAGAGAATGCCGGAGCAAAAATGGATTTGATGATGAAAGATATCATTATCAAAAAGGAAGTAGAGGAAAGTGAAGATATGAAAGCTGCTGAATTTGGTGATTTTGCTGGTCACCATCAACATGGGCAGAAAGTGGATGTAGGTGTGGGGCAGTCAATGGGGCGGGTCTTTGACCTGCAGCCTAGCAACCCAACTCTGGCAGCCTCGATACCAATCATGACTGCACGGCCCAGGGGATTTATGGGTCGTTTCAAGCCACAGGTACATCGCAACTTGTTAGAAAATATTGGATTTGAATGCGTTATGCAGTTTAATGAATACAGTCAGTCGAAAAGAAAGGAAAAAGAGAAGGAAAAAGAGGAGAAAGACCATGATGCAGAATACATACCAGAAAGCAAGGAAAAGAAAGCGGAACAGACGATTGTTCTCGCAAAAGAGGAGTTGCTTGCAGGGGAGGAAGAAAAGAGCATTAAAGTTGACCTGCCAGAAATTAACAAGAGTAAATGCTTATCATGCGGAAAAGAGTTTTCAAGTGTTTTTGTTCTGAAAGCCCATGAAGAAGAGGTACATAAGAATGTTGTCCCAATCTCTTTTGTAGAAGATTTTGGTGAAAAATTCAAGACTGACTTTGAGAAAAAGCAGCCAAAATCTGAACCAGAAATGGTTCAGGCATCCACTCAGTCAACTCAGGTGCTACAGCCTTCTACCTTGAATCCTCCAACTCCTGCTTCCACTGGTGCTTTAGTTAATGTCTCTTCAGCTATTGACAAGACATCCAAGGTAAGTGTCAGTGACATGCCACCACCACCACCGCCACCCCCTCAGCTGTCGTCAGCACCAGCATTTGACATGGCTTCAATGATGCCTATGCTGAGCCTCATGCCAATGCCAGTACCCATGAACCTCATGTCGCTGGGCATTCAGCCTCCACTCATGCCAATGATGTCTGGAGCAGCCATGGACATGTCAGCAGGGTTCCTGCCTCAGCTGGGCATGGCGGATCCTGGAATCATGTCGGCCCAGCAGCAGATGCAAGCTGCAGCTGCTGCGGCTGCCGCTGCTGCTCAGAATCAGAAGCGTGTCCGCACCAGGATCAGCGATGAGCAGCTGAAGATTCTACGTGCCCACTTTGACATAAATAACTCCCCCAGCGAGGAGCAAATCAACCAGATGTCAGAACAGTCGGGGTTACCTCAAAAAGTCATCAAGCATTGGTTTCGAAATACATTATTCAAAGAAAGACAAAGGAACAAGGATTCCCCTTACAATTTCAACAACCCTCCTTCCACCACCATTGATCTGGAAGAGTATGAAAAAACAGGAAGAATACCAGCTATTAAAGTTGAACCCAGCGATGATGATGATGAGCTTTTGTCAACTTCTAGACCAGAAGGTCAAGAGTCAGAATCAGATCTGAAGCTACAGTTGCAGCTGACAAGTAAAACTGAGAGCATGCCAAAGTTTGAATCTGCTGATGAGAGGAAAGAGCATGAAAGCCGATCAAATGCTTCCACACCTTCCAATATGTCTTCCATCCCCACCACCCCCACATGCTCCGCTCCTCCAACTCCAACCCCAATGGCTACTCCCACCTGTCTTACAGATGCCCATGCTGCAGCCTTGGCAAGAGAGACTGCTGCTCAGGCATCCTTGACCAAGCGTGCCAATCGCACTCGATTTACAGATTACCAGATTAAAATGCTGCAAGATTACTTTGAACAGAATGCCTATCCAAAAGACGATGAGTTGGACCACCTGTCCAAGCTTCTGAATCTTAGTCCCAGGGTGATTGTTGTTTGGTTCCAGAATGCCCGTCAGAAGGCTCGCAAGATCTTTGAGAATCAGCCAGCAGCAGCAGCAGCAGACGTGAAGGAAAGCAACACGCCTTTCCAACGAACCCCAAGCTTGAACTATCAATGCAAGAGATGCAGCGCAGTCTTTCAACGCTACTATGAGCTGATCAAGCACCAGAAACGCCCATGCCTGTCAGAGAATAACAACAACAAACCTCTCAACTCTACCATGACAGATGATGACAGCATCTCAAGCAACACTTCATTGGATGACTCTGCCCAGTCAGATACCATGTCTGCAACTACAACCAAAGATGTTCCTCCACCCAGCATCGTCCCTGCATTCCACTGTGATAAGTGTAGCGCGACGTTCAACCGCATTGATCTGTTGCAAGAGCACCACAAAGTCCATGACATGAACCCCTCACTCTTTCCACCATTCAGCTCTACCAGTGCTTTTGGCATGTTGCAGTCTCTGGCCCAACAAGAAGACAACAAGTCCATCCTGAGTGTTGCGGCTGCCACTGCTAAACGTAAACTTGAAGCAGAGGAAGAGCATGTGGATGACCAGCCTAAAGACAAACGACTCCGCACTACCATACTGCCAGAGCAGCTGGATTATTTGTATCAGAAATACCAGATTGACTGCAACCCCAGCCGCAAACAGCTGGAAACAATAGCTCAGGAGGTCCGACTGAAAAAGAGGGTTGTACAGGTATGGTTCCAGAATACTCGGGCACGGGAGCGTAAAGGACATTACAGGGCTCACCAGCAGCTCATACACAAGCGTTGTCCTTTCTGCCGTGCTCTCTTCCGTGCAAAATCAGCATTAGAGTCTCACCTGGCAACAAAGCATCCGGAGGAGATGGCTAAGGGCGAAATCAACGTGGATGCCATCCCTGATGCAGCCATGGAAAGTCCACAACCAGCACACAGTCTGCCTGGCTCCTCCACAACACCTCAGCCTCTTGCAGCTGACCTCAGTAAAATCTTGTCCCCCAACAGCATGCAGCCCTATTTCACATATATGCCCCCAGCAAGTTTATCATTGGGTTTTCCTCCTGCTGTCTCACCTGATCCTCTTCAGCTCTCTATGAAGCAGATTTATGAAGAGTCTTACAAAGACTACATCAGCAAGCTGAGTAGTAGTGCTCACCCACCAAAGCCAACTCATGTCTTGGAACCTTCCACACCTTCTCGCTATCCAGAATCGGAAAAGCGGACACCATCTGCCACGAATGAAGAGGATGCTCCCCTTGATCTCAGCATTCCTGTAAAGTCATGTGGCGAAAACAGTGAAAGCAGTAGAAACAACAGCAAGGCTCTTCCTGCGTCCACCAGCTTTGCTGAAAAGATTAGCAGGGACTACGAACGAGAGCGTAGTCGACACAGCAGCAACCTGGACGACTCGTTCTCCGAGACACAGTCCGAGCTGGCCGACTCTGAGTACCAGGGAGACATGGGTAGTAGTCCCCCTTCACCACGAGCTTCCTCAGGAGGAGCTGTGCAGAACAAGCGGTATCGCACCCAGATGACTAGCCTCCAGGTCAGGGTCATGAAGACACTGTTTGTTGACTACAAGACACCTACCATGGCAGAGTGTGAACTTCTTGGCCGAGAGATTGGCCTTCCAAAGCGTGTCGTGCAAGTCTGGTTCCAGAATGCGCGGGCGAAAGAAAAAAAATCCAAACTAGCTATGGCCAAAACATATTGTTCAGATGTGGATTTTGCCAAGACACCAGAAGAGTGTACACTCTGCAAATTCACATACTCCCACAAATTCACTGTTCAAGACCACATTTTCACAAAAAGGCACATTGACAATGTTAAGAGCTTCATACAGTCTCAGTCAGATGCAGAGCGTGAGGTTTCTGACACCAGTGGCGTGTCAAATTTGCTAAGACAGCAGTCCCGTGAGCTGGAAGCTGCACGTAAAATCTGGGACAAAACATCACCTACCAGCACCCACCTGGCTCAGCTGCAAGGCCTGAATGCTGCTGCAGCCTTTGGACTGCCAGGTGCAATTCCAGGTGAGCTATAGGCAGAAAAAGTCTGTTGACTTTAAAATTATTTAATTTCCCAACATTTTTGGCTTGGGGGTGGGAGTTGGGGGTGACGATTATGTTTTTCAAGTTTTATCCAAACGGTATAGGTATACAACCATTGTTACAAGAAAACTTAAGTCCTGAGAAAGTTTTTAGTGATATCAGAATTCAGATTCGTGTATAAGAGTTTAGGTTCTGTATATACTTCTCAAAGAGAGTGTCTATGGTAATGAATGCATATGTGTGGATGATTGGCTTCACATTTGTGTATGTATATGCATCTATACAGCTAGTGCTTTATGTATGAAGGACTGTAATGTGTGTGTGAGAGAGAGAAAGTGGGGAGGGGGAGAGATAAACAAAATTTCCAGCATTTTTCTCTATACTTTTTAATCTGATTCCCCATGCTGCCATTGCTACATCATAAATTTCTTGTCACGAAAGGATATGGTTGCTGGCTTTTGATTGCACCTTCACTATCATTCACTGGAAAAGACTTTGGCATCACAAAACAAATAATAGGCTTCCAGTCTTTGTCTTGTGTCTTCCCGTGCAACCATCTGTCCAAAGCAGAGAATTATTGAATTAGCTGTATCACATAATGGTTTGATTTGCTCATTGTGGGTCCGTTTTTGCCATTTTACTGTATGGTAGATCTGTTTCAAATTGCAAAATAGCATTTGAAATTTTTTTAGTACTTTTTTTATGCATCAGCTGTAGCTGTCAGACTGCGACCATTAAAGCTGTCAGTGTCTAACATGCATATGAGATATGGTATTGGACACTTTGAGTGTAGGACTCAGAGATTAGCTATATTTTGAATAGGTTTTGATGTAAACAAGATGAAACAAAAGAAATATGTTGCTTTCCATGAATAGCTGAAGATGTCTCCATTGTTTGGGCCTAGGTCATTTTGGATTTTGAGTACTGGACTAGGCATTAGGTACAGAAAGCTAAAATTTTGCAAATGATCACATTTTTGTGAATGGTGCTGGCTGTTTTAATGATGTTACATGTCACTCTTAATCTTGCAGGTCTTGGTTCTTTGCCAGTGATCCCAGAACTTGGCAGCTCCAGCACTGGCGCCACCAGCAGCAGTAGTAGCAGTGGTAGCAGCAAAAAGACAAACAAAGAAGAAACACATAGCAAAGAAAAGAAAAGTGAAGGTACAGATAAAGTGCTTTAATGGTTCAGTGATATATAGGCTTTGAAAAACGAACGTAGAGATGACATGCTTTATTGCTTTGGTTATAAACTGACATGAAAAATGAAAGATGAATAACAGTAATTAAGCATTTCTAAATAATGGTATTCAAAAAGATAAAATATGCTTTGTTTATAGAATGGCTTTAAAAGTGAAGTTACATATAAATGGTTTAGTGCTTTGGTTATAAATTGGAGAGGTGCCCAGTAGTGTAGTGGTTAAAACTCTCGTCACCACTGCAGAGAGAGGCCTAGGGTTCAGATCTTTTCTTGGGACATTTTGTGTGACACCTGTTCACAGGGTCAACCATCACAGAGAGGGGGGTCCCCCTACTTTGTAGTGTGAAATCACTTTTAACCCTCTTAGCCCAAGATAAAAATATTTCTATGTTCAAAAACATGGGCTTAAAATTTATGATTTTGAAGACGATAGTGAAACTGCAGAGCCACGATCGTGATCCACGAACCACGATAGTAAGCGTATCGTTGCTCATTGTGCTCTGCTGGTAGGGCCACAACGATTGTGGCCCATCGTGCAAAAAGAGAATCACAATCATGGAGCAGAGGCACGATAGTGGCTCATCGCGCTCTGCTGGGTAAGTCAGTAAACTGGCTCTACGGGCTCAGCGGGTTAACAATGGACTAGATAACAAGATGCCGTTTGTATTCCCTTCGGCAGTTATTTTTCCCTAAAGTCAAGTAAAGCCCCCTTGTCATCAAGCTATAGGATCCGTTTCGATAGGCATCTTTCAGTTTTTTTCATTTTTTAACTTATTGGAAGGGTTTGAACTTGAATGCAGATTTTATAACTGTAGGGAAAGCATTTAGAAATGTGATTCCTTGATAGTAGCTTATATTATAAAGTAACACTTTTGTCATTTGACAGCTTATTCTTTTTTTGGAAATCTATCCTTATTCTTGTGCCTGTTTTTGTTTTAATCCTTTTTATTCAACTAGTCTTGAATAAGGCACACGTGAATATTTGATTGTTGGTTGAGATTGTTTTAAGCAAAACTAGAATAGAGCTTTGCATTAAATATTAAATCAATATTTTCTTTTTTCGCAGCATCGACAAGCAGCAACAAAGAGCAACATCAGCAGCAGCAGCAGCAACAACAGCAGCAGCAGCAGCAAGCTGCAGAGCTGGCCCACATGATGGCCTTGGGAGGCTACCTGCCTAGTCTGGACCCCTCTTACTTCTCTTTTATGTACTCCTGTTTACCTGGATACTTCCCCAGTATGGCAGCTATGCCTATTCTGCAGCCAGGTTTACTGCCAGGTGGGTCAACATGCGAATCCACATTTGTTACTTTTACATGCAGACTGTAGTCTTATGCACATGTATTATGTAGAAGTATTCAAAGCTCCTTCCTCCCTCCCGGGCAGTCCAGTGTTGCAGCAGTTAGCATATCACCATTAAAGTGAGGATTGGCTGTCCTGGATTCAGATCTCGACTCAGGCATACTGTTCTTTCTCAGCACATGACACCTTTTTATGTGACCGGCTGCATTGCAATTAAATAGCCTTAGTTGCTGCCTCGGTGTAAAATAGAAAACGCCTCCCCCCACCCCACCATCTCCCCACGAGTACAACAAAAAACAAGATGGATGACTTCAGCTCAAAATGGTATGAAAGTAACTACTTTAACTGCTTTATTTCTAAAACTGTTGATATGTCCTGGAATCAGTTGTAGACAGGCAAAGATGTAGCTATAGGTAGCTATATCCTATGTTCTATAGCAGGGAGGATGAATGTCGGTCAGTGGCCACTTAGATAATTTCAGAACATTTCTTTTTCTTGTTGCAGGAGCAGAGCATTTGATGGCATATGACCCTCTGTCTTTTGGCACACCGTTGCCTCAGCTGCAGATCCCAGGACAAGCCATTAAGCACGTCTCGGAGAAGCTGACAGAGAGCAGCTGCACACTGGCCCAGTACACCCAGGACTGCAAGTCTCTTGGTGACCTCAAGGCCATGGTAAGCACCTCAGACTTCGCCTGTGCCAGGGAGGCCACAGTGGACGTGGGCTACATCTGCAAAAAGTGCCAGATGGTGTATCCAGCTCGCGAGGCCTGTCTGACCCACCAGCGCACAATGGGTTGTTTTGCCGGCGGTGAGAGCAGCAAAGGCATGCTGAAGCTGGAGCAAGTCCAGTACGAGTGCAGGGTATGCTGCGACAAGTTCTCCACATTGTACGAGTTCAAGCTGCACTGTCAGCTGGAGACCCACATGGTCAAGGTCGGCAAGTTGAGTGTCAGCCACATGGTATCGGCCACCAAGCCATCCTACTCTATGGGGTTTTCTATCGCAGAGTCACCTGCATCCTACTCCTCAGGGTCTGGGGTACTGGGTGGAAGTGGCAGCATCAGCAGCAAAGCATTGTCCCACACAGTGACCAGCTCCTCCTTTGCTTCCAGGAAGTCTCCAGCTTCTGCCACCAATCTGGACCCAGTCTCAGACAAAAGTCAGGATGCCAAAAGGGCAAAACTGGATTAATAGAGCCATTTATTAGATGTTACTACCTCTGAAAGTGCAGCTGGCACCAGGAATCTGTGAGGACAGACAGCAGTTTGCAAGTTTGTGTCACCTTCAGTTGAGTGATAGAAGGGTTTACTGAGTGACATCTTCCCCCACGCCCTACAGCCCCTCCCATACATGGCAGTGATTAGGTGCCAGAGCAAAAGGCTTGATGGGGTGATCAGGCTAGCACCTCTCACATCCATGCAAGAGAAAAGAGGGGTTATTCATGCTGGAATATAAAAACCCGAGGAAGAAACAGCAGTGATTTCTACCCCAGTTTCTGCTACACACATCAACAGCAAAAAGATAAAATAAAATAATCATGTTAAGGAGATGCACTTTCTGGTTTGTTTGTTTGCTTTTTTTTTAATTGTTGGTACAAAGAGATGGTGGCAGCTCTCCTTGTTTGATGGTGCATCATCCCCAGTGTGGGGAAGCATGACAGGTTAAAGGTCATTTAGTTGAAGGGGTAGCAGTGATGGAGACCAGCACTTCTTGGGGGAAGTGATCATAAAAAATCCTGACATCAGCAACACATTTTGGTCAGTGGAAGTGTTTATGAAGTGCAAGAGCTGTTTGATCCTGCAAGCTCATTTCTGCAGTTATTACAACAGCTTGTCTTCTTCCACGAGTGAATCCAAACTTGACAGCTAAATTCTGTCACACGCAACATGTAGACATGGTCACTGCTGGAGACTTCCTGGTAGGATAGGAATGGATCAGCAAGAGAGGCAAAGACATTGTTAATGCTGGTGATGTTGGGTTCACACTGGCACCTTGCATGCTCCCCGATTGTTCACTGCTGCAATTGGCACACCTCCCATTTAAGTGGAGGGGGGGTGGAGGCAGTGCTTATTTTCAGCAAACTTTCTAGCTCTACTGAGTTTCCTGGTAGACTTTTAGCGATCTCATTAATCACAAAAAAGGGCTGAAATTTTTTTGTGATTGGTTTTACAGAATTTGTTTGATTTGTTTAAAGTGTTCCTCTGCTCAGACACACAAATGTCATGTGTTTAGAGTGAATGATTATTTACATGCAGCTATTTTTCATTTGGACGATGTGAAGAAGTATTTGTTAGTTTTGCAGCATGAACTTTTCTTTTTTTGCGTGGATTTTTTTGTTTTGTTTTTAAGTTTCCTTCCAAGTAGTGTGGTTGGGGTTTTTTGTTTGTTTTGTATTTATTTTTTTGTGGGGGTGGGGAAGAGAGAAGTATGGGTTTTCATATCCACTCTGTTTGTTTTACATTTTTGTTGTTGACTTGGTGGAGAAAAAAGTTCACCATGATATGCATGAATACACTAATTTTCTAGAAATTAGAGAACCATGAGTGTAGAAGCATTTAACAAGAGCTGATGTTTCAAGCAGGTAGCAGATAGAAAATGCTACCTATTAAAATTCAAAGTTAAAATTACACATTTGTGTAACTTTATTTTTTAATCTGTGACAAAAAAGGACTAGCAAGCTATATTTAATGTCTTCCTGAAAGAAAAAGATCAACTTAACGAATATTTTTTTAACCCCTATTACAGATCTAAGGGACTGCGGGGTCTGTAATGTTTTGGTAAGATAAGCCATTCACTCAGAAATTAAAGTTTGAATGATGTGAACAGGTATAGTTAAGAATATTCAACCTTCTAAGCATTTTCTTCATTTTTATTTGAAGAAAACAATGTGTTTTGACTGCCCTTCCCATACCTCCAAAGATGCTGAAAAACTTGCAGTAGCCATGACCACGAAAACCAGCAGTCTCGAATCCTCGTCTCAAGTGTTTCAGTTCCAGAGCAAACACAAGTTGCTCTCTTTTGTGACTTTTTTTTTTCCAAAGGGATTAACTGCCTCAGCTAGGTGTGACAGCAGAAATTTCTGCAAAACTTGGGAGAAGACCCATATGCATGACAGTCCCCTACCCCCTCCTTTCTTTTTGATGGACATACAGGGTTTTTTTTTAAAGTGATACTGGTGCATTTTTTTCGAGATGACTTGCAGCTACGTTGGAGCAAGTACTAAATTCTTGCCTCCAATATAATAGCTGGTTTGAAATGGCTTCCGAGATTTGAACTTTCTGTACTAGTATTCTAGTATGACTTATGAAAGATCACACATGTGATTGTATTTGTTATTAGTGTGGGGTGTAGAATGCCTGAGGGCTTGGTTTTCACTCCTTTTTTTCCACTAATGGATGTGTATGTGAGATGTTATTACTGAACATATGAACTGAGACCAGTGGACAGCACTGTCCTACATAATTTCTAGTGGCATTTACATTTGTGTGTACCTATGTGAGATTTTCTGTTGATCTGCCAGAAGTTTTCTGCTTTATTGTGTGATGTGTGCATACGTAAAAATAGTTCGAGCAATGTTTGCAATTGTTCATGATACATATCTCATATTTTAGGACTGTGCTAAATGTAGGAGTTTCTTCCAAAGCTTGGACAGGTCATAGGGCTTTAAAGGATTGTGAATTATTACTTTTTTTTAATCTACACTCATGGATCATGAAATGTCCTGCATTGGCCAGAATGCTGAGGCAACGCTTGTGCTTTTTTATATTTAAAAAAACACACTGATACTGATACATACTGATGTTTGAAAGCTGCCACAAAATTGAACTTCACAACCTTCTGGGATATGCATGATGAAAAAGAGCTTTCTGGTTTGCAAAGATTAGATTGTTCTCAATAGATAACCAGTAACATTTGGAGTACCTCACAATGGTTAAAACTTAGTCTTGATTGGCTTTATGTATAGTATTGTTTCTGCTCTTTTTAGCTATAGCTTGGTGTGCTGACATCGTTGAACCAACCCTTACAAATGACTTGCTTCACCTACCCATCATCCCTGTCTACATGCTCCACCCTGTTTTCTTGTTCTCTCTTCTGGTCCCCCATTCTTCTCCCATCTATCACAGATACTGAACATAAATACACAGACATATTACTATTTTCTTGTTTCCAAAGAAAATTTGGATTATAATTTTTCCCTGCTCTTGTTGACTTCACCTAAGATTTCGAGTTAGCATGCTTGTTGAAGGCTATTAGTGGTACATGTTTTCTAAAAGTGGGCACCATAAGCCATTTTCATCTTGCTCTAGGACAGCTCTTTAGAGTCTTATTGTTCTTCCCAGAAAAACCATGATTTGCTTTTTCACTCCACTCATTCAGCCACATTCCTGGGATGTGGCCTGCCTAGCAGTGACCAACACCTGTCATGGTCAGCTGGGCACCAGGAATTTCGACTTGTTTGCTTTTTGGGTTGGGAGCAACTGAGTGATGATAATTTCTTAACTAAATTTGTTTTTGAGTACGTTGTCATTGTGCATGGTTCTGCCAACAGTTGTGATGGTGATGATTATGTGTTACTTAGTGATAATTGCCAATAGTTGTCATATCAGTCATAAAATACACTGTATATTCCTTGCCAGTAGTGTGTGATTTTCCGTTCACCGTGTATATTATTGCCTTCAGTCCTGCTCCTGCTTGTTCTGGTCTTTCTTTCGTGGCATCATTTTGCCATGAGAGGAAATGAGTGACATGTGAATGCTGTGGGAGCAATGCAGGGTTAGATGGTTAAATATTTTGATGTGGCATATTGTTTGATAATGCACCCTCCTTTCCCTTCAGCCCCTAACCACTTGTATCAGAAGTGTTCAGACAGTTGCAAAGCTTTACAAATTTGTCACACATGATGTGATAACACTTTAT
The DNA here is from genome assembly GCA_004794655.1 of Marisa cornuarietis. NCBI lineage: Eukaryota > Metazoa > Mollusca > Gastropoda > Architaenioglossa > Ampullariidae > Marisa > Marisa cornuarietis. The sequence continues at coordinate 9,817,801 of SMMW01000003.1, read as the reverse complement.
TTTAGTCCAGGCGACTTGCATATGGGCAGTCCATGACTAAGTGTTTCTTTGTGCTGTGAGTTGCAGATTTGTGTGGTGGTGTACATAGATACTTGACAACTGTGTACAGCATTGAGATGTTTACTGTATTGGAATTTGGGGACCCATACACATTGTGGTGACCATTGGGCTCATGTTTAAAAAAAAAGCATTACAGATCATCAGACATGTTGGATTTTATCACAAGCACAACCAAACATCTGCCATCTATTTTTCATAATAGCATTTATCATTTGCTGATGGAAGCATACAATTAAAAAAAATGATGTTGGAATATTCAACAAGCAAATGTTTCTCATGGTGGATCTTTTCTCTTGCTCCCTTTTCTGGAATTTGGCTTGTGCGGTGTTAGTGCTATTATGGACATGTAGATTTCAGCAACAGATTGCAGGAATTGTTTTATTGTGAATGGGAATGGCTGTAAGCATATTATGTTTCAGTATTAGGACCATCTTTTCTATGTTCTTAACACATCATAAAATTCATACAGCATTTTACTAGGGTGTTTTTTCTTCAACAAGGACCTCAGGTTGTGGCCCAGCATTCTGCATCTTCCAGAGAAACTTCAAACGTGCATGAAGTGATAGCACTTGATGGCTACATTTGAAACAGCCCAATGAATTTAGTTACCAGAATTCATCTTATCAAAGATCTGATCATTGCATTGTTAGCAGTATTTGTTAAGGGAACTTTTAACATTAAGCTTTAAGCTGTACTATCTTGGATTATGTGTACTTTTCAAGATAAATGCAGATAAAAAAGGATGTCTGCTGAAGTAAACACCTTGATTCTTTTAAAAAAAAAAAACCAGAATCGAATGCTTTTTTTTCTTTGGCAAATGGTTGTTTTCTCACTCTGCTGTCTCAGTATGTGAATGATTCCCCCCCCCCCATACAGTGGAATCTTGCCCAGGTTGTAGCAATCAAGCTTGGTGTGTATCTTTTCACCAAGATGCTAAATTCATTCCACTGTGCCATTGCAGCATTCTGAGCTGTTATCTTTTGGTCTTTTTTTTTCTTCCATCCCTCTCCATTGTTTTGATAAAAGAAACTCAGGTGTCCTGCAGTCCCTTTGTGTCCACACATGCTGAAATATGCCATAAGAATGCAGTAGTGAGAGGAGGAAATCAGTGCTGGAAGGGGGAGGGTCAAGGGATAATTTGTTGGGGGGGGGGGCGGAAGAGTCCTCTTCGTTCATTCGTGTTATTCATTTATGTTGTCTATCATTTGGTTTTTTTCCTTTCTTGTGAGCATTGACATTAAATTGTTTTCCTACCAATTTATATTTACATACATTTTGTTAGAATTTTACTATATTTTGAATAGACAGCTATTTGTGTATGGAAATGCAAGACTTTTTGATGACTCTTGGTAAGAAAAAGCAGATCTGTACAGGTTGCATTTGTACAAATTAATTCTCAGATCTTGTGTTCATATTTAAGCAGATGTGTGAAACCCCTTCCCCAAAAAAGTTTTATGAAAATCTCAGTCTGTCTGCCCCCGTAATACATGAACTTACTGTCCAAAGTTAGAAGTGTGCCAAAGGCACTCGAGTTGTGGATTCATACATATTTTCTTGTTTTTAACCACTTAGACTGGAGTTACTACATAGACATATAAAACTCCATAATTATTCAAGTCAAGCTAACTTCAAAGGTGAAGCAAATTCTGTGCATGTAATGACTGTAAATACTGGTGCGATAGAGTATGCGATTGGTAGATCTTGGGATTGAGAAAAAAAATTATTGAAATCCTTCAGCTGTTCTTAGGTGCTCTCCCCTATTGTTGGCAAAAACCCCTTCTCTTCACTCTCCCTAACAGAGGGGCTATCAGCATTTCCTTTCTGTGCTGCCTAACCATGGACCAAGCTGGCCAAATGCAATGCTTCTTTAATTGTTGATGGATTGAGGGACTAGGAGGTTGACGTCACAGTTCTTTTTTTTTCAAAGCATTCATGTTATTGTGTTTTCATGGTGATATTTATATGGATGTTACGTCATGCTGTGACCATCTCATGTGATTTTTCTTTAGCCCAGTACTTTACAAAAGTGAAATTATACACTTTCAACTTACAGTTAAGACTTATTTGCCAGGTTTTATTTTTTCCAATGGATCCGGTCATGTCCTATGGTGAGTGCAGGGCCTCAAGCTGTTTTCTGCTTTGTAACAGTTTTTGTATGCATTTTGTACATTAGATAACGCCTCCCTTTTCCCCGACCTCTCTTGCGCCAGTTATGTTTAAACGCCTGTCATAAAACTCTCTCGGCGATCGTCTTATCCTGGCGACATCAAGGACCGTCCCGACCCCATGCTCCCCAAATCCACCAGGCAGAAATGCCATTTCCCGCGAAGAGCAAACAGCATAAGGGAATAATAGCCTGGTATAGGTGTGCAACCCCTTTTTTTTTTTTTTTTTTGCTTTGGAAATGTTTCTGGGGGTTTCTTCCCTCTCTTCACGAAGCCAGCAAATTTTTTCCCCGGTTACTGTCCAGAGCGCATGCACAGCTAAACACAGCACAAAACGTTCACAGACGATGGCTCAGATAAATGTCAAGAAAGTACAAACTATTCTGCGTTTAGTCCTTTTCAAGTCATTCTGATTATATTCTGATGGGCTGGGATTTGTGTTCCTTGGTTACACATTTGCCAGTAAGGATCTCTCCCCATTCTCTCAAAATTCAGTGACGCGTGCATATAAACCTAGGTGCATACCTAATAGGATATGATAAAACTAATATTTCTGTAGTGATAAGATTTATTATTTCTTTTTCCCATGACAAATGTCCTTTGTGTTAATCTGGCACGTTCCTAACGGCTGGCGTTGGCACAACGTGGTGCAGCGTATGAGCGCTTTCTGCCTGTTTATAGTTTTGAGGGGATTAAGGGTCAAACTTATTGTAAAAAAAATTTTCGGGAGAGTAGGAGATACCATTTTGGTTCTGCAACGTTTTGGTAAGCCTAAAGTAGCTGTTTTTAGCAGCCAAGCCAGTGTTTTAAGCCCTCGGAACGAGCGAAAATGAAAAAGTCTGTCACTATCAGTTATAATACTTGGTTTTCAGAAAACAAATTAAAGGGAGATTTAAATGATTACTGTTATAAATTGATATCAAATTAGGGAACCTTATGAAAGTATAAAACTTGAAATTAATCAACTTTTTAAAATGCATAGATAAAATATTTTAATAACCACCAATTTCACTAGTTTTGAAAAGGGCAACAGTTTTGGATCTTTTGTTTTTATGACACCCAAGGCAGCCCTCAGCGAACCGCTCCTCCCCCCCCCCAAACCTACCTTGAAACGTCACCTTCAATAATCCCATGTCCAGTGTTGTGGTGACCTCACGCGCCTAGACACCGCTGTATGTGTTCGCAGAAACTATGGTTTATGACGTAAGGAATAAAATTCCTTTTATTGCACAGACTATTGCCAAAAGAAGACACGTGACCTGTGATAGGAGATGGACATTGTTGGCTGATCTAAACGATTAGCAGACGCTCAACAAAGCTTTAATAACGACCAGAATATATCCTCTTAACATATCTTCCTGCCCGAGGTTGATACCTTTAGGTCCAGTCTCAGAAGTTCACATGACAACAGCAGAGTATCTCCAGTGTTGCTGGCAGGAGTATCTGCAATATTGCCAGCAAAAATATCCCCGTTTCCCGCCCCTCCCCGCCTTTTAGTGAGTTTTTATCAGAGCACATGTTAACACTTCGTCAGGTGCTGCAGCTTATTGGTAGACCGCACAGTCGGCTGTCTGTAAAAACGACAGACAAAAAGTAAAGACGTTGTCCAAGACCGAATTGCATGAGTATTGACATCGTCTCAAGCCGACAATATTCATCCAAATTCACTAGGTTGATGCGCCTGGACGGCGAGTACGTCGATGTGGACTAGGAGATATCACACTTCGTGCTCCTCTGCCGTGAGACACGAGGAGTGCGAAACGAGAGAAAAGTCATGTGACTTGCGCGTGAAGCTTGTCCGCTGTTTCTTGAGGGCGAATGATGTGGTCACCGTCGAGCCAGGCTCAGCAGAATCTGTCGTCGGGTATCCACCCACCTTCTTCCTGTCCATCGCCCGGATACTTACATAATATCCACAAAGTGGAAACCGAACTTGAGTTTTTTTTACCTCCAACTCTCTTGCTCGCTTGCTTGAACAGGGTTTCAGGTCTGCCTGGATATTATCTCGTCTCTTTATTTTTGTTTTTTTTTAACTGTCTGAATGCATTCAGATATCGCAGGTTTTTTTTGTTTAAAGCGCAGAATAAGCACACGGCCGTTCATTCAAGATGGAGTGTAGTGTGAACAAAGTTTTCTGTAGGCAACAGTGCTGGATATTTTGTTGACCTCTGGTGTTGCAGTGTCGCTTAAAAAGTACAAACAGGACTAGCGAGCTCGAGGTTCCCTGGTCCTCCTTCCCCGTCTCCACCATCCCTTATACCCACCCGTACCTTCTCCTTACAGTTGACTAATCGGTGTGGCTGAGTAGACTTCACGGTACAGTGAGAAATCGAACTTTGTAAGTCCATGGCTTGTTCTTGTTGTCTAGCATGCACAAAGTACTGAGGCGAGACTGCTGTGATAGTTTCCAGATCGAGGACTTCTTGGCAGTACAGATAGGCGAGTAACGCTGTAGTCCTCTAGTGTGTGTGTGTGTGTTCGTTGGACCGGCAGAAAGATGCGACATCAGCAGTCATGCACCCACACACACCCACATACCCTTCCCCCTCCTAAAGGTTTTTTTTTAAATTTGAATCATGCTCCTGTTAGTCAGGACAGTCGCTGAAGTTAACCAGTGTGTGTCTTGTGTAGTGTGTGTGTGTGTGAGTGCGTAAGCGCGTATGTGTTGGCGTTTGTCTTTATCAGGGAATTTTTTTTATAACTATTTTTGCTCTCAGCAAGTTGCGCTGTTTATTTCAGCATCATTTTCGGACCCTTTATGTTTCCCCCCTCGCATGCCCCTACCCCTTCCCGACTCTTCTTTTTTTCCCCTCTCTCCTCTGTACATGGTAAACATTGCGCCTCCTTCGAAGCCGACGGCTCTTTTGTTGTCCGACATTGACACAATGACATTTTTGCCGTAGTTCTAGAGACAAATATTTTATATGTCGTCCTATTTTTGGTACAGTTGAGTCTTTTTAGACATTTTTCAAAAAGATATATGTAGTGATGCTTCCGCAATATAAGAATAAATAATATGATCATTCGACTGCTCTTTGGCACTTTGTTTTATATATATATATATATATATGTGTGTGTGTGTGTGTGCTTGCGTGCATGCATGGATCCGCAAGGTGTGGCACTGTTCATATGTTCACGGATTAACTGTTCAATACTGAAATCTAGAGCACTGCACCCACCAGAGACAGAAAAAGGGCGTTAACTCATATTTTGTTTCTTCCATTGCCTCTCCTCTTGGAAATACACACACACACACACTCTCTCTCTCTCTCTCTCTCTTTCTCTTTCCTCTTGGAAATACGGTTTTCCGTTGGCTTTCCATGGTCTTTGACACAGATGTTGCGCTCTTAACTTAAAAAAAAGCGGGGGGGGGGGGTTGGCAAAAACTTCAGACAATTTTCATTTGCATGTGAAGTGCTTGAAAGCAGCAATACACACTCCGAGGGTAGGTTTTTCAAGCGAAACATCGGATATGCACCCCGTGCTTTCCAACGCGAATGAAATAACTTCTGACCTCCTCACCCCTAACCCTGCAGCCCACGTGCACTGCGGCTCCGACGTCGACGCGATGTTGTGTTGCTGTCTTGATTGACGAAGCCTCCTCGAGGCAGCCACCCAGTTTATTTTTTAAGACCCGAGGCTTGTTTTGTGTCGTTTATCTTGTGTGTGGATGCAGTGTCGTCGGTTTTCCCAGTCGTCGAATTTCACATTTGTTTTTATTTGGCCGTGAATTCCCCCCCCCCACCCACCAAGACATATTCTGGTATTTTCTGAATTATTGCCGACCCTTTACAATGTCACACGTGACACGACATTCTCCCTGACGGGTTACGGACTGATTTGCTCAACACCCTCTATTTCTTTTTTCAGTTTAGGTTTTTTTCCCCTTCCGTCTCACAGCGCAGCTTCTACTTTTTTATTTTTACTTTTCCCGGTGTGCGCTTAAAAAAACAGTTTGTCATTTCCCTATAGCTGACCCTGAAGCAAAACTTGTACGGGTACCTGTGAGAAAAATACTCAGGATTCGTAAACGGTTTGCTTGGGGGTATAAAAAAAACCTCTTTAAGCCGCAGTTTTGATCCCACAAACGTACACCTGTCTGAAATCGATTCTGAAACAAGACTTCTTGTTTGTTTTTCCTATGAAAAATTTGCGATTTTTAAAGTCGCCAGAAGCAGATTTGATTCTTGAAAGCCCTTGTCGTATTTTGATAAAGTAGAGAGCTTAAGAAAAAGAGAAGAGAGGCACAAAGAAGGTGGAGAGAGCACTCTCAAAACAAAAACAAAACAAAAAACAGTTTAAAAATATTCCACAAGATCGTAGCCTAAATACCTTTACAATGTTTTTCATAATACAAACATGGAAAATTCGTTTAGTGCAAAAATGGGAAATTCCAATTCTCATGACACATTTCACAGACAGGAAACTCCCTCAACTTACAGCTATGACCCGACACGATACTATAAGACTGTCCTTCAAGGCGCCTTGGAGGAAGCTCGACTCCGCGGTGTCCAGAGGAAGAACTGGCTTCCGAAAAGAAGGAGGGGACTGGTCGTCCTGTGTAAGTGGCTGGCCGTGTCTATCCATGTGACTGGTAACAAGGGACGAATGATTCTCACATAACACCGACACGGAGACGTCGCACAACAAACATAATAACGTAACCCAACCGACGCAGGAAGACTACTAAGACGTTAACTTCACACGGATGAGACGCAGGAACAGCGTTAACATTGACGTCGGAATTCTGGGTGGCTACTTTCCCCGAGGGGCCAAGTCTTTGGCATCATGAGTCGATGGAAATCAGCATTGTACTGGTTTTCCGCCTGTTAGGACTCACGAAGGACAAACTCGCGAGCTACATTAATTGCTGGCAGTTTCATTAGGTTTAGTTAATAATATTTTTGTAAAACTTTCTCTAATTTATTCACGCTTGATCTGTATGCGTTTGTGTGTGCGCGTGCGTGAGAGAGAGAGAGGGGGGAGGAGGAGGAGGAAAGGAGATACTCTGCTCGTGTACTTTTTGCAAATGGAGGCCAGCGCCTTGTCACTGGCAGCCCATTATTACGACAAAACAATCTGCGTACGCGAGCGCCTGCGATGACGACTTGACATCGACGGCGACCTGCACCTCCGTTCAGTTATCGTCATCGTGCGGCCGGCTATAAACACCAGCATATCACTGTGTGGGCGGCCACTACGTAGCCTACGCCCGACAGACCGTGACCAAAGGGAGGGAAGGCAAGATGTTATCGTTCTTCCCTCTCCCCCCTACCCAAGCAAGGAGTTTGGGTGTCTGAAGGCAGGCAGCCAGTGTTTGAGTGGCGCACAATTTCACAAACAAGCTCGTGGGGCAAATCAAATGAAATATCGTGTAACTGAGTGTAGATGTGTGTGTGTGTGTGTGTGTGTGTGTGTGTGTGTGTTTAATTCTAACATAACCACAAAGGAAACAGCGCCTCCACATTGAAGGAGTTTTCTCTTGTGGCCGAGGAAAGGGATGTATGTGAACGACTCTAAACTCTAATGTTTTCCGATTAGTATACGGAGATGCGTGGGGTGTAAATGATGCACGTGGCAAAAGGCACTTGGCAGGGGGCTGGGAAAACATGCTGAGGCAAAGGGCATGCTGAGCATACCGCGGACTATATAGATCATGTTGAGCAGACTATGCAGACCCTGTTGAGCATACCACAAACTATACAGACCATGTTGAGCATACCGCAGACTATACAGACCACGTTGAGCATATAATACTGACCATGTTGAGCATACCACAGACTATACAGACCATGTTGAGCAGACTATACAGACCCTGCTGAGCAGACTATACAGACCATGTTGAGCAGACTATACAGACCATGATGAGTATACCACAGACTACACAGACCATGTTGAGCAGACTATACAGACCATGATAAGCATACCACAGACTACACAGACCATGTTGAGCAGACTATACAGACCATGCTGAGCATACCACAAACTATACAGACCATGTTGAGCATACCACAAACTATACAGACCATGATAAGCATACCACAGACTACACAGACCATGCTGAGCATACCGCAGACAGTATATTCTTATGTTCTGTGCAGTCTGCGATATGCCCACTCGTTATCTGCGGTCATCAATACACAGAACATGGTAAGAATACCGCATATGCACAGAAAAGGCTGACAAAATAGTAGAGATGAACAGAGCAATTCACTCAACAGAAAGACTAGATTTTTAACAGCTTGCACAAAAGCAGACTCTATCAGTAGCCTTCACAGAATTAAAGCCACCCCTTGACCTACAACACAAGCCACAGCCCACAGGGCTGCCAACATCACACATCAGCACGTAAAAACAACCACTTAACAGCCAGCACAGAGTTTAAAAAAAGCCACTCAACAACGCAGAAACGTATCACTCACCAGAACACAGAAAAGAAACCATTTAACAGCTTGCGCAAAAAAATAGTCACCGAGCTGTACTCAGAAAAATAACAATATCACATCTTGCACTTAAAAAACTCCTCTAAACAGCAAGCAGAAAAAACATTCAACCACATGCACAGAAAAAGCCACACTGCACCAAGTACATGAAGGATGGGGAAGCGGGGTAGAGGGGGGGTGGAGGGTTGGGGTTGGCGAGGAACAGGAGGAAGAACAGGGTGAGGTGGGACAGTCAAAACCAGATCAGACGAACTTGCTGTAATCTCGCTGTGGAAAACAGCAAAAAGGCGTCTTCTTTATTACTAAAGATTCCTACAATTGTCCAAACATCGAGCATCACAAACAAAAGAAACTCTCCCCTCACTCCTCTAAAATACGACTGTTTTGATAGCAGCCACAAAAATGGAAAGAAAAAGATAGAATAGGATTTAGGGGAAATGGATATACAGACAAACACAGACTAACGAGGAAACAGTCCTTTCTTTTACTTGCCTCCTTTCATTAGGCAATATTCTTATAGTTGGCTATATTGAGCTTGGGTATATTAGACCCTTTGATGCAAAAGTAGTCTACAAATTCGATTAGTCTGCACTTTCAGGAATGCTAATAATTTGCTCCATTATCCCTCAAGTTTTGATCAGGTGCAGAAGTCAATAAAGAAATAACATAACGAAGTCTGTTTTACATTAACCTTTATTCAGCAATCAGTGGCACACTCTCTGTTTTCTGGCATTTTCCAGACAGGATATCTTAATTCCCGACACATTGTACTCCCTGGCCAAAGCTAGATACAACTAACACATTCTGATTGATCGTGTGGGTTCGCTCACGTCTGACTGCCTCTGCGCGACAAGAACTTTAAAAAAAAAAAAAACCAACAGAGCGAGTCATGTTGTCCTGTTCCCAACACCAGTAGCCGCTGGCACAGTTGTTACCCATGGGGCCACTCTGGCTGACATGCTTTGGAGTTGAAAACAAAAGCTTGAAAAACGAAGGCTGCTTTTGGGAACGCAGAATGAGCAACGACTTCGGGTTTTTTCTTTTTTCGAAGTCCATTGTGGTCAGTTTACCCACGGACTTGAATTACTGGACTGCTTGCAGACGATTTTTTTTTTCCAGTGAAGTCATAGAACGAGGCTGGTTACGAAATAGCTTCCAGTTTATTCACATTCATTGTTAAGGCTCGCCGAGACTAACAGCGGAGAACTTCGCAAGAGGCTCAGCGTTGGTCTCGGCAGACGGACAACAATCCACCTATACACGTCCGTGGTTTACCCTAGTCACTGGGTTGACACGTCTGTCTGTTTTGTCCAGTTCAAACAAGTCACCCTACTGTGGACAGTTGATACTCGTCAGTTCATTGTAGCCAACAGACACTGGTCCGTCCACTGTAGCCAGTTGAAACTGTTCAGTCCACTGTAGTCTGTGGTCAGTCCGCCGAGGACATTTTACAATGGTGTGTTGTCCCGCTGTGCTTATAGCAAATTATAGATCCAACTCTCTGACAAGCAAGTAGCTCTCAGCATATCCTTCACCGCTAAAGAATTGTTTCTTTTCGTGAAAATTAACTCGGAGCCAGATTCTTCAGAATTCGTTTATGTACTTTTCAGAAAGGTAATTAAGCTTCGCAAAGATGGTCCATGTTTACAGTCGTCATTACACCTCCATGACACACAGAATATGGATCAGACACTTGGATCACACCAGGTGAGATCAGCAGCTTGGTCACACCAACAGACTTTGAACATAGTTCAAAACAAAGCCTTGCTGATCATCACTGATGCCACGTTATTAACACCCATAGAGAAGATAAAGCAAACAACAGTTCTCTCCCCACTGAACAAAAAAAAAAAAGAAAACAAAGCACCAACACAATCAAACAAGTACAGGACATCTAAAAACCATTTTATGAGTACCGGACAGTAGCTCTCCGTGGGAAAGTTCAAAAGATCCAGCTTTTGTAAAAAAAAAAAAAAAAAAAAAACCTTCCTGATCTTCCCCTCGGGAAGAGCGAGAAAAAGTCATCTCTATCTACACAACAGCCCTCCAGCTAAAAACATCAACAAAGAAAAATCATGCTACGTAAGTTAGGAAGCATACTGATCACGCTGGAGGATAAATATCCCCCAAAACTTGGATACGGGCCTACCCAGGCGAATCAGCCACAGCAGTAAGGTGCATAAATCTGTGTGTGTGTGTGTGTGTGTGTGTGTGTGTGTGTGTGTGTGTGTGTGTGTGTGTGTGTGTGTGTGTGCAAAACTGCTCTATTTACTAAGCTGAAGCCGCATACATCATTCATGCAGCAAACATCGTCAGAAACAGAGCAGAAGAAGACATCCTAGTCTTGCTAACTGACACCCTTTCTGAAATACAAGAAGCCAAAAGCAACAAACTGCAAGTGATGAAAAAGCACTGAAAACAAGTCAATTGCCTGAGAAGCGCACTTCAATGGATTCTGTCACATTGCGGAATACTTGGCAACATGCACGCTTTCAAAAAAGGGTGCTGGTGAAAAATTAGAAGACAAAGGCGTCTGCATGCCGAAGATGAAGAACATAATCAGACCCATCTACATACCACCTCAGTCATTTCACAGTTCCCACCATCTACAGACCACCTCAGTCTTATGACAGTTACCACCATCTACAGACCACATCAGTCATGTGACAGTTACCACCAGCTGTCCAAGCAAAAACAAGTACCAGCTCAGAACTGGGCACAACCAACTAACCTGAACAGAAAATTCCGTCTCGCGCTGAGCTCAAAAAGCGTTTTGGAATAAGTGTAACTGAAAGCAGGAAACATCTTTTTTCTATGTGTTCCTTTGTGACCTAGTAGGTCAAACACGATGTGCTGTGTTGATGTTAACGACAAGAGAGGAGCATTTACGGCGGGAAACATTCCTAGAATTTAAGCAGAAACAGATAAACCTTGCAAATGATTTCGGGGCTTTAAAAAGTATGACACCAGGAGAAAATGGCCTTCTACAGCCAAATCCAATTTGGTGACTTGGAATTTAGCCGTCATAGACGGCACGCACGCACGGACATACACGCAGGCACTGTCATGAGGTACAGGAAAACCTGCCAGAAATTAACGTCTAGACTTAGATTGTCAGACATGTCCAAAAGCCAGAGACCCCTTAAGTAATTTAAAGCGTTTTGCATCGGCTTTTAGAGAAACATTATGTAAGGCAAACGGCCTTAAGTGGCCAGAGAGAGCCAGCGTGGACAGCACGACGCTGGAGCACTTGGTCAACAATCAACACATCAGTTTTCTTCAACGCCGAGACCGAGACTTAAGCGAGAGGGGCAAAGAGAATGTCGGAACGCTTGGGTCAGAGAATCTTGACGGAAGGGGCCAGTCAGTGACAACGGGATCTCGGGAATGGCAGCTGTCGTTGTGAAAACTCCAAGGACTACGCGACCATAACTTGGGCTTCCTGTGAAAGATGAGCGTTCCACACCAAGGCCGACAAGACGGGACAGTAGAATATTACTTAATAGTAAGGGTCTATATTCTGTTCTATAGCTTCCATCCTCTGTGGTTTCCCTCATTCAACAATCCCTTACTACGTCATACATTCTATGTCATACATTCTACGTCATACTCACTACATCATAATCCTACGTCATATAGTTTAAGAAGTTTTTGGCAAATGTTTACATAACATTTATTTAATATTTTTGATTAAATGTTTATGTTTCCTACTATTTTAAAATGTTTGCAAAATGTTTCATTTAAATGTTTATTGAGTAAATGTTTCTAAAATGTTTCTAAAATGTTTCATATCAAACTTTTACATTATTACAACTATTTTAGCGTTTTTAAAAAGTTTCATTGCTATCTGGGTCTTGAAGCATAAATAAAACCTGAAAACCTAAAGACCACGTGTGCAAGTGTCTCGCGCATAGCGTCGTCTGCTATTGGTCACATTTCAAGTAGTGACGTCAACGGATGCCATCATTTCAAGTAGCTACGTCAACAGTTCGCATCACTTGGACTAATGACGTGTCAACGGTTGGTCGTGTGGGTGAGAATGCGCCAGTGCACGTGCGCCTGTTCGTGAGACCGTAATCTAAGAGTTTACTGGTACACATGTACACTTCCGGCTTTATCTTGAGTTTACGCTTACGCTTTACACTTCCGACTTCATCTAGAGTTTAGTTGTAGACTTGTACATTTCTGACTTTATCGAGTGTTTGCGTCTGTGCACGAGAGAGGGAGAAAAGAGGACAAAGAGAGGAACAGGAAGTTGTTACCTCGAAGGTTTTCTTTCTTCTCGTCTGTAAAGAACTGGGACTCTGTTTTCTTGGCAGTCCACTTAGCGGCGCTAGAAATGGACAAAAGAGCGCCAGGCGACGCTTAAGAGGAACGCCGTTGATCACAGCGTGCGATGAGCAGCTTGTCATCTCCGCCTCCTGACCATGGAAAAAGGTACATTGGAGTAGGAGATTTGTCGAGGGCATCTAATTGCACTGTCGCCATTTGTCAAAATGATATGTTGATGGTGTGGACTCGAGAAGAGAGAGGTGAGCTAGTGGGGAGGGGGGTGAAGGTGTTGACGGACTCCGGGACCATACAGCACCGTCTAATGGGTGGCGGCCAATCCTGGAGTCCATCACTCTCACTCCCTGTAGGGCGATATTAGCTACATCTCGCAATAACTCGCAAAGCATCGAAATCGTGTCACCCCGCAACCTTCCTGTCAGAAGTTCATTCCGGAACAGGACGTCCCCCCCCCCCTGAACCCTTTGGACTTCTCGGTTTCTTTGCCTTTGTCCCTCTACCAATCAGTCTTCGAGTTTATAGCAGGTTGTACTGTTGTGTTGTTGCTACAATTCGGTCTACATTAGGCAGATTAGCCACAGTCCATGCTCAAAACAAAACCTACATGTTAGGCCACTTTCACCACCCTGGGATTGATTGACCCCGGTGACCCGAGTCTTAAGTCCCCGATAAAAATGTACTTTCGTAGGTAAGTCTGCCTAGCGTAAGGGCCGACTAAAGATGCACACTGCAGGGCAGGACAGCGCAACAACACCAACACCGAGGCCGCCCGTCTCTCTGGCAGGTTTCTGTCAGGGTTTATTTCCCTTCGCAGCAGGCTACCTGGCAGTTGTCTCCCCTTCCTGCTGGTTCTCGCCTTGCGCGAAAGCCATGCCCGGCGCACGCTGTCGTCTGCTCGCTCTCTCACAGGGGGCACGCGCCGACGAGCGTGGCACCCCGCAGTTGTGGCTGCTGCTACGCATCGTGCAAGCTGCGGCAGACGACCACCCACCCTCTTCTCCCCTGTCGCCTTCTGATCGACAGCTGCGCTGGCAGAAGCGTTTGTCGGTGTGTTTACTAGTCACACGGTGTACAGTAATGATGGAGTATCGGAAACATAATGTAAAAAGGAAAAAAAAACCCAAACAAACCCATCCCGTTTTCTCTCCACCAACCCTCTTTTAAAAAAAATTGATGAAAATTTATGACTGCTACAATTTGCGCACGTCTACATCTTACATCTGTGTGTATGCGTGCGTACGTGTGGCATATGTGTGCGCGCGCTTTCGAGTGCGTGCGTGGGTGTTTTCAGTTTGGACCACACAGAATCTCTAATGTAAATATGTTTATTTTGGGGGGTTTTCTTTTTTAAAGCGAAATGCAACAAGCTGGCATATTTATTGGATTGAAAAAAATTAATTAGTTCCCCCCTACCAAGGTTTGTCGCACACGCCGTGGATCGACAAATGGAAAGGCTATCAACATACGGAGGATGGAGTGTTGATTTCATTTATGTTGTCAACAAGACGGGGGCTTGTCGGTTATCGGGAACAGCATTCCATGGAGCGTGTGAGTCATCTTCTGTATTCATACAAGAAGGCGAAACGTTTCATGTATAAGCCACAGTGGCGATCACAGCAAAAAGGTCGCATAGTTCAACGCCATTAAGAAAACCAGGGGTGGAGTAAGTAGCTATTTTAGATTTTCACCTAGAATACAAGCAGCAGAATGTAACGGTTTAGCTTGTGAGATATCTAAAAAACAAAAAACAAAAAAACACACAATTAAATAAAAGAGAAAACACTGCGTGGTTTTAACTTCAGAGTGCACGAAACATCTCTCTCCCACACAAAAATATCCTGTCTTCAAAAACTTGCGAAATGCCATTTGAAACAACAGCGTCTTCTTTCAAACAAGTCTGTCAGTGTTGTTAAGAAGTTGTGCGGAATATCCAGAAGCTGACACTACAAAAATTTTATGTAAAACACACAGAGAGAGGGTTAGTCAACATTATGTAAACACTTAAATGCTAGAAACCATTTATTCACATCATATGTGCAAGGTGATTTACAAGATAGTCTCAACCTGTTCGCCATTCTGTTCAACACACATAAACCCGCGAGCAACAGTACCATTTAAAACCCGAACACACAAGGGAGTAGATGATACCACAGACCGTATTAGAGTTAACATAATGTTGACTCACCTTGTGTGTCTTATATATATATATAGTGTGTAGGGAGATGTTTATGTTTGTGTGTGGGAAAGGGCACACGCGCGTGTGTTTGTATAGGGGTTTGTGTGGGAGGGGGAAGGTGTCGGTGGGAAGGGGGTATATAAAACCGTGTCTGTCTGCGCGCGCGATTACGCACCTATATAGCCAGCAGCTGTTAAACAATGAGAACCACTTATGCATGTTTACTACCAAATATCCCTATACCTATCGTAGTTCAACCGGCTGACCTTAGAAGGTCTGACGCCTCGTGCAGGCTGATGTGTCTGGAGTCCAAGTAGCCTGGACTCGAAGTCTACCAGCGGCCGAGTGTTTCATGTCGAGCCTCAGTCTAATCCTTGTGTCCTACATACAAGGACTTGACAGACTCAGTGAAGACGTCATAAAAGCAGTGATATCAGCATCATAAGCACCCAGCATATGGGGGGGGGGGGTACAGACTCAACATGAATCGGCTTCAGGACTCAAAATTAAAGTATCCTTCAACTTGAAGTACCCCTGTACTCTGTCTTACTCCTCGTCTGAGTCAAAGTACCCCACAAATCTTAACCCCTCTAATCTAAATACATCATCCATGTGAGAGTTTGTATGTCGTGCACCGAACATAGTATTTCGCTCAAATTTTGTGACTATGTCGTTATGCATTAAACCTATGTGTTTGACAATATTTGTGCACTGGCTGGTCTTTAAACTTATTTCAAAAATACGCTTTCAGATGGTCGATAGGTGAATCTGTTATGTCATTCTTGCTTTAATAGACCAACACTTACAGTCACGTTGTCTTCCCTGCTGTTAGGATCTCACCTCAGGCTGTTGCTGTCTCTCGTTCGACATAGTTCCTGTTTACGGTGCTGAAGTAACAGATCTTCCTGTCGACTTTGAGAGCGCGAGGATCGGGTCTCACGTACAGGGTATCACGTACTTGTGGTTCCTCCATTCTGTGTGGGTTGGCAAAACTTATTTTTGATGGACGAGGTCTGTGTGATGCGGGTGGCGATGGCAGTGGGGTGTGTGTTGTACATTGTACAATGTTCTTGCGTTTTCTTGTCAAACGCGAAACACTAGCCCCGGCAGAACTGGACACGTCGTTGACAGTTATGATGTAACTCTAACGCTCACGATAACATTAATCATGCAGGGAAACGTTACGTACCTGGTTCACATGTCAGCCACACGGTTCACGAGTCCCACCCCTGCTCTTCCCCAAACAAAAGATTTAACGACGTGTGAATCAAAGTACAACAATAAACGAGTTTAGTAACATACAAGTGATGAAAAAAAAAATGCAACAATTTGGCTCATCTAAAAGGGGCCCCAGTTCTATCCGTGCTGTCCGTATTTCCAATGCTACAGTTCCGTTAACCCCCTGTTATAACCACCATCCACAGTCACATGCACATCAACTTAGCGGTGGGAGTTGTCACTACGAGTTCTTCCTATTCATCAGTCTCTCCACATTGGGAGTCCATGCTTGTGACAAGGTGCAGTCACTACCTAAACTTGTTTTGCAGGACAGCCAACTGTGTCTCAGCGGAGAAACTTCTCTTACCTACATCTACACCAGCTTCAGCTTCCCCCACCTTCCCACTTTCTTCGCAGGTGATTCAGGTAACGAGGTGACATAGACAGAATAGGGGAGAATAATCGGAAGAACGGCGACAGGAGTTGCTGCCCGCAGTACCTACTTTCCCTCTCCCCGCCCCAACTTCCACAATCCCCGTGCAGTTGTGTCGTTTCGTCTTACCCGCCTGTTTCTTGATGGTCTGTCGGTAACGATATAAAGGAGCTTATATCCGACTGGCCGAAGGGACACGGAACTATGAGTGGTTTACTATGTCTAGGACACGATATGTAGTAGGCGGATTGCAACTCTTTCCTTCCGCCTCCTTTACTGCTCCTGAAAAATCGAGTACCCGTCTGGGCTCATACTTATGAAGCACGATTACCCAGCCTATTATCATAACCGAGCTGGATAGAGCGGCCAACAGGGAATAGCGACCCAAACCCCGTATTCATAGACTCAGGATAGGCCTACCCAAGCCGTTTTTACAGTCAGTATTTTATCGGTGGTTTTTTTCCTTCCGATTCCTTTCTCCCACCTACGGTTGGTTGGCGCTGAACCCTGTGCCAGCAACGAAAGTTGTATCAGGGCGAGAGATCGTCAGATTTATTGAAACAGGGAAACAAGACTGCCTGATGACATAGTGATAAAACCACTAAATAAATAATATATACCAAATATAAACTAACAAAATATGGATAACATAAACGTCACGAAAGAAAAGTCAGTTTGTTGAAAGATATGTTGTTGCCTTCTTGAGGGCCGTCATAAAAGTGGGGACATTGAATTAAATCAAAACCGT
This sequence comes from Marisa cornuarietis, assembly GCA_004794655.1. Taxonomy (NCBI): domain Eukaryota; kingdom Metazoa; phylum Mollusca; class Gastropoda; order Architaenioglossa; family Ampullariidae; genus Marisa; species Marisa cornuarietis. Next base: position 9,800,268 of record SMMW01000003.1, on the reverse strand, counting down.
TTAGATGACAGTTAAGTTTCACGGTTTTTACAAAGGAAAATATAGCTTTTGCTGGAGTGAGATTCAGCAAGGAAAATAGTCATCTCTGTAATAAGAAAAAACTGATGGAGGCCGAGATGGTAGTTAAAATATTAAAGTGCATCTGACTGGAGAGAGATTGCCTCTTAAAATAGGTGTGGCTGAGGTCTGTCTCACCTTAAGTCTGTAAATGACTTCACCACACAGAGAGGAAAGCAGTTATAAAGAGAGGGAAGGGTGGTATGCACGGACCTTCATTCACTGGATAAGTGTCTCATTTGTTGCTTCTTTGCTCTATCATAGGAGTGACCAATCGTAACAAACCCTAACAACGAGGGCTTTCACTTCCGTTTTCTGTCAAAATGGCGGATCTTCCTAACGTAAAAGAAATTTTAGAAGTGAGAAATATTGCTTTTCTGTCATCAGAACCTTGTTAAAGAAGATTGATTGCAATATAAACAGTATTTTATCTAAAATGTATTCTGTTTGTTTATAGAAAACGCATTTAGATTTTTTGACAATTTTATAAAATAAGAACATCGTCACAACAGATGCTATTGACTTGTTTTATCACTAACAATTAAAAGAAAAATTGATTTTGATTTTTTGGAACCAATTCTATAGATTGTTCTGTTACGAAAACAAAACATCTACTTAAGAATTTATTTAAGGTATGCAAACGAAGAACCGGAAACAAGAGGCCTGTCTAAGGGGAAGCCGAGACTTACACCGGACATAAACCTGAGTCGCTTATCCAGTAATGAAGGTCCGTGGTGGTATGAAACGTATTCTGGCCCAGAGTGTTTCACTGGAAATGCCACAGACACTGAATATAGGCCATCAGGACAGATTGACAGTCCAATGAGACTCAAGACCCACAAAGAACCAGGTGACTAACATTGCCTGGGATGCCAGCGTGGCCAAGAGCTCAGATGATGTTGAGTGATGTTGCGACAAAGAAGGGCCGCGTGGATAGTGTGAAACTAAACCACGAGATGGTGGTCAGACTGATGAAAAAGAAGAGTTTTGAGGGCAGATAGCGAGCCTCTTCCACGTAGGGTAAACAAAGATGAGGGGGACTGGGATCATGAATGATTTAGCGCAACCAAAGCACACATTGAATTTTCTTTTAAAGATTTAGCAAAAAAACTAAATATATCAGGGTACAAATCTACTCGGTAAATACCATTTTACATTTAACTCATAGTCTTAGAGTAGCCCCCCCCCCAAAAAAAAAAAAAATTGCAATCAACATTGTGCCCTTCGGTTTTCCCCGCCTGTCGTTTGTTTCCGAATAAAAATATTTTATGCCATCTAATACTTTCTCGAGGAACATCATTTGGCCATAATGAATATATTTTGATTTTAAAAAAAGTTCCTTGTTTAAGTTGTGAGATTCATGTGTCTGACCCAAAAAACGCATGCGCAAGGGTATCCTTTATCGGGAATTTCCGCTGCGATCGCCTCTTCAGCGGCTTATGAATCAGGATTTAGGTCGCATGTTAGGGTAATGTAGCCAGCTGGTTCTTCACCCAAGTTAGGGCAGTTTTACCCATAGATAACTGCCGATATCCATGAACACCAGCTCTGCTGGGCAGGTAGGGGTAGTTTTCCAGCCACCAGTACAGGCGAGCCTCGAACCGTCAGCCCTCACTGTTCCAGAGAGTACCACTAATCTCCCTCGCTAAGGCCCCTCCTCCATGCACTTATGCCTGCTAAGAAGGCTGCCGGTGTTTGAAGACTTCCAGCGTTCGGCGTCAGGGAGAAACAAGAGGAGGGGAAGGGAGGAGTTTGAAGGTTAACCAGGACGGACGGAGGGGTCACAGGGGTAGACAGGTGGATGAGTCTGGGCGGGTGGGTAAGACCCGAGTGATACCAAAGACTTTGGTGTGATACTGGTGGAAGTTAGGATTGCTTTCTCTCCGCAGTGGCACCTAACCTGACCTTTGACTTCCGATCGCGTCGAATGGAAGTCGTACACATGTTAACAGTTTGCAAGGAGACGGGAAAGCAGGAAAAAGTCGGCAAAATGCACGCCAGTAGAGAGTCAGAGCGGGGGGGGGGACTGTGTGGAGTGGTAATGGGGGAGGACTCTCTGCATTGTTAGACAGCCATCCATCGCCTTTCCCCTTCCCATAGTTCACCGCGGCAGCAGCCTGCAGTGGTGCAGGGGCCCAGGCTGACGAGCCGTGAGATGGTGGTTCTATCGGATATGCTCTCGGGACATGTTTTGCATAGAAATGTCAAAAATCGTCAGCTGGGGAAAAGAATCCCTCTCAGCCTTCTATTTTGGTCGTCCAGCGCGCATGCGTCGTGGCGAGAGGTCGATTTGTCAGGCGCAGGGTCTCGTCAGCAAGTTGTGCAGTTGGAAGACTGCAAGTAACCGTTAAAAATGGCAGCAGCCCAGTTTTTTTCATGTTTTAGTTATATTTTATTTACTTTTTCGGGGGGAGGGTCCTACCTAATAAAGAGGATAGAGTAGGAGTAGTTTACATTCTAATGAAAAGGCTGTGTGTGTATGCGCGCATGACATGACAGGGTTGTCTGTCGTTCACCGCTCGTATATACGAAGATTTATGTCATAATTTACATGTCAAGTTCATGCAGATGCAACCAATCAATACATACATGCATCCACACACATATACATGTCTTAATGCAATATGCAATAACTATAGACGGAAAGATATAGTATGACATTGTCAAAAATGTTTTTTCTTCTTTGATTTTGAAAATGCAAATCATCGTGGTGTGTTACTTTACACTAAAGTGTAGTCGTGTTCTTCCTGCTGTATTTATATGTTTTTAACGATATCCGCACAGAAGTCTTTCTTTTTGCGATTATACTAATGTTTCTTTTCTCTTTAATCAAACGTTCTGTGGAAATAAAGTCCTCAGTCTGTGTCTTTCTCGTACACTTAATTAAAAATCGCCAACGCGTCAGCGAACAGAAATGGTGGTTTCTACAGAATTATTTATTGACTCAGTGAAATGTGGTCACCTACAAAATGTATTCCAGTCGGTAATCACAGTCGTTTGTTATCGACATCAAATGTTTGAACAAAATAAAATTTGAAACAAAATAACAGAAAAAGAATATTGTGAAGTAATCGTTATTAGTTCCTATTCCTAAATTGTTGGATTTACATTTGGCTAAGTTAGTTTTAAATATAGTCGTTATAAGCGAAGGTTACGAGTTGCTTGGTCGTGTGTGTGTGTGTGTGTTTTCATATCCACAACCAGACGAACTCCACAAAGATAACAGCAAAGTACTATACAGAAAAGTGTGTGTGTGTGTGTGTGAGAGAGAAAGAGAGAAAATGAGCGTGCGAGGCAGGGTGCCAGACCGAGGCACATTAATTTCAGACATCTCGAATTTGCACAATGCGCCTGTAACACCACAAAACGACTTTCTTTCAGGCTGAGCGCAAAGCGAGGGTGGGGAGTATTTCGCGGCGACAGCCTTGCCCAGCACCCAAGACAGGGAGACATGACGAACTATTTTTGCTGACAGAAGTATGCGCGAGTTCCGTTAGTCAGCGCTCACATCCCGTTGCTCTGAGCTTTCTGGTGTCTCAGCTCTGTGCCGCACATTTTTTTCTCCGCAAAAAAAAAAGTGCGGCACAGAGCTGAGACACCAGAAAGCTGACGGAACTGGCGCTGTCAGGAGAGCGGGTGCTGTTGGCGCGCCTGGAATGTCTGTCTGTCTGGCTGGCAGCACGCATGGGGTCCTTGGTGCGCGCCGGCCCGCTCGCCCATCGTGTCGCGGCATCTGACCTTTTTGCGCGGGTTGCGACAAACGCGCAGCTTTGAAGTCTGACTCGTGCGCGCGCGTAGTCTGTCTGCTGTCGTCACGACATAAATTTAATTGAAGTGACGTCAAAAAAGGGGGGTTGAGACCGTTAAAAAAACAGCGTGACGCAAGCGCACGCAGTTGCCAGACCATCAGTGCGAGGCGGCTGCAGTCTGGCGCTGGTGGACATTGACGAAGCAGCCAAAGCTGCGACCTTTTGGGGGCGGGTTCTGTTATTATTGTTTTGCAATGACGAATCGAAGATGGTGGATGTGCGGCCTGTGGCCTTGGTGCATTAATAATCAGTGCCATAACTGCTACAGCTTTGTGGAGCCACTTTGCAGACGACTCATTGTCTCGTTGTGGCACTTTATGTCCTTGTTTATTTTATTATCTGCTTGATTTTAATTTGTTATTGGTTTTATTTACTATTCGTGGGTTTTTAAAGTTAAATTTTGCTCAGCCAAGCCGATTTCAGCTAGGTTTTTATGTTTGAAAAGATATAACATTTCTGAGTTCTGACCTTCCTTGTCTAGCATCCCCCCTCCCATTCTTTCATCCACCACCAACTCCACTCCCTTTTTTTTCTCCCTCGCCCGCGCTCACATAGAGTGCAATGACACGACAGGCCGCGGAAATGACAAACATTAAGAGGCGGGCTTCTCAACAAACGACGTTTTCATTACGGAAGTGGAAGGTGGGGAAGAGATGCTTGAAGCTTTGTGACTGGTACTATGCACTGTAACGATTCACTGCCCAACGGGCATTCTCGTCCAACCCACCTCCCCATCTCCCTCCACTCGGGTCCTCAAACGCGCGCGCGGGCGTGTGCGAGTGTGCTTATACCGGTTCCAGACGCGGCGGAAAACCTGCGAGGACTGCTGGTCCGGCTCCCTCATTTGTTCGCGCCTGATAACGATAAAACCGTTTTCCTTCTGCTTTCCTTTGGCCGCCTTTTTTTCTGTCTCCCTCCGCTCTCCATCATTTTTCCTCACTCTTTTTCTCCCTGACTCCCGCCGACATTTTTCTGTCACAGCTGATCGAAGAGAGGACTACGCCGGCCAGACAGATCGGAGCCGGGATAAGAGAGCGAGGAAACCGGAAGTTCATTTGCGCGTGCGCGAGACTGCCTCCAACTTCTTCCCCTCTACCCTCCGCCCTCATAACCCTTCCACTTCTTGTACTACGAGTGCCCTCGCTAATCGCCGGGTGGTAAAATGACGCTAGGGGACAGTTTGCACGGACTGAAGTGAGCTCCTGCTTTTGACCAGCCAGCTGTCCAACGAACCAACGGTGCATGCATGTACCCGAGGTCTGCGTCTCCTTAGAAACGCCGCCGTTATGATAAGACGACAAGACAAAACTGTATTCATAATGCTATTCAAACTCGCTGGGCAAAATAATACAATGATGCAAAGAAGGTTTTGTTTAGATTTACATTATGTTTGTTTTTCAAACCAAGGTTATAGAGCCAGTTGCAGAACAGATTTCCAGGAGTGACATAGACCAGCGAATATCATCCTCTTTTCCTTTCCAGAAGGGACTAGTTGTAAAACATATTTCTACAGATGTAAGTGTAGAAAAAAATATTTTTGAAATAAAATTCGCTTCTATGCCATTTAGATGCGTCGTTGTACAAGCGCATACGAAAAATATGCAGACAGGAACGAAAATTTTTAGCTTATTAAAAAAATTAGTTAATTATAAAAGTGTGTTGCGCATTGCGTTTCGATAAAACTGATTATCTAAAAAGTTTAAGACTACTGGGGTTTAAAATTAGAAATGTATTGTGTAACTGGTCCCTGAAATATAATTACACAAATGAACACGAGCTAAGTATCCAGATAACATCCAGTGTATGTCAGGGAAGAGGAAGAGTTCACTGCTCAACAGATCCCAGGAACTCTTTGGAGACAGGTCCACAGACAGGCTCACAGGAGGGCTCACAGATGGGCGAATTAGTGCCTTTCTTCATTGACCGACTCGGAGAGTTTGCAACAGGACTTCATCGCCATCATCCGTTAGTCTGGGCCTTCATCGACATCATCGACTGTCTGGCAAGCCTTGAGCGTGGTATCTCTTCTTTCTTAAAACTGTGTAACGGCCTTGAGTCGAGACAACGGCATCTGCAGCACGCGTGTTTATGACACGGTTGAGACAATCACTGCTACTGCAAACGATGTTATGATACGGCTCAGACAGTCACAGCTATGACAAACATGTTTAAGACACAGCCGTGACAGCAGAAATGGCGGAGAAGTGGGTGTGGGGCGATGGGAGAAATTCCCTGCTCGCTTATGAAACAATACAGTTGAGACAGTTACAGCTAAAACAGTGGAGAGACGGAAGGAATGAAATCTCGGCTTGTCTGTGGATGAGACAGCTGTAGCTGCCAAAAAAAAAAAAAAAGGGGGGGGGGGAGGATGGAGAAGGGAAGCAGCCCCTTCTACTTACAGACTTTCTCCGCTTGACTGGCATGTTACAGTCGCGACAGTTACATCTACAACAGGGAATGAGAGGTGGGTGGGAGAAGATTTAACCCTCCCCCCACCCAGCTGAGTCTGGGATGACACGATCGAGACAGTCACAGCTACGAGAAGACGGTTGGTGATGGTGATGGGGATGGGGAGGGGCAGATGACTGGGTTACTCTCCCACTTACGACTTGGCATAATTATATTCCAGGAATCAATGTGCGCACCAGTTCAGTCGCCGCGATATCGAGGAGAGGGAGCGGCTATCGACCCTCATCGGAGCGGCCTGTGACGCAAATGAAAGCTAGCGGCTGGCGCTTTACGAGGACAGTGCCAGGTCGTTACCTCCTCGTGACTAAAGATCAAGTGATGTAATCACATCTGGCGCGAGAGTCATCCGCCAGTCTGCCCATGCGTCATTGTGAAATCTAATACCCGCAGAACTGGCCGATCATTTGCAGTCTGCGGGTGCATCGATTTTATTGAATCGCCGATGTCTCTTACAAATGGGGTGTCGGAGGGATGAGGAGAGCGATGATGGTAAAATAAAAACATATTCTGATGGCTTTTAAGTGGCAGACTGAACACGATAGTCGCCGTTCCTAGTCAGTAACGACATCTCCATGGCTGGTGATGGTGTAAGAACAATGCCACATATTGACAATTAGAAGAGAAACAAAAACCGAGAGAGCCCGGAACTTTGTGCTTTGACTGAGACATTGGTGCTGAAAATTGTAACAGAACAACTTATCGCTTGTGATTACCGTTTATCTTCTTTGACGATGGTAGTGCACGCAAGTAAAATGGACGACGATAGATTTTCTTGCAATTTTCAAAGAGTAATTATTATTATTGAAGACGTAAACGGGTTAAGAGGCCATTGCGAACGTCACGTGATCTTTCTTGTTCCGTCGACGCGAAGCATGGAACAGTACGTCTTTCACTTTCTCATAATTAGTACCAAGGCGCTGGCGTCCATGTCGCAACCATTCTGTACCACGACGACTCCGTCATCTCCAATGTCCACCACCATCGCCACCACCACCACCGCCACAACCTATTCCTTCGCCCTCAGGCCGCATTCCCCCTCCCCCACCTTCGTCACCGCCTCTCGTCAGCGAGAGAAGGAGGGGCCGGAGACGCGACGCTGCACCCTTGACTGGCTACTAATTAGACACACTGGCGTGTGACGGCAGTCCTATCAGACCGAAGGGAGAAAGCGGACTGATCCTCGGACCGCGATAAAATGATATCTTTGCCGAGGTCAACCAACAAAATCGCACTGCGCGCGAATAATGGCTTGTCTTTATGATTTGTGTCGTCGGGGGATAATGAGATGGGTAGTGCTTATATTTCTATTATTACGCGTTATTATCCGAAATAATGACTTTCAACGGCCGCATCCTCTTGACAACGCTATGGGCACACCGTCTAATGCGCCAGCCATAATTACAGGCGGAAAATCAATCCAGGCAGGCAGGCAGGCTCTAGCTAGCCAAGACTGGTGGTTTGGGGAGGGGTGGGGAGGGACTTACCAAGACAAGCAGGGACAGAGAGGGAGAGAGAGGCGACACACACACTAAAACGCGTTTTTCACAATGTCAAGAACAAAAGGGAATAATTATGGCGAGATGTAGCCATGGCAACCTCAGCAGGCGCCGTGACGTAATGAGCCATAATGAAGGCAGGCCAGAATGGAAGCTTTAATTATTGAGATGTAGGTCAGCCGCCAAGACGGAGCCGGGGAAAATAAAATCATTGGCAGAAATCAAATAACCTCTGAGACATGCTACGGCTGCCTCGGATATTTAATTGCCTCTTCCCAGATTTCCATAAGTGTGCGCATCTTTCAGCGGCCAAACAGCCCTCGCCCGGCCTTCGCTAACCCTGCCGCCGAGGACTCGGAAAAACTGTTTCCACCATCTTGAAAAACAAGGCGCATTTTTTCTTCTTCTTCTTTCTTTTTTTTTCTTTTGCAGCCGGGACTCTATGGTGGGGTGGGGGAGCGGGGTGAGTGTGTTTAGGAGCGGGGGCGGAGAGGAGTAAAGGCATGACGGGGTGGGTGGGGCTTGAAGCTGGAGAGGCAAGACATCTTGTCAGATTTCTGACAATCGGATCTGACAAGTGCGTCTCTCTCCCACCCTTGTATGTGTTGCAGCGCCTGATAATCTACAATTTGCAGCTCTGCCGACACACTTCTACCATTTTAATCACGGTGGAGAATTTTTCCTTTTACCCCACCCCGCCATTTTTCCCCTCGTCGTCTTCTTTTAGCCTCCGACCAGTGTTTCCCATCATCCCTCACTCTGCCACCTTCAAGCCGTTACCCCCCACCACTACCTCAATCTTTTCAGTGCCAGGGGTTTTTTTAGGGGTGGGGGGTGGTGCGTGTGGTTTGCTAGTGTCTGGGTCCGCGAGGTTGCCCTCTGCATAAAGCGCACATTTCATTTGAATAATTGGCGGCTGGACTTAGTCTAATGGCACGGTTTGAAAGAAGGACAAATCCCCGGACAAAACCAGTTTTTCCAACAGGCCCAGGCGAGACAGGGACTGCGAGAAAAGCTACTTCCACGGACAACGATCAGTTCAATATCCGCTTTCTTCTCCCCAAAGCCTGATGCGGCATTCTTCGCGCATAATTGTCACCAGATGAGCACGGTTCATAGTGTTTTCGAAAAGCACAAAGGCCACTTTACGCTGGTAAGGTTTTCCTGTTTTCTCCCTTTTTTCTAAAAACAACAAAAAAATCCCACCTGTTTATGGTGCAATCTAATTGCAAACATCCGACAGAGACCCGCCATTACCGCTGGCCAATGGTACCTTCGACGACCACTGGAATAATAAAAATAAAGATATTTTGGTTGGAAAACGTGGAGACTCACAAAGAGAACCAAAAGCATGGTCTTTACGTAAACTGAAAGCTTCTTGAGTGTTTGCTTAATTTTTTTCAAGGGTATGTGCGTGTGTCTGTGTGTTAGTGAGAGATGTTGTATGTTGTCTCATCTTTTCACTGTATGCTCAGCTACTCTCGTCTACATGATCATGTAAGCTCAAACTCACACTGTCTCCCCCCCCCCCCCCCCCACACACACCATGTTTTACAGGCAACTTTGAGACAACGATTAAACAGATTGTTAGATACCTGTATCAAGTACTCAGAAAAAGAAATGAAATATGTGATAGTATCGATCGATGAATGGAAATGTTAATTTGTGCAATCTAATATTTTTTCTAGCACTCCATATTAAGGACTTGTTTTTTTTAAAACATATTTCTCCCTTGAAGCAAACCAAGGGATTTTCTCAATAAGAGAGTCAAATTCTCATTGTCTCTCTCTCCGTGTTCAGATCTCGATTCCAAGACATGCGATTTTTCTCTTGATGTGGAACCTAGAATAACCAGTCATAAAACTGATGTTCGTGACATAAAGCACCAAGAACTAATATCCACCAAGGCTCGCCTCCGCCTTGAACTCTACTATATTCCCAGCAGACCGAACTAAATTACAGAATCCTCTCAGTTCCATCGCAACACGTCATCTCTAATTACTTGAGCGCACTAAACTGAAGAGTGATTCCGATTGTTCAGAAAAGATGAGTAATGCAGATACCGTTGGCATTTACCACGTGCAGAGGTATGTGTGTGCTCCGATTTCACTTCTACTTCATATAATTTAATCTATCGTCTGCTTTTGTACATAAGTAGAGATGAGTAAGCTATTACTCGACACACCAACAGATAATGCGTTTGGCATTAGGAACGACGCCCAAGAGCGCTTGTCGTCTTCCCCAATAATTATTTGTTCATCGAGTGGACAAATGCTGAATGTCTAGAAACACGATTGTTACGATGAAAGGGGGGGGGGAAGATTTTGATAATGGTGATGATGCATAAAACCCAGGCGCTTATGTCGTCGTCAATGGCTCGTTGGTGCCAATCTCTCCGTCAAGTCCCCACAATCCTTGCTGAACTTCAAACATGTTTATTTACAGTTTGTACATGATCTCTGAGCGCAGAATCAGCAGACACATTAAGCTAAAGGTGACACGTACCGAACATTCTGGACTGTGAGACTTGCATGCACGCTACTAGAAGCATCTAGAACTTTGATTTAATGAGTTCGACCAAACCACACCGTCTTGTGGGGGTTAAACAAACCTGATGGCGTCCTTGTCAAGAAATAAAACTTAATTCGCAACACGATTCTTGTCGGTCGTTGACTTCTTAAAAAAACTGTTCTTTTAATTTTAAACGGCTCATATAGTTTTTTTTTCAAAGTTCTATCCTTTGTTCCTACCGCATTCTCGTAGCCATTTCTAGGCATCCATGGAATGTGATCCCGTGTGTGAATAAATCTTGCATTTATTTGGTGTCGACGAAGATTCTAGCATTCCGTTTTTCTACTAACTACGCTGTTTAGACGTAATTGAAACTGGTTACATATAACCTATCTTATAAGTATAAAATTGATTGAATTAAAAGGTGTTATAAATCTTTCTTCTCTTGTAAAAACAACAACTCCGATTATTAGCTCTCCTTCCCTCCTCTCTGATTTAAATTAGCAAGTGAGACGACCTAAAGCTGAGGCACAGAATGAGACGGTGAGAGGGAAGCGAATTTACACCCCCCCCACCCACGCACGCACACACACACGCACACACACATGCTGGTCTTGATGCCGAGACTTTTTTCTGTTAGATCGCTTGTCTAGTCGAGCTCGGTGCTAAAAAGCTTCATACTTCATTCTGTAGATTGACGACACGCCACATCGTCAGTCGCACTTACGGCAAGACTCATTATCAGCATACAGTATATATACCCCGACTCGCGGCAGGCTGTAATGCTACACTTAGTACACACCATATCCCTAAGTCACTTACGTCACATCGCGTCACTAGGTTTACCAAACGGCACACGATAAACACGGAATGCTGCACCTTACTGCCTCCAATACCAGCCTTTATACCGATGAACACGAGGGCAGAAAACAAGTTGGCAGGTACCTCCGTAGTGAGTGATATCTCACCGTCATCGGCAACTCATTCGCACGTGATCGACATTCCATTAAGTGCAATCTTCGGCCAGCTCTTGTTGTACTGCCCACTAAACGCCCCCCCCCCCCAAACTGCCCACTAAACGCTACCAGTTCTCCCCACCAACCGCTCCCAGTACATCATAGCTTCTCTCAATGTTGACCACCACATGCTAGCAGTACTGTCCATCCAATACTCAATGCTGCTCACAGGAACTCTCAGTGGTGCCCACCAAACCCCACTAGTCCTGTCAACCTAACACTCCCAATACTGCCCACAGCAAACTTCCATTACTGCCCACTACACACTCCGTTGCTATTCATTCCCAGACTGAATCTGATCGGCGGAAGAACGCCCAAGGTTCAAACTATTCACCTCGCACTGCCATCTAAACCCAAAGATCCAGAATGCAATAGGAATCAAAACTGAATGTGTAGCTTGCCATGTGCATTAGAACTACGGTCCGGTTTACGCTGTGGCTTAGAACTGAAACCCACACAGTCACAATTCGAGTCTTCAAAACTGGACTGTGAAGATTAGAAGGTCCTCCCCCGTCCTGGTTTCGCCGTGACCTAGAACGGTGGGTCTAGTTTGTGACATGCTCAGGGTGACGAATTATCGACGGTAGAGGAAGCGGTAAGTCATGGCTGCACTGCTCCCTAACCCCCACACCTGCAGCTGTCCCTCCAAAGCCGTCTCGCATTATATCATGCCAGTCTCAAAGGACGATTATTTTTCTCCACCTTCAGAAACCTTCTGTACACCCGAAGCTCGTTCAAAAGGGGCGAACACAAACTCGTAAACGCCATCCTAGGGATCTAAGCAATGAGAAAGAACAGAGTGACGTGCCCCTGCTGTAGTCCGCCATCACGCATTGCGATCAATAACAGTGGCTGCTCGGATTCCCCCCAGCCCTCCCGAATCCCCTAGTCTCCAAGAACTTGTTGGTGCTTTGTTTCACCGTACTTTTCAATTTCACTAACTGGTGGCTCGCAGGCCATCTTACAGCCACTGGTCAGGTGACGCGGCTTCCTGTTACGCACGGGGGCGGTGCGTCACCTCTCTCGCCGAGCTATCGCGATAGACGAGAGCGCAGCGAGGACGGAGAAGAGTATAATCAGTGCAGTGCAGACCACTTGATGTGCCCATAAATCGCGGGCTGATAGGTTCTGTGCCGAGCCGCAGTCAAGGAGACTGACTGCCGTACGGGTACTTTAATCAGACCAGCTAAACGGCCCGAGCCTGACCTAGGTTACTGACCGGACCCCCGGACCCTCTAACCCCTGTATTTCCCTTTCTCACGATGCCCTCAGGCATTTGTGGAAGAAAAGATCATTGTTTTACTAAGGCGATTTTTTGTTCGTTTTCGTTTAAAGGACAACGCGACCACTCAGCGAAAATCGCTGGAAACAGAGCACAAAGTATCACAAAAATATGTTCGGTGGTCTTTTATGACAGAGAGGCATGAAAGATTTTATATTAATATTTTTCTCTAAAGCACACCTGGATTTGTCGAGAAAACAGGAAGTGACGAAACGAACGTATTTCTAAAAATAGCACCATTTCCACAAGCTGAAGTCGAAGAGAAAAGATCCAATCCTCAGTAAAAGAAAACTGACCAGGACACATTGTGCTGTTGCTGAATATTCTCTTCGACACTCAGATGGAGTTAGTTTGTACTCATGAAGGAAATCCTAAAGATAATGGCAGCAAACGCCAGTTGATTAACTTTGTTCAAACGTGCCATGCGAACTTGGTGCCCACACCGTACTCATGAATTTGCTCAAAACGTTTCAAAATCGATTGTTATCCAGTCACTTATACAGTACAAGCAAGTCTTGGACTTTCAGTAAACCGAAGAAATCTTATTCCTACAGCAGCGCTTACTATACAAAAGCAAGAGATGTTAAAACCAACTACGACTGCTGGTAGATCAAGCACCAGACAGGCAACATCGACAGTTTCTACACCGTCTGGTCTACAAGTAACATCGTGTGACAGTCACAAACATATCATCAGTCGTATCTTTATCCAGCAAAATGCTCAAAACAACTGACATTGTGAGGGCACCATTGATGTGCGTGATAAACATATTATAAGGAGCTTAAACGGGAGCACGTGCGAGTATCAGTAAGTAAATAGAAAATTTTGCATGCAGCTAAATGAGGAAGAAATAAGTTTTTACATCGATAAACATGTTTCAAACTATCATTATATTTTTAATTGTAAAAAATCCTTATCAGCAGTCATTTGTAACTATTGTTGCCCATTAAATTTTGATCTGATTGACTTACCAGTCTGTTGAATGAATTCAGTTTGGACCATTTAATTATTTTTAACTTCATTTGAAGCTTCTAAATAAAGTTCCAATCTGTAGGGCTGTATTCCAAATTCAGCCATTTCATTTTTTGGGCGAACAAAATCGCTTCTTGAACACGACAGCCTGAGCGATGTTTCTTCATTTAACTTAAAGACATCGACACTCGCTATTACAAATACTTCGATCACGTGAGAGACCTCTTCAGTATAGTAGAGTAATTTTTTCCCGCCTTCCTATTTGCAGGTGAGAATTCCGATGTTTGAAGGCTTATTTCTTTAAAATTAAGGATGATTTTTTACTCATTTTGGGAATTGTTATTTTTGAACGAACTTAACCCGATCATAAAGAAATAATGTTGCGAGCGAGTTGACCTTTAAGCAGCCTGTGGCGCTGCATGGGAATCAAAGTGTAAAATTGTGGCGAGGGAAGAAAGACGCGTCTAAATGCTATTGTGGGTGAATAAAATTGTATTGTATGTTGTACAGAGAGGTGTTAAATTGTTTGTCTGCGGAAGGTACGTGGACATGAATGTGTGACCACGCTCCCGCTTAACACCCAACAAAAAGGGCCGACCAACAGTTGATAATTTATTCTCGAACAAATAAACTAAACAATAGACAAGATGAGGATGATGGTCATACGGCAGTGTCACGCGGGGAGAGATTCGAACCAAAGAACGCGCTCGTATTTGCTGTCACGTGACTGTGGGTTGCCCGACGCAATGGCACAAGATATCGTAGGTCCTCTGAAGGCACCGAGAGGAAAGTGACGCAACTCCACTGGTCAAATTCCACAGATGTTGACATCGAGTGTATTTGGTGACAGTCTTGAGTGAACAATAATTATTAACAGGTGAACATGAATTAAACTGTGAATGAACGAAGAATATAAAACAAACTTGTAGTGGCAGGCCTTCCCCGCAAGGCGACAGCTTTCCGTCAGCTGCATGACTACAAGCGGACAGTAACACGATCAGGGACTCCAGTCACATCCCTCGCTTGACCATACACTGCATAAAACTTTGGAAATGTGGTATTAAGACCCGTTAATCCTGCTACAATTATATTATATATTATAGTCAAAGTCACTATTTTTTTATTTTTGACTTCACACCACCTACTGTCAAGCGCCTTGAGCTTGCCCGACAGGCAGGGTTAGGGGGGCTTTACTTTTACTTTACTGGAACTGTGGTGTGGAAATGGGCATGTGCAGCCTCGACCACAGTTCTTCAACGCCACTGAGCAAGCTGGGAGCAAATACTGACCACACATTTTTCATCTTGCATTATGGAATTCTATAGACATAACGTTTGCATGTTCTTTTGCATGTGTCCGTGTATGTGTTGTTGTTATTGTTGCTATTATTTATTATTATTATTCCTGTGTTTATATTTCTCGGCGAGCGCTTTGAGCTAACTTTTCATGGTGAGATAAAGCGCTCTATAAATTAACTTTATTATTATTCCTCACACACGCTGTCACACGATTCAATGAAGTATATTGTTATTCTTTTAAATCCTGTCGCCAGGGGAAAAACAGACGATGATGGATAATGTTTTTACTCCAACATCTTCCGGTGATAGACTTACAAGCTAGAAGGCCCGTCCGAGTCCGTCGCTTCCTTGATCAGTCAGTCTACCCTACGGCAGTAGAATTCTTTAACAGCGCCCCCGTAATTTACTACCGTTTTTCGCTGCCGTCCCGTTCGGAGATCTCTCACTGAATGCTGGTGTTTCATTGGAAAGCCGCTACTTACCTATCCAAAACTACCTCTTCCTAAGTACCAGCGAATCATGATGCTTATCGGCTTAGTTGCTTTCCCTATCGCCTACCGACATTAACATGTTGGGTTACCGACTATTCTAACTTGAGGCTATTTCAGCATGCCGCTTTACCCTAGTTTGTTATTGTTTTGTTGTATATTGCATCTACCATGATGCCTATTATTGAGATTTGAGCTCCTCAAACGTTTGTCCCACTCAATTTCTTTTTTAGCTGTTTCGAACACGCATCAATGATGTCTCCACACTGTCAGTTGGTTTCAGCATTGTTCTGGATAAGGAGACGACTGATGTGTTTGTGACTGTGTCACGATGTCACTTGAAGACCAGAACTGGTGTAGAAAGAGTCGACGTTGAATATCTGATGCTTGATCTTTGTTGAAGCTTGTTACCAGCAGTCGTAGTTGGTTTTAACAGCTCGTCCTGTTAAATAGTTAGCGCTGCTGTAGGAAGACGATCTCTTCGTTTTACTGAAAGTCCAAGACTTGCCTGTACTGTGTAAGTGACTGGATAACAATCCCTTCTGAAATGTTTTAAGCAAATTCTTGAGTACGGTGTGGGGACGAAGATTGCACGGCACGTTTGAACAAAGCAGAGATCTGTATAAACATATCTCTGAACAATGTTAATCCACTGGCGTTTGTAGCCAGTATCTTTAGGAAATGACAATGATTACAAACTAACTCCATCCGAGTTTGGAAGAGAAGATTCAGCAACAGCACACTGTGTCTTGGGCTATTTTCTTTTACTGAGGACGTGATTTTTAGAAATACCGCCCTTTCGTCACTTCCTGCTTTCTTTACACATCCAGGTGTGATTAAAAGAAAAACATTAATATAATATTTCTTGTGCGTCTTCGTCATAAAATACAAGCGAAATGTGTTTTGCGATACTTTATGCTCTATTTAAAGCAATTTTCGCTGACCACTCGGGTTAGCCTTTAAGACTTTATGGTCTGAATGACCTCAAACTCCATTGGGTGTCATGACTTGCTGCAATATATCGTAGGTTGCCTCACATAGTCACATGACTTTCATAAGATTGAAGCTGCACAAATCTCTCTCAATACAAACAGAGACTTTAATGAGAGAAGGACTAGCAGCTCAAGCACGGAAACAGATAACTTGCGTCGCGCATGCGCTGGACTAAGTCATTGCTTCGTTTTTTCCGGTTTCACTTTACACAGTGTGTCACAAAGCTACTTTCGTAATTATTTTGAGATGTGTGTGTGTGTGTGAAGATAATAAGTGATCTATTATAATATGCAGTCTGTTGTAACATGTTAAATAATTTGACAAGATAAGCTAACACAACGCACGATGTGAATGTGTTCAAAACAACATGTTAAAAAAATCAATAAATAAGGATTTAAATGTGTTACAGAATAAATGGAGTTTAAGGTATGTTCCTTAGAGCCTTGGTCTGAATTAACGCTGAATTAAATTCATTAAGAAACGATAAACTCGCTATAAACCGCTTTCTGTAACCACTCAGAAAGACAATGAGGTAGAGAGCGAGAGCTTGCTGACATAACCATCTTCTTGACTTTAAAATAAATACATATACTATGAAACAACGTTCTGTTTGAGCAAATATATTTTACATTATGATTCATATATTAAAAAATATATATCGAAGTATACTTTCTAAGAAGATTTCTTCAGTAGCCAAGGATTCTATATTATGCTCGCGGGTACAAAACAAAGAGACCGGAAGCTGCCTGTCAATAAGTTAAGCTTGTATACACTGGACGGGAGTTGAGCCAGCGCTGGCCCACTACGCGCGCGCAGTGATGGCTGTCCTTTCCTTCAGTGTCTCTGATAAAAATAACTTCCTAAGCCCACGACAGATATTAGTATATTAATATATTACATTGAATACATTAATATATTGCATATTGAATATTGCACCCTCACATGCATTTGAGTCGCGAAACGTTACAATGACTCCCTCACTCCACACCAACACTGGTCACAATCATTTAAAATATGTCATCGTTTTTCGGAGAATTGGGAGAAATTGAACTTAGAGCTAACCTAATTATTGATGCTAATTTTATGACACGTTGGGATATAGGGAGGTGTTGTAAAAATATCATACTTGAGAGCAGTCAAACATGAACGAACAGAAATGTTGGGAAAGAGCTTCATCTGATCAAGTAGTTAAAAAAATTCTCTCCTCTAGCCTTTGACAAACACCTGAGAGAGCGACCACAAAAAAGTGATGCACAGAGAGACACGTAGAAAAATGGACAGACAAACTTAGAGAATCAGACACATAGAGACAACGTGTATGCATATATGTACTTGTGACCTTGGCTATAATTATTTCTTGCCTTTCTTGTAAATGCGGATACGAAGACCATTCTGGAGACATGTTTGATGTTGAGGCCGTCTACGGTTAGGAACGACCTGTTATAAGCAAGTGCTTAACTTTGGCGAGATCATCGGGTGTGGAATGGTGGCATTCAATGAGTTGCTTCAAAGCAGACGACAGCAGCGAGTCCCGTTGTATGCACCGAGTCTCGCGAGATGGGAGATCGAGCGGCTGTTCCGTGAACTCTGGTTTCCTCTGTTTGGCTGAAAATTATGACACACTGTTACTGAAATAGCTTACAGGAAGGAAGATCACGCATCGTAGTGCCTTTCTGAATGCCAGTTTTATGTCTGCAACTCTTGTGTGCGTGTGTGTGTGTGTGTGTGAGAGAGAGAGAGAGAGAGAAAAAAAAAGTGGGGAGGGAGGGAGAAAGGGCTCCCAACAGACCACCAGTTAGCTACATGAACACGTGTCAGCCTGCCTATTATTTCCTTCGTCACTCCGTACATCGACAGCCATGAACTGCAATGGCTACTCTTCTACCTAACAATCAGTCAATCACTTTGCTTATGAGCGCGAAACTTTTTGATAGAGAACTGGCGATATCCGTCAAATCTTAATGAGATTTATTTTCTTCTCTCTTCTCTATTTTCTTTTTCTCTCTCTCTTTGTTCTTCGGTAAGACTTATCTTTCCATTCCAACGACTTCCAGTCGTCTACCCCTCCACCCCACTAGCGCCCACTTCACTGTCCTACCCACCCCGCCAGGACATTTACGTCTTCGCCTGCGCGTGTCTCGAGGCGAACTGCGTCCCACGAAAAGCGCGCCAGCAGATGCCAAAGGAAAGACAACGCGCTATTCTCGCTACACAAGACGACGCGACTGACGAGTTAATTAGGACGCTTCCGTAATGAAGTCATCAGAGTCTCTGTTAATGAACCGTTCGATCCGCGCTAACGATCTCGCCCGCTCTCTGTCGCACGCGCTCGCCAACTTAGTGACGTCATCTTCACCCTGCGCCCTCGCATGCATCTTAATTATCTCGGGGTTTTTGTTTTTTCATTTATTTAAAGTTCACCTTTGTCTTGCAACTGGAGTTTAAATACATGCAGCACAAACAGAAACAAAGGCAGGCATTAAATACTCCCTGTTAGGAGAACTATCTGAAGACAGATTTTAAACTGGATAGACAACAAATTTGCTAGCGGCTGGTTGTAGTTATGAACCGTACCTCGAGGCCACCCTTACGTCTGTAGCCATAGTTGTGGACCTCCTAGGTAGGCCTACGCTTGTCTCAAATATCAACACCCCCGCAATGCTTGCAATTCATAGCCAACCCTACTTGTTTCAAAATTACGGCCCTAAGAATAGATGGAACAGATAACAAACCAACGGAGAACGTTTTAGGCCGATGAGAGCGACACGGAAGATTGATCTGCTGCTGGTCACATGATCGCGAAACCGAAGAGCAGGCAGCGAAAACGCCTGGACAGAAAAAGACGGAAGACTAGAAAATGAAAGGTTGAGATGAGCCAACGAAAGACTAATACTAGCCTAGTGAAGACTACCAGACAAGCCAGCGAAAGACTAATACCAGCCCACCGATGACTAACAGACAAGCCAGCGAAAGACTAATAGTACTTTAGTGAAGTCACAGGCTAGTGGTATAGTAAATTGTCACGGACTAGTTTACTAAAGACCAATGCTAGCCTAGCAAATAGTCACAAAATAGCCAGCAAAAGAGTCGTGCTATCCTAGCCACACACTGGACAGCGGACGACAAAATACTAATCAGATGAAAAGAGATCAGTCATGGAGAGACCAGCACTAGTCTAGCGGCTACAAAACGAAGCATACAGAGCCTAGAACCGAGTCAGTCAAACTGAAAGAGAAAAGCGTTCGATGAAGGTCAGGCCGGAAGTGCCTGTACAGTGCACGAGAGAGCACGGCATTGTGCGGTGCGGGTTACATGGCTGCCATCACCGATGCCTGTGAACCCGGTCAGGCAAACCATGCAGTGTCATGACGACTACTCCTTCTGCTACGTTGCATTTTAGGTCTTAAGTCGGACTTTACGTTAAGTTTTTTTCGGCATAATTTCCTTAAGTCGATATGACCGATGTGCCCGTGAGGTTTAAAAATGAGGCAAAGGACAAAATCAAAACACAAGTTGTATGATGGAAACTGATCTTTGACATTATTTCCGCTCAAAATTTTGGATTGCAAAATGATCGTTTACTTACCATTGTGTCTAAAACATCTCTGAGGTTGTTCAAATGGGCCGCCATATTGTGTTGTCGAGTAGCATTACTGAACCTTCAGGAACGAGAGCGGTCAGTCTCCTGAATTTTGAGGGTGGGGGTCCTCAAAACGCTACCCATTTGGATTTGGAGATCGTGTCATAAAATTTCTTACCAGAGGTCAGTGATGAGAATTTTAAGTGAATAGGAGAATACTGGTGTTACTAAGGAAAAGGTTACAAACAGTAGAACTGTTTCAGTGTAGCTACTACCAAGTTTCAGTGTGACAATCGTTGCAGAAGTTGTTGGGCCGACGATCTCTGCACGTGGAAAATAGAATAAATGTATAGTTGCTTAGCGCTCTACCACAACATTAGTGTCGTTCTGAGCCATTTGAAAAACTGAATGAACCTTGTTTAACTTTGAATTTGGACAGATCTTCTCACACAAACGAAGAGTGCACTCTGCCTTCTAGAAGGTACTACGAAGAACACGAGTACAGCGATCCCGTCATGCCTTTCCACAGATTGCAAGTATTTCGTGCCTCTCGCAGATTGCAAACTTTAAATCAAGGTCGCGCTGGCCAGTCGGCAAGACTGCTGACAGTATCGCAACATCGCTCGACACTTGTCAAATGGGTCCACCGCCATGTTTCTAACATACTTCAGCATCACTCGACACTTTTCTCCTCCTTTGCGTACGTCACGAATTAGAGTCAGTCTGTGTTTTCTATCACGAAAGAGTGCATGAACATGAATCGTGTTTTATAAATCCACGATTGATTAGTGAAACCCAAAATTTTGATCGGACGTGATTCAAATTGCTAGTTTCTTTCATCTAAAGTCCAATTTACCATTTCCATTGCTAGTCACCGATCTCAGCTGACAAGTCGACTGGTCAGATCAAACTTCCGCGAAGTTGACTTGCAATTACGACCAGTGATTTTGGACTTAATTGTAAGACCTTGCATGGATCTAGGCCTGGTGATAGCGTGGGGTAGGACGTAGGGTCGGGTCGGGGACGGCACAAAAAAGGCTGTGTGGAAGCTGGATAAAACTGTACAAGTGTGCACGCCAGAAGCCAGAAGGGATTCGGGATGCGACATGGGGGAAAAGGCTGAAAGGCACGGAAAATCTCTTTAAAATATCTATTTCTAATGAAGAGGATGATGAACGAACAGGACTGTGTTTAGGATGTAGTAGTCACGAAACCCCAGGAGGTTGTCATATCCAACAAAGCACCTGACGTGACACGTGTGCTTCGTGACTTGCGACAGCTGTTGTAAACTGTTCCTGTCGTCACGAGTGGACATAAAGTCGTTAGCTAGGCTCCTCCACACCTTGCAGCGCCATACCCTGTGACGCAGTTTCTGGATTTCCGGATCTTACCCATACGAGTGATCCAGATTTTCCTCCGTCTAACACGTTCTGTCATTCTTTCTTGCATGTTCTGTCAGGTACTACTCAATAATAATATTGTCCAATTTTACCTCGTCCTCTAGTGCAATCAGTTTTCAACTGTTTACAGGACGCATCAACAACCATCAATTTGTCAAAGGCCTTCCAAGATCAATGCAAATACGAATGAAACATTAGTACATAAGTAAAATAAAAATTTATTTATTGCAAAAGGTATATACAAACGCGGCGTATCCCTTATAGTCAATGCACACTTTACAAACGTTAAAAGACTAAAACATCAAACAACCAGATAAGGAGTATCAACGAACAACAGATAAACATTTTTCAAAGTCTTATTGCCTCCCCACCCAACAGCTCACGGCCTTACAGAAAAAATTCCTGTAATTCATTTAGTAATACGATATCGTACACATATGTAGTCCAACGGAGGCCTTTTTTCACGAATTTTCTGCGATAATTATTCAGTGTACTGCGCATTTAAGAAAAGACAATGCTTCGTTTGTTGTTATGGTCCGTTTCTCACGTGAAAGAGGATCACTATTTGTGCTCGTCTCTCCACTGAACCGCTACTTCTGTATTAACACGCGAAAATATTTTGTATTTTATAGACTTTTACCAAAGTGGCGTCTTCACGAAGAAGATTAATACTTATATATTTTGCTCCTGGGCGCCGAATTCCTGTAGAAAAAGCTTTCACAGACAGCAATCTATATTTAGGCGATCTGCTGACTTACTAGTTTACTCAGCTGGCTTCTGGTGCTAACACAGCGAAACTTCATCCCTTCGCACACCTATAACCTTCATGAACGCTACACAAAAGATCTTGTTTGTCTCATTTATGTAAGGTCCTTGTCTCGTTAAAGTTCAGCGAGGGGTCAAGACCCCTGGGGTCGAAGTGTAAATGTGTGGGAACTGATGAAGTTGCTGTCTGCTTTCACCTGGATATTTTGGAAGAAGCACGTGCAGATATGACCGCGCTCCCCTCCCATCATCCTCCTTCGACGTCAGTCTTAACATCACATTTAAATGGGAAGTGTCTGGTACTACTGCAACTGATTAAAATACACACACACACACACACACATTTCTAAAACTCCACATAAGAAAAGCAACCTGTACTTCATTAGCATAACTGTTGACCGTCGTCAACTCCAGTTTGTCGCACAAGCTAGGATTTATCTTCCTTGCGCGGACAAAAGATGCGATCGAGGGTTCCCACGCTGTTGGGCAAACAATGGCCGAGATTTCGCGGCTAGTTCTCAAAACTGTTTGAATAGAGGGGTCCCGACTGACAAGGCGTAGAAACAAGAGGACCTGGGCGTGTAGCCTGAGGGGAGTTCAGAGGAAGGAAGGGGGAAAGGGCTGCCTGAGATGCAAGAAAGAAAACATAATGGGAGCGAGGCCTCATTGAGTACCAGGCAACGACCTTCCGTGGAGAATAAAGAGGTTTCAATCGGTCCTGTACCTGGAATGAGAAGAGGAAGTTTGTGATAAATGATGACGATGGAAAAAGAAAAAGATGATGATGATGATGATCTTTCACGACGACGAAAAGGAACGTTTAGTCCTCCACAAATGCAGGTTCATCTGTAAAAGAATCGCTGAACGGTACCTAAGCATTGCAGGACTGATCATCAGAGCGCTTCTGGACACAACAAACTCCTATATCAGAAATGTCGGTATTTTAAACATATATATATCGATATTTGAAGTTTTTACATAGTCCCCTTTCGCACCCCATAAATCACTGTTTGTGGCAAAACTCTCTTGTGAAATTGTAAAAATTTTCCTCGTTATCTACATCTTGCCAACTTGCAAGTGGTGGGATGCAGATGATTTAAAATCAAAATACACAGTACCCACAAGGCCATGAAATTTTTGAAACAAACTGTCAACAACCAGTGACTTGTCATCAGAGGTCGGCGCAGATATTAAAGACAGTCCGACAACAACAGTCTATTTCCTTTTGCCAATCTTGCAATAAACTAGATATACACTCCATTCCGACAATAAACTAGCTGTACACTGTGTTTTAAGAACCATCCGGCGTTCAGTCAAAGACGATGTCTTCTACCCCTATAATCATCGGTCGAATTTGTCATGTCATCAGAAACAGGAAAACGAGCGTGGCCGTGAAAAAAAGGGGTTTCATTCGAGGCATATGGAAGCTACTTTATTAAAACCTGCTGCTACTTTGATTAATTTTTCTGGGAGTCGGGGCAGGTGCTATTCGACAGTCAGCGGTAGAGGTGTCGGGAAAAGGTCATTCACTGTTTTACCTCTGTGCCTATACAGCTGCCTCTCCCTGACCTTTTGAACTAGAGTCCAATTGCCCGATATGTGCTTAACGACTATAACTATTTGTGGTATTTATTTATTAGAGAACCTGTCAACACGTGAGCGTATGAAACTGGGACATGAGTGTCCCACCCGCACCAAGTCCTTCTCGAAGCAGTTAGGACTCGGCTACACGAGTACACGTTACACATTCTAATTTGTAGCATTTACAACTTTCCTCGAAGAAAATAATTTTCCTCCTGTGTTTAAAGAAAACGCAATTTGGTTCCACATATTTCGGACCCCTCGTCTACTTAACTGAACGTATTTACAGATTAGTCACAGAACATGTAAAGAATTGCATCACTTGTGTCAGCCTCCCCGAACTTATACAAGACATTTGAGTATGTATACTATTTGAATATCGCTGTCATATTAGTGGTCCTAAAGGCTGTTTTTTTCCCTCCTGCCTGAGGTTCTTTATGCCGCAGCTAATGTGTCCTGGGGTTAATGGATTTTTTTGCTCCATGACTAGCTAGAATTAGACCCAGAACCATAACTAGTTTTGCATTTATCTTCGTCTCCGCCTGCCATACAGTAAAAACAACGAGGGTGGAGGGGTTGGAGTGTGTGTGATGATGTTTCTGTGTAATTTATCCTTCTCTCGTCTCGTTTAAAAAAAAGGGGGGGCTGGGGGGGAGGCAGCAATTTTCCAGTGATCTTGACAGAATTATTGCACTGCAGCGCGCTCGGCAGCCAGTGACACGGGCGCCCTGCTTGATTCAAGAGTCACGGATGACTAAACACGCGATGAACAGCATCCAGCGACCTTCCCCAGTCGACGTTTTTCACCTGTTTTATCAGCGGCGCCCACTGACGGAGCTTTCGACCATCAGCAACACTTATCACTGTCACGTGTGCACCTTATGACCCTGGAGGTCGTGTTAGTCACCCCCAGGAATCTAAGCTTCTACAAGCCTCTCTCTCTCTCTGGGGAAGGGAGCGAGGTTACGCGCGTTATTTTTTCTTAATGACATGTAACTGACAGAGACAGAACATAACGATGTGCTCCCCTCCCGTTATCCTTGTCTCCCTTTTCTGTTAAAGGAATTGGTGGAGGGGGGGAGGGGAGATAAATGATGATGCTCCCATCCTTCACTGCCCAGCGCCTTCCCATCGTGCTCTTCTTACGGTAGCAAAAGTTTTGTGCCCGTGGTTAGTCGGCTTGTACTAATCACGGGAGGAATTTGTTTGCACCTGCAGAAGAGGTCAAACGTGTCAACACCTCGTTATCTGATGAAGGTGGGGAACTTGGAAAACGAGGAGGAGGAAACCCCCCCTCCCCGACAAAAGGTGGTTACGCAGGGATCCCTCCTGACACATCACACACAGTGTCAGGCTTCGCCCGAAACGGGGGTACGGGTGGCAGATAAGAAATGGTGTTCACTCTTGAAAATGAGAAACGATCGGGGTCTGCAGCTTACGAGGCTAGATGAAAAAAACTAAAAAAACTCTTACTGGATATGTTCAGGGAAACGCATGCCCACTAGCGCTCTCTCTCTCTCTCACACACACACACGCACACACACGCTCACACGTACGTCTGCTTAGAAGTCAAGAAAATATTTTTAGGAATAATAACGGGGCTGTGATATTATGCTGTCTACTTCTGATTTGAATCGCAGGAAAGCCTTTGATTTTTATCAAACTAGTATACGGCATTCACGACTTGTAACGTCACAGACAGACACGATAAAGTTTGTATGAAAAAACATTAACAGGTCATCGTTCAATTTTTCTTTTAAGAAGATTTCACCGCTTAACCCCGATTGGCTCTGAGCTCCGGCGGTACTCGTGGAGAACTATCATTGAAAGTGTTAAAATATATACAAGCCTTCGCTGTTTACACGGCATTTCCGGTGGGGTTTTCCATTATCTTTAAGCAATGTTACCATTGTTATGGACAACAACAACATCCACTAACGTAGCTGTTATTTTGCACTCGAAACTGGAAAGTGATCTATTGTCACACACCGCGCGAGACTGGAATGTTCACTTCATCGGAATCTCGGACAGATGCTGTCTAGCAAGACCTTCACGCAAGCATTGTGAACGCTGTCCTTCTCATCATGCACTGACAAGGCCGCATCTTGCATTTACTATACTTGTCCTTCTTTCCTCCATTGTTCGGCTGTTTGTCTTCTGATAACCTCGCTAATGTAGCAGGCTGACATGGATGAGCACCGTGCACTATCCTTTTGTTTAAGCTGCAGCTTAAAATACTTTTTACCATGGATAAAATTTACAGAACTATTGCAAGTCATTAAAATCATTTGCCTCCCTTTCCCCAGCGGACGACAGGAGACCACTGTGCCTCCGTGCAGATGGCGCGCTACTTCAAGTACTGATGAGACTTTCGAGAACATTGGACTTTAACTCTTCACCAGCGACAGGTCAAAGAGTCACCAAAGAGTTTGTTTTATCAAACAAGACTAGAATTTGTACTGGGAGCGTGTCTGATGAATGAGAACAAGAGCAGAAACTGAAACACCATACTAAAAACTGAAAAAGAGACGATAACAATCGTCTTTGGAATAAACAGATTTGAAGGATGTATTTTGTAGAAAATGTTTTCAAAGATTGTTGTTGAGAACAGAGAAGATTTACTGTAAAGTAGTCTAGAACAAGAGAGCATAAATGTATCTAGCAGACAGATTGAGCACTACATTAAGACTCATTTTTGCTCTCACCATCAGAGAGACTACAAAAACTAAAAACGGCAGCTAAGCAAGATCCAGATCTGGTACAGCTGATGAAAGGTGTGCCACTGGGACTGCCTGAAGACATGAACGTAACACCTGAGAACCTGCAAGTGTATTTTCACTTTCGATGAGGAAATTGCAGCACTATGGGCTTCTGTTTAAAGGAAACAGAACCATACAACAAGAATAAGCAAGATTTCTGATGTACCCCATCAGTCCTCGTGAGAGATAGAAGGATGCTTAAGAAAGGCAGCTCAGTTCTCCTTTTTTTTTAAAGTAGTGGTTTTCACTATGTCACTAGTTCATCCAGATATTCGCAAAATACAGCAAAAATGGATTGTCAATAATGCAGAAAACAACAGACAGCAAGCCAGATTTAACTTTGTAAAAAAGCTAAGAAATATTGCGTCTGAGAAAATTAAAGCATCACCAGTTCAGAGACGGACTGGAAAAAGAACCAGAACAATGTTGTTTGACGCCTGAAGTTTGCACACATTCAAAACAGAGAGCAAAGGAACACAAATGAAGTATGACAACAGAAATATATAAGAAGACGGAAGAACTTAAGCCAGGGGATGTAGTTATTAGTCCGAGGTACATCCATAGTTGTTTGTTTTTTTTATCTAGCTCACTAAGACCTAAGCCCTAGCAAGCACTCTGTAGCCACAGCTGTAAAGACGGGGACTTCAGCCGACCTTCTAGATTAGCGCTTGTTTTCAATTATTTCAATTTATTTCAATTACGGCAGCGCTATCCGGTCCATAGCTAACCCAGAGCTACTCTCTTACCTCTACTTCATTTTATGATTCCGGCCCCTGGATCAAAGGGATGACCTCATACAAGGTCAGAAGTGAAGGCCTAAGTATCACCAAGAATCTGGGCAACGAATAGCAATATCAATAGAACCAAGTCAGAGTGAAAAGCAGAAGCAGATAGCAACCCCCAAGAGACAAAATCACAACAGCCAGAGAACGATTAAAAATGACAACGACAGTCACAATTCCTTATTAACGAATGATAGCAAACAATGGGTTTTTTTTACATGTAGTCCTCGCCCCAAAGAGAAGAAAATAATACTATAATGACACGCACGGAACACTAAGGAAATGGAAATATACAAGGTAATAATCATAACATGGTGCATATTTATATTCATAAAAGTTTATGTACCTATAAACCTGATGTTCCAACCATGGCCTTCTGTTGTCCCATCGAAAGACAGCCTCTTCGTGACGGTTTCTTTGCTCCATTCGTCGGTAAGGTCACACGGTGCAGTTCGCTCTCTCCTCTCTGCTTCACTATCATGTATCATGTATCATGTATCACGTTGATTCTAGTGATATACGGATGATGTTATCTACAGACAAGACTATTTCCAAGTCCCGTTGATCTGCTGTTATCACAGATTCATAACGACTTTCTAGCTGTACATTACAACATGTGAACAGCCCTCCATTTACCATTTGTGACTATTGTTGATTTGGTGCTCTTGCAAAAAAAAAAAAAATAAATAAATAAAAACACACTAGTAATCTATCTTCTGTGATATTAGTCTTTTCTGCGGAAGCTTCTAACAGTGTCTGACAATTCATAAAGCGCCAGATCAAACCATATCTGGATTACCTCTAGACTTGTGAATCATTGTGGATGTATTTTGTAAATGTTATAGCAGTTGATTTACACTGCTTCTCTGGCTTGTGAACTCGCTGGACATTACAGTTTTCTCAGAAGCTTTTTGCAAACTACTCCATGAGCAGGAAAGACCAAAACTGTGGTGTGGTGTGGACAGGGGGACTTACAGCCTCGCTTACAGTTACTGGATTGAGCAAGCTGTCACTGACTACTGGCTTCATATGTTTCATCCTCCTATTCGTCCTTCTATAGACATTAAGTTGTGAGAAATTGCTATATAAATATTACAGCAATGTGTTTTGGGGATGAGTAGACTACAGAATAAGGGGTTGTCATGACAACTCTTAGTACAGCAATTGGTCCGTGAATTACGTCATTTTATATTTACGTCATGTTCATCACTACGTCTATTGCTAGCTTTGTTCGAGCCCCCATAACATCTCAGCCGCAGGACCCATGGAGCTGTGTTCTTCTTTCTTGCAACTAAGAACAGAAAAGCAGTTCACATTCTGAACTGTCTGTGGCGCTGTCTTCCGTATGCAAACCAAGGCCTGGTGCAGATGGGGCCGCAGCCTATAGTGTCCAGTGCTGAGTCGAAATATGGTGAGTGGTTCGCTGCGGGTAATGACGTGGCCAGACTCTTACTCTAGTAAATCATTACCCAGTGGCCAGACTCTTACTCTAGTAAATCATTATCCAGTTTGGAGACGCATGCGCACTGAACAGAGACGGTGCAAGGCGATTACACAGGGGTTTTTGTTTGTGAATATATAGTGTGATGTGTACAACGTTTGTAAAAGAAATTTTCCCCCAAAAAAACTCAACTCTATCTCTCTCTTTCTCTCTCTAAAATGTTTGTATCGGCATTTAAAGATCGTCTCACTTGCTTTAAAAAAAAACCCAAACAAACCAGACATGCAAAAAATGGAGAAAAAATATCAGTGCTGCTCATATCAGTCCTTTTAGAGAAAATATGGAGCAAGAAAAATATTTATAAAACCACAACATTCATAGAAGTGCACTGGCTAAATTGAGAACAAGAACCTCGAATCTTAATGCCAGTAAGAGGTGGTTTGATCCTGATGCAAACAAGCTGTCCAGCCTTTAATAAAACAGATGCCACTGAAGACGGTTAATGTTCTGTACACTTATGAAGCATACAAAACTATTCGTGAAAGATGTAGTTTGCTCCAAACATGTAGCACAAAGAGAGTAGGAGAGGTATTGACACTAAGGAATGAAGATCATATTATCTTTGTTGAAAAATACATAGCTAAAACAAGTACAATTAGGCCAATAACAGTTCCAGGAGACACAAGTTGAAACTAACTGTGCAAGGCTGTGCATTAATTTAGGGTACTGACCGTATTGTGGATGTAAGAATATATTTTTAAAAAAGGATTCAACAATTATAGTATTATACAGGATATGTGCTTGTATGCTTGCTATCTTAAGAGACGGAACAAATTGTATCTCCAATTAGAATATAAATGCATGATGATCCTACATACATTGTTTGGTGCCTGGTGGTCACAGACGTATTCCTGGATTTGAATAGAATGAAAATAATCAGTGTTATATGCTGGTTGTAATATTTTGTGTTGCTTTGTTGATAATATGCTTGAATCTTCTCCATATCGTAATGACGAAGTTAATGGCATTACAGCTATCAAGTGTATCCCGTCCCTCTTTCTCTCGGAACCAGAGACCGTGCAATGCGCGTGCTGAAGGGGCATGGGACTGACGCTGTCAAGAAAACAGCTGACGACAGCTGACACATAATTCCTGGAGGCTTGTGTCAGAATGGACCGTGCAAAGTTCGTGATCCTGCTGCAATGTCGCCATTCCCTCAGAATCTGTCGACACCTTTAAATGCATGAAGTAGCGTGGCTACTTTTAAAAATATAACCCAGTATCTGTCACAGACAGCAGCTGTAGTTTTAACAACATTCAAGCAGAACACGGGGGACAATATAACGGAACCTAAAATTTTTAAGATTTTAACCACTTCAGTGACTTGGTTGGAATTCACTTCTGTTTTTAATACAGCAAGGTTACATTAGTATACAAACCGGTTAGTATTCCTGCCTAAAAGCAAAATATAAACAATCTTTAAACTTGGTGACTATTTTAATTCTAATTTAAACTAACTGAGGTTTCTTTAAAATTGTGTTTTGTCGAGCTTTGGCATTTCTCATTTGTCAATTTCTATCGAGATAATAGCGGCTTAGAGTCATAATTATGTCATTTGACCTTCGAGCCCATCTGAAGTTGTTGCTCTCTCCCCCATTTGCCGTTGGGAGGAGACCCACACGATGATCGACGACTGTGGTTGTTAGCGACCGGCTCAGGGGACGCAAATGTATGGTTTCGACATTTGACCCAACTGCGTTTCCTGAAAAGAATGCTTTTACGATATCTGGCACTTCATAATCTTCAGTTCCAAGACCACGGGTTGAGATTTTAAAAATTGTGTTTAAGACAACGTAAATTTCACGAATAAAGCCCTTGCATCACTTCCAGCGCCTTCTTGTACCCCATGGTGATCGCAATGTCGTGTTATCCTAATCACCATGGGCCGGGTATATATGGTCACCTGAATGTGAAAGACAGTACAAGAGCGCTATGCAGACATTAATCCCATATAGTGATCACTCCTTGAAGGCTTTAGAAGGACGAAGGAACTGCGCTGTACAAATCGGCGATTCCAGCGTACGATCGACGAACTCTGACAGAAGCTGATAAATCGATAAATTCCTTAAAGCACTGTTTCCGGCTGAAGCAGGATCTGACGACCTTGGTGAAGTTTTCAAACTTGGATTATCAAATTGATTTTAAATACTGTGATGTGGATGAGAAGTTGTTGCATATGTTGATCACAGTTCCCGAACGTTCCCCACAAAACCAGTTACTGATTTCCTGTGATCTTCACATGTAACTTAGTCAAACGTCCAGTGACATTTCCCCCGTTAAGTATGGCATTCGGCGTCATATTTTAGGAGTAAGTTTAGCGTGAGCTTTGGAGTAGGTGTAAGGGAAAGGTAAAGGTAGGATTTGAGTTAGTGGCAGCTTTAGCGCACAGACGAAGCAGACGACACGCACAGCGCACAGATGATTACTCTGGTAGAATTGGACGCACAGAAGGTCTTAGTGACGATCCTCAGCAAGGATGTCTAAGTGTCTCGATTAGTACCCAGCCAGCACATCAATCCCTAATTTCATATCAATCAGCCAAGCATGTGAAATATGTGGGAGCCATTCCGAAGATATACCCTGCTACCGGAAGACTCGTCTTTCGCTTTCGCACCGTTTCCGGATTTGGGCAATATGGCTGCCTGCGTGGCATGGAAAGGACAGACGTGTGAAATAAACAATGCGTATTTGGCCGATACTCTCTATAAAAACTTTCTTCTCCTATTTCCTGATAATTAGCTGTGCAGAAGTCGCAGTCATGGGAGAATTTCAAGGAATTTATTTGCGTAGCCCTCTGGCGCGAGCAGTTTACAATCGATTGAGAGAAGACAACATTCATCGAAACAGCAAACACGAATATGTATGTCTTGTAATAAAGTTTTCATCTGTCTTAGATGGGGTTTGAGTTACGAAAGTGTTCTTTTCAGTCTCACGGAGTCGAAGAAAGATGTTATTTTAGTGGACTGCGTAGAGATCATAAAAATTTCATGTGTATAGTCTTGCATGCGTGTTAGACTACATACGCATATAGCCTAATGTGCACAAACACACAGGCCTGCACGTGATAGATCATACAGAAAAATCAATGTGTATCGTGGACTCATAAAACGACAAATATATTTGTTCCAGTGGTACCATATAGATTCAACAAAACTACCAGAGGATCTCTATCAGCGTTTTGTGCAGTTTGAGCAAGATGAAGAAACGACACAGTTTCTTCGTCATTGTGAGGAGAAAGCAGATTCGATCTTCACACAGATTTTCCAATCAATTGCTCGTTCAGTGCTCAGCTGGTTTATGAGCAAAACTTCCGTCAATGGGTGAGAAAACGGAGTATTAAAATATTGTGAAATGAAAATTATTATAATCATTGATCACTATAATGTATTTTGACTTAAAAGGTAGTTCCACCATGAGGAATAGAGAGAAGCCATACTAGAGATAAGCGTGTCAAGATTAAGTTTGTCAGAGACATACATTAATTCAAACCACTTCAGTAGAAAGTGAGCTATTGATTAATGAACCATTAGTGGAGAAAAGTAGATGTGAAAGTTATAAGCACTTTTCTTCAGCATCTGGACAAAATCAAAAATTATACTTGCTAAATTTGCATAAGCATAACTCTGGAAGTCTACTTACAGCTAATGTTGTATTCCATTAGAAGAAATCATTGAACATCAGCAAGTTAAAAACAGTAAGGTAAAGTTTTTTCTGTAATCTTTTGGTCTTTGAGAAATGAAGTGATAGAGACTGCACTTATTTTGAAGTGAGCATTTTTTGAGGTTGAGGCTCATCTTCTTTTCCTTTTCCTTTCTGATCCTCTGTGAGATCACATGTCCATTTAATAGCTGGGTTAAAGTAGGAGAAAGTACATGGCACCACACAGATATCAAATGAGTTTGTGTGGCATGATTGGCTGGTGCTTATGCTCTAATCACTCAGTTGTGTGCTTTTTTTATAACTGACAAGTACCAGTAGATGGCTAGCATTCTATTTTTGAAGTAAATCATTTTATTTTAGTTTTTAAACACTCTAAGTCAGACTTGTAATTTTTTTAATTTCTAATCTTCGCCTTCTGTTTTACAGGTGGATTGGGTGTGGTTCAATGTTTGTCATTTCACATCAACAGTTTGAAAGTCTGCTTGGCTTATCGCTAGTGAGGAAAACAGAGAATCTTTTAGACATAGGTGAGCTGAGGTTTCTAATTGTGTTGACACATCAGATATGTAAAGTGAAAATTTTATTATTTATGAACTTGTTGAAACAAGGTTGTCCTCAATCTGATTTGGTATGCTTGCCTGCAGCAGCATATAAAAAATTATTGTTTATTTCATTAATAACACATCTTAATTCAACCTCATAAGATGACATTTGATGAAATCCCTAAACATATGCTCCATCAAAGACATTAAATAAGCATGATTATGATGGTGGGGTATGTTGCTGGTTCATATAAAACATCAGGTGCAAAGAAACAGTAGCATTGAAATGAAACATCACATTTCAGAATAATCATCTTACACTGGGCAGAGATCAGACACATTGTTTTCTGTCATGTTCCTGTCCTTAGCCACCATATTTGTTTAATGACTATCTGGTTACAGTTATGTGTGTGTGTGAGAGAGAGAGAGTGTGTGTAAGAGTATGCATGCACACAAATGTGCAGGTGTATACGTAAATGATGGAGGGGGAGCGAAGTTCATGTTTATTGACTTTTTTGGTTTGAGATTTATTCCATATCTTTTGTCTTAACTAGTTGTAACAAGGCCAGCCAGCGACATAGGGGGACGGAGAGAGAGAGAACGAGAGATAAAACTGAAGAGTGAAACTGATGCTTATTTTATTCAAGAAATGCTAAGTTAATTGGTTATAAAAATGGTAGTTACCCAGAAGCCTTCGACTGAACTGATGAAAGCATGTTAAGCTAGGATTCAAACAAAAGATCATTGTAAGTAGAAAACGTATCCATGTGGGTGATGTTCCAGGTGCTGGTGATGGAGAAGTGACTAAGGTGTTGGTGCCATACTTCAGTAACATCTATGTTACAGAAATGTCTCCACCAATGGTTGCAGTTTTAAGTAGCAAGGGATACCAGTAAGCTGTCACTCAAGACTGTATTAGCTTCATGTTTTGCATCCTTGGGATGCTCAGATAACACTCCACAAGTAGAGAAGAGACAGCATGAAGTGTAATATTTCAAGCATGTAGACTTAAAAGTGTGGATAGTATCTGACATGATGTGGTACACTCCCACTTTCACTACGTGCTTGCAAAACATGCAGTTTTTACATTTCTGACAAAGAAATTAAAACTGAAAAGACAGTTTGCTAGGTGTGATGTTGAATTTCTTTGTTAAGAAGCATATCAAGTTGAAAGTGTGCAGAGTTCTGCTTGCAAGGATAGTGGGAAAGACAATCAGCTAGCACTTTTACCTGATGCTGATTTCCAAGCTAAACCTTACTTTATTGACACTAAAAACCAAATTAAATAACAAAAAGCTAGCTATGAAATAATAATTTTAAAGCATTTGTAGAAATAAAATTTTAGCAAAACTTCCAATTTAGATGATTAAAATATGGTTCCATGTCAAATTCAGTATGAGCAATAACAGTAATTGCGACAATTTGTATTGTAAAGATACTGGGTATAATAATTTGAGAGATCATGTTAGATTTTTAACTAAAGCTCAACTCTACAACAGCTTGATATACCAATAAATTTTCTGAAGTTTTTTTTTTTTTTGTCGTTTCTTTCTGTAGTGTTTTAGATGTTTCTGGCTGGTCAGATGGAAACATCACATATGATGTGATAACCTGTCTTAATGTACTAGACCGGTGTGACAAACCAGTCAGTATGCTGCAGTCCATTCACAAGGCCTTGCGACAAGGCTCTGGGCGCGCTGTGGTGGCTGTTGTCATTCCTTTCAAGCCTTACGTAGAGTTCAGTAAGTTAAATTTTTCATGTACGTTTTTATACCATATTCATGTAGTGATGGCAATGGTGAGGAATGGTGGAGGGTGAAAGGGTTAGTGAATAGATGTTAACAACTGAGTCACTGTGCGCATCCCTGTATATGCGAGGTGATGTATATGTGCAATTAAGACAAGAAGTATGAAAGGCAGAGGGATGTGGATATTTGTGTGAAGCTGTGTTGTAAGGATACAGTTAACATGCTACTTAACAGCTATAAATGTGCAATCGTTGGTGATTGCCTATTGACACAATATTACTTAACAATATGCAGTGAAATACCCAGGTTCGGTGTGCAGGTCAGATCTTGTTGATGACTTCAAAGCAGTTTCCATCATCTGTGTAACAGATTTGTAGTGGTCAGTTGCCATTTTTTTCCAACAGAAAGGACGGACACTAGGCTGTGAGCTAGTGTCGTGGGGATGACACATTTGCTACAAATGTACTTGTGTCTATTATGATTTTGAATAAAAAGTGCTCTAATTTATTTTTGTAATATGGTTGCAGACTCTGTTGATCACATTCCTACAGAACATCTCCATATTTCTGGAGGATCATTTGAAGATCAAGTTACTTCTCTTGTTCAGTCTGTATTCCAGCCAGCTGGGTTTGAAGTAGAAGCCTTCACTCGTTTGCCTTATCTGTGTGAAGGAGACTTAAATCACTCTTTTTATGTTTTACATGATGCTGTCTTTGTGTTGAAATCAAGTGATGGCAGCAAAAACTGAGTGAGACAGGTAGACGGACTTCTTGTGAGAATGTTAAATGTAATGAAAATGTGAAAAATGTACATGTGTTGATAAAAAACACTTAGTGGGGGACATGTTACATGCGCATATCTTTGGATGCATTCATTATTCATGAATTCAAATAGAACTCCATGTGATACATTCAGTCACTTTTTCACCTGCAATTACAGCTTCAAAGAACCCAGAGTAATTATGACTTTATCTGACTTGGAACAAAGAATTTCTTTTTTTAACTTTGTACTTCTAAGAAATGAAACAGCTATTTTAAGTTAGTTAATTTAAAGGATTTGTGTTATTATGCCTTAACGTCATTATTTCCTTGGATTTTTGTGTGACTTTATTGTATCATTATGCATTAAGGAAGTCTCAGAAAAAATACCCTACGTATATGAGCATGAGAAAATGGCAGTTGAGGTCCACTGTACTTTAAAAATAAATATATTGAAACAAAACTTGATATGTTGAATTTGGCTTTTCTTAGTATAAGTTGTTCTTTGAACAGTTTATATAATGAGTATTTGCTATACAAGGTATTTGACAAACTAGACATAGCCTTCCTTAAACAAAATATACAAGCCAAATATAGAGCACATTTTTATGGGTAATAACAATCAACAGGAGCAAATCCAGACATGTATTAGTGTCTATCTATAAGATCACTTTCAAAAACAGCTGCTAGTAAAATGAAAATAACAGAACATTTTTCTCGTCCATTATTGACATTTTTGTCTACATTCCTTTAACACAAGTTTTTCATTTATAGAGTGTTGTGTCATGCGACCAGACAAGCTTGTGCTTTTTTACTGTTTCAAGGTGAGGTTCTTGGTGGCCCAGTAGGGAAGTGACCATACTGCGTATAAATGTATTGATAAGCAGATAAGAAGCTATCTTTCCACATGTGTTCTCACTGTGCAGATGAGCATCCTGTGATACTTCTGATTTAATTTATAAAAAAAAAATTATCAGCAATTCTTATCATAAAGGAACACCGTTCTGAGTAAGCATTATGATATTTGGATGTGAAGGCTACAGAAGACAAAAAGCGTGTCACATACAGCGACGATTAAGATAATTTTAGTGAACGTGTGTCAACCTAAAATTTGTACTATTCAATGAACGTGCCTACATATAACGCAGTACATAGGCAAAGGGAGACAGCTTCTTAACCTTAAAACGGGCTCGCTAAAATTGCATCCCTTGGGTTAATTGTCGTGAAAACTTTCAATAATAATTCTTCTAACCTACTAACAGCATCGATTCTTTTTCACAAATATTTTAAATCAAAACAAGTGCGGTAGTAAACTACCAGAATGATAGATTGTAATACTATAATATTGTCTTGTCTACTGAAATGTCAAAAATCGGTCACGTAACAGTTTATGGTGTTGGCAATGGCAGACGACATCTATAAACAAAATGAATGGCGTTAATTTTCTTTATCTGGTGAGTAAAAATAATTTTTTGACGTTAACATACAAATATTTCGTCTTAAAATTATTATACAACTGAGTAAATATGTTCATATTCATGAGTTTACTATACTGCAGGTAGCCGTCTTCCTGTTACCGCCTGCTTCAACAGTTCAAAGATGCGATAGGGGTCGGTCCCGACTTGTACGAAAAGTTGTGAATGAGGTACGATTGAAAGAAAAATTAACCATTGCTGTTTACTTGAAAATTATGCGCAGTGCTTAATGTTTAATTTTGGAGAAGTTCCAGCTTAAAAATCTTCGCTGAAGAGTACATATTATTATATCACTGTAGTGGCGGTGTGGCTATTAGTACAGTTCTCTTAGGTATAGTTGCAGCCGAGAGGATGTTTAGTTTGAGCTGTTGCATGATAGAAGATGTAATATGGCGATTTACATTATAGTGAAACTGACATGAAGTCTAACATTCTTGCATCTTTTCTTTACTTGTTTACTTATTTACCGTTAAGTGCCATTAATTTCAGATTTGAGACCATGGTTATATATGTCTTGGCCTCCATCCTTTCTTCATGTTTCCAAATATGAAGTCACTTTGTGGGTTTGGTTACATTTTCTTAGCATTATTTGATATTATGATGTACACATGAATGTGTGTGTCTGGTCAATATGACAGAAGTTACTGCCAGCATTTACCAAGTTGAACATAGAGCCATCAGCAGAATGCCCTTTTTCCACAACACGAGACAAATTTCGAGTGCAGGAGTCACACAAATCTGTGAAGGACGGTGTCCGATGGGTTTGCCATTTCTGTGGAAAGGCATTCATTTCAGAATATTTCCTTGACAAACATTTTGACAATCGACATCCTGATAGAGTAGAGGTAAGATCATTAGTTAAAAATTGCTTGCAGGGTGATAGCTGATCTCCAGATCTATTGTTCAGAATATTTGCAAATTGTTAAGTCTTTTATGCATGCACGTATGATTTGTAGTTTTTCTTTAGTTTTATCAGTCTGAGAAGGCTAATGCAATTAAGAAAAAATAACATTAATACTGCCATAAGTGTGTTCAAGCCAGAAAAACTGATAAAAGTTGACTAACTAAAAGATATGATTGTATTTTCACTATCAGCATATTAAAAATAAGTGATTACATTACAGCATTTTAAAACACTGTTTATATGCACAGAGTTCAGTAGGCCAATTTTATCCATTTTTTTCGGGTTTTATTTGGTGTGAGCATTAGTAAACAAAATGTGGTCTATAGGGTATATGGCATCCATTAATTCATATCCTTTGTTTAGAAGACAGTAAATGGCATACAAAGAAGTAATTTTCAGCTTTATTAGAGTTTGGCAAAGAAATCTACTTGATCAAATTACTCGTGCATACATAAAATGTTTTCACACATGCATTCGTAAATGTGTGTATACACACACACACACACACACACATATCACCCACATGTACACACAATGAGTTAACCTCCCAAAATGAAAACACCTTTCAGAATCACTACTGGTATGTCACCTTACTAGGGAATTAGCTGATTACAAGGGTTAGAGCATTTGATATGTTGCTTGTTTTGCAGGATAAGGATTCAGTATGCCTAGAAGACGTGTGTGAAGTGTTTCGCTGCGATGTGATCAGTGGTGCAATTACACCTGACTACTGGGATATTGCTTTGTGTATTGAAGATGATATGAATCGAATCTACAGAAAGTGCACAGTAAGACATGTCTTTGGTGAGAATGGTAAGAAGTCAATTTTTAAGACTGGATTAAATGGACACAGCTAAGGGTCATCAAGTGCTGTCTACATCTGTCACTTGCAACCACCTGCACAGATTGAAGAAACCTTATTTCTAAATAATTTTATTGACCTTCAAAGAGTCAACCCATTCTTGTAGTTAGCAGGTATGAATGACATATGCATCACAAAGCATGCTGTATATGGGCATGACTTTAAATAAATAGTGTTCATAATCTTGATCACAACCAAATTTTGTGCCCCCACAGGAGATGGTCAGGATGTGCGTGCCGTCTGGCTTATCTGAAAACAGAACAGAATGGTTGACAAGTGAGTAACCAATTCTACTTTAGTCTGCTTGGGACACTGTAGTCAATGTCATTTGTAGATGCCATTGTAGTTCAGACAGTTCAAAGGCCATAATTTGGGTCTTCATGATTTTAAATTTTGTTTGGGGAAATAATGCCTTACATTC
Organism: Marisa cornuarietis; assembly: GCA_004794655.1. Classification (NCBI taxonomy): domain Eukaryota; kingdom Metazoa; phylum Mollusca; class Gastropoda; order Architaenioglossa; family Ampullariidae; genus Marisa; species Marisa cornuarietis. The sequence continues at coordinate 9,761,139 of SMMW01000003.1, read as the reverse complement.
TTATTTTTTCTGATGCAGATATCACAACAAAAGAGTTGTGCTCGTACCTGACTTGTTCAAAGTACTGGGAGATTCCATTTGATTTAGTGAGTTAGTGTACCATGTATTTGGATGTTGTCTCATGAGTTTTTAAAAGTACTACTGCTGTTGTATCTTAATGTCTATGAAGGGACTAGGATTTTGTGAGGTTTTTTTCTTCTGTTTTTTTGGTAGTGTTTGTGCAGCATTGTGTTGATGTTGCATGAATTTTCTATAATGCAGGAAAGGGAATTGCAGGAGCAGTGACTCAATGGACCCTAGCTATTAACTGTAATTCTAACTGCTGTTGTGTTAACATGGAGTAACCAAAGGTTGCATGACAGCAAAAGTGGCATTGTGGGCCTGTTTAGTGAAAATGTTGAAGTTAACAAAATGTACCTAAATTATGTTGTTGGTCTTATGAGCTATGGAATTTCCCAGCATGATTATTTTGACATGCACCAAGTGCTTGTGAGTTGAGGTTTACACTAGGTCTGTCATGATGAATTGAGCAAATATTGCAGTGTGTCATGTTTTTGGTCATCTGCAGGAAAATTCGAGAGGAATGACAGGCCTGTATATTGTGATGACAATTATGACCATTCTCAGCATGATTGTCTATTACTTCATCTTCTACAGTTATTTCTAGTAAGTATCGTCAAGGCTGCAATATGTTTTGAAGTGTTACTTTGAGATGGAAGAGACTAAGTATTGCAGTACAATATGCTACCATTCATAGGCATGTATGTGCATATGAAGTTAGTACAGCTAAGACTTTTTATGCAGAAAAGCTCCATATCTTGTGTTTGAACTATTCTGATAAAACATCAGAATTGTCTTAAGGTATAATCAACAACTAAATACCATTGCTAACTTTCATAACTGCTGCATTCAGAAGTAAATGATATGCAACTCTTAAAAAAAGAATTTATTTTGTTTGCTTGTTTACAGCACAGACACTTTCTCTGACTCTGTAACATATGACCCAACACCTAGAGTGAGACATCCTATTACGCCATACTCACCGGAAGTAAGACATAGAGTGGGAGTAGACAGTGCTGATGACTGAATGGATGCAAGCATTTTAAAAATGAAGGATGACTGTGATGGTCAGTGGCTAACATATTTGAGAATGCATGATGATGTGTGTCTGGAAAATATATTGTTCATTTCTGCATAAGGGTTTTCAGTGAATTATTTTTTTAATGCTTCTGATTGATCATACACACAGTGCTGCTCATAGATTTCTTAGTTACGGAGAAGCAGACCCCGATTTCCATTTTTCTGCTGAAATACTATGCCCTTTGTCTAGATGTCTTCATGTTCTCATATTTTACTATATTAATGATGTACATGGTGTTTTTTAATGTTTATCATTATATCTGTACAACTATGTGGAGTGTAGAACTCTGTTTTGAGGTATATTACACTACACATTCTATACATTTGAGCTGGCATATTAAAGTGGGCAATGCACTCTCCTGAAAGTTGTTAATAGGGTTCTATATTCTTGGACTCAATCAATCCTTAACCCTGAATAATTTTTTCCTCTATTTGTCAATACAAAATTGACTTAGGGGGATCTTATTTATGTAACACTATTACCTAGCCTGTCGGCCTGTTCGAACTAGGGTTCTCTGCTACATGCAGATCACAACTAAAACTCTATATATCTATATAACCTAAGGATAGCCTACCCCAACAGGTATTGTTTTCACAGCTGGTAATTTATTGTAACTACCCCATGCAGGTAAATATAGTAGAGATGATTATTTAGTTCAACAGAAGCAGACAATTTTTGATGAACATATTGAAAAAATATAATGGTACAGAACTGTTTGATAATACCATTTCTATAGAATTTATAGAAGCAGATGCCATAAAGGGATGAAACTTATGCTGCAATCAGCAAGGTGCCCTTTGGATTTTCTATTGGTCATTTTGTTTCTGAATAAAATTACTTTTTTTTTTTACATTCATTGTTTGCTGAAGAAATACCTTTTGGTCGGAATGGATAAGTTTAGCTTTCTAGTGTTTTGTTTGCTTTTTCAATTTTTTAAAAACTCTGTCCTGGTTCACCTATAACTGAACAATGCACCCTATCTTCAGAAATTTCAATCATATGATCAGTTAACTTGGCCCATGAAGTGAGAGTTAATTTGTCTCTTTGGAAAACTTAACCCCCTACCCAAGTTTGGGCAATTTCACTCATGGGTAACCTGCCTATAGCCATGAATACAAGCCCTGGAATCATTCTTACTGGCTGTTGGAAAATGCAAGCATGAAGTTGATTTTTTTTCTTTAGCAGACTGTCCTGGTAGAGACACATTTCAGCATGCTTTTCTAACAGATTTGAGGACAGAAAATCACTTCTGTCATTACAACTTAATATCATTAAATACAAGCGCTCACTTTTTTCTCCACACATACACACACAACTTTACAACTGCCATATTTCAATTCTTTTATTTCACAGAACAGTGGCTAGTTCAGGTCAAAGTTCAAGTGCTTGAAACAAAATGTTCAAACACACTTGCAGATGCCAAGTCCCTGAGGCAAAATTTACGGACCAATATTAGTCAAAGTATATGCCATACAAAATGTCCTGGATTCACTTCAAAAGCACCCTCCACAAACATGGAAAGTGTAAATGAAGTATGTATTATTCCCACAACAGTACCAATAACGTGAACCACAACAATGTTCCACAAACTTCCTCTCTATTCACCCTTTCCTTCATATCATCCCAAGAAAATCTCTGACAAGCTGTTGGGAACACTATGAACTATGACCTCCGTTGAGGAAAGTATGCAGCTGAGAGAGTGGAGGCTTCCATTCTCCACGACTCTTCCACCAGTCCACATCACTATCACAGATGCACGTGAAGTGCATGTTTTTCTGCTTTATCCAAATGTCATGATTTTATCACCAAGTTCCAGATGAGTAAAAACTTCACATTTGAAACCCAAGTGACAGAAAAACAGCACACGAGCCAGACTGACAAGCACTATCTCGTGACCTATAAACCTGCAGGCACAGGAGTAGAGCAAGTGTCTGTCCCAGAAAAGAAGATTCTTCAGTAGACCTACAAACCACCAAATATGTTCTCCTTAAGACAGTCACAGCCACAGCCTGTGGGACAGACACCTTTCTTCATGAACCATTCCATCATGTGTGCTGTATGGCCACCGTGACCACAGGTCAGGCAAAAGTTGGCTGCACCTGAAAGACAAAAGCACTGGGGATGATGACAGATCTGCGAATATTTTATGGCAATGCATTATGAGTTACGGAGATTACCACAAATACAGGTACATGTACTACTGTAGCTGCATATTGCAAGATGTTTTTTATTCGTCTGGCCTTTGAGACTACTCCCAAACATGGACTTTCACCTTTGGCACTAATTTCTATCCTATTATTGCTTATGTCTTTCAATGAATCCAGTTTCCTTCCATTAACCCACTGATGTAGGATTACAGAACAAATTATTTCATGAGACATAAGCAAAATTACCGATAGACTGGCCGCTGCTTCACAACTGGCTCTCTACAGTTTCTTCTCATTTATGATAAAATCACTTAGTAGATTAGTAGATTATAGGACCATAATTCCAGAATTCAACGGTCATCTCAAACTGACAAAAAAAACAAACAAACCCTGATCCCTCACTTAGGTTTTTATCCCAGCCCTTCCTTCTCCCCACCTCTCCCAAGTCATAAATAGCACACGTATCTTTGGCCAGCAGGTGCCACAACCTTTAAAACTTATCTGGTGTAAACTGTTCAACAGACCTAGCACTCCCAAGTGGCATATAGCGCACTGCAGGGCAGGGTGTTTACAGGAGCTGCACTGGGGGCCTCTGATCTCTTGCTGACACTTGTGGCAATGCACTGCAAACTCTACAAACACAAACAGCTTAATGCTTCAGCATAACTAAGTCATGAAACTGCCTTCAGTAACAACAGTTTCAGCATTTGTTTTCCACTATTCATTTTTTCTATAACAACAAAAATAATTTTCAGTTAACATTACTACTGTTTGGAAATGTTCAGCTTTAACTACACTTGTGAACCTCCACTCATATCCCTGCAAGTGTACAGGTTCACTCAGCCCTTAAAGCAGCATTTCTCAACCTTTTACTTGTGACGCCCCCCCCCTCCCCCAAATGAAAAAAGGTACGTCCGTGCGCCCCTCTTAGCCACTAATACCTATATGAGATATGAGAAAATGACCGGCTTCGCGCCCCCACTTGTCAGCCCCACAAGTTGAGAACCGCTGCCTTAAAGGTTGAGTGTAATTTATAAGTTTACTGTTTAGCAACTTCATAACTGAAACAAAAGAACCCTACCCAAACCCTTATGCTGGGAAACTGGCGTTGATGTGAACTGCAGGATCTGAGAGCGCTGTTCAAGCAAACGCCAGTTGTATAAGATGCGGGCGTACGATTGCTTGAACTCCTCATGCTGCTGCCATCGAGCTGGGTCCAGCATCCTACAGAGAGGTAAGCACACAAATAGAAACCGATGATAAGGAAAATCTTGTTTTTACTTTCTAAGCATAACTCCAAAAGCTTGGATATCATTCAAAAATTAACTGTCACATGGGTTTTTTCTGAGCATAGGGGATTTCTCTACAGATTCAATTATTATATTTTTCAGATGAACTATGTAGTTTTTTTTGTTTCTCACATTGGTAAGATTGTTATTTTGAAAATTATGTCCCAGATCATTTTTAGCTTTAGCTACACTTATGTTACCATTTAGTCATATACAGTTATTGAAGGAAAGACAAATGACATGCTGGGGTTAAATGATACCTGCTGCTGTTTTCCACTCGAAATTTTGAGTTTTAAATGGACCTTAAGATACAATCATGTCACAGCCATACACAAGTTCTCAGGGCTGCACTAGACCCTGGTGGTAAGCTTAGAGATGCTGTTGATGTCACAGGAACTGTCCCAAGCTATCATGAAGTGAGGAGGGAAAAGCTAAATGAAAGTGGTTGGGGAGGGGAAGTGGATCTAAAAGCTGTACCCAGCATTTGACTTACTTGCTGCTGTCTTCATGCTGAAGCCGCTCCTGTTCAGCAGCTCTTTCCTGTGGGTTTTTGATGTCGTAGATCTTAAAGTCATCATAGGACTCCGACCAGCTCAAAGATCGCTTGTTTTTGGCAACAGCTGGGACATCGACAGAACATCAAGATCCTTCTACACACCTCAATGCTAGATGAGATTCATCAATAAAGTCTACCAATTGCGATGCTATAGAATAATACTAGGAAGGGTATAAAAAAAACAGGATGTAACTGACCTGATACAAACTCAGGCAAGGACATGCAACAGACAGATATGTTTGTTTTGTCTTGGTTTCAACTATCTCCCAATATCCAGTGAATAAGGAATGGAGCACACTGAGGGGGAGGAGACGGGGCATGGGGAGGATGGTGACAAATGAAGGAGAACGGTGCTGCAGAAAGGACTTAACGAGTCAGCAATAGAGAGAGGTCAGAGTACACAACAGACAGTGAGAAGTCAAAGGGCAGGCACATACACATGCTAGGTAATGACACAAACGTTACTGGTATTAGTCAGTTTCATTCAGACATGACAACTAACATAAAAAATATGTGCACACATTTTCTCTTCAAGTGTTGTGTGTGTGTGTGCATGCAAGAGAGAAATACTGGTAGATCTGAAGAAAGAACAAAAATTTTCAAAAATGACCTACAAGCTGGCTTAGAAAAACTATCACTGTTACACTAGAATGCCACAATATATATTAAAAGTTTGTTTTCTTTAAAAATTTGTTAAAACCTCGTTGTTTATCATACTCTATCATTTACAGCTCCCACTTCCTGCCTTTAGACACAGCATTGACTCAAATATCTTAACTATTATTTCCTTTCCTTTTTTTTATTGTGTATTGTAATGAACTAACAGCTCCAGTTCAGGAAGTCACACCAAGTATCTTAGTCCCATCAGAAGCTCTACTACTGCAGTTTGTTCCTAGCGCCTGCTGCTAGTCCCTTTATTTGATTGCTCTGATGTCTGCCCTTCTCTCTCAAATATGCACTGGGTTTCTCTTGCAAAACTTTGTCTACATGTCAACAATATTATTAAAGAACACTTCCCCAATGCACTTCACAAGAGAGTACAACACTATACAAAAAAAATCGTAGAATTAAAATTTACTACTATTATCCTCACATTTTATTTTTCTTGCAAAGGACAAACAGGGATGGGATAAGAACTTCTGTTATGAAGGCATATTCATTCTCACCACTTTGTAGGCTTTTGGTATACTTTTAAGAGTGAGGGAAGCTACATTATTATGGCATAAGACATTTTTCACCTGTCAAGAAATTGGAGTAAGGCTGAAGGTTGCATGCTTGTTGATGTTACAATCACCTTCAAATCACATGCTATGTGCTAGTCAGTGCAGACCTCAGCACAGAACATGCATCTGGGTAACTGTTCTAGCATTCTGCTCCCAATTACCATTACTTTTAACACACATTTCACCATTTGGTGAAAATACAGCGTCAGTAACACAAATTCAAAGTTTGTGAATATTTTACAGCCAGCACCAACGATTCACATTAAAGAAACTTAGATTATGATTTCAACTGCTTTGGTCACTTTGTTGAAATTGCACTCTATTTGCAGTCTAATATTCACTGCACATCACAAGTTTGCTTTCCTCAAACTGCTCTGTACTTGCCGTTCCATACACATTTATTTAAACTTTGGTTTCCAAAATTCCACTTTTTAAAAAGACTTCTATGTTTCGTTTTGTTTTGACCGATTTCTTTGCAATTTAACTGGTTTTGTTAAACATTAGCTCTTCTATCAGTTTTGGTTGTGATGGTAGCAGGCTGCTGATATAAACCTTACATTAACTGACCACAAAATCCTTTCAAAGTGAATGCAAAGTAGCTGAAATCTTAATCACTGTTTACCAACAGGAAGATAACTAATATCCTGTTTATTGTGAAACCAAGATAAAATGCAGGTAAAAGACAACACTAAATATGTCGAAAACAAAAGGGAAACAAAATTTAACGTTAACACCATCTGCAATGTTTTGTTTTATGCTTACTTGTACAGAAACAGATCTGTTAAAATCGGTTATGCCAAATTCTGTGATCTAAAGCAGTTCATTACCATTTTAATTTTTACTAGAATAAGAGTTCTGCAATTTATTTTATCAAAACTAAAAAGCAAGAAATACTACTTCGATTTTCAAAGATGATGGTGAGCTTGCGAAGGTTTTAGCAACACTAAAGAGTTCTGACTACTTTACCACTACCAGTGTTATTTTATTATTATTTTTTTTAGATGACCGTTTCTGTGAAGACAATGATAAAAATATCTACAATAAGATGCACTGTTTCATTTGTTTGATGTGCTCTGTTTGTAAAGTGCGTTTGATTATATATTCATATTTCAATGACAAATATCAGCACTTAAAATCAACAATGAGTGGGGTAAGAATGCAGGACATGGGATTCTTGAAACAGCTGACATTTCTGGTCTAGATACTTTGTTTAATTAAGATTTTATTCAAAATATTTTCTTGAAAAATGCTTTCAGATTATTTTATTTCCTTCTCAAATGTAGCCCCGCTTCTGTGGAACTCGCTTCCCCTCTCGACCAAGGAGTCTGATAGTCTTGCAACTTTTAAGAAAAAAACGAAGACCCACTTGTTTCAAATAGACAAGTTTTTTTTTTTTTATCATCTGCATTTTGTTGTTTGAACTTGATCATTTGACCTGCAGTCTGGTGGCTGTTGGGATCACTGCCCACTGAGCGTATCTCTGCGACGCATTATAAAACGACATCATCATCATCATCATCTTTCAGCAACCTCCTTTTAAGACATTCATTGTTTCAGAATCCCATGCCTGCATTTTTCTTGCCACAAACACAATACTGCAGCAGCCTCCAGCAAATACACACACCACCTCAATAATGAAACAAGTTTTACCCGCTTCACTCAGAACTTGGCTGCAGCCTTGCAAACAAAGAGGTGCAAATAAAAGCTTAGTTTTTACATCTGTAACAACTCTCTTGTGTTGCTAAAACAAGCTCTAGGTGCATATTGTACACAGCTAGTGAGAAGAAAACTACAGCCACAAATAAACATTCCGCAATAATATCTACTGAATCTTTGCTGAAAGAAGTGTGATGATGTTAAGAAACAGTGGACTGAATGGGGAAGGATATCCAGCTTTATCACCTTAACGTTTTCTTCTTTTATATTCATTTAAAACATATCTGCACATGACAGCAAAAGCCATCGGATAGACAACCAAGAACTGTAATGCCGCTACAACTAAAAAACAAGGTCATAAACATATAACACTCAAAACAAGTCATCAAAGAATAAGGTATTTCCCTTGGAAATGAGAACTGAGATGGGTACCAGGGGGTTCTAAAATAAAAACCCATCACTAAACCAGAAAAGGAGGTGGGGTAGGGGGGAAGATAGCATGCACACACATCAGGTATAACTTAATGAATTATGTGGACTGGAATACAGCTAATGGAAGTGGGAACAGGTGGATAAAATTTGAAACAGCATTATTAAGTAGTAAAGCACTCTACTGGTATAGCAACAGCAAGTTTTGTTATCTTAGTAACTGAAGAAATTAATATCCACATATGATTACTGAATCAATAATCTAGCTTTTTCCAGACAAAACTTAAGTGAAAGTAAATGTCACTCAATGAAAGTTACAGGTAGAACTGCATTACCTTCTCTAACTATAAAGCACTCTTGAGTTCCCTCTATTCATTCTTAAGACCACAAATAAATCCACATCAGATATTGCTGAGTCATGGCAAAGCCATAAAATGCTTCAAACAAAGGTCATAAAATAAAACACACACATGATCATTTAGTCTGCCTTGCTTTGGCTCTGGGAGGAGCAAGATGTTGTGGCACCATTCAAAACTTACAGAAGAAGCACAGACACAGCAGGGATTGCATTGTACATGAAGGGTGGCGTGACAAGCAGCGCAAGCCAGAGTGCACAGAGAACAGGCAGATGCAGAACAGCTCTCAACCAAAAGATGAAAGGGGTGTGTAAGGGTACAGGGGGGATGGACAGCAGAGTAGGCAGCTTCAGGGGAGAAAACCAGGGCGGCTGAGTTGCAGGCATTAAGTGCACTCACTGCACGACCCACCTGCTTTGAAGAGGGCCGCCAGGTTGGGCTGTGAGGCCACTTCACACATGTGACCTGTGCCAGGGTGGACAGGTGGGCCATGGGTTGAGGACCAGGTGGGTGCGAATGCCCCTGGGGGCAGGTTGAAGGAATTGGGGCCCACAGTGCTCTCTGCCAGGAAGGTGACACGGGCATCATGATGGAGACAATGAGAGTGGTGATGGTGGCAGTGATACAAAAGGTTAGGAAATCAAAGGGACATAAATGACACAACACTTAGTTTTCTACACCATGGTCAAGTGCTTCTCAAACAAAAGGAAACCTACTCTTCATAAATTTCCACTAATATTCATTTTATTTTACAGGGTTTTTATAAGAAAAGCACACAAAAAATAAACGTCCCAAATCTCTTGCCCCTGGCGTTATTTTCAACACATTTCTATAAACAAGAGCCAATGACAATAAATAAACCCTGAAACAATCCAATCACATCCTTGGAAACTGTGATTGCAAGTATGTGTATCAAATTTTCCTTTGAAGCCATGCTTTCATGCAGCTGAAACTGAAAAGAAATCCACCAAACTTTGTAATCTTTGTAATGCACAGTCCATACCATGCATCACCAAACCACGATCTCTAAACAAAGGTATTAGGTATTCAAATAACCTATTTACAAAGCCAGTGTGAAGTTAAGCTCTGAAATTAATTAGCCTAAATAAATCACAAGCTGGCTTTACAGTGGTGGATGTTATAGTATACATTGCAGTACTGAAAGAAGCAAAGCATATTCAATTATACTGCGTAAAAGAAACAAAAATAGTGCCTACTCAAAACAGTCCCAAGTGAGTGCAATTCAACAGATCTTGTTTAGATGAACTATTATGGAAAGAACTAGTCCAATATTTTTCACATATGTTATGGAAACAAAGCGTTCAACACGCCTGAGACTTAAGGAGTCCAAAACTTTGTTATTTGAGAAAGTGTTATCAATCGCCTTTACCCATAAATTCTTTTAACTCCTCATGCCAGACTAACAGTGATAAAATGATTCATCAAACTGTTCACTTAGCAAATAGATGTCAACATGTTAAGTTCAAATGACAGCATGAGAGGGCAACATCTTTTATGTCACAGGGGCAGTTTAAGTGGTTCACAGGGCACTGTTTGTGGAAGACAGTGTGCCATCACCTGTTTTCACTGCAAAACTAAAGAGCCCCTGTGGTCGAGTGTCTACAAGGAAAGTGAATTGTCAGTAGTTCTAAAGAGCAGCCATGTACTGTAACCATCAATGATGGGTGAACAGAGGGAATTTCCCACTCACTGGCCTGAGGAAGCCTTGGGCCTGAAACCATCTGTACCAAACGTTAAGCACACTAACCACAAGCTATGAAGTGACCCCTTGTCAGCAAGTGCAAGCATATATGTGCTTGGATAAGCAAATATATACATACTATACCGAAGATGTAGTGGTGAAGTGAAACTTTTATCAACATGGACATTTAATGACTGTCTGTGGGGATCAGAGGGAAACCTTCTTTCTAATTCCAGGTAAAATATAAAAAAGAAAATGGCTGATGGCTAAATCTTCACTTTGTTGTTCATTTTTTTATCACTGACTATAACTGATCGGTATTAAGGACTCTTCTTGAGGATACTCATGTACAGAGAACTGTAAACTTGCACTTAGGTATGGGATGTTGCAATGTACAACTTTGTTATTATTAGAATAAATACAACATGCGTACAGAAGTATTGTCATGGAATAGTTAACAAGCACCTGCATGCCATAAATATTAGTCACTATTTCACTGCATGTGTGTGTGTGTGTGTGTGCATGTGCAGGCTGTACCTGCATGTGGGTACACATTTGTATAGTTATTTTTTAACAACTGCAGCTTACTGCCAAAAAATCCACAAAAAGCTAAAAAATTCCACTTTCAATCAAAAGATGAAAGAGATGGTTAAGGGAAGGAGGAGAAATAGACAGCAGAAAAAGAATTAATAAAACCCTTTATTCTTTTCCCAATGTTCAACATAAGACATTGTCATTTGAGCTATTCTCTACACTCCTGTATCTGCATGGATATCCTTTCAGAGGTTGATGTTAGTCTCCCCTAAAATCAATTCATCTGCACATGCTAAGCAGGTTCTCTTTGTGCTTTTATGATGTCTATGTCTAGGGAAACAGGTTGAATCGAAGAAGAAACACCCATTTGAATTTTTTTTCTACAAGGAAAAAATTTTCGTGAAATTTTGGGTTGCCACTTGAAATCTGGTTTAAGAGTTATTTGACTAGCCTAAAAACACCATATATTATCTGTCAGAGGGCTAGCCATAAACATTCAACAACTTGGACATGCAGTTCATTCAGAGCTGAACCAGACAGAGATGGTGGTGTTATGATAGTTAATGAAGTACACACCTATCAATATTCTCTTATCATTACAATGATACCAGAAAGTAACAAACAAAAACAAAACCCCTACAGCCTCTAATGCACTGAACGACAGAATCATGCAGTTGACAGATATACACATTGTTCTAAAACATGCTTAACAGGCAGCCTCATCAAATGCATTAAAGTATGTAAACTACAAAGTCAAAACAGTGAACTTTGCCATTATTACCACTTTCCATACATCAAGCCGTCTTTACCAACTATTGACTTCTCATTAAAAAATAAACCCACTGGTTTAATGTGTGAGCATGTTTTTCTTTCTTTTTTTAATAGCATGCATGTGTGTGCTTTAAAGGCTGGTCGTACATCGATGTCACGGCATGATGAGACCTATTTTAAGCCCTGTAATAATCTGAAAACTTCTGAGTTGCTTCCCCTTAGCCTTCTTTTCCATGATCATTCCAGTGATTTGTCTGTCTCTTGCCACATTGCACATTACTTTATTAGTGCTTTTCTTAAATAGAGAAAAAAATTAAGTATTTCATACAGCTGGAAAAGCTGTCCTATCTAGACTGGAATCACTCTGAGTACATCATAATCATTGACACTTTTAGCATAATCAAAAACTCAAGCATTTTTCTACCTTCATCATAGCACGATTAACAGTCACTTCAAACATGGTTTCTGTCAAGTTTGGAATTAAAAAAGAGAAAGTTTCTGGAATATGTCTGATCCTAAATAATTTCTTCTCTTCATAAATGGAAAACATTAACTTTTGCAAGGAAACAAAAGTACACGCAAACTCTGATTACTTTTTCATTCACAAGCAAATGTAAAATATGGTGTATTTATCAATTTGTAAACAGATATATACATGCTCAAAGGTGCCTGAGCATAAAAAGCAGGGGTGTCCGCTGCATGTGTAAAAGAAATCATGAAGACAATATAGCTACTTCAAACAGGTGGGGTGACTGCACAGGTCATTATACACACCTGGTTACTACTTCAATTTTGACTCAAAGCAAAAGCAGGGAAAGAAAAATGCAGCTATCAATACAAAGAGTGTGTTTGCGTACAAGCGAGCACACACCCACTCTTCCCTACTCCTTTCCTCTCTCTCTCACACACACATGCACGCATATATACAAACATATACCAATGTCAAAGTACAATAAAACATGGCATACCACACAAATGCAAGCTGCTGGTAGTACAGAATAAACTGAACAAATAAACTCTCAGATTAGATGTGAAGAAAGCTAATTGAGGCAAGTGAGTGACACACGGGGCTGTAGTGGGAGTGGTGACAAATTCTCATTTCCTCTCTCACACACAACAGTAAAACACTTGTAGGCCAGCAGCTCTACGGCCAAGGTGTAGCAGGAACTTACTAGATCTCCATCCCTTAAGAAGGCTTGTTACTGATGAGACTGTGTGATAGGGGTTGTACTGCGACAGAAAAAGGTGCGTAAAGAGATGTGAGAAGCAGGTGTGCAGCAGCGACATCATGGTGCATTTTACATGGTGCAAGGTGTTTTGCAGTGGCACCTTGCTGTGCAGACACCCCTTTAGAGGGATGGCTTGTGCACCTTTGGGGCATCAGTCATCAAAATGAAGAAAGGAAGAGAGGAACGAGGTCTGGATCTCAAAGTACATTTCAAAAATGGGAAGCTGGCATGTTCAACAGGGACCGCAAGGAATATGCTCACACTATCAAGACAGCTAGCAGTTACATTCTTTTAAACCATGAGCAAGTTAGGCAACTTAAGCTGGTAGCAACATTACACTGATATCTAGACACATATACATGTATACACACGCACGCACACAAACACACACACACACACAGACCCAAAAAAACACATGCATGTAACAAAGTTCAACAGAACACTGATTACATAATTCTCAAATAAATAAATATATTCACATTTACTGTTTTACATACTTAAAATGCAGACAAAATTACTGGCTGCTATAGCACTCAAGAAAGAACATATTCTTCAAAATATAGACAGTTACACAAGTAAAATGTCTTTTAAAAGGTATATGATGTAAAACTAAAGTCTATTGAAAAACAGAAGCAGGCAACAAAATGTTTCTTCTTTCACCAACAGATTCCCCATGGCCTCGCCTTGCTCAGCACCACCAACCACCCCAAAATTACAAATGTGTGTAAAAGGTCTAAAAAAAACAGAAAAGGGAAAGTTGATCTAAACAAATTTATTTTTCATAAACATGAGATAGGTTGCTGTCCCTTCATGCACTGGGCCAAAAATCCAGAGAGACAAGCAAGAGAGAGGGAAAATGGAAAGAGTACAATGGAAGTAAACTGAAGGATGACTAGTTACAGTTGGGTGATGAAGGACGAATACTGAAATATACATGTTTAGTGAAATATGTTATGGCAAAAGCATCCAAGATGGAGGAGGGATGAAGACGAGGATCATGGAAGAAAATTTTAAAAACAAACTTATGGTGATCAATGGAATGACGTCTTACCAAATAAAGATCTGATCTGTATGGCATTCAGGAAAACATTAAGGAATAATATTCTACTAATAATGACTGTAAAGATCATAACATTTAGAGAATTTCTGAAAAGAATAATAATTTTAAGAAGCAAAGCACAGGTACCAGATTCAAGAATAATGAATACCGCAGAAATACTTTTGTTACCCTCTCTCTCTCTATATATATTTATATATTTCTACATTTCTGACTAGTCTCAATATATAATAGATCAGAAACTTTAGTTAAAGCTCACTGTGCTGTGAATTAGTCCCAGAGACAACCACAATGCTGTTGTTAGTGTTTTGTACCATTGCTAACTGCCACAGTTAAGTGTATAGATAAGGCAAACAAAAACGTGCAAGAGTAAATCTAAAGTCAAGAAACTATGCTGAAGCCAAGCCCAAGTTTATCTAAATGCTAGTGTATATTTAATAAACATCTGGCAAACCTCTTGAGTGAAGATCAAACAAACTGAACAGATTAGAAATAAATATATTCTGTTTTCTCCAAAAAGCTTAGTGTAACCCAGTAATAATCATACAAACCATTAAAAGTCATCTGTAAATGAAGGAGGCTTCAGTTTAATATTAATGTTTTTCATCCTTATTTATCACATTCCTGAATGTAAACACAGATCAGGAAGGAAAAGCAAGATTCTGTGCAGTATATTTTCTTTGTCAGGCACACAATAGGATGGAGGAGCCAACATGATACCAGTGTCTTGCCACTACTGTTCAGCCACATGGACTATACTATACTGTCTCCCCCAGCAGCCCACAGAATACAGGGATCTCACACTTTGTTAGGAAGTCTTCATTAAACACACACCTAATTTTATAAGAGTCCTTTCAATGTGTTGCCTTAGGCCTATCAAAGGCCTAACTTGTTTCTGCAAGGACGCTGAAAGGGGAAAAATCTGTTCATCTGGTAATTTTGAAAAATTTTTTTTTACTGCAAAACGAAGTCTTGGGGAAAAAAAGAGAATGAAAAGAAGAAACTTGACAAACTGTAAACACACAAACAGGAATAATAAAAACCTAGACATAACTGCACCCTTAAACAGGCGCATGAGCATGCTGTGGAAGATTCTTCCTAACACTAAGGCTGATCTACACTTCTCTGGCAGATTACACAAATATGCATAGCTGCAGAATAATGGTAAGACACTACACCTCAAGGTACCAGCTGTCAGCAGCTGAAGGAGAAAGTTCAAGAAGAAACTTTGTATTCTTTTCATTCCTGCTCTGTGTTGATCTATTAGTCCTTTCCTGTGACCTTCCTGATGGCAGTGGGATTAATACTCAGTAGTGCCAAAACAATGAAACAACATTTCTTTTAAATCTCAGGATATAAAATACAAGTAAACAAAGCGGACAATGCTATAAAAAATACACCAATCAGCACAAACATTTGTAGATAATTCACAACATAAGGGTATGATCAGTTGCTGCTTCTGGGAGGCACAGAGGGGTATAGTTCACAAAGCCATCAGAAGAGGCAACAAGGGTGGAAGGTAGTAAGGAATTCCACATGACAAATAAAAGTAACAAGGACAGCAGTGGTGAACTTACGCAGGAGGCTCCAGCCACTATCTGTACTACTGCCAGGCTGATAATAAGTAATGTTTGCGTCCGTCTACAGCGAGAAACATGGGCAAAAAAAAAAAAACTAGTGACCATCTAAAAGAATAAAAGTGAACACGTATCATTGACAAAAATGAAAGCAAATGATGGAAAAAAAATAGTAGAGGTGGACAACCCATTCTATGTCCTTGCAGAAAGTACCCCCTCCTCCTAGTCCCCCCCTCCCCCAACTTTCCACAAAATCCCATTTTCCTGAAAGCCAATATCTTTATGCTGTACATTACGTCTGAAGAGCGAAAAGGAGGTAGAGCAGGATGGCACAGGAGAAAAGAAAATAAGTGGAAAGAAAAGATTATCATGACATTAATAGGTGTCCACCTTACTTTTTCCTACCAAAATTATCAGCTTAAAGAGCCAAATCCATACATGCCAGCAAAAATCAGTAAGTACATTCAAATTCTTAGACACTGAAATCAACAAAACATTCTGGCACTATCTGATGGACATGAACATCTTGCCATAACAAAAGTGCAAGGGTTTAAAAAAATGGAAAATGGAAAATGAAGAAAGGAGAGAATCAGACTGTCGCTGGCTCCATAATATTTCCTATTCAGATGATATCAAACAAAATGCACTTTTCTTTTTTAAATGGTTTCATCCACTTTTTCCCCCATGGCAAGGCAGAAAAAAGTGACGTCAACACTAACAGACGCTGCATCTAAATCACATTCAGTATTGTTCAGATGTGTCTGGATTACTTTCACCTTAAGGTACTGCAGCTGTGTAAAGATCTTTACAGGATGACTTCAGAGCTATTCAGCAATCTCTTCAGACTCC
The DNA here is from genome assembly GCA_004794655.1 of Marisa cornuarietis. Lineage (NCBI taxonomy): Eukaryota > Metazoa > Mollusca > Gastropoda > Architaenioglossa > Ampullariidae > Marisa > Marisa cornuarietis. The sequence continues at coordinate 9,744,623 of SMMW01000003.1, read as the reverse complement.
AAGTTCTGTTCTCCTAGCACTTCAATGCTCTCTGCTTATTCTTGGGCAGCTCTTCACTGGTAATCACAATGCAAGGATCATGCAAGTATTCACAGACATGTTCTTTCTTTACATTTGAAAATTCTAACAGATGTTCAGTCACTTACTTAGGAGTCACCTGTTTTGAAAGCGAGGCAGGCTTGGCTGAGAAGCTGCTGGCTGCTATGAGCGGCTTTACAGCACTTTACACACAGAGTGCTCTACTCTAGCTTCATATCAGCACCTCATATGATTACTGCAGGAGATCTTGAACATCTACTTTCTTTTTTGCTTCACTCACTGGTCTGATCTGACTATGATTCATCCATGACAAGATTGTAACAATGCATTCTGTCTGGAAAGATATCTCAGACAAAGAGCGCAATGCTTTCCCCTTGCCCTAGATTTTCATCAGCAGTGGTTTTTGAGTGCGGCAAGCTCTGTTTTCTGTAGCCTTCTCTTCTCTCCTTTCTTCCTTTGCCTTATGTGTCAGGTAAATAAGACTCCTTAACAACGTTTAGTCAAGGGGGTTGAATCACAAACAGTGTAAATCTTCAAACACAGCCATGCACTGTAGAAATACCCAACTGCAGAAGAGGTTCACAGTTTATATCAGACGCTCATTCTCAAAATCATGGATAGAAGTAGCATAGATGTAAACAAAACAAAATACAGATTAATTTTCAGAAAAAATTAAATGTAATTATTTAAAGCTGAGAAAGAAATGTTTTAAGGAATCTTTATCCTAAAAATTGATTTATTTATCTTAGTTTTAAGCTCTCCTAAAATTCATGAAAAATTTTCATTAACATTATTTATCATGACTTGCTTTGAGTGGGTGTTGCTAAAAATACTACTTTCACAAATTTGCATAAAAATTTTTGTGATCTGAAAAGAAGCCAATCTCTATTTTCATTGGTGATTTTAAAACGGCAATCATAATTCAAAGGTATAACTGGTAACACTTTTACTTCTTTCTTTCTCTTTAGCTGCAAAATTGCTAAGGGAATCCTCATCAACAGAGTTCTGTTCTACTGAATGACTGATCATGTCTGATTTCCACAATGGAATATGTAAATCCTTTGCCATTACAGCTGTAAGTTTCTTTGCATCAATTACCACAAAGAAATATGTTCCTCAAGCATCATTTTATGGCACTGAGCATAACCACTCACAAAAATATCCGGCCCTCAAGACTGAATAGTTCTTTTATTATATCTTGCTTGTTTCTCTATATTGATTTATGGTTTAAGTATACCATTCTAAAACATCTATTTTTAATCAGATTTAGGTATTTCTTATCTTTAGCATAAATTCTGCTAGTTGTTATCCACAAAAAATAACAGTCAAGGCATACTGCCTGATAATGAAACACAAAATAAAAATTTTTACAGCCAAATAACTGCATCCTAGAACACCACATATCTGGTAATAATTTTCTAGCACCTCTGTGTCTATGCAATGAGTCATACCTATGAAAAGAAGTCTTGTCCAGAATGACAAATCTACTAGACTATAAAAAAACTGAAGTCTCAAAAATTAAGATATACAAAATGGCTTCACAAATCTCCAAGAAGAGCAATCATGATTACAATGCTACAATCACATGAATGTCTGGAACAATGGTCCTTAAAACCTCTGTCAGCAGTCCAGTTAATAGCTTCACTACTTAACCACATATGGACTAAAAACCAACAGAACATACAGAGGTCAAACAAACAACAAACACATCAAACTGCTGATAACAAGACACACTTATCATCATAATATATATATATATAAATATATTGTTATAAGATAAAATTTGAGATGGCACATTACAAAACACTCTTGACAGCATAACAAAAAACACTTACATCTGCAGGCACATACTCTACGGATGATTTAGAAGTCGTTCGTTCAGCTTTTGGGCCAGGTTCCGGAGTCCAGAAGACACAGCACAGCATGGCCAACGTCTGGACATCATGCAGCTCTATGTAGCGGTCAAGACTGAAATCATTGCATTGCACTGTTGAGATTAACCTTCTTGGTTCAAAATAAAAATGAACATTACAATGACTGGCTTATAACTGAAGACTACGAAGACGACAGTGGTGAAGTTTGTTTTTTTATTATTGCTGCTCTGATAAACATTAGACCAAGAAACCTATACATTTTTGGAAAAGAGAAAAGTTGAACTTTGCAATAAAAAGTAATGAAAATCGCCTTGCCCGTGCTACCCGGTAAAGCCACGATCGTGGCCTTTCAAACCAAGAGAGTTAAAGAAGCAGCATGAAGCTTTGGAAGTCTAGTGGGATGCAATGTTTCCTCTGATGATTGAGTAAAACTCTGTGCAAGATACTAATTCCCCCAAATCAGAGCGAATACCCCTCTTGGGTTCTTGAGATACATGCCTACAAACATCATGCACAGAAAAAAAAGTCAAACTCCGCAACTCACATTTGTCCACAGATCTTTCTAATTAACATAGCATCCCTGATCTTCCACTGACTGGCCTTGTCAACATAAATTCATGTACAATCCTGATGGCTGGGTTGTTGACCTCTTGTGCATAGTAATGTTTGTGGATGTGTAGTCAGAACAGAAGCAGGGTATTTTATTTAGATCTGGGAAAACAGTTATCTTGCACTGAGCTTAACAAGCTTTAAAAAAAGGGGGGGGGGATGTTAATGGTGGAGACAATCTGCATGACCAAAGGTTGGCTAGCCAGCAACTAAGGCTATATTACAGCTACATGACCAAAGAACTAAGCAAAAATAGAACTGCGGAAAAAAGAATGTTACAGGCTTTTGTCAGATCCATGAAGAACTGGGTAATGGTGATGCCATGAAAACCTGAAAATGAGTCTACTTGGAGAGCTCAAATGAAAACTGCCACTCTCTTTATAAGAAATGATGTCCATTAATTTTATTTATATATACAAACCTTTTCTTTAGTGTCAATCCCACATTTTTACGTTAAAATGCCTATGACATGACGACTATGAAATGGCTGAAAATCCTTCCTTCAGTACAGAACTTAAAATTTTTATGGCTTTTAGAATGTCTTTTCAAAGTTTAATTTTCCCCTTGAATAACATAGGTAAATGGAGCAATTTCAAAGAAAATAATGCTTGATTCTTTTGAGTTAGGATTTAAATCACTTTTACTGTTTTCCTATTGCTCTCATCATGGAAGCAGTGTAACAGGAGTAGGTCAAGGGTAGAGTTAAGCTGAGCGCAAGGAAATTGACATCACGGATGTATGACGTAGGATGTATGATGTAGTAAGTATGATGTAGCGAGGGACGGTTGAATGAGAGAAACGACAGAGGATGGAAGCCAAAACAGAATAAAGATGCTTACTATTACATGGTGTCAGAAATATGGATCGACTCAACCCACCAGAACCATTGCAGCTACAAGATAATGTAGCAGATAACTGGAATCACTTTATACAAGCTTTTCAGATCTACCAAGCAGCAAGTGGCCTAGAAACTAAAAGCAGAAGGGTACAGAGCAAGACACTGCTTCACATTGTGGGGCCAGAAGCAATAGACATATAAAATACGTTCCTATGGCCAGCAGCTCAATGCAAGGAACACTGCGATACAGCAAATGATTTTCATACAGTGACTGCATTCTCAATAAATTTGAACAATACTGTGCCCCAAGAAAGAATGTCACCATCGAGAGACATGTTTTTTTCTCAAGAAATCAAAAGGTGAAACATTTGATACTTTCCTAACTTGAAAATTAAAGCAAGAACATGCGAATTTGGAATACTGAAAGAATCATTGATTAAGGACAGAGTTGTGGGAGGCATTAGGAGTGACCAGCTACGATCAAGACTACTACGAGAAGCTGATCTCTCGCTCCAGAAAGTAGAGGACATGTGCCGAGTATCAGAAGCATCAGAGGCACAAGACAGACTCATGAAAGAAGATCCACAAACTGTCAGTGCCATAAAGAAGCGGAGAAAACAGAAAAGACAGACCATACAACAACCACTGACAAAGTCTGCATCTACTGTGGCAAACGACACCAGCCATTCAAATGTTTAGCGTATGGGCAGACCTGCAAGAGATGCGGAAAAAAGAATCACTTTGCTGCAGTATGTAAATCCAAGCCTGTACAGACAACTGAAGACTCGTCACAATCAGACTACGATGCCTTCATTGCAGCTGTCAATCAAGCATCAAACGCATCCACAGAGTGGACTTCAGTGGTCAGCGTACAAGGGTGTCATATCACCTTCACTCTGGACACTGGCGCACAGGTCAACATACTGCCATGCAGTCTTTTTTGTCGACTGAAGAAAACGCAGCTACAAACCTCTAAGGCTCATCTGACAACATACTGTGGTGAAAGACTTTTTGTTATCGGTAGGAGCATGCTTACTTGCACCACTAAAGACAAAAAATATGACACTGAATTCCAGATTGTTATTATAAACACAAAGCCAATCTTGGGACTGCCCAGCTGCCAGACCCTCAATCTAATTCAATGCATTGAAGTCATTGAAGATGACCCAGCTTTATCAGAGTTCGCTGATGTATTCAAAGGCCTTGGAAATATGAGACATACATATAAAATCAAACTTGACACTACAGTGTCTCCTGTAGTTCATGCGCCAAGGAAAATTCCTGCAGCTCTTCGAGATGAATTGAAGAAAGAGTTACAGCGAATGGAAGAAAGGCAGTGAAAGAGTGGGGATTTCAGCACACTTCTTCCAGCCTCAAGCACTCACAGTCCAATGGCCTAGCCGAGCGTAGCATACAGACCATAAAAAACATTCTGAAGAAAGCAAAGGCGTAACGCCAAGACCCATACATTGCCACCCTACAATACAGAAGTACCCCGCTACCAAATGGAGCATCACCAGCACAACTGCTGTTGAACAGATGTCTCAGAACCAGACTGCCAGCCACAGACGTAAACCTCAGACCAAGCATTCCGAACCGGCAGCAGTTTCAGGATGCAGCAAAAAAGCAGCGAGAGCATCAAGCCAACATTGTCACAGCCGTTTTCCCCTCTTCAGCCCGGAGACACTGTCCGCATGCAGAAGGACAAGAACAGCACCTGGAAGCCAGCCACCATTGTCTCTGCAACTCCAGAACCACAGTCCTACATTGTCCGAACTGAAGATGGTGCTACATATCACAGAAACAGGGTCATACTAAAGACGACTAAGGAGCCAGCACCGAAGATATCGAGGACAGAAGAGCCTGATGCCAGCGTCTATCTGTCTGTAACCTTAGATGCAACCAGTGCTGAAGCAACATCTGACCCTGCACCTGTCAGTCAGGCCCAGCCGGTGGTCACCACATGCTATGGCAGGCAAAGCCGACCTCCAGTGTGATTTCAAAATATGTTGAAATCTTGACTGAACGTTTTGCATTTGACATTGAATTTTTGTTTGTTGATTATAATTACTGATGTTACGTTATATTAATGTTGTTGATAAAAAGAAAGATGTAGCAGAAGTAGGTCAAGGATAGAGTTTAGCTGAGCGCAAGGAAATTGACATCACGGATGTATGACGTAGGATGTATGACGTAGCGAAGGACGGTTGAATGAGAGAAACGACAAAGGATGGAAGCCAAAACAGAATTAAGACTGCTGACTTGATAATCAGTCTTTCCCATGGCAACCAAGCGGGTCACTTCAATGGCAACTTATTGAGAATGTGTTCAAACTCATACATACATGTACTGAAGTAGTCGTCGTCCAAAGGGGAGTGTGGCCCACGGTGTACCATTATCAGGATTGAGATTGGATGACAGTGCCTTTGATGACATGACAGAGACCATGTTCCACACCTGAAAAAATATTTACTTCTGCTCTGTTTCCTACCTCACAATCTGTCAGATGTACTCCACTAAATAAAAAATCATTCCACAAGAGTGAAAAGTTGTTGTCTTTGCTGTGCCTGTCTGAGTATTATCACAGGCTCTCCTAAAACAACCAATCAATCTGCTTTTGCTTTGCCCTTTTTGGCTGTAGCTTTCCATTTTGGGATCCTGCTATCAATTAGCTTTATGTGTCACCAAAAGTGTTTTTTTTGTATGGGGGGAAGGGGGATGCAGAAATAGGTGGTTTCTTTTTACACCCTCCCTCTATCACTTATGCATACACTTTTTTTAATACCTGCACAAGATCTTTTCTTCCAATGCTAGCTGCTACACTTGCATTATGGCGACATGAGCCTTCTAGATCATTCATGTCCAGTCTGAAAATAAAGGTTTTGTAAACCATTACTGTCTAATGTTTTAAAAACATTTATTCAAATTTTTAAAGGAAATCATGCAAGCATATGCATACATGTATTCACACAAGCCTGCAAATGCATGCACATGTAACATCCCTCACACACAAAAAGAACCTATATGAAATATATAAAAGAAAAGGACTGTGCAAAAATAGCTGTGAAAAGCTACACCTATCCACCACTTCTTTTTTTTTTAATCCCAGAACCAATAACCAACCGCTTACTTGTAGTTCTGGGCCAAAAGACGGCTAATACCCAAAAGGGGCACGCCATCAAAGATTTTGACCTTGCCAACTGACTGCTGCTTTTTGGTAGACTTGTCCACCTGTTCATGTTTTCGATGCCTTCCAGAACGTGGCTTGTGCTACAAGAGACAGCAAAATACAACCTGCTTCTAAACATCAAGTATTATAAGAGTGAGGTAAGGAGTTGCGCAGCTTGAACAACTGGATATTTTTTAGTAATCATCATGTTTTAAAACTGACTAAAACAAGTAACATGTACTAGATTTAAATGTCAAACAAATGCAGCTGAAAAATGCTAACAGTGGCACTTCTTGTTAGCAAATAGAAATGAATGACCCAAAGGTTTTTCTCATAAACCTTAGCACAAGATATGTCCTCAAGATACATGGCTACAAACATCACCATTTGCAGAAAGAAGTCAAAATCATGATGTCACATTTGTACACAAATATTCCTAATTAACATATGGTGCCAGCTCTCCCAGTGTCTGAAGACCTACCAACATAAACATGTCCATATACAAAACTGATGATTGTGTAATTGACTTCTTTCTGTACAGGGAGATGCAAGTGGACATCTCAAGAACAGGAAAGGTAGATTCACCCAGATTTAAGAATATTATAGCATCCTGCACTAAGCTTTACTCAAACATTTGAAAAACATTTTGCACTTAGTCCTTGAAAAGGCTGAAAATAATGGATAAATCTGTCAGAAAAAATAATCAAATTAAAATCCCATAAAAGAGGTGCAGCTACTCAACTGAAGAATAATTAATTGCTGTATGACTGTTACATTCGATCACATAAAGTTCGTTTTGTAGAATTTTATTTTTAGGAAATCTCTCAGCTGCCAGTAAAGAAATCCCAAAAAACCCTGTAATGTAAGGATTGGTAAAGTCAACTGATATATATAAATATATAACCTTGTCTTTATGTATGAAGAAGTCAGAGATAGATGGCAGATCAGAGCTTGGTGTAGGTGGACTGCGAGAGAAGATTGCCGAGAAAGCAGACATTGTGCTGCTGGCTTTCCATGGGGGCTGGGTAAAGGCTGCCAGGTCCGAGAGGGACCTGCAATTGCAACGACACAGTTAGAGCTTATGATGCTTGTCATTACTTCGAAAGAAGACCATCAATGACACAGTCTGTCATGGCCACAGATTACTATTCATTCTCAAGAATATATCAGTGGATGTGTGAAAGGAGGGCAAATGACTGCCCTCGGTCTTCATCATTCTAAAATATCAATATATTACTAAATCAGTCACATGATAAATTTACTACTTGCTCTTCCGACTGCTTGATTCCTAATATCTACATTATTGCTGTTATGATTACTATCACTTGTAAAGCAATATGAGCCTGCTCATAGGGCTGGGATATGGTGCCGCTACAAAAAATAACCTTTATTATTATTATTACTGCAATACATCTTCTGATCAAATTGTATTAATTGATACAATTGATAAAATTAAATCATGGACCTATATCGCAGTTAAGTTCTTCCCTACATTATGATCATGGAAATGACACAAAGTTACAGAGTAGGACCAGTTAGTGAACGAACTTTAGTCTCTGCATTTGACTGGAAAGAATAAAATAGCAAGTGGTCAGAAATTCCTGCCTGGTGACTTACTTTGGAGTTATTTCTGTACCACCGGAAACTTTCTTCATTTCTACTGGAACGCCAAACAACACGAGAAGACCTGGAGATAAAAATAGGAAACAAATCTAGCATGTATTTGGTCCACATTTAATTCTTTCTTAGCATATGATGATGAAGGCAAAAGAAAATTGCTTGTGACAAAAAATAAAGAAATAAAAAATTCAAAAGAATCCTAGGTAGATTTGTAAACAACAGTGGAGAACGAATTCTCGTTTTACAGAAGCCTGCTTTCTTTCTTCAAGACAAATATTTTAGAGTTTACACAAGGGAAACACTTCCATTATGGAATGAAAAGTGAAAAATGTGTTTTATCCTCTAACCATTTGAGCAGAACCTAGCACCACTCGTGCGTGGAAAGGGCACACTGGAATCCTGGAAACTACCCAGTGAATACAATGGAAGGTAAGGCGAAGGTTGCACTATAGGAGGCTGCTGTCCACGAGGAAAAGATGCTTCAGTATCTGGTGATCGCCGTTCATCCTGAAAGAAAAAAACAATTCTGAAGCTTGTGGGACTGTTTACTCCTTGTGTCTCATTATGTTTGGTTATGTTAACTAACATTCTGTTTAAATACGCATAACTAAGACCTTCATGAGCACACACACATACACACACCACAAATACACATGCACTTCACACACACATGCATATTCACACACATGCTTCACAAATACACACACACTTCACAAATACACAAACTTCACACACACATACACATGCACTTCACTCACATTTCACAAATACACACACTTTGCAAATACACACACTTTACACATGCACTTGACACGCATACTTCACAAATACACTTCACACACATTTTGAACCTAGCACTTCAGCCCCATGAAGCAACATGTAAAAATATATTTTTGCTTTCAGGAATATGCTTTGTTTTTTCACAAGATTATGATAGGAAGCCACTAACTGATGACTGATCCCTTGCTAAGTATTTTGATATTCTTGAGCAAAATGCTGATCTTGTTCACCGTACCCACCCAAACAGAAGGCCATGGTTTTGTTGACCAAAACACAAACACAATGATGAACTGATATAAGGCATCAAGATTTCTTCAGCTATTCTACAAATCTGATACAGGGTGGTGAAGGACAAGAACAGTTTGAATCATGTCATATATATCTCCTCAAAAGTAGCTTGGATGGCCCAGAGTAACATTCACTATCTATAACAGACAATAATTTTTAAGTGTCTGCAATTCTATGACAGGCATGTCCTCTTGGGAAAGTTCCATCAGCTTCCACCAGGCTGCCGAGTCTTTTTGCCTTCATGCAGAGCCAACAGACTGAGGCTACCCTTCATGTTTAGGCCATGTGACTTTTAGTGCCACGGCGCGTGAATGAATTGTGATCATGTGCAGGTCTGAGTTATGACTGAATGGAGATCTGTCTGGCGTGGTGGATATGAATGAGATGGTACTGTTGACATTGCTCTGTGTGGTAATTATAGAGCTTTGTACCTTATCAAGCACTCACTACTCACTACTACATTACTCACCAAAATGTTTTCAAGCTCGTTGACCATCTGTCGTAGGCATGGTTCCAGACAATTATTGTTACGTCGCACAAGCCGCTGGGAAGTCTCATTCATTGCCTGAACAAAAGAAAAAAGAAATGGTGGTCTTTCTACAGACATACACAAGGCATATGTACAACAGCTTTCAATAACTTGTTGGAAACAAGTTTCCACACATTAGTTTATCCCTTAACCTGTGTGTGATCATGAGTGGACATAAGAGAATTCAAATGACAAGGATCTCCATTATGGTCTGTATCATCCCTTGATCTGTGTGTGGTCATCCATGGAGGACATGAGAGACAAAGTTCTCCTTCATTGTCTGTTTCCTGTTACTAGCAGCAGAATTGGAATATTTACAAATTATGCATGCTATCCCCGAGTTCAAAGAAACATGACAGTACGTCCCACTTTTAAAACACCATTGTCAGAATGTGTCAGATAAGCTTGTGCAATACAGATGTTACTTACCTTGATAATCTTCCTCTGTGTGTTGGAATCTAAGGTTGTGCTTAAAAACTTGACAGAAGGTGCAATATTGTTGGGGTAACCAACAGGAAAAGTCAGCTCCAAGCTTCCAGACTCTGCACCACACTTCCAAGTTACTCGGCACATATGATCCTGAGCATTTAGCTGGCATCAAGACAACATCACAAGAGTTAATATAAAGATCATATTTTATATTCAATAAAGCATCAAATATGTATCTAACAATAACAATAATGTGAAAGGTAACAAGCGGCCTCAAGCCACTAACTATGGCTGCCCTAAAACTTATACGCTTAGGAAGCTTGATGTTTGCTTGGATGTCAACTGATTAATAAGCCTGTGGCATCTGGTAGTGGTAATTTATTCCCCTTGGTCAATATACAATCCACAAAAGTCTATCCCAGTCTCAAACACCTCAACCATTCAAGCAAACAGAAGACTTGAACTCAGCAACTGCAAGTTAAATAGTCCTCTCTTCCAGCTCACCTCCCCTGCACCTTCTGAAAAAGGAAATTTGTTCCCTAGCACTACAGTCTTGCTTGTGGCTGTAAAGGTTGTCACAGCAAGTACACAAGATGAATACACTAATGAACCCATTATTCTAAAAAGGGATTCAAAAAATAATTTTTAAGAATATGACACAGTCACTGCATCTCAGACCCAGTAAACATAAATACCAGCAAAATGTCGAATTAGAAAGAAAACCTATAAAAAAATGTGTAGCTTGCAGTTTTACACTGGAATTTTACACCTGCTTAATTAACCTCATTTGAGGTGCTTACCTCATCTATAGTGATGCTGGGTATGTTCTTGTTCAAGAGGTTGAACTCCTGCTGCAGGGAATAAGACTGCTGTGCCATGACTGTTGTTGCTTTGACACCCAGATCCTCTTCCAAGGGCCCACTTTCACTCTGACTCAATTCCCTCAGGTCTTTGATGGTGGATTCAGAGCTGTTGTAGGAGCTGCCTGTCAAGTCCAATTCCACAGCCTCACCAGTGTCATGACCACATAGCTAAGAAACAGAGTTATACAAAACACACACACACACACACACACACAATATTTGCATTAATAATAGTTGATATCATCAGGGAAGACCAATTATTAGTCCAACAAATGGAAGACCAGAACTCACATATATATAACTCACATATAACACAGTCCGCACAATGCTCGTCCTTCTTAACCCCGCCCCCTTCCCTCTTGCTACTTTACCCATCTTTCTCGCAGAATCACTATATTTTTCTGTTCCTGTTACTTGATGCCTTTTAATGTTTTCTGTTTCGTCAGTACTGTCGTTTTCTTTCGTCCCCTTTGTTCTGTGTCTACTTAGTCCACGTCTCTTCCTCGTTTTAAGCGCTAAGAGCATGCTCTCTATGAGTGTGAATATGCGCTATAAAAATCTTCACTATTATTATTATTATTATTATTTGTTCAGCCTCTGTTCTTGTCTACTATCTCAATGCTCTGATAAAGATGGTTTTGCTGATTTCTTTCACCATGATAAAAACAAAGTGTCTAGGTCTCCATGCAATGACACAGTCCAACAATTCTGGTTAAGTACACTTGTTCCCAGGGCACAGGAACATTGGAATACATGCACTGAAGCATGTTCATCCCTCCCTGAACTGCTATTACATTGATCAGCCTGTTCTACTTCTATGGGAAATATTATAGATGATGATGATTCAAGTCCTTTATAGATCTACTAATGCAAAAAAAATTATCACACCCACAAAGGCAATAAATACAAAAGAAGAAAAAAAATTGTGACACAGCCATAGAGGAGATCTGAATATTAGGAGAAATACGAAATATACAGCCTCAAAAACAAAATTCTAAAATCCTATATCCTTGACAAGTATCCAAATAAATATTCACAAATTGCAATACCTTTTTTTTAAAAAAAATAACTAGAGAGACACTGTTTTCATTTACTGTGTCTTTTATTTGTATATTTTAATATATTTATATATTCATAATTTTGGAAAAGCATTATATAAATGCTCATTATTATTATTATTATTATACTTTCCTGTAAAAGATTTGCTTAGGTCTTCATTCTCTAAGTTTCTTGTGCAGGACACGATCTAGTAATGTACTTTGAAACAGCTCTTGCTATTATGCTTTGTGGATGTGTGCACACATCTGAGAGAGCAAGACAGACAGAGATTACAATATAATGTATTATGGATGGAAGCAAACAGGAGTTAAGTAACGAAATTGGAAATGTCTAAATATAGAACTAAAATGCAAATTAAAATAAAAATATTGCTGACACACCCAGCTACAGCAATACCTGCACACTTACCTCACATTAACATGTTCGCAAATACCAACCTGCATGCGCACACATTCACTGCACTACACACCAAACATCGATACCATGCTCATCATCAAGCTTGATTGCACAGACACGACCAGCCACCCTGGGTGGAAGACTAATGATTAGTTTACAATGTACCTGCCTATCAGCGATCACTGCTCACCTTTAACCCCACCTAGCCTTGACCTTAACAATGATCACCAGTCCACTTGGCTGCTGGCCTCAGCTCAGTAGAAAGTGATTAGTGTTGTTCAATACAAAGGCTGCTTTTAAGCAGGCAGATGTATGTGTGTGTGTGTTAGAGAGAGAGAGACTGAAAGAGAAGAAAAGGGAGGCATGGGGGAAGGGGGCAGGGGCGAAGACTTTGAAGAATGTAGTTGGAAGGAGACAGGTGGGGGGGGGGACCAGTAATGACAAAAAAAACCCTTGCAGACCAGAAACAGAAGAACTGTAGCAAAAAAATATTTTCCCCCTTACTATTATAACTACATTAGCTGTACCTGGTATACTAGCTACAATGATCTTTCTCTTGCAGCCCAACAGTGACACATACACACACTCATGAAGACACATGGGGGATGGCGGGAGGGGTAAAAGCTTGGAAGAATGTAGGTGGGAGTTGACCGCCTGAGAAGAGGGGGGGGGGGTCATGATAACAACCTGTGTAGACACCCAACAGAAGAACTTGTGCAAAAAGACTTAAGTTCTCCACGTTTTCCTCTTTCTTGAACAGGCAATCATAACAGACCATGCACACTAGATACAATAATCTCTCTTGCGGCCAAGTGGTGTGTGTGTGTGTGTGGGTGGGGGCGGGGGACTTAATCACTCAACACCAAGTTCATGGAAAAGAGGCCTGGCGCATCAGCGCACCACACAAATTCAGCTTTCAGTTACCTTCACCATCTTCATCCACTCTTGCTCCTACACCTCTCCACCTCCTGATCTCGCACCCCAGCTGCCTCAAGAAAACACAAGCAAGATAAGAAGCCTACTTGGGAACAGCCCCCACCTCTCCCTCCTCCCCCCCACCCTGCGGGCTGGCTAGACATCTGGTGCGACGCTGACCTCCCCACTGCCGAAAAACCCGCACTTTTTGCTTCAAAGAACAAAGACCATCAGACTCTCGTGCACTGTCCGAGACTGCGTCGGAGGTCTGACACTTGGAGAAGGACCGCCTCTCTTAGTGCGGTCACACCTAGCAGCATAGAGCGCGCGCTGCCACAGCGGTCTGGCCATGAGCAGCAAAATCGTGCCGACAGTAAACTCCTACGTCGACGTCGTCGTCGCTCCTCATTGCTGCTAACGTCTGGGACCCCGGAGGAAGGATGCCGGACCTACTGCTTGCAGGCACCACCAAAGGATCGTCCCATTCGCATCTCCTGCTGCGATTGGCACGTGTCCGCCTCATCCCACCCCTTTTATTTCCTTTTGTCTTGTACGGGTTTTTTTCTCTATCTCTCTCTGATTCCCCCAACAACCTTCCGCATCTATGATACCCCAACTTCCTTTCAACGTCTTCGGATAGAAATTAAGGCCCACCCTCTCTGTACAAACCGACTGAGTCACTGGAGCACCCCATTTACACATGACATCCTCACCTGTAGCTTTACATCTCTATGCCCAGAAGTGATCACTTTTTTGCGGGGAGTGGGTTGGGTTAAAAAACGGACAGAGATTCTTGAATCGCCGGCAATAGTGTTGCCAGATTTGTTTGTAATGCGTGTCGAATCCGAGACGATAAAACGCGACATCACTGGCTCAACTCAGGAAAAGCTTCTAGGGCGGAACGACTTTCAATAACGTATTTCAATAACTCTGCTGCGCGTCTGGTGCTTAGAGCAAGGAAACGGGACCATGTCACTCCTCTCCTTCGTTTTCTACACTGGCTACCCATCCGTTCTCGCATTCAGTACAAACTGTCTGTGCTGTGTTTTAATTTCTTTGCTGGCTCCTGTCCTGACTATTTCTCTGAACTTCTCATCCCTTACTCTCCGTCCAGACAACTACGCTCTTCGTCTGACGACCGTATCCTAACTGTTCCTGTCACCAGAACAACAACATATGGTCACAGGACTTTTGGCTAATGTGCTGCAAAACAATGGAACTCTCTTCCTTTCCATATCCGCCACCTTCCTACAACTGAATCTTTCAAATCTGCACTGAAAACGCACCTCTTCCTTGAGCATTTCTCCTAACACAGTCCGCACAATGCTCGTCCTTCTTAACCCCGCCCCCTTCCCTCTTGCTACTTTACCCATCTTTCTCGCAGAATCACTATATTTTTCTGTTCCTGTTACTTGATGCCTTTTGTTTTCTGTTTCGTCAGTACTGTCGTTTTCTTTCGTCCCCTTTGTTCTGTGTCTACTTAGTCCACGTCTCTTCCCTGTTTTAAGCGCTAAGAGCATGCTCTCTATGAGTGTGAATATGCGCTATAAAAATCTTCACTATTATTATTATTATTTAAAGTACGGATGTGCTAAAGGACCTTTGCAAACAAATGTGAGACCTTGTCGAGCAAATTTTTACATATAGGTCATAGAAGATTGCAGCAACACAGCGCACGTCTGACAGCTTGTGTCCACCAATACAGAAGTTACTAAGAAGACCCTTAAACGTGCTGCTTATTCGTGGCAGAAATCTTGATTACCAATCCCGTTATAAGGCTACGAGGCTCTGAAGGTGATCACAAAGAACACCCGTTTTTAAATGGGAAAAAAACATGGTCAAATTAATCGCCAATCTTCGGTATCGGACCTTCAATACTCCTATAAAAGACTCTGCCTACATCCCCCAACCACCGTTACCTCTCATCCACCCCCCACCTCAAACTTTACTTGCTTCCGCTTTCGACAGACAAAAAAGGTGTAGTCGACCAACAGTCGTCAGACTGTAAGGACGCTGCTCAAAATGTCAACTGGGTTTTACCGGGGGAAGCCTTACAACAGGCACAGCGAAGTGGTTCATCTAGTTCATTTCCCGCTGTGAAAGGTTTCAGTACTTTAATCGTTTTCATCACCGACTTGCTGCTGTCGTTGTTTTTCACATTATACCAGTGCCTGATTATCTCCTTTCTTTTCCCTTTTACAACCCTCCCCGCTCATCATCATCACCACTACAACCAACCAATCATCATCACCGCGACGTTTAACCACATAATGGTCTACCTTATGCACCTTCCTTGCCGGTCGGTCAGCCAGTCTCCACAAACTCCCAGGACTTCGTCTGCAAGGATGGGCGTTGGGTGCTGATGTCGTGGCATCCTCATCCCACCATGCCCTCATAACATCACACATGTGCCCATGTGAAGACAACCCATGAATACATCGCCACCCCCAGCTCAGTTTTGCACCAGGAATACAGGACAGAGGACAGACTACCACTGTGCCTTCACCTGCGTCTACATCAACAGTGTGTGGGACGTTTCGACATGACCAAAGTGATGTTACATGCGAGGTCAAAACTTTACAGCGACGTCACACACTCTTACAAAGTCAACAAGCCAGTCCTATCGACATTCCAAATAAAGTTGCTGTAAGCCAGCGCGTCTTTCTTTCTCATAAAACTGCGAACGATATTACCAGGTTTTAAAAATAATTCCCTCCTTAACTCCCCGCCCCATCACCTAATGGTACAACAAACAAACAAACAAACAAGCCACGCCTGGCAGCAAACAGCAGCCTGACATGCCCGACCTGGTTACCCATGGTTACATCACATTAACAGGTCAACAACCGAGCGTGCACAACGCCCAGGGTGCGGGGTACCCTTCATGTCAGTTTAAAAAAATGTAATCTCCATTTTAGAAAAAAAAGCCTATCATGGTGTCTCCGCAGATGACCCTCCTTTGAAACCGGACGAACACGGATACATCGGAAGGTGTGTAGTAAAGAGCAAAGGGGGGAGGGGGGTTCTTCTTTCGCACTTGTGAAAGTTGCTGTCGCCTCATTCTCATTGCATCTCTCACTCAGTTGATTACATGCACTGATTAATGGCACAGCCACGGCAGTTCCGCCTTGGCCCAGCTCGGCACGCGAGAAGGTCGCGCAAAACACGGGGGCCAGGCGCCAAGCACGTGTCGTGCACGCAGCACACGCATCGATCGACTTGCACGCAAGCGGGTGGCGCGGAAGCCAGACGCCTGTCGTTTGAGGCACACCTGTCGTCATGCACCCAACAACATCAAAGGCAAGTTCGCCGGGCCATAAAGAAGGCTGGAAAACGACAGCTTGCCCATGTTCGGTACAGCCGGACCTCTACAGCCCCCGGGATAGAAAAAAAAAACAACAAAAAACCCACGCAGCTTTGTCACCTCAAGCAGAGCGTGACCATCGGCCTACTTGTTTTAGTCGGCAATGACAACAGTTAATTTCAATGCATCAAAATCCTTGCAAAACTAAAAAATAGAAAGGAAAAAGAAGGGGAAGGGTGAACTGTACTAACACTTCGAGTTTTGGAAGCGCCAATTTTTTTTTCTGGCGCGTCAGGTCGATTGGGATAGCTTTGTACTTTTATGGTTTATGCCCTTTTATACTCAGCTTCGCGCCGTTTTCGGTGACTGTTTGTATACTTCATTCCTTCACCACCCCCGTTCTCACCCCCTCACCACCACCACCACCACAACCCCAACGTCTTTTTACTTCTGCGACTCTCTGGGCAATATTTCCTCGCGAATATCTTGCGAGCCTTACAAAATAGCTTATGTTTGCAAGCATGCGCGCGTGCGTTTTGTTAGTTTGGAGGGGGGGTCTGGTTTTTGTTTTTCTTCCTGAAGACATACAAAGTTAAACGTACCTTTATCTACAGATGCTATCGCGGGTCCGCTTTGCTACTGCTATTAACCGTCAGTCGTCTGGCATCTCCGGCGCGTACCTTCAGAGAGCAGAAAGACGAGCGGGCGGTACGAACTGAAGAAACAAGGCGCGGCTAGCGGCCAGATATTCCCCGTGCCCAGGCTCTTTCTCCGTTCCGGTGCCGACCGCAGCCACCACTAACCTCAAGTGCAAATAAGTACCCTGACAAGTTGTCGCACCAACTCCAAATCGCCGAGTGGTCTGCAGTCTGACAGATCCACAGGATAGGACCCTGCACGCGGAAGCAGCGTTTTCTCAGAAACTTGGGAGGTAGTGTGGGGTGGTGTTCGAACTGGGAGAAAGGCAGGCGGGTTGGCAGACTGACAAATCGGGACACACATACACACCGCCACAGTCGCATATTTGATAATGTGTGTCCAGTTAAAAAGACCCTATTACCAGCTGCCTGGGCACCAAGCGTACAGGCAAAACCGTCCTCAGCTTTAGAGGTATTAGTCACATACATATAAAAGATTCTGAACAGTGCTGGCATTGTCCTCCTGAATGTCAAATTAAAGGCTATCTGTATATTTTATTATAAAACCTGCCACCAGTAACGACCTTATGTGTCGCTGATGTCTATCGGGCTGGGGAATCACGACACCAACGAAAATGGTGACACAACAACGCAGTCACCAAGGCAACGCAAGGGATTTCCCCCACCCACCTGTACTTCTCTCTTTCTCCCTCGCTCTGCCCCCACCACCCACCGACCCACACACATACACACATTCTGCATTTTTCTTAAAAGGTGGGTGCACAGGCCGATTTTTTTATGGGTAAGAGAGAAGAACCGCCATTAATTGGTACCCTGCTAAATGACTTAAGCGGCGCTGTCTCTCAAACATACGCAATCTATGACTGGGTTGTGTAAGTGAAAGCGGGGTGGGTGTTGGGGCTGGGGAGAAGCAGGGGTTGGTGGAAAACGTGGGTAGGGAAGCTTAAAAGGTTTCAGAAATATTAATGAGTCTGTACTCAAGCTTTGGGTGTGCTGGGTTATGTGTGTGTCTGTATGTTTGTTGGGGGCTGGGGGCATTAACGGTTGAGTTAGTAAAGCACTGAATGATCAATGGCTGTTTTTAATTAGATACGCATGACAGCTGAACCATGACAGCTCCAAGCTGACCATCTTGTGGCAACTTCACGTCATGAGCAAGTACTGTACAGTCGCATTCCCGCGACCTTCAACACAAATCAAGGCCGTATGCGCTTCTATGCACAAAATTTTCATCTGGCTTGGCTATGCTATACCAGAAGTGAAATGACCACAACAGTGAATTAACTCAACAATCACTCAAGCGAGAATGCGGCTGCACTTGAAACATAATCGCAGGAATGCATTTTATGTTCTTTTAATCTGAACATTGTTTTTTGTTTTTTCCCCAGCACTGACTGATTGAAACTATTATTTTACACCTTCATGAAAAATGCAGCAAAGGAGCAAGCAGGGGAAGAACTCATCTGAGCTGGATTCCATTGGTGAAGTTGTTTTAAAGCCTACAATTATTTCTCACTAAAATGCTTCAAAAACATGCCAAAAGTTGAGAATGGCACTGAAACTGGGAAAAAACAGTACTGAATTTTGTTCTCACCCAAGCCCTGTCCATTGGCAATATTGAAAAATGCTTCGAGTATAATGATTGTGGCCAGTTTCAATCTGGTCCAAGATATCACTAGCTTCGGTCAGTAGTCTGAATAATGCATATTTGAGTGTATTTGTGTACTTTCTTTTAAAAGTAGAAAGATTCTGTAAATTGCATCAAAACTGCAGGGAAATGCACACACGAGTAAGCTATTATTACTGCTATTATTCTTACTACTAGAAGTTTACTAAGACAATATTCCATATATTTACACTAAAGCTGCCTTTCCTGGCTTTTTGGAGAACGATTAGCTTCCCATGGACTGTCTTATCAATCTTTCATTGCTATCTAATTTAGATCTTATTTCCAACCTGAAAAAATGAATATAAAGTGACTAGAGTGACTCATTAAAGGAAATGTTTTTAACTGCACTTTTAATTTAAAAGACAGAGATAACCTGACAACGTGCAGAGCATATGTTTGCATGCATATGTATTTTAAGTGTCACGTATGGGGGTTCTCCCCTTAATTCATTAATTTAGAGCAGTGTATAAACCTTCTCTCATGCTTTCTGGTTATGTGTAGAGAAAAACCTTCATAAGTTTACAGCCGGAATAGCTGCAGACAGCTATTACAAAATAAAATAGGATCGATAGAATTTATAGAAAATATGATGAGGTTCACACTCTTATAAAACTTTTATCCATCCTTACATGGCTGTTCAGAAACAATGGGGCTACAGTCTGAGCAGACGAATATCTTAAAGAAAGCAACTTCAATCCCTGAACACAGGTAGTCCTATAGTCCCTATATACTCATTTGAGTATTCTTTCGCTAAGAAACATGTTATAAATATCTTTACAGCACATTCTGCCCAACCAATGATAAATAATATGATGACAGGAGCTGCTGTGAAAGAGAACATGATGGATGTCCACAACTCACCCGCTGAAGACTGGGTTCAATCCTCCAAATGCGAAGACTCTGATCTCTGGACCATGTGACTAATTGGTAATCCCGCACACCTAGTACAGAAATGTTCCTGTCAGACTTTTGAAGCCATTGGCATGTTAAAAGACCCCTTATCGATAAATGTCATCAGTTTAATGCTCTGTTTATAACAAAGAAATGTTTTCATCAATCTTAAAATTACTGAGCATGTTAAACTGTTATCAATTCAACATAAGCTTATAATATCTAAGTCTAAAATAACAACTGCTGTTACATTTCTTCTTTCAAACATTGGTTTGCAGAAAGACGTTTTTAAGATTCAGACTTTGCAATTACTTCTTCAGCAGCAGTGATCATCTCAGTCAAATACTGACATAAAACTTTTGCCATATTTAAATCATCTTTTTTTAATTTACACCATGATCATCTGTTGTATACAAGACTATGGCACACCCCTCTTCTTTTACATTCAAATATAAACAGCTCAAGGATTGTTGTAGTTACAATTTTAAAAAAAAAGAAAACTTTCTCCTGTGGTCTACTACACTGTCTAGAATGAAAAGCAGAGACTTCCTGAGCCTTCTAGCAGCTAAGGAATAGTTTCAACCCATTTGAGTCCTTACCATCTGTCTGTCGACGCCACTGAAACTCCAAGACAACGTCTTTATGGCCAACAAAGGTATGAATTGGTTGCACCTGGTTTTGTGCATCCATATTCCATAAATATAGACTATTTTCTCCCCGCCGCAACTGAGGTACAACAACAGTCATTAGTCCTGTACCAAAAGGCTGTAACACCAAACATGCAAAAGCACACGCTCATACAGAGGTAGATACATTTTGTTTTCAAAACGTAAATTAACTGGCTGTGCAAAACATATCCACAGACTTAATTAGCTGATCACAATTTATCATTCTTGACTGCTCTCTGACAACATTGTACTCCTTTAAATACATCTGATCTGTTAGACTTCAAGCACTTTTAAATAGAGTTTAACGTTTTAGTCCTTTTCCCGGTCATCATATCAATCCACAAATCTGTGGAAAAAATCTTACAGAATATAGGTACTCAAGGTTATTGATTTCTGAGTCAATAATTAATAAGCATAATCCTTATCTGGCACCACTCCCTAACACAACGAACTGCTCTAATTTTTTTCAGGACACCCAGATACAAAAATCTACGAGCAATATTGCTTCAAAATTGGGAATTCAAGCAAATGTCACTGCTCTCAACCATAACACAAGCATTCAAAAATGAAAAAGTATTTAAAAAATGATGTGACTGGTTCTAATTCAGCAACAGAAATGGTTTTGATATCAGTGGATTCAGCCTGTTGAGCTCTTTTCAGAAAATGTATTTATTTTGTTCCACAACACTTAAAGCTAACATCAAAGTATGTTGTGTGATCTTTTAATGTATGATTTTCATAAAATTAGAGATTTTAATCAACAGCAGCAGTACAACATAGGGCAGGAAACAGCCATGCTCACATATCACAGTTTACAAATTCTTTCATAGCTATCAACATTAGCTGTAACATCTGAAACCTGCCATATTCCGTGATCTCTGGTGATTGGCAGAATTTCAAAGTCCTGCAGGAACATGAAATTAGAAGGAAGACTCTACTTTTGCAACATTTTTTTTTATACCCACCAGAATTTTTTTTTCTGATATCCTCTTGACAAACTCGACAACTGCAGAATTTAATGATAAAATGTTCACACACTGCCCAATTTACTACATGTATGAGGTTGTAGTAGACAGCCAGCAACTGGCCCTAACTGCTAGCGATGAACAGCATGGCTATTAGTGATACATTATCATCAACTGTCTCACTCTCAAGAACATCTTGTTGACATCAGTGGGATGCATTTGTAGGTGATCTACAATCCAAGGCTCCTTCCTGGTTCAAGATAAGTTTCTAATAACTGCTCTGACCCAACAGGGCGGACATCATGGTAGTGCATGAAATTCCTTCAAAATGCACCTTCTGAATCAACCTTGAGAATTTTGCACTCTGATAAGGCCTGCCATGTGCAGCCTCTTTCCTTATTGTATAGGCACACCTGGCAGCGCAGCAAGTCTTGCCTTCTTCAAATACTCCTTATACTGGTTTTCTAGCAACTTCTCTTCTAACTTCATCTAGATAAGTTTCTCCTGTTGCCTTGTCTGATGTGACTGTGTCTTAACTTCCTTGCTGTGATATAGCCTTCGCTGCTGACACAGTATTAAGCAGCAACATATTACTATTACGCTACTTGTACCGTTGCTTGTGGAGGGCATTCAGTACCCGGCTCTTCTTCTTTGTTGCATTCAAAGCTTTTCTCAGCAAGCTATCTTGCAGTTTTGTAGCTGTGCAGCAGCAAAAGCAGTAAAGACTGGTGATGAAAAGAAATATGCTTTGACTTGTTCATATTAAAATACATCTGCCGAAAGATCCTTTCTTCCAGCTTATTGTTGAGAGGGCAGTGCTTCAGCATGCTGTTGATCTCTTCTGTCTCTTGCTGTCCGTACTTCTCACCTTATAAGTCACCTAGGTGTGAATTACAAGATGTCCAGCATAAACACTTCAACTGGTCAACAACAAAAAGAAAATGAAGCAAGCAAGTTAGCCTTGTTTATGAAATAGCTGTACATCTCTGGACAGTGAAAAAAGAGAGTAACACCTAATTTCTCTTATTTTACACACATTCCATGCACCAACAGCTCTTCTTTACCAAACCAATTCACAGGTTGAAGGCACAGACCACACACATTTTTTGATCAAAACTTCTCAAGTAAACCATGAAAATATGACTGCAAAAAATTCAGAAAGTAATATGGCAACTCAACCCTCCATTTCCTAGTGTGGAACTACAATGACAATCCTGTGCATCTAGTCAAATTAATTTTTAAACCAAGTAACAGCATTTCTCATACTAAATAAACTACAAAACATGTAAGAAATGTGTAAACTTACCAACAATCATTCTGTAGCGTACAAGGGGGTACAGCAGTTGAGTATTGTTTTGTTCGACACACAGGTGTGCCTTGGTTTGACACTGCCACGCTGGAAGTCACGAGAACTTGAAAGTCTCGGTTTTTACCTTATTTCACGTGCGAGCAGAGCAGAGCTCCATCCGTCCAGGTGGTTAGGGTGTCTTGTTTTTCTGTCGCGGTCATGCGAGTTGCATGAGAAAATTGAGGTTTTGGATATTTTAAAATGTTATGTGTGGGGCGGGCTTAGCTCACCTTGTGGCGATGTAAACAAGGGTGGGTATATTAGACCCGACATTTAGCAAGTAGGAAAATGCTCGATTTGGACGATCGATATTCCGGCAATCCTGGTGTGTTGCTGCTGTGTGCTGTCACTGACGGGGGTGCAGTCTTCATTCAGGCCTACCAGTCGTCATAGTGTATGTCGACGTGAGGCGCTAGAGAGAGCGCTGGTTAGTGACAAGAGTTGTCACCGTACTTACTGGTATTCAAGCCGAGGGCTGTGACTCTACTACCGGTACAGTACAGAAAAAACTTTTGCTGAAATCTGGATACAGGCGTCTGAGAACTTATCTGACGTAAACAGAGGGACCCCGCCGAGAGCGTGGAAGGCTGTGGGAAACTACGGGTTTTGACGGCTGGAGCTGGCGCATAGACGGCCTGTGGTTCGGCAAAGACGAGTGAAAGGGTGTCCGCGTATCTCCAAGGTGGGGAGGAGCATCCGATACAGAGAGGCTGAATGACTGATTTGCGTGGGGGCGATATCCTACAGACGATATCCGAAGTTTCCGGAGGTCCACTGACGTGAGGCAGAGGCATGAGCTTCCGATGATCTAACACCAGAAGAACATCCCCAACGAAGTAAGACCTTGATTAAGGTAGAGTGACGCACCAGATGTCCTCCCGGTATAACTCATACGTGAGGAGTTGCTAAAATATTTGTAAAAAGAAATAACTTGAACTTTAAAAGAAAAAGGGTCAAGTGGAGAACTTTGTGTTTGCGCTTCGGGTCCAGAGTGGGAAGAAATTAAGCACGCGTAGGAAGACGGATAGGTTATCCTTACTGAGGAGGTGATAAGGCCTAGGGTGTGCTACCCATTCTGACTCTGTTGTTAGAACCAAGTATTTGTGTGTTGGTGCCGAGGGCACTGTCGCTGAAAGACATTTCTTCATATTTTTGTTTTGATATACCTGTTAGACACTATTGTTTGTCAACAATTGCTCCTTGTGTATGCCTATTTATTGTTTACGTCAGCTTGAGCGGCGTAATAATCCAAGAAAGAGAGGGATTTTCAGGCTACGTCTACCCGTGAGAGTTTAAAGAAATGCTAAATATCATGTTTGACTAACTGCTCGTGTTAACTACTGATGCTTTGCCTTGTATAGAGCAGTACTGAGCATATTTCTTTGTGTGTTTAAATTGTGAATTTTGTGGTCAATAAGTATTTGTCTCTTTGAGGGACGTTCTACACCAGAGTGGTCATTTGTTGATTGTGTTGAGTTAACGAATGCGCGTGTCTGCGGATGACTCGTCGTGTGTATGCGGGTGATCCGTGACACATTCTCAAACAGAATGGCGTAAATAACAGAGGGAGAAACAGGCGGCCAAAACCTTTACATTGATCAGACTCAATTTTGGCCATGGCAGCTATCTGGTATTGTCTTTTTTTTTAATACATCAAACTCTGATACATGAGAGTTATTTTCTGAACAAGAAAAGATAGTTTTATAATTTAAAGAATTCTACATCCTCTGATGTTAATATTAATCCAGTGTGTACTTTTGAGTCCACAACAAACCACTACACGAACATTTCACATCAATCAAGCCCACTATTTGAATAAAAAATCTCCAGGTTTTTGGTATGAAATTAAAGCCTTTTCTCCCACCCCACCCCCTTCAAGATGGCAAAATTGCTTATTTTTTTTAGATCATTTACTCGTATGGTATGAATTAATACAAACATAGAGTAGTGTCTGACTACGGCCATGACCAACCTTTGATGCCACGTCCCGAAAAGTGCTTGTAGCTCCAAGCTGTTATTTGCTATTTATTTTGCATCCAGTCATGATAAACTACACCATTTGACAGAAAAAAAAAATTTTTGTTCATGTATTGATGTTCAAAACGCAATGAATGAAAACATACAGTGTGTGGGAAAGTTAAGTATTTTTCATGAAACTATGTCACAATCACAGCAGCTTGTTCAGTTTGAAGTATCGAGTTTCTTTGTAGCATATACTGAGCAGCTTCTTCCAGATAAAGTTCTTCAGCTGAACTAAGACCGTCCTAGAGTGATGTCCCTTTGCCTAACAGGCTTGAGGGGACGGGTTGCTTTATAGCTATGACTTGTAATTTTAGTGTCATTGTATTGTCCTACACTTTTTTATGGGTGCTCGACTGTTTGTCTGCCTATGGCTTTTTTCTTTAAAAATAATCTGCTGATTTCAACTTTCTTTTCCCTAACCCTGATAATTTTATCTATGTTCTTGATTATTGATCTATTCTGCTTTGGACAAATGACAGTACAATCTGTAGATCTAAACTGGCAACATCTTGGCCTAAGAACAGGGTATGTCCTCTTCAGAACCACCACCCTAGCATTCCATTAACTTATTTAGCGTGCGTCATTCTTTGTAAAGAATAACACAGACGCTTCTGAAAGTGTCTGCAATCCTTTGTGATGACAGGGGATGTCCTGTCAGGAAATTTTTCCCACATCCCATCAGACCACTGATTCTGTGTACCTGCATGCAGGACCAACAGATTGTGGCCGTCCTTTGTTGTATTGGCCGTGTGACTTCTGAATGTTACTGTGTGCGAATAAATGCAGCTGTATGAACCATGAATGTATGGGTCTGTTTGGCAGATATGGTTATGTTATGGTATTTTGTGTTTTCATATCAAGCTGCCCCAAACTGCCCTCTGGGACAAATAAAGTGTTATTGTGAAGTGCTATGAGCTTGCCCATAGGACTGGGAATTGACATGGCAAGTTTATTGGTTATTATCCATTGTGAAGAAGCAACTTTTGGACTCATGCACATTTGTGGAAGGCATGTTCTAAAATATGCTTCTGTCAGCACACAGCTTGCTGCTTACTGTGTATCTTGCTCTCCAGACAGGAGCACCTGAACTGATTGATCCCTCACAGTTCTTTGGGTTAGTGTAGTCCCATATCTGTAACAACAAAAGCCAAGATGTTATTTTCACCTTTTGAGTATGATTTCATGTACCAGGACAATTCACAATATCTTCGTAACATCTTTCTTTTGTATTACTTCCTATAGTTGCCTGCATGTGCTTAGTCCTTACCAGGCCCCTCTAGCTTGTGGACGCTGTGTGGTCAAGGGGTTGTTTTGTTCTGGGCCCGCTCAAGCATGTAGTTTGGTGCAGAGCCTCCCGCAGGGGCTCAGTAGTGCGTTGTGGTCAGTGGTCTGGTTTGTTTCTGTGTCTGTTTACACTCTGTCTTTGGAGTGTTTCTGGGGGTTTTTTCTTACTCTCTTCTATCTTTTCTTTGAGTCACTAGTTTTAATTAATAAACCTGTATTTTGTGTTGTCCTCACTTGCGTTTGCATATTTGTTCACTGAGAAGCGATTGGTTTCATTGCTAGCATCGGGCGTTCGAGTGGCTGCTGTGTCTGTGTATCTGAGAGCGTGCCTGCGAGAGTGAAATGTGTGGTGCCTGATCTTGTAACGCGACACTATATAAAATGAATCATTTTGCAGATCTGTCCAACTCTTAAAAAAGCACCATGGTTGAAACAAATTTACTTTGCTGTAAAGGTATGGAAATGACAGGGCTTTTAGGCACCAAGGGAATCACACTGAATACCGGCTGGCTTCCATAAAATGTCTTTGATGCCAAATAATTGAGTTAAGTATTAATTTGAGCTGAAAGTTTAGAAGTAATGATTCTTAAAGCATTTTAAGTCAAACAGGTATGTCTCTGTATCTGAAAGCACCATTTACAAGTTTACCCTATCATTTCTCTTACCTTCTAATGCCCTCATTTTGATAATCAAAACAAAAATTTCATCATAATAAAATTGTTTGCATGAATAACTGAGTTTTATGATACTGAAGTTAAATAAAATTAATGGCAAAATGACATTAATTCTTATCCATGCAATGATAATTAACTCTTTCGAAGGGAAATATCTGAGAACTCTGCTGCAGAAGAAATACCTACTCTGACATTGCAGTCTTGACTAGCTGTGACAAGATGAAATTCACTGTTTGGACTCCAGTCTAAGCCATAGATCTTGGAGAAATGGGCAGGTATGTACTGAAGAGGAGTATTGCCTTTCTGAAAACGTCATAAGGATAAAAAATATAGTGCCATTTATAAATGACATGGAAAACCCACATTTCACATATTTTCGCTCTGTCATCCGAACCCCAAGAAATGACCTCTTGTGCGACGATGATCCCCATGGTAAGCAAAGAAAATAATTTTCAGAGTTCTGTACCAGATCTGATTATGACAAAACCCAAATTGTCCTCTGGGTATAATGTATATTCACCCATCTGCTGCCCTTCCAGTAACCCTCAAAAGATCATTAACTTATTCTGTCTAACCCTTAAGAAACTCACCCTTGGGTCCCATATTCGGACATCACCTTCATGAGTTGTCGCAAACAAATTGTTTGTAACTTTATTCCACTTGACTTGATACACTCCAGCTGAAAGTTTACAGGACTGTGAGAATTTTCTACAAGGGAAAAAGGGTACATATGGTCTTGCAATTTATTCTGAAAACAGACATGTAAGAACTGCTTTCTTTTTTTCAATTTGGTGACAAAATAGTACTGATAACAACTTTCCACGACTAAAGAAAATCATTCTTGTACTTACCAACAGTCTGAAAAGTACTGACAGGCTTTTTGGAATCCCTGGAAATTTATATATAAAATTTCAGAATGTGCTATGTGTCTTATCGAAGAAGAAACAATGTCATCTGCTATGGCAATGTCAACTTGTTAGTGTTTTCTGGGGAGATTTACATTTAGCTATGATTAGTAAATGTACAACACTAAGAAATTTTAATTTTTCTGAAAAACTGATTTTATTTGGTGTACAGGACAACATTTGTACGGACAAAGTGTTAAACCAAATTATCTTGCTAGCAAAATATTACATTTATGTATGCAAATGGAAAAACGATATTCCCTCTATACATGTTTTTTTTAAGATTGTAAAATACAGATATAATATAGAAAGATACCATAGTATTTTAAGTAACAAATTGGACCTATTTGAAGTAATGTGGAAACCATATCAACAGTTATTAATATAAACACAGTTAGTGGAAGCTGGGATGTTCTCACTAGTTTTTTCACTCTTTCTCCAAAACTTTCCTCTCTACTCTTTTCCCCCCTTCTATACTGAATGAATGTGTCTTGAGAACGAAAACAGACTTGAAATGGTTAATGTGATAAATGTCATGTATTTTTATTGAGCCTGTTAAATAAAAAAAAAATTTCAGAATGTACTAAATTAAGCTTTTTGTGAATAGGACTGTGAAATACAATTAAGACTCAGATAAATGCATATGCACATGTACATTAATATTTAGAAACATAAGAATCATAATTCAAATCTTTAGACAAAAGAGATGAGAACAGCAGAACACCATTAAAATGTAGACCTCGTTATCCACTACATTTTGATAACACACTTCAGGTAAACTGCCATATGACCCTTGCAGAGTTAAAGCTAAAAAAGTTTTATAAACAGTAAGGTTGCTTCAACCTTAATCACTCAAAACCAAAACCTAAGTTTTGGAGTATCACTGCATATAATGAAATGGAAAACAAAACCTAAAGATACAGTGACACAGTTTACAAAGTATCCAAAATACTGTAATACTGTTATACATTAGAATACATCTGGACTGCAGTAGGATAAATGCATACAATGTGTGATTCTAGCTCTAGGAACTCTTAACCTACCATTTTTATCTATTTGTCTAACGTGTGTCAAAAAAGCACCAGGTGAACATCAGAGATTCTATCATATACCAAGGCATACTGATTAAACTATACAACTATACAGTATTATTTTTAACATCCTTTTAAAATAGGCTTATGATGATGCACTTCATCTCATGGTCATTAGGCATTAACTTGAATCCTTGAATGAACAACATATGCTTCATTCTATAATCTTAGTGGTGCATCCTTGGTTCACAAGGCTGTATATGCTTGGTTTGAATGATTTAACCCATTCATTGTTATGTCCCAGCTATGTCCGTTTCATCGTGACCGAAAAGTCAAATCATCCCAGGCCCAAAAGACAAATCGATCACCTTTGATACAAGTAGCTATTTATCACATATTACCAAAAGAGCCATATGTTGTTCAAACAATATAGATACGCAAGCTTAGCTGCTTATTTTAAACAGAGCCATGCGAATAAGTTTAGCCACCATTGTACTAAACAAAAATGGCCACTTGGCAATATACATGCTGAGAATATATCTTATAATGGCAAATAAACATGATTTTTCTCTTTAAACTATCTTTTAAATTAAAGATCTTGTCATCATTTTATTGTGAACTTGTATTTTAAGTTTTTTGACTATTATTATCATATGCAGAGACGTCGCTGAACGGGCCTGGGACGATTTGACTTGTCAGTCTTGGGACAAATTTACTTAGGCTGTGGGGCAATAAGACTGGGGCAAAATGACTGGCCCCTGGATAAAATGACTGAAGATGGCTTTTGCACATATTCCTGATACTGAAATCACATTAAGGATATCTGGTAAGTAAGTCATACATGGTTCTTGTTATGGCACGATGGCCCCTTGGAGCATGAAAACATATAGATCTGACTTGGTTTTAGTGCATAAGATGTACTTCTAGTGACAATCATGTAATAATTTGTCCTCAAAACGCGAGTAAATGGTTCAAAGTTTATCATGATGTGTTTTTCATGGTTAAGAGCGAGTAAAAAAAAAAAAACGATTCTGCATGCAAAGGGGTCTGTCAATGTATCTTTAATATTTTGAGCATGCATAACAGGTTACAGAATATAGGAAGCAAACCTGATATCCCAGAGGTAGGTGAAACTGTCAACTGAGCATGAAGCAACTACATTTACATCAAAAGGTGACCAGTCTACATCGCTGAAACCAAAGAAAAAATTTGAAGTTTTATCTGTGTTCTAATCTACACCTGCTTATGTACACAGGCACTCATATTTTATCATAGAACAGTACACCTTTTTCTTAATACATACTTTTTTTCCTACAAAACCTGTAGTCAGTAGATCAGTAGCCTTACTTATTTTGCCTCGGTCCTTTTTAAAAAAAAATGAACAAGTGAATTACCTCCAATGATGATGACCTGCTGTTGTTCAATGTGATATCAAAAGTCAACATTCTTCTGATCAAGCTTCGGTTTCTTAAGATTTTCAAAAATGTTTTCCCCTTTCAGTCTGCAGTGATCACCCTTCAATGATGGCATATGGCTAAAGTCTTTGCATTGTTCTTTGTTTTACACCACTGACCACGATTGTCTTGTGGGTACTACGATATGTACAGCTCAGTGAGCTTGCCTTCTATCTGGGAGACTGCATTATAAAAGCAAATGTTTTATTATTATTTACCTTATAACCCATGAATGTGCTTTCAAAGAACACCTTGCATTTCCACTTTTGTCATCCATGCTGTAGATGTCCAAGCGCTGGTTGCACTGGAAGAATGAAATAGTAAATTTTGAAGATGGATACTAAGGTCTCCATTACTTCATGGCTTATTCAGAAATTGGTCATTCAGATCGAATGGCTGCCATATATAATGCCATTCTTTCACACAATGCTCAGTTCCTGTGACTTTGCATTTAATGTGGCAGTCTTCAAATTGCCTTAGTGCAGCTGATCCCTCTACATGGTCAACAGCTGGGAGAACACCTATACTCAGCAATAACTCATGGATGCAGAATTAGAGACTTTTTTTCTTAGTAAACTTAATAGGAACAGAATTTTTTTCATACAAAAGTGCTGGGTAGGACAAAATAGTGGCTAATGAGATATTACCACAAAATAAAACTTTAATTCACCTAAATACAGCTATATAGATTGTGAACACATTTGAAGAAAATAACAGAATTTTTACAAACAAGAAAAAACAAGTGCGTCTTCTTCACTGTATTAATTTTGTGCCTCCACATATACAGAATGTGCACTCGAATTTAAAAGCTTAAAAAAATGTGGGGAGGGATATGAGAATGATGGGAAGAGGAGATGTTGGGAGGGTGGGGAGGACATTTTTAAAAAGATACTTACTGCCGTGACGTAGAGTTGTGCATGTGATGCATGAGGGTTGAACTGAACACAACATGTATCCCATTTACTCTGTCGTGCAACACGCACAACAGTTGGTGAACTTTCCCCTTCTTCTGGATTATCCAGACTCACAAAGGCATAGACCTTTTTTCTAAAGAACACAAAAATAGCTCTTTCACTAGTTATGTCATTTGATGGTATGCTTTTACTGGTGAGGTTGATATGATAAATATAAAAAATAATTTTCAAAAGTGTACATCAGAAAATAATATCCTGTAATACTTGAACACCAGGTTATAAAAAGACCAAAAAAAAAATGTGTTAGTCAGCAAGTCAGTTACTAGTTTAGAACAGATAGCTTTTCATTGTCATTTATTTCTTAACTGGTACTGGTTGTTAGGTTGGGGTGTGGGGTGGGGGGGTCACATGGATAGACTCAGCAGCTGACAAGGCCTGTCTTGGACAATGGTGAGCAGGTCCTACACAGGATAACCAGTCCACTCCTTCACATTTGCAAACCAGTTTTTCCTCTGCCCACCATGGTGTCAAATACCCTCCAAGGTACCTTGAAGGATAATCTTTGAGAAAGTGTCATGCCAGGTCAAATGGCCAAACCAGAACAGCTTGATTGTTGCAGGTAGGGGTTCCTGGTGTCCTACGAGTATGGCGACTACCCTTCATACAAAGTTGTTGGTTTTATGTTCTCTGTACGAGATCCGGAACAGTCTCCTCATGCCCTTTCTCTTGAATGTTCTCATAATGAATAATTGTCCTTTATGTTATTGTTGCAGACCTTGACCAGCATATTTATGCTGTTGCTGTCATATGGCTATCTGTTCTGGAGCTGGCATCTTAAAAAAAAATATCTCCCAATGCTCTTTACCTCTGAACCATACTCCATTCATGTAGACATCTGCTTTGCCATCGCCAATGACCATGACTTTGCTTGTCAGTACTGGTCACCATTCTATATTCATTAAAACTGTCAGCCTGTTGGTAAGATCTTGCAGTTCTTGGTTAGTGCTGCTATCAAATCAAATCTGCACTTATCTGAAAAGCCTAGGCTCTAAATCGGCCTTCCATTGATGGAAATGTAAGTTTGGTGGTTTTGGAGGGTGTCATGCATGTTCTCCAAGATGTTGAACACCACAGGTGATAGGGTGCACGCTTGATGGTCACCTACTGTCGTATGAAAGAAAGGTCCCATTTGGTTATCCAGCAGTACTGCACAACTATTATACAGTGCTTCGACAACTTGGACAAGACACTCTTGAATTTTTGCATCACATGCCATAGCCCTTCATGCCAGGCTCTGTCAAAAGCCTTTTAAAAGTCTATGAAGTTGTGATAGAGGTCCTGCTAATGATAAAGATGCTTCTCTTTCAGGGTGTAATAGTTAAAGATTGGCTAAGCTGTGCTCCTACCTGGTGTAAGCAGCTCCTCATCGGTGTGCTGATGCCATCCTGTATTACTTTCAACATGACTTTCCTTGGGTGTCTGATTAGACAGTGAAGCATGCTGTAGGCTTCCTCATATATAAGGAAGTAGTTGAAACTGTCATTAGCTCTATACCTATATCTGGCAGGCTGACCTCCATTTCCATCTCTGCTAGGCCTCACGATGTCATCGTTGTCCAAGCAGATGCTCCAACCTCCCCACAGAAAGACAATGAAGTGGAAGAGTCTTTCAACAGCTACACAAGGCTATAAAGGCACTACTGAAAAAAGACATCCTTGTGGTACTTGGTGACTGGAATGCCAAAGTCAGCCCAGTCTCCTACCAGCAAAGGCCAGGAAGTGTGGGAAATTTGGCCTAGGCTAAATCAATGACAGGGACCTCAGATTCCTAGACCTTGTGCAGAGCCAATAACTCACTTTAGCCAAAACCCTGCATCCTACAAGCAAATGAGGATGGCAGCTCGGCATTTTCCAGATGGATTTGTCCATGACAAAATTGACTTCATCCTGCTGCCTAGATGCTTCAAATTCAGCGTCAACAAGGCCAAGACAAAGACATATCCAGGTACTAACATAGGCACCAACCATGACCTTGTTTTACCAATACTGAAATTGAAGCTGAGGATAAAATACCACTCAAACATCCTCCTAATTCAGTTGGATTTTAAAAAGCTGCAAGATCCAAATATTGCAGAAATCTTCAAGGCCAAAGTTGTGGACTGTGACACTCTCACTGGAAACATCAAAGAGGTGCTACTGTCAAGCCCAAGAAGTGCTAGGGCATTAAAAGAAAAAAGAAATAACCCTGGGTCACAAACGGGTAATGAACCAATGCATCTCTCGGTTTGGATAACAGTGTTTTTACCACTCAGCAATCCACTTCCCCAAATTACATATAAAAATGAAGTCTCTACAGGACAAAATTTTTTACATTGTTAACATAATAATAGCCTTATATAAAAAGTAAGATAAAGATGTCATGTTTCACTCTTCATTACCCTGCAAGCAAAGCCCATGATCCAAGGCAATCCAATGCCATGACATTTGCCTGTAACAAACACCAAATCAAATAATATATGCTTATCTACCACAATCCCTCTTAACTGACATACAGCAAGTATATTTTAAAATGCATGCTAGTATTTTCTTTCTTGCCTGACTCTTGAGTTTTTTTATGTTGTAAGTTCTAAGATATGTTGTTCTGTACAGTCATCAATTCCAGCTGGTGTAAAATGTCACTCATTTTAGTAAAAAAAAACAAAAACAAAAAAAACACATAAAATCTACAACTGTCAATCATATGCAACATCAGATCTTTCTCTTACTTCCACTTGCCCAAAGCACACACATACACAGGCTAAAACTGTTTTCTTGATTTTTACGAGGTCGCAGGCTGAGCATGGCCTCATGCTGAGAATAATTGTTTTGATGATGATGATTATGATGTTGATTTATATTGCGCAGGTATCCATTCAAAAGAATGCTCATTGCGCAGCAAAAACAGAAGAGAAGAAAAAAATAAAACAACAGGAAACTGTGTGAATCTTTAAGTTACGTTGTTTGTCCCACATATTCTTTTGTAACATCATCGTATTATGTCATCAGAAGTTGTTGTGTGACATATGTGTTTCGTCTAGATGCTGGTGGTTATGCTTTCTGGTCCATTGAAAAACTCAATTTTAGCACCATCATTTTAGATCACCTAGATGTCGGATTCTCCTGTTGCAACTGACTTGCATTGTTATAAGCGGTCTTTGGCTTGTGACTTTGTCTTGAATGTGAAAAAGCTAGGCTTTACCTGTGGAAACGCTTTTATTGCTATACAATCTGTAATTGAGAATGTTTATCTCCCCCGATAAATGTATATTTTACTCTAAACTCCTGCTACATTACTATTATTATTCGAAGCTCTACGAGATTAAATCAGACGTTTGCCAAAAATGCAACAATGCCTCTTGCATTTATTTTGTCCATCGTCAGTAAGAAGAACTGTTACTGAAAGCACTTTAACTCTCCAGTCTACCTGCAGGTCTTTAAACTCCGCAACGAAAGTTTCACTGCTCCATTGAGCAGCCATCTTGGTCAATCGATATTTTCACCCTACTTGCTGCAGACTGTCATGAAGACTTTTAGCACCTCCGCCAACACGAGAGCATAAGTAGATTTGGCAACCTGATTTTAAATAAACCAGCATTTCGTTCGTTTTTTAGTTGGTCAGACAGTAACACCTTGACCTTGAATATAGATTTGAAGTAATACAGGTTGTAACCTATTTTTAGTCGCGAAACCTTTTCACTTAATTTGTAATGTTGGTATTTATATTAGGGTTAGACGTGCAGAAAGGCTTGATTTTGGTAAGTGTGTGTTAATAATTTTGGAGAAGGGGTAAGGGCTAGTGTCTGTGCAGACCGAGAGAATAGATATAATCTATTGCTGCAGATTGTCATGCAGAGTCGGTGACGGTGTTATGTTTAGGTTGATTTGACGAAGCAGACGATAGAAAAAGGATTGATGTGTGCTCTCGTTTAAGGGAGATGCAGACGGTTCTTTAGACAGTCTGCAGACAGCTGATGTAGCAAAAAACCGAGCAGTAAAAAGTATATTCATTTCTTTACAACGTATAAAATTGAAATTGTAATCCTTAAGTGTTTTTATGATCAGTAAGAGTTTTAATGATAAAATTACTTAACCGCGTGTTCTACATAGTCAATCTTCCTCTAACATTATATTTCTAGGTAACGAGTCATCCCCCCCCCCACCCCTGCAACCTCGCCGTTCGTTTCGTGAGGTCATTTTATTTTTGGCGCAGCAAATTCAAAAGTAGCTAAATGCTATCCAGTGTCGATTCACCAGTCTGTGTGTGAAGTATGTTAATGTAAATAGCGGGTAAATCAGAATTAAAATACATAACACAGATTAGGTCATCGTGACAGCCTGTAGCGTATCTAACGTACCCACTACAGTACGAGGTTTTCTACTTAATCATCTTAATGTATGGACCCTTTCCTTTCATCTTCGCTCACTGTGAGTACCAAATAAATCTATAAGTGAATTACTTATAAGCTTGTGCGAAAATGCAGAGCACGTGTCTCTCTAATGAAAAGTTCGCCTGGCATGAGGTGGACGGCACACATCCTTGAGAACCTCCCGATTTCTAACACACTTGAGACAGCTGAAGGGACCTGGTGAGCATTCGTATCACGCTAATTAGATTTACGCTAAATATGTTTTTCGTTTGTCCTGTCATTTTTAATTTTATCCACTTTCGATTCTTCTCAAGACGATCTACATTCAGCGTAAGACAAGTGAAACGGACAGTGATCAGAGTACCGGTGTACGAAAGCTGGTCTTCTTTGGCCATGTAAACCGGCACAACACCTTATTGAAGACTATCCTTCAAGGCACCTTGGAGTGTGGCAGACGCCGCGGTGGCCAGAGAAAGAACTGGCTTACGAACGTCAAAGACTGGACTGGTCGTCCTGCACAGGACCTTCTATCGCCCAAAATAGGTAGGAGTGGCGGGCCCTGTCGGCTGCCGCGTCTATCCATGTGCTCCCCCCAACGCCAGGTGCCAGGCAAGGGACGACTGACTGTCCGAAATTGGGTCATTTCGCCCCTTCCATTTCGTCCCACACCAGAAGTCAATTCGTCCCATGTAGGTCCGTTTCGTCCACAGACTTCTATTATTTCGTCCAACGTATGGTCCATTTCGTCCCAAGACAGAAAAGTCAAATCGTCCCAAGCCCAAAAGACGAATCGATCACCGATGAAACAAGTAGCTATTAACGTCAAATGTTGTTCGAACAGTATATAGGTACGCAAACTCAGCTGCCTATTTTAACAAAACCATGCGAATAAGTTTAGCCCCCATTTCACTAAACAATGGCCGCTCGGCAATACGCATGCAGCGAACGTATCGTGCAACAGCGTGATATTTTGCTCTTTAAACGATATTTTAAATTAAAGATTTTAATGTCATCACTTAATTTATTGTGAACTTAAATTCTAGTTTGACTTTATTTTATTTTTTTTTCTCTTATTATTTTAAAATGCAGAGACTTCATTCGCTGATCCGGCATTCATTAATAGCTATACTTGTTTCATCGGTGATCGCTTCGCCTTTTGGGCTTGGGGCGATTTAATGACTTTTCTTTCTTGGGAGGAAATGGATCATACATGAGACGAAATGAACCACGGAGTTACATTAGGTATAATTCCGTGAAATG
Organism: Marisa cornuarietis; assembly: GCA_004794655.1. Taxonomy (NCBI): domain Eukaryota; kingdom Metazoa; phylum Mollusca; class Gastropoda; order Architaenioglossa; family Ampullariidae; genus Marisa; species Marisa cornuarietis. Next base: position 9,707,762 of record SMMW01000003.1, on the reverse strand, counting down.
AACCTACTTTTTGGGACGAATTGACTTTTGGTGTGGGACGAAATGGTAGGGGTGAGATGGTCTTGGTGCGAAATGAGCGCCCGCCCCCGCGCCCTGAAATTGGAAACGCGCACCTTATGGCTGGTTATGGAGCAGCATATTTACCCCGAGTTGACCCAGCAGTTGAATGCGTACCTGGGACTTAAGGGTTGGAGGTCTGTCTTTACCTTTCTAACGACAATGCTTTTAGGATGAGAAAATCTGCCAAAAATCAAATTGTCCAAGCGATGTCTTATGTTAGTCTGAAATGTACCATGCTGAAGTAGATGTACAAATGTAAGAAAGTTTATGCATCACATGAAGTCTTTTCAGAGTTTGGCTTGGCAATGCTAATTTTTTTTTTTAAAGGGAAGGTGCGTTTGGGGAATTATGAGGCATGGTTTACAATTAAATAATTGCTGGGGCTCTCCATCTCAATCATTCTTCAACATATCTAATACATTCATCTTACCCTCTTTCTTCAGTGAACTTAATACAGTTAGAAAACCTGTAATGTGTATGACTTGTCTCATCTCTTAAGTCATGGCTGACAAGGGTTAGAACTTTGGTTTGTTTTTATAAAAGTTCTGTCCCCTGAAGTCATTGCTGCATATAATTTTATCAAGTGCCAAATACTATGCATATCTGAACTTTGTTAATGCTACATCTCAAAGTACTCATATACATATGTTTGGAAACAAATTAATTGATGACTCAGATTTTAATAATCAGGTCATAGTATAATCTTGAATCACTGTTAAACATTTTGTTTTGTGTTCGAAGGATCCCATTTGTATAACATGCTTAACCAATCTACCTTGTAGTAGTAGGTACTAACACAGTCGTAAAGAAATATTAACCTGCTGAATGAAGATGAAACTTGAATTAGTGGCCAGTTTAAAACAAAGCATGTAAACAATAAATGCAGTGATTATAATTACAGCCTGGTACACCTGCTCCTGTTGTCAATTCGTGTGATATTAGTAAATATTAGTGTGATGAATGTGATTTGATACAGAAAAATCACAGTTCAAAATCTATAATAGTTAGAAGGTTGTATGTTGGAATAAAAAAAAATTGCCAAAATAATTACCCAAACAATACACAGATGAGCATAAGACATATCTTATATCACCTCTCTTACAAAGTACGTTTTGGATATCTTAGAGGAACAGACAAATATGCTCAATACTTTTATAAGAAGCAATCTTCTGTTTCCAAATAATAATTTCTTCCTTGCATTCTGAAATCCTTACATCTCCATCTTTAAAAAAATTAACAATGCGCAAAAATTCTAAATGTTTTATTTTAGGTTGATCAAAGAAACAGAGACCAAGAGGAGAGTAAGAGATGGAGAGAGACATTAACACACTGACGTTGTTTGCAATTGTTTTCTACAATGGACTAGATGAGAGATCAGCACACTCAGCAAAGCTGGCTGGGAAAGTCTGCAAGTGGATCTGACATTTGTCAAAACTCTAGATCCATTTGCAGACACTCTCCCTTCATATCAAGATGTCTACTTGCAGATGAGTTGAAAATCACATACAACTTTCCTTTGAATCCCATGTTTGCATGGGTACTGTCTCACATCAGCAGAGTGTAACAACACAAGCAATGGTATTCTACAGTGCACAGTGAAAGAGGGAAAGAAAGAAAGACAGAATGTGGAAGTGAACGAGAAAGAGAGACAGAGCAAGACAGAATGAGAGGGAAAAGAGTTGGAAAGACAACCAAGAGACCAGTCATTCTTGCAACTTTGTCCATTGCAACATAGTATGACATTCGACCCCGCAAATCTATATTAGTACATAATAATCATAGTCCACTTGCATTAGAAACACTTTTACAGTAAAATAAAAGTGAATATGATTGCCACAGAGTGCAGCCACAGTATAGTACAGTACATAACAGTATCTGATCTGAATCAGAACTGGTAAGCTAGGTAATCAGAAGCACTCTCATGCAGTACTGTACCAATATACACCTGGCAAATCAAACTCTACTAACATATTTAGACTGTACTTTAAAAAAAAGTATGCAGAAGGGATTTGGATGTTAACAGGTTTAAAAGCAATAGAGTACCTTGTTAAGGGCCTCTGAACCACAGCTGCATAGTGGTCAGAAGACCATACTACAGCTCTGGCTCGCATAGATGCCTACTTAAAGGATTTCACATCTCACATCTTTCGAGCATTGAAAGCTAACTGTGTAACTCTGAGGGCAGACTAACATCAAAGTCGTTGGCTGAACACATACAAAATGGACCATAAACAACCATCTTTCAAAGTCAAAATGATACACTCATGCAAACAACTCTTGGGAGGGGGAAATTTTTTTGTTTTTTTTTTGTTTTGTTTTGCTTTTGTACATTTGAATAAATGAATTAGAACCAATGAGTAGAGAAAATGTCAGTCTCTTCCACACAGCATAAAATACATGTATACCACTGCTTACAAAGCAAAACATGGTCAAAGAGATGGCCATATGACCACTGGCATTGCAGTATACACTTATAAAGAACAGCACAGTTTCTTGTAACACAGCCAATCCCAGTAATCCCATTCCCAGAAAGTAATCCGTTCTCAGTCTAGTCAACCTACTGGTTCTCAAAAATAGAAGCATGAGATATAAACCAAATTCCTTTAAATTATTCAGTTTCTGCATTTTAACCGCACAAACATCTGTCCTAGTGTCTGTCTGCCTTGTTCGGTTTCACAAATGTCATGTTTAGAATGCAAAATATATTTTAAAATATTTGTTATTAATGAGTAATGTTAATATGAGTAAAAAATTGTTAATTTCTTGTTCATATGATCAGATCTTAATACCTTCATTCTGCACCATAACAAAGAGATTTCTAACTTGTGCATCATACTTAATGAAACTTAAGCCATGAGCAAACTTTGTAGAATATCGGATCTTGATCATGACAATTAAAAAATTCACAACTACAAAATTTTTTCACCACAGAAAATAAAAAAATCAATTTATTTTTCGTAAATCCCTGGGGTAAGGTTCTCAAGAGATTTATGTAAGCTTATTCTGCAGGAACAGTAAATATCTGTTTTAGTAAACTAAGTTGCAACAGAGTTGGAGACAAGGACTGCAAGATTGTATGTCACAGCTTGGTAGCACTTCCTGAACTTATCTTTGTCCCAACAAGGCAGTGAAGGTGAAGGCAGACTTTTTGTTTTGTCACTTAAAATCCACTTAGTCTGACATATTTTAATAAATTAATTTGACAGCAAGGCTGTCTGACCATAATTACAATGTCTGTCAATGCAAATATTTTCCTTTTGTCTGCTCTTTCATCCTCACGCTGGCTTGGTTTGATAAATATGATATGGAGAACTATACATTGGTGAGTTCTTTTTGACACACATCCCAGACAGATGTCTTTCAGTTGCTTCTACCCATTTTAATGCACAAAATAACACAAATGCCTCTTTTGGACAATCCACCCCCCTTCAGTTGTCAGCCAGTTACATTTCTTCCATGGTTCCCAACCCCTATGACACGATCTCAATGCAATAATGAAAACACAGTACGTAGTGATCACAAATACACAGTTACAGAATCCACTGAGGACAATGGTTCTCCATCAACAAACACTTCAAAAAGATGGTCATGTGAATCTCATTGTGCTGACAGCAATCAGATAGCTGAATACAAATGCATGCACTCAGATACATAAGAGCCATTAAGTGTTCATGTCATGACTGACCAAATTAAAAAAAAGGGTGGGGGAGGGGGAAATGTATGTTTGCCTTATGGTCTGAAAAGCAGTAATGCAGGCCTTGTGTATGAGGTCTGACACTCATGTATGAAGACACTAGATTCAATACCTATCTCCTTTCACCCCACTCAGCCTCAAAAAGAAAAAGAAAGATATAGGTTCATTTTAAAAAATAACTGCTTAACATTGTCATATTCAATTCTACTGAAATATTATTATAATGAAAAGTATTTCCTTTCAGTTCAGTGCAGAAAGCTCTTCCTTTCCACACAAACATGGACAAAATACCCACTTGCACACATGCACCCACTTACAGATCTTTCTCCACTATGAGAAGCATAATTTGCAAATGGGCTGGTTGTGACAAAGCTAAAGCAGAAAGCGCAGGATTGCTCATTATCATACCCCAGCAAAGTTCCACACAAAGTTACTTGAATATACAATGAAAAAGTTCATAAAGTGTCCTTCTCTATAAAAAGTAGCACATGAATAAACAAGAGTGCAGCTTCATAACCAGCCTTATCCTGCCACACTTCAGCATCATGAAGCTTGGGATTTTTTTTTGTGTTTTCATTCCAGATGCTTCATGCATTCCCTATTAAATGAATCCAGTATTCCCTCAAAGTGTATGAAATAATGGTCATGATGACAGCTGAAGTGACTGATGCCAAATGCATGGGCAGCTGCTTCTAACACTGAATAGCTCATGAAAACTTTGGGATGATTCCCAGCAAAAGGGACTCAAGTATGTGCCTTGCAGTCAACAGTTTCAATCATGAACAACAGGGGAGAAAATGACATTTATAAAACTTGTGATAGTGCTGAATACACTGCACACCACAATAGCAGATTGTAAGGAGAAAGTAAAAACCAAACCATGGCAACCATCATGTTCTTGATCATCATTATAATATCTGCATCCTGTGAGTCAAGGAAAATATCAAGAAACATGCAACAAATAAGGTGTGAAAAATGAAATCACTCTCTTTATATTCACTTGCTGGCAGATTCTGAAGCAAACAGTCTGTGAAGAAGACACTGATTTGGGAATTAGAGGACTGAAAACAATCTAGCTTACATATCATTCATCCTCTAGAAGTTAAGACTATGATGCAACAAAAACATACAGGAAAATAGTCCTGAAATAAAGAAAACAATATGACTAATGAAAACAGGCCTCTAGGTGAAAAACTGGCTCTCAACTGTAACAAACTTTTGAACACTCATGTCATTTTTATTACTCACACAAATCCTTTGTGAGTTGCTTGTTTGGCAACTCATCTATGCACCTCTGAACTAAGATTCAAACAGTTTTCCTTTTTAACAGTAGTGCTGCACCTGAAAAATTTTGTCTGCAAACCATCAAATCTTTGGCAAAGATTTTGTGGAACTGAAGGAAATTGGCACTATGCTGACCCCACCAAAACCACTATCATAAAAACACTGAATTCTACCATGAAACCTTGTTCAAACTCCATTATCAATACTGAAAATCCAAACAAACCAAGGTAACCTGACAGCCCTTTTTAAATTTTTTTAATATATTAAATCATTTTCTAAAACTGCTTAGATCCTTGCTACTTGTCAGCTTCCATCACTTACAGTCCACAAACAGTGAATGTTAATTTATGGTAATGGAAATTTGAGCAAATGAATTATGATGTATGGAAAGTTGTAATCAGCTAGCACCTAGTGCAGGTCTATATTACTAGCAACGTGATCTGCAATGCTACTGACAACTTACTAAAATGACAGAGATAACCAGCACTAGCTCCAAAGTCTCCAAGCAAAGTATAAATGCATTGCAGATTGTAAAAATGTTAAATTAATGCATTTACAGTCCTGCAACATAGTAATATGGCATTCATATTGAACTGTTTAGCTCCACCTTAGTATGCTCTCCACCAGAAATACTATTTCAAATTAACTTGCGTACATCATAACTAGCCCCACCTTTTTTTAAAGAAAAAATTCTTTCCTTTGATTTTCAATAAATTGTCTACAACTAACTGCTCACTTAGATTTAACCAAAAATGTTATATGCATTTTTTTGGTGAACAGATATTTCCAAAACTCTGAATACTTTAATGACTCACCAACTTCTTTTTACAGTTTAACAAGAACAAATCATTGAATCCATCTTTAAATTTTCTTTCCTTATTTACAACGAGTGCTTGATACATGAGACGTCAAGACAACTTGTGAAATTGCACTTTTTAAAAATGCACATTTGATTAACAAAAAATACCTAAATGCTTTTATTTCTATGCATTTCAAGTCTCTCAATCATCAGCAGAGTTGCAACAATCATTTATGTCAATCCTATAGCTGCAGTAACTGCAGATCATTTTCCCTATAATCTTATGTCACTTTTCAAACCGTGCCAGCCCTACCACTGATCTCACGGATATCTCCAGCAAGAGTAACAAGCAAAACCTAAAATGTTTTCCTAGAAAATTTAATATCGGATCATTACTTTCTGATATAGTGAAACTAGATACAAAATACTGTCAACTGTGCAAGGGTGAGCCCTTCAGTTTTCCTCAGACTTTGTGCTTTCTGATAAAGACTTTGTGCTTTTCAATTCAAATTTCTTCCTTCCCAAGACAAAGCAATTACAAGTGGTGCAGGCTGTGCACAGCACACCAGTAAACCACCACCGATACAAGAGTGAGATGGAGATAAGCACTATAGCTGACAGCTGACCAGATGAAAAAGCAGAATGAGAGTGTGAAATAACTGGCATGAAAATGATCCACATCGCCCCAGCAATATTAAGACACATCATGGTTTCTGCTCTCTCACAACTTTGCACATTGGATGAAGTCAAAATAAAGATTATGTTAACATATTACTAACTAACCAAATAAATAAATAAATAAAATCACCATAAGGTAATGGCATGCCAGCAATAACCAAGAGGCAAAAAAAGAGATCCTAAGACATTTTCTTCTTTGCTTTGACATGTACACTGAATGAAGACTTTGCAGCAATGTATAGTCAGTCACAGAGCCAGGGATTTGAGTGCAGTATGTTTGAAAAAAGATATGGCCAGTTTGCTACTACTGACCAATAAACATATTATATGGCTGTACTTGTTAACACCTTCCCCAGCAGCTGTGACTGACAACTTGTCACTGATGTCAGTCATTTAGTCGGGAAACAAAAATCAAAAGTAAACACTGTAATACAAGAACATATGATTCACCATTTACGAGAAGCAGTTCATAATTGTGTGTAGTGTTAAGCACTCTCTTGCTTGCCTGCCTGCACTCACTGGTAATATAGCCCATTGTTTATTGTAGTCTGTGCTGATACTTTTGTCATTTTATGCTGTTATTGTTTGCACATCTTTTGTGTTGTTTCTGTTTGTGCAGCTTGCTGGCTCCATGCAGATGAAGTCCCCATGAGTTTCAACTTGTCACCGACAGAAACATTGAGAGCACGTACAGCGAACACTCTTCACTCGAACTGGCTTGTAGATATGCCCACACATTGGGTTCAGTACAGGCCACAGCCTCGTAGGTTGTTTGCAATGATCACATCTGTAACGGCGTCGAACACAAACTGAATGTTGTTAGTATCTGTTGCACAAGTTTGATGGCAGTAGATTTCCTTTGCAGAACTTTTGTTCTTGGCTTCAAACTGAGCCTGTATGTAGGCAGCTGCCTCCTCATACGTCTGCTTGCCTGCAGAGACACAAAGCACAACGATGTTACATAAGTATGGATTTTTCACTGAGGAGGCAATGCACTGGAAATGTATATAATTTTCACAAAAAAATAAATAATCAATCAATTTTTTGCCTGCCTTCACCTGTTGATTCTTCATACACAAACACACAAGAATGTTTTCATCCTGACTTTTGTCTGACACAGGGCATGCATAGAATGGCATGTAAAGTATATACAAAAAACATCATCTCTCCTAAACAAACATTTATGAAATCATATACATCTTTCATCAAGGATTATTATTGTATTTTGGATAAAAATCAAATATAAATTCAGATTTGATTTGACATCTCTGAAACTGTCATGTGTTGGCTATTGGGAGATGATGCTAAACATAAAAATAATACCAACATACCAGTGTATTCAGGAAAGCATACTGTTAAAGGTGACTTTTTGATCTTTTCCTCAAAAAGATCTTTTTTGTTGAGGAAGAGGATGATGGAGGTGTCTGTGAACCACTTGTTGTTACAGATGGAATCAAACAGCTTCAAGCTCTCCTGCATGCGATTCTGTAAGCAAAGACAAACCAAAAAGATCAACTGCATGAACATCACATGTAGACTTGTATTATTTCTATTTACACCATTTTCCTGAGAAAGATACAAGAGCAATAAAACCATTGTCTTACATGAAAAGCCCATGACTACACAACAATTTCAATAACGTTATGCAGGCTATGTATAGATATCTGCCTGAAAGATCTGTTCTGCTTTTCCATAGTTTGAGTATTTACAGACTGCACATTCTCTGTGATGTTTGTAACAACCAGAATAGCATGTTCCCAAGTATCAATACTGGCATATTTACAGACGTTTCTGGAACTCTACATTCACAGATGTGATCATAAAAACATACTAATCATACTGGCAGGATTATGGATGCTATCTGCTGATGATGTCTGTCCTCAGATTTTAGCCATCAGCTCATGTTTATTATGCTGTTTATATTGGTTTATACTGTCCAGTGGCATGATGATCATCATAATCATAAGAACATTCTTGTCATGAGAACATGTTGACATATAATACCAACAGTGGAACTTTTCCAGATAATACCCATAGTGGTATAGTCTACTGCTCTTAATGTCACTCACTTTTTCAGCATTTCTGAAAAATCTCATTATTTCCAAAATTTTACTCTTGAATTTTATTCTGGTTTTATATTTAACAGCTATGGTGAATTGAATGAGGCCCACCAAAGGTTTAAGAAACCAAAATGTGTTTAACCCTTTGGCATTTACTCAAACATATAGATGTCCCTTCAAGGGTTGAGCAAGGTACTCTAAACAGTAGAGTATTTGGTCACAGTAACTTATTCCAAAAATTGGCAAATGTGACAGCTATTGCTGTGCACTTGCTTGCACTCTACAACAATCTATAACAATAAAATATTTTGCAATTTTTTAATTTAAAATATTTTCATGCGTAATGATGTTTTAAACCAATTTGATTAATACCTTTTGTTGCATTCTACAATGTCCAGAAGATTCTTTGAAATTTCATATGCTGCAACACCAATTTATATTTTTTAGGACAATATGTTGCTGCCTATGTCAGCCATCTTCTAGCAGCAATAGAGGAGTAAGACAAGACCATGACCAAATTTTGCACTACTTACAGTGGTTTCATCCTCATGTAAGACTTGGTCATATTCACTCATGGCTACACAAAATATAATGGCAGTGACATCCTCAAAGCAGTGTATCCACTTCTTCCTTTCTGAACGCTGCCCTCCAACATCAAAAAGTCTGCAACAAAACACCTTTAACTACAAAGTGCTCTGAATATAAGAAGGAAGTTACAATCATTTAACATTCATTTCTCTCATTCAACACACTGTCTCATTCAATGCTGAACTTCCACCATTTGACAGGAAGGAATGGTTTGGCATGAAAGAGAGAGGTGAGGTTAGCTGTCAGACCAGATGAAAGCAATTAGGGAAGCATGACTACTAGGGTAGTCAACACTACGTGCTTCTCACCCCACTCCAGGATCAAATCAATCTCTACTGCCCTAAGGCAGAAGCTTGTTCTTTTAAGCTAAGACAATGATTAGAAAAATAAATTATAAAAAAAGTTTGTTTGAATTCACCAAATAAAAATCCTTTTTCTTAATACAATAAGAAAGGCAGTGTGTGATAAAGAAGAAGATGGAAACAGGGGCAGCAAGGGAGATAAAAATAAGCCAGTGAGATGACTGAGCATGATTGGGGGAGGAAGGATGAGAGATCTATGGAATCATCCTACAAGACAGGGAGGTAAACATGGTAGGAGCATAAAATGTGTATCAGTCTTACTTGAAATTCAAATTCTTAAAAGAGAAGTGAACTTCTACTATTCCTGTTGTCTTGACTCGTGTTCGCAAAATGTCTTGCTCTGTTGGCATGTAGTCCTTTGCCCCTAAACGGTCTAAGTCATCTAGAAAACTGAAACAGGCAATTAAAGAGAAAATATAAGACTATGACAACATCGTGGCATCATAAATACTAATTTTAAAAAACAAATAGGGTTGTCAATATACATCTGTTGCTAATACCATGAAGTGTGACACAAGCCTTTAGTTAAAGCAGCAAATGATATGAACATTTGATGTAATACCACACAAAAAGAACAATAGGAGACTGAAGTGAAATGATGGTTCAGTGAAAGACTAAATAAAGGTAAAGAGAACTCACAAGTTATTAAGGGAGATTTACAGCATTCAAAGGAAAATAAAAAAAAAAGATTGGTGTACAGTTTTGTTCACACACATTTTTTTCAATAAACAAGGATGAGAGTGTGTATGTGTACATGAGAAAGAGAAAGTCTATATGTGTTTGTGAGAGATAATGTGAGTGCATAAGAAAGAGAGAAGAGTGTGTGAGAGAGTTATGCATCTGTGAAAGAAAAAGAGTGTGTGTGTGTGAGAGAGAGAGAGAGTGCACATATGTGTGTGAGAAAGAGAGTGTGTGTGGCTGTATGAAAGAGTATATGTGTGCATGCACATGTGTGTGTGTGTGTGTGTGGCTGTATGAGTGAGAGAGTATGTATGTGTGTTTTTGAGAGTGTATATGTGTGTTTAAAAAGAGTGTGGGAGGGTGTCTGGGGGCGGGGAGTGAGACAGATTGTGTGAGCATGTGCACACAGACATATATATGGGAGATGAGGAAGAAAAGCATAGCTGTCAAAAGGGGGAAACACTTTTTAGTCTTGAAATATTTGATAACTTTTTAAAAATCTGCTTATTATGTGCTTTGTTAGTCTTGGAAGAATTCAATTTTTTTGACAACAAACATTAAAATAAATTAGCTTGGATAATGTAAAAGGGGTTTAGGGTATTATTGGTTTTAAGCATTTTGTTTATCCATTTGTGTGAATGACTGGAAACATAAATAATTATTGTTGTTAACGATGCATAAATAAAAGCAAAATAATGCCTACTCAGATTTATTTGTTTTGAAGTAGCAGAAAATACTTAACTGTTTAATATATCCTAAAGAAGAAAAAAGTTATAAATAGTAAGCAAACCAGTAAATGAAAATGAATGAATTAAAACAAATTAACATACAAGACAAATTTCAGAAGCAATGATAGAAACTTGTTTGTAGGCCATATCAATCAGCAACCCATAAGCTGATCTTAAGTCCAAGACAGCACTTTCTGCAATATGCTGTGCGCACTTACTATTTGGCAGAGTCATTCAGCTGGTACTCATTTGACCGTCCAAAACACTCTTGCACACCACTGTCCATCCATAGCCTCTTCATGGCTGCTAGCAGTTCCTCTGAGAAAGGCTCTGTATCCTCCATGCGTGCTATCACATCTAAAACCATCTTAGCATCCGACTGAAACAAAAGAGTTTTGTACCTGTTGTGTCAGGGTGCAATACTTTCTGTTTTACTTGTATTAAATCCCAATATATTCTTCCTAGCTTTGTATCTGAAACTTTAGTTCTGAGTATCCAAAATCATTGATACTATTCCTAACATAATACTGCAAATAAGAAGCATGGAAAATAAGTATTCAAATATTTATCTTCAGCTAACTATGCACACAGCTGTTCTTCATATCTGTTTAAAGTGCAGACAGCTGCTACTAATGGATGAAGAAAACAAAGTATGTGTGATTAACCATATGCACTTAAGTCCCTAAATTTGACAGCAAGCAAGTGCTGCCTCTACATGTTTGCAATTTATCCTTACCAATTAATGTTATATACAAAAAACATAAGGAATTGAGATGAAAAATAATGATTGTGGCATATGATATAAAAGTTGTTGGTCAGAGAGTGATACAAATGTCACAGCAACATATTAACATGCTGAATTTTAATAAGGAAATTATGAGACATAGTAGGTCATAAATGAGTACAATAACATCAAAAACACCCATCCACTCAAAGCCACATGTAGATGTGAACAAATGCAGATCTTGCAATGGTGCTTTCATAACTATGTAATTTGTTCTTTGCACATAATAAAGCAACTGATTTTCACACTAACAGGTACTGTCCCTATACTAGCTCTAGAAATGGCCAAAACAGCCTAGACTTTGAGTTCTCCATATCATCTAGATTGTACATATTCCTTCCCAATCTTTCATTGAGCGTCACCTAGCTCAGATCCATGAAAGTAAATCGATCTACATATGCAAGCAGATTAATAAGGAATCATGCACATTCTGTTCATGTAATATCAATTTTCATTGGTTCAAAACATGGTTCAGTAGCTCTAGCATGCTCCAGTTGCGTGATGAGAGGTATAACCTTGACAGCAGATGTGGACTTCTTTGTTCTTTTTTTGAGGAGACTAATTGTGATTCCCCCCAACCTCTCACAAATTTACCAACACCACTACACACTTCTGGGAAGATGGTTTCGGTTCTTCACATTTGTCACCCCCATTATCAGCTTTTCAAAATTTTAAAACAACCTTCACAGTTATGTTCACAAAATATAACAGCTGTAGTCTTCCCAAGTTAGCTCCAGGGTTGCAATTTTCAGATTTATGTATCTGTTGTGGGGTCTGTGGTGGCTTCAGCTGCTCTACTTTAAAAGCCCACATTAACTGAAAAAGAGCATTTCAAATTATCCCAAGGATGCTGTCTGCCCAATGTTTATTTTCAACAGTCTCCCTGACCCCTTTTTGACTTTATTTTTATATATTTCTTAGTTAAATATTTACTTATTTATAATTGTCTTTACCAGTGCTTTTAGGAGTGAGATTTTTTCCGTATTCTGCTTTTGTTTACCCATGAACTCACCCATGCGCTTTTTAACCATTCAGCAGAGCCAAGCAAGCATGTGATGCAAACATGGTGAATATAATTTATTCAACCCATATTTCAGAGATTGACTCACAAAGTACTGATCGAGTCTCTGAGTCTTTTCTGTAGTAGCTTTCCGTTTTTTTCATCCTTAGATGAGAATAATTTAATGATGAATTACAAAATATATATCAGCCATAAAGCGAGTAAACTCTTTATTCTGTCATTCAGCTCAATCCAAAATGTTGTCAGTTATCTTTAAGTCCTGCATTAATGTATTTTGAGAACAATTGATTGACTATACCCCTTGCAGTGAGTGGGGACAAAACCTGGCTTAGCCCTCTCAAGATATCCATGCAATTATTTACAATTATGCTCTAGAAGGTGAGGTGCTTTTCTGCCAACAGTCTACAAGCCACAGGTCTAAATTACTAGTCTGGCTAAAAATACTGCGTTATGACCGATAACACTGTACTCATAAGGCCACGAGACTGAGGGCAGAAAGAATGTGTGTGTGTGTGCGTGCGTGTGCGTGCGCTTCTTGGGTTTTCTGTATGCACAGATGCATGCGCGCGATCGACTGCATCCTTGCTGCCTTGGAGCGCTGGGCCTTACTGGCGGTGTCTCGCCCACAGTGGGCTAGCTATGGCTCACAATATTGATTGTTCTCATCAGTCGCCATGGTAACCCAGCTACCCTGGGTTGCAGTCAGTATTCCCTGTCATTCATTTCCAATGTGCCGAGCCCTTTGGTTGTTCCATATCAGAGCCGGTCACTCCGTACGAGTACCGTATGTGCTTCCATGTGTGTGGATGTGTGTGCATAGGAGGTGTGTATGTGCGTGCTCATGTGTGTGCATACGTACGTGTGTGTGTGTGTGTGTGTGTGTGTGTGTGTGCACGGGTGGGCAGTTAACACAGTCAAACATTATTTTTGTTTGGGTGTACTAAAAGAAGCGGAGAAATGCATATACTATCATCCAACACAACCGTCAATTTTAAACCAGATCTGCCTTTGCGGGTTAGGACGAGGCGATTCCACCCCCATCCCCCACCCCCACCCCCGATACAGAAGTGCGAGCGCAAAATTATGATAATTTGCGAATCGCTCGATTGCTGTCCTCTTGCCTCTCCGATCTGCAAGACATCGAACATGGCGGGCCCGAGTGTAGATCCACAATCCCACACTGTGCTGTCTGTACAGAATGGTCATCTCGCGATCGAATTCCCTCCGCCCCGCCGATCGTGGTATGGTGCGCACTCCATTCGTCCATTGAGTGTTAGATATTCTTTTGTCCATGGACGGTTTTTAGCAAGCACATTGTGAACATGAGAGTGCGTTACGAACATGTAAGGTCAGCGCCATCGGCACGTTGTCAACACGTAGGATCAACGTCATCGGCACGTTGTCAGCACGTAGGATCAGCGTCATCGGCACGTTGTCAACACGTAGGATCAACGTCATCGGCACGTTGTCAGCACGTAGGATCAACGTCATCGGCACGTTGTCAACACGTAGGATCAGCGTCATCGGCACGTTGTCAACACGTAGGATCAACGTCATCAGCACGTTGTCAACACGTAGGATCAGCGTCATCGGCACGTTGTGAAAACAAGCGTTAGCACGAGCAGCACGCTGTGAACATGTCAGTGCATTCAGCGCGTTGTAAACATGTAAGTGAAAATCTGAGTACTTGCTGGCAGAACGTTCGTGACGAATGATCCGGTAATGCAAAGAGAGGGGTTATCCCTCCATCACTCTCAGGATCCCCCTTCCAAAGTACTTGGAAGCATATGAGGGTCGTTCAAAAAAGTTCTAAGCCTTACCAGAAAAAAGAGCCATAGCTGAACATTTTTGTTATGGTAAAACACTACCACGTCTTATAAAACTAGAAAAACTAATACAGATTTCTGTTTTAATTTGTGTGCTCGTGAAGCCTATAAAGGTGAAAGGTAGTGAGATAAATCTAAAAATGGACAAAACAGGCCCAAGCAGCCATAAAGTATCTGCAAAGGAAGGTATGTCACTCAAGGAAATCCATGAGGACATGGTACAGACACTTGCTGAGAACTCTCCTTCATGTGAAACTCTGAAGAAGTGAGCTGCTGAATTCAAGCGGGGCAGGGTCAGCATAGAAGATGACCCTCGGTCAGGTTGTCCAAAAACCTCAACCACTGATGATCAAGTAGATAATATTCCCCGTATGGTTTTGGATAACAGATTTCCTGCTGTCCAGCAGATAGCTAAGTCCATAGGCATTAGTTCTGGTTCAGTCCACAGTGTTTTAACTGAGATCTTGGGGACGAACAAGCTGTGTGCAAGATGGGTCCCAAGAATGCAGACGCCAGAGCAGAAGCTGCAAATGGTTGATATTTCCAGAACACTTCTGACTCTCTTCCAGGCTGACCCTGAGAATTTCTACCGAAGATTAGTAAATCTTGGTAGTAACGCTTAGTAACGCTGTGGTTCTCCACCTCCGAAGAATTTCAAGCAAGCAGCGTCTGTTGGCAAGGTGATGGCTTCTGTTTTTTTGGAGGGGATTCTGAAGGTGTAATCATGACGGTTACCTGGAAAGGGGGAAAACTATTAGTGGACAGTACTAGGCATCAGCATTACTGCAAATGAAGGAAGCAATCAAGTCGAAACGCAGAGGGAAGCTGAGGGCAGGTGTGCTCTTGCTCCAGGATAACTCTGCTCGGGTTGCAGTAGCTGAAGCAGCCATCTGTGGCTTTGAATTACTACCCAATCCACCTTACCCACCAGTCTTAGCTCCATCTGACTTCTACCTGTTTTCTAAACTCAAATCCCATCTACGTGGTCGCCATTTTGCAAACAGTGATGAGGCCATATGTGGAGGAGTTTTTGGAGAACCAGGACGCCACCTTCTTCCGTGATGCAATTGCAATACTTGAGCGTCGTTGGACCAACTGCATTGATGTCATGGGGGACTATTGTGAAAAACTGTCTTGTTTCTGCGACTCCTTCTGGGTGAAACGACCCTCGTATATAGTCAGTGCGTGTCTATGCGTGTTTGAAAGTGAGAGAATGAGAGAGAGATATCTAGATAAAATAACTCTTTCCATGAATGCGTTTGGGTTCGTGCAGGAAGTGGCGAAAGGTATCGGGTGCGATCAGAAGACATCAGAGCTTCATGATTGGTCAGCAAAGCGATTCCAATAATAGTGTCCTTCAAGATGCTGGCGCAGACGTATACGGTTTCCAATTTTCCGAGCAGTTAATTAGAGTACAGGTTACAGCACCCAATGCACGCACACAGTGATCGAATTCCACGTGCGTGAACACCTGTGTATGACGTATATAATATTACAAACTTTGTTTGTCGTTCATTAAGGAACACTGGTGGATCTTTTTCTAAGTCTTTTTTTTCTTTTTTCTTTTTTTTTGGCCTCGAGATCTTCCTGTTCGTGTAAAAAGTGATAGAATGCGCAAAATACACACCTGGCCAGTGAAGGCAGTAGATCTAAGAATGTATTAAAGGTAAACGGTCCCACAACCTGGTGTTCATTCGGGGTTCACCGTGTCAAGGGTTAGGGATGTAAGAAGGCGGAGCCCAACCCTCTTATTCGCTGATTTTATCTTCTCTGATAAATCAGATAATCATTCCTGCTAACAACTGTTGGCTAGGCAGGGGCAGTTACAAGTCCGAGCAGGCTGCAAATCAGCGACTTTCTGCTTCACAGTCGAGTGCGCTCTTGTCCCCGGTCTACACTACCTCCCAAAGAACGTACACAGCCTTACCAATCAAGGTACCAAACAGAGAAACAAAGTCGTGCTTACGGTCCCGAGCTAGAAACGAATGTTCAACGTCCCACTTCAGGGCAAATAAACTTCGATTCTTTCCCAACGTTGCGATCTCTCTTGTCTTGTGTACCCCGGCTGTTCTTGGTATTTTACATATTCGTCACATCATCACAGTCGTCGAGGGGTTATCTCCCTGCACAGAACAGTGCTGACGTTGTACACGGTTTCGCACCAGCCTGCTAACATTTCGCTTCAGAAGAGATGGGGCTCAAGCGAGACCACGCACGTGACACATGCGTGACAGTTTCATGGGGGCTTTTTTTTTCTTTCATCATGTCTTAGGTCGCGTGTAAAAACCCAGCTAGCAGCGTAAAGAGGTTGTGGGTGACGTTTGGATAAACAAAATTTGAAGAACGAACCTTGAACAGGATTTGGCGAAGTAATACCATCAGGTTTCCTACTTAGTACAGACTGCACAAGTTCTTCATACTTCTGCTGTACGGATGCGAGACTTCAATTTTACTTGCTGATATAGAAAACAGAATCTAGGCCTTCGGTACCATGTGCTTGAAGACAGGTATATTCGATACGGAACGAATACGCCCGGAGCACGGAGCAAGGTCTACACCCTGGTGGGTTACCAAGAACCCCTCCTGGCAAGAGCGAAGCGGCGCAAGCTGCTGTGGTATAGCCATGTGTCCCAGTTGAGCACTCTGTGTAAAATAGTCTTCCAAGGTACCTCAAAAGATGGTCGATGTAGAGGGGACAAAGAAGAAAGCTGGCTACCTAACGTAAAAGAATGAACTGACCATACCATGCAGGACTTGCTTACAGGCAAACCTTGTCAGCCGCTGCACCTGGTCAGTTCCTCTCATCGACTAGTTAAACTGGTCGTCAGCTGCTGCTAGTCAAGAGATGAACGAATGAATAGATTATAATGCTATGTAGTGGGGTTTCTGAGATAGATGTGGTTGGAGGCGGCGGACAACACTTTGAACATAATGTATTCCGAAAAGGTCGCGACGAATTTGACGATTGTAGTCCAGCTCTCCAAAACATATGACGGGAATGCTGATCGAGTGTTTTTAAACCTGTCCTTCTTGCGAAGGCCAAATCCCTGGATGCCTAAACTCATTAGAAATCAAGGTAATGAATATCAGGGGCAGAAACTTCATCACAGAAGAGTTATCGGCTCAATTCGGCGTCAGCTACTAAGATGGCGTCTCATGTTGTCTCGGCTATGGCCTACTCGGCAATTAAAGAGTTCACATAGCGCTGTCTCATGCAGGATACAGACGGAAACTGTGGCTTAGGATGGAACTTAAGTGACATCTCACGTTATCCCTTACCATCCACCCGTCGTCACTACTGCCATCCTCCCCCTTCACCTCCACTTCCAACCTTTGACCCCAAAGGTTCTTTCACCCAGCGAAGCTAGTGACAGCACATCCTGGTATTACTAGTTCTGACGCCCTTTGCTGGCTTGCCTGTGGCGAAAATAGCAAAGAGTTAGCGACGCACATCGCGAGAGAGATTGGGGGCTCATCCTGAACTTGCTAGCGTCTGATATAAATCAAACTGAAATGATTCCAGACGTGACGACACACTCCACTTATCTCCCCTCAACAGGGGCTCCCAAGCTGCGGTAACAGGACTAACAGTCTTTCGCCGCGCGCTTTCCTCTTCTACCTCACCCTGAGGTACCCCGGCACCTGACACACCCAGCACACCCCACTCCCGTTTCAACGATAAAAGCGAGCTTCTAAACAGAGCCTGCAATTTTAATTTTTTTTTAAAGGCCCACTTTTCTTCTTGCTGAACGGACGCCAGAAAGAAATGCTTTCACTGAAGGTACAGACTGGCTCTGTAGCGGTAGATGTAAACATGCTTTTCCGTGTAATCTGTAATAACTCTAAGGACTAGCAAAAGGAACAGAGGGAATGTGATAGTGTATCATGGAGGCACCTTATGAGCAAAATGTATGAGCCTAAGGTTTTTATTTTTATTCTAACAAATGACTGCTACGGTCTCCAACAATATTTATATTTCCACCGTTTAGAGTTTTAACGGTCTACGCGTGTGCAATTTTTGTCTAACTGGTTAGTACAGGATACTTTTTCACCAAAGCTGGGTAAAGCATACATCTTTTCCGTTCTCGAATGACAGGTCTGCAAAGTGCAAACTATGCACAAACTATACAAACCATTTACTATGAAGACTTCGTTGATACGATTACTATCAATGCTACAGCCAATAAGAAAGTTGAGACCATATGCTAATTAAGGTACATTTGTGAACAAACTTTACGAGTTTGCTGTCCTTCTGCAGCATCGTGATATTTGAAATCGTGTATCTCGAGAACAGGAACATACTCTGCGGAAACAGTATCTTGCACTCAAGTCAACACAGGGGCTTAAGAAAATGTTTTGCACCGTACTAGATTTGTAATTAGTTTATTGTCCTGAAGGAAATACAAGACAGTTGCAGTTATGGAGCCCCCTCACAGCTGGCCAGACATTGTGAGCGTAGTATCAGACTCACGACAGCTCGACTGGTTTTTGACATTATTTTTCATTAGATTTTCAGAGATTGTTTTGTAAAAATAAGAATGAAGCAGACATGTCGTGAATCGCGCATTTTCTCTCCCTTTCTCTGTTGGATTGATAGATACAGGTCTCATGTGCTGGACAAGATAAAAACACGTCCTTCAATAACAAACTAAAATACTGCTGTCATATCCCCGCTGTGCATGGTTTCACTGAGGAAACACAAAAACGTAAAGTGCTGCCAACTGGCTGCACACTATAGTGACATCAAATCCTATTCTGCGGCGACATCAACTTATGAACAGGTAAGCTACAGCGTTTTTTTTTAAATAATAATAATAAAGAGAAAGATAATTTATATAGCGCTTTACCCCACCATCAAAGGCTAGCTCAAAGCGCCTGACAAAACTATAAACACACAGATAGAATAATAATAACACATACACTGATGCACGAAACATAACATGCAAACGTGTTGTCTATAGAATGCCATATGGAAAGATGAAAGAAAGCAAGCCTTTAGTTGCTTCCAGCTTACTCAATCCATTTGAAAAACTGTATGTGAGGCTGTGAATGTTCCTAGCCACACTACAGTTCCAGTCGTGGGACGGATCAAATAAGCACAAGTCGTTTTTTGTCTTTTTTTTTTTTTTTTTTTTTTTTTTGCTGCTTGTAGAGTAGCTTTCAGAATACTATCTTGAAAACTGTAATGTCAATTGATTTCACAACCTATCGGAAGATAAGCAGTGCAAGTCCACCGACATAATATTGACAAGACGTTCAAATTGTCATCATCCGTAATGAGTCACCAAAAGAGATGCGTTCATACATCGTTTTGATCTGGTTCTACATGAACTGTCGAAACACTGCTGTAGGCTTTTGCAGAAAATTATATCAGGGAGAAAAGAGATTTCTAGTGCTTTCTTACAAGAGTACCAAATTAACAACAGTAAAAAAAAATTGTAATTGGAGTGGCGTTGCATCTTCTGACAGATTTAACAGTGCACGTCTACAAAGTTAATATGAGTCTGTGATAAAAGCGGATTAAACTTGCGAGTAGTCTTGTGTCTGATTAAATCATCCGTCAATCGTGAGGATCAACATGATAATAAAGCAGAGACTCACAGCAGGCAACGAAGACAACCACAATTAAAATACAGAGAGCCAGCGCCCCCCCCCCACTCCCAACTCAAACCAGTCAGGCGAAGGGACATCATTGTCTTTTTAAATGAAATTTCTCCAAACACTGCTTTTCTGTTGGTGATTTTGAATTCGAGGCGTTAATTGGTGCTGTGAAAACCGCTCTAGCCCATGATATTCACCTGCACTTTAAACCTTGTGAACTTTCTTGTGGAGGCGATGCGGCGGAAACTGCGCATTGCGTCACCACCCGGAGTTTGACCTGTCCATATTTGTTTTTAAAGCCTAAAACGATAGACTCAGCTAAACGAGTTAAAGTTGCTATTTAGGAAGCAGTATTTTTGTGTATCCGCAATTTTTCGTTGTAAAAAACAACGGTTATTTCAAATGTTAAGCAAATTTATCACCAGCTCATTATATATATCACCCAGGCCGCAAGCAAACTCTCGTGACCCATTCCTTCAGGCAGTGCTGCAACTGATCACCGTTATTAACGACGCCATCCTTGGAGACAAAGAATAATTACTTTCCTCGACTTCGTCGCTAGCAGCCATGGTCTCCCCCATAAACCCCTTTGTACGTAAAAAGCACGCTGTGACGTCAAAGAACTGACGCACATATGCAGGCAGGTTGTAAGGAGGCGATGAACGTTAAGGAGCCCTCGTATCTTACAAACTGTAAAGGTGGCTCTTAGGACCCTCCAAATCTTCATTTACAGTTTAAAATTGTTTCTGGTATTTCGTGGACATATATATACATGCAGGCACTCACGATTTCACGCAAGCAAACTGACAGATTGTTTACTAGGAATGCCACTTTATCATTCACTGTAGATTTTTTCCCTTTCTCGCGTTTTGCAATCGCCCAAGTTTTTTGTTTTTTTTAATGTTCATGGTTTCCCAATCCTTCTACTGGTATATTCGTATGTTGCCTAGTTTGAATGCTCACCATCCGTACAATGTAAATGGTCTGCATTTGTACAACGTGGAAACCTTTTCAATTTTCTTAATTAGTACCTGTTAGCTAGCCAAATTAGCAGTTTATCTCATAGCACAGGGGTGAGGAACGGTCAGCTCGCGGGCCCCCTGCCAAGGTAACCGCAGGCGAGACTCAAAGTTCAGTAAGCCCTGGAGCTGCTTCATCACATGAGAGATTATTTTATATTAAATGAAGCATAATTATAATGTACATTTTGAGGGACAAGCAAGGAACGTCCATTACGGGACAGACAGGGTAAACACAAGTACATATACCTATACTTCTCGTCGGATGCCCACGACCTGTATGGAGGAGTTTAGAGAATTATCCATGCATGTGACCTACACCCCAAGTCGATGGTAGACCACTTCAGGTTTTAAGTCGGCTGTTGATATGTGTAGCATTCTTCGATTATGTCGGCTCTTACAATAAACAAATGATCGTCGACACTGCCGTGTACAGTTCAGGGGCCAGTTGCACAACACATTTCTAATTTTAAACACTTTTATGCCTTAAATCTATTTAGATAATCAGTTGAAACTGCACACCACGATTTTAGAATTTGTAAAACTAAAACTGTTTTTTTTAAAAGTAAGATTAAGTTGTTTAAGTCTGACTTTCCGTCCTGTCAGTACAATTTTTGTATGTTCTTGTGCAATACATCAAAATGGCTAAGAAAAGATTTGGCTTCTTTAGAACAGTTTTAAGGTTTAGAAACATGTTAACTGTGCAACCGGCCCCAGGCCAACAAATGCCCAACATTACCCTTTCATAGACTTCCAAAGGATAAGCAAATGAAAAGGCTTTGGCTGCTAAAAATTCTTTTGGATTTAGTAGCTTAATTGTGATTGCGCAAGCATGCCTGTGTGTTTAGTATGTATATAAACACTTCATAAATGCCACGAGGTCAGGAGGTATGTATGTATTAAACAGTTCTGATTATTATTAATAATGTACTTTCAATGCACAACCAACAACAGAAAACTGTGCAGTAGGTAAACAAGGTTTTGTTACTATATACTCTGTTCCTTTTATGCACTTTCTAATTATAAACATGTATTTTACAGACTCTAAACAGTTGCTTCGCTCTGCTTTTCATAGGAGCAGAGCATAGTTTTTATGCACATAATTACAAAAAGGTGGATTGTGCTGAATCAGAGGACAGCAGTGCCAGGCAGGATGGGGTTGTAAACGTTGTATAAGTATTAACATAATGTGGTGAAACAAAAAAAATTTAGCCAAGTATAGCAGGCTAATTTTTAAGCAGATAATTTTGTATGGTGTCCCTCTGGGACAAATAAAGTCTTATCTTATCTTATCTTAAAAAAATAGATATAGAAATATAGAAATATAAAAATGGAACCTGGACGAAAAAAGGTTTCCCAACCTTGCCATAGCACGTTCTTCTGCACACGTTCCCACTTAGCAAAATCGCTATTCCTGAAGCTGCATGTTCCTCACTCACATTAACGGCAGTATCTACAGTTCCTATGTAGCACCACGAATGTTCGTGGAATATGCAAAAGCTTATCCACTCACTTCAGCCAGCTACTTTCCAATTCCCGTTCTCGTAATTCATTTCGTACACTTACAGGAAAAGGTCCAGCAAATCTCTCTCCCATCCACCCCCATCACACACACACACACACACACACGTGCGGGTAGTCGCTCCACAGATGGTAACCACCGAGACACTCATTTCAAAACTCGACAACCCCTCATGCGGGCACTTTAATTCTGTTCGTACGGATCCAGTCTCTCTGCTTACCTCCCGCTCATTGTCACCAAATGGTATGCTGAGTGTCCCCATGGCGCGGATGATGGCTACCAACGACTGTATCGTGTTGCTGTAGACAACCGGTTTATACTGCTTGTTATCTTCGCTAGTAAAGCCACCCTCGTGAATAATCCTGCAAGCACACAATAATAATAATAATAACAACATATCAATGATTAATAAAAGAAAGTTATGTGCAATATGGACTGGCGGTGAGGCATTGGCTTATCACCATTATCGTAAGAACAATCAGGCTCGGATAGGTTCGGATCTCGTATCCAGGCATGGTCTGTGGATGTGACACTTGTCACAGGGCCTATCGTCGGAGGTTTTCTCCGGGTACTCCAGCCATGTGCAATGATGAATAACTACACTGCACACTATTACCAACATGTTGTGGAAGTCTCTGTCTGGCTGAACGTCTACGTCGAGTTCGTCGTGTCAACTTTTCCCCGGTTTTGATGGCAGACATCCTGCCTCCCTTCTGAAAAGAACTTTTCAAAGTCTTCCTATTTAGGCCACATCATAATATTATATTAAAATTAAAACAACTCTTTCTCATAAAAAACTGACCCAAAATGCGTTTTGACAATCAATTTAAGAAGCAATAAACTATTCTACCTTTAGGCCATATTATGTTAAGTTCCTTTGAAAGATGCGCCTGCACTGCTTTTTCAGAAAGTATTTCAGAACTAGGGTCACAAAGGGTTAGTTTAGCAAATAGTATACTGCACGCAGTTTTATCCACTCATTAGAAAATAATCTGCACCCAATTAGACCTTTAAGAAGCCAATCATTTTTTTGTCAATATCTCAATCTATAAAAATCTTTAAAAAAATATTAATATATCATCGACGCAATCATCTAACAAACAAACATGCAAACCTATGCACACAAAAAGATACCAAATAATAATCCCTGATGTAGGCATCTGAAACTAGTATAATGCAGGTCTAATGCCAATTGTCACAATAGCAATCTCGAGCCATTAATGAATCTGTATGATATAATATGTCTTTATTTTTAACATAGTCTCAAAATTCCAATTATAATCACAAATAAAGATAACTGAAACATGTATTGATAGTGACCATTAATCTATAAGAATACTCTCAACGACCTAATATGAAAAAATACTATCACCGATGACATTATTGACATAATGACACTATGAAAACCCTAATATAAATTTACTCGAGCAGTTACAAAGTTACCAGATGTATCATTTGTGAGTAAATATGTCAATATGAAGTCAGTTTTTAGCTCACTATGGATTACAAGCCATCGATCTCTTTCTCAGTTTTCTCTTCTACAAATGCAAAATATGGTTGCAAACTCACAAGAAAGCACAGATCATATTGCATCTGTTTTATCTAAATCCGCAGTTTTTCTTGTGTCTGAATTTTAAAACAGCATTTTTATTGTGAATTTCAAGTAGAGCTATACAATACTTCTGTTTCGTATACTTTACTATGTCTTCTTATCAATAATTTTGTAAGAGATGTTCACTTTCAATTTCTTCTTGTCATAGCCTATCGAAATATTTTAATAATAATAAACATCGAAATACAACAACTAGAAAACCTATTAACATATGAAGATGATTAGTGGAAAAGGACAAATTGTTCTGCAGCAAACTCTCAGTTCGAACACTTTTTTTCCTTGTCTTTAGTCTTTTCGCTGTATTTAATCTTACACTATCGCAAAAAAGAAAGGCGGCTTCTTCAACATCCTCCCCTCCCCTCATAACTGCCTTCCCTTAAAAATATATAAATACAAAGAAAAACCTTTATAAATAAAAATAAAACCAAACGAGGTGAGGAAGAAATAAGTGTAGGATTAGAAAGATAATATAAAGTACAAGATCAACGGTAAACCACCCGAATAGTGGTAGTTTCTGGAAGAAATGTGTCTGAAGACCCCTTCTAAAGGAAGGGGTGAGTTTAGAAGGGGTGAGGAAAACGAAAGAGGAGGAACAGAAAGAACCGCTCGATAGCACTGACGTACTGCACAGGCCTAGTTTCTCTCGGCGTCCTATTTTTATCCGCAGAACACCGGGAGCGTCTGAGCTCATTTGCCAGAGCAGATGGCAGGCTGACATAGCCTTCCAGCAGGCCCCCACAACGCACCCGTTTGGTTTCGTGCTTTCGTCAGAGGGTCGCGTCGCTGGCTCTCTTCTTGCACGCGGAAGCAAACAAGACGAGCCCTTGAAGATAATAAGTCGCTTCAAACGTGATCAGAAAAGTGCCACGGAAACCCTTGTTACGTCATCGACCCCCACCCACCCATACCACAAACACACACACACATTGCAGCTTTCCCAGACAGGAACATAATTTGCATCCGTTCAGGCAAAAATTGACAAAGGTGAAAAGATCTTGTGGTACTAGAAAGCCAGGACGAAAAAGTATGAGAAAAAAAGAGAACAGGACCAAGTTGAAGAGAGAGAGAGAGACGGGGAGAGGAGGGTGAGCAGAGGACAATACGACATCAAGGAGGTTACCCGACATCGCTGGCTGCAACCTCCCCGGAGCACATAACCATTTCGAGGAACCCTCGCGTGGGCGACTCTCGTCACCGCCTCACAGCGAAATGACGTCAATGCCTAAAAGACGGCGCAGCAAAGGGAGCTGGAGTTAATCTTCCTGTACGTTTGGTCGTTATGTTGAGGTGTTTCGGCGTCGCTTTTGATCACATCGTCTTCGCACCCAGCTTCCTGTTCTGTCTCAGCCCCTTACGTCTTCGTCTGAACGCGCAGCCGGGCGCACAGGATGCTGAGCTACCATAGGCGTTCAAGTTGATTGGTTTTTTGGATTATTTGATGGGAGAAGTGCGTCTACCCAATAGTGATTTCGCACTATGGAGGAAAGGGGCAATAAAGGAGTATGGCAACCGGAATACTCAACAAAACAAAAAGACAAAACATCAGACTCGCTGTTTATTTCTGGGCCGAGATCACTTCAGATTCACCAGTGTCATATATGTGTGTTAAGAACCCTACACTGCTCAAAATCAAACGGCAAACTAAACAATACTACATGAAAACAGCACAGTGGGTCAAACATCCCACCTTCGAGAGGGAGTATACAACGCTTACCATTGAAAACGCTACAGTGGGCCAAATAATGCTATTTCAGAGTGGACCAAACAATATGAGCTCACAGACTGTACACAACACTCAACAAAGTTATCGTGATAACTGTGTCGATTTACTTTCCTAATAACCGTCATAAATGAAATATAAATCAGAAAAGGATGAACACATCAGCATGAATGGCCATACGCGGGATGTTAAATGGTTACTTATCCAAAGTCTAGAGTAAGAAGCTGTTCACGGCAGACCAGTTATCACAAAGTGCACAGACACACATAGAAGACACTTCTGGCTTTGGAACAAAAGTACTTCTCAGAAAAGCACAAGACAGCTATACCAAGACCCCCCAAAAAATGACAGAGAGAAAATGGCCGAACGGCGAGTCCATAAAACTGAAACCCATCTGATGACAACGTTTCTCTACGCTTCAAACAAGTTAATTCGCGAACCTTCTTCCATTGCGCACTACATGTTCACACCTCTCAAATGTGTTTCCTGTTTTTTGTGTGGGTTTTTAATTTTTACGATGTCGTATTTATATCACTTGGGGGTTTTTTGTTCCAAAACATTTTAAAATGTTTACTTTTTCTCGCCGTGATATAGCTTTAGTTGCTGGCACGGCGTTAAACAAAAACAAACAAACAAATCCACTGCGCACACGAGTCTTAGACCTTGACATCGAACTCGCTGAATACAGACCATGTTGATAAAACGCTGCAGGAGGAGACTTTGCCTCTCTTACAAATATAACATCATCAATGAAACGAAGAAGTCTAACACAGAACTGGGCAAATGACTGGGCCTTACGATAGCATACGAGGCGTATCGAAAAGATCCAAGATTTAATTAGTGCGGGTACATCATGGGTTTGCAAAGACAATCCTGCACAGAAAACCATAGGGAGGAAAAAAGCAGAGGCAAACAAATGGGAAAAGGAAAGTAACACCCACGAGTAGTCAGCCCTGTCACACAGCATATCCCGGTGAAAGGCCCCCCCCCCCGAAAAAAAAAAACAATGAAAGAGAGGGCTGGTGGTAAGAGTACAAGGGTCATAGTTATGAATCGGAACTAAGTCATTACCCTGGTGTTACATGGGGAACTCAAAAGACAAGCCTTTTGTTTCCGAGAGTTATAAAGTGGTGTCCAGACCCTGCAGATGTTGTTTTCCCGCTGAAATGTGGTTTTAAAGGGGTGGCAAAGGTGTCCTAGGGTAAAGAAACATGAAGCAGCGTCCATTAGGTCTGAACACCATTTAATAACTTCAGAAACAAAGTTCCTTATTTTGCCGGGGGGGGGGGAGGACGACTTACTCTCGCTTCGTAACTACGATCCCAGGAACGCCCACCTCCCACCTGTGGTAGTTGAGGATTCTTTATTAGAAAACTTAGAGAGACGGTAGAGAACTGATGACTTTTGTAACGTAAGCAGTTCCTTCCTCTCACAAACAGGTACGCTTATGGGTAGTTGGGGGAAGAGTAACCGAGATTACTCTGCATCAAATCCTCTCTTTAATGTCGTAACTGAAAGAAAAGACACACAATGATACTATAACATTGGATACGGATATAACAAGGCATGTGCATGCGCCTCCTTTCTTACATGCAAAGCTAGGCAATCAACGATGTTAATGTCGCATCCAGTTTTCAGCCTCCTAATTTTTACTTTACTTTTCCCCTATATTTTCTAGATCACTCGTCGTTCATCCCTTGACTGATACCAGCTGGTACCGATCGTTGGCAGGACCTAGATAGACCTAGACAGGCTGAGGAGGTTCGTGTTTAAGGCCTGTCTTAAATGGCAGTGAGCGAGTCCTGCATGGTATTTCTAGTCAATTCTTTTATGTCTGCCAACCAGTTGTTGTTATTGTTGTTGTCGTCGTTCGCCTATGTTTTGTTTACACTTGGAGTCAATTATCGAGATAAAACTGGCAGTCATCTGCAGAGCGTCCACAGGTCCGTACAGCTTGATGTCGACGGTCGTCGATGATCTCCGCTCTCAGTTCCTATAGGAGCCTACACTCCCGCAGGATATGCTTCGTACTTTACTCTGCATCTTGACAGGAGCACACTGGGGATGACACCAGATAGGGCTTCCGGTATAGGTGGTGCTTAAGTCTGTTTTGCCTTCTCCTGAGGCGGAAAACTATCACCTGGTCTAATCTGTACATATGATGGTAGCTGTCTGGTGTCTCGGGTTGTCTCTCTGCACAGCCTTGATAATGGTCTTCATATCTCTTAGGCTGACCTTGTTTCCATCCTGCCTGTCTTCAGCCCAGAGTTTTGTCAGTCTGCTCATTGCCTTCAATGCCACAGTGTGAGAGTATCTACTGCAGTACCGTTTTCAGGCAATGAATATTTTTCAGTGCTGCGGTCAGGTTAAGTAGCAAGTTATTGTTGGCAGCTTGCAGCACAGACAATGCATCTGTTGGGAACACCACCTGGGGGTGTGAGCTTGCTCCGCTATTGACACTGTTCATTGCGCAGATCAGGGATTCAACTGTAGGTTGGTGCAGTAAGAGCCTATCAGTATGGCTACTATCTGCCTGTGTCCATCAAGATACTGGATACATTCCCCAGTTCCTTCATTTCGGATGGCCTCAGTCGCTGAGTCATCTGTGTAAGCCCGTAGCCATCCTTCTTGGGGGTACTTTTGTTCTAGAATGGCAAGCCTCAGGGCTTTCTTGGCTGTATCGATGTGTTTGTCGTTTACTGTGAAATGGAAAATTTTGATACAGATGGCAAACCGATTCTTTGTCTCTTCCCAGGGAGGAGGATCGTTAGAAGATTTCACTTCGACATCGAACTTCTTCAAGATATCATGAAAGGTGGTCTTAGGCTTTGTGCCGGGTCACGTGGCCAAACCAGACTGGTATGTGTAAATGTCCTCTCATGCTCCAAACTTGAGATTTTCTGTATCGAGATGTATTTCACCGTGTGCGATAATTTTCTAAGCGACTAGAAAATTATAAACTAGTGAAAGATGGTCCACATTTGGGGATCGGCAAACTAGGAAGGACAGAGGGAGAAAGAGAGATTGAGAGAGACAGACAAGAGAGATAGGCTGTGGATACACTCACCGAAGAGGCAGTGGTGGTGTGATACAAAAATATCTGCAGCTTTCTGCATGAAAAATAAAACAGCTAAATTTATATCTCTTAACTCTGATTTGTTCTCTCTCTCTCTTTTCCTCTCCCTCCTCTCTAAGCAATGCTGGCGACGGGAGGATAAAGGAGTGCAATAACCTAACTCTACCTGCATGATGATCCCTCAGGAGAACAAAGTCCGGCCAAGACATTTTGGTTTCAACATGAAGAAAGTTTTCTTTATTTCTTTTCTTTCTTACTCGTGAAACACTATACTCTGGCCACAGCCTAATGCTACTACACACCAAAACACTTCAAATTCCAAACCACGTTAGTTCTTCCAGCACAAAGAAAATGCCGTCAATAAATGAAGCATTTAAATAAACACGAGCAAAATAGAACAAACCAGACAACGAACTGCTAAAAATAGGACCAATACACAAAAAACAACGCAAAAAAGACGGGCCATTACACTAACCCCCGACTTTTAGGCCAAATAATAGGTACCGCATCCAGAAAGAAATGTGGGTGTCCTAAGAGCTAAGCCCATAAGCTCAATGTTGGGGACAAGCGAATACACTAGAAAAGGAGTTTAGACATCCTGGTCACATGATGGGGCTCCGTAGGTCGAGGTACAGTGACTGTTCCCTGACGTGAAGGTATGCAGTGGACTGACAGATGTGATTGTGCCGACACTGGACACACAGTCCGATATTTCCATGTGATTTATTTGAACTCATTAAGCCTAGTATTTCCGCTGTTATTTATATGAAATTAATAAAATCTTATTGTTTAATGTGTTCACTGGTGGCCATGGCTTACATATTTCCCACGATATGTATCACAAAGATAGTTTCCTATGGACGGCTGGCTATATGCCCCAGTCTCAATGTGCCCTGCAGGATGCCATCAGTCCTAGTCCTAACGTGTACTCTAGGCCTCAATCTTAACATGCTATAGGTCCCAATCCTCAAAAGGATGCTCTAGATCCCAGATCCAATTTGTCCAGAAGGATGCTCTAGATCCTAGACCCAAACTGTTCAGACGAATGCTATATCTCAGCCCCGAGTTGCCCAGGACTGTATGTTTAGAGAAGGAGTCAGGACAAGTATCACGTTCCACCATTCTATCCGTCCATTAACTGTCTGAGGAAACAGGAAGTGTGACAAGCAGAGAGGCCAGGTCTACCGTTCTTGGTCCATTCACAGAAATGAAATGAGAGTAAGAGCTAAACGAAAACACATAATCAAATTTTCATATTCGCGATGAGCTGTGGCCGCCTTTTTCGTCCACGTGCGGGAGAAATAAGACGATGTAGACCATGATAGTACTGAACCAATGGGAGCTAATTAATGCAAGGAAGCAAGGAAGACAATAAGGACACTGTAGCAAAGTCCAAATCGGGGCTATTATTGACAGTATGGACAGTAATAATGAGCGAGAAACAAAATATAAACTATATTACCTGTACAAGAAACACTGGTGTCCAATGTATGTGACAGCAATTTAATCAGCTGGACCTGTCTGAGCCCCTTTATTTAACACGACTCCTCTAGTCAACTTCGGTAGGTGGAGGTGTATATAAAACGTTCGACATCGATGATCCGCCGGACTGGCTCGCCTGGTTTTTAACACCGAAACAACTACTATGTCGGCACCACACATGTCAGACTGCTAGCGCCCTGCAGATGTGCACACAATTTGTTTACTACAATGCTGAAAAGAAGTGTGGAACATTACGCCTGCAACCTTCTAAACGGAGGAGTCTTGCAGCTCAGCATTGAGAACCCGTTGGAACGTCTGTCACGAACGACCATACACACACAAACACGTATTACAGAATTGGCTGTATACCGCAGGTTCATACATATACACCTATACACAAACACGCACTCAAACAACAACAAAAAAATCACAACAATTCACGCACACGCACTCCCAACGGGTTCAGCATCAACTGTGCTGGAGAAAAATGAGAAATAAGGTCGGGGAAATATGGAAGCATCAGAAAAGACGACAAAGGAGAGAGAAGAAAAAAAAAAGCCAACAACAACCCAAACTCCGAAGACAGCAGACATGTTGGTGGGGCGTGCACAGAGAGCTGTCTTCGGAAGCCAGCGAAGCTTCAGGCGAGGAGAGAGCGCGGAGAGAGGAATGACGGGATACGCAGGCCAGCAAGACGCAAGAGCTGTGGGAGCTTTTATCTGCAACATGGGTGGCGGGCATGCGAAGCACCGGCATCGGCACGGCACGGCGCGGCGCGGTCCGTCATCCCCGGCACGGCAAACTCGCTGCTGGCTTCTCATTCTGCCACTATTTCTGCGCTGCCAGCGTTATCCTGTGTCTATTTTCGGCACAGCAGCCCGCAAGCTTCCCCAACCCCGTCCTTCAGTTTCCCCTACGCACCGAATTTTTAATACTAGTGCGAGGAAATTTTGATCTGTTCCTTCCCATCATCTTCCACAATTCAAAAATCCGATTTTTAAGACCCATCCACGCTTAAGGCTAAACAATAATAATGTTAATAAAGCTTATGCTGTTATGGGCCTGTATAATGCAAAGGCTGACAATAACTGATTATACAGTCCACGTATTCACATACGGCCAACAAGATGATGTTAGTCCTGCGTGAAAGGTTCATCATAAAACCACAGTGACAAGAATTTGATTATTTTCTAATCAGCAGCCATCTTCCCCATTATGTGGTCTCTTGTCCGGACTGGACTGTTGGCCAAATCACTCCACCCCGGCCCCAACCCCGAAATTCCTCTGGCGATAAAATCTTCCGATGAACGAATAAAAATCTATCAAGCAAACGGTATCACGGTACCAATCGGTATCATTCAGTCTTCAGTGTTTGCACAGAGCTGGAAAGTGGTCCACACAGACGCCGAGAAACCCAGTATTGTTAGGTTGTGACGTCAGAGACTTGAAAAGTAACGGTCTCATAGCCTTGTGGTCGTTAGGGAGGTGAACTTCAGTGCTTCATTGTGTCGAGGATGTGGAAAGTTGCAGACTAAACATCTTTTTATTCTGTCTTTACCTTCCTTGAAAATACAGGTACCTTCAACTACAGGTGCAATTTCGCCACAGCGTACTGACTGCCGTCTTCTTTCCGATTTCTTCACAGATCCCATTTACGAACTGCAGACCTAAGCTTTATATTTCAACTTTTGGACTGTGAAAAGCGTTACTAGGCGGTTGCACAACTCTGATCCTTCACTGACCTTTTTCTCTGTCCACCTGACAATAAAATTCTACTTTTCTCATCTATGTCTTTATGTTGTACCGTACTGTGGTATCCTTGTTGTCCTGTGTTTATAGAGGGAGTGGAGAGTGTTTTCTCTGTTTTGTATGCATTTAAAACGGGGGAAATGCGATGTTGTTGCTATTATTACTAGTATCATCATAATGTTTTTTTTTCTTCTGGACAGCTGCTGGGAGGACAAGTGGGGTGTGGGGAGGAAAGAATTTTCCTGCGGCCACCGCGAATAGTCCGAGAAACAGCTTTTTGCTCAGCAGACGCATGCAGGCTATGGAAGCTCCACCAAGAATGTGAAATGTTGCCACATTCCGGTTTCTCGCTTCCAATATTTAGCCTCTCTTTTACGTTAAACTCATATGATGCGACAACAGTTTTTCTTCAAGAATGGCCGTTTTTATGCATGGCCCTTGCAGTGGGACTAGGTCAGCTGCGAAAGGTCGTTTTACAGAAATTCCACTTGTTTTACAACAGCAGCAGCGATAAGCCATACTCTTGATAGTTCTCGTCTCAAGCTTCAGTATAGCTGGACAAGCGGACGCGTGCTGAACCCAGAAAATCTTGGTTTACTTCAAGTAAAGGGTTCGTCAAAATTATGTTAGCGCTTAAATGGTAGCACATAATCCATCAGTGTTAACATAATGTTGACTAGCCATGTATTTTCAAGAGCTGGGGCTTGCTGATTTTCTAGAGAGAGAGAAAGGTTTATTGTGTGGGCTGCCAGGAAAAAAATCATTTTTATGTCAACACGCGTAATGTTTAATAAAATACTGGTAACACACTCAATGCAATATTTCCTAGTCCTCCCTCACTTCTCTCTTTCACTCACTCACCACTCTCTCTCTCTCACACACACACACACACACACACACACACACAGAAATTCGCCATTTGGGGAAACACAGCTAAATATTTTAACGCTTTATATTTCTGATTTTCTGTTCATTGACCGAGCAGACGTGGGTTTTTGATTATACATATTCACGTGAACTTTAATTAAAGCGCTAAACTGAAGATAAGGATCACACACGCTCATGTCTTTTCTCTCTCTAATCTCTCCCTGAAAATTGCTAGTGACTAATGTTTACCAATGAGGGAGGAAAAACGTGTTTCTGTGTTAAATGAACTTTATTTGCCCTACTCGACTGTGAAATTGCCTAACAAAATGAAGTCCCCCCCCAACTTTACAACACATTCATCGTCAGTTCCTTCTCCTTTTTCTCTTTAGTTCCTTCTACTCCATCTTTCTCGCGTCCACAAGTAGGGATGAGGTATCAATAGTGTGTCAGCACGCGCTGTCTTTAGAACTGTGAACCGCAAGTCGATTGCTGCACACAACCCCAATACGCTTGTGACTACGTAAATAATGAGTGCACTGCAAGCGACGAACTGACGCCCCCGCAAAATTTGAAAATAAATAAACAGGCAATTCACACTATGTCTTATTGTTTTAATTGGTTTAGGCACAGACAGGACGGTCGATAGTCCAAGACCTACAATCGGAACTCTGTGTGTGCGTGTGTTGAAAAGAACAACATGTGTGTGTTGTGACGAGACAGCAGAACCTGTCCGACATCTTGACTGGCAAGGAGACAGTGCGGGTCGATGTCGCACGGCAGGGCACGACGCGGCTTGCGGCAGCCTCCGCAGCAGCCGTCAGCGACACACCACGTGACTGCAGCACCATGTATACATCGGGCTACACACCGACGAGTAAGGGGGAAGGGATTTGTGGTAGGGGGAAGGGGGTGCGGGCGTCGGCCTCCCGGTGCTACTGAGTACGGCGCAGGCCGCAAACTACGAACCCCAAAGCCTTCCAACCCACGAACAAGCAGGGCAGGACCATAATAACAGCGTTGCCCGGCCCACCCCGGAGCCCTCCTCCACCTAACTACTCCCCCCCCCACTCTGAGCAGGTGTTTTCGACATCGATACACGCAACTGCAACCACCAACCCCTCTACCCCCCGTTTTACTCCACAGCTGCTTGCGCCGGATCGCCTCTTGGCGCACGCACGAAGCGTTAATTCGTCCTGCTGCAACAGCGGTGTGATACCCATTGTTTGAAGGAAAAATCCGTTGCCACGAGTGAAGGAGGGAGGGCACGCCTAGCTTCAGAAACTTTCACCACACTCCTCACATGCCTTGTAATAAAATAAACCAGACGACGGAGAAGAGCAGTCGATTCGGGCAGAGGAGTGTGTGTGTGTGTGTGTGTGGGGGGTAAGTGGTGAAAGCAAGAAAAGGGAGGCAATTATCACAAGTCTGCATTTTAATGACACTCTCTCTTTCTCTGTGGCGTACTGGCGTGTGGCTATCCTAGCGATCGATCGCTGGTCGCCATCTTGGCGAGGTGAAGGCGAGTGGATGGCTGGTCGGTTGGCTAGGCCCGACTCTCTCGTAGTGCGACTCTGACATCAGCACCGTCCTGCAACACCCCACCCCCTCCTTCTCCGACAGGTTAACGATTTTCCCCGCAGAAATTCCCCAATCCCTATATCCACCAGCCATGCACCCCGACAACCGTCGGCAGTTTCATGTGAGTAACTCTTAGAGGTATGTGACGAACTACTGACCTTCAGTGATATGCAGGGAGGCTAACGTGAGCTGTCTGAATGAAAGAAAAGGGATCATTATAGAAGCCAGTACAAACAGCTGCAATTTATTGTGAAATATTATGCAACATTCAAAAGTGTACATAATCTTTTTTTTTCTCTCTCTCTCTCTCACTCACACACACACAGATTTCGCATGAGACCCCTAGCGTCCGAAGCCAGAGGTGCACAATCTCCGGTTCAATACCCACATAGCGCAAAGCTGTTGACCCAGCTGTTGAAAAGGCGGCGAGGGAGAGGAGATAGGCATCGCAGAAAGCTGCTCCCAAAGACAAATACAGTCTTCTGTGCCTTTCATTCCTAGCTTCTTAGACTGTCATACCAGCTTAATAACTTTTACATAAACTGCTCTTTTCAATATGGAAGTTTCGGCACGACAAAATTCCCTTATTTCTTTTTTTTTCTACCTCTCCTCACCTCTCCACATTTCCCGTGGTTGCACTGTCAAACGTCAGGCAGTAACCTTTATGGCGCTCAATAAGAGTATGAACGGGTGTGTAAGCCGATACCATCCTTTTCCCACACCTATTTCTTTCTTCTAGTCACCACTATCACACTTTCCTATCTCGTTGTCCATCGACTGTCGTGCCTCTGGTGTGACAGGACTGAGAGGTGACTAAAAAAAAACGACAAACAGGTGAAAATTTTCAATGAAGTAGCTTGAAGTATACACAGACCGTCGATCAAGCAAATGCCGCCACGCAAAACAAATGAAAGCACGCCAGCAAGGTTGTGCGTGTAAGTGTGTGTGTGTGTGTGTGTGTCGTTCCTGACAGACTTTCGCGTTAGACTGGCAAGCTTTTATGTCTGCATTTTACAAACACGTTTTTAAATACAGTTAACGTTTTCACAAAAAATATCATCAATATAGACGTGTGGAAAACAATATAATATATTAGATAATGGGCAACAACACTTTCTTATTGGCTGGCTGGCTGGCTGGCTGGCGTTGTCAACAGCTTCTTACTCAGCATGTTGTAACCACATCCTGACTGAGCTCGTTTTAAACGAGGATCAAAACAAAAAATTTTAGTCCCACTTTTTAAGCCATTTAGTAAGAATATCTCAGCAGCGCATTTTTCCAAGCCCAGGTTTTCTTCTGATACTTCTTAAGCGGCGTGACGTCAGCGGTGTACAGAACGCATTGCTTCAGTTTGCCGCTGCAGATGGTAAGACTGCCACAAATCGTTTCAAGATCCGTCTACATCTATCTGACCACTTTGTTCTTCATCCTCCTGTGGTACTTTACTACAGGCTGGGTGTTTTTAATGAAGACTAGGCGGCGAGGGGCCACGTCATATCATTCTTATCTCTACAACTCAAGTCGATTCTGTCTCCAGCTCGTTTTGAGATGCCGTGAACCTGATCTGCTGTGTTATGCAACAGATCCTAGGCCTCCTGCTCTTTGGTGCTGTTTTGTTTGACGAGGTCGTATAGCGGGCGAAGAGCGTGTTTATTGCGTATCCTGGCTGTCCCATGCCTTTGCCAGCCTGGCTGTGCTATCATGCCGCTGCCATGTTCTTTGTGACGTTTCTTACATCCCAGCTGTCCAAGACCTTGAGATTAGGTTATAATGTCTTGATTGGTACCCTGGTTACCGTGGCTTGATTAGGAAGTCGTTCTCTTGTGCACAATGGCTGTAAGGGGATGTTCAACGAGGTCGGACACACACACACACACACACATACACAAAACCAATAAGGATGATCAAAAGTGGATAAATGTCTACCATGTGCATTTACAACTAAAAATCAATCGACGCTGGACAGATCGCGCACAAGACACGCGCAAAAGAAACTGGAAGTGAATGGTCTCTTGCGCCAGCACTTGCTGGATCACGTGAACCCGAGTTAGCAGCCCATTACAAAGATGTTGGTACAAATATATAAATATACAGTGCCCATGGGTACACAGAGTTAGGTGCACCAACATTACACAGTAAGTCATGGTTCTAATTACTTTTACCACCAAGCATCTACCACGACTAAAGAAAAGAGCATTCGTGATGTAAGTACAAACGGCGGGCGTCAAACTCACGCGTCTTTCGGGCCCAGGTGCTCGGTAAGTCGCAAGGTGCTAGCCTGATGCTTGATGCGAAGCAAACAGCTACAGTGCTTACACTTCATCGTCAAATTAAATGTTAGGCATTAACCATCTGAATAAAGCCCTAGCTGTGTTCCGTGCACCTGACCCTATGAATGTTACCAGGAGAAACGGGATGTCAGACGTTTTCACGACCTGCAGGTTGTTTTTGTTTACAAGGCTTGTCGTGATTAGTGCACGGTGGGTGAGAAGGTAGCCTACCTGGGCCTAAGGCTTAAAAACTCTTCCTTTCCTTGCAGAAATGCTGACCTGGTTTGTCAGCGGAAAGCCAAGAACAAGGCTGTGTCCGTCTAGACAAGTTGAACCCATTATGTACCCTACCACTTACGGCCAAAATGCTATAAGATTCTTTAACTTTCCTTCAATACAAGTAAAGGAGTCAAAAGTATTGTTTAAATTGTGACTGTCTCTATCTACCATTAAAACTACATGCAAGAAACGATGACACATTTTTGACTGACGGAATAAGATTCACTTCTGCTATCACCTAAACCACCTTCTTCGAGAAAGTCAGGGATGGAGCCAAAGCGGCGCAGTAACAGCCAATATCACCAGGCTGTCAAACGAGAGAACTAGCTCCTTCAGATGCGCATGGGTTTTTTTTTCTTTTTTTGAACGGAAGGCAAGTGAAGGGGATGCTGTTAGCAAAGAAGGCACGGCGCTGAACAAGGACCCGGCTTGTTCAAAGGGTTAAGGGCGTCTTCTCAGCACCCACGATAAACAAGCCAGCACATTATCAAAAGCAACTGCGACGACAGAACTACCCTTATGACACTCACGCAGCATCTGATGGCTGATGTGATGGGAAATAAGCGTACACGACCGGACAACAGCATAAGCCGAGCACGTGTTGTCGGTCTCCCCACCCCCCACCCCCAGGGGATATGTTCCGATCAACACAGGAACCGTCTGTCCACCTCACAGTGCCCATCATATTTTTAAAGGGGAAGGGGTGGGAATGGAGGAGAGAGGAGGAACACGGCTGGGTTGGGTTGGAGGGCACAGTTTGCGCGCAAGGAAAACAAGCGGCTGGTGAGTGTTGCTCATTAATCGTGTTTAAACACTTACTATTTTGGCAGGCCAGGGAAAAATATGCATTCCAGGAAACATAATGGTGTGCGTGTCACTATTTTGGTGTAAATTTAATGCCAGCGAATAAAAGTTTCACTGCAACTAAATTTGAATAGTAAACCAACTACCGCCCCACTTGTCACTATTCTCCATTCCTTTCCTTACACCCCACTCCTCTCTCCCTCACTCACGCAAGTTCATCATCTCTTTCACGCCGGTTTCTCGTCACTACGAGCGCTGTTAACAGCTATTAATAAATGATAATGACAGTTGACACGTCATAAGGCTCACTGTCTGAAATCTTTTGGTTTTCCTCTCTCCCGTTATGTTCACGACTTGTCCCCCACCCCCTGCCTTCCATAAACTAAGAATCTCTCGCCACAGACCTCTGTACGATCGCCTAAGCGTAATACAACTCTCGCTTTTTCTGGCAGATTCTCCATGGAGTCGGACATCACAGACCTCTGTGTACGATTTGTCTGAGCGGCATGTTCACAGGCCCGTGCGAAAGCGTGTCGGAGAGCCTCCGTGAAGCCGCCAAGCAGCACTGGAGGCTGCTGGCAGCGAGCCACCAGCAAGCAGGCTCGAGACAGGGCCTGCCAGCGTTTGTAGTGATGCTGCGATAACGATATGGAGCAATTACGGGATGGACCGGGTCTGTGTTCCGGTGCGTCCGACCGCCGCAGAAGTCGCACGTGCAACGACTTGAAATAAAACAAAGATTAGCACTCTCTGAGCCCGTAGGCTTTTTCGCCCCACTCTTACTCAGTAACTACTTTTGACAACACACTAAAACTTATTTTTACAGCGACAAAGAAAAAGGCACGCTGGTGAATGAGATGCTATCAGTCTCCTAAATCCCTACTTGAAGAAAAAAATGAGAATGAGCGATAGGTTGGAGGCAATAAAGGCCAACCGCCTGTCCGTCCGTCCGTGGGACATTTGGCCTCAGCTTACACTACAGTCGTTAGTCTCGCGTTTGTCTCGCGGTTTCTCGCCCTCACAAAGATGGCACCTCTTGCATCTCCCTACCTTTGTGCTGGTGTACATGATCTCAACGTGAACAGTCAAAGAGTGAACAGCAACAGGCATGCAGGTGCCACTAATAGCAACAGGCGCCAGATGTCGCTAAGGTGGGGCTATGCACTACACTAGCGCGTCGCGGTATTATTAACCAGCTAGAGTTCAAGCGAGAAGTGGGACTATGGTTCTAACCTGTCCCTGACTCACTTCGCCTTGAAGCACATGCTCACTCAAGGCCAGCACAAGCGTTGGTGCTATTGGCAGACAAGAAAGAATGAGATTCACAGCTCTCTCAAACCCCGTCCACTCATAGACCAGAGATACAACTCTGTCTGCCTAGCTCCCAGACCAAAAACGCACAAAAAGGAATTTGACGAAAAATATGAAAAAGAGAACATTTCACACAAAAACATCGAATTTCATCTACTACTAATAATCACAGTACGGGGACGAAAACTTGCTTAAAACACGGAAGAGAGAAAAATGTTCGCACAGACATGTTTGTAAGGTTTCATCGACCAGGCGCATTCGTCGGGCTTTAAACATCGTTGTCATCTAGAAAAGTCGTAAACAGCTGGTTAATTCTTTTCACTTTAAGCTCGTTTTTCAAATTCAAACGCAAAACAAAACAGGGAACAAACGGGGCACAAAAGGATATTTTGGGGGGGTAGGTGCAGCAGTACATTGATCTGTTTTCGTTTGGCCATCATTGTGGGATTTTTTCCCCGATTCCCTGTAAAAAGAAAAATTCATGTTGGCGTGGGTTGTCTAGAAGAATCGCTGTGTGTTGACGTATGTGTACTCTCGCACGCGCTTCTGTGTGTACATGCACGCTCCCCTACAACACAGAAAAGGAGCCAGACAGAGATGGAAAGAATGAATGATACTAAAAAGCAGACGATGCAAACGGACGTGCAATGTCGAGTCAAAAACATCTCCGACAGCCGGAATGAACGGTGACAAGTGCTGGCAAAAAAAAAAAAAAAACTGCATTCGCGTCACGCTAGTGCAGCAGATGGGTTCTCTGTTCTGACGACTGTTTACTTGCATCAGTGTCTGAATAATGAACTTTCAAGAGCTATTGCTCTTGCTCTATTTATAGCCATGCTTGTCTTCACCACTTTCAAAACATTTCTTCGTACGAGCGAAGAAGCACGCAGACCTAGTGGCCATGACTCTTGCGTGCCGATAATTCTTAATTTCCTTGCCAAAGCGTGTCTAAAAAGAAAAGAAAACAAGCAAACTTGTTGTAGTTTTTAAAGAACTATTGCTTTTTAAAACTAATGATTTTTTTTTAAATTAATCTCTTTTACAGATGTTGTTACATATCTACCGCTCAATAAAATCTTACCATGAACGGAAATTGCTCGTTTACATGTAGTTAAAGCTTGGAGGAATGAAAGTATTATCGTCAACATCTAAACTGTTACTAACATGTCAGTTTTACATCCTAGGACCACGGAAAAGAAGAGTGCATTTCTTCCCAAAAATCCACGTGTCGGAAAAGAGAGAGGGAAAACCCAGATACAAAGAAAAAGAACGACACTAGAAAGTGACTTTAAAAAATCCGAACAAACTTGTTCAAAAACGCTTCCACACTATTTTCACTTTGTCTGAATTTGCAATGAATTCGTCACACCTCGATACTCGATTTCTTTTCCACACATAGAAGAACCTGGCTTAGCGATGCCTCGTAAAGTTTTAAAAATAAAATTAGCTGAAAACTATTAATAGTTTTAAATCTCTCAAACGGAGGACGCATGCTCTCTCTTTCTCTCGTGGAGGAGTGAAACAACCCCCACCCTGCGCACTCCAACTTCAATATACAGCAACAGGAGTTCTTGTTCATTTTATGACCAAAATTAAATTTAGACCTTAAAAATAACCCAACTCGTTTAAAAAGAGCTGTGATCACATACTTCGACTTGAGTTCACACATTTACCGCTATAACCAATTTAAATTTAGACTTTCAAAACAGCCTAAGGCATTTAAAAGGAGCTGTATTGTAAATACGTCGACTTTTGTTCGCACATTTATCGTTAAAACCAATTTAAACTGAGACTTTAAAAATAACCCGAGGTGTGTAAAAGGAGCTATGTTTGTATACTTCAACCTCTGCTCGTACATTATTTTGGCCATTAGTGCTTCCCACGGTAACTGATCAGCACGAACCTTAATTTTCTTTCTCTCTCCCTCCCTTCCGGTTCCCCCCTCTCTCCTCGCTCTCAGCGAAGACTCCTGCGTAATTTCAGCAATAGAATTCATTCACATGTCGTAAGCTGGCTGAACTTTGTGGTTGTTGCTAAAACCATTCTTAACTTTACAAATCTTGACGAACCTTTGATCAACTTTGAACAAATATATGGACAAAGTTTGACCATGTTTGGCAAAGTTTTTACAACATCGTCATGTAAAAACTTTGCCAAACTTGGGCAAAGATTCGTCCATATTTGGTCCATTAAGGGTCTTAAGAAAGCCTCTAATATTGTTGGTGCTCTCTGTCTCTCGCTCTCTAGCTGTGTGTGAAAAAAAGATTAGGAGCATAAGGCAAAGGTAGCCTGGAGTAAGGATTAGATATCTTCTGAAAATAATATCAGTAACATCAAGAAAATATCCTGTGTGTGCATGCGTGCGTGCATAGGACACAGGTAACTTGGTGTAAGAATGGAAACATGGAAATTGTGTGTGTGCGTGTGCGCGTGTGCGCGGTGTTTATATGTGCCTGCATCCCTGGGTTTTTATGAGAAAGACAGTAAAAGTGATTTTTCGTTTTCGTGTTTTACAATGAAAACGAAAGCATGGTGTGTTCGGTCCTCATGGAGGGCCTCCCCCTCCCCCAATCACACTTGTATCGATCAACACACCCTGATGAGTCAGCAGCAAGCGGCAGGCAGGCGGCCTTTACCCTGGCAATCAATGACAAGCGGCAGCATGAATGAACACATCGCCTTTCACAAGCCTGGCAACCTGCGAGCCAGCAACCACGTCAGCCACAGAACCAGATCAAGCATCGCTAGGCCGGATCTGGAACCGCTCCGTGTTTGTTGCTCAGCGGTCTGAAACGACCTCCGGAGGAAAGGGGTGAGGGCCGGTAAGTGGGTTTGGTGGGTGGGTGATTGGTTAGGGAAGCGGAACGCGACGACACAAGTCAGGAACGACAACTCTTCGAGTCACACCTTTCTAGCCACTTCCCCTACCACCCCTCCCCTCCTTTTTTCAAGCCGCCTACCTGTACGCTCGTAGAAAGTGAGATATTATATCATCCAACGAAAATTTCCCAATAACCACATAGCGGCACTGGCGCTGTCCCTGAGGCTGGCTGCACTATGGCTTCGGCACATCTGGAGCGAGGTGTACAAAGTACGAATGAGCTAAGACAGACGGAGGAACTAACC
This sequence comes from Marisa cornuarietis, assembly GCA_004794655.1. Classification (NCBI taxonomy): domain Eukaryota; kingdom Metazoa; phylum Mollusca; class Gastropoda; order Architaenioglossa; family Ampullariidae; genus Marisa; species Marisa cornuarietis. The sequence goes on along the minus strand of SMMW01000003.1, from coordinate 9,665,181 downwards.
GAAGAACAGAAACCACAAGGAATGCTGGAATGAATTACAACGGTGAGGTTAGCGGGTCATGCTGGTGTATGCACGCACAAAGAGACGGAGCCATAAAAAGCAATACGAGGCTTATCTCCAAAGCAGCTGCTGCGTTATATTCGACTAACCACGCTCCAGCAAACACCACACCTGAAGATCAACCCCCACCCCCAGCCGCTTCCTCCCAGCATTCACAAGTCTACACCGTTACTCACTTTTCCTCACCTCAACAATGCCCTCTGACCCCTAAGTTGCGTCAGCGCGTTGACCGCGCACTGTGACATGTGACGTGACATTCTCCTGACACAAAGAATTCTCTTTCTCCTTTTGCTTTTCTTCTTCCTCCTCGCCATTCTCACCGGGACCTGAGAGAGCCCGCTCGATCCCTCCGTCCGTGGCTGACCATTCTGTGAAATGCCGACGTAACGTTTCCATGACTACGACTCCATCGGTCTTGGATCGATCTCGTATGTCAGGAGACGCGCTCACATTGTTCGTCGCTACAGTCTCCTGGAAGTCTTCGCGTTTCGTCGAAAGAAACAAGAAACACTTATATGAAAGATTTATTTAAATAAACCAGCAGCTTTTTCACGGAGGCTGTTGGACGTGACTGCATTCACTTTAACATTCCCTCCACTCTCTCCCCCCTTCTCTTTCTTTCACACCCACATGTCCACCGTGTAACATGTTTAAAATACTATACTCCCATATACACACACCACAGGTGACTTCGAATAACAAATTGTAACTTTTCGTGCACGTAAATGCTATTAGCGACGGATTTTAAGGTTTGAAAAATCCAAAACAGAGATGAAAAATACACAGCTTCCAATCGCGAAATCGGCTGTACTTTCGAGACGTGTGTGCGCGCGCGCATGCCAGTGTCCACAAACTAGTGATGTGCATAGACGTGTTCGCGTCAATAAATGTTTGTGAGGCACGCACGCGCATACATACACACATGCACCTATACGTACACATAAATATACACAGGTGCACGTGAGCACACGTTCTCGAAGTCAGCGCCAATGTCGTCTCCTACTTTTTCCCCCGAAATGAAATGTGGCGTTCCCTTCGAACGTTTGTCCGTCATGGCCAGTCCACTCTCTTACATCCAAAACGATAAGCAACGACGTTGCAAAGAGTTGGCTGATTTGCAAAACCAAGGCTATAAGTTGATTTTTGACAGCGCTCCTAAATCTGTTCGAAACATTCGTTTAAAACTACCGGACAGATCCTCCGTGCGCTTTAACAAAACTTGCTGAAACCACTAGGAAGCCATCTTACTACTCGTAATGTTATTAATACCAGCATGGAATATAAACAGATGGACACTCACATTCTGAGTTTTTAAATAATGAGCTAAAGCTGTACAAGAAAACAAAAGGTATGCAACGTTGATTAATGAAAAATACGAACATGGACAAGTGGGGCATTTCGAATACTGACCGTTGCTTTATGAGTTCCAATATGGCGGCTTGTCGGCTTCAAGCAAAGCCTTCCCGGGTCTATCCATTACTTTTGGCTATGAAGGTTCAGCAAGGCTGTAGATCGCATATATGCTGATGGTATTCATCCTATTTTCAACATAAGTAGCTACACCAACAGGGCTCACGATCTTTGGTTTTGAGACCAGCTGTGTGTTTTCTTTACGTACAGCGCTTTGAGCCTGCCTTTGCTGGCATATGCAACTTTTGTGTATTCGCTTTTTCCCGACATATAAACCTTTAAAAAAGAAACAAGATGATAACCAATCTTCAATGTTTCGTAGATAGTTGTTTTGTATGCACGGGAAACATTTCTCCGCCGGCAATTAATAGTTGACACACAAGATAAGGCCCTCTAGAGTTAACCAATATTTCTCAGAATTTAAAGAATGGTTGCTCTGATCTGGTGCTATGACAATGCCAATATTCATTTGAACCAATGATGCGGTGAACGTAAGCTGCGTGTGCATGGTGGACATAGCGGAGACACAGGCCCATCCTCAGTCTTGCTGCGTGAAGCAACAACCGGACGAAAAGCAACGAAGTGGATACTGCAGGCCCATATTATACCTCGGAGGACGGAGGGCAATAGATGTGTGCAATCCCAGACAGTTCTCGAACCCAAGGTACGTGGTCTCGTGACCTTGATGTCGTAGGGGTTGAAGCCTTCTTTCTGCGGTGGCCAGTTTGTGGCGAGGGCGGTGCCGGTCTCCTCTCCCTGGCTGCCATATCTTCCCCACCTCTCTCCGGAGTCACGTACCCACTCCACAGCCAAGTCGACTAGGGGAACACCAGAAACCAATACCTACTAGGCAAGATTGCAACACCAACAACAGCAATTGAAAGCAAGCCCTCGTCTCTCGCACAATGAAGACATGACGTCACAATGAACGTCACAAGCTTTAAGGGACCGTACTTATAAAACGCAAGATTACCTGAGCAGCGTTTTCCATAGCAACGTGAGCAACGTAAATCACGTAAGAGAGCTTCAAATCAAGTAAAGATAACCTGCTTGGCGGGGGGGGGGGGCTTCTGAAAATTTATGCGATTTGGAGTCCGGGGTCCAGAAACGTTAAAAAAAGTTTAGATCAGAGATTTCCTTGCATAGAACTGTGTAATAAATCAGATATATAAAATATGACATTTCGTCCTTGTATCAAGTGTCCCTGACACAGTTTTGCATGCATAAAACATGATATTAATAAGTAAAGATGTTTCCTAACCTAAAGGATTAAGATCACGACACAACATAGAGATATATTTCCTGTTTAACTACAAACCTCATCACGTAAAAAAAAAAAATTCATAAATTAGACACCCCGAATTGTAATAGCCATTCACTCAAACCCGTCCACAATCTTGTCAAACATATACTCTCCTAAGTAAATTTTTTCTTTGAAAATCATAGTCAGGAGGGCATTACATAAATTTAAAACATTCTTTTTTTTTTTTTTTGTCAACTGAACGAAGAGATCGAAATCCGAATTTCTTTGTATTTCTTTTCTTCTCCTGATAAGTACCAAACAACTTACCTAACCTCGATGTATACCTATCTGGTTAGCTAAATCCAAGCTAATACTGAACTCGGACATGAGCTATTTTCCACTAGATTAACTTTTACCTTCCATAGCTGCTATGTTCTATAAGGATAATGTTTTGACTCTTTTTCTGCCACTTCACAAAAGAAAACATCAATCTGCACCCATTCCCCAACCCGTCTCCCTCCTCACTCCTCACAAAGGTGGCGACACGGATTTCCCTACCCACCCACTTCCCCTATACATTATCACAACAGATGCAGACTGCGTGGGTGGGTACAAAATGAGCGTCACCTTTCACCCACGTGCTTTCCAACTTTCAAAACACAACATCTGTCCTTCTGATAGGCCCAGCCTTTACACTTCTGGATGGTGTCGGTGTAGCAAACACAGTTTTCGATTACCGGACTGTCAGAGTACTACTACTAATAATAATAAAACAATTTCAACGGTACTGCTGTTGGGGTAGCAAAAACGCTATAGGTGTTTACTGCAGTGTAGAAAGAGCAACAAAGAACCTAAAATTTACAACCTCATTGTTGTCAGAGTAACAAAGACAGCGTTTGACCGTACTAGCTTCGTAGTAACAGCCAAATCAAGAAATCACGAAACTAAAATTTAAGAAAAACAACAACAAAACAAAAGTCAGAAGTTGGCTATAATGTATCGCCATATTAAAATTTAAAAAAATCTGGGGTATAAAAGTGCATGCTGTGCAAATCCCCGTCGTTTGTTCAATCCTAACCAAATTTTTGCAATACTCCTTTCGTATATGCAAAGTTCATCGACTATGCTTTGTTAGTGAATTTTGTTCTCAAGCATCTTCACTGTAATTTTTGTTACTTATCATAAAATTTGTTACCGGTGATTCAAAATGAAAATCAGCACAAACCAAATCCTGTAAAAGATTTTGACATCACTGATATCGACTTTTGTTTAATTTTGTTTTTCTGTCACTGACATCGACACCATTTCATAGGGCGTCCTGTTAGTAAGTGAGAGCATGCTTTGTGGGGGGGAGGGGGAGGAAGCTAATGGACGTAGGAGGCACAAACACGCTGAACCTGCAGCAGTGCAGCGCTTATCACACCTGCATAACATCTATTTCGCTGCATTAACGGGGTGAATCAAATAACTGATTTAAAGAGCTTGACTCCAACGAAGAATGAAATTCAAGGACCAAAGAAACACCAGAAACGAATGCTGCTTCACAGTCATGTGGCATCGATATATCGAACAGATTATACATAAATGCAGCTTGAAAAGCGATTACTCCGTGACCTTATATGTTTATTTTATTTCCTATAGAATCTTCTGTGAACAACAACCACAGTGAGCGGCATAACACTAGAGTGACGTCGCACCGCCTTCTGGAGCAGGATTTTGCGCCTCGCATTGATTGTAGGCCCAAACTGCCTATTCTGCATATTTTCCATAAACAGTTGTTCATAAGACACTACAATTTACATAATAGACGTATTTTGTCAATATCTTTTGATATCGGTTCAAAAAAATAACGAACCATTCACTATAGCTTTAAATCCTTACACCATACGACTGTGAAAGATGGCAAAGAAACGATTCCATCCTTACTTTTTGATCGTCGGTCTGAGCTATTTTTGAAAGACCAACAGCACTGTTTTACTGAAGACAATCATCTGGGACGCTGAAGTTTCGAAACAGAGAACACAAACATAGCCTGTGTGCCATAATACCTACACCTGACATTTTCATTAACACACACTGCAGTCACGATCTTTAACGCCTTGTAAAAAACTGACATGTATTTCCTGCCCTTCATGCTCTCTGATGAGAACAATTCATTTTTAATCGAGGATGGGAATGGACGGACAAATCGTTGACCAAGACTAGCAAACATCTTTTAAAGGTCTTGCGTCTGAGGGACACAGCTCCTACAGGGCCTCAAATGCAGGCAATGGGGAGTTAGTCACCACAGCGTAGATTTTTTTTCTTGCTTGTATCGTTCGTAATCCCTAACAGTTTCGCTATCTTTTAATATTCCAGAGCCGAATGCCTCTGATGGTGAGCATTCACCGGTGGCGAGTAGTATAGTCGCAAGGATGGCGGAACGAGGCTAGGTGGCGAGATGTATAGCTATGAGGATGGCAAAGCGAGGCTAGACGACGACATCATAACTTCAACAGCCGAGAATTTCTGACGTCACCACCATGCGTCACTGAGGATCCTCATGCCTAAAAAAACCTCTGTCGCTGCCTGCCACAGTTCTCGTGCACCGCAACACCCGATCATCTCCCAACTCGTCGATCATGACATCTCATTCCTGTCGGTATGCCAATGATGACGAGACCAAGAAGGCATTAGATGCTTGCTGACGTCGATTTCTAACATGGATGACAGGCACTTAACAACCACAATAATGATTATTAGCTGCATTATTCTAGTGACATTATACCTATGCTAATTAAAGACGAATCCCCTGTGACGTAACATTTGGACATGCAAGGCTCTAAAAGCGGGTTGTCTAAGAATCTAAGCCATAATCACCGAGAAAAATGGACCACTGGAGAGATACAGGTTTAAGCACTGTCACAAATACTGCATTTACTAGCGGTGCGCTTGTATTAAGTACCAGAAACCGTCGTTTCTTTAAAATGAGATCATTTGTGTTACGAACAAACAGATCAAAAGATACGAGACAAAATAATACTGCTATTATAGTTAAGGGCTCACCAGCTGTCAGGTGCATTATGCATGTTTCCGGTAGTATGAGCCTAACCAAAACAAAGGCAATGATGTGCAGTATTTATCTGTGTAGGGGACGAGGTCATTAAAAAGGACGTCGTTCGAACTGTCAGGAACGCGCGACCCTGACCTTTGAGAGAGCGTATAACAGTTCTCTGCTCACAGCTGTTCGATGACGCATAGTTGCCGTGAAAACGTGCAAGTGTGTTTGCATGTGTGTGTGTGTGAGTGAGCGAGAAAGAGACAGAGAGAGGAGACAAAGAAAGGAGACAGAGAGAGAGAGAAGAGAACAAAGGAAGGCGACTCTTGTGGAAGCACCATTCCCACTCCCGTTCAAGCAGCATCACGTGATACAGATAAGCTTGTTTTTACTCCTCATCTGGATGCATTTTACCAATTTTCACGCTCGAGCTCCAGTGTTCCATCGAAACTGTCCTCCCACTCTTCCTACCCGAGCCTGTAACTCAGCACCTGTACCCTACCCTTCCTCGTTTACCGTCCAGCTAATATCCTCTTCCCATCACATTCCATCCCCCTGGAGCTTTCAGGCACAGGTGTTGACTGGAACCTAGCCTTCTATAACTGATCTAGAATATCAGGCACGGCACTAGGACTAGCACCGGCTATGGTTGCAGCAGATGAAGAAGGCTGGATTGGAAGGGAGAGGTTTTGGGAAGGGTTTGAACGACACGGCGTTGTAACTGTTGTGTGGACTGAGCTCAAGCGACCTGATTATTTCTCGCGAGCAAGATTACGTAAATAACAGCTGTTTTATCTTGACATTTTCTTTCTCTTTTTTTTCCCTCCCCCTACCCACCCCTCCAACAAACAAATACACACACCACCACTACCACCACCACCACCACCTTTTCTATGCCAAGATGACCAGAGATCGCGTGTGGCAAGCTGTAGCGGGAACAATCTTCTAGTTCCTCAGTTAGTTCTCTTTCTCATTCACACACACACACACACACAAGTACATACATACACACACACTCACGCACGTGCACACGGGTAGTCAAAAAATCAAAGCATCGTTGTCACTGTTTTCATGGCACAGCAGCGAAGTTTATAGTCATTGCCGCTTTTGAAGTCTCTCTGTTCGGTCCACAAAGCACCCGCTGTTGCACCCCTTGCTGGGTGCCATTGTGGCGCGCTGCCATTCCTGAATGGGACTACATGCACACGGCGTAATTCTGTCGATTCCATACTTCCAAACCACGTTGCCCTGACGAGATGTACACATTCGTAAAAAAAAAAAAAAACAACTGCGCCCCCAACCTCTCCTGTGGCCCCCTCTATATATGCAGCTTTAGGGGAGCGCCGAAAGAAAATCTCTAACAGCCGTTGCACTGTGCATCGTGTGTGCATGATGCGGGTATACAATCCGTACACGCACACACACAAACGTAAAATACCAGTGCTGTACGTTGCCAATAGATGCAGAATTTTGTTTCATCCTTGTCCTGTCTGGAAGGGTAAACACGTTTGGACTCAACATGCAAACACTCCCGCAGGTCTCCGCTAGCCATAGCTGGATGCACGCGCCTGGTGTTCCCATACCACATATCGGCCATAATGAGGGTCGAGAGCGTAAGCAGGTCCTCAGCGTTACGCTGGTAGGAAGATGCTCCGTCAAAACATTTCCATCACAGACACACATACACACACGCGCGCGCTTACACGCATACAGACAAGTTCGCAGAAACACACACACACACGCATGCATATATACTTACACACGCACGCGTTTATCTAACGCATATCAAAACAGTACAAGAAAGGAGTCAAACGCCAAAACTAGAAACAAAAATTCAGAAACAAAAAAAAATATATAAAAACTGACACTTACTTCATCTGTTTGACAATGGTACTTTTGCCTGATTCACCAGCGCCTGTGGAAGACAACCAGAAAGGAATTCTTGAGAATGGTCAATGCTGTTGCAGGAACAGCAAGAATGTCTGCTATGACAACAAGCAAAAGCGGGTCAACCGATATTCCCAACGCCCCGGGCAACAGTACCCGACTAAAGCGTAAACATACGAAAAACCGATGCTTGAAACTATTACGATAAAAGGGGTTCAAACTACGAACGTCTGCTAGTAGATGATGTATCGTTGTGTCGTCTGTCAGATATCCAAGATGGCGGCTGCATAATAACAATTCGTTACTAAAATTACGGTGATTATGTTTTCCGGTGAATTCCGCGTTCAGAAGCCAACACCAACACGTTACACGACCCTTCAGCAAAGAACACTTACCGAGCAACAATAATTTGATGTCCTTGGCCGCTTGCATGCCATCTTCTTTCAAATTTTTCTCGATGGCTTTACTCCTCTCCAGTGCCGCCCGTTCGTCCGCGCTCATAGTACAACCCATCTTTGCGCTGGTTTGCCGGCCAAGCTTGCAGAAAGGATGTCTAGCTCGGCACGGCCCCCGTTGTTGCTTTCTCTACTCCCAGACCTGCACAGGAAGGGTGAGAAAAACTGGCCACACGAAGGTAGTATATCCCTCTGCAAGTAAGCAGAACCGTTGTGGTGCCGGTAGGGCCTTCCTCGTATATTCCTAGGCTAAGATGTCTGGGCTATACTCAGCATAAAAACTGACTTCTCGAGCTGGCTGTGTGAAGCGGCGAGAGGCCACGGACGGCGCCTGCTCGGTACTGCTTCTCAATTCGCGTGTACATCCAATCGAAAATGTCTTGCTTCACAGCGAGGCAGCGGCAGGCTCCGGCGCACAGGGAGCAGCAGCAGCAGCAACAGCAGCAGAAACCGAACCAGCCGCGACGGTGGTGGGTACACCAAAATGAGCACCGGCACCAGCACACCACTCACCGCACCACACCAGGTTTTTGGATACGCACTGCCCCACAGGTAGTTTAGCTTTTAAACCCCCTCCTCTCTTTATCTCTCCAGATGGACCGCTTAAACCTGTTTCTCTCCAGTGGTCACGCTGCACTGCGCCTGGCCGTTCGTCAGGCACGGACACTCTCTCTCTCTCTCCTGCTGCCCTGGCTAAAAGCAAACGGCGCCGAAGCTGGGACGGACTGCAATGGCGGCCAGTTTGCTAGGTAGCTTCAGCAGGCACAGAGAGAAAGGCAGACAGACAGCCGCGCCGTATCTTGCAGCAAGTGTAGGTAGCTAGCGCAGCAGCGGCTCGGTGTGACGGCTACCGACAGTTCACGTGAAGGGGAGGGAAGGGAAAGCAGGGTGGGGGTGTGAGCGAGACTGTCCAGCTAACGTGTTGTTGTAACTACTGCTTGAAGAACGTCGATGATTTTACGAAAAATGCACGAGAGATCAAAGGGAGGAGAGCGGGGTAGATAGTACAGAAGGTAAAAGGGCAGAGTTCTGAATGGGTTGCATCCTAGCGGGCACAACCACCGCCTCGTTTAGTCTACCTAAAGTGTCGAACATCGATCTCTCCCTCTCTCTCATGCGCAAGTCTCTCGGCAGCCGCTTAAAAGCTTGAAGCAAACCAGAGCCTACTTGCCGGGCTGCAGGGTGTTCGGTCGTGACGTCATCTCGCGCACGGGCTGCATGGACATATTCACGAAGCCATACAATTAAGAAATTATGAAAATTAAGGCCCTTTTCATATTACTGACGTGCGCGCGCCGCTGCACGCGCAGGCTGTGCACACCGCTCCCGACCGACGCCGCGGTGTGGTCGATACGGCTGCTGCTGTTCGTAGAACCAGAAATCTGCATGGCCGCCCTAACAGAATAAGCGAAGAATAACTCAGCGGCCTTTCGGCTCTCTCTCTCGCTCTCGCACATACACACATCTTTCTCTTATATGTCTGACTTACCTTGTCCACTGAGATTTTCTCGTGGCTGTTCCATCTGTTATGTTTTCGCCCAACTAACCTCCCTACTCCCCCCTCGCCATTCTCTCTCTCTGTGTTAACCCTCTCACTTCTCTCTCCTTTCATTTCCTCTGATATTTTCTCTCTCCTTTCATTTCCTCTGATATTTTCTCATATCTTCTCCACCGACCTTATTTCTGCTCACTCTGTGTATATATATATATATATGTGTGTGTACATGTGTACATTTATGTGTGTGTGTGTGTGTTTAGAAGTATTTGCTTCCAAACTTTGAATGAAATATACAATTTAAACCTGTATTAGAATGTAAGTAAATTTTATGGTATCCAAAACTGACTTCCAAAGGCTATTCTGAAGAAGCGGTACTTGGAGATACCCGAAGAAGCAGTCAAAAGAAGAAATGGACAGACAACTCTTTTGAGTGGATTCGGCGCGTCCCAGAGAAAAGCAAACAACTCAAAAAGTTGGTGACAGTTGCCAGTGATATCGTCAGATGCTCCTGCAGTCAATCAGGGATTGCTGTGGTGGTGGTGGTGGTGGTGGTGGTGGTGGTGGTCGTCGTCGTCGTCTTAAAGAATAAAAAATGTCAGTCATCACAAGCTTTTATACTATTTCTTGACCACAGCTCAGAAACGGTGGTGAAGGGCATCTCGCAACGAAAAGACTGGTGTCCAGCACCCCATTCCTCCCCAAACCTCCAACACACAGCTTGCCTCCAGTAAAGTGTTTACCTCTTGCGTTACGTTCACCCTCCACCCGCCCAGCGATCACTGACCCAAAACTATGGATAAACCCTGGCTGGGTCTGTTTGAAGCCGATAAGTCGCCATATTGGTGCTCATACAACGATGCTATCTGAGTATTTGCAATGCCCTGCTACGGTATTTTCGTATTGTGCATAAACTGTCAACGTTGCTATTTTTTAAAAACTGCTTTAGTTATTTTTAATTTCAAGACTATGGAGGTGTGTGTCAGTCAGTTCCTGCTCAGTCAAATCACGAGTAACAAGATGGCTGCATTGTGGCTTCAGCAAGTTCTGTTATGGCGTGTAAATGTTTGAGTTTGTTAGCGCGGTGAGAGTGTGACGACCGAGGAAAAGACGAAGTGTTGGTGTTTTTATTGTTTCTATTGGTAATTGTGGTTGTGGTTGCGGCGGTGGTCTACAAATCGTTTTCTAGACGTCAACGCTGCCCTGACGCCAGTGACGATATTTATGTAATGGTTGACGTCACACGTACCTGCTTACGTTATCCTGTGAGAAATTGCAGTAGTTTGTGTATACGTCTGTGTGGCATTTAAAAAGCCGAACCTATAGCTTATTGGGGGTGGGAAGAATGGCTCGACCTGAGGGAGGGAGGTAAGGATCACACACAGTGCTGGGTACCCTAGGGATCAGTCTTCTACCCTCCGCTAGATCGAAGCCCTAGTTTCCTGCCGGACTGCGAAAGTTTGGCCTTTGTGTGTGTGTGTGTGTGTGTGTGTGTGTGTGTGTGTGTGTGTGTGTGTGTGTGTGTGTGTGTGTTACAGACAAGTCACATTTTCAAAAGTGAGGACCTTTCCATAGTTCCTTGCATAACAAGTGAATTCATCTGAAGCACGGATATTTATGAGTTGAGGAGATCACTGTGTAGCCTGTCCTCGCTTTCTGCGGCCCAGTTCAGAAGCTGCAACTATAAATCCAAATGATTTGCAGTTATCACTTTAAAAATAAATTTTAAGTCTGACATAAAAGATGGGTGACGTATAATAACGTAAAGAAGATGCCGGACAGGAGCAGATTTAAATAAGGAAGTCCTACCACAGTGAAAATGGTCCGGCCCAAAACTTCGTCTTGGAGCACAAATATGTTGTTTTTTTAATAAACAGTTTATTTCATATTACATCACATGTCAATTTTTGCACGTAACAATTACAGTGAGAAAAGAACGCGCGCGCGCGTACACACACACACACACAGTACAAACGTTACATGATAATAAGGGTTTTAACATGGTGCAGGGAGAATTACAGCCATAGAGCAACTTATGCTTTGTGGTTTTTTAAAAAAGTTCAAAATATTAAAAATGTCTCATTCGCTATAGAATTGAATATTAGGGACTGTGGAAGCTTTACAGTAGCACACAATTATTAAGAGTGGTTTTTCTTTACATTTATCCAATATAACTTTCAATTAACATGGAAACCTTTTTTTTGGAGGGGTGGGGGAGGAGAGCAGTCTTCCTTTACATGCACGAAGGCATTCCCAGCAATTAATGGACTTCTCATATAACGCAAAAGGCAAGTGTACTGGGAAGTTTATACAATAGATATGGCTTGAACGTACACAAACATAAGGTATTAAAAAGCGTCAAAGAATGTAACTAAAGAATCAGTCTACCAGATGTTGGTAAGGAGACCATTGATCCTCAAATTTTTGACATTGCATTGACATAACTGCATTAATTTTTTTCAATTTTATATGTTTTTCAATGTTTTTATGAATGAATGGACTGATTGTTTGCCGTTCTCATTATGTAAATATGTTGTTTAGCATGCATTAACATAAAGTCAAATATGTCCATTGCACTGGTCGGTGGCACTGGGCACAGCGGCCGAAAGCAAACACATTGATGCGAAAATTTGAGGAAATCTAGTCAAATATTTAGATAAACAATCGAATAAACTGGAAGTGAACTGCCAGAAGTCTCGCGATCTTTTAAACAACGCGAGAATTTAAGAAATGGCTGTTACGGACGCTTTCGGACGTTCTCTGTTTAGACTATCGGCCGCTGTGCCCAGTAAAGGGTTCAATCGGATGCTTCGGTTCGTTTTTCATTATTCTTCTCAACTCCTACCCCAAAAATAGTGCGAAATCACTGCTGAGTTGAAACACAATCAGCCAGTTTATTTGAAGATCATAGGGAAACGTTCCTGTCCCCACCTACACACCAAGCGTACTCTCGTACAAAAGGCGGGAGTCCCTGTAGGACAGTGTAGGTCATAGTTTGAAATCCACGGTTAACAGTTTAATTTTGATAGATTTTAATGTTGTCTGTGTTTGTCGGTAACGTGGCCTCTTATATTTCCATGCACCATGATTTTTCTGTATGGCTTCCTTATATATAAATACATATAAAATAAATATTTAAAATATATTTATGTACATAATGAACATGCGTGTGTTTATGAGAGAGAGAGAGCTGAGATACACAGCTTCAACCGGATTGATTTCTTCCGCGAACTCTTTAAACTGCTTTTTTTAATCTACCGCTTTATTTGAGTCAACCTCATTTATATGCGGCGTCAGTTTAACGAAGCAATAAAACATGGTCCATTCCCTAGCTTGACAGGAAGACAACTTGATCTACAATACGTTCCGAGGAAATGGGAGGTAAAAGAGACACGCTCGCTCGCTATATACCTTCCTCCACCCTCTCTCTCTCTCTCCCTGGCTCTGTCCTTCACACTCTCACAGAGTACACTCAAATTTACGAAATTGTTCAATTGTCCGGCTCTGTGTGGCATACCTTTGTCGAAATTTCTTCTACTAACTAAACTAGAAATATCTCACCAAATTTGATGAGAAATGAACAAAATGGATTTATATAGTTATCACTAAGAACCACAAACACATGCAAATATCGCCAACCTCTTTATTTGTTTTTACACATAGTAGATAATATATATATACTGTTTTATAAAGATATATATGCACCGTTCTGGTTACAGTACCGATCTTTCGAACTATTGCCACGTTACCATTACCAGGCAGGTAGATCTCTTCAATCTGCGTACATTGATCTGCTTTCTGTTCACCCCACCCCTTCTTTGCTCTCTCATAAAGCTTGAAAAACTGTGGGTGTTACTTTCTTTTGTGTATCTCACAAATTGGAATTCCTTGCCCGCTTACCTTCATTTTGCGTCTTAGTTCTCAGCATTCTAGTCAGGTTAAAGAAAAAAAAAATTCCCTGACTAAATCGGTTCAGCTTGGGTTTTTTTTCTTTCGTTCGTTCTTCGTTTTTTACTTAACCTGCTCTCTTTTTCTTACGTGCCTATTTTTGTTTTTAAGCATCATGCTTCGCCTGGAGCTTCCAGTGTAAGCTACGGGTATGTTGTTGCCATTAGTAGCAGTAGAAGTGGGAGTAAAAGTATGCATAAATGTTATTATCATCATTGTCGTCTTTGTTTGTTTATATCCTTAGTAGCAGGGTGTAAAGTTAACAAAGACAAAGTGGGATTCTTTGTGCTTATCTAGCAGTACACGCACGACCAAGCTGTTCGCAGTCAATATAAGATGGAGACAGATGTCACTAACTTGAAAATTAAAAAAAAGAAAAGCTCTCGCGTGACCACGTGCTTAATGCAGACACAAAGCCAAAGCTATGAGTCACCGAAAACACTCCCCCGTATGAGCATCTAAACTTTTATGAATAGAGGCCGGTTGGCAAGGCAATGTACCAATTCTTTTCTCTCTCTCTCTCTCTTTAGTTTCATCACATTTAGAAAAGCAATGCTGACTCTTCATCTCGCCACAATGGCGACATATGGAGGGATATGATCATCAGCTATTGGTGACTTTGGCAGGAAATCCGTTCTGCAACAAAGTGTGGCGAGTCAGCGGGTAGTGAGTGACAAGTTGAGACTGGAGTGGTTCACCATGTCTAATTTGTTCACGGTGGCGCTTAGGAATGAGAAAGACAAATAAGCCCCATGCCGCCAGCGATGTCCGTGAAAGCGATAAGATGACGATGGAAAGAAAGAAAGCATAAAATAAAAAAACAAAGAAATAAAAGAGTGGAAAAAAGAAATGTCGAAACAAGAAGATAGAGAAGTAATATTCTTTGTTAGCTTTTATGGTTCGGCTGGCATGCAGTATAACTTACCTAACGCTAAAGTTGAGCTTCTTCTTGATAAAAACGTTCACTAATTGCGCCCGAAGGGCATTCTTCACATGCTGTCGAATATGTGACTGTGTTTGGCAAACTTTACATGAGGTGATATTTCAAAATGCCAAGCACAGTCACATATTTGACAAAACGTAATACTGAAAAAGATGAAAGAATGTCCACTTGCCTTCAGGATGCCGACCTTATCTCTTGTCTTCAGTATCCTGTCAGTGACCCGCCTTTTTTCTTTCTGTCCAGCAGGGTTAACCAGGTCGTCTCCTCGATCGTTTACCAGCACCCCAACCGTCTTCCCTTCGTCCCCCTCGCTCGGACGAATGTTGTGTGTGCTTTAGATTCTCAAGACTTGCATACAGCTTGCGTGTCACGGGTGTCTACTTCGCCCAGATCTGATGACCAGGACTGGTTACAGCAACGGCGTCTGAACGAGGAGGCGAGCAGACTAGCTGGTTTGATACCCGTGTGACGTAACGTACTGTACTTTCCCCCAGCTTACCCAAATGTGGAATGGGTACCTGACTCCTTAGTGAGTTGGGGAAAGATAAAGCAGCGAGGGACAGGATAGAGGCATAGGCTCTCCAAGTTGATCCCGAAATAGGTGAGGTGTCTAACACCCCGTCCCGACGAAAATAAGGTTATGAGACTTTGACGGAGGTTTTGACGCCTCAGGGCTTCATGTAGAAGGCAGTCTTACAGAAGAGGGGCTGGTATGGGCGCCCTGACCATGACCATTATGGAGCTAGGCGCAGAGATATTTTAATCCGTACCTGAGAATGATGACCGTTAACAGTCGCTTGGGCAAATGACACGTTCCGACTTGTCACGTTGTGCTTGCTTACACAGAATGCTTATCACGAGAATGTGTTAAAGTTAAACGATATCATTAAAAGCAGATTACTCACTAAAACATTAAAGACATTAGGATAGCATTCACGCCGTCTTTGCAGTCATTGTCTGATGACGTATTCTGAAATCCTCCAGAATGTGGAATTCCAAGTAATAAAAGCTATAAAAAATCTCTCTGAGAATGTTCTTTCTGTGGTCTCTAAACTACGTGCATAGACCAATGTCTAGTTTCCAGAGCTCTGTGTGTGTGCGCGCGCGCTTGCGTGCGTGAATGTGTTGAAAAAAATTACACTTAAGTTAAAATAATACAATATATATATAACAATAATAATAATAATAATTGACTGAAGGTTTTACGTTATTTTGAATTCTCTATATTTAGAAATATAACTTTTGGGGCACGTCGTATATGCCTGTTTTGTCTAGATGTAGGAACACGTTTACACCCATGTTTAATTACCTTATCCATCTGTGTGTGTGTGTGTGTTGTCTCGACATCAAAGCGCTGTAATCGTCTGGTCGTCGCACCTGCCAGCTGACACTCAAATCCCTATCGTCTGACGTAAATGACTACCGATGACTTTGTCGATAGATCAGTCTGACCTGTGTTAGGGTATTGACCCTCGCGTCCTTTGATAAGGTTATGCAACTTAAAGATGCCAAGACTTTTCCTCACCTTACTCAATATCATTCTTACCTTCAACCTCTTTCTTGATTCTTCCACTCAGGCGAGAATTAAAGATCAAGTACACATGACATGTACTAGCTCCAGGGCACTGGGACAGACTCAGGTTTATTTCTTATCTTGCACAAACTCTTGTCTCTTGAGTGCCTCGATTGGGCCTGGAACAAGTAATCGTTTGAATCCCATCCTCTGAGCCAAGTATCCCTCATCAACACAAGCTGGTGCTTGCCTTATTACATTAGCTGGTTTCAGATTCTTATTTATTATCCTGTGTTATCGCATATGTATCTTGGCTTTGAAACTTTGAAATTGGGATTTTACATGATGTGATCAGCTCAACTGGAATGTTTCCCTTCATTTCATCTGGCCGCACAAACAATAAATATATACACCAACGTATTCACGAGCAGTCGCCCGGAGTGGAAAACCTTCCTTCGTTATTTACAGGCAAGCGTAACGGAACTTCCGCATTAAAAAAAAAAAAAGTTGAATTAGGGCACTGCACCAGCTGTAGGATCGAAATTTACAATGATGCGTTATAAACCATTTCGAGTCAGAAAACAAATTACAGCTGCTGATGAAAAATTGAACACTTATTTTTTTAATGAAATAAATCGCATTGCTTTGAAGTAGTACACAATTTTTTAAAAGTGAACATCTAAAAGAAAATAAAAGAGACACGTTAGCCGACGCTACTTTAGGGCTAGATGGAAGTATGCACTTAGCTAAGCATGACCACGGAAGTAGCTCGATCCTCATCTCCCGCTCCCTCCCCCTTCCCACTGGTCAATCCGTTCTTTCTCACCTTAAGGTAGAAATTCGGTGATTTTTGGTGATTTATTCGTGTTTCTACGCAATGGGAAATTCTTGTTACGTATACCCCCGCTGTAGAATCTTCTGGATGGTTTCAATAAATATACACAAGTTCATGCTGAAAACGGTAAGAACGGCTGCTGTTTGATCGAATGCCTTCTTTTTCGCAAACATTGATTTTGATCGTAAATGATGTACAGACAAAACTTGTTGCAATTTCGTTTTTTAATGTTCTCTGTCCCTCTCTCTTGTTTATATATGCTGTTTTCAGCCCCACCCTTACATACACTCATATTTCATTATCCGTCACAATGTGAGCATGTGTAAATAACGTTTAGTAAGAAAGTACGTATCTGTACTGTCAGAGAAAACTGTTAAATCATGTAATGAACGTTTAGAACTTCTACACGTTTTAGACTTACGTTATATGTAGCAACATGATTTTCGAAAAGAACAAAAGAGCAGAATCGGGGTGGTTGGGAGGGGACCCAACAATATATAGAGACAGTGTATGAAAGCTGCCCTACGTGCCGACAGGCATAATGGGCAGTAAGTAAGTAAAAAAGTAAGTAAGTAAGTGTATGAAAAACTTCTGATCAACAAGCTGACTGTAGTTTTAGCTGACGACTCACACCCACTCCGACAGGAATTTGACATTAGACGCTTAGACAGAAGTGGTAGCTTAACAGTTCCTAGAGCTACAACCACACAATATCTGCACTCATTTATCTCGGCTGCGATCCAGATGTACAATCAACTCATGGATAAGACACCATATGGATTCGGATGGCCGCACTGCTTGCTGCCATTCGGGCCATCCGTTTTAATGTGTACATTTTCATTGGTGCCATACTCGTCTCTTTGTTTTTTGAGTACTCATGTAAATGAGTACATTATATATATATATATAGGAGACACTAAAGTGTCAGCGTAAATGATCACAGATGAAGAACTACAAGTGGATGTAGAAATTGGGTGTTCTTTTATAGCCTTTATTGGTGTTTTCTGTAAAAATGATCTAATGTTACAGTCGGCAGACACAATTTCTTGAAAAGGATTAATAAAAATATATTTTATTCGGGTTTTCTTTGTATTGTATTTTTTAATGCGCATAGAGCATTGGGGGCCGATGCTTGCACACTAGTCGCGGTTTGATACCCGCTGACCCACGAGATATTGAATGGGCACTTAACCTCGTAAGATTCACAACCTCGTCAGAAATAAGTGATGTCTCTATAACACTTATAACGGCAAAACGCTGGAAACATTATAAGAATACATCTGTTTTACTGATTAATAGAAAAAAAATTAAACAGCTTTGTTCGGTTTAGAACAACAACAATATCAACAATATTATGAGATGATTACTACTGTTTTAAGAGTTGTTTTGTTTAGTTTTCGGCTTTGAGGGATCAGCCTCTTACAGCGCTCACCGATGACTCTGCGGCGGAGAGCGCTGGCTGCAAAACGCGAGAGATCACGAGACCACGCGTGATTTCAACCGCCAATTTCAAACATTTGACTGGCGAAAGCTGAAAGACGGTGCGCTTGAACACCTAACTTGTTTGTATCCTGCATGGTTCATTGCCTGCATTCTAGCGATCTTCACGATGGACGCCGAAACAGAGGTTAGTTATATACTTCTACAGATTTAAATGTTGTGAACAGTTCTGATTCATCTCACCTGTCAGTCGGCAAATGTTCGTCGTGGCATTTATGATGTCTTGTTACTGCACTAATGCCGGTTTTTTTAAGCAACACATAGTTGTCGTTTAATACTTTTTCAGAAATCATGCTTGTGAACTGCTTCAACATTCCGAAAAATTGCTAGTTAATTCATTTATTTTTAAAACGAAGATATTTATAATTTATCAAGGCATTAAGATGAGCTCGTGACTTGTTTTGAAATTTGAATTTGAGTGTGTTCGAAACTTACTCTTAGCTGTGTAATCAACTATCAGTGAGATATAAAAATCAAAGCAGACATCATTCTTCAATTTTATTTAATGATACTCGCAAACCACCGACAAATGAGATTGTCTAGCTTAAAAAAGAAATAGGGACAGACATAGTAATTCTTGTACAAAATGTTTTAACCACACAAAAAACATAGTAAGAAGTCGTTATTTTGGCACAACGGCCTGGATAAATTTTATTAGAAAGCAAATTTTGGCTGTGAATTTCAAAGGAAGGAAGAAAATGTATTACTAATGCAAATATTAGTGTACTTCAAACAATATGCTAATAAGCTGCATGTATTTCCGTCATTGGTGATACTCGTAAGGTAGCGCTTCAAACAAGAATCCGACATGGACAGCATACGAGGAACGGAAGAATAAACAAGATGACAAATAGAACGCAAATATAGAAAATGCAAATAGGAACCAAGTAACAAGAGCTGAGAATATTGTGATTCTGCAGAGGAAGTAGGAAAGTAGCAATAAGTGGAAAAAGGGGAGGGGATGAAAAAGGACTAGCATTGTGTGGACTAGATATGGAGTACTGCTCAACGAAGATGTGTGTTTTCAGTGCAGATTTGAAGGATTCAATAGTAGGTAGGTGATCAGCTTAAGTGATGAACAATTGCATTTGTCACATGTTCCAGAATAACTTTGGCATTAGTTTTTTTCCCCCTCTCTCATGCACATGTGTGGTTACACTTGAAAATCATGATCTATTTTTTAATTTACAGAATCTCTTCTATGGTTACAGTTTGCTTAACTATGTCAAGTATGGAATATGAAGAATCATATCTCCTTGGCATTACTGGTCATTGTATAGGATAGCAACAACTCAGATCATTTTTTTTGAAAGACAGATGTCATGTAGAAAGCCTCTTAAGATACAGGGTTATTCTCATGTGTCAAAATAATATGTTTTTGTCCAGAGATTAATAGAAAGAACACGACAGAGGCGAGAGCTGCTTAACCAGAAGATGGGGAAAACCCCAGAAGCAGCCCCACGCAAACGTCGCACACCTTTGGCAGAAGACTTCATGGATAATATTGTCAAGCAAGAGGCATCTGATGCCCAACAGACATCTGATGGTATAACATTTTCTAACATGTTACAGTGTAGTGCCATCTTGTTAGAGTACTAAGCTGTAATGTTTTGCAAAGAAATAGTGTAATTTCCTCATTGTTCAAGCTTAAATTAAGTGAAGACATTTGTTGAAGAGTTGAATGGATTTAAAGCTCAAGAGTATGAAGGAAAAAATTTCATATGAACAACCACACAACAAAAGAAACTATTTGTTTTATTTTCTTTATAAAATGAGTTTTACTGTACAATTTTGAAAACAATGATAGCTACTGATCAATACCGCAGACTCTCCTAAACGCCAGTGTTTGAGGGATGAAGAGAATAGAATCAAGCCAGATACACCTGCTATCCCTAGCGTGCGTTCACGCCTGCACGACATTGCAAGTCAACGCCATGAGTGGTCAGATGTGCAAGATGAAGGTGGGGCTTACTCATTGCTGCTGCCGGCATAGCTTCTGAAATTGATTGATATCTAGCATATCTTAAGTAACAAAATCATAACCCCGTCTCAAGGAGAACTCATTTTTTACATATCAGCTCCTCTCTTCAACATGCATAAGCCTTGACCTTATGTTCTTATCTCAGTGCAGAGGACTATATAGGACTTCACATTTGCTTGACAGTACTTTAGTACAAAGGAAAAATTAGCTTAAAGGGCTGGTATGTTAAATATTTTTACAATGTTCATATTCTGTAGTATTTTTACTTAGTTCTAGAACAGGTATCTCAGTAGTTTTCAAGTTGATTTATCGCATCACTTTGTACTCTTTGATGTTCTTTTAATGGAGGGTAACTAAGTGACAAATGTGAATGCTTCAATTAAACTTAAGTGAATACTTAAGCATAGTAAAATTTCTCTTGACCTTTTCCATGTACACTAACAGCCTGTGTAAGTAGAAACTGTATGGTGTTTATCCCAGGAAAGTTTTATTTTGTTACTTAAGTGATTCGTGATTTCAGTCATTTTTGACTTTGTTGATTGGTTTGTGCATATATTATAAGACCTTAGACAAACATTGAAATATATCTAGTAGTAACAATAGGATTTATATAATGCATTTCCTCCACACAGAGGCAAGCTCAATGCACTTCACAAGATATATTGGACAGTAGGTAGTGATCCTGTATGACAGAGAAGGCAATCACAATCAGAGAATCATACAAACACACATGTACAATGAGCATTAAGAACATGAAAGAACACAGAGAGGAGAAAGAGAAGAAAGTAGCAGTCAGGGTAAACCAATTACACTATGCATTTCCAAAAGAGACGGGTTTAAAGTCCAGACCAAAAAGCATTTAGCATCTCCGCTGTATAGAGAGACAGGGAGGGGCAGGGCATTCCAATTACTGAGGTCAGCAAAAGAGAAGGAGTGGCTGCTAAACCTCCAGTCTGATACGTGGGACAGTGACAAAACTGGCGGAACAGCGAACTGACTTGCCAGACTCAGCATAGGATGAGGCCATGAATAACATGATAATAAAGCATGAACTGGCAGCCAATGCAGATCACACGGAATTGGTGTGACATGATCAACCTTACTGTATCCCCGAATTGCCCTCTGAGATAAAGTGTTATCTTACCCTTGTGCAATACAATGCGAGCAGAATTGTTCTGAGCTCTGGAGCATGTCAAGCAAGCGGTCAGGGAGATCAACAAACATAGAGTTATAATAGTCAAATCTGGACAATACAAATGCTGACACAAGCTGCTTGGTGGAACCAACAGAAAGGAGATGGCTAATACACCTGATCCTATGTAGTTCAAGGAAAATGGACTTGCAGACCAAGTTAACGCGATTCTCGAAAGACAATGATGTGTCAAAGATTTACTGCAAGGTTGCTGGTAGACTGTTTAAGCATCTGTTCGGAGGCTATTGAGATGTTGGGGGGAAAAAAAGTATATATATATATATAGGCTGTCTAGTGGTGCAACAGTTAGCCCCTGTCACCAATGCAGTGAGGGTTGGCTGTCCTTGGTTCAGCTCTCATCTCGGGCACACTGTTCTTTCTCTGCATGTGTCATCTGGTTACAGGGCTGCTATGTCATAATACAGCCTTACTTGCTGGCTCAGCAACAAACACCAATTCCCACCCACCCATGTAAAAAATATGTAAGTCTCTTCTGAACACACCTTTACCTTACAATATCACCTTACATGGTATAGTTTTGTTTGGAGTTCTTTTGTCCATAATGTAGACAATATCTTGCATATGCTAGTTTTATAATGCAAATTCCACTTGACCATCCACTTGTGACTCCTCAGAAATGTATATTTCTGTATGTCAGACAAGGACCCTACGACACCAGTACCAACGCCTCGAAAAAGTCTGTCATCGCCACCAGAAAAGCCCAGAACACTTGAAAATGGTGGCACTTCACGAAAAACTAGATTTGCCAAGCTGGCACAAAACATTGATCAGTGGGAGGATGACCTCAGCCATCCAACTATTGTGTAAGAGGAACTGTAAAGAAAAGTGGTGCAATAATGTAAACAATCTTGTTTGCCTTTTATGCATAAATCTTAGGGTGCATATATCCATAATTAATACTTTCTTAACTGGAAAAGATATCCTTGATATTTGTGTTGGATGCAGAGAGCGCAATATAGATATAGAAAGCTGACCTCCACCAATAAATAAGGATAAAGCTGTCCTGTTTTGAATTGCTTCATATTCACTTAATGCATGATTGCTGAACAATTATTGATAAAGGTAGAACATTGCAGTGTTAAAGCTATAAAGTACTTGTCATTAAGACATTTTTCTCCATTTGGTTATGGCACCTGCCTATCAGACCTAGCAACTTTAGCATGTAATGCCGATGTTCAAGAGCGTGAGATTTAGTGTCGGTGCATGTACCCAGTTTCCAGATGTGAAACTATAAATAAGAAGTACGAACTTCTGTTAGAAAGCAAACTTTCTGTTTTACCTGTTTATTCTTCCAGTATGAAAACCCTTTTCCCCATTTATGCTGAGAATCCAACAGCCCTTTTAAATTTGATGAAAAATCTAGAGAACTGAATTACTGTTGATTAAATTGACTTCTAATTCTTGTGCAACTGTTTCCAAATAGTTGCAGATACTTTTGTGTTATTCTGAAACTATTGGCAATTTCCTGTTTCAGGAAAGAAGTTGAGACAAAACCGCGGTGGCAGCCGCCGAAAGCAAAGACAGAGACTGCAGTCACCCTTGGTTCTTCAAAGAAAGGACCTGCTCCTCCACCACCTGCTGAAGCAGGTCCTTTGTCTGTTAAGTCCAGCCTAGCCTCTCCCAAAAGGGTACCAGCCCCTGTTCTGCCCCACGTGAAAAACTCTGAGTCAAAAAACTCACCTGTACGTTCCAACAGCAAAGTCGAATTAAACAGTTCCCCAAGACCCTACAAACCATATGAACAGAATGCCAAGGTCTCTCCTGTCAAGTCACCCGTTACTTCTAAGTCTAGTTTGACTGGAATAAAGGCTGCTGAGCTACCCAAAGAAAAAGCAGTACAACTACCTTTTCCTCTGCCAACAGATCAGCCACAGCCAAAAGTTGGTGAAATGTCAAAATCTGAAGCTATGCAGTCTGGCAGGCCTCTGTCTACTCGCCTTGCCAACTGGGAGCAAAAAATAACTGAAACCAAGAAGTTGGAGACTGGAGTCAACCCTAAACCAGACATGACTACCCACACAGCTCAGACTCCTAAGAAAATGGCTACACCTGCTCGTCCCCTAAACAGCACATCTGATAGACACGAGGAAGTTCAGATGAGACCAAAAGTTCGTAAGTCGGTGGATGATGAACCCACTGCTCATTCTGTGTCGGCGCGCATGTCAGCTTGGGAGCAGTTGTCATCTGCCAATGCTGTCAGTGATATCAAGAAAGTTCAGCCAGGTGCCTGCACTCCCAGCAAGACTCCTCTGCCCAAGAAGTCTCCCACCAAGCAGGCATCTGTTACCCCTGGCCATCCATTGGCAGGATCCATCACCCACAGCAAAAACAATTCACTTGCAAACACCAAGAGTTTCCAGGAGCGAATCAGAGAGCGTGCATCTGAAATTAACCCATCAGCTGGTGACGAGAAAGCTGGCGAGGCCTTGACTTTTGGCACCGATAGCAAACTGTCACCATCAAAGGCCAGCCCAGCTATGAAGACTGTACAACAGAAACTGTTGGAGCAGACACAGAGTACAGATATGGCTCAACGTCTGAGACAAGAACGCATGGCTGAGGTACAGTCAATCCAGAACCGCTGGAAAAATGGACTCTTGAAAGAAGGAGATGATGTGAGTAAATATTTTTAATCACAAATAGACTTTACATTAAATCTGACTAAATGATTTAAGAATGATACATAGTTATGTTATTGCATTTTGAAATTACAATGTGTATCTTCTTGCTTTTTTATTATTTGTAGACACCTCAAACAGCATCTGAGAAGAGACAAGCCAGCAGAGTAAAGGCCAGAGCTGGTATGTGATGTGCTTTTAGATTTGTGTGGTCAACCTTTTTATTGCATAAATATTTGACTTTGATGAGTGCTGATTATTTTAGCAGTCTTTGCAGGAAAGCTTTGTGCAATGCTTCAAAACCAGTGTCGGCTGTGGGACGTTTGTAAGTTAATGTCAACAAGGAGAAAATGATAAGAAACAAGGCTTCTATATAAATTATCTCAGCTGTTATGTGCTTGCAGGTGGAGAATATGCATAACAAGAAATAATTCAGATTCTGTAACAGTCATTTTTTTCTGAGCTTTAGTTTTGGTGATGGCCACTTTTATAGCAGAAATTCTTGGTCTGTATTCCATTTAGATGGAGATAATGAAATAGCGATGGATGATAATGGAGTAGAAATGGATGCTGATCAAAGTAAGTCTTCTAGAAGGCAGTGTGCAATTACCTGGAATTTCTGTATAGTCGTACCAGACTATATTAATGTAAGTCATTCTGGAAAATGGGCTGGATTGTAATTATTTAATAGGATCCCCTATCTCCATGGTTCGGGGGCAGCCGAATGGTTAGAGACCTGGCATGCCGGTTTGATACCCATGTAGCACAGTTCACTTTTCCCAGTCGACCCAGCTGGTGGGAATGGGTATGCGACTTTTTAGAGAGTTGGGGGAGGGAGAAGAGATGGGCACCAACCTCACTTAAGGCTAGCCCCGAGAAAAGTGAGGTCTCCCCCCACAGTATGCTGCCTAGTATGCATTTAGAGCAGAAATGATTTCTTGGATGGAATGTTCATGATGCCATTTGGAACACCATCATCGCCTAAACCACACACATTCTGCATGTGTGCACAGACTCTGTCAGTTTAGTATTTTTGTCAAATTGAAGTTTGGTGGATTTTGCAGTGGGATCAGAGGTTCTTTTTTTTTCTTGTTAACTGATGCATTGCAGCAAAAGAGTTTAAATAGCATTCAAATAGCCAGGTACGACTGTATTTGGTTCATGTTCCATTATGCAAACTAATCCCTAAAACACACAAACTCACAAACAGTTGACAGCTTTTGATGCTGCCAGCATAATTGCATTAGTAATATTTAATAAGGATGCATGAATCTTGCATGAAGAAAATTGCATTATCCAAAGTTTTGGTTTTGAAGTCTAGCCACATTTCGCACATTTTCATTTTATCTATCATTTGTTTGCATCTTGGCATTTCTTTTTTTCTTCACATATTTTCAAGTATGATATGTGAGGTGTGATTATAACTAATCAATGAGTTTTTATCCCATATAGCAGCTTGTAAGGAGAAAGTTTGATTTTGAAATGTTCTCTGTGTTACTCTGAATCTGTTTCATATGAATAACTGGTGGTTGAGGTGGTGTGGGTTTCCTTTTGATGTTTTACTCCTTTAAAGTAAAAGATAGATTGTATTTACAGTTCTGTTGAATTTAAAAAAAATTTAGGAATTAAAAATGGTATAGTCTAATTGCTGTTTATTTTCTAAACTTCTACATTAATTTAACATACAAAGTGACACTAGACATAGCTTTGTGACACCGAGCATATTTTGTTTGTATATTCTAATCATGAATAGCATATTTAGTATCTGAGCTTTCTTGCTTGAAGTTCACACATTTATTGTCAATGGTGCATTCACATACAGATTTTGAAAACAAACTGTCTGCGATGGGATTTGAAGTTAAACAGCAAGAAGAAAATGAAAAGAAGGTCCAGTCACAAAGCCAGCAACCTCCTAGACCACCCCCACCTCCATCAGTGAATACACCTCAGAGCAACATCAGCAGGACAGATAAACCTCAATGCTCTACAAGTCTCTTTGGTATAGTCAGCAAGAAGAAAGAGACCTTTGTTAGTACCACACCTGCACTGGCTGCCAAAGGGGGCCGCAAGGTCAAATTTGATGACAGTTTTGACAGCGATAACAGTGAGGCCTCCAGTGCCAAGAAGTCTAATGTGCAGTCAGTGGTGCAGGTTACTGTTGAAGTCAGTTCCCACCAGAATGAGATACCTGATTCAGACAGCACAGATGTCTTAACTGAAACAACTGATCCCGAAACCAGCGAAGGAGAGGTGGTCCTGCGTCACCCCTGCCCTGCTGGCACACAGTCCCAGAAACCAAAGAGAGAAGATGATGAGGATTTGAGCCTTAGTGCCTTTGTTCCAGCTTCTGTTAGGCGACAAAGCATTCTGCCTTCACCTCAAAGGCAAACTAGTCAAAACCTGGATTCCAGTCTTGACAGCACGGACAGTTTTGAGGTGCCTGGTAGGTCTTTACTTTATTTAATTTTGCCATTTTTCTCTTGTAGTGTGATATGTCTTACTATTCTAGGCTAAGGGCATTTTCAATGATCATTTAGGCATGATCTGAAATATGTCCATGATTTTAGTACATCTCACATGATTTACCAAAGTTCACCCAGTTAACCTGAACAGCCTACCTTGCTGCTTATTCAGTTGAGCTTGGTTGCTCAAGTTTTGAAAAGTCAGTGTCAGAGATGAATACTTAAAAAGAACTTCAAAACATTTTGTGAACAGAGTCTGTATAGGTCAGGAAAAACTTGAAAAGTCAGTATATTTTGAAATGATTTCCAGTACCTGGAAAAGTCAGTATTTGAAGAAATTCATTAAAGGTCAGCTGATTTGACTGTCACCATTTGCACTGGCATCATCATCCTCTTACAATGTTGACAAAGTAGACTTACTTTAATAAGCTGTGGCTTACAGATGAAAAATATAAAACATTTTGGCCCTGGCTTCAAGAAGTGAAGAACAACAAAGCCAAATTTAAATGTGATCTTTGCGACAAGGAAGGGAAACTTTCAAATATGGATATAGATGCTGTGCGCAGTCATGCAGAAAGCAGCAGACTCATAAAAGTTCCAAAAAATGTGGTCTCGTTGTGTGGACTGGATGAATGAAGTTTATCCTGGAAAAAGTCCAGGGGGGGTAGTCAGTCTTTTGTTTTTGTCATAGTAGTACAGACGGTATGTGAACATTGATTAAATCTTTTACTTACTATCTTGTTTAAAGTCTATATGAAAGAAAGCAGTTGAACACACCTGAAAAGTGCAGTTAGAACGGGTTTGAAAAAAGCCATGTAATTAAAATATAACTAATTGATTTCCCCACAAACTTTGCCATCCTTTTGTATTGCAGGTGCTGGTCCAGACATTCACAAGAGCACAGTAGACCTTGTTCGTCTTGGCAAGCAATATTCACAAAGTTCTAGCAGCTTGACTAGTCAGAGTACTGCAGGCAGCACCACAGACCTTACTGAGGGTCAGTCACACTCTGGCTACTGCCCAGAGGACACAGATGACTCGACTGATAATCGAGATGCCATCGCAGACCTCCTAAATGAGGCCATGGATTCAGACAAGGAAGATAGTCCTGTGGTGGTGGGTGTTGTTCATTTTTTGCTGTCAATTGGGACATTGTAGAAACTATTCTAAAAACACATGAAATTTGAAATACATATATTGAAAAGTGCCTTATCCAATATCAACCCTACTTTTAAAAAAAAAATCCTTTTCCACAGCTAAGGAGACGTAGTCACCTTAAAGCAACACAAGAAGATGGGGATCTACCCTTCACACTGAGCTCTTACAGAGCAAGCAGGTAAACAAAGTATTTTATTTCTTAATAATCGATATTGCTTGTTAAAACCTGAAACGTCTAGTGAGGTTTTTCTTCTAATGACTAGGTACTGCTCCATGCATGATACTAGTACTCCAAAATCAGAATGGAATCTCGCCCCAACCAATCCCTTCAGTTTATGAGATAGAAGTCTACAAGCATTGTGCACACACACAAACTTGTGATGTCACATTTGTACACAGATAAACCTTATTAACATATGGTCCCAGTTCTCCCATTGGCTGAAACTTTGAGAACATTCCTGTACAATCCTGCTGTCTGTGGTGTTGATCTTCCGTGGGCAAGTGCACCTCAAGAATAAAAAGGACTTATTTTCCCGAATTTGGTGAAAATAGTATCTTGCATCATTTTTTGGAGTGGGGAGGTGGACTGGTTGACTCTAAACCTCCCTGCATACAATGAGTATCCTTGTGTATCAGGAACTCCCAGATAGCTGAAGTGAAGCAGACTATCGTGCGCAACAGTAAATATGCCAACATGCATGTGGAAGAAGAGCCAGTGGAAATGCCAACGCCCCCAGTTCCTACTGTGTCCCGTCAGAGTATTCATGAGAGAATCAAGGTAATGTTTAGATTTACATTGTGAAATACATGGGGACAAATTCGTCTAATAAGTTAATGATACTTTCCATTAAGAAATTCTCACTTCTTCCACTGATGGTTTCATTTTTATTAATGAGGTTTTCAAGAATTTCCTAAGCATCCGTTGCTGTAAATCAAGTTGTAATGATTCTACACACTTGTTCACTGTCACCAATGTGTACGCTTTCAACAGGAGTTGCAAGAGCTGGTTCAGCAAGAACAGAATGTCATCATGCAAACAAGCAATGCTTTGAACCAGTGCTTCTCTAACAGTTCCTACTTCGCTGGTTCTGCTGAACAGGTGGAATGCAACAGACTGCTGCTGATTGCATGTGAGCTTCCTGAGCTTCATCTTTTAGACATCCTTTTAAAAAGATAATAGAACAAAAAATGCATGCAGTCATTGAGTGCTTATTTATTCAGCTTTAAGTTGAAACATGGTAATGGATCTTGGTTTTACAGGTCAGAAACGTCAGGCTTTCATGACAGAGATCCAACGGCTGAAAAACACTGGTAGCTTAGATCCTGCTGGCCCTGGACCCAAAGGCTCCCTGACAATAAGTGACATTCGCCTACCCTTAAAGAAGGATTTTGTGACCAAGATAGGAACCTCTCAAGGTATATCGTGAAAACTGCATTAAATTTCTCAAGTTGTCGTGAACTGTGAGCTTAAAGTGGAGTGTGTTGGATGAGACATAGAGCTTATTTGACTTTTATATCTTTTGCAGACACAACCACATACTACTTCATCTTAGTTCTTCGTAATGGGCCACAACTAATCTGCACTCAGATGCTGTCCACGCATGACCCCATGATGCGTGGTAGCCTCGATTTTCCTAACCTTATTAAAATCAATGGTATCACAGGCAGCTTCAAGCTGAATCTGGACATATACAGCATGGTGAGTGAATTTAACAGGTTCTGCATCTTACAAATACAGGGGTGAGATAGCATGTATGTGGCATCTCAGATCACATCCACTGTTTGTCCAGTGCACACCAAATTTGGCAGGAACATTTCAGTTACTAAAATACAGTGTTTGGCAGGCGTATGCTGTGCCTGAGCATGTTAATTTTCTGCATTTTTAGATGTTACTGCAGCTCCAGATGAAACAATGCTGAGCAGAAGCAATTGTTATATCTTTTATGTCGAGTAAATGTGGATGACATCGTAATTTAAAAGTGTCCTATAAAAGCAAAAGACAGGAGAGGAACAACATGGAGATGGGGGAGGGGGAGGATGATTGGAAAGTATATTGCTGGTAACACAATTTTTGTTATTTCCTTCACTTGAAACTTTGTAAGGAACATTATCTGTTAGCCTGTCACATTAGATAGGTACATCAAAAGTGTAACTTTCACTTGTTTGTTCCTTAAATGATAGGTCCCATCAGAAACATTGATGTATGTGGGCCTTGTTATTTTGCTTTATAGGTGTGTGTGTGTATATATAATATGTATTGCATTAGAAGATATGGCAAAGATTTATTTAACTAGGAGTCCAGTTGAACTTAAGGTCAGTGAATGTGTTACGTTTTAATGCTCTTAAATACCAGTAGGAAACTGCACATGTTGTATGGTGTTCAAGCTCATTTGTACATTTGAATGGTGGCTGTCACATCAAAACTAAGTGCTAAAATGTCATGCTCCAGGTTACTTTCTGTTACAGTCAGTGTCTCGTGAGCCTGCAGGAAAAGACAAGAAAAAGAAAACCCCCAAGAAGGGCAAGGCTGGAAGCAGCATGACAGGTACTGCAGCCCATTTGGGGAGGGTTGAAACTTGTAAGGAAATCACCAGCTGTTCCACTTTTTTCCAGGCGGAGCACCTAGTTTTGCTGACCTTTGCACTCATCTTGCCCTTCTTATTGGTCTTTGACTGTCATTAGTGTGCCAAATAGCTGGCTATGACTTCTCCGGACGAGTGCCTCTGGTAGTGCAATAAATATTGGAGTTTGAAATTATCACCTTAGGACTACATGCTGTTCTGACAAACTGCTTGCTTCTTTCCAACAATGTTGTTTTGCATTGTATAGTATTAAAATACATTTAGTGAAACATTTAGAAAAAAGGGAGAGGCATTTCTTTACTCTAATAATCCTCATCTGTCAGTCACATTTTCTGTGTATATTTTAGAAATAGTTATATTTATTCAATTATAAGCAGTAACTCAAGCAACTATTTTAGTCTGAAGTGGCTTAACTTTCTACTCGAAAATTAGACTTGCCCCTCTTGCCTGTGGTGTTCAACATCTTTTGTGGAGAACATCAGGCGAGAAGTCCTTCACAACCATCACACTTCCATTGGTGAGAGACAGATGTGCAACCTGCACTTTGCAGACAACGATGTGATGGTGGGAACCAACAGAGAACTGCAAGACTACCTACAGACTGACAAAACAGTGGAAATGCATATGGAATTGAAACCAACACCAACAAGAGCAAAGTCATGGTTATTAACAGCAACAACAAAGCATAAATCTACCCGAGTGCAGTACATCTTGAACAAGTGAACAGCTTTAAGTACTTGGGAGCCACTCTTTCCCAAGATGGCACATCCATAGCAAATATCTACACCAGGATCATGATAACAACACCTACAATGGCCAGGCTGGATAGGATCTGGGTCAGCAAAAGCAATAGGTTTACTACAAAGTACAAACTGTTCAAGTTTCTCATGCTTCTACAACATGACACTCTAGAAGACTTTCAAGATACCTTGAAAGAAGATTGATGATTACAAACTTTTAAGTACATTGGACATTCTGTGAGGTACCAACTCACTACTCAAGATCAGCCTGAGTGACCTTGTCAACTGCATATGTTCTTTCTGATAACCACAACCAGCAGGCCAACATGGCCGTCGAGAGACAAGTGAATGAATTATGTTTGTAGACCTGTATGTCAAGAACTGGAAGGGGTGTTTTTACCCCTTTTGTGGAAATAGCATTTCACACTAAGCTTTACCCAGTCACTTTAGTCCTGTAAGTGATAGCACCACCTTTGTAAATCATAACCCACTTCTGCCACTAAAAGAGTTTATGAAGTATGAAGAGGTTCATTTTATTAATGGTTTAATTAGTTTATTGCAAATATAATATTGGGTAGCACTTTTGACTACTAATGTGGAGTTTTAAACTGCTTTTTCCTTTGTTTTAGTCACCTCTTCTTTGCAGTTTGCTTTCTGTCTGCTTATTATAATTCTGTGCACATTTTTCATTTCTCCTATACACTGCTCTGTATTTGTGGGCAATAACATTCTTCTTAGAAACTTTACACAGTAAAATATGTGGCTTAACAAAAGTCGTTTAGATAAAACATTGACATCTTTAACTTCTAACGGATTCCTTTGTTTTAAGTGATTAGTTCAAGACTTTGTGATAGCATCAATAACAATAAAATAATAGTATATATTGTTGGATACACAAAATTTACTTAAGCTTGACATAAAAAATGTTACAGTTCTCAGTCCTTAATCATGCCTGCAGAGAAGTGCACCTGCAAGACATGTTGTGTTATGAAGAAATCCCATTTTACATTTCAAAGTAAAGTTTTATTCTAGAGGTCTGGAGAAACTACAAAGCATCACTGTATGTAGTATTTGTAGCCTGGAAATAATTTTTAGCAGCTGGCATACAGTATATTCAACAAAATCTTGTGCTCTTTTTAAAAGACCTAAATCTGCTAACATTCACAGTGCCCAGTCCTGGTGGTCCAATGGCAGTTCATACAACAAGTTTCACACAAGTCACCAGCGTGCAGCTAACCATGAAGTCTTTGGATAGAAACAGTTTTCAACTTGAACGAGTATGTTTATTTACTACAGTGAATATTTTTTTATACATATTTTAGTGGATCTATTGTTTTTTTCATATTAGCAAAAAAAGAAAGAGCTAAAGTCATTTATTTACATTCTGATTCCTGATAAACCTGTACCATTTTCTCTTTGGGTAATAATGGGATAGTATGAAGAGTATGGTGTTCCTTAAGCACATGTTCATAACACAGGTGCCACATAAGACTCTTTTATGGCAAATTGAACATTCCTCAAAATAATGCTTAAGATTTGTTTTCATCTAACACAGACAGATATCTCAAGATAGCGGAACAAGTTTTTCAGGTGTCATTTGTAGTACAGTTAGAAAGCTTTTTCTAGCTTCGTTGTCTTAAGTGGATGACAACAACTAGAGACTCTAATCTTGTAACCTTTTATGATGAATGATAAAGCCTGTCTATATTCGTATCAGTTCTGTCTGTCAAATGTGTCATTTTCTAACAGTCCTGTGTGGTGCAAAATAACTGATTGATAATTGATTAATAAAGGATTAAGATAATTGATGAATAAAAGATTAACAATTCTGCTTTCCAGCTTCCCTTCTTATCACCTCTTCATGGCACTATATACCTCAACCTTAAATGCCTGATGGAAGCAAATGTGGAAGAAAAGGGATTTCTGGTAAGATCTGCAGGAAATGCTCAAAAGCCTAAAACCATAAATCAGCTGCATGCTTATGTATACACAAATTCACACAAGCAGCAAATGTATTTACATTCTATCATTTCATATTAATATGTAAAGAATATTGTTGCTGCTAGGACAAGGGAACAATAGCATGCAGTTAGGGGAGCAAGGCATGTCCTTTTATGCTTCATTCACTTAGCTGTGTTGAGAATTTTAAGATGCTATCTTAGACCCCTTTTTTTTGGAGAATGCAGCAGGAATCATAGGGGTTTTAAAAAAAAACAAAAAACTGCAAGATTAATACTGCTTTAGCATGGTGGGCAGTGAGTGTAGGTCTTCGTTCACAACAGTGAATTGTCAAAGGTGGCAATGTTAAATTTGTGAAACAATAAATGACCTGATAGTGTTTTATTAAAATAATTAAAATTGCTTTTTTTTAAAGTGTTTATATTGAATGCCATTTTTCAGACGATGTTCGAAGATGTAAGTGGACTGGGGTCCTGGCATCGGCGGTGGTGTGTTCTTGCTGGTAACAAGCTACAGTTCTGGAAATACCCTGACGATGAGACTAGAAAGGTAGATCTATAACCATTGTTTTTACAAAGTTTTATACTGAATAATGTCATCAGATCCGAAATTAAAATGAAAACATTTTTTTCCTTACCTTCTGCTTGTTTTCAGGATCCTATGGGATACATCGACTTGAAAAGATGCATAACAGAAAAGGTTGGTCTTATTGCACGTGATATTTGTGCTCGACCACACACATTTGAATTGCTGACAGTGCGGCAGCCTCGCAGGGGTGAAAAAGACACCCTCATTACCAAAACCTACAATACTATGACAACAGTCAGGTAGGCCATCTCCCAATGCCAGCCTTCCAATGACAAATTTTTACGCCATTTTTTAGAGAAAAAAATTTGGTAAGTGTTACTCTCCCAAATTCACAAGTGTTCACAATTTACTTTTCAGATACATGCTGTCAGCAGACACAAAGGAGGAGCGTATTGTGTGGTGCAACAAGCTGAACCGGGCATTAGCTAATATTCGCACGTGGCATGCTGATGCCTTGCGACCTGCCTCCAAGTAAATGCCCTATAAGTTTGTCTGCAAGCTGATCAAGCTGTTGACCAGCTCATAATAAGTTCATCATCTGAATATGCAGTTATCCTAGTCTGCATCATCAGTGTACATACATATTGTGTTTGCCTGCAAATGTTAACAAAGGCTTGTGTGATGTGAAATGGATTAGTCTGTGATAGAGCAACAAAGAACAGTTACCACTGTCCTCCTGTCTTTCCTTCTCTGCAGGTACTGAGTGGGTGCATATGCTGCTGCAGCAAACCTTAAGATATTAACGCACCATGTTTAGAACAAGTTGTTAGTTTTCTAGGTATATAATCATGTTTTTATGTAAGTGTTTTGGTCTCTTCCTTGCTAAACTTTGTTTATGTGTTGAAAAATGATAGGTTTTAAGATGCTAGTACGAAAATCTACACTGTGCTTTTGTCAAGTATTGTGCAAGTAAGACCACTGTATTCTTTAACCCTGTTTTGCATACATTTTTATATAATGGACCAGAGAACATCCCAATGTAATTGTGAAGATTTATGAAAGTTTCACAGACCAGTGTTTACAGACCTGACTTTCTCAGGCAAAGTTATTGTTTTCCGTGAGGAATGATGTAAAATGGTTGTAAATATTCTGTGCTTGCTGAACGACTTGCATATCTCTGTCTGCCAAGTTTCTCCTTTTTCCACATTGTTTATAATGTGCTGCAGAAGGAATGACCTGCACTTTTGTTGCAACTGGTATTGCCATGTCAAAGATGTGGTACCACATCCTTGATCACATCTTATACGGCATGTTATACATGTTGTGCAGTGGTGCATTTTGTAACGACTTAATATAAAAAGCAATTGTGTGACATAATCTTTGAAACAAAAAATAGCTAATAATGCACAGTAATTTTTTGGTTTTGCGGTAAGTCCAGAACAGTGTTACAGGTGAAAGAAACTATTGTTGACAGTGTAGATCACATGGCTGATTTTCATTCATTTGAAATAAAAATTAAAGTTTGCTGAACTTGTGAAGCTGTATTTCTGCAAATCAAGCTTCTAATATATGTATCAGACTGAATACATTTTTTTGTACTGCTTGTCAGCAGGTTTAATAATACATCAAAAGAGTGCAAACTGAACAAATGTTAGTTCTTAAAGCTTCCACTGCTTTCATCATAGGTGTGTTGTACTTTTCATGTTCTGCAGTTAACACCTATGAACTATGCAGCTATAGCTTGGTATATTGTATAATCAAGTGATGTAATACTGCCAAGGCACTATCAATGTATTTATAATGTCTACATAAAAAAGTACAGTCAAAAATTTGTGTGTTCATGCTTGGTCTGATTATTTTTTTGTAATTAAGGTAAACATCAGGTATATTGTAAAAAGCATTTGATGAGAAAATTCAAATTCAGAGTGATGAAATAACTGACCTTGATTTGGAACCCACAGAAAAATGCATCTTGGTACAGTATTGTAAACTTATCCACCCTCTAGCACTTGAAAGACATTACCAAAGCATTCTAGAAGTGAAAAAAAAAGTAGTCACTTCTTTAGAATGAGGATGAAGTTCAGGTGTCATCTCCCACCCAATTCCATGGGATGCATATCAGACCATCTTGCATGACAGAATAATAGTGTGATATGCGTAGGGAAGACTGGTTGAAGAGAATGCAGTAGCGCCAGTAGTCGTTTGTCAAG
This sequence comes from Marisa cornuarietis, assembly GCA_004794655.1. Lineage (NCBI taxonomy): Eukaryota > Metazoa > Mollusca > Gastropoda > Architaenioglossa > Ampullariidae > Marisa > Marisa cornuarietis. The sequence continues at coordinate 9,629,404 of SMMW01000003.1, read as the reverse complement.
CGCTGGCAGCAACTGATCATCTGATGTGGTGTCACACTGTCATCTTTGCTCAGCTCCTTAAGCTCTAGTAGCCTCAAGCACTCTTTAACACACTCCTCCTCCTGCTGCAGGTAGCTATGATGTATAATATAAAGTCTTAATCTCTGCCTGAAATCTTTGCACCAGAAAAATGCTTTAATTATAAACTGCAGTTACATGTAAAAATTTAATATGTTGTATGAGATACAAAAACTAATCAGAATTCACATTAATTTCAAGAATTCGGATTTACACCTTAAACAGGGTAGAGCCACATTCCCATTAAAACTGCGAAAACAAAATTTCATAATGGCTGTTTTCATATTTGGAATTAACCATACCTGTTGATTCCTGTCAGAATGCTGTAGGCTTCCATCATTCTCTGACTGATAAAATCAACAACCAAAACACCTGGCACTGATGCAGGAATCAAGAATGATCCTGCCGATGACAAAGTCAATGGTCCACTTTCTCTGGTGCCAATCAAAGAAATGATACTATATAAGTTAAAAATGCATTAGTTGGGTTTCGCCGTGATATAGCTCTAGTTGCTGGCATGGCGTTAAACACAAACAAACATTAGTTGGGTTACCACCTGTAATGTAAAACTTCCACAACCAAAAAACAGTAAAAAATGGGTGCCTGCATTTTTAAAAAAACCCATTAAAATGGAAGCCTGGATAAAGTAGTTATCTCAGTTGTAAAGATATAGTCACAATATAAGATTTCATCATATTACTAAGGTTATCTAATGTGACCACAGGAGCAGTAATCAGAACTTTCGAGTCTTACCCTTCCACTACCATCTCTAGTCCCGATAAATCTTTGGTTTTAAAAGTCTGTGCAACGTAATCCTGACAGCGGCTAAGAGAATTGAGCAGCTTGTTCAAAAGCAGCTCATATTCCTCTGCCATGACCTGGAAATATCACAAAAACATAAGCTGTATGCAAAATATATAAATATGTGTATTGTTAGATATCCTATGTCTATGTATGGTGATGTTTGTAGGCATGTATCTCAAGAACAGAAAGGAGTGTTCATCCAGATTTGGGAAAATGGCATCCTGCACCAAAGCTTTACTCAGTCATAAGAAAAATTGGCACCCAACTTGGATTTTAAGAAAGAAAAAATCTAACTTGACTGTGTGATCTCTCATGGCGGACCACCTGGATATTGTTCAGCAGTTCTGACAACTTGACTTCCATATATGGTAGGCGCTCAAGCACAGCATCATAGCCCCGAACAGATACAAGCAACTGGAAACAGATCATGCTTATCAGTTTTTCAGTATGTCAATTTTCCTGAGTGATATGATGCTTATCTAATAACTGTAATTGTCATGTAAGCTCTGGCAACAAATATCATCCCAAAGGGTGATCAAATAATGCACACTGCTTACCTTCATCCATGCTGTTGGGACATCTTCACTGCTTAGAATTATCTCCCCAAGGCGGCTTACCCCTGTTGTATTGCTGAAAACCAGTTTCCGATCTATAATAACAGAAATTTCCCATGACCAAGATTAACTGTGTATAAGTAAATATAACTTGGGATTGTCGGTGCTCAAGTGAAGATCAAGGGAAAAAAATCTCTTAAATGGTATGTGTACTTTAAAAGTTTACTAAATTATCCTTGGTTAATGCTGACTTTACAGTGCTAGGCTTCATATGTTACCATTGACTACAGGGCTAGGCTTAATATAATATTGTAATAAGACTGATGTTCAAATATGTAATGTTAAATTGTTTTCTCCACCATGCACCACATGAAATTTAACTGGTGTGAATTTGGTGCTTTATAGTGCAGCTTACAAGCTAATTCCACAGTTTCATCAACAATGAATTGATTGCTATGAATGCCAATGCACATAAAAATAAAGAATACAGGTAATGCTACATCCATCTGATACAATCATAATTTTATCCAAATGTCAAAACTTCTGTCCAACCGCAGATAATATATCTTATACAAAAAGCTAGACAATTTCGATCAGGATATTCACAAGGTTATCAAGATGGCATCTGATGAGATCACAACCTTTTCAAACCCACCCAATGACCTCTCTTCACCTACTTTTTTCCTATTTTAAACATAGGGAAATTTTTTTAAGGCATTCTTTTACCTTTTAGAACACTTCTGATAAAATGTGGATGCTCCGAATAAAGTCTGTAAAAGGATTTGAGGCACCCACGGAAGTGAGACACTCCCCAGACGCTGTCCCAGCGGATTTCTTGAAGACAAAGTGCAGCATTCAGCATGTCACACAGGCGGTTTATGTCTTCCTGAACATACTGCATGGAGCTGGCCTGCTTGCGTGAATGCATTATATTCAACGAGAGCCAAGACCTGCAAACATCATGCCCTTGAAGAGTTATTTGTTGAAACTACATCAGGTCTGTGCAGTATGAAACCCCTTTCAGCTTTAAACTTAATTTTTATGTAGCTGTTTTTTTAAAAAAATGCAAAATCAATTATTAAAAAATATTTATTATTAAAACAAGATTCATGGTAAACGAGTTTTTTTTCTGTTACCTATAATTTCAAAGATTAACATTTCAAAGAAATCTCGTTTAAAACACACCTATCCCTCACAAGTAGCATTCCTAGGAGAACAAATTAACAAATAAAAGTCTACCTTGTGATATTCATGAAAATGAAAATCAAGAATAACTACTCCTGTAGCCTTACTTTAGAGTCAGTTGTGGCGCTTGCTTGGGGATCCTTTGGTCGGGATGCTGCTGGTCTGTAGCAGCATAGTAGGAAGAATGCCATTTTATTTGACGAAACATTCTGCTGGCTTTTGTTATAGATGTCGGAGAAATTGTGTTGAGATAATCCAAGGACAGACCACATGACCGGAGAACTGTTATCACAGTATCACGTAGCGTCTTGGTAGTGAGCTGTATTGTTACTCGCTTCATTTGACCTTCACAAAGCATGCAAGCACACCAAATGTTTATAACAAAAATGGCCAGAAGAATTTAATGTACTTTAAGTTCATGCACATATGTTCATAGGTAATAAGCTATCATCAGTTCTAGGGTGGTCAGAGTAAAATAAATGTTGAAACTGCCAGGCCTGCTTTCCATATCTTTATTCGTTACATAAAAACTGTACATAACTGCTACTTGACAAAAATAACAAATACTATTCTCAATCTACTGAGAGGTCTGATCAATCACATTGCCAGCAAAAGCCAAAACAAACAGCTGCAGGCTCAGAGTCCTAAAGACTGATGTAACTAAAATCCTTACCATCATGTGTATCAGATGATTTTCTTGTATATCTCACATAAAAAACTACTTCAGTTGGCTGAGCTTTTCCACCCATTTGCAGTGATGCAACATACTCACTTAGCTTTTTCAAAGATTCCTCATTTACTGCCTAGAAAAGCATACAAAAAATAAGATTGTACAGATAACAAATTTCAAAATGATAATTTTTTTTGTCTGATCATCAGTTATTTACATACAATACTAAATAAAAAAATAGGAAACATATTTTACATCACAAAAGTGTCACTTCATTAATTTTGTTTGTCATAATGTTAATTTATAGACAAAGTCTTCTTTATCTTCAAAAAGATGGGGATTTGCCCCAGGTATGATATGGAAAAACTATACCCTTTCTTTTGGAAACTGTCCAAACAAGTCTGGATGGACAGTGAAATAAAAAGGTCTTAAAGCTGTTGACACCTCTTGAGTTGTCAAAAAGCGAACTGTTCCCAGGAATGCTTGGCTGCCTCTTTGGAATGATCTGCAAAATAAGCCACTGCACTGAAATTTTTTTGTGAGCTCAAAGCAAACTTATCAAGTGAAAAATGCCAAAGCAATTAATATATTAGAGATTGAATAAGTAATATAAATCAAGAGAAAATTCCTTTCGTACGAAATCTGTTTCTCTCTCTCAGTCTCTTGAAACGTTTCTTTGTCCATAAGAAACATCAAAACCTCATTCTAGTTCATGGTCTAGGAATTGTTAGGGTTAACATAAAATAATAGCATATTTCATGTTACAATTGTTCCAAGAACTAACAATTAAGCCATTTAGAAGAACAGTTATGCTTATGTCAGTTAAAAATCATGCTTCATGAAATCCTAAACAAATATTTTCTCCATAAAATTTTCTTGAGTTGTTACAAACAAAAGTAATATTGCAATGAGCTATAATTAAGTACTTATATTTGCATTTATTATAATTGTGCTAATTTCTTGTGCATGAATTGTGCATCTCTGAATATTAAGGCTTGATCAGCAGCTTTTTGAATACAAATCAACATGATGTGCCCACTTCATGATTCCTGCCTATAAAAGGCGGCCACGATTTATTAGAGGATTTCAACTGTGGAGTTAATAATAGGTAGTACGCATTTCTAATGTTATAGTACCTACATATTGTGATAGCGCTCTGCAAAGGCAAAAGCTTCACTTTTTTGTGGAGGGCTTCTATTGCGCTTCCCACAAAAACCCAGACAATGATAAAAGTTTACGATAAGCAGCGCATTTATGGCTATATATGAGCACTCATTTTGTGTTCATGCAAATGCAGCCGTTAAAACTGCAGCTTCTTTTCCTTAGGTTCATAATGTCTGATGCACGATGATAATTTATATCGATCGATATATATATATATATACACTGTGTGTGTAAACGTTTTATATTTACATCGTCATAAGAGTGCGTACAGTATTTATAATTGATTACCTTATGAGCGCAGCTTGCATGTTGAAATTTTTAAAGCAAATGTTGCCAGAGAAAACAAAAACAAAATTCACACAAAAAGTCACATGTTTGATGAATCAACGATTCTTTTTTTCAATAATTTGTGCATTTTGATTCTTTCAATCTTGAAACTAGGATTATTGCATGTTGTCTTCGTTTCAAGGGCAGTGTCTTCTTTTTCCTTTTCTTTTGCTAGTACGTACTTTAATCGTGAGTAGAGTTAGACAGTATTCCGTGAATAAAAATTAAAAGTGTTTCATAAGATTTTGTTTTCCCAGCCACAAAAATATAGAGCAGATATCTGTTGAAAAGTCCTGTTAAAAAAGTTAATTTGTCAGCAGGTATCGAGACCAAAGATCGTACTGAGCACGATGCTGAAGTTATCGCCCCTAACATTTCATATTTACTTTTATCCATTACAGCTACATGCAGGTCAATAAATCAGCTTTTAGCATTTTCCGAAAAGAAACCAAGTATATTTTTCCAAGTTTCCAAGCCTTCGGTGTGTCGGTGTGTGTGTGTGTTAGTTTTCTCTGTGCCACAAAGGGAATTATAAGAAAGTTATCGTCTGCTTGTAATAGAAATAATATACTTTTACGTTGAAGAGTTCTTTTGAAGATTTTTATTGGATAGTATGGTTTCTGTAAGCCAATCAGAAGAAACATAATTTCACAGCCAGCCTTGGAGTGCAGTGTCGCAGTGGTCGTCTGTAGGTCAAATACAAACAGGTGGGTATCTCGGAACTTAATATTAACTGGGAAGGTAGCATGGTAATCTAAGAGTGAAATCTGTTCATTGACTTACAAACTGACTTAAGCAAAGGAACAAGAGTTAATTCCAGTACTACCTCTCAGTTAGTCAGTCGTAGGATTCGGTAACGTAAGATTAATTTTTGTGTATTTACTAATAGATTAGTCAGCAGCAGTAAAACGAATGTGCGTATTAAAACGGCGTTATTGTTACCAACAGTTCAGTCAGTTAAGGGTACTTGTTGCTTCCATGTACACTGTAAGGAGATAAAATGGCTACTTCAGCTAGCAGACTAACATTCATTCATCAGCTTCTCACTTTTGCAAAGCGATTAACGGTTTCTTTCGTGCATCGTAAATAGGCCCTAATGTTTAGTCAAATTTGTGGTAATGTGCAATAACGTTGAAATAGATCAGTTATCATTAAGTGTTAAATGCAGTGTATTTTAGAATTAATTGAATAATCATATTTTGCCTTAACAAACAATTTAATAATACTCATCAAAATTTCTTTTCAATTTCACTTTAATTCATTTGGTATAATCAATGATTCCAGACTTGAAAACAGTTTGAAACTGACATTTAAGTTTTCAGAATAAAGTTAGAGACAGAGATAAAGCTTGATTTGTGTAACAGTTGACATGTATATAGCTTGCTTTCGAAAGGTTTTGAATTAAAAACTGAAATTTGAATTTGAAAATTGTTGAAATTAAAAAAATGGCAAGTCTAATACTATCATTACTATTGCTATTAGTAATAGTTCAGTAATCCTTAATAAACCTTCAATAATCTTTAATAAACCTTCAGTAAACCTTAATCCTTCCTTGACCTGCTTTGTTGCTGCATTAGCATGGATGTGTGCATGTGCATTGCAGATGTGAATGTTTTGCAAAGGTAGGTTAATCACTTTATGATGGAGCAACGAATTAATAAGCATATAGATGTAGAAGGTTTTACTAATACATGGAGATGAGGGATAATGTGAGATTACACATTGTGGGAATGCAGCTGTGATGGGAATTCATCTACATCCCAGGCATCTAAAGGGGGAAGTGGTAGGGAAATTGGTGGTGGGTTACTCTGCAAGTTGGGATGAACTCTTTTGGTAGTATTTAGTTCTCAGGTTTTACATGATAAAATCTGATAGAAGTCCAAGTAGCTATATGTATGCTGTTAAAGTGATTGTTTTCCAAAAGTATATGACAGGTCATTTTCCCCTTAAAAAGTGCTTTCTCTATTTGACATTCTCTAGTTGCATGGAAATATAAACTAACCACAAATCTACCAAAACAAACTGGCTTGTGGAAGTGTTATAGTCAGGTATTTCATTTGCTTCATGTGTAGAATGATCATAGAGCATTGATCAGTGAGGACAGAGGCACCCAAATAAAATGTTATGGACAGGGAACAGTGGGACTTAGTTATGACAGTTACAGTGCATGAACTAGATTTTTGCATGGTTTGTGCTCTTTTTAATTTCTATGAGGTAGAATGCTTATTCATCAGTTACTTAGATTAGAAAACAGCTAGAATGCATGTTAACTCTATTAATTAACTTGTTGCTTTAATTAATGCAGTATTTGTGGTTATTAACAAAGCTACATTAATTTGTGAAATGCTGTATATTTTCAGCTTTTTAAATCAATCATTTGCTTTAAGTATGGAGACCCAACATCTCCTGGGAAACGGGCCAGCTGAGGTTAGCATGCACATAGCTTTGGTTTTGGCATGTCTTTTCCCAGCTTGGTGTTTCCTTCCGTTGTGTTTTTGACTGCAGAAATATTGTGGTGTTTAAAAAAAATGCTGCGCAACTTTTGATTCTGTGTGTTTTTTAACTTTTTGTCACTTAATCTACAAAATAAGCTATATTTAATACATTTTGTGAGCTGCAGATTTCTTTGTAATAGTTACAAAAAAGATTTTGAGTAAAACTGATATTACGCTACTGTAGCAAAGAATAGGTTAAAAGGTCAAATAATTTCTGATATATATGGGTGCCTATTTTATAGGAACTGACCACAATTTTTTTTCTATTTGTTGCTTTTGTGCTTGTGCTTATTTTAATCAAGCTTGGTTTCCTCAGTTGTGAACAAGATGAGGTGCTTGACATGTCAGTTAAAAAAAAAACCAGCTTAAACGTACAATAACGCTGGAAACTTATAAGGCATTAAATAGATTTTTCTGTAGCCTGTCTGAAATCCTAGGATAGTCATCATGAATTTGTGTCAGGGGTTAAAAAAAAAAACCAATATCTACCTGAAGAAGTTGCTTCAGTTTTATGTGGACACAAGCAGTAACTTGATAAGTGCAGAACAATAAAGATGTTGCCATTATAGATACCGGAGAACTACTGTTCTTATGCAGGATGACTCCATGCTGTTTAAATTGATATCTAGAAAGAGGTGTCAGACCCTTCACTTATCCCTGGCTGTAACTAGTCGAACAACTAAAGAAGCATTGGGAAATAGAAAGCATTTTGCGACATAAAAAAGTACTGGGTATGTATAGTATAGTACTTCCACAGTTGTCAAAAGCTAATCAGGACATCTAATGATATTGCATAAGAAGCAATACATGCATTTGATACTCTTTCACAAAAGCAGTAGTGACATTGAGAAACAGCATGAAAGAAGACCTTTGAGATATAGAACAGTCGAGTTAAATAATATCCGGGAACACCAGTTATCAGTAATATAGAAGGTCTGCAGAAAATTCATTTTTATGTGCGTGCCTGTGATGATGGATAAAGTATAAATATTACTGCCAGTTTGAGTTTTCAGCATAATTTCAAAAAAGAGGTCTGTTACTATGGTCTGGCATCTCAACATTCAAGCACATTACCAAAAGAATAAAGAGCCTGAGTTCAGATTCATCCAGGCATGCTATTCTTTCTCTGGCACCTGTTTACAGGCCCAGCTGTTTTGCCTTCATTGCTATTGTGAAACATCATTCTGTTCTCTCTTAACCTTGTGTTAGGGCAGTTCATCAACATGTCATACTATCCACTCCATATAAGTTACTTGCTGAGTCATATGAATTATACAAAATCTGCTGGCAGAAGAATAAGTGTGTTTGAGGAAATGATTTGTCCAAGAAGTATGCTAATGCTGTTGCTGTGTAATAATAGTAATGTAATCTATAATGTTTTGGTAAACCAAAGGGAGGTGACAGAAGAAGTATCCTTATCACATCACTGTCTTCAAGTACCTGAAATCCCAAAACTAAAAACTGTCCACGAAAACTGTTACTGCAAAATTTGTGACATTTTTTTAATTGTTTATCTTGTAAAATGTATATTTTTATGGTAGCCTACCTTTTTCAGCATTTGCATGCTTGTACAAGAAGCTGTGTGTATATATATATATAATCTGCATAGTAACTGAGCAGAGGCATTTATTTATTATCTGTAACGTGCTCTGAGCCATTAGAGGATGCACTCTATAAACAGCCAGTATTATTATTATTATTTAGCATTAGTGTTTTTTAAAGAATTAACATTGCATCTTAATTATTAGGTTGTATGTGACATTGTTTTCCTGCACTTTATTACTACTATGTTTATTCACTGGAGTTTATGCAAACTGTGAAAGACATTGCTTTTTATATGTTTTGCTTTCATTGTTTGCATATTTAAGTCTTATTGCATGTTAATATGATGTTTTATATATGCTTGAGAGTGTATGTGTATGCATGTGTGCACTTACATGTGAGAGTGGTATTGGTGGGTTTAAAGTAAATTAGAAATCAATTTCACTTATCTGAAATATTTGCTGTTTTTATTTTATATTTTTTTACTGGGGATTTGGAGTTTGCTGCTAATATGAGAGAGAGAGTTTGTGTACATGCAACATATACACACACACACATGATCATAAAATTGTATTGGGTGTATTTTCAGCCTCACATCATGGAAAAGCTCACTGATATTGAGCTCACCAGCATTGAAGCAACTGACCCCAAACCAAAGTCATTTGCCAACAATGTTAACGCCATTCTTATCCAGGTATTCAGACCTAGTGTATATTGATGAGTTTTCATGAAGGAGGCTATTCTTTTAATTAAATTTAGTAGTTTTTTTTATCTTAGTAGATACCTTGTTTAAAATGTTTCTTATTGAAGTGCAGTAAACTTAAGCTCCAAAAGTTTCAGATTGTAGTTGAAGCAACCACTTTTAGCAATCAGTTTTTGTTTTTTTTGTGTTATCTCCATTTGTGTAATAATTTGATGTTTGCTGTGTGCTAAGGTTTCTAATGGTACTGGTTGCATGAGTCATGTTGCTATTGTTCAGGATGATGATGTGGAGACACCATATGGTAATATGCATGTAGCTGTTCAAGGTGACCGCTCAAAACCAGCCATTCTGACATTCCATGACATTGGTCTCAATCGTAAGTTTTCTTTTGTGAATACTGTCTTGTGTCTGTTGGCTGGAACTGCAGCAATTATCAACAAGGAATAAGAGAAAGACTCTGTAGATAGCAAATAATTTATGAGCTTCCCAAGAAGAATTCTGGAGTGTAGGAATAACATTTCAATTTAAATTTGGTAGTTGTTTCCTTGTTCAAAAAGAAGAAGTCCCATTGACTTCAGTGTCTGAGAAATAAAATTGTGAGAGGAATCTGTGTGCAGGTTGATTAATTTGCATAAGGTACTTGAGAAAAGAAACTTTTCAATTTCTAATCATTGCATTAGCAACATAGTAATGGTAAGAAATGAATAAAGGAAAAATAGGGTTAATTGCATTAAGTGATAACATTAATATTTACATATGAAGTTGCAAATATTTTCTATATGTGATGTAGAATTGAACAGTTTAGGGTTACAATTTTTTAATTTTGCAGATGGGACCTGTTTCCAAGGCTTTTTCAGCTTCAGTGAAATGCAGCCAATCTTGCGGCATTTTTGTGTATACCATGTCAATGCACCAGGACAAGAGGATGGGGCCCTCTTGTTAAAACCAGAGTATGTTTGATAGATATTTTTTAAAACTACTTTTGGAGTTTTATTAGATTTTTTCCTTAAATTTTTTTATGTAGTGACTGCTTGCTTAGAATTATTTTCCACGATGAAAAAGGTAGGAAGTATATTTTATTTCACTAAACAAAGCATACACAAACTCTGGAAATCAGTTAAAATTTTATTTCTGCTAAAACAGATTACATTAACTAAATACATATAGAAGGGAATCTGTATAGCACATATGCAGTTTAAAAGTAATTATGCATTTCGGTCAAATTTCTTATATTTTTTAGGCCATTCCTATACTTCTGTATCCACATACATTAATTTTATACTCATTAATGTTGCATATTAACATGTAGAAACATTTTAAAATTGTTTTTATCTTGTTTGTGATGACAATTTGCATGACATAACAGTAACGTATATTTTTATTGTATGTAGAGAAAATCTGCTAATTTTATGGTGTATTTGTTGACATGAGGTTTCTCACTTCCAATATTATGAAGATTATAATTTTACAGAGTATTTAGAAAGATTACCTACAAATTTGACAAAAGTTTTGCATTTGCAGCTACTTTTTAATCTTTAGGAGTGAGCACCACTCAAAAGACTATGTTGCTTTCTTATGAAACACTGCCAATCATTTTCAAAACAAAACAAAAATTTGCCATTCCCATAAAACATGTACTAGTCTTGTTGCCACATGCACTTGATTTTTAAGTAAGTTTAAATTGTTGACATATTTAAATGGAACCTAAAGCATGTACTATGCATTGTGATGTGAACTCTGTTAATAGAGTAATATATGTGCATTTTTATGTTTTTCTCACTTTTGAGCATAGAAGCATTAACAGTGTTTTGCAACTCAGCTTTGCATGCCATTTAAGAAAAATTTGATTTAGTCCAGCTGTCACGCATGATTTGGAAAGCTTTTTATTGATGTTTTATATTTTTATTTGTGCATGTTGTGTTTTAATTTCTTCATGTTGAATCTGACAGACATGATGCCCTGGGTAATCCTGAGTCTCTAGGTAGCAGGTATGTTGTGTGTTACTTTTTGCACCTATTGTTTTGTGTTTTTATGTTTTTCTCTTGCTTTCTTAAAATTTTCCCTTCTGAAGTCTGTTTTTTTATAGGCTGCTCAGGACTTCTTAAGGCATATGAAATTCGACACATATGTTTCCAGTTTTTCTGTGTGATATTTTATTTAACTGTTTAATGAGAACAGATTACTGGCAAAGTTTCTTTTTTTATGCAGTCATTCTTTGTTTGACCTCCTCCCCACAAGACCCACACTACCTGTATACCAAAAAGTGCCTTAACCTTCTGAGGATAAAGGAATAAGAGTCAAAGTCACAGGATGAAAAGAAAGTTGTAAATAGGCTAGGACAGAGATATAATAACAAATCATACAGGAGAATTCTAAAAATGTGATTTTAAAATGTCATCTTGCAAATTCATTGTAAAGCATTAGTGCATTTATGTCCTTTTCAGTGAAAAAAAAGTGTGGACAGTGTAAGGGAGTGATTTTAAGAAAATATATTGTGCTGAACTACCAGCTTATCACCCATCCTGCTCACAATGTATTTTTTTGTGCAATTTTTAATCGCAATAATGTTTTCTCTCGATTTGTTCCATCTACGCTCACTTCTGTCTCATCCTTGTTTTTCATTGTCTAGCCTCCTTAAAAAATTCTTTATATAGCATCTTCAGCAGCTTTTTATAACTGCACTAGTATTTTTTAAATTACCGTCATCCGTTACAAAAATACAAGATGCATGTAGCTGTGTAAAAGGTATGCAAAGGGCATAATTTCTTCATGATCCACTGAGATGCTTGTTTAAGGTAGAATGCTTACTTTACCTCATACAAGATTGGAGAGATGAAAAGAATTTGTACTCTTGCATTAGCTGCAAAGATAGAATCAGCTATTGAAGATAAGGAAATAATCACCTTGTTTTCATGGTAAAATGAGACCAAAATGTGGTAGGCAGCTCTACCTTTTACTGTTTTTGTATAGCAGGTAGTTCAAATGTGCATTGATAACTGAATAAAATTGTCAGAAAGTCCTGTATGTGGATTGTAGATCAGCTCTGAATCCTTGTGGACCAATTTACAATTTTTCTTTGTGTCAGACAGTAAATCAGACATTAAAACATTTTTATCTAAATAAACTGCTTTTGTGTAACAGGTTTGTTTACCCAACAATGGACCAGTTGGCAGAAGCAGTGCATTCTGTTGTAGAACATTATGGGTAAGTTTGTTTTCTTCTGGAATTTCAGAGCCGTGTCTTCCTTTATTAATTGCTACCACTTATTTGGCAATTGTCAGTCACACTTGGCAGTCGCCACCACACAGCGTGGCTATATCCATTCCTATGTACAAAAAAATTCCCTCCACATGCACATAAAAGCACAAACACGCACTCACATATACTATATGCCACCCACATGTTATGGTTCCACCACTAATTGCATGCATAAACAAACCAGAACGTGCAAAGATACACATTTGCATAAAGGAATACAGACTTTTTAAACATTTTTCTCACTTGTGCCACCATATAATTTCTTAACGTGGAACAATGTTTGGTGTCTATACTTTTTCTTAATGACAAGATTATGGAAGATTTTAAAACTAATCCATTGATATTAAATATAATTTAGTAAGAATCATTGTGTAAAGTTACTGGAGATTTCATATGAACTTGCAGCATAAAGTCATTGATTGGATTTGGCGTTGGTGCAGGGGCTAACATTCTTGCACGTTATGAGGTAAAAGTTTTATGGCTTGTTTATATTCTTGTACACTGTCTTCTAAGAGATAATAATCTGCAAAATAATTATACCTAAAATCTCATCAATCTAAATTTTTCAGTCAAAAGGATTATATTTAACATGACCGCATTTAAAATGATAGGATGTTGGTGCATAATCTATTTTAAGAATTTTTCCTTTCACCTTATCTTTTTTCACTGTTGTAAGATTAAGTTTGGGAATGACTGTCAGCCATAATATCTCTTATTATTCTTAACCACAGCTACTTCATCATGACATGGTTGATTCCCTGGTGCTGGTGAACCCAGTTGCTACACAAGCAGGGTGGATTGAATGGGGCTATCAAAAGGTAAAATAACATCTAGTGAGGATAGGTTAATGGTGGAAGAGGTTACTTAATGTCTGTTGAGGGAACAGGTAAATGCCATGTTCTAGTGCATACACAGACTAATGTATATATGCACACATAATATGCATTATTACAGACTTGTAACTTATTTCCATACTTAGTTCATTCTCTGTTGTATGCATGTGTTGACCTGTGTTCACTTGCTGCACACACATTATATGCGTGCACAAAGTACCATCATTTTGAGGTCTTATTTTACCTAGAATACACAACTATCATGCTTCGTACCAAACATGAACCTTTCTCTTCCTGAATCAAGATGAAACAGTTTCTAGATTTATTCAGTACATTATTTATTCACAGATGAACTCGTGGTACTTGTTTAGTGGTCAAGTAACCAGTTTCACTGAGGAGTATCTGTTGTGGCACTGGTTTGGCAAGGTTAGTCCTTTTTTTGCAATGAAGCACTTTATAAGCCATTTGATGATGATAGGTCATTTTCACATTCCATTAATTTTCTTTTGGTATATAAATTGCAAGATGAAATAGTAAGCTAATGCTGTGATTGACTTCTTTAACAATCCTTGTTCCTCTAAGTCCATCATGAAAATGCAGTTTCTGTGATATTTTTTCTGTCAACAGAAAACTCGCTGGGAAAATCATGACCTGATCACCGTTTTTCGAGATTACATCAAAACAATTAATGCACAAAATCTGGCCCTGCTTATTGAGTCATACATCAAGTAAGAAAGTTTTTTTTTATTTGGCAGTGAAAGAAAAACAGAGATTACTAACAAGTAAAAATGTCTATCAACATGATTGATTCTAAAAAGTAACTTCATCTGAGAAGAGTAACTAGCATCTGCAGACATGTTCACTAAACCGAGGAACAACATTCTCAGAAAATTTTGCCTGGTCTTAAAAGCAATTTAAATGAAAAAGATCATTTGAATGTATCTTTTAGTTTGTTGTCATAATCTTCAGTCTATATTAAAGTTCACATTCTGATTAAAATCTCCATTTTCAGGCGTACAGATCTTGGTATCGTTCGAGAGATGGACTCTATGAGGAGAGTATCTGCACGCACCGTCAGGTCAGTAGTTTGACAGATGCTGTGCTTGTCTTGTGAACATTTTTTAATGCTTTTAATTACTTAAATTTTGTCTTCTGCTTTTGTATAATTTTTGTCATGTCTGAAATGCCATGTTATCCTAAACACTTGGAACAGTACTTTGCTCTGTCATTTTTGTTTACAGGTTGTTTTGGTGTGATGTCATAGAGTAATGTAGGCAAATAACTGATATTGCTTTCCTTTTAATATATCACTGAGTTAATGAGTCTGATAGTAAAAGATCTCTTAGAGACGCCATGGCAAAAAGAAGATTAAATCTAGAAAACATAAATTTTGGTTACATTCACTAAAAACCCATATATTCTCATTTGCTTTTTTTCAGATGTCGCACTTTGCTGCTAGTTGGTGACAGCTCTCCTCACATCGAGGAAGCAGAAGAAATGAATGGCAGAATGCTTCCAGAGGAAACTGATTTTATGAAGGTGAGCCATGATGCAAATTAACAGTTTCACTAGAGAAGCAAGTCTCCTGTTGGTCACAGAATCCATTATAGAATTACGAGAAGGGAAAAAGTATAGTGTAGGGACAGCAAACATAATTGTTAAAGCCCTATCCCCAACACTAAAGCGGGAAGAATTTGTCATGCAATTCGCTTTCTTATTACATTTTGCTACTGTATTAGGAAGATTTGTTTTGGCATTCTTTGTGGCAAATATCAGGCAATTAATCTTGTTTCGCTTCGTTTGTTTAAAGATTGCAGACTGTGGTGGCATGCCCCTTGAGGAGCAGCCTGGCAAAGTTTGTGAGGCTTTCAGGCTTTTTCTGCAGGGAATGGGCTACAGTAAGTAAAATATTTTCACTCCGTCAAAAATTAGTCACTCTTAAGGTGGAACATGATCCCATCTGTGCTAGTGGCTTTACTTTATGGTACAAAATTGCTAGGAGAGTGTGTTCAGTATAAATGCTTGGTACAAAATATGTTTTTTTCAAATATATATATACCTGCAGCCTTACACTACAGACACCATAATTCAAAGAGCTTTAAAACCATTAAACTATTAAATATTGTACTTTACAAAAATGTATTTTCTTGTAGTAAGTCTGAGTAAAAGAAGGTGAATGGAGATCTACAGTCATAAAGTTCTGTTACAAGGCATATCTATAAAAAAAATGCAGTTACCAAAATAGCTGAACAGTTTCTAAAGGTAGCAACAGTTTCTTACCATATTAACTTATGCACATTGCGATGTGTTTTGTGCCAGCACTGGTTGTGAAGAAGTTTACTTCTGTGGACGCTAAATGCTACGAAAAAGTTCATGCATTTGTATGCAAAAGCATCACCTGCATCCGAAGTCTTTGAATCAAGTTGTAAATTCAGGGGATTGGTTGTCACTTCTTGGCCTTTTCCAATAGGTTATGCTAATCTTACCAAAATATCTTTAAGATTTTTCTCAGACATTTCGCTTGTAAAGTCTCTAGTTTCTGCCTGAGTTTTGCTGATATCTTCCAGCATTTACTCCTGTAGAGTACGACCAAAAGGCCATTGCTTCTGCAGATTCTTAATTTTGTAATCCTCCTGGAATTTTGGACTTCCAAAGTTCTTTTAGCATGGCAAAGGCTTTATTTGCTTTGATGACTCTGTTCTTCACATTTTTTTTTATCTGTTGCTACTAGGCTGCCAAGATATATAAATATGCAAATATTTCAGACTCGCTATTTGTTCTCCAGGGTCTTCTTTCCTGTCGTTTTGACGTTTTGTCATCTTGTCGTTTCTCATGGTCCACTTCCATACCATTCATGCAGCTCTTCTTTGTCACAACTAGGATATTGTCTTCATCTGGGCTCCTGGCCATGGTGGTATCCCAGGCAATGTTCAAGCAGACCAGGCTGCTTGCCAGTCTCCAGTCATTTCAGTCACTGCAAGTCTATCCTCAGCCCCTGTGGCCAGAATAAGTTTCATGTCATCCTGCTGTCATCTTTCTAACCTCCCACCTTTAGGCCATTCTCTGTGCCAGGAGGAGGTAGTACTTAGTACACTTAAGATGGGAGACTCTTATATCATACATTCCCACCTTTTATGAGGCAAACCCCATCAGTTTGTCCCTGGTATCAGGGACACTTTATTGTTTCATATGTTTTAATCACTTATCCTGGCATCAAGAGTGTCTGCCAACAGTTTTTGACAGCTGGATCTGTTTTTCTTGTTTGTCTATTCCTCTGGGAGATTTTTTTCTCCCCCTTTTCAAAGATAATAGAGCTTTACAGTCGGCTTATGTTTTTTGTTTGATATACAGCCTCTTTTAATGATGGCCTTTCAGGGCACAGCACCTCATTTTTAAATACATTACTTACCCTTTCATATTGTCCTTTTTCTTTTTGTTAGTTTATATTGTTAGTGGTGTTTATCTCTTGCCATAATATAGCCTTAATTGCTGGCATGGTGTAAAACTCACAACCAACCAACCATCCTTATTTCTGCAATTTTGTGTGCAGTGTATGGTTAAATCCAGATCTGTCAGTTTTTGCTCTTTTTTTTTTTTTTTGGAGGTGGGGAGGTTGTTTTTAAGGAGTGGCCTGGTTTAGATTAGTATGCTGGCTCATAAAGAGCATCAAAGACTAGAACCACTTATATCTAAATTTTAAAAGTTGTTTACGCTAGCTGTTTGTTGCCTACAACAGGCAATATTTTCTCTTTTTCTTTTTTTTACCCACCCAGTTCCATCCTTGATGCAAAGCCGAAGTTCAGCTGCTGCTGCCCATGGGTACCTTCTGCAGGCCTTGGACAAGACACCTGTGCCATGCTAGAGGGATCAACTGAGAAGGATCGTCACAAACTTTCCCAGACTGAACATCCTACATTTCCCATGCAGCTGAAGAGAGGCCATCACAAACAGTTAAACATCCTTAGAGCGCAAATTGTAAACTTGTTTTGAAAAGTTTTTTTTTTCAAGTTGTCAGGTATTTTCATTTAAAAGGAATGTTGGATGAATTTTAACTTTTGTTTTAAAAACTAAGGAGTTTAAGTGCTAGTTCTATAAAGCTATTATTCTTGTTCTACAGACAATAATTGAAATTTCAGGTACCTACAACTGGTTGTATCATTCAGATTAAAGTATGGATTTTGTTGTATATGAGCCAAGAGTCATTTTCATGCATTTGTAAAAATTATTTTTGCCTTCTTGGGCTCAGCAATTGTTGTAAATGCCTATTTTTTGTATCAGATGCCTTTTCCAAATATTGTCACATTCAAAAACTTTTTTGGCTGTTATTCCTATGTCAGAGGCTTTTTTTTTATTTTGGTTGTGCATATAACCAGCTTTATAAGAAATGATTCCTTCCATTGTCATGTATGTTTGACAGTCCCTCATTTTGAAAGTCTCCACAATGTACATAAATAATTGTTTAGCACAATTTCTTTATTTATATTTATATTCTATTTACATAATCAAGAAAACTGTTAACATTTTTTTTAATTTAAATACTTTATTGTAAGATGTGTCTGAAAGCTCTCTAATAGTCACAAAAGGTACAGTAATTGCCACTGTTGTCGTCACTGCTGTCATCATCATTAGCTGTTATCAAATAACTGGCAACTACTTGTAATGTAAAACTAAATGAAAAGTTTTCGTAAAAACATCACTTTTTACATAGTTTTCCATTAACGCTGTGCTGTATGCTATATTCAATTTGGCAAATGAAGATTACACACTGAGAGAGCTGTCACCAGTACATTCCATCTTTGTGTTAGAGTAGTTAGCAATTCCTTTGCTTTTTAGTGCTGTTTGTCTTTTGCAGTGTGGTGTGTCCCTAATGTTAATCAAGAATGTTTTTAGAATAAAATGTATCGTTATCTTCAGTTTTTGTGACGCCTGTGGTGCCATCCTCAATTTTTCACATAATTCTTTTTTTTTAATTTGAAGAATGAATGGCATCTATTACTGCTATCATTTCATTTTGACAGTTTATTACCTAGTTTTCCTTGTCTATTTTATTCAGAATATTTGATTGTCTTTGATTGTGAAGACTGTTTTGCTTAGTCGTAAGTGTCTTCTTTCTGGAGTTCAGGCCTTGAACTGTAATTCCAGAGAGTGCACTGCATCATCCGCATTTGAAATTGTCTGCAATGGTTTGCATATATTTTTCTTCAGGTTGTGCATTTATCATTTTGTTTTGAAGCTCAAAATTATCCAAATTATGGATGATGTTTTGTATGCTTTTGTGAAAGTCTCACCACTTATATCCTAGCTAGTTTGCAAGTTCCTCTCAGCAGATAAAAACTGTGCATCAAAGGACTTTTAAAAAAATGTTAAGTTCTATATCAAAGTTCTACACTGTGTTCTTCACAAAATTTTTCCTAGGGCAGAATGCTTATACACTACGTACTTTGAATGTTAGCATGACAAAAACTTAGCCCAAATGTTCACCTGTGATGTGAAGAATGACACACTGAGTACAACAATGCACTGGCATAACCTTGTAATCGAGGTACTGAGGTTAGGCCAGCAGTGAGTTTACATCCTCCACTATACTTTAAGTTTGTGATAACTCATCTATCCCATGATATGAGTCCATTATGCTAGCTTTGGCAAAATGTGTATACAATATACACCCTGAAATGGTACTCCTTGCCAGGCTATGAGTGGAGCTTTGAACCTCTTGCCAGGATTGGTAAACTTTTTTTTTTGTTTTGAGCTTTACATTTCATTACAGGAATCATTGTGCATCAACAATTTTTCTTCACTTTTCATTGTGGTTCTTATATCAATTTCTTATGCTATTCAGTGTTTCGGTAGAAAGACCATGACCAATGTCGGACAAGTGCAAGTATTTGGAATGTGCAACAATAAGCTACAAAGGGATTCTTAATTGCATGAGAAAACTTCACCCTTTACATACTTCTGTTGACTGCTTTGTAAGAGTGTGCATTGAGGTTTTCCATAAATATTGACACTATAGCTTGATACAAGCTGAAATCCTGAACACCCTCTTCTAGAGGAGTTGGCAGTAGGAGTTTGCAGTTTTTGCTTTGGAAGTATATAATGCTGGTGCTGCATTAAAAAGGAAGAACTTCTTTGCTAACAAATACCTATGCAGACATGCATGCTGCGTGTACTTAAGCTCATAACTAAATCTGCAATCTTTGTAGAGTATATGAGCCAGAGAATATTGATAAGATTATTTACAATAAATTTTTGAAACTTTTCTTTCTGAAAGCTAGCTTTTTGGAAATTTGATAGATCATATTTTATCAAATACACCTTTTCTAAACGTTGCACATAATTCTGTGATATATATATATATAGAGAGAGAGAGTTAATGAAAGTACTTTTCATTATTCAGTTTTAATGGAAAACATGCATTTAAGGCAATAATCCTAGAGCACTTGATACTGCACAAGAATACTGTGATATGCAGCTGTTGTGAGTTACTAATAAAGAATTTTTCTAGTTTGTTAGGTTGAATAAATAAAAATAAAAAAAGAAATGTAATTGCATGAAGCCATTGAAATGTTAATTCTGCTCTATGATATCTTGGATTAACGACAGAAGTTGGCAGTGTTTTTGACTGTGGTGTTTTGTTACTTTGTGCTATCAATTTGTTAATAATATTAATAATAATAATTGCTATTATTGCACTTAGTTCTGGTTAAAATTACTTAGGACACTCAAAACACACATTTGTATAGACATGCAAGGAAATCAAACTGTAATTTTGGTAAAAGTGCTTTGAGGTATTTTTGAAAGTTCCATATGTCTGTGTATGTCAGAGTGGCCTGGGAATTCCAAACTTAGGGTCCAGATCTTGCTAAAGAGTACTCGCCAAAGATGGAGAGAGAGAACTTGGGAATATTAAGTAAAAAGATTTCCTGAGATTTCGTCACATGTGGTGTTATATACTGGTCAATAAGAGTAGATAGAAAAACTACCACAGAGCAGGTATGGAAGCAAAGGTAGGCCACTTTGTACTCTTTGTGCCCTAATTGAAAGCCAGTTGTGTTCTGAGCAGCTTAGTAGAAGAAGCATGATGAGGTCAGTGCAAAACATTGTGGCCAGTGTGAGTTTGAACTCGCTGGAGTTCAAACAACACTGGAAGTTTGTTGATCACATTTAGCGACAGATATGTACAAATCTGCCCAGTATGTCCGAGGTCCGAAGTACACACCAAGGCTATGTATGGAATCCGAAAATGCAATCAGATGAGTTGAAAATGTGAATGAAGATGCACTCGCCTATTACAGTCTGTTTTATGTACCAGTCAGAATTATTAACTAACATCCATTCTGCCACAGCATCTGATTGTCAGCAACATGAGATGGTAGCAGAATGTCCAACTGAGAGTTTATCCACATAGAAATGATAAAGGTGACCACAAGAACAAATGATGGAGCCTAAAGGCTGAAGGTACACTGAACAAAATTGGCATCTGGGGAACACCATACCTAATGAGAACGGGGGGGGGGGGGGGCAGATATTACATTTCCAACAGCTACCAAGTACATATGTTGGTTGAGCCCTGATTTGAACCAACTGAGCACTGTGGCCTAAACCCCAGAAGTCAATGAGATCTGTTTGCATAAAATCGCAAGGTCAATAGCATTGAATCTCTTGGACAAGTCCAGAAGATATAGTAAATGAGACATTGCGATGTTCAGATGCATACAAAAGATTGTTCACCACACAAACTAAAGCTGTCTTGGTGTTGTACGACTTAATGACAGACTTATTGGTAAGGTTCAAGATGATCATTAGTTTCTATGTGACCTAGGAACTGCTGCAGGACAACAATTTAAGTACTTTTGAGAGAAATGGGAGAGATGCTTCTGTGGTTTTTTAAATTGTTAGTAATCAGGTTAGCTTTTTTTGTTTTTTGTCTTGGTTATTTTTTGTCAGTGTGTAATTAGAATAGGAAGGAACAAGAAGAGAATTCAAAATAGATGTTTGTTTTGGATAGAAGCTCATAGAAGAAAAGGTCAGAGGGAACTGAACTGAGTTCACAGGATTTCTTGGACATTTGCAGCACTATAGACCTAATGTACTCAGCAGAAATGGATTTAAAAGAATCTAATAGAGTACCAGTAAACCTGTCAAATGCTGCTCTTAGACCATAGGGTGAGCAAAAACATCAACAGATATGTTTATTTTTTTTTAGATCTTGCCCAAAAAGTCTCAGAATGTGCAAGTGCAGCCAGAGAACCTTTTCCATTAGCTTTAGGCAGCATTGGTAACAGTGTTGCAAATGTGTTGATGTTTGGGCTTTTTGATCATGTGAGTCATTCAATTTTTACAATGAATAAAATCCAAACAGGAGTCCAGTTTTTATTTTTTAAATACTGCCAGGTCACTGGGATTAGTCATCATAGGTGAAGTGTTTTAACTAATGAGCTACATTTACAAAGCACAAGGATGCTATTTTTTTCCCCATTCCGATGGATATGAAGGGAGAGGCTCCTGCACAAGCTTGATGAATCACCATTTGAGGAAGACATGTAATGATCAGGTACAGCATTAATCCTAATGCATTTGGAATCTGCTTGCGCTGCAGATAATAAAGAAATAAAATAAGAACTAGAACATCCCTGCCCATTAAGAACAATCATATTACATGTTGCTACCATGCTTCATATAGACAAGCACAAGTGTAGTTTATCCTGTGTAGATTTTTGTGTATATATAGTTTCATACATATTTATATATATAATATTCATTTTGTGACAGTTGAGGTTCCTAGTTTTAATGGGTGGTCAAGTGGTACAATGGTTAGTGCCTGTCACCAATACAGTGGCAGTTGGCTGTCCCAGGTTCAACTCTCGTCTTGGGCACACTGTTGTCTCTGCATGTGGCATCTATTTACATGGCTGGCTGCCTTGCCCTGATACAGGCTTAGCTTCTGGCTCCACGTAAAACACCAATTCCCCCACCCCCGTTAGTCTTCATATCTTGAGAACCAGTCATTTTGAGCATATTTTTATGTTACTTGATGATCCATTTATGTTTGTTGATATGTATATCTGATAATGCTTGTATTCATAACCTAAAATATTATATCAATTGCAAAGCTATATGAACAAAGAGGGGTAGCTGGGGAGGAGGAAAAGGGAAGTTTAAGATTTTTATTTGTGCTTGATATTTTTTTTTCTTTGAGGGGGTGGGTAGGGTAAAAGGTTTCTATTTTGTGTATTGATCCGCTTATTTGTAAAATTGTTTCAAACTTCTGCCATCTCAGGTGGTGTCTTGCTATGCACTATTAATTTCATTTCAAATAGAATGCACATCACTTATTCTGTAAAATCTGTGGAGTTCACAAACCATATCAGGTGTTTTACTGCAAAAAAATTTTAAATTTCGGATATCTGCGTTGATAAAGATCATAAAACATGCTAATTTGTGTAATCTTCGAGCTTATTTAGGAAGTATTATTTTTGTTTCTTTCAGTTACACTACGTAGACTTAAGTATGAATTTTTTTAGTTTTTTAGGGTGGGGGATGGGGGGTTGAAGGGAGATGGGGCAGCAAAAGAAATGTTTGTTCAACATTGTTAGCTGATCATGTTGACAGATATTGATTGGAAGTCTAAGACTCTAAGTGCTTGCCATAATCAGTTCAATCTACATTAATAACAGTTGGTTCATATCTTTGCGGATGTATACTAACAAATGACAATGCTTCAATGTAGATCAGTCTGTAACAAGAATAATTTTAAGACTTGTTTGTATTCTGTCAATAAACATGTTAGAAGATTCTGTAAATGCCTCTGTATGTATGTGTTTGTGTGTGTGCCTGCACACTCACATGCATGAAAATACCTCTTTACCTGATCATAAACACTGCATAAGCCTCTGTATTATTTTCATCTTTTTTTGTGTTCAAAAGGATGACTGCTTAAATAATATCCATTATCAATCTTCTACAAATTTTACTTTGCAGTAAACTCTTATTAACTCAGGACACACAACAGCTGAGAGAGATATATATAATGCTATTATTGGTGCTATTCACCATTTAGCGGATACCAAGCAGAATAGAAATTTGTCTGACAATAGAGAGGTTTATAACTTGTGCAACATTTTATACATAGTAGAAAATAAAAACATGAACTTGATGACAAGCAAAGACTTTACAGATGCTCACCATATACATACAAACTATCCCAAACCCCATGCGTTCTTTTCAACAACTGCATGCCTTGTGTACAATATATTGCATTACAGCAGGAGAAGAAATAAAGGCAGTAGGAAATACCCACATTGAAAGGAGTAAAGGAGTAGCCTTGCTTTTATTTGCCATATGCTGAGGTAGCTGATAAAATTTAAAAATACTTCAACATGTTCTGATATGTAATCTGCAAAATACAAGGGATAAAATAAAATACAAGAAATAACAAAGCATACTTTTCCTTCCAGAAAAGATGGCCGCTGGTTATTTGACATCTTCTCTGCTCTTTTACTGTTATGTTTAGTAACTGGACTGTTCTTATGATTGCCACTGCATGTTTTGCTTGATTTGGAGTGTACTTAATGGTGCAGATCCTCCTTTGGTCTGGCTTTTGTATTTCGTGAGTTTGATTACAGATCTACTGGTCCTTGCAGTGGGAGATCTACAGTTTTCTTTGCATTCATCCATGGGTTTTTGCTGTCTTCACATCTCCACACTGCTTCCTCTGCAACTCGCCATTGTTATTGGCATCGTTCACCCAGAGGGGTCATAAAGTAGGTTTGGAGTGGGGATTGAAAAAGTTTCAACTTAATGATAACCACCTGAATGTACCTCCATTGAGATTTAACAGGCAGGATAACAATCTTTATGTATTGGGAGAGTTTGATGCCATTCGTTTGGGGTCTGTAAATCCTACTGACAATGCTGATCTACTTTCTGAATCTAGTCTGATCTACTTGAGCATGATATCAACATTTTATAAATCGACATCATCATCATTATCAACAACAATGATTAAGCAATCAGAGGGGTCTTCGGATTCGTCATGTTATCTATTAATCCCCACCCTGCTTTAATGTAAAATCGTTGCAGTCATCACCATCACCATCGGGAAGCGACGATTATTACACTGACTACAGTCTACAGAGTGCTTTTCGCAACTTTTCCTTCGGCATAGTGATTCTCAGTTGGCTTGGTTGGTTGGTTTATTTAGTAGGAGAATGCTTCCACCTTGAGGTGATTTCTCCCAATGGGGGAAAGGGAGGCGGAGGAAACCGGAGTACCCGGAGAAAACCCCTGACCCCGAACTCTGCGGACAGTATCACACACAGAGCGTCCCGAGACGAGCCTCTCACTACAGTTGGCTCAACTTTATTTCCGTTAGATTCTCATACAGTAGCTAAGGGAGGTCATCCACATTTGCGACCTTACTTTGCTCCTGAAGTAAACTTTCTGCGCAGAATCTGCCTCACTCTGCAACAAGATCCCAAGCTCATTACATCGTGTGTTAAAATGTCGGACTTAGAAGATTATAACTCTGAAGATGACGCAGACTACGTACCTTCAGGTGTGTGATATTAGGTAATTTATGCAGCACGCTGACTGACAAATCAGACGACTGAATTGACTGACATACCAACTCTCAGTCTCGTTCACGATTGTCTGGATCGGAACATTTTATTTGTGTTTTCTTAGGTCCTTTATGTTTATGGATGGGATCAATTATATTGATATATTATAATCGTTGATACCAAGTATAAATAAACAATATAATGGTTGTCAAGTCACTCAACGTGTTTTGCTGATGTGTGTGTGTGTGTGAAGTTAATAAGAATAGCAAATGAATAGTATCTTTCCTAGTTCTACCTAAGTTTTTAGCTTATGTGATAGCTTCCACGGAATATTTCTGGGCATTTTGTCAACGCTTTTTCATTTTATTATTCAGAAGGTGAACAGTTAAGTGAGGAGGAAAATTCTGGTGACGAGGAAGATTTATCCCTGTTGGCAGAGGATGGGGATGCAGAAAACACCAACAGATCCAAAACAAAGAAGAAAGGGAAGAAAAAATCAACCGTTTTATCTAGGTTTGTTTTCAGCACATTCTTATTGTAAGTGGTTTTGCATGTAGGCTATAGGAGGATTCCATTTTTTGTTCACTCATCATTTTTTCCCACTCTTCATTATTTATATTTTTATATTCATGTATTCTAAATATAAGATTTTAAGAATATAATAGGAACAAATATGACTCACAGGCAGCCGGGAGGGGCAGCTGTTGATGCTCCATTCAACCAGTGTGCCACAACCTAAAGTGGACAGAGCTATGCATATTCAGTCAAATGACCTTACAAGATCCAGGCCTGATTTTTTTTACATGAAGTGCTATGGCTGCATCTATGCATTTCTTCAAAAAGAGCAGATAACTTTGTATTATTTGCCAATAAAATAACACCATAAAGATCATGTGACTCCAATCGTATACCTTAACACATCTTTTTCAGTACAAATATCATCACACTCCTTTTCATACTGATCATAACCCAACCTAACAGCCATAGCTTGATGTAGTTCAAATGCACCGTCCCCTACTGACACCTCCTAGTCAAATTTGTTCATTCATCTAATTTAGTGACATCATCAAAACCACTTAGGGTCTAGTCTCTGGGGAAGAAAATCTGCTTTTGACAACAAAATTCCACATCGTTAGAGTGTACATTCTGATTCATTTGATACTAAGGAGTAAATACGCTTGATCAATTTGTACATTAAATTAGGCATTATTTCTACAGTAATACTTATACTGTAGTACTTTGTTTCTAATTTTACTATATCTCTGAGCAGGAAGCGAAAAGGAGGAATTAAACTGGATGAGCAGAGTGCTGAGGCCAATAAAGAAGAACCAGCTGGTGAGAAAAATACAGAGCTTGCAGAACAAATAAAACAAGAGACTAAAGAGCTGAAAGACAATAAGGAAAAAAAGAGGGCGGATGATTTGTGGGCTAGTTTTTTATCAGATGTCAAGCCACCACCTAAAAAACCTTCAGCTGCATTGGTGAGTTCTGTGAGTATTATTCACGATATAATAATAATAATAGTGAAGATTTTTATAGCGCATATTCACACTCATAGAGAGCATGCTCTTAGCGCTTAAAACGAGGAAGAGACGTGGACTAAGTAGACACAGAACAAAGGGGACGAAAGAAAACGACAGTACTGACGAAACAGAAAACATTAAAAGGCATCAAGTAACAGGAACAGAAAAATATAGTGATTCTGCGAGAAAGATGGGTAAAGTAGCAAGAGGGAAGGGGGCGGGGTTAAGAAGGACGAGCATTGTGCGGACTGTGTTAGGAGAAATGCTCAAGGAAGAGGTGCGTTTTCAGTGCAGATTTGAAAGATTCAGTTGTAGGAAGGTGGCGGATATGGAAAGGAAGAGAGTTCCATTGTTTTGCAGCACAGTAGCCAAAAGTCCTGTGACCATATGTTGTTGTTGTTGTTGATATAAAAAACAAAAAGACTTTCCATTCCCATGTTTTGGATAATGGTTGGGTTGGTTCCAAACTTAATTCTGTATTCTTTTGTATAAGGGAAATTGATTTTTTCCCCCTCTTTTGGTGGTGTTAATTTTACTGTGCCAGCGGCATTGCTTGTGCATGAAACTTCAGCATATATTGAGAAAGTCTGGTGCATAGATCGTTTCATATTATGTGCTCAAAGGACCTAGGCAACTGGAGCACAAAACTGCTGTCATCCCAGATGTATTTTTTTTTAAAAACGTATTAGTAATGCTAATTGTTGAAATATTCATGTAATATAGCATGGAGGTATAAGGACACAGAGAGTCAAAGGATAACTCCAACACTTTTCAGGCTACACCTGTGATTAATTATTTTATGTGTTTATGAATTGCCCTACTTTGGATTAACTTAGCTGGAAATTCACCATCTGCCTAAATATTACCGTTCAGATGTCAAAAGAAAGAAATTGTGACCTTATCAGAAACCTAAGTTTTGACTGGAAAGACATTTGCTAGCACAGCAATGGGTCATAAAGTTTCTCCCTTCATCCGAGTGAAAATGGTGGTAAATATGCTATGCCATGATAGTGTTTCATCTTTAATATCTCTAGGTTCAAGACAGTTGAACCTTGGTCTCTGAACCTATTCCCAAAACAAGATACCTGTGGATAGTAGGAGCCCTGTTTCCAGTATTCTTATGGAATAGTTCCTGTCTCATTCAATTATAGTCAGATCACCCTACCTTCTCTAAATAATTCTCATACACTTTATAACACTTTGCAAATGTCACTGTAATATAAACAACAATGTTTATTTTCTATGCACATTTACTAAAAAAAATGCAGGCACAGCCTCACACTTCTCTGCACTGGATTAAAATGTTGAGGTCGCTATTCTTTGTAGTGAGAATTCAGATGACAGGAGTTGAGATAGTGATGTTCAGCTTTGTGTGCAATTCAACAGACTTTATAAGAACTTGCTGGTTTCTTTTTTTTAATATGTTAGAGGAATCCCCAGAGGAGTGCAAGTACTGCCAAGACTAATGGTGTACAGGCTTCTGCAGATAAGGTCACAATCACACAAGTTTTTGATTTCGCAGGAGAGGAAGTAAGGTAAGGAGTTAAATGTTAGTTTTAGATAATAAAACATTTCCATGGTGGAGAGTGTGGTCTATGATGAATGCATGTGTGTGTGTGAGAGAGAGGGAAAACAACTGTTAAGCTGTGACAAGGTTTCCAGGTCTCAATGGGCATTTAAGACTGTGCTAGGTTAAAGCATGGCAAAGAAAGATAACTGTAACAATGTGCTGAAGCAGTCAGGGCTGTCTCTGAAAGAAGCATGGCTTTGAGTTAATTGGTAGGGGGTGGTGCTGACTGGATGACCTCCCACATTTTGTGGACATTACATTTGACTACATTGATACATTATTGAGCCAGTATTACTCTCACACTGTGCAGTTATGCCTTTGAAAATCACGTCTATAATATTCTGCACTTGGTCCACAAGTTTTATTTCTTCTACATCAGGGTGACGAAAGAAGTGAATGCAAATTCTAAAGAGGCCCAAGCAGAGATAAAAGCACAGCAGGACAAACAAGAGCCAGCTGCACCAGCAGCTACAACCACTTCAACATCTGGCAGCACACTGCCGTAAATTGATCTTTTGTGTTGGGAAAGATCAAAAGATGAGAAGCTAATGATCAGCGGCATTTGTATGGTACTCTTCCCCCGTCCCTCCCCTGCCCAACATCACATTCTTTGTAACCTGTCCCAGGTTGTAAAATATAGGTCCTTATAGGTATTCTTCCTTTTACATTAAATCTTGGATCTATATTTCTATTCCACAGCAAGTCTTTTGATGAAATATCAACAGGTTTTAACATTTTATTTCTCAAACTCCAGGGGTCTGAAACGACCAGTACCTGCAGGAAGTGGCCTGGGAAGTGTTTTAAGCAAAATTGGCAAAAAGCAAAAGATGGGGACTTTGGTAAGTCTGCTGTTTTGTGTCACTTTGCTGGGGGTTTAAGTTGTGTGACAGTCTGGATTACTTCAAATATGTTTCAGGGTAAAAGTTTGCTTAAAATAAAAGAAGTGACTGCCATCAGTCGATCAAATATTTCAGTCCTTTGAAAAGCCGAGTCCTAGGTTTTGGTTTACGCCTTGTACATGTAGGGCCTGCTGATAGGTATACACCTTGTATAGCTTTCATTTTAGCAGGAACTTCATGTTGAATGCAAATAAAATTAATTAAATACATAAATCAAGGCTGAAATAATCTAGCTTCATGGGGAACAACTTATGAGCCATACTTGACATACAAGTCCTTCAGACACCTGTAGTTAGCACCTAAATGATTGAGAAAATAAATGTTGATAGAATAATTATGCTGAAGCATCTTTCAGAATAATGTTCATGATTCTAGGAAAAGTCAAAACTTGACTGGGAATCTTTCAAAGCAAAAGAGGGCATCAATGAGGAGCTAACGAACCATAACAAGGGAAAGGATGGGTGAGTAGTACAGTGTCATCTCACTTCATTACAAAACTTTTCTTTGGTTGGGCAATTTTTAATATAATAATAAAGTATTCTTATACAGCACAGTTCCCTAAAAAAGACTCAGGGAAATTTACAATTGTACAAATACAAAACGTGCATACAGACCAAAACATGTCAGCATTCAAACATGCACAGACTACAACATATAATAATAATAGTGAATATAATAGTATAACCAGATGGTCAGGGCATCAAAAGGAAAACAAGTGCTGTCAGAAGTTAATATATTTTTAAATAATTATGTGATGCGACCTAATACTTTTTTTTTAACAGTTACATAGAGAGGATGGCTTTTCTAAACCGCGCTGATGTTCGGCAGTTTGAGATTGAGCGAGATCTTCGACTGAGCAACAGAGGCAAAAGATGACAGCAACAGCAGAAAAGTAGTGCATCTTTTTGTGTGTCTCATTTGTGTTATTAAGGGGTTTTTTTTAACCCTAGAAGATGAATTGAATCAAACCAGGTCTTAAAAGCAACCATGACCATTATTGTTTACTGCTAAAAGAGCTACACTAATCTTGGGTTTTACTTGTCAGAATTGATATAACATACCCTTTATTCTTTCTATATGAAATGATGGTTATATCACATTTTGGAAAGCTTACCTATAAACAACTTAAAAAATAGCATCCAGAACATGAAGATTGTCTTATCACATATCATTTTCCTTTTTAATAAAAAAAATGCCAACAAAAGTTTAAAAGCTATTTGCTCCTCATTTTAGGATTTTCTGAACAGGTACCTGGCATGTTCATACACTTAAGATGCCATTGTCCTGTGCTTTCTATTTACATAAAAGCTCTGCATTGAAATTTAAGGAGTTTTTTTTTTTTTTGGAAGGTGTGGGGGGAAACGCTTGGTGCAAAAGTTTTGTAATTTCCAATGGAAAGTGCCCTGTGTCATTTTTCCCCCGCAACATATAGAAAGTAGATTTGCGTAGTCTCAGAACTGTAATATCAAATATCTCACGGATTACTATAAAGTGTAAAAGTGGTCTGTGCAAGTTACATTTTTGCTGTTGCATTGTGTTGCAGTGAGTTTAGACTGGTTTTTCATTGTTCAGCTTTTTAACAAAATCCTGTATAAGTATGATAATACTGATGTGGCTTAAAAATATGAAGGAGGATAAAATTGTGAAATTCAGGGATATTGTGACATGCTTAATTGAGGTATATTCTTGGTGTCTTTTTCGCATTTAACCTGCATGGTTCCTTTGATAGGGTTGTCCAGCATGCAGTGTGTCCATTTGTGAGGGTCAGTAATTTAATAAAAGCTGAATCTGTCCATGAGATTCATTTTTATGGTTTTATTTGACTCCATGTACTACAACTTCGTTTCAGTGGGCTGTAGTTGTAGATATGTTAACTCATTCATGATATCATTCTTACGGTACTTTCTTCCCTAAAACAATGGCACTTTTTACAACTTTAATTAAAAATGAAAGATTACAATAAATAATTTATCATAGAAAACATACTTTTAAACAGAGAGGTGCTTTATTTTCATTTGTATCCAGTTCAAAAATGTAGTTGCAGTCATGGTGGGAGGGTCAGCTATACTTCAGATCTAACCATACTGTACTTCAGCTCTAAGCATTCAACTCATGGTGCCTGAGCACATCGCCATTTACAATATTGATTTTAGCTGATCATTGTGTTTAGATAAAAATACTTGCAATTTTACTGTCCAAATAATGTTATCACCATAGGAGACTATAACCTGCTGAAGTATTTGAGTCTTATCTTGGCTTAGAACTAGCATGGATGCTTCTTGTTTTTTGCCATTAGAGAATACAGTTCAAGCAGTGCATCTCTAGATAACTGTTTCCACTATTAAATGCTGCAGTTCCTTTCCTTGAACAATCTGTCTCCATTGAGTAAAAGAAATTCTAAATTATTGGAAGCTTACTTACAGTCTGTCATCAGATGTTGTGCACACTATTTTTAAATGGCATTCCAAGGCGTCATGAATAAGTTAACTGAGTTACGGTATTAATTTGTTGGAGCCTATTTGTGTTCTGTTTACCAGTTTTTTGGGGGGTGGGAATGGGTGACGGGAGCTCTTTTCTTGAGAGTGAGAGTGAGAAATGTTGCATCTGAATGCATTGTGCCTAGCTTCACACGAGCATACAAAAGAGCCACACAATCAACCTTGTTTAGTAATCATGGATTATGGTCCATGGTGTTCACAATTTTAATGCTGTAAGAAATGTGAAGGAATTTTTTGCTGTGCAGGTGTCTTTGTGCCCCTTTGAAACCCCTTTTCCCTACCAAAATGCATCAATATACTATTTTGGTTTTGTCTGTTTGGAAAAGGAGCAGACCAGGGCATTTCTTAATTGCCTTGTTTGTAAGACCTGTAGAAACAATTAAAAGTCAGCACACCTAGATGGTGGTGTCATGTTTAATGTTGAATTTCTGAAGGCTTGATTTGTCTTTTGTTGAGGTAAAAAATAGATTTTGTTACACTACTGACTGCACTTTGGGGACAGAGTGCAACGTTCACATTTATATCATTGATTAACTCACACTATTCACTGATTAGTCTTGCATTCAGTTCCATGAAGATATTTAATAATGTAATAACAATTTTTAAAATGGTTCTTTCCACTCTTCTAGAAGTAATAGAGCATATTTTCTGATTGTGAAGTTTTAAAAAGCATATCTACTGCAATGTCTGCACCTAAAATTGTCAGCCAAAACCAACCTGCACACATAAATACCTATTTGTCAAATGAGTTTGCTTTTGTTGAGGCAAAAATGAAATACAAGCAGTCCCTACTGAATTCACTTTAATCAGCAAGAATTTAACGAAACATTTATATAATTTTAAATGTCTTGTGGAGAAGACGTTTTGAGTTGGCATTTAAACAAACGGTGCATCATCCATGGGTAATTTCCATGCTGTTAGCTTGAGTTATTCTGCCTGTCTTCCATATCCACTGGTTACTTACACTGCTTTTGACTTATGCTATAAGGCTCATATTGAGTTATCCATTGAGCATTTTTACTGCTGTTGGCTGGTACAACTCATAATGTATTTTTTGTATTATCCAGTGTGTATTTCCACTGCTGTTGCTGCTCATGTTACAGCATTTGTTTTGCATTATCCA
This sequence comes from Marisa cornuarietis, assembly GCA_004794655.1. NCBI lineage: Eukaryota > Metazoa > Mollusca > Gastropoda > Architaenioglossa > Ampullariidae > Marisa > Marisa cornuarietis. The sequence continues at coordinate 9,596,638 of SMMW01000003.1, read as the reverse complement.
GTGTGTATTTTCACTGCTGTTGGCTGGTACAGCTCATGTTACAACTGCTGAAGGCAGGCTGGTGATGCGGGTACATGTGGAAGAGAGAGGGCAAGTGGGATTTGGTTCTGTCACATTGCTCTGCCATGAACAAACCCGGGTTGCACACGTTAAAACGAGTGTCGGGGTTCATATAACAGTACCTGCAAGAATTTAAATTGAATAATATGCTTTATAAAAAGGTTCTGTGACTATCCTCACAGATGTTTCAAGATATCACACTAAATTAATAATTTGGTTTATACCACATTTTTTTCACATATAAGTGATTTCAAATTCTTTACAAATGACCAAAAAAAAAACCCAAAAGAGACAGAGATGAACATAAAGATAGGAACTCACATACATAAACTCTGCTTTACATACTGTTTAAGATGCCTGTAAGTGTTCTAGGTCTTCCTTTTTTTCGGAGGTGCTTCGGGGGGGGGGGTGAGTAGGTATTATTATGACAACTGGTGATATTTATGTTTTCTTACCACTTCTCTTTGCCATGAGATAGCCTTAGTTGCTGACTTGGCATAAAACAACAACTAACTCTTACCACTTCTCAGGCAAGTCTTCCATTTCAATATGTCCAGAGAGAGGGCGCCAGTGGTTACACAAATCACATTGCACCCATGTAGTTGCATCCATCTGTATTGATGATCCTCTTCCACTGCGCTCGGTACAGGTTTCAGATGTGAACACCCAGTCATTGTTCTAGCCCCAAAATAGATACAACAGGTTATTTGGAAAAAAGTAGTCAAGATATTTTGCATAAGCTGTTTCTTTCCTCAGCTCACAGAGGTCAAAATTGTAAAGTATTAACAAATACAAAAACCTCATTAAACAATAATTAAATTCTATTTTATTAACACCTCTGGACTTTTAATTTCTGTCAGTTAATTTTACACAAATTCTCCTTTGTTAGAAGTTAACTTGCAGATTCAGTTTAATAACCTTAAATAGCCCCTCCTTCCAACTTTCAAAAAAAAACAACATAAAGAACATTGATGAACACTGAACAAAGACCCAAAAAAGAATGAAATTGTTCTGCAGATGGTGACTACTGCTCAGTTTTTATTTTGTCGTTGAAAGTGTGAGCAGTCAATAGTAGTATTTTATTTCTTAGCTCTTTGATGTGAAGATTTTTAACACCTTAAATGTTTTTGAGGCTCCATACACTGATAGTTTGTTCACTCATTGTAGAGTAGACGGCTCCCATTTAAAAGCTTAATCAGGCCTGTGGCTAGAAAACTCCTGCTGCCTACCCAGCAGCTCTCCAGCAGAAACAGGTACATGATATTTATCAGGGAAGGCAAAGGTTGCAGGAGAGGTATCAAATCTACTGTCCACATGTCCACATACCATCAAGGTGGGCGAAACCAACATATCTTTATGTCACCATCAAGAATATGTGATTAAATGTCGCTGCTGACGTGACCCTTGATAGAAAGGTTACAGCTGTCTGTCAGTCTGCCTATTACGAGCTACGTAAGATCAGTGCCATCTGCCACATTCTCTCTTGTACCAACATTCTTGTCTGTATGTTTGTTCTCTCTGATTACTGCAACTCATTGCTCTCAGGCTGACCCTCAAACCTCATTCATAAACTCCAAAAAGTACAGAACTCCACTGCATGTATGTTGCTAAGAGCTAGGAAATGGGACTATGTCACTCTTCTTCATTTTCTGCACTGGCTACACATCCATTCTCACATTCAGTACAAAGTGTCCATGCTGTTTTAATTTCATTGCAGACTCCTGCCCTAGTTATTATGAACTTCAGTATGCATGATATAAGTCATGCATTTATTATTATTATTACATGCCATATCTGTGATACAGTCACCCATATGTTCAGTGCCCATCTGCCTGATCACTAGGCTATGGGTTTTTTTTTAACCATTATCTTCTATCTTAATTGAACTCTTCAATGAGGTTTTTTTCTTACTTTGCGTTTAAGCTTTTCTCTAGGCCGAAGTCTGTTTGGCATGGGTTCCACAAGTTCTTCTATTGACCTTTTTGCTGGTGCATAGCGCCACGTTGGATTAGTGTCTCTGATTCTGCGGATGTCTTTGGCAAACTCTTCCCTGAAAGGGATCCATTTATGCTACACTGTTTAAATTATTTTCACTCATTGTAATTGCAGTCTGTTTTTCTCAAGTGATTTCCACTTAAGTCCACTATATCTATTTTTTAACAAAGATTGTTACATTATGTAAGTTTTGCAGCAAGGTGAAATGCTTAACATCTCATATTCAGCTTTACGGTCTAGACTGAACCCAGTTTTCGACAAAATGCTAACAGTCTGATACATTTATAAGCCATCATTAATACATGCCTAATGTTACTTAAATGTAATGTGTAATGTCATGATACACTTCCAAAATCACTATAACACCACTCATTAACTGGCAAAGAATTAGCTCCTCTACTTATTATGTTATCTGACTGACTGGTTTACTGATTAGAATGCAGAAACCACTCTAGATAATTTATTGCAAAAGAAAAAAAGTTTCTTTCCCGTTTTTAACATCAAAAAATGTGAACCCCATATTTTTTCTTCCATTTCATGCAGTCTGTGTTGTCCACATAATAGAATGAAGAACTAGGTCACATCATACCAACTATGTCTTTAAGGCCAATATAAAAAGATCCAGAACACCTTTTCTAGTTCCTATGCTACTTGCTGTAACTCTATATGTGAGGAAGAGAAAAGTCTTGTGTGGTGTAGTATAGGAATTTTTGCTTGTATGTACTTACTCATAAGGTTTTTTCTCTTCAGCAGACATTCTTCTCCAGCGAAAACCTAGCATCTTTGATATTTCTCTGTTATCAAGCTTTGGATGCTTTTTTGCAACTTCACTGCGGAATTTGATGGAAAATCGAATGAATCCATTCTTTGGTCTTCGTGGCTCATTGACTGTATGCGTAGAGAGACATTTTAAAATCATTAATTTATCAACAAAAACAAGTTTTAACAACTAACGGAAAAAATGTGCAAGCAATTTTTAAGTATATTTTATCAAAGGAAATATGAACAACATACAAATGTGGAAGAGACTTACCATAACTGCAAGGAAAAAAGATAAATTTTATGTAATTATAATCTGTCTGACTGCATCTGTTTCACACATATTTTTAGGTTTGAGGCAAAAATATTCCACTTGGGATTTTTGTTAGATTGTGTATAAACATACCATCCCTTCTTGGTTCTTTGTGTTGAAAGATGGCTTGATTTTTGAAAGAGTTTTGTTCTTGAGATTCACACTTCTTGTCACGTGTTTTTATTTGTGTCCACATTCCATCACTTGTTGATTCCATCTTCGTGATAATTATATTTTCTTCAGAATCTGTTTCTCTGATACTGATCTCGCCTCTGCCTTCTTCAGACCATGCTGGATGGTGGTCATGATGCAAATTTGACTCTAGACTATCACTGTATGTTAAAAAGTCAAAGTCATCTGGAAGGCTGATATCTTTGGGTGGAGTGTTGATGTATGAGCTAGAAAAGGCAAACACATGGTCTGCAGAACTTATTGGAGTGGACACTCGTCCAGCTTCTTCATGATGTCTACCATTTTGGTCTTGATGACTGTTTTTGTTGTCTGTGGTGGTCTTGCGCCCAGTCTCTTGTGATGCAACAATTGTTGGCATCTTCTGAACTTGCAGCTCATCCTTAAAGGGCAGAGCAAGAAAACAAAAGAATGTAAAACTTTATCAGCTGTTTGGCATAAGATATTTAAATGTAGATCCTTCCAAAACAGACCTTGACAATAAATCTTTTCATTTGTATGTCTTAAATTCTTGCTTGTCCCAGCATTAGAATTCTGTTCAACTTATTTTCTGCCTGTCTGCAAACAGATGCTAACTGAATATTCAAAATCTAATTTTATGTTTTGTTATATTTTATAAATAAATCCCATTTTCAACAAAAATATAAGAAATAAGAAAACCAGCAGTAAGACCACACACACACACACAGATGACAATATAATTATGTCTTTGACTCATTGTGTTGAGTATAGCCTTAACCATGCTTGCTATTATTCCCCAGCAGCAGATGAGGACAGTTTAAAGAAAATATTTGCTGCCAGATAGGTTTCTTAAGAACCAATAGAAAACAAATTTACCCTCTATCATCTTACCCCTTCTCCAACCTCCACAACATCCAAAGGGGAAAAAACTGCATCCAATCTTTACCTTGTCAAGAGATGTAAGCGAGAGGAAATCAATTTCTTGCAGAAGATAGCTGGTGATGCTTTCTTCACAATCTCCATCCTGTACCCATTATAGTACACCAAGATCATTTCTTTCAGTTAAATGTCCACTCATCACTAACAAAACATATATCAAATTAATTTTAATGTGAATAAAGATTTCTCTTAAGAGCTTTCCTCAGTGATGCATGTTATCTGTACATATGAACTACCATTGTGACATTATAAAAGAAATGCTAACCCAGACACAGGCGGTATACTTTGTCAGTTGGCTCTCTCTTGTATCTTGAGCTACACAAAAACAAATGAGGCATTCAAAGTGAAATTCTTGTAATACATACTGTCTAGGTGTAAGTATAAAAAGAAGAGGGGGAGAATCTGCTGTAGTTTTGTAACCAGGAATGTGGTGGCAAGGGCAGGTAATACCCCTCCCCCTCGAACAAAATTATCAAATTTTCAAGAATGTGTGTTGATGCTACAACTTAAACATGAAGAACTCCAGTTGTAGTGGGTCCACACTGTTTATTTCCAAAGAGTATAACTGTACAGTGGGCAAACTTATCACTGATGTTAATTATTCTTTGTCCTAGGTTCCTGTCTTATGTCTCCCGCTATATCTGAATAAGCCTCACCTTCCATTCAAGCATCCTGACCCAGTTCCAGACAGTGCCTGGTCTACCTCTAATATTCTTTGATGAGCTCACCTAGGCATTTACATTCCAAAATAGTTGCATCACTACTCTGGCCTGATCTAGTATTTGATCTGTGATTTGTGTCTTGTTCCTAAACACCTTTGTACACACAGCATGAGAATGATGATTAACAAAATAAAGTTTAGAAATTTTTATTATTATTTCAAGAGGCGAGCAATTTTTGCCAACTTTCTTAGTTTCTATTTTTCAAAGTGTTAGCTACTAATTACTACTGCCATTGAGGAATGAGATAGACAATGAAAGATATTACTTTTAAGTAATGAAAAACTTGCGCATTAGTCTGGTGTGAAAAAAATTACACAGATTGTGAAATATTTGTAAGACTATGAGATTTTTTTGTGTTTTTGATGAATACAATTTCCGACTTAGGGTTTTGAAACCAGGTTTATTGAGAGGACCTAACAGATCCATTTCTGTCCACAGTCATAAACACTTGACAGGATTACAGATATTCTTTCACCACCATAAAGGGGCCATGCGAAGATAACAAAAATAACACTAAACAATCCCATATCAAGTACAAAATAAGTGTAGTCTGGATTTACTCCAAAATGTATAGAACATCATGTGAGATAAAGCTGTAAATGAAACTCCATTTGCTCTCCTCTTCCAAGTTGTATTAATTCGATGACTTATTTCTCTAATTTCGGCCAAGAATTGTTTCCAGCTTGGAGGAAATTATAACAAGAAATGATTAAGTGTGATAGAATGTACACTAACACTACCGTACACTCTTACTACAGTGGGAGGTTACGTACCCGCGTTGACAGCAGGTACAGGTACACTGGCAGACTGCGCCACCTGAAACCATAACCATTAGCGAGTAAGAAAATATGTACGTCGTGCTTTTGTTGAGGGCTGGGGGTAAGTGGGTAATTTTGTGATCTAGATACAACTGGATTACAGGGAGTTATACCCAGCTGCATGCAAAGTGGTGTCGTCGTTTTTGTTTTTATTTTATTTTAAGAAGCATTAATTCGTTTTTCGTCGATTCTGTACATCTGTGGTAGGCATCTGCGCAAATCAAGGGGTCGAATTAAAGTAATGCGAGAGGTGAAGGGGTCAAGTTATAATGAAAAAAGTTAAGCGGCACAAAAGTGATTATAACCATGGCTTCCTTGCTCACTTAACTATTTCTTTTTTTTTTACAGCTGAACATTATAATGTTGCGGCCCCTACAGCAGCTAAAACTGTTGATCAGCAAAACATTTTAGACGTTCCGCGTATTTCTAATGATGAATGGCATAGGTACACTCAGTGGAAAAAATTGTTTCAACGTTAACAAATGTCAGCATTTTTTTTTTAATTTGATTGGTTGTTTCGAGGATTCAGCGACTGTGCACGTGTTGAAGCCTGGGGGTGAACAATAAACATGTTGCAACGTCGATCGTTATTTGTTCCCAGCAAACCTGACGTCAAGTGAACGACCGACCTGGACCAGTGTGATGTCGCCCTACATCTCTGCACTTTCACAGGCACACAGACATATTTCCTACCTTCTGCGGGTTTCGTTTGTATAAAAGCCACGTCCACTCATCTCACCTTCACAACTAATTACGCCTTATCCTCATTTACCAACACTGTAAGGAACGAGCGTTTTGTCTATCCAAAGGAGGAAATATCGAAAACCATGTCGGTCTATACGAGACTTTCTTTAGTCTACTAACAGCTATATGCAATAAGTGTTTTAACATTTTTATAGAATACATTATTAGGTATAAAAGATGTCAAATGTGCAAACACCGCGGTTGTGGAGAGGTGGTGCTGGGTACCCCTTCTAACCCCTCTTTTACCGCAGTTACAAAAGAAAACTATTGTATGTTAAATTTTCTAGAACCCGTAGCCGTTGTAACAAATGTACAATGACAATGTCATTGTCCATATGTAGTCAGCATTTATTCCTTGTGTTCTACAAATGGTGAGAAAGAGTAGGATGGGGAGAGAGGATTCGGCTAAGTCGGGGAAAAATTCTTTTTATGGGACGTTACGTATTCACTGTCGCAGCACTTTTGCTTTCTGTTATAGGGGACTTTAATTATCAGCGACGTCCACAGCTAAAATCAGGCTTTATTTCTATTCAAGATTCGTCTCGAAACCTAACACCGGCCAAACATTCTGCAGATCTAACATGACGGAAGCGCACGCGCGGTACTTCTATAATCCACGTACATCTTCTGTCCACACGGACCATTGTACTCACATCAGAGGGACAGAAGGAGATGATGGTGTCTTCCTCGTTCTTTTCTGATGCTGACATCGTGTCCATCGCCGCCGAAAAGGTGTACTTGCTAACCCAGTTCCAACAGTTTCCTCGTTTATCTCTGTAGCACTGCTAAATGCAACAAGGTGGCCATGTTTGTTGCAGTTTTCTAGAGATATGCATCACACGCAAATGACATGGATAGATACAAACAAAGCTGAGCAGCCGAACACGTATTACGCCAGTCTACACAACGTCGAATAAAAAGCGTCGTAAAGGGCTTAATCAGTTACACACGTGTATGTGTTTGGATACAGTAACACGGTGGTGAGAGAACAGGCAAACATAATTAAGGTGGTTTTTTTCCTTTAAACGTTTAAGAACAAAAACTATTTCAAAGTATTTGTCCTCCGCTGTTAGCGAAGACTTGAATTATAGTCGACAAAAAATTAAAGCAGTTTGTTGGCTATATTAAAATCCAATGATTGAGTATTTACTTATAGGCGATCACCTAATGAGTATCATATGTGTACATGAAGGACCATAAATTAAGCAGTTCACATGTGCACACACACACACACTTGCAAGCAAATCTAACTTATGTATGAGAAACTGCAGCTTTTTAATTTTACTCTTCAACATGAAAGCTCTTCAAAACATATATAGCTGCTTTAATTGTTCTCTTGATAGTAATTATAAGCATCTTCTTAAAATGAAACAATCGTAGGAGCGAAGAAAGGGTACTTTAATTTGACAGAAAAAAACTGAAGATAATCATATAGCGTCACTTCCGATTAAATTTTTCTCAGATAATCGATGGCTGATAGGTAGAAGAAGCTATTTGAATTAGTTTACCTATATCATTAGGTACAGCAGAACTGTGCCGTCAGACAAAGGCAGGTACGCATAATAGTTACAAAAAAAAAGTTACATTGTGTCCTGTTCTCCACCACCCGCTATCACCCCCACCCTTTAATCTCTCTCTCTCTTTTTAACTGCCGGGTTTTTGACTTCTTGTCTTTCCTTCAACCCACCCTGTCTCAACGGCCTGCCAGTTGTCACAAGTCACGACCCTTTGTTTTTGCCGAAACGCACCACAACCGCTTCAGTTGGTAAAACCTACAGGGCTAACAACTCTAGTCCTACGACAGCACGTTCCTTTATGTCATAAAGTTTCCGACCGCTTCAAACCATGCTCTTACAAGTTACATTTCTAAGACACATACAATTGTATACCTTTTCTTTTTCACTATAGGTACAATGTGGGTTCACATATTAATTTGGGAAACATGGGTATAGATGAGCATTTTTTGCTGGATGACTCCATCGCAAAAATACAAAGACGGTAACGGTCATGGGAAATTGAGGCTGAGAAAATTTGAACGGGAAGTAACTTTTTGGGTATCGTACATTCAATCTGAACCTATTAACACATTTGTCGACTTTGACGTTTTCATTATTTTTAAAGACAACTGAACGCCCATTTGGTCTAAAATCGACCTATATATACTGCTTCAAATTTCAATAAGAAAAATAAAATGAAGGAAAATTGTCAACCTGGAGCTTCCATAGAACTTGCTTTAATGGTTGAAACAGACAAAATTTATGAAAAGTTTTTGGCATTCAAGGGTTAAACTACAATTTTACTTCTAAAAAAAATAGGTGACATAAAAAATGTACACTGTAGAGTGGGATCGGGGAAAATGATAAAAAAAATCGGTAAGAAATGCACAAAGTTGCTGTTGTTTCCATTTCCTACAAATGAAGTAACAGCATTTAGATTGTTCTTGAGGTCTGAACGACAATTTGGGGGGTAATTAAAAGCTGGAAAATACAGCCATCCAATCTTATTTAGTCAAAAGAACATGCCGGTTCCCAAATGCAAGAACAATTGAAATGATTGATTAAACTGGCATTAAAAAAAAAGATCCTCAAAATCCTCAAAACACCAATCATCACAAGAAAAAATTAACAAAAGAAGCAAATCTAAGAAATTCTCTGCTTAGGAACGGCATGCATGAGACTTTTTTTATTAAAAATATTTATAACAAAGATTCTGAGAAAAAAAAAATCCAATCAATCATTAACTAATCCATTCTCTCAAACACCCCGTCCTTTCAACAGGCACAAGAATAATATTGCTTAGCTACTTCTGAACATTTGCACTGCAAAACATACATAAAACAGTCCTTCACTAGATATTCTGTAACACAGAAAAAGCAGTAAATAACCACCCACATTAAACGGAGATCCACACCACATATTCACATAAAGATACATGTTCTCTGCTAAAACATATTTAAATAATTTTAATGTTTTCAAAGGAAAAACCTTGAGTTTAAGGTGCAGCTGAGAGAGGGGATGGGTATTATCCTTTATCATTATTTTAATAGATGTGTTAATGTGCATAGGTGATAGCTAAACATGGCATGTTTCTATTTGTCTCCCATTATCTCCTTACTACAACACTTATACAACCGCTTTGAAGACAAAGTGATCAGTATGGAGGACACATTGGACAGCTCATACTTTTACCAAACGCAATCATCATTCACACATTGCTGTGAAGACAAACATAAATCTGCACTCTTCAGAATCTTTCGTTTCATTATTCTGCTGTTGGCAAATTTGTCTGTTTTTGTTCTGTAAAGCTCTTTTTGTTTTCTAAATCTGTTTCCTCAGATGCTGGAGTTTGAGAAACTACTTTCTTTCTTCTGAAACTTAAGAGGCCTTTTAATCTGGCTAAAAGGCCTTTAGTTTTGGCTGGATCTAGCAGAACAAATCGACGTGTGGTGAGATTGTGAACTGAGCCAAATGCCACTGCGACAACAGTACATGCAAGGCAGATGACATTGTATGGCATGCTGAAGTCAGGTGTTGGCAGGGAAACCAGTAAGGATTCTGTGTGCAGTCGTAAGAAGAACTGGGTCGAGCTGTCATTCAGTCTGTGAAGAAGCAACAGAACAGATTTTATTTACAATCCAGAAACTTTAAATATTTGAATTTTTGTGTGTTTATTGCATTTGCTTTCTGACATATAAACCTCAAACATAAATACATGCACTTAATTTACTGATAATAAATTGAGAGTTATAAGAGTAATGTAACAATAATGAAAAAGCACAAAGTATCCATGCAAATATGTTCTTAAAAGCTTAATTTATGCATGCATGATCTTGCAAAACAAAAAATCTTGGGTGATGATTCTACTGAATGAACATCAAAGGGTAGCTTTTCATGATTTCCTACCTCTAAGGAAATATTCTAGAATCCACCACTGTATTATCTTTAGCAATGTTAAAATTCTCAAGAAACTGCCATTCCTGTGCAGCCACTCACATTTGCACTATGGTTGATGCATTCAAAGGCAGAGATGTGAAGTGTGAAGCTGTTGGTAAGATGGTGGAGATGATGGCCGAGTTAATGTAAAATCCATGGTTGGCATCTGGAGGATATTCTGTCCATTTCAGGAAAGCTCTCTCAAACTGGAAGCTGACTTTGGTCACAGACATAGGTGCTAGACTGAAGGCCATTTCAATATGATATGAGCGTTCACGGTCTCTGCCTGGTATATAGTGTACTTTGTCTGCAAGAATATAGTCACAAGAACACTCCCAAAAATTATCTCTCTATCCTACTTTATCCGAGGCATCTCGACCCACCCACGCTCATACATACATGTGTGCATGAAAATAACAGTTGAAAGTTAATCCAAGTCATAATTATTTTAAATGACAAGTTCAGCTCCTTAAAACATTGTACTTCCCATAATTTGACCACATAAGACATTGTGTTTGATGAGTTGGCTTTTAAAGACATTAGCGTGTACAATATTCTGTCTCTGAAAGTTTCAGCTTTTTGTTTTCGATTCAAAAACCCACTGCTCTGACTTTTAGTTTATGAAAATTATCTGCAGATTTGAAGATGGTAGCTACAGTCTACTTTCTCTGAAATGCCTTTGAGGATCTTAGGCTGGCAGTATGCAAAATGTGTTGAGGGCTAGGTAGGACAATTAAATATCATAAACATATTTGGGTGTTGTGCAGCTTGTAGTTATAAAAAAAGTTTCTTGACTCTATGTAGTTCCTCCAAAATGTGTTATATAAGCTTCATATAACAGTCATCAAATTTTAGGGTTTGTATGTGAACATTTATAAAATACATCTTTTTGAAACAGTTTAAATCAAGGAAACAAAACTTGTCCCTTTTCAAGAACATGATCAAAACAGTGATATAAAATGAAAAATATGGGGCATGGAGGGAATGAAAATCAGCTTACAGGGCACATTTCTTCCTCTGTTTTCTACTGTCACAGACTTAAAGAAAACCCTTGTGAACCAGGGTAAAGTATCCATATACAGAACTGGGAGGGATGTGTCCATAGTATTAAAGATGTGACAGCTGATTCCTCCATTCTCAAGGCCATAGCCTGGAACATATCATTTAAACAATAATCATATGAGCATGCAAACCCAATTTTTTCCAAAACACAGAACGCAGATAACTATACTCAAACATAAAAAAACTGGCTGTAATGTTTTCCTTATATCACATTTTGTCATGCAGACTATACCACAGTCTTTACAGAAAGGTACACAGGTAGATATCTGAAGTGAAAAGGTAAGACATTCTTCCATTTATGTCACTTTTGTTCGCCTGTTCCCTTCAAATGGGCAATGCTGCATTTACTTGTAATTTTCATGCATCTGCATGGTTTCATGTTTGCTCTTTTTTGTTCATTGAAGGTGCTTTTATGGCTCTTCCTCATAAGTACAGTTCTTTTCATAGTATTTAGTATCCAGTTTGACCACCTCTCTATCTGAGATCTTCATAATGAAGTAAAAAATGTAACACATACTAACCTGTAATGTATCTGTGGGCATAGACAGGAGGAGCAGACACGATGCCATACTGCACTGGTGACTCATGCTGCGTAGCAATGTTCAGTGCTTTGCCAGTGGAAGTAAACTCACCAACTTCGTAAATAGCAAACTGCTGTCGTTTACCTCCACGAAGAAATTCCTGCTGCTGCGTAGGCTGGGGGCTTAATGTGAATTTTTTCCCCTCCTACATCATGTAAGAAGAAAACAAAAATCACACACAGACACCAAAATGTACCCTGAGAAGTATGAAAAGTATGAAATTTTGTAGTGTATTTGTACATATATGTCATATACATACAATTAAAAAACACCTCCAGATATATGAAAAGCACAACAAATATTAATAGTGTTAAAGAGCATAAATGTCAAATTAAAGTCTAAAGGCATCTACATAACTTTGATTTCCAGTTTTCACCAAAGTATTCTCATTTAAACAGGAATTATTCACCACCTTGTATTCCAACAAAGAAACTGCCATGATCTAACTCTATTTGAATCTTCAACATTCTCTCACCAAGTTGTCAGTAATGTCTACAAACACTCTGCTGGCACTAGCAAGAGGGCACTGTGATGTCAATGGCTGACCAAACACTTTTCGAAGAGACCAGTCTGAAGAGGAAATGCTATTTATGTATACACATGAAAACACACACACACACACACATGAACACACAAATACTATATGCCACAAACTTGAATTTCAATGATTTAAAAAGCAACATAATCCTTCCAGTCACGCCATCAACATTTTTAGATCTCTTGAAAGAAAATTTATTACTAGTTGCCACTTTATCATAAGCTGACAAAATCATTTGTATGAATGAAGGCAGTTAAAGCATTTCAGTTTCTGAAAGAGAAGAAATAAGGAAAGAAAAGAAACTGCACTTCAGTTCCTTGGTTTATTCAACTAATTTTTCTGTGGCCACAGCATATAACAGCTCAATATATTGCTGTTTAGTAGTATCTTCAGCATATCACTGTAAAATGGGCTGAGAACTTTTTTTTTTTTAATAGATGGCATAATCCTCTTTATTCTTTGAGCTATGCATGCGAGGCAATTTTATATGATAGATTTAATAGGGAAATAGGGTGCCAGTTTCTTAACAGGTGTTTGGGTTTGTCTCCTTTAGAAATTAGAGTTATAACATCCTGTCTCTGTGTTACAGACAAGTGGGCTGACAACTTACTGTAACTGCCTATAAGTAACATGTGCATCTGGTATTGCACAAAGGTATCAACTCTCACCTTCGAAGGCACTACCCAGAATATATCCCACCTTTAGATCTTTGCTGCATAATAATTATGAGCACTTATATAGCATTTTTCCAGAATAATTTGGTCAGAGTGGTTCACAAATAAGAAAACTACAAATAGGTCAATTCTAAATAATCTTACACGCTAACATCCATACACATGTTATCATACAACAGACACCCACAGAGTAAATGCAGACACACTTTACAGCAGCAGAGTGTCAGGACATGAAGGATAAACATAAGCGAAAAACGATAGTAAAATTGCTCATTTTATGCAACCCAGCAGCATGATCTTTATTTTAATAATTTTCCTGTTGCTATGCCAAAAAAAATACCTTGCTGTCTGTTGTTATTGATAGTAGCATCCACCACAAGTAATAATGATTGGGTCAGCTCCACAGCCTCAAAGCTGCATTCAGAATCCTTCAAGAGATTAAATGTTTAAATGAGCAGAAACACAGTATATTAAAAAAAATGAATCCAGCAAACAATGCAGGATGTGCATGCTTGCTTCTTTCATGATTTTCTAGACAGATATTATATTTTAAAAGAAATCTTTCACATACACTGATTAGTGAAGATGACTTAGTTATCATCTATTATCATCAAAATCATGCACATATGAATAAATCATCTGCTGGCTTGCTAAAGCTTACTGCACAAATAGGTCGAAAGTGTACTGTAAGCGAGTGGTAGTCTGCATTGTAAAGACGGTCAGCCTTGAACAAAGTTGCCAAACCAGCCTGCAAATAGAGCAAAAATGTATAACCAAAGTGAAAGAAAAACTGAATGTAAAACTCCTCTTGCATATACATAACAAGTAAAGAATAATGTAATATTTGCACAAGTTAAAAAACAATTTATTGTTGTAGTTATACTCTTATGTGATTCTTTTGACAGCTCACTCCAACCAAGCTAACCAGTTATTTTATTTTGTTCTCTTTTCAAAAAGAAATGCAGAGAACAGCAGATGCCACTATATGTTGCTTTCATCAATCTTACCAAGGCATTAGCAACACCTGGTTAGCAGAGAAAGTCTCTTCAAAGTATTTCCAAAGATCGGCTGTCCACCTACAATACTGAGCCTGATTGACTCCTTTCACACTAACATGCAGGGGACTATACATAATGGCATCTCCTCTGAGCCTTTTAGCATATGTACCAGCATTAAGCAAAGCTGTGCTCTTGCTCCTGCACTTTTCAGGATTTATTTCGCTCTGCTCCTGAAACACACACTGGGTGCTACAACAGAGGGAATATACCTGTGCACCCAGTCAGATAGCAGGTTTTTTAACCTTGTCCACCACATATCCAGAGCAAAGGTACATGATATTCTAACAGACTTCTATTTACAGATGATGCAGAACTTACAGCACACCCAGCAAGCACTCCAGTCACTGTTGGACCATTCCTCTACAGCCTACAAGGATTCTGGGCTGACCATCACCTAACAGAAGACCATTCTGGGCCAGAATACAGATGTCCCACCAGTCATCACAATTGATACCTCTGAACTCAAAGTTGTTCAGCACTTCCCTAGCCCTGAATGTACTATCAATAACGATCTCTTTTTGGTCACAGAAATCAACCAGAGGATCAGACAGGCAGCTACAACACTCACCACTTATGTGTGGAACTATACCAACCTGATGATGACAATGAAGATGAAGATGGCAGTGTGTAATGCCTGTGTCATCAGCACACTGTGTATGGAAATGAATCATGGACCACACATGCCAATCAAAAGAGAAGACAACCCCAAGGCATATCCTGGCAGGACAGGGTATCCAGTGCTAAGACCCTTTCTCATATTGGCCTTTCCAGCATATTTACTCTGGTCAGACAATGCAGACTATGATGATTAGAACATGTCCACCACACTAAGGATGGCTGTAATCTAAAATCTTTATGGCAAATTGGCATTGAGGAGGAGAACAACCAGTCACCCAAAACTGAGCACTTAATCTTGACACTGAAAATTGGGAAAATCTTGCATCTGACCACATGAGGGGAAGAAGTATTCTGGCCCAACACCTTGAATCAGGGGATGAAAAATTATTGAGCACCAGCTGACAAACAGGCATGCAAGAATCCTGCTAACTCAAAAATACAAGTTATAATACACAGATGTGTAAGCTGTAATAGAGTCTGCTATTCGCATATTGGTTTCTTCAGCCACACGAGCAGCTGCTACAGCCAAGTAGTCAACCAGTAATGCTAGTATGCACCATCCATGGTCAGTCCTAATAAAGGAGGTCATTTATATTTTGTTCTCTTTGCAAGTTAATATGTGACAAACTTTGTTATCTTTTTTTAAGCATCAGGAAGAAACATTTCCTATAAGATTGTGGCTACTTGAGAATATTCTTTATTTTCTCAAGTTATCTTCTTACCTTTGAATCACATGGCAGAAGTTTCTTCCATGGAGTGAGATTCTCTGTGCAGACAACTTCATGTGGAAGAGCACCATATCGGACATATTCCGAATTGGTTGCGTAGCTTTTAGGAGTCAACCCTCTTGGCTTGAAGCTCCAGCGAGGTGCCACTGTTGACTTTGCATCAAGAAAATTCAGTGATGAACAGAAGAGACCCGATACTGCATTAACAAGATCAGCCCATGTCTTGTCCACACTACAGGAAAATTTGGGGAAAAAACCAATACAGTGGTTACGAAATGGTTAAACTAACTAAAGGTTCAAGACAGAACTTAAAGAACAGATATGCCAAACATGAATGATAACTATCAAACATAGCATTAATGAAATTAATGTTAATTAAAAAATCAGTTTAATAATAATAAATAGCATTTGATATGGTGCATTTCCCCACTAAACAGTGATCTCAATGCACTGTAAAAAAAAAAATTGGTAAAAATGAGGGCAGCATTATCCTGTGGAGTGAAAGAACAGTGGATGGCTAGAGCTGACCATTCAGCCTTGTGTTGCTGTTTCCCAGTCCAAGAATTCAGTGATATAATTCTGATCTACAGTCCACGAAAGGAATTTCATCATCAGATGATGACACTAAAAAGTGACACAGATATGGATCAGACTGTGTACTCTAGCTATACCCAAGAAGGATAGCACCCCCATACACACAAGCAGGAAAACTAGCCATAGCAAATGGAGTTTCCAAACAGTACATTCTACAGATAGCAAAGGGACATTGGAATGATGAATGACCCCCTAACACACAAAATTTCACCATCAAAGATCAAAAGTTCCCTACCAACAAAAGTCAAAATGCTCTGAAGTCTGTGGAACCATGTCAGTTGTGGTCTTCCCATCAAAAAAAGAGCAAAGTGACAGACACAAGGGGCACCACATTCCAAAAGCACAGGGGAGGC